>CM053785.1:234069917-235367417 GCA_028749045.1 Cupressus sempervirens
TTTTGATTTTTTACTAAGGTTTTAAACTCTTTGAATTTAGATAAAAGTTCATTTGACTCTTTCAATTTCAAGAAATAGATCCAGGTTCCTAGAATAATCATTGACAGAGATGATATAATACAAGTATCCTCTTAGGGAAGATACTGGCATTTGCCCACACAAGTCAGTATGAATGAGTTCAAGTACAATATTTGATTTATATTTGTTGTGAGGGAAAGATGTTTTGGAGTTTTTTTGAATGCACAGCCTTTACATGTTCCATTGTGTTCAAATTTTAGGTTAGGTATGCTTTTCACAATCTTCTCTATGGAGGGTAGAGAATAGAAATGGAAGTGACTTAGTCTCCTATGTCATATCTCATTATTCTTTATAACTTCATGATTTCAGGCTAAGTTTTGAGAACTGTGTAGTTTATATAGACTTTTTTCTCTAAATCCAATAGAGGTTGTATTTTTTGGCCAAGATAGGACCTTATCTTCTTGGAAAGTGACATGATGCCCTTGATCTGCTAAGCACGAAATAAAGACTAGGCTTCTCTTGATACATGGTAGAAATAGAACATCTTTTAGTTGTAGAGTAACTCCACTTTTTAGTTGAACTAAACAGGACTCAATTCCTTTCACAAGGTAAGTGGTGTTATCCCCTATTGTGTCTCCCTCGGTTGAGTGTCCATCAAAGGTTTCAAACTTATCTCTAAATCTAATTATGTGTCTAGATGCTCCACTATCAATTATACAAGCATTCTTATAGAGTTTAACTTGCTACGACAAAGAAGAATAGTGAGTTTTCAGGTTCCTTGACTTCATATATGTTGGCAAAGAGTCTCTTTCTTTGTACTTTCCTCCTCCTTATCAAGAATGATTCCTCTTGTAATCAATCGTGATTCTTCTTGAGTACAATCATTCTTGATTCGATCAAATTTTGTTAGAGTAGGATGTGCACTAATCCCCTAAATGAAGGATTCCCATGTAGTTGGCAACCCTTTAAGGGTTATCAATAATCATTCTTGATCATCTACGATTTTTTGAGAGTGGAAAGTTGATCTCTTAATTTTGATATTCTCAAGAAATGTAATGTTACAGTTTCTCCTTTATTCATCTTAATATGAAGGAGTTATGTTTTTAGGGTAAGCAATATGCTTGCATTATCGATTTCATATGAATTTTGAATAGTCATGAACATCTCATATGCAGTTGTAGATTTTTCTATGAGTGGAAGAATGTGATATTTTACAAAATCAATTATAATTTTCATAGCTTTATTGTTGTGCCTTTTCCATACGATTTTATCTGGCTCATTTTCAAGCATATTTTTGTTTTCTTCCACATATTGTTTGAATTTGACTTCTGTAAGAACAATCATGATTCATATTCTCCAGGATAAGATGTTTGATGCTCCATCAAGTTTGTCTTCTAACTTGACTATGTTTACCAAGTTTGCACTTTGAATAGTTTAAATAATTCAAAGATCTAGGAATGATTTCACAATTTTTAAACTATCTACCAACTGTGCTCTAATAGCATGTTAAGGAATCTAGGATCTAAGACAGAGTTTTATTTTATTTATAACTCAATTATCAGAGATTCACTATAATGTAGTACTAATTGAATTCTACATATATGTAAACATATGACTACAAGAATGTATATGCAATGTTTATATTTCTCTGAAATTCTACTTTGTAATAATACTAACAATCTTCAATTGACATGGCTACAGATATAGAGGAGATAATCATTGATGGCAAATGCAATAGACAATAATATTTCCTTGTGATTAATATGTTCTCCATTTCATTTCAATCACTATATATATATATATATATATATATATATATATATATATGAGGTTGACTAGTCATGTCACTGTAGAGACATGTCTCTATAGGACATGACATAATTCATACATAATAAATCACAATTAACAAAAATTTGTTATCACTCAAACCTAAACTAGGTGATATTAAATGCAGGCCTGATAACACTAACTCGAGTGCTCATATTAGATACAAGCCCAATAATATCCTAGGTGATCATGGTAACACAGATTGTCTTTTGATCTGAGCAATACAAGGATGTCATTTGATGACATTGTTGTCATGAATCAATGTTCGATGTATGAGAAAATAAGCATAGCCTATATGTATATATGCGGCCTGATATGGGCATGATCACAAAGTATTAAATAACTTGTGATGTCAATATGTGAAGGAAATTAAACAAATGCATATATGTATGCATATGTTTGTATAATATGTATGTATAAACATGTTTCATATACTGATATCAACTTTATCATATCCAACTAAACTTATACTTAACAATCACTTCAAGTAGCAATGTTAGATGGTCCTATGATAGCACAATAATATTTGATAAATAAGTGGATTGACCTTAGAAAGGCAAACAAATAGATCCAAAAAAAAAAAAAAAATTCAAAAGGTGTGATATAGAGATAATCAGATAATAAAGCAAATGTAATTTCTCCTTGGGCACACACTCACCTTGTGCCCCCAATGAAGGGACACAAGAAAAAGGCATGATGATTCACTAAAGAGGACCAAGACGAAATGAACAAGAGAGGGGATAGGTATTGCAGATTCAAAGGACAACTCCCTAACTTCGTATATATTATAGAAAAGAAACAAAACCTCATGTTGGGAATGTAAGGGACCTATCAAAGTAGGGCCATAAATGGCTAACCAAGAAGCCCCCACAAACAACCAAGAGCCAATAACTAGTATCATAGATCACGTGTATGGTACTCTTGGTAGGAGAACTCAACACTAAACACACTATAGAGGGGATGGCTCCCATGGAGAGAAGGAACACCCAAATTGATCCAAAAGAGGTTTGACTCTAAGATAATAGTGAAGGTTGTAAAAATCACCTTGGGTCCCACCTAGATTGTCGAGGTAGTGAAGCCCAAAAGGAGAAGTGATAACATGTCATGAGTCTTGATGGTTGTTGAGCATTCATCGTATCGAACATGATGTAATCCATTTATAAAGAGCACATCCTCTAAGATAGCTTCCAAACTACAAGAAAGATCAACCACCATCCCTCCAACAACGGTTGTGTTGACTAGCAGTGAGATCTATAAAGGAGATGGCTCTCTGCTAGAAGGGGCACTCAGAGGAGTGAATGTTATATTGATATTACACACCCTCATATTAGGTGGTGATATGAGAGTGATCATCACCATGTTCATGAAAAGTGTAAGAATTTTCCTAATGAAAATGCCAAGATCTAAAAGTTAATGAAATAAAACAAGAGAGACAAAAGTGATGATCAAATAATTCAACATTTAATCAAATAATAATTGTTACCGGAATCAATGAAGTACAACCTACATGTTTCTCAATATATAGACAATGCACGATAGCTAAGAGTGATGCAAGTGATAACCTACATCTAGAAAAGGTGTAATCACATGGCCACTAAAAGTGGGTCATCTTCCATTGGGTAACAAAGTATGTACAATATGTGCAACAATGGGAGGATGATAATGTGATAAGAACACAAAAGTGAAGCTCACAAACAATGAGGTGTGAGACAACGAGTGTGTGCATGTAGACTTCTCCTACACCATGTGCTAAAATAAAATGTGAACTCTTAATGCAAATGCATTATCCCAAGTAAACTTTTAAAAGTGTCAATAAAGGACTAACATACAAAATGGATGATGAAGCTACTTCATGTTGAGTTCACCATAATGAGGAAAAAAGAATTTGATACCCTTGAGATTGATGAAAAGCCAAGGAATGAATCAACCTTGCAACACCTCACCACTACTAACACTTTGGTGAGCTAGGCAATTGATGAAGGTGCATATTTAAAAGCTTTGATGAGATTTTATGTAAAGTACAAGATTAATTTAACTAAACAAGACCAATAGATGAAAATCTTGTGACTATTACAAATGAAGAGCCCCATGTCAAAATTAATGCTCAAGCTCATTATCATAGACGTTTCAAAGAAAATAATAGGTTTCAAGATAAATTGATTATTGGTGAATGATGGCCTTAATTTTTGTCCTATTCGATATCGTCTTTCAATGATTTGTAGAGTTTTTATTAAGGTTAGTCATAGGTGCTCGTAAGGAAGGTTGCACCAAGCATGAAAGCTATAGCAGAGCTTGGTTGACTCATCATAGGCACTACATAATTGGCTTTTTTTGGGCGACCATTCTTGGTCACTTTCTTGTGATTAGGTACTAGATTTATGTTTTTAAGGAAATTAAACTACCTAAATACATTGTACAAATGGTCTTGGCTTGGTATGGGGATGAGGGGTAGGCACCAAATCTTAACCTTCTCTCTCCTATAGGTATATTGACTTATAGAAATCACCACTAAAGTTGTTGGGCCAAATAAATCCTGATTTTTCACGTGTAGAATTTTATTGATGGAATCATTGCTCCTTCCTGTATGCTACAATGAAGGATGTTGACAAAAAATTCATTATGGGCTCCATTTGGTTATATTCAAGGTGCTTGGCAATTTAAATTGTGTTTTAGAACATGTGAGTGTTATACATCTTGTGAGTTGTACACATTGCAACCAATCATGCAAAATTCCAACCTTAACTACTAATAATCATTAATGGTTTTAATTTTGTATTAATGATAACTTGGATTGTTGGGACATTAAAATGTTGTTATGTAGGGCATTTTGTGGAATGAAAGCCTTTTACAAGGGAGTATCTTACATTGTAATCCTAGAAGTCCTTGTATAATTCCTTATGGTGTTGGGTCATTATTGAATGTTCATTGATCTCAAGTAATATCCTATGCAGTTTAGAGCTATTCAAAAGGAGTAAATCATGTCATGTTGGGCATGTTACCGTCCAATAAAGACTTGTCTAAGGTTAGGGTCCCAAAGAATGGGTCTTCCTAAAAGAATAGAGCAAAAATCACATGTTCTTTTTTAGGAAATATTACAAAGCTAGTGGTTCCATGACTTGTGTAGTCTAATTCAAGTTGGAAATTTTGTGCATCAAAAATAGGTATAAAAAAAATTATTCTATTTTTGACAAAATGTGAAATTTAAATGTTCAACAAGTGACAAAAAGCATTCGTAAGCTAGTGGGGCAATTTCCAACCCCATGTTTTTCCACCTGCTTGCTAGAAATTAGAGGCTTTTATTTTTTAGAAGATTCCAAATAATCATTGTAGCAAGATATTTTTTTATGCATGAGACCACACCGCTTAAGCCCCCCTCGTAGGACCTCTGCCTAAACATAATCTGCCATATTGCAATCTATAATTGATTAGAGTACATTGTAGATATCTCATCACATTCAAGAGCCTATAACTGTTATCACCTAGTTTGTATTTATCTGTCATGCTCAAAGGTGATCATGATGCTCAATATCAAAGCCTTGTATAAAATAAGATTAATGGTGGATGTTCACCAATTTCTATGGGCAACAACTGAAAAAAACTATTTGCAAATCATTTTAAACTGTCGTGGAAGAGAAATACATATTGCAAAATTATATCAGATGTGTATTAGGAGGAATTACTATTTTACATGCTCTAATTGTTCTGATTCTTACTGGATTAAATTGGTAACAAATTTCAAAATAATATTGGTGTGATCTTACAATGGTGGGCATAACAGTTTATTCTGTAAAGAACATGTTCTCATCCCAGGAAACAGAAAATCAGGCTCTCGCTGGAAAATGCAAGTTAATATGTTTTCCAAGAATTTTTCTAGATGATTTTGACACTTGCTTTCCCATTATTATTCTGCCAATTGTTTATGACAACAGTTAGTGTATAAGCATCACATGAGAACAAAATAGACACAACTTGGATCTTGATCGTGGCAACCCATCAGCCATTTTCCTCTAGCATTAACTCGTATTTAAGAGCCCGTGGCTTTCCTTTAAAACCCACTTTAGATATACAGAAAATGTGTACCTCAGTTTGAAATTAGAGGACCCTATCAAACATCTTCAATTCCTGGTTATTGCTTCAAACCATAATGCAAGCAAATAAATATTGTTTCAGTGAACTAGTGACTGGTCTCCCTGTATGCCTACTTCCAGAAATGAATATGTAGTACATCTCAAAAAAATGTTGCAACCCATAACTAATTACAGCATACATTTGGAATTCATCAACTCATTATGATATGAATCTTCAATATGACAATTCTAAATTCTAAATCTGATTAGGTTACAATTTCGAGTTGACAGATGTTCAATTTTTGGTGTGACAATATTTGGACTGTATCATTAGATTTATTATTAGATTTGGCTGATAGCTATGCCCATTATCATTCATCCACACATTGCCATTTAACTGCAGTCTCTGAATTCAAACTGATCCGTACGTTACATTCAAATTTTCTTTGAGGATGTCCAGAAATGCACAAGTGCTGTTTCTAATATCTATCAATGCCAAAAAATTTGGCATTTCTGATATAGAACAAAACCTCATATAGTCGCGACTTGCAAGTCATTGGTTGACATCTGACGATGAACCATTCACTTCTGGATTGCTCATGAACAATGCTTTAAAGACTGCAATCAAACTGCTATTTTAATCCAATGTGGAAAAGGAACTGGACACCATAAAACAGTGAGAGAGTTGATTATCCTTAGTGTTCAATGTTAATGGTATCAAACATAATATCAATCACAAGGCTACCAAAAAAACTCTCTAATATTCTATCTTCTCCTGCCTGCTGCCCCAACAAACAGTATTCTCAGCATTTAAACAAGAAAGCCAAGGTTTTACTTATTCTGTCATACAACCCATGCAGTCTAGTACAGTTGTGACAACTTATTCAAATAAATTCAGTACTGAAGTCATCCAACCTCAATTGATCAGAAATCTCAGATCAAAATATCATTCTTCCTTAGAGATTTCCTGCTGTTACTAACTCGCAGTAAACCCTCATCAAACAAGCTACTCATTTTGAATCTGTCAAGGACATGAGTAGCAAAATTCAACATAAGCAATTTGCTTGCTAAACTGAGCCATTCTCCTTGCAGAAGCCAACATCTGGTGCTCTAGGAAAAGAAAACCCAGGAGATATTATTTGTCAATTGGAAAAAATACAACAATGTAGCATTAGAAGATTTAGTTGATTGGTTGGCAACTGAACAGAAAAGGGATCAAAAGATCCGAAAGCTGATATGCAATGGTGTATGCTAAGTTGAATATTGGAACAGGCAACCTGTGATTAAGAGAGAATTCCGCAACTTGGTTGCTTGTTAAACTAGTTGACAAGTATCACTCAAATTCAAACTAGATTTATCTCCATTATTTGCAATTGCAGTGACCACTGTGTATAGTAAACAGCATGTAATTTTCACACAGAAGCACGGGACATATTAGAGTGGCAGAGTGTATCTTCATTTTTTCCGTACAGATTTTGCACCTACAAATTGCATCATCAAATAGTATGATGTTAGTAATAAAGATAATTGTTAAAATTTAACCCTCATACCAAACATCAAATACATGAAACGACACAGCAACCTATTTAAGAGAATGAACTCACTGTAATTCAGTTTATAGTTGACTCCTTTCCGAGAGCTGAAATCCAAACAAAAGTTTATTCAATATGATAAATTGAGTTCTAGGAAAGACCAGAATCATTGAATCAACAAGCAAAGTATGCTGTAAGCCATGGACAGCTCGGTTTGCATGTATGTTCTGTAGTGATAGCCACTCACAGCACAGGAACAATGTCTTCACACATACATGCTCCCATTTGTTACTACATGAACAGCTAAAATGTTGAAACATAACTTTAAAATACAGTAAATAATGATCAGCCTCATAATGGATTATATGATAATTATTAGAAATTACATTCAATCCAGTTGTAACCAGTAACCACAACCACAGATAATTTCTACAACCTAAGTCAACAATAATTAGAGAATTTAAAAGGGGATAGTACAACATTTTCAGGGAGATATATACAGTGTAACACGGATGCAGACCCCACACCAGACCTCCCCGAACCAGGTGCAGGGACATCCCTGGGACAGGTACTTGGCGCACCCCACACCCCCACCACCACCCAAGCATTCCCGCACTGCAACTGCACCCATCACCGCACTGCTTGGGTTCTTGGGTGCTCCATCCACTCTGTTAAGAGGAACAAACTTACCTCTAAGATAGCAGAGACACTTGTTGTACACAGTGTCTTGCATATCATAGATCGCAAGACACACGTGTACAAAGAGAGCCCAGCAGCATGATGGGATGTAAAGCCAGAGAATTTGTCTCATATTGATGGGGATGCGATTGCATCAGAAAGAAATGTACGGTTGGTTGACATTCCTTTTGTGGAACTTGAGTGTGCGGAGTCCAATAGTTCCAATGATGGGTACTTTGGCTTGGAGGATGATTAGAGGCTTCCCATCACTACATTTCATCATTTTGACACGATTTTGTACTCATTTTGATATGGACCATGCTTCAAACCATGCATGATGCTACTCATTGTAATCATCTTTATCATTATGATAAATAGAACTGATATAAATCCTATTTTCTGATAATTTGGATTTCTATTTGAATCTTGATATATGAATGTTACAATTGGGTATGGTGTATGTACACTGTTACTACGTTGAATGTTCAATGGTTCTGATTCCTGTTGCAAGTTTGCTACGTACAAGTATTTCAATTTGGTATGATACACTGAAACATCATTTCATAGCTAGTATTCCATGTTCTACATGTATAGTATGCAGCACCCCCGGCCCACACCCTGCAAACCCCCAGCTCCCCCTCCACCATCCCCAAATTGAGGCTTTTTTTTTCCATCCTGGAAACTAGTTTTGACTTTCCCCCACACAGATGTTACACTGAAAAATATACATATCGTACAAGTTAATATATAATCTTTTTGCATGAAGATTCAAGGCTTGCAGCCTCATCAACAAATTTTATATAATGGTATTTAAAAGGACCCTACAATTGAGATTCAACCCTCAAATTTTATAAAAGAAGAATTTAGATTGGCCCCTATATTTCCAACATGTCAGCCATTTTAATCCCTTCTCAAGTAACATATCAGAATGACATAGAAGATAGATCAAAACATATTTGACAGAAGTCATAGATGATATTTTCTATTTCCAATTATTGCAATTTCCTTTTGAGACTGCGTTAATATTCATCATGGGATCACCTTCAAGTTTTCAACCTTAATCCTTGATCAACCCTTTTTAATTATGATCTTCAATCCTCTAAAATTGCCATAATTTTAGATAAAATATCGGATGCCAATCCTAACAATTCATATTTATCAAGGACTACCTTTCCATCTCCAACAAATCATAGATTACCTCTTGACAGTCCATCAAAATTTAGTATGAAGGAACTCAATGGAGAGGATATACTTCTACATATCCCAAGCCCATTATATCGGACCAGTTCAGAGTTATACTCCCAGATCTGAAAGCTTGGATGTTCATCAAGTTTGATAGCACCACACTAAATGTGTCCACCATCACTTACATGCTGCTGATATTTCACTTAGTACTAAGGCATTCATCTCACACCATTACTCATCTTCGGGAATTTTCCCATTCCAATTCATGTTTCAACCAAATACTCCATTAGGCCAGGGAGACATAGATATCCATGACTATTTTTGTGTACGTGGGAAGAGTGAATATAGATTTGCCATTCTAGAAGAAGATACTTGAGGTCTTCCCAATACAATTTCTTAAAAGAATTGCCCCAGACTTACCAAGTAAAGGGGCAATTAGTGTAAAGATAGTTGGTCTCTTGGACATCAGCTTTTCATTGCAGGCACCGGGATGGGCTAGTGAAGATTCTCTTCATTAAGCTAGAGTATATGTTGCGATGGCTACCATGGGAAATCATAAGGCTTTAAAAGGCCATAATTCAACCAGATTTGTCTAGCCAGAAATGTAAACACACGAAAATTCTCTATAGGATTGCCAACTTATACCTATTCTTCACAATGTATAAGAAGTTGTGAGGATGGAAAAAAGTTTAGGAATTGTAGGTTTTATTTCTAACCACAGTTACAAGACCCAGACTCAGTGCGGACTCAGCGAGGGCAACATTTTTTGAGACTGACTCAACAAAAAACTCAGAGCAGACTTTGCAAAGTGAAAAACCCAAGAAATTTAAAGATTTTTAAGGATTTAAAACTTATTTCATGTTCACTTTATCAATAAGCCTCAGACAAAATAGCATCAACAAATATACGATAATTTGATAATTACACAGGTATACATTAATCACAAGTATAAACACAAATTTTAGTCAAAGGTATAGCACATTTAAAAATATAAATGTTGAAGATTGTAGCTATGAAAGAGATCTTTATCTCCGATTTTATAAAATAGAAATATGTTTGTTATGCTCGTTATGATCATCTTCAGCTGAAAGAGTCATTTCTGATAATATTTAAAAATAATACTATGTAAAAAGACATGTCATATGTCATGCGAAGAAGCATGCATATGGAAATATGAAGTGTTGGATATTTGGAAATATGAATGGTCTAATTTTAGAAATTTGAAGATACTTTTGTGTGTAATATGAAGAGTCTCATTTCAATCTATTTATGTGATTGCTCGGTATATTGTAAATTTGTAAGCAATCAAAGAAAGCATTGTACTTGAACATTTTCTTGATCAAAAAGTGATATTTTCTTGGTGTCTGGGTTTTCCCAAGATAAAGTTGCTGTGTCTTTTTGCACCATTTTCTAATTTATATATTGTTGTTTATCAAATTATTTCTGAGCAAAAATTTAACATGGTATCAAAGCCAGGTTCATATCATCAAATATTGTTTGGTGTTGAGATGCCTGTAGTTATTTCAATTTGTTTTTCTGCACATGTTCTATATTACAGGCATCGTGCTTGAAAGATATTGTTCGATTTCACACCTTTTTCTTTTCTTTTCTATTGCTCATATGCTTCGTTTGTGGTTGTTTTGTGATCTTTTCTGGACTCAACTGAAGCACACACTTTTGGTGGCTTTATGAGTTTTTTTTCTTATCACCCATCAGTTAGTATGGAGGTGTCCAATCAATCTGGAAACGACTCAATCATCAATATATGTATGTATATTGTTGTTGTTTGCGATGATATTTTTTGATTCAGGTCGTCGTCCATTTCTTGGGAAATCTCTTATTCTGTTTAGTCCAGATTTTTTGTTTGTGTTATTCATTATTATCGGGCTGATGATTCTTTTATTTCATAGGTTATTGCAGTGGTCACTTTGTCATTTCATCTTCTTTTTGAACAGAGCTTTTCTAAACCTCTTCACTAGTGTTTTTTAAGTTTAGTAGTTGTGTATTCTTGGACTTATCAGTTATACATTTTATTTTATTTTTCCCTCAAAGCATTAGATGCAAAGATGATATCTTTCCGTTGATTCCAAGATGCTTATGCTTCTATGTCTCTTTATCACATTTATCACCACGCAGAGTGTGCTACAAGATGACTTGTGGATTTGAGTTCTAGCAAATATTTTGATGTTTTTTTTAATGTGATTATTGTTCAATGTCGTCAGGTGTCTTGCCCATTAAGCATCATTTCACTGTCGCCTCCTTGACCTCGTCTTTGATATTGCACCATTATATTTCTGCATGAGATTGGGGTATAGAGATGGCATCACAACTGAAGGAAGATTCACTCTTGAAAATAAATCACTAATCAAGAAAGTTGGAGAAGAGGTGGGTGTAAATCGGTTAAGGTTTCTCAGACGGTTTTGTTCTCTTCAATTCTATGATTGATGAGATCTCTTCCTTCAGGCATCGATTCTCTTACATATTTCACGTCCCTTTTGTTGGATTGAATAATAAACTTCAACACAACAATCTGTGTTTTGTACTTTTATCCTCCTTGATAGACCTTTCCAAATGGCATATATTGGCAACTAATGTATGTGTTGGAGCAACTGTCTCGACAAGAGGTGATGATACCGACAACCTTGCACCACCAAAATGTGGCGATTAGATTGACAGTACAAAGATGGGAGTGATAGGTAAGGCTATTCCCCAATATTGGCAGGGTTTGGAACATGGAGAGCAACACACTCTTGCAGACTTGCTGAGGATTGCTTTTAAAATTGCTTCCCCTGTGTCATTGTCACTGCCAAGGGTCAACCCGATGTCACTACCAAGTTATTTTTTAATAAGATTGAAATTGCCCATTTTGGCCCTGGTTAACAGTGATCCTTATGGTCTCAAGATTTTGTCTTTATACGTGTGTGGTTCGTATTATTGACTTTCAACGTTGCCTTATCTCATCGTGCACGAGCTGGTCAAAAGTTGTTATGCAATTTTATTATATGACGTTAATTAGCAGAAGAGTTTTATTGTTTTGGCGGTGATTCTTTATTTCTTTTGTTCGTTTCAGCTTCTTTAAAATGATAATCACCGTGGGTAGTTCATTCGCTTTCAAGCCGTGTGTAGATGCTGCTGGCATTTTTGTGTTTGGATCAACATCTTTTGGAGAGACATGAGAAATCAGGTTATGTGAGTGTGAATAAAGTGTACGCGTGATTCTTTGCAGTCATGATGCGAACTATTCTCCAGAGTATTTTTTGTTAATACTGTCAAGAAAACTCTGTTGTGTAGAGTCTTTGAACTATCATTACTTTTTGAGCATCTGAAATATGTAGAGAAGAATATGCAAAATCTGCGGAAGTGTGGAAGCAGAGAAGTAATTCAAGTAATGCCCTGTATTGATACAGGCTAATACGGTTCCCATTGAAATATGATTTCAGATTCATGGGCTGCAACAGAACCTGTGGGCAATGGCATATTATCCTGCCAATTTTTTTTAATCAAAATTTGGAAAGACAATCATGAGATAAGTTTTTTAAATTTTCTGTCTTGATTGTTGCTGTGAATAGTGTATGCTTTTAGCATTGATCTATAAATATTTCTCTTCGTGATAATATGATTCTATAAACTTCTACTAATCTCTCCTAAAATGCTTCCAGGACAAATCGAGAAGCAATAGGGTGATGAGAGATTGCAATCTGAACTGAGATCCTCGAAGAAGAGTCGAACCCAAATGGAGCAACATCTGGAATGAAATCTTGAAGATGGATCAGACATGGAAGTAGAGAATACTCTTTATTTGAGGTCATGTGAAACCTTGGTAAACTTCATGCCGAGTTATATGACTTGATGTAGAGTATTTTAGTGTGTTCTTTGTATCGGATTCAAATTCTTGGAGATCACTTGGTGTGAAATCCTACCATGTGATGGTGCCTTGGTGGATCTAGAGTTAGAGTTGATTCTTGTTGGTTACTGAGTTCTTGGTCAACTCCATAATGCAGTGCGGTATGTTCAGTGTTAAGCTAAAGCATGTTCAAATTTGGTGTTTGTGTCATTATTGACAATCTTTGTTGATGACGTGAATTTCAAGCTGGATTCATTGTGTTGACAAATGAGTAGTATTCTACACATCTCGATTGACGAAGGATATAAAATTCTTTGTGCAGTTACTAGTGCATTTCAAATTTGCTACCTGGAAGTGTTGGAAGGTAACTTGTCATTCCAGGCTTGTTGCAAAGGTCCCAGGATGGACTATAGGAGTGCAGATTGGAGCATTGTACACAGTTCTATTAACAAGGTTGAATTTGATAAAGAACATCTCTGCCTAAGTCTAAAGTTCAGCATTGCCTGCATCGCTTGAATTGAGATATTACATGAAAGATCATGCAGGCTGTTGAAATGAACATGAGGACATTGCTTCAGTCATGGGACTGATTTGGTGTCGCATATCATCTTTAAAGAGGAAGAATCTATACAGTTTGTCAGTGTGAACAATTTATTCTAAGAGGAATTAAGATTAATAGGGAGCTTGACCAGCAGGGGGAGAGTGCAAAAATCCTTTTGTTGAGAATCAACTAGCTCATGTCGCAGTGTGACCATTAATTCTCCTTGTTTGGTCAAGCATTGACATCAACTCTGATTATTGTGCTAATCGAAAAGTAAGGTTGTTGTCCCTATTGAGAAGGAATCTCAGCCTTCAAACAACCCCTTGTGATTGAGTTCTTCTCTGTGAGAAAAGTTTGAGGTGCAATCCCTTATTAATACATTCTTCTCTAGAAGAATGATTGAGGTGAAAGCCCTTGTTCCACCCTTTGCGAGTAGGTAAGATGGACCACCCTCTATGAGTAGGCATGGTGGAAATGCATTATTCTCTAAGAGAAATTTGAGGTGGAAGCCCTCATTCCACTCTCTACGAGCAGGTGTAGTGGACCACCCTCTGCAAGTAGGCATGGTGGAAATGCATTCTTCTCTGGGAGAAGTTTGAGGTGAAAGACCTCATTCCACCCTCTGCAAGTAAGTATGGTGGACCACCCTCTACAAGTAGGCATGGTGAAAATGCATTCTTCTAAGAATTTTGAAGATGAAAAGCTGTCACTCCACCCTGTGCAAGTATGGTGGATCACCCTCTGGGAGTAGGCATGGTGAAAGTCATGTTTGTGACTCCATAACTTTAATTTTATGTGCTTATGTAGTAACTATGGTGAAATGCGATATGCTGAGATAACACGTGTTATGTGATGTGGATTTATCATCTTTGGTTGCAGCTATGTGTACCTGCCTTACTAAAGATCTCTTTCTTGCTAAGAGGGAATGTTGAAGATTGTAAGCTGCAATAGAGATCTTTATCTCTAATTTTATGAAATAGAAATATGTTTGCTATGATTGTAATGATCACCTTCAGCTGAAAGAGACAGTTGTGCTAATAGTTAAAAATAATATTATGTAAAAAGACGTGTCATACGTCATGTGAAGTGGCATGCATATGAAAATATTAAGTGTTGGATATATGGAAATATGAAGGGTCTAGTTTTAGAAATTTGACGAGACATTCGTTTCATTTCAATCTATTTATGTGATTGCTCAATGTATTGTAAGCAGTCAAGCAAAACCATTGTACTTGAACATTTTCTTGATCAATAAAAGCGATATTTTCTTGGTTTGCTGGGTTTTTCCCTTCAAGTGGAAGAGTTTTCCCAGGACAAAGTTGCTGTGTCTTTTTGCAACATTTTCTAATTTTTATATTGATGTTCATCAAGTTGTTTCTGAGCAAAACTTTAACAATAAATATTGTCGAATGTATACAAAACTCATTGAATATGAAAACCCATGACATCAATTGTTCCAAACAGATACAAAATAAAAAATATAAGTCTTTATCTCAGCTGTACAAAGGAGCCTGCATCCTTCCTACACAGGCGTCTAAAGTAGGTCTTCAGTGATGTAGCAGCCATAATATTTATTTTAACTATTTACTCATGCAGAGGTCTGCAGCAAAGGTTATAAATTATGTAGATTCATCACTGACCAATAACTTGCTTAGAGAGTGGGAGTGGTAGAGAGATAAGTCTAAACCTTGGGGGGTGTAAAGATTGTCTAGATCTTGCAAAAGAGAGGAGAGTATGAGATAAAGGAAGACTGATAGAGAGAGAAATAGGGTTAGAGTTCAAGAAAGAGAGGGGGGAAAAAGGGCAGAGGGAGAGAGAGGTAATAGGAGCCTGCTGATTATCAAATTTGACTGTCTGGAAATTAAAAAGATCTTCTAAAACCTAGAATTGACATTGTAGTTCATAGAGATCTGACTCTCAAACAACCTGCCAATATATCCATGAAATGTAACTTAAAAGTATAAGAAAGGAAAAAGACATACTGAAATGTGATTTATACTTAAATATTGTATTTAGTGTATATATTGATATTCTATTGAAGAAAATAAGACTGACTCGAAGACAAATGGGAAGTTCAATGTTATATTTCATGTATATTCTGGGGTGATAAACCAAAAAAGCAATAAAATTTTAGACCTAAAAAACAATTGAACCTGGTTAAATCTGAGCACTGGGACTTGCTCGGACTCGACAAGTCTTGCCTAGACTTGGCAAGTCCAAATCCCAGTGCCCCATATTCATTGAGAATCACCTGGCTCCCAACTCACTGAGTCTCAGAACTATGTTTCTTCAAGAGAAGGGAGCTTCCTAAATTTTCCACCCAGATTTTACCCTAAACATGTAGTTTTCCACTGGAATTCCAAATTTGGAGGATAAACAAATGTGGCATGGAATAGAGATCACCAGTCTAAACTACGAGTCAAGCCTATCTATCTATCTCACAATGAAGGATGAGTTTGATTGGCCAAACCTCAAATCTCTTGGAAAGGGCTGGGCTCAAATTGGCTGGAATTATCCTTCTTTTGTGCTGACTTGATTGATTGAGTTGATTACAATGCAGAAGTTAGAGCTAAGGTAAATAATGTAAAATAGACTATAATCAATATACGCTGCAAGTTACAGATCTGATGAGCCAACTTTGACTGCAGATCTAGAAAGGAGAATCAGAGGCAAACCAGCCACTAAAATTCAGACTCAAAATAATGGGACATTTTGGTAGGCAACATAGTCCCAGACTCCCAGTAATGTCTGAAGTTGATATTGCACATGGATTTAGACTCCAGGATTGTCATTCTGATCCTTTGAAATTTCTCAGAAAGTGTGTCTCTAATTCGCTAACCTGTTGTAGAATGCAGCTGGAATGCTAATATTTGATTACAGGCATGAGAATGCAGTCTGCAGCAGGCAAGAGATTGTGGCCACTAGAATGTAGTTTAGAATTGGGGTTATTTTTATATTGTTTAGGGTCTCATCATCTAGTGTCTTTTTTATATTAAATAATTCTATCCTTAAATAAAAAACTAACTTAACCAAACAAGACTGTATAGAACTTGGCTGGTTCAAACAACCTGCAAATTTTGGATTAAATATAATATGCATGAAATAAAGCCTAGCCTGGTCACTATATTTTCAAGAAACATTTTTCATTTGATAATGAAGTACACTTTCATACAGTTATATCAGGTTGAAACATTGTTTACATACAAGTTGATAACAATGAAATTAAAACTCAAGATATTCACAAAAGTGAAAAAATACAATGTGGCTCCTCAGAGAGTGCTGTAAACCAAACACATGAAATTCTATTAATTTACAGAATTGCCAGTCCAATCCAATATGAGAGGAAATCTCAAAACCCGGGGCCTATCTAAAAGAATGCTTGTAAGTTTGAGACGTTGGCAGCAAATTATTTTGGACAGCCAAAGAGAAGCAAAAGCTACAGCGACAATTGTAATACTGGGAGCCAAAAATAGCACACTAATAGAACACTGAGAACTTGCAAAAGAAAAAAGTAGAGCCTATGGTGAATCTGAAAAAAGATCAAGAAGAAAATTAGACAACTGTAAATGCAGAAAGTCTCTGATGAATGCAAATTTGCTCAATATTACTAGGACAGTCTCATTCCACATCAGGATAACAAACAATGGCATTTTGATATAAATTCCTAGAAGATTCATACCAGTATCAGCTGGACTTCTCATCTCAGTACTCCCATGCTTTCTCCTACCCATTTTCTTTACTTGTTCAGAAGAGCTTTTCACACTGCTCCCCACATTATCTGCTCTGCCTAAGTCGTTCAATTCTCCTGGCACCTTGTTACATTTTATAGGAGTTAAGTGTGTGGAATCCCGATTAATGCTACTTGTTTGGTTCTTCTTTCCAGCAGAAGCTTGTGGAGAATTCCGTGCATTGTCAAACCATTTATGAACCTGGACAGATGTTCATTTTATGTTGAAAAAAAACAGTAGTAATATTATTATGATGAACAAAGACAAATCATAGAAGCCATGTTTGATTTACCACAAGAAGACAATTAATTACCTGCTTGAAGGAGATGCCAAATTCCTTTGCTAAATCCTCTTTTACAGAGCGTGATGGAAAACGAATCTCACCAAAAATGCTGCGAAACTTCTGCATTATGATGTAAACATATTACCTTAGGTTCCAGAAAATCCCTGACTAACCAAATCAATAATAAAGAGAGAAGGAAACAATAGTAAACATGCTAAAAGGACTCAAAACATTATTTAAAAACACGACAATTTTTCCTTTAATATTCTGTAATTTTTGTGTGTTTCATATTACCTGATTTTATTTATTGAGTTAAAATTATATTAAACAATGAAAGCATATAGCAGACATACATAGAATATTTAGTGAAGAAACATTTAACTGGCTTCAGAACACCGAAATTTTATTTAGGCATATTAAGAACAGTTTTGACACAATCATGTAAAGACTCAGTGAGCTTGAAGTGAGTGAGCTTGACCAAGTCTGGGGACTTGAGACTTGCATACCTGACAAGTCCCACAGGCTAGACTTGACTGCGGCTGGGGAAAAAGAAAATTCAAAAAGGATTAAAAAACCATAAAGTGTTATAACAAAAAAGCTTCAAATTATGTGATTCACCATCAAAACACATCCATTTTGTTTTCAAATGCAATAGAGTAGGAAAAGTAGTTCATGAGAGAAAAATTATATGCCAACGGAGAGAAAATCAACACAATGGATCAATACAAAACGATGATTGAATATCATTTGGGCACATTGAAACAGCCCTTGACACATCCAAAGGAGCTTAGGAAAATTTGGAAGAGCCCAACATTGATTTGGAGCTGCCTGGCATCATTTTGGAATAAATTTGAAGGTGTTTGTATTTTTAAGTGTTCTTCAAGATTATTATTTTATTTTTTATTGATTATATTTATTTTTCAAGCTAATGAGAAAGAGAAAGCAATTCTTACTTATTTAACTCCAGCAATTTTCAAACTGTGCAAGTAGTCTCCAAGCTATGTTACCTCGAGTTTCCGGGAGGGGGGGACAAGGGAACAAGGAAATAGGTTTCCGAGACGGTTTTTTTGAGCTGAAATAGGGGACGGCTATATATATATATTTTCATGAATTTCAGAATTACATAGCATTGTCACATTCATCATAGCAACATAGTTTAAAATTATCAATTTCATTCATCAAATCAGCATAGATCATAGCATCAAATCGCATCATTGTGTAATAACCCCAACAGGTTATACTTCTTCAAACACCAAAAATCTTTATACTTTAGTTGTTTGACATTTCGTCAAACACTTTGCAAGCAAGCTCTGATACCAATGTAATAAGGAACTAATATTCAAATGCTATTCTTTTGGTATTATGAGTGCAAATACATGGAAATGAGATGCAAAACAATTTTGATTCTGAATTATCACAGCCAAATCATATGCTGATGAGTACAATGATAATAGTGATGCCTGAGAGTGGAAATGAATCAAACAAAGACACTGTAACGCGGCATTGTGCTTGCGTACTATAGCAATCAAAATGTATCCTCCAATTTAAGCACAAAGTAGAACTCCTAAATTGAAGCTCTCCCAAATACCAAATTCAAAAGATATTTCACCACCTCAAATGGTTGCAACACTGAAGAGTTGATGTTCTCCAATGGCTAACAGAAATCAGAAACCTTAATTTCTTCTCCCAACTTGATATCAAATGCAATTCACAAAATCGGATGATAAACAATGAAGCTCTCACCTCTATTTATACTTTTCCTTGACCCTCGTAGAAGGAAATTAAATATTTAATAATTGCATTTTCTAAAAGTTTCCACCTTCCAATAATTGATGCACTTGCTAGAAGCTTTTCTCTTGCAATACAATAATTAAATAAAATATTTAATAATTGCATTCTCTAGAAGTTTCCCCCTTCCAATAATTAATGCACTTGCTAGAAGCTTTTCCCTTGCAATACAATAATTAATTGTGCTTCTAGAAAATTAAATTACTAGAAACTTCCCCCTTCCAATAATTAATGCATTCTCCAATAAATTAAATTAATTAAATATAAAGTCACCTTTTTTTTTCTTTTTTTTTGGTGGACTTTATAAAAAATTAATTTAATCAGTTTCTCCAATTCTCCACTTAGCCTTCGGAGAATGTAAAGGCTAAGAATTTCACTGATATGCTAAAAAGCTGGGGACATTACAGTCCGCCCTTCCTGAAATTGCTTGCCCTCAAGCAACTTTAAGTCTGGATGCTGCAAGATCTCCTCATTCTCCCATGTCGCATCCTCAACTGACAGGTCCTTCCATTTCACCAAATACTCCCTTATAGTGTGCCGCCTCAAGTTCTTTTCCCTGAAATCAATGATAGCCTCTAGTACCAATATCAATTTTCCCTCATCCTCCAAGGGTGGGAGCATTGTAGAAAGAACAATATGATGTCCTAGTGCCTTTTTTGAGGTGTGACACATGAAAAACATTGTACACCTTGCTCTCGACTGGCAAATCTAACTCATAAGCCACCTCTCCCACTTTCCTAATAATCCTAAATGGACCATAGTATTGTGGCTTAAGTTTCTCTGCACCACTCTTCTTGAGAGTGGACTGCCTATATGGCTGCAACATGAGGTAAACCATATCATCTACCTCAAAACTATGCCCAGTCCTCTTCTGGTCTGCATACTGCTTTTACTGATTCTGAGCTCTAGCAATGTTGTCCCTGAGAGTAGCAACTATATCCTTACTCTCCTATAATAGTTCACCTGCACGGGGTACCCAACTGTCACCCAACAACAAATCTAATCATAAAGTGCCATGAAGGGTGTCATTTGTATAGTCATATGATATGTAGTATTGTAGCAATACTCACAGAGATATATCCATCTGACCCAAGCTCATTGTTGAGCTGCCACATAATTTCTCAAATACCCTTCCACCCATTTGTTCACAATCTCCGTTTGACCATCGATCTGTGGGTGATAACTAGTGCTAGGTGTAAGCTCATTGCCACACAACTGGAATACCTCCTACCAAAAGTGACTCATGAAGCGGATGTCCCTGTCACTCACAATGTTCCGAGGCAAACCGTGTAATCTGAAAACCTCCCTGAAGAAGACCTCTGCCACCTAAGCTGCTGAGTATGTAGTAATGGTAGGGAAGAAGTGAGCATATTTTGTCAGCCTATCCACCACCACATAGATACAATCACGCCCCTGGGCCTTGGGCAAGCCCGTGATAAAATCCATGGAGATGCACTCCCACTTCGTGTCAAGAATAGGAAGTGGTTGTAGGAGCCCTGCTGGATAAGTGTGCTCTTGTTTGTTCTACTGGCAAACAAGACACTCACGCACATATTCCAAAACAGCAACCTTAAGCCCCTTCCAAGTGAACCGCTCCCGAACTAACCTATAAGTTTTGAAATACCTTGGATGGCCTACTGTAGGTGAATCATGGAATGCTCTCAAAATCAATTGCTTCACTTTCGATCCTGGGACTAAGTAAATCCTGTTCTTGTAGATGATCAAATCATCTACAAGAGTGTACCTAGTATCGATCGCTGTCCCCTCCACTATATCAGAGGCCCATGTGTCTCTGACATATTCTGCTACAATCAAGTGTCGCCAATCCTCTGATATTTGAATCATAGAAGTGAGGTGTGGTCTGCGAGATAAAGCATCTGCAACAACATTCTGTGTCCCCTTAACATATGTGATATCAAAATCATAGGCCTGTAACTTACCCACTTCTGTTGACGATCATTCAAGTCTCGCTGTACCAGAAAGTGCCTCAAACTGTTATGATCAGTTTTAATACAAAATTTGCTGCCCACAAGATACTGTATGAATTTGGCCAAGGCATGCATGATGGTCAACATCTCCTTATCATATATGTTGAATGATCTCTCGGGCCCTCTGAGTTTCCTGCTCTCATAAGCTATAGGATGCTTGTCCTGCATGAGTACAACACCAACTCCCTCTCCAGAAGCATCACATTGAAGCTCAAAAGGCTTCGTGAAATCAAGCAATGCTAATACTGGGCATGTAATCATTATTTCCTTGAATCGCATGAAACAGTCCTGACACAAATGCCCCTTTCTTCAACAAATCTGTCATAGGTGTTGCGTGCCGTGAGTAGCCACTGACAAACCTACGATAGAATCCACATAGACCAAGGAACCCCCTCAACTGTGTAAGGTTCTCTGGTGGTGGCCAATCAACATTAGTGCAAATCTTTTCAAGATCCATCTGCACTCCCTCTGTACTAATGATGTGTCCAAGATACAACAGCTCTGTCATCCCCAAATCACATTTGGACTCCTTGGCATACAAGGACCCCCTCTGTAAAATGCTCAATACTGTCTCCAAGTGCTCTAAATGTTCCTGCCATGTCCTGCTATAGATCAAAATATCATCAAAGAACACCAGCACAAATTTCTTCAACTGATGGTGGAAGACCCTGTTCATAGTGGACTGAAAAGTGGCAGGTGCATTAGTCAAACCAAAAGGCATGATTACAAACTCGAAGTTCCCATAATGACATCTAAAAGCAGTTTTCTCAATATTCTGCTCTCAAACTCTAATCTGGTGATAGCCTGATCTCAAATCAATTTTTGTGAAATAACAAGCCCAATGCAATTCATCTATCAACTCATCGATGCGTGGGATGGAATACCTGTTCTTAATAGTTCTCTTATTCAACACCTTGTAATCAATACACATCCGTAGAGTACCATCCTTGTTTTTTACCAAAACAACAAAAGATGCAAAAGGTGACTTACTTGGTCGGATGTGTCCCATTGCTAGCAACTCCTTGATGGTCCTCTTGATCTCATCCTTGAGTCGTTTTGGGTGCCGATATGGTGTGATCATGACAAGCTTAACGCCTTCCTCCAGCTCGATAATGTGCTCAATGCCTCTGTCTGGTGGCCTACCTGGTGGAATCTAGCTAAATACCTTCTCATACTTGATTCTCAATTTCTAAATATCTAGATGGTATTCAATCTTATGCTACTTCTCCTGGGTAGGCATTGAGATGCATATTGTCGCCCACTCGATATCATCATGCCTGGCTAATCTCTCCATCCGCCTAAATGAGATAGCCCTGACATCACCATTATGAATAGCCTTCAGCACATGAGTCCTGCCATCGACCTCGAATCGTATCTCCATATCCTTCATTCTCAAGGTAACCTCCTCCAAAGAATGTAGCCACTACATCCCAAGTACTATGTCCATGTCACCCATGTTGACCACATATAGTCCGCCTTGAACTCATAGTTGTTCAGGCACAAAGGTAGATCTCACACCATCTTGTCACAACGAAGAGTATATCCATCAACTACCTTGACTCTCAATCCCTCGAACTCCTCAGTAATGAGTCCACACCTCTCCACAAATCGTGCACCAATGAAATTATGTGTGGCACCTATATCCAACAGAGTAATAACTTTCTGTCCAGCTAAGACTTCCGGAAGTCTAAAAGATCCCTCTCTTTGAATATTAGACAGACATGCCTCCTATAAATGTAGCTCTAGATCCTCTTTTTTCTCAACACTATCTACCTTCTGTTCACCCTTTGCCTCATCAAGATCCTCCTCGTGATGCTCTAAGCTATCTGAATCCGAACCCTCATAATAAGCCCACATCACCCGATTAGCCTTCCCCTTAGGCCTCATAGGACAGTCATGACCAAACTCATAGGGACCTTTGCATAAGAAACATAGCTTCTTCTTACGCAGGTCATTAAGCGTCTCCTTATCCAAAGGTGCAACTGACTTGCCTTTTGAGTCACTAACCTTCTCTTTACCCTTGATGAATCCCCCTTTGTTAAATGATGAAGAACCCTTCGAACTAAACCAGTTTTTCGGAGCTGCAAGTTCCATACTACGGGCTTTCTTCATGGCTTCCTGTAATGTAGGCGGATCAAAGGCCATTACCCACCCCTTGAGTGGTTCAGTTAATCCCTTTGTGAATAAAATGACTAGCCTTCGTTCTGAGATGTCAGGCACCATTACTGCAAGCTTCTGGAAGTCATTGATAAATTGTTCTAAGCCTCCTAACTGTCTCAACTGGGCTAACTCCCGAAAATAAACTTCAGGATCCTTTTTATCAAACCTTTCTATCAATCTATCCATGAACTCCTGATAAGTGGTTATCTGATTGTGTTGCAATGTGATCATGCCATGAGTCCACCAATCATGAGCTGCCCCATCTAAGTGTAAAGTGGCATACCTGAGTGCTTCAAATTATGTCATAGTCTTCAAAGATAGGAAAGTATCCACCTTATGACTGCCATCAAATGTGGGTAATGCCAACTTGTTGGTGACCTGTTGCAACTCACTGTGTTTATCTGCCTGGCAGCTGTGTAGTTCAGGTACTTGTCAAATGTCCATCCATCTTGTACATATGCTAGTAATAAATTCCACTCATTCCTCGCTTGTCAAAGTTCATCTGCAATATTTGTTACCATAGCAGTAAGTGTGAGTGCTAGGGTTTCTTCTCTGAATGTAGGATGTGTGGGTCTATCAGCAGTCCCAGACCGAGTCCTATGTTGTGATCCTGCTATGCTCCTGTCATCCTGGTCATTATTATGATTATTTCTTCTGTCAATCAAATGTTGCATCATAGCCATCATTGCCTGTGTACTTGCCTCTATTGACCGTAGAAGCCTATCCTGACGCTGTAAAGCCTCATCATCTCTCATAATTCTGGGTGGACTTTTAGAATGTCTATTAGCCATGTTCTAAGTTGTGCTGGTTCCCTATGTAAATAGGGCCCTTTTGCTAAATTGAATGGTGGCCGCATAAACCCTGACAGGCTGGCAGGAAACCGCTCTAATACCACTGTAATAACCCCAACAAGTTATACTTCTTCAAACACCAAAAATCTTTGTCCTTTAGTTGTTTGACATTTCGTCAAACACTTTGCAAGCAAGCTCTGATACCACTGTACTAACCCCAATAGGTTATACTTCTTCAAACACCAAAAATCTTTATACTTTAGTTGTTTGACATTTCCTCAAACACTTTGCAAGCAAGTTCTGATACCAATGTAATAAGGAACTAATATTCAAATGCTATTCTTTTGGTATTATTTGTGCAAATACATGGAAATGAGATGCAAAACAATTTTGATTCTGAATTATCACAGCCAAATCATATGCTGATGAGTACAATGACAATAGTGATGCCCGAGAGTGGAAATGAATCAAACAAAGACACTGTAGCGCAGCATCGTGCTTGCATACTGTAGCAATCAAAATCTATCCTCCAATTTAAGCACAAAGTAGAACTCCTGAATTGAAGCTCTCCCAAATACCAAATCCAATGGATATTTCACCACCTCAAATGGTTGCAACACTGAAGAGTTGTCGTTCTCCAATGGCTAACTGAAATCAGAAACCTTAGTTTCTTCTCCGAACTTGATATCAAATGCAATTCACAAAATCGGATAATAAACAATGACGCTCTCACCTCTATTTATACTTTTCCTTGACCCTCGTAGAAAGAAATTAAATATTTAATAATTACATTCTCTAGAAGTTTCCCCCTTCCAATAATTAATGCACTTGCTAGAAGCTTTTCTCTTGCAATACAATAATTAAATAAAATATTTAATAATTGCATCCTCTAGAAGTTTCCCCCTTCCAATAATTAATGCACTTGCTAGAAGCTTTTCTCTTGCAATACAATAATTAATTGTGCTTCTAAAAAATAAAATCACTAGAAACTTCCCCCTTCCAATAATTAATGCATTCTCCAATAAATTAAATTAATTAAATATAAGATCACCTCTTTTTTTTCTTCTTTTACTGTTTCTTTTTTCTTTTTTGGAGGACTTTATAAGAAATTAATTTAATCAATTTCTCCAATTCTCCACTTAGCCTTCGGAGAATGTAAAGGCTAAGAATTCCACTGATATGCTAAAAAGATGGGGACATTACACATTGTCTAAGAATTGGAACATAGGATGACATCAAATGAGAGAATCAATATGCCATAGATTAGACTTTAGAGCCCTTTCTTGTGGGTTTTGGAGGAAAACCGAATTTGTTGTGCCAAATCTTCCTAGACGGGTAGCAACCATCTTGTTTGGGCACTAATCAACTACAACAATTTATTTTTGAGCAATAATTGCTGCTATCAGAACATTATCAAAGCTGAAAACAATCTAAGTATTCCTCAACCCAGCAGCAATCATTTCCAGGTCTGCAATATGAATATCAAATAGAAGTCTGATTTACAATATTTTTCGAGTCTGGTTTGTTGAACAAAGTTGAAATTTTAATTTTCAGTCATAGTTGGATGCTAAGTTTGTAATGGCTTCCAAAAAAATATATTTCAACATGAGTTATATTAACATATTTTATTATTTTAATGTGGGGCCAGCAAATAGGCAAAAAATCACCATTTATTAAATTTTTTTTGAAGTTGAATTTTATTTTAAAATTGGAAACTTCAAGCAGTCCCCAGGACGGATGGGAAGTGGCTACAAAGTCTCAGGAATGGTCAACACCATCTGGAAACGTGTTGACGTTTCCAAAGTTTCGAGGACAAGTGTCCAATTTTCTTGCTTGGGTGGGGATGGCTTGGAAACATTTCTGGCCATCCCCAAGTCCCCGAAACGGGGACGGTTTTCAAAACTCAAGGCTTAGAGCTAGAAACATGTCCCCGAGTAACATAGTCTCCAAGTTAGTGAGTAGTGTGTTTTAAACTTCTTTTTTGTTGGGCAAGTTTGTACAAAAGCAGGCAAATTTCAGATAAAAATAATTACAGGGTCATATACATTTTTCACACTTTCTTTCTTGAAATGTTAAATTTTTAATCTAATATGTTTCGTAATTGAGTTTTTCTTAAAAAAATGTTTCTTTAAGAAATTTGAATTTTTGGTACTTTCAATGCTGTCAGGTTTTTGCAGATATTCTCCAAGTTTGTAAACTATGGCTACAAGTCCTAGTCATTTTTAGTTTGTAGACGTGGTTTACAATCCATAATGCTGAAATAGGAAGCTTGTGGAATTTATTGTACATTTTTTTGTTCAACGTTTTGAATCAAACGACATGATTCATTGCCAAGAAACTCAAGACTCTAACAAGAGAACACAATATAATGATGGCTACCAAAAGAGGACAAACAAAAGGAAAAGAGTCGATTGAAAAATCAAAGCAAAAGCAGAGGGGAGGTATAAAGGGCCAAGGGAAATGGAAAAGAAAAAAAAACATAAAAAATTCACACATTTAATGTATATAAAAATATAAAGAATAATGATTAAAAAGTTCAAAATATATATTAAAATGTAAAAAACTAAATTACTTACATAAATGCATACATATATACATATATATAACCTCAACTATAGATAATATGAAAGAATTTATGAAATAAAATCGAAAAAGAAACAATAAGAAAAAAAGAATAATTTACAATCCTAAAAATTAAAAACAAACATCTAAATAAATAAAGGAAGAAAAATAGAAAACACTAAAAATAATAGAAATAAAAGAGAAAAAAGATACAAAAGAAAAATAAAATGTGATATTTCCATTCTAAAATAAATTTGAAAATAAATAATGACAATAATACAATTTTAAAAAATATGTAAATAAATATATGATAATGCAACTTCAGTTTTTTAAAGCTTCTATACGAAATAAATTTGCAATCACAAAAAAACATATCATGCATGAAGAGACTAAAATATATCTGTTGACATATATTAAAAAATGAAAGACAAGCATTAATAGCCTTAGAACCAATCAATACAACATTACCTACATTATGATATGTTGGTCAGCCCAAACACTCAGTAAGTATGTGTAAGAGGAGAACAGTGACCCCAATATCAAACCGGCATGCAACAGCCTATATCAATGTTCAACGTAAAGAAAGCCTAAACACCAGACAATATTTAGATAGCATTAAGAAGATAGCATCAGCAAAAATGACAACTAATCTGATCAGTAAGCTCGTAGAAAAATGCATAGTATGTGATGTGGCAAATACTAGAGCAAGAATAAGTTGTTAAAGGGAGCCCGTGATAAGTAGTTAGGCACTGCTACTCATAAAAATAAGAATCAGCGTCCAATATTTAATGCAGAAGCATGTAACTACAAAGCCATTAATTGAATACAAGAACAAATGATTAAGCCATTCAATTACCAACAACCAGAAACAACCATCGATAAGCAACTATAGGATGAATAATATTATAGTCGGTGATTGTTATGAGAAAGGTGATTATTGAATCATCAATGCTAGAGATAGTTGACATCAAATGGTTTGGCAGCAGTTTTATCTAAATCTAACTATTAGCAATGATTGGCCACTTCTACTAAATAGTGATGAAGAACCACAAATGAATAGGTTTTCAATGTAACAGTTAAAAGTCTTAGCACTGTCAATTTACATAGTGATCATTAGCTCTAAATCAGCTTGCACTCGTATTATTAACCAAGAATTAGGAATGTATGTCTCCTAATTGTAACTTATATTCAAAAAAGTGTGACTCTTAGTTGTAAAGGCACATATGTAGAGATTGCAAATGAGATGTCAAAGGGGAATAAGGAGAATATGCATTGGTACTAATCAAAGGATCATGAAAGAAATAAATTAATATTGAGGATCAAATATACATATATTGAGGTGTATAATCACACATTCGAATGTTTGAATAAGCATATTTGAGTGATAAATTCATTCCTAAAGGCAGATTTGAGTATTGAAGGTATGCATTTGAACAATTTTCTTTAGCATTTTCTTCATCGTTTCAAGTTTTTCTAAAGTTTCAAATTTATTCCATGTTCTCTATAAGTTTTGAAGTATTCTTTTTTTAATAAGTTGCAAGTGCAACAATGAGCAGTCAAATATTAGTGGATGGGGAGGGATCTCAACAATCTAAAATTTATAAAAGGTCTCCTTTATGGAGACACACTACAAGAATTGCACATTGTAGTGGAGGTGGGGGTTCATTTGGAAACGTAATTTTTGTCTAGGAAAATATACAAGCTCCTAATCTAGAGTCAGACTTCATTTCTTGGGCCCTGGGCTAGAGGGATTAATATGTGTGAGGGGCCTAATAGGAAAGGGTTGGCACTTGGGCAAATAGTAGTATTTTTAAAAGAACAAGAAAATATTACTAAAACAGTTTCAAAAGGGAAACAAAGTTTTGCTAGTGGGAAAAATCAATAATACCACCCACTCACCAAGCCTCTAGACATCGTTTCATGCCTATTCTTTCTAGGGAGGATGATGATGTACAGGAATCACAACACTTGCAAGAGAGGCCCATTATAAGGCTTTTCAAGATGAGTTGAAACTTGAGAGATAAAGCTGATGAAAAAGTTGAACAATACCAATGCAAATGGTGTTCCATTTCACTTAGTTGGACCACCTTATTAGAGGGAGATGGTAGTAGCAATAAAATAGTGCATCTTCTAGTTACCATGACCCTAGATATGAAAAGGTGTGCACCAACTTATTGGATAATGAGAGAAAAAATGTAGAGACTCAACTCAAATCTATAAGAGATTCTTGGGTTAAGACGGGTGTCTATTGTCTCAGATAGATGAAAAGATTGCAAAAACCATCCTCTGTCCCCCAAAGAAGCAATGTTTTTGTAGGTGGTTGATTGTGAGGAGCAACTAAAAGATTCTGAATTTATTACTCACATTCTCATTGATTCCATAGAGGCAATGGGTAGTGATAATGTTGTCAAACTTATTATGGACAATGCAAAAGTTTGCAGGGCTGCAAGTGCATTGGTAGAGGCACTGGGTATTGATAATGTTGTCGAAGTTATTATGGACAATGCAAGCCATTGGCAACCAAATAGATTGGGGGAAGCAAATATATGAGGGTGAGGAGATTCAAATGCTCGTGACAAAATGTTGGTGATGCAAGCCATTCGCAACCAAATAGATTGGGTGAAGCAAATATATGAGGAGGGTGAGGAGATTCAAATGTTCGCGACAAACCACCCTCTATCACAAGCAATTTTCAGAACTTTCTCCAAATTGGAGTTATTGAAAGTAAATTTTAAAATTTAATTTATTTAGTTTCATTTATGAAATATGAATTTATGTCATGTTTTACATAATTAAATGTGTTGTTAACTTACTATTAACGTGTTTTTAAGTAGCTGAAACCCACTTTGCACATGCACAATTGTCCTTAGATGACTTGTGAGGGTAAAGGAAAGATTGTCACAAATGGGGATTAGCAAACAATGGGGCATTTGAAAACAATCAATTACAACAAGGACCCAAAAGGTCAAGGCAGTGATATTGGATGATAATTGGTGGACTCAGGTGGAATACGTATTAGAATTCACCAATCCTATCATGTCTATGCTTAGGTTTGCCTACACAGATCAGCCATGCTTGGGGGGCATCTATGATGCAATGGACACCATGTTGGAGAAAGTCGAAGTGGTAAGTTATAGTACAATCCTCTATCCAAGTTTATTACTATTAAAATATAGCTAAATTTTAAAAGTTTTAATTTATATAACTTAGATCAAGACAACTTACGTGAACATCATTTACTATTCATAGCCTAGATCATTCAAAGGAGAGAGAGAGAGAGAGAGAGAGAGAGAGAGAGAGAGAGAGTGACCCTACGAACAACTTATACAAAAAGGTAGAAGCAATTGTTCTTCACCGTTGGAACAAGATGACTACTCCTTTGCATCTCCTAGCTTATGCTCTTTCCCTCATGTATTATAGCCCATAAGTACTTGCTATTCCGCATAGAGTGGCACCTTATAGAGACGTTGAGGTTGCTAATGGGTATAAGAGGGCATTCAATAGGATCTTCACTAATGCAGAGGTGAGGACCAATGTTAGGAAAGAGTTTGGGTTATTCATTTCAAGAAAAGATGCAGATCCTATTGGTGTGAATGATCAAAACAAAATAGATGGTATTACATGGTGAAACCTCCATGGGAAAAATAATGTGTACCTCCAACCTCTTGCAATAAAGATCCTATCACGAGTAAGTTTTAATTTTAAATTTTAAGTGGTTTTTTTGCCACTTGCTATGTATATTACAACACTTGATTTTGTTAGATTTCTCTCTAGGTTGCTAGCTCTTTTATCGCTAAGTGGAATCAGAGTACATACTCCTTTATCCACTCAGTGAAGCATTATTGATTGGGCTCCAAAAAAGCAAACAACTTCGTGTTTGTCACAACAATTTGCAGAGAAGCTTTAGGATGTGGCACTCGAGTCTGTTGACTTGGATATGACAATTGAGGATCTTACTAGAGACACTCTGCTTGATATAGATGAAAAAGATGACACAACACCCTCTACTGCTTGTGGAACCAGTTATGGTTAGAAAAATGAGGAGGATGAATTACTTCCAGCCACTAAAGATCCCAATGATTCATATTTCTTAGACAATCCATCTGATGACTGAGAACACTTTCATGATTACCAAATCATATTTCAAACATTATTTAAGTCTAAGTAGTTTTGTGAATTCAATATCATGATTTTGATTTTCCCTTTGAATGACAAATCCTAATGTTTATCTTTGATATTTGACATCGATGAATAGTCCCTCATCATAGATTCATAGATTGATATGATTTAGTTTTAGGATTACATATATTTCTCTTGTTTTTTTAAATAAATAATGCATATATATAGACTTACGAATCCTTATGAATCATAATGGGAAAAAAAATTCACAAATCCATGAAAGGGATTCTCGAACCCAAATCCATTCCCTAACGTGAATCAACAACTAAGATTTTCATACATTGGGTTGAGTTCAAGTCTGCATCAAGAATTTGCATGCCATATCTGAGGCAAATCTGAGTCTAGTCACAAGGGTCAAATGCTTCATCATTTGTGCTCTCAATGACCCATGATACTGTGGAAAATTGGAAACTCCAATGTAACACGGGGACTTGCACCCCCCTCCCGAACCTCAAAGTACCCATCCTCAGGACGTCCCTGCACCAGGTACTTGCGTACCCAAGTATCCCCACCTCCATCATTCTACAACCATGTTGTCACTAAGATGGGTACTTGGATTTCTATTCGAGTTTTGATTTTTTAATGTTACTATTGGGTATGTAATATGTTACTATGTTGATTGTTCAATGGTTCTAGTTCATCTTGCAATTTCGCTATATTCAAGTATTTTAATTTTGTATGTTCTATTGAAACATCATTTCATAACAAGCATTTCAAGTTCTATATGTATACCATACAACACCCCTCCCTGCCTTGTCCTCCCCTTGCTGCCATCTCGGAGGCCCATTTTCTCCCCCTCCCAAAAACTCGTCCCAGCATCCTGACATACCCCAGTACTGGTGTTAGATTGGGAAACTATCAATAGAAAACACCTCCCTATTACAAATGAAATAAGCATTAATAATTCTCTTGATGGCATCAGTTCTGCTTAACACACTCTAATACAAATGCTGTTACAGCCCCAAGGTTTCCTCCTGCTTGATGAAGCACCCAACAAATGCATTGTGGCTGTTGTTTAAGACCTGTAAATTCAGAAGCATATTGAAGATTTGAAGAGTTTGCACCTGTGAACTCGGTGGGTCTTAGCAATACATTCAGAGAATCATTTGTGTTTGCAAAAACAATATAGTCAGATGATTCTAAAGCTTAGAAGTGTTAGCAGAAGGCAAGGCGGTGTTGCTGACTGGATGAGCATTGTGATTAGTATTCATGTCTTTTGTTGTCTAAGTTAGAAGGGGTTAACTTTCAAACCCCGTATGACACCAGTTTGAAAAATGATTGTTAAGTTAGGAAAACAAACTGATGCCTTCTAAACATTAAATTGAATAACTGAAACAAGATAAACAAAATAAATGGATAATTGTCGATTTCAGTTGAGCATATAAATCTCAGAGTAACAAAAGCAGAATACCTCAACAGCAGCAGCAGGTAACCTACTAAATGAACGTCTTTTTGCTGAGACAGAAGAATCCCCATGTTGCTCTTTCTGCTCCTGGAAAGCACTTTCTTTGGTGGGAGATTCTAATTCTAACGGTACAATTTCTGCAGCAGAACTGTATTTGCAGTGCTTCTCTTCATTTGCCTGTGCACAATCTCTATTTTTCTTATCTTTTTTGTCCATTTTGCGTACAGATGGTTTTGATGAAGTATCATCTTCAGGGGGGCCAAAATCAGCTGCCTTCCCTTTTCTCTTTGTTGCTGAGACTTTCTTTTGCTGTTTTCCATTCGAAAAACTAGAATCATCTTGTCCTTCATCAGATTGCCTCTTTTTGTTTGACTGCTTCCCAAATTTCTGATTCTTTTCTGTTCTCCTACTTTTATCAGGAGTAGTATGTCCTGAAATCTCCTGCACAGATCAATTAAGTATGAAGATGTACTAGCAGGAGCCATTAAGTCAATACAATAAAGCAACATCTGATCAGGGAAAATGAAATACATGCTTGTTCAATAAATAGTCACCATTACACAATAACGCAATACAAATTAATGTCTACAATCGGCTTATCCCATTAGTTAAACATTTAAGGCTTCCAGAGCTAAATTGTATGACAACAAAATAAAGAAAGCCCAGGGCCTCTATAAATGTGACAACACATACCCAACAAAGCAAAAATATAGTCAGAAGCACAGAAATACTGATTCAACCATCTTATGTGTGAGCACTGCCATTCTCCAAATCTTACAACAAAAGTTTAATTTATTTGTTCTTCCATGGAAAACTCCTGTATCCAACTTCATTACATAGTATGCTAACAGCAAAGAAGTTATAACATTGTTGTTATCAGGAGAGAAAAATTACCAAGATTACAAAACGTGACATGTGACAAAAGCCAAACACACAGAGAAGAGGGTAGCTAAAACATTAAGCAATATTTCTGTGTAGGAATTACAGAGCACTAAAGAAACAGATGCATCTTCCTCAAAAAGTTAGTTGTAAACCTGGCATGCATAAAATGCTAATAGGACATGCATTTTTAGAAGGCATGCAATCCAGCATGTAGAAAAATGCTAGTGGAGACATGCAATTTTAGAGGGCAAGCAATATGTTGCTCACATGCTGAAAATCAAAACATTCATGCATGCATCAAGACTACACATGCATACTTGATGAAGGGGTTGAATCATGTCCTCCCAATGGAAATCAGTTTATTGTAGAAACACTCAAGAAATAAGTTGAAATAACTCTCCAAATAGCACTCAAGGAAAGGATTCATGGAGGGCTAACTCGAAGAAATAACTCTCCAAATAGCACCTAACGAAAGGATTCATGGAGGGCTAACTCAAAGAAATAACTCTCCGAATAGAACCTAACAAAAGGATTCATGGAGGGGAGTTAAGTCCCTATACCTTTGAAGAAAAAAACTTCATTGAAAATCACTAGATGTCATAGTTACCACCAAGCTATCTTCTGGAAGAGACTAGTGCCTAGCCACATCCAATTTGTTCGTCTCTAAAACACCTTTTCTCTTTCAAGAAGGTGACGGCAAAATGCTTTCTATCTCTGAACTTAGTCCATAACATTTAGTAATTCAAAATATACCATACGCTAAGCCTACTTCCTTCCCCGAAAAGTAGAAGAATGAAGAAAAACTTTCCCCTTAATATTTTATAGGGCTTTGGACTATAAAAGGACCAATAATATCTTCCAAGTGATTTTCCAAATCCCCCAATAAATTATAATTCACTGGCATTCTTGATTGTGCACGCCTTGTCAAAGGAAGTTGGGTTCCCTTTACTGCCTCCTCTTTTACTCATTTTGGGCTATGTATTTAATACTAAACGAAAACAGAACTATAAACAGAATACAAAGAACATAATAATTTATATAGGACACATAACACAGTCAATTGGCAGAGAGATATAACTTTTCAGTCCATGTAATGTCTATCCAATGCTAGTTTTGTTCTCAGTACCAATTCACAATCTAAAACACCCGACGGCTAAGAGTGCAAACCATAGGTTCCCTAAAACTACCCGAGAATATTCATTATATTGATGTTAAGTATATTTAACCAAATAACCTACAGGTCTGAAAGTGCAGACCGTACTTCTTCTTCTTACCCTAATATATCATTAGGTTGGCATTAGATTGTATATTTTCCTTAGGAGCCGGCGACTTCTCAAGAAGTAACTTGATAATCCTTAACTAATCTAACACATTTTGTTAGTTAGATGTTATTGTGTTTATCTTTCAGATCCCCGACTTATAGGAAGATTAGTTATACTTAGGAAGGGACATGTCCCTTTGAGGGACATACCCTTTAGCAAGGATATATAGGGAGGTTATCGGTGCAGTTTGAGGACACATAGTAACAATTCAATCTGCTCCTCTAAGCATCTATATCCTGTGATTGATTTCAAAGATACTCCCATTCAATCAAAGGTTGATTATTCCTTATTGTATCGGCATTAGAGAAGTTCAGTGCTCTACACATGTTATACAATTAAGTCTATTTATTCAAGCAATATCATCATACTGATCTATTGCAGAAGTATATAATTTTCTGATCAGAAATATAGGTGGCAACTTCCTCAATATTTAGATTATTAGAAGACCATTCTCAGCAATCAAGGACTGAAATAAAAGTCTGATTCAAAGGATACAAAATTTGCAAAATTTTTACATGGTATCAAAGCTCTGGTAGTTGAACCTAGGCTCTGCAAAATTCAATTATCAGACCTCATATATATCTAGCAACTATCTCCTATCTTCAATGGCATACACAATCAGACCCGAGGATAGGTTTGATGGGAAAGAACACTTTGAGGCCTGGAAATTGAGAGTCATGATGATTCTTGAAGAGAATGATATAAGACAATTCATTGATAAAGCATCCAAACAACCACCAATTGAACCTCATAAATCTATATGGAGCAGAGCAAATAGAAAAGCCATTCAAATCATTTTAAATGGAGTAAAAAATGATATCATACCTATGCTTAGAAAACATCAAACTGCCTTTGATATGATGAATGCATTACGAAATGCATATGAAGTAAACAATGCAACTAGGGTTCTCGCACTAAAAATGCAACTAAATCACATTCAGATAAAGAAAGGAGAATCGATAAATTCTTACTTCCTAAGGGTTGCCGACATTAGAGACGAACTATCAAGTATAGAAACCACTATTAGTGACACAGAATTAACACTAATGGCTATAGAAGGATTGCCAGATTCATGGGAGACATTTGCACAAGGACTAAGTGCCAGAGATAATCTTTTGAACTTCAATAGACTTAAGAACGATTGTCTTCAAAAGGAATCCAAAAAACTAAACAAAGGAGGGAAACCAAAAACTGAAGATGCAGAACTTCATGTTCTTAATACAAATTCCTATAAAGGCAAGAAGAAGCATTTCAAAAAGAAAAAAGAAAATCAAAAGAATGGGAAACCCAAAAAATATCTATCTAAAATAAAGTGTTTCAAATGTGAAAAATTTGAACACTACAGATTTGATTGTCCTAAAAATTCTAAACAACAAGCAAACTGTACAAATGTTATTAGGGAAGAAGATACTTATGATCCTGAAAACCGTGTTTTGTATTCCTCACTATCAAATGAAATTTCAAATAAAGCATGGGTAATTGATAGTGGGTCTTCTAGACATATAACAGGATACAAAGAAACACTAGACTCTTTATCAGAGAAGGTTAACGGTGAAGTTACCAATGGTGATAATTCAGCACACTCCGTTGAAGGAACTAAAAATGGCACTTTGAAACTAAAATCAGGAAATACTCTTCTTCTCAAAGGTGTACTATACGTACCAAGAATTAAAAGAAATCTAATCTCAATTACAGCACTTGAAGATGATGGGCATAATGTTGCATTCGTGGATGGCAAAGTATTAACTTGGGCAAAGAACTCCATCAAGAAAGCAAAGTTAATTGATCAGAGAAAAGGATATTTGTATGAATTGAATACAAAATCTAGTCGATCTATTCAAGCCTTAGTTCATGAAGCTGCAGATATAAATGAAATATGGCACAGAAGATTAGGGCATCTAAATTTCAAAACTTTATCAACTATGGAGAAGATGGTTATTGGATTGCCCAAACTAAATAAAGACCACTCAAGCATTTACAAAGGGTGTGCTCTAGGTAAGAACACCAGAAGTCCTTTTCATGATAGTACTAGAAAAACAAATAATGTACTAGAATTAATTCATTCAGATTGATTTGGACCTATGTATGTTCCTTCTCTTGGAGGATTCTGGTATTATATCTCGTTCATAGATGACTTCTCTAGGAAAACATGGATTTACTTTTTAAAATGCAAAGAATCAGAAGAAATCCTACAAAGATTTAAAGAATTCAAAACAATAACTGAAAACTTTTTAGGGCATAAAATTAAAACCCTTAGAATTGATAACGGAGGACAATATACCTCAAACTTGTTTAAAAGGTTTTGTAAGGAATCAGGGATTAAGAGGGAGTACATTGTTCCTTATAATCCAAAACAAAACGAGGTAGCAAAAAGAAAGAATAGGACAATTATAGAAGCTACTAGAGCCATAATTTTTGATCAAAATCTAGAATATTATCTTTGGGTAGAAGCCTCTTGTACTATTCTATATATTCAAAACAGAGGCCCACATTCTTACCTTAGAGATAAAATTCTTGAAGAAGTATTTACTAAGGTCAAACCTAATATAAGTCATCTTAGGATTTTTGGATGCCCTATATATATCCATGTTCCAAAAGAAAAGAGAACCAAGTTAGAACCCTCTGGGAAGAAAGGTATTTTTGTAAGGTATAGTGAAACATCTAAGGCATATAGGATTTTCATACCTGGATAGAAAAATATTGAACTTAGTAGAGATGTAATCTTTGAAAATCTTACATTCAAAAGAGCCCTAAGTTCTGAAGACCTTCTCCTTTATCTAGTTCTAAAAGAAATAGTGAATCTAGGTCCCAGAGGGAGAACTTAGAAAAAATTGAAGATGAAATTCAAAATATGAATCTTGAAGAAAATCAAAATTCAAAGAAAAGACCACTTTGAGCTATTAAAATAGTCGAGGCAGCTCAAGACCTTGTTGCACCTTCCGAAACAGTCAACGAGAGTAAAAGACCCAAAAGATTCTTTAATTATACAGCAAACATGAGTGATTTATCCAAATCAAAACCAACCAATCCTTCTGATGCTATTAAACATACAACCTGGAAAGAAGCTATGACATAAGAATACCAATCTATTATGAAAATGATGTTTGGGAAATTGTTCCAAGACCTAAAGGAAAATATGTTGTCTCTTCCAAGTGAATATTTAAAATAAAGCATGTTGTTGATGGTAGCATTGAAAAGTATAAAGCTAGATTTGTAGCCAGAGGATTTTCTCAGAAGGAAGGGATTGATTATGAAGAAACCTTTGCTCCTATTGCCAGATATACCTCCGTAAGAACAGTCATAGCAATTGTAGCATCAAAGGGATGGAAAGTACATCAAATGGATGTAAAAACAACATTCCTAAATGAAAAGATTACAGAAGAAGTACATTTGGAGCAACCTGAAGGATTTGAAACTCATGATCCTAACACTTTTGTTTGCAGGCTCAAAAAAGCTCTCTATGGGCTTAAACAGGCTCCCAGGGCCTGGTATGAAAGAATTGATAAGTATCTTGCTGGCTTAAGATTCTCCAAGAATGAAGCCAATCCCAATTTATATTATAAAAGAGATAAAGATGATATGGTAATTATGATACCGTATGTTGATGATTTACTAATAACAGGTGATGATAATCTCATAGATCAGTGTAAGAAATATCTAACTAGACAATTCGAGATGAAAGATTTGGGACTCCTTTATTACTTCCCAGGACTAGAAGTACAACAAAATTCTGACAGTATCATACTTAATCAAGAGAAGTATAAATCAAACATTTTGAAGAGATTTGGAATGTGGAATTGCAAACCTATGTTTCCTCCAATGGAGACTAATGTACATAAATTTAAAGAAGCAATAGCAAAATCACCTTCCATAGATTCTACTCTCTATAGACAGATGATTGGGTCCCTTATGCATTTAGTAAATACAAGATCGGATATTTGCTATGCAGTTAATGCCTTAAGTCAGTTTATGTGTAAACCAAAGGAGATTCACCTAGTTGCGGTTAAACACATTATGAGATACTTACAAGACACTCTTAATTTTAAACTCAAATATGAGAAAGTTTGCTTAGACTTACATGGATTCACTGATTCAGATTGGGGTGGAAGTGTTAAAGACAAAAAAATTACTTCAGGATGTTGTTTCAGTTTAAGATCAGAGATGATATCTTGGATATGCACAAAGCAGTTTTCAATAGCTCAGAGCTCCACGAAAGTCAAACACATTGCAGCAGCGATGGCCTCTCGAGAAGCAGTCTAGCTAAGGAAGTTACTTGTAGGATTATTTGGGCAAGCCATGAATCCTACGATTATTCATTGTGATAATCAAAGTTCCATCACGCTTTCAATGAATCTAGTTTTTCATGACAAGTCCAAGCATATTGAAATTCCTTACCATTATGTAAGAGATATGGTAGACAAGAATTTTGTAAAATTAGAATACATTTGCACTGCAGAATAGACAGCAAACATACTCACCAAACCTCTATCTAGAGTGAAGATAGAACACTTCAGGAGGAGACTTGGTATGGTTGAGTTGTAATCCATTTGTACTGTTTATTATTAATAAAATAATTTTATTTTTGTTAGGCTATTGACTGTTATGGGCTCCACTATTTGTCTTCATTATTTAAGAGGTGACAATCTCAGAGATAATAAACAATTGTATAAAAGACATTATGAGAGATGACGATCTCTTAGATAATGTGCTAAACAATAAAGTTATGTTGTAAGATCTAGATGGGTTTTAGATCATATTGTGATGTTGACATTGCTAAGTCTATGAGTCAAAATTTGGATAAAGGAAAAAATTTAGTATTCTCCAAGTTTATCCTGTATTCTAGTAGATCTTAAACTCAAGATCGTGTTGTGATATAGGAATATCAGTTTCTATGAATCACAACTTGGATAAATGAAGAGATTAAATTACTCTTCAGATTTATCTTGTATATTATCACTAGTAGCAGTGATTTGTCATATCACAGGTTTAGTAATATGACTTTGTATCATGTGTTCTATGATACCACATACTAAGAAGAGTCAGACAGATATAGAGTATTAATTCTTGCTTATTCATCTGTATTGGTGTTGCTAGATATAATATCTCTTTGTAGGATTATCGGGTTAAGAGGGAGCGTTAAGTGTATTTAACCAGATAACCTACAGGTCTGAAAGTGCAGACCGTACTTCTTCTTACCCTAATATATCATTAGGTTGGCATTAGATTGTATATTTTCCTTAGGAGCCGGCGACTTCTCTAGAAGTAACTTGACAATCCTTAACTAATCTAATACATTGTGTGTGTTAGATGTTATTGTGTTTATCTTTCAGATCGCCGACTTATATGAAGATTAGTTATGCTAACTTAGGAAGGGACATGTCCCTTTGAGGGACATACCCTTTAGCAAGGATATATAGGGAGGTTATCGGTGCAGTTTGAGGCTACACAGTAACAATTCAGTCTGCTCCTCTAAGTGTCTATATCCTGTGATTAATTTCAAAGATACTCCCATTCAACCAAAGGTTGATTATTCCTTACTGTATTGGCATTCGAGAAGTTCAGTGCTCTACACATGTTATACAATTAGGTCTATTTATTCAAGCAATATCATCATACTGATCTATTGCATAAGTATATAATTTTCTGATCAGAAATATTGGTGACAACTTCATCAATATTCAGATTATTAGAAGACCATTCTCAGCAATCAAGGACTGAAATAAAAGTCTAATTCAAAGGATACAGAATTTGCATAATTTTTACAATTGACTTATACATAACACAACATAATTTCTTCAGATTGGCAAAACTACTGCCAAAATCCACATGAGGTTGATTATTTTGTTCACGATGATTATGATTTTTTTTTCTACATGTCTATTGCTTCTTGGATTTCATTAAACCTTCAATATTTGTATTCCCTTCAACTTCACATTTATAATTCTTGGTCTTCATTTGAAAAAATAGGACCTTAATGAATGAGATGATTGTATTTGCTGTATCTCTTACATCTAAGGTGAACACCTTCAACATCAAAAGATAGAAACCATTTGAAACCTCTGACTTTGAGGATTACAAGTTTTGAAAATGTAGAGATCCACACAAGTCCAAGGATAAACTAAAAGGTCTTTTCCATGTTAAGGTCAAGAGATATCTATGGCCACCCCCAACAATTTGAAACTCATCTCAAAAATATAAGAAGACCATGATCCTTTGTAATTGAACTAAGCTTCTGTCAGATTGTATAACTTTTACTTTACCAGTATATATATGATGATCTGATATGTACCCTTTCTGCTGATGGTATAGATTCAACAAAGATTTGATTTCAATTATAATCTTCAATTCAAATAGCCGATCTCCTAATACAAATGTTCGATCCGATGCATAATCTTCTATATATTAACTGTCACTGCAAATGTCTTTGCTTGATAGGATTCATCTATCTGCAGTTATGGAGAACGATCTGATATGCAAGTAATGTGTCTCTGTGACTATGTAAGTAACATAATCAAGTAATTGATCTGCTGTAGCAAGAGGTATAGAACTGTATGTTTATTCTTTATTCGATCTGAAGGAGAAGTAGTTCATTAATTGATTTCGATGATTAACTTCCTTCATCAATCTTGCATATATAATATATTCAAGCGTTGCATTGATCAGTTAAGATCTTTCAACTCCAAGAGGCACGATTTGTCATAGTTAGTATTCACTAACTAATCCGGTCCTTATGGACTTGATTAGTTAGTGGATACTAACTATCGTTATTCATCAGTGATTAAGATGAATACATACCTTTATGATGTCCAATCTGAATATATCTATAGACGCAAGGAATTCACCTTAGTTAGATGATAGTACAGGTGCAAGATCAGGGAAATGCTTTTCGGGTTTGCTATGATATGCACATGTATGGAACATACATGTACAGTTGCTCTCCAGTGATCTGACTGATGCTACTCATCAACATCCTTTGTGTAGAATATGCATGTGTTTCCAAATAAAAGACATCGCGGGATTTCCTTTCAAGAATGAAATCCCACGTGCAAGTACTTCATAGATAGGCTTGTATTTCTAAAGAAATAAGTCCCGACCCTAGAAATCCCCATCCTAATAAAGTTCAATCACAAAAACAGTCATAACATAGCCATTTGCCAAAGAACAAAACCTCTTTTTTGATTAGTCATCCAATTTATCCTAATCTGTACAGAAAGCTCTTCTAATAACAGTCGAGTGTAGCGAGCATATAATGCCTATTGTTATATTTAATAATTGGCTATCTAGCAATGTGTTACCTATCTGTATTAAGTTAGATGGCACACTTGGGTAGTTGTAAGTGTTGGTTGCTTGATATTTGTGTTCGTATTGGCAATTGTTGGGTCCTTCAAAAAAGTTATGCATCATCAAGGAAGGTAGGATGGTGTATTTGAAAGAAATGTAATCCTTGACCTACCATCTCGGCTCTTCTTAATAATAAACTCATGAGGGAGTAAAGATAATTTTTCTCATGTATCTTGTACTACAACCATCTTTATTGTTATTTCACATATGTAATTTATTGAATATAGCAGTAAACATTTGGCGTCATTTCCTTAAAAGAAATTGAGTCAAAATTGTGTGATTCATGCCCTTGGATCTGAACAAAGACAAAAGAAGGCTACAAGGTGGTCCAGACCAAGTAACTAAGTAATCCAAAGATCTTTATGGATTGTAGAGGTGACACAAGGGTGAATGATGATTAGGGCCTGAGGCTCGCCTAATCACCAAACCACCTCACAAAAACAACAACACAAGGATGAGAGAAAGAAATGCAAAACAACTTGTAATCATTCAATTAGACTTCATACATGTCAGGCTGTGAGGCCTTCCTAGTTACGGCTAGTATAATATGAATCAATTATAGAATCCTCATACATGAAAGATCCACAATCTCCCAACTCTCTAACAGATTCATTCTCCCGCTTTCTAACTTCCTCCTCCCTCTCTAAACCTAGAACAGACCACCTATTTAAAGTGCACAAAAATGATAACAAAACTTTTTTGATCTGCACTGGAGAAAGTAAGGACCCAAATATAGGTCCACACGCTTCCCAATGATCGATCCCATTATAAATCACGACCACATATTAGATACACGGGTCGACTCTCAAAGAAGAACCAAACAAAACAACTCGATGACACAAGAAACAAGACATCACTGAGCAGACACAAAAAAGTCACCCAAGTCACTCGATGAACACAATACTTGACATATAATCATGCTAGCTCGGTGAACAAAGCCAAAAACACTTTGCTGAACCAGCTGCCCAAACAACTACCAAGCAGAACAGCAATGATAGCCGAGCACATCTACCAAGCACGATTGCTGCCAACCCAAGATGCTCCTGCATCAAGATGTAATGCCCCACTTATAGAATAAACTCTAACAATAAATTATTAAAAAATATATAAATATATTACAAATCATTATTACAACTATCAATAGATATTACATTTTAATAAATCATTGATATTAATTTATTAATATGATAACATATTGTATTACTAATAAATAAATAAAATTATAGAAGAGCTTGGATTGGCTAAGATCTTCACTAATAACCACCAAATAAGTTAAAGGCACCTATGTATCGAAAGATACGACATGGTTTATTCAACAAGGAAAACAAATTCAAATAAATAATGGGGAAGGAAAAAAGAATTGGAAATAGCACATAACATCATAGAAAGGCAAGTCAAAAAAATTCTCACCAGCTATCAAGATTACTCCCTCGGCTTAGTACAAAAAATGCAAATGAGAAAGGATCGAATCAATACTTTTGCAACTAGCATTGCCAAATCCCTTAGATTGATCTTTTACAAGAACCTCAACCGTTGAGGGACCTATGCAAGATAAGGAGTAAATTGAAGACAGCCATTAATTATAGTGTTGATAAGGAACGTTAGTTCTTATTAATCCTAAACAACCAATTGATGATCATACAATAATCAATATAGAATGGGTTATACGCCATAATTAATCTACTTCTGGAGGAATATGATAATCCTTGATATTTAACAAACTCAGGTGAATCAATTCATACCATAGTTGGACTACTCGGCGAGTTTCACCTACTCACCAAGGTTTTCCGACTAGCAATTTTTTCACAAAAAACTTGCGACTCGGCAAACTTAAAACACGTCGAGTTTTTTCAAAAAGCTAGAGTAATCACCAAGTTTTTGGCAAAAACTTAGCAAGCTTTTCAAAACGACTTGTCCACGCTTTCATGCCAACATTAAACGGCAAAAAACTTTTTTTTACTTTACCACCTTGTGTTGCTGCGTTTGAAAGCTTGAGCACTAGAAAGAAAAAGGATTCCAAGTCATTGTTAGGTGATTGTAAGCTATTGAAGGTAGATTTGAGAGGACTTCAAGAGGATTTCAACCTGTATTGGAAGAAAAATCTCTTTTGCAAGTAAGTTTGTTGAGTTTGTTTTTATACTTTTAAAAAATGTTCTATTATTTTTTTGTTGCATGTACATGAATTCAAATTCATTCCTAACTAGTTCGGAATGATTTTGAATCATTTGAAAGCATTTGAACACTATGTTTGACAAAAAATAAAATGAATACATTGTTGTAATGTCTCCTTCTTTGCACTAGGCCTTTCTAGCACCTTTTGAGTCCATCTTTCCATCCGGATAGGCTAACAACATTAATCTAGAGGATGCACCCAGTCACAGTAATTTATTTGGTTTCGTTTGGGGAAATATTTGAGGAGCTTTTCTATAGTTAAGTCACTTTATTTTATGAAGTGGATTTATAAAGTTACTTTATGACTTAAAGTTATTTTTATAAACAAAAGTAACTTTAAGTGAGTAAAAGATGAAAATGGCTTTTATCCCACATTGCCTAGTTGTTTGTACTTCCGATCATATCAAGGTTATAAAAGCAATAAGCTTCCTTGGGATTAACACCATGAAATATATCAACATATTGAAAGATGATATTGGTTGCTTTAATGTGACTGGGTTTCTTAAGGGCGAAACCCCTTAAGAAGAATTGGGAGACTGGACGTAGCCCCAGTATCTCTTCGAAGACTGTCCCAAGTCCAAGTACAAATTTGCAGCATAACACATCCTTCAAAGTAGAGCCAACATTTAGAAGCAAATCAAGTAGCAGTCGCATCACTTGTAGTTCTTTATACTAGCTAGTTAAATCATATGCTCAGTCCCCAATACATCTATAGTTGTGGGAGGTATACGGATCAGTAAAAGCAAAGGGTGACACTAGTATGCTCACAAAAATCTATCCGAGGAGGTTGAGTCACTAACGGTAGGGCGATAGGAGTGATGTGCAGACAACACCATACGTGTTGCAACAGTGGGTGGATCTAACAACACCGATACCAATCGGAAGTCTTAATAACTATCCCCTCCAATCACGTCACAGCAAGGAGGTTGCACAGCAAGCATTACCAACAGTCTGATCTCCAAGATTACCAAGTCTAGCACGACACCAAACTCAGCCTAGCTACAGGTTGCGAGTCTCTTGCAAGCGTCACTTTAGCGGATATGAGTATGCCATAAGCTGCACCAAAGGGGATTGGAAGGCCACAAATCTAGACACGTCAATCCACTTCATTATTGAGTCTGCATGTGCATTGTTAGAGGCTACCGTAACTCAAAATATCCATACAAGTGGCATCGTTGGAGTTGGCAAGTCAGCACTTCCATTGAAGGGCCTGTGCTTTAGTTTCTTGGCTCATTCTGCATAATATAAAGGCATCATTCATTGTTTTGCATCCACGACCGAGCAAGGATCATCACTTGTGGATTTCAACGCCATTACTCAAGCTCCAGGTTCTTCTTTCCTAATTACTATATTTTGTAGAATAAGAGGTTGTATCTGTTGTCCAATCTCTAGTTTAGGTGACTGAGATTTCGACTCATTAACTATTGTGTACTCTTCCTTTTGGTTAGAATGTATGAACGTGAATGAATATGAAATGATATGTAAATCAATGTGATTCATGAATTTTCCTTTCCACATTTGAATCTAGCACATGTTGTCAATGTCATTCCTTTGGAGACTGAATTTGTGGTATGCTTTAACAAATTCACTCTGCATTGATTCCTCTATATGTTGAGCGTTTCCTTTACTCCTCGGATTTCAAATTCTTATAATCAATATTTTTTTGAAGAATATGTAGTTTTTTTTAAAAAACAAACCCTAGCAATTTGTGTAGTTAATGATTAACTTTGAATGATGCCCAAAAATAATCACACTAATTTACCTAGTTTCTATTTCTAAGTTCTAACTTTGTTTAATTAATTTTCAATAAATTTTAATTTGTGTTTTAAATTTCTGTGAAGGACAACAATTAAGCATTTAATAAACATGGCAACTTCAAAGGAAGTGTGGCCACAAACACCATGACCATCTAGATATATAGGCACTTGGCCTGGAAATGCAAGAGATGAGGCATGGAGGTATGCCTATGAATTTCCAAATGAAATTGGGAAGGTATTGTGCATTCAATGTGAAAAAGTAATTTCTAGAGTAATTATTTTTCTATAAATTTTAATATTAGTTTTGAAGTTCTATATGTAGGACAACAGTTAAGCATTAAATAAGCATGGTAAGTTTTGTTGGGTGGATATTTTGCAACTGACAATTTTAGGTAAAAATCTAGTCACAAAATAGAATGACCAGCCACAATGTGCAAGACACAATCTCTCCTACCTTAAAGGGAAGGCTCCCCCTTCTCACCATTCCTTGGATCAACTCAAGGTAAGCAAGAAGTCGAGAGTTTTTATAAAATGGGTGTTACCAATATCCTTTCTTCTTATCTTTCAAGAAAGAATCCACTTACTCTTAGAGCGAGTAATGGGCAGGGTGAATCTCTAACTACACTTCTATCAAGAGCTGAAAACAATGATACCAATAAACTTTCACTAACTCAAAAGCTGGCTGAAAATGTACCAATTTGGCTCTAAGTCCGGTCGTACTTCTATATGGAAAAGTTTTACAATTAGGGCATAAAGACTCCTAAAAGTAAAAATAACTTAACTATTTTGCGAATTAAAAAAAAAGTATAAGCTACAGAAAAAGCGTCTAGCTATACACTTCACAATTAATCCTAGTCAAAACTCTGGCTCCAATTGCTTCTTAACTCTTTTATATTCAATTCACAAGATATAATTACCAAGAACACAAGATAACATGAACCAAAGTTAACTTAGATGAGTTATAGACAAACCTTATAACTCACGCAAGTAATAATCTCACTTAATCAACGTTAAGTCTCAAATACTCCTTTGTATTCACTTTCTCTCAAAAAAGTGCTACACAAACAAAGTTCTGCTGGCACAATTTCTCCAGAGCTCTCTTGCATAAAGATAATGATGATTCTACAATGAGGGGACACTCCTTTATATAGGCACAGGAGTTGAGAAAAAGGTGGAGGAAAAAGTGGGAGCAACTCAAAAAACTTTGATGTAGTCTAACTACAAGAGAAAATATAGGGTTACATGTAACTGACATGCAACTCACATTACATCCTTTTACATACATGTAACTCGCATTACACGTAATTACACTTTTTCATGTAATGCATCCTCTTAAACCTACAAAGATGAAATAAAAACAACAATCTTAAAGATTGTTTCTCAATGCCTTGAATTTGACGATGATATCACGCACTGTGGGAAGTTCAACAATTGTCATGGTCTTTGATATGGCTTCAATCCTTACTGCATCTACATATGCTAATTCCACAAATTTGAAATTTGCTGCCATAGTATCAAACAAGTGTTTTGTCAAGGATTTATACAAAACAAACTTGTTCATTGTGTGCGAAACAAAGCCTTCAAAATCTACATCAGCATTGACCTTGATTGTATATTCCAAGCTTACCCTTTCAACTGCAATGAGATTACCAAAATCATCAATAACATAGCATCCCATATGTTTGAAATCACAAGTAACACCTATTTTAGTTGTCAGACAATCTCCAAGTGTCGCTTGCAACTTTGTGATCAGCTTCCTCAATGTTTCCTCTCTGTAACCAATAAGTCCTTCAAATCTAAAAAACATTTCAGATGACGGAAAAATGTCAAATAAGACCAAGGCATCTAGATCAAAACTTTCCATTTCATCCCAATCATTAAGAATTTCCTTCAAATTATCCACTTCTTGAATCAAAGAAGAGATCAAGTTTCGCTCCATTCCATTCATCTCTTTGATGCACCTGAGAACTACAAATGTCTTTGTGGTGGCTAGGACTCCTTCAAAGATGATTTCTCCTATCCAACACTTGGCGGCTTCAATCAGCTTCCTCTCCTTGGATGTTTGAGACATGGTAACAACACTTTGACAAGATTGTTGTCGGATGACCTCATTAAGGCATGAAACCTCTTGTTTCAGTAGATTTTTCTTCTCCCATAGCTCATGATTGTTTTTTGATACATTTGCCAATGCATCTTGAGCATCTTGTAAACAACTCAAACGTGACTATTTTTTGATTTCTATCTTAGTGAACTTGTAATCAAGACAATTTCCTCCACAGCTTTGTCCACGAAGGGCTCAGCAACTTCAACAAACTTAGTTTTATCTTAATCAACCAAAATCCTTGAAACAATCTTATCTTTCAAAGAATTGGATTTGGTTTTCTTAACAAGAAGATTTGGATTTGGTCTCATTCCAAATCGGTTAGACATTGCACCAGTCTCTCTAGGCAGAGACAGTCCTACAGCAACTCTACACGGCATTCTAAGACTGTGGCTAGCTCATGGGTTTACCCCTCTATTACTAATTTCTTTGTGACAAAAAAGGACCATTAGTCCTTACCTTGTTTTCTTTATTGTTTTGTGTATTGCTTTCGTTTATTTTTTGCCACCATTTGTTGCTTCTACTTTGGCCGACTCTTCTGTTTGTATGCTTTGTCCCATAAGCCTTGATGGTTTTTCGTAAACATTAATATTTTCTTATCTTATCTAGCAATACGACCACTTTTCTTCTATTTGTTATGATTATGGTCAACCATGCAGGCAAGCTGAAACGTTTATCCGCAAAAGCAGATATAGTGGAGACCATTGGCATTGATCTAGATTGTATTTTCGTTGTAACTGAACAAGATTCAGTCTGCACACAACTGAAGGCATAGGAACATGCTAAGAAGATTCTATCAAAAAAAGCTCAAAACCCATCAAAGACGTATCAAGTTGGGAAACTTGACCACTTGTTAGAGTTTGAAAATCCTCAAACACATTTGCCAAATGCTCATATTGTTCATTTGTAGGAATAAGAAAAGCAATAGAAGAAATAGGAAGGGTCGTTGTATAAATTTTCGAGACTGGAATAGGAGTGAAAACTGTGGAGAATGAATCCACATCATCATCTACCTCATCCAGAAAAGGTGCTTCATGAATAGATGGTGCATGAGTTTGTTCAGAATTTGGAGGAGATATGATCATGACTTTCCCTTCTTCATCTGTATCTTCCTTATCTGATTCTATCTCCAGTTCCTCTTTTGATTCTTCCTCTGATGCTTCAACTGGTTCAGAAATCTTAGAAGACTTAAAACCTTTTCCACCCTTCAATTTGAATTTGAGGGAACCTTTAGCATCAGAAGATGAGGCACCATCTTTCCCTGTAATCTTTAATTGTGACTTCTTGCCAGGAGGGCCAAAACTTCCACAATCCAATCCCATCTTAGGATTAACTCTTTTAAGGTCTTTATTTTTCAGTCAATTGTTAGTGTTTACCAAGATGGATTGAAATCTATAAATGATAGATGTTCCTTCCATCTGTTGCCACTAAATAGGAAAAGGGCACTTCTTATCAAAATCGGCTTAATGAAACTCCAGATCAAGAATGTTGTTGTCATCTACAAATTGGAAATCTGAAGAGATCTCCAACATGTTGAGATCGATTAATTGTTGCAAGGTTAATCTGCAGTAGTCCATCTTTATGATGTCAAGCTTTGTTCTCATATCAATCCAAACATCATCAATGCAGTGAACATGCATGAATGCTCTTTTCATCTGACAATTCATCTCTCGGTAATCAAAGTCAAATTTGGCCTTGAGCTTCTTCAAGGTTATCAATTGCAACTCTGCTTCCATATTCTTCGCTTTGGACACAGAAGTGATTGAATAGTTGCCACTAGCCACGAGTTTAGCTGAGGTAATACTAAAACTAGGCCTATGAATAGCATGTTGATCACTCTGCACATCCATGAGCTGTCTAGCTAGCTCTATCAAGATGATTCGATCTGTAGCATACCTAGGTAAGGTATACGGCTCGCCTTTAAAATATCCAACTCTCAAGCATGTAAAAGTTGGAAATTGAATAAAAATACAGCCGTATTGCTTCACCTTTTCCCATGCTGCATCAAATACTTTTTTGACAAATTATTGTCTATCGAACAAGCACCGAAAATGTCCAAAGAAAGCATCTTGAACTCTTTTGTAATGAAATTTACTATTTGCCAAATTGATTTAGTCATAATAATCTCAAATTGGAACTTAAAGGCGATCTCCCTTGGTTGAGAGATCTGAGAAAGATCCCATAGCAATAGCAATGTAAACAAAGTAGGAGTTCCTCTAGAAGGGTGCTGAAGTTCCAACGTTGTCTATCTGTTAACAAAGTGCAGTGCTGATGAGCTCTCCCCAAAAGATGTGTTCTTTGTTTTCCATGTTTTGAAAGATGAACTTATACATCCATGGCTCGAAATCAATAGAATCTTTTAGACCGCAAATTTTGCTAACAAGGATGATGAGATCCTTATATTCTTGTTTGAAGTTTGACCGATGAACGATCTTTGGCCATCTGGAGAAGTTGTTAATTTTATTGTCTATCTAGTATAGGTTGACAAACTTTTGATAATCACCTTTTTGCCCATTCCAACATGCCAAAGATGATTCCTTGGTTAGATCTGCACATTCTACTTTATGTGGTACTTTAAAGATTTGCTCAATAACTTATAGATCAAGGCTAATGATAACCTTACCGTCAACATCTTTGATAGTCTTCGTCTTTTAAATAAAGCGTCGTGCACATCCAAGAACAAAATCAGATTCCATAGCTACCATAGAAAATGCACACACCAAGTGAATGTTACTTCTTTTGATGCGCTTCATCTCGTGACCAACAAGATTTTCAACTCTTCATAAAAAATCAGCCATGTCCACATGACCTATCACCGTGTCCATTAGATTGTTCAGAACAGATGCAACGGATGATCGAGTTGCATGAGCCAACTCTTTATCGTATTGATATTTCATCTTTTCTTTGAGTTTTGATGATGAGGGCATCTCTTGCGTTTGCGCTGCAACACAAAAATCCCAAAACATAAACACGTCGTCAAAAAGAATCACCATACAAAATGATTTGCGATCAACAATGTTGTCCTGCATTTTGTCACCCCAAAATGTTGGTAACAACATGAAACTTTTTTCAAGCTAGTTTTGCCTTTCTGATATTCAATTGCTTAATGTTGATTGATCGATCAATTTCAATTCGTATATCAAATTATTTTGCTGAAGGCTTTCATCAAGTCTTTTTTGTTTTGTCTTCTATCGAGCCTTTGCTTGACTTTTGAAGCCTTCAATGTCCTTTTATTTGCTTTTGAGTTTGTGTTTGTTGGCTTTTAGTCCTTTGGTTTTGCTCATGTCATGCCTTTCGCTTTTCCCTTCGATTCAGTCTAACCTAAAGCTCAAACGGAGTTGTTAGTCAAGAGATATGCTCGTTTTAGTGCCTTAAAAGTAGAATTGTTTGGTGCAACAGCACAAATTAAAAATATGATGTTATATTTTTAACTTGACTTTCACTTTTTAATAAATATAATTTATATTCACTTTTTGTCATGTTACTATAGTGCACTTTATGTTATAATTTTAAGTTTAGTTACTTTTTAATTTTTCACTTTAACTCTAACTATATAACAATATAGTTTCAGTTTAATTTTTAATTTTTAAATCAAATGCTCATTTAAATGTTACTTTTTAAATGATGTTTATATGTTATATTTTTAAATATGATATATAAAATTGTTTATGACCCATTTAGTAACATTTTTATGAATTTAAGTGAATTAAATGACTTTAAGTTATCAAAAGTGGACATTTTATATGCAATTACATATAAAATCCATCAAAAGTGGACATTGTACATGTCACTGCATATAAAATTCAACTTGGTGGACCTTTTTGATGTCATTATATCAAAAGGCTATCATAAGTGGACCTCCTTGATGTCACTGCATCAAAAGTTAAGTTTTTCTATCTTTACATCCAAAATGTGAGATGTAACTTAAATGTGCATTCCCTTCTAAAAGGTCTGATTTTGATTGTTTGCACATTTTAAAACATGCTATTGACTCCAAAAGCTCTATTTTAAACTAAAGCATGTTTTAATATATGTATTGGCCTCCAAAAAGTCTAATTTTGAAGGAAAGCATGTCTTTGCCCTCCAAGTACCCGATTTTGATCATAAATAGAGATTTTCTTGATGGATTTTCATGAAATCTTTTCAATTAGAAGCATTTTTAATTGACAATTGAGTTTTCTTGCATTCAAAATGGATCGAACGAGCTCAAAAACGATTTCGGAAGCTCAAATCTAGGGCATGTTTTTTAAAAAATCAACAAATAACTTCATTTTTATCCATATTTTTGCTCCAATGCAAATCGATTTGGCTTTATTTGGGGATTGCATTGCATGTTGATGCATATTTTGATGTATAAACACCAAATCGATTTGGTATTGCATCTTGGTCAAAAATGTTTTTCACCAAAAACATCCCAAGCACATACATTTCAAAAACGTTAGATCTTGGAGCAATCTTAGGGCACGTTTTGGCATCTTTAACAACTATTCCTTGTTTGCTGCCCTTTCCCATTCAAATTTGTAAAAGGTTGAAAGGTTCAAACGTTTCTTGAAAACTTTTCAACATTGGAGCTTCTTTCTCCTTCATTTTTGGCACTTAATCTTCATGTAAGTGGACTCTTTCTTTCTTACTATTTACTTTGTGCTTATCTTGCCAATTTTAGGCACATAATTGCTTGATGATTGCCACTTGTTGAAATCTATGTCATGGAAAGTGCATTTTTCCTTTAAAAATGAAGAATTTGTTTATTTTCATGTTTTTGGTTCTTTCCCAAAGCTCTAATTTTGAATTTGACTGTTGAAATGTTTTGCATCTTGACATGTTTGAGTCACTTTCCAAAGGTACATTTTTTCTTTGTGTTTTTGTGTTTTGTGTTTGCTTGCTGATTTTCTCCACCTTGGAGAAGTCACAAGTTCTTTCCCAAAAACTTGTTTTTACTTCACTTCATGCGAAAGCATCATCATGTTCCACACTCCGTTTTCATGTCACAACACCTCACCTCTCATTCAACGAATGCAATCACATATTTTCCATCTCATTCACCATTAGCCAAGGTAACGTGACTCGCAGCGAGTCACGCGAGTCAGCGAGCCGCACTGACCTCGCCAAATCACAATGACTCATGACCCGCGAGCGGAGAGTCACTCGCGTGACTCGTGAGTCACCGAGTGACTCGTGTGACCTGGCCCATCTTGACCCGGCCGCAACAGGCTCTAAATCTGGCTATTTAAGTATAAATTTTTACAAAAAAATTTAATGTTTTTTTTTTAACATTTCTCACTCATATAACCCTAAAAAGGCTCCCATAATAGTCTATAGTGAAAAGAAGAAAGAGAGAGAGAGGTAGAAGAGAAATAGAGTTTTCTTGTTTTGCAACTAGCTGAAAGGAGGAGGAGAAAAGCTCGCATTTGTGACATTGGAGCTTGCATTTAGATCATCAAGGAGTTTATAGGAGCTCTTCTCAACACTTCCCAAAGCATTTGAAAGAGGTAAGACTTGATTGTTTAGATTTTGATGATTTTTTTGTCTATGCTTATGGGTTTTTTGCATGAATTTTTTTTGTTTGTTTATAAGTTTTTTTATAACTTTAGATCTTCATAAAATGCAATGCTGAAATGGTAATATTTGGTCTAAAATGTCTTATTGCAACAACCTTTACATTTTTCCTTAATTAAGTCATAATGCCTTCTGGAGGTAAAAAAACCCAAGCTCTCTAAAGGCAAAAAAAAAGATGAGTGTTGGAAGTTCACCATAGAATTTCCGAGTAGAAAGAGAACTCAAACAAAATGCCTATTTTGCAAAACCATAATAGTGGGGGGATAAATAGATTAAAATACCATATTGCTGGCTTACATGGTCATGATACTGAACCTTGTGGAGCTGCAACTGTTAAGGCTCAATGTTTTTGTTATGTAGCCTTGGAAAAATATGAACAAAAAAAAAATTTTAAAAAAACAATTAGAAGAGTTAGCTCAGATTGGTTCTAATTCTCTTCCACGCTCATCTGCAAATGTTTCTGAGTCAGTAGGCTGTGTTGGAGAAAGTTCTTCCCATCCCCCCTATCGTCCTAGTGCTTCTGTTGCTCGTGCTTCTTCTACATCTATTCCTTGCACTTTTAGTGATGCTATTGTTGTTGCCTCTTCTAGTACTGCTAGCTTTACCTTTCATCCTAGAGTCAAAAAATTTAATAAGTTGGGCAACTTTTTTGTACCGTGTACCACTCCTGGTGCACAACCCTCACTTGAGAGCATGGGTTGGAATAAGGAGATACATGAAACTGGAGTAAGAGCAATTTGCAAATTTTGGTTTTTCTGCGACATTCCATTTACAGCAGCCAAGTACTTCAAGTTTTCAACTTCATTTATATTTGATTGTTTTACGTTTTAAGTTATAAAATTTATATTCAATTTTATACTTTTAACTTGATGTTGAAAATTTGAAATATGCTAATTAAAATATTTTATAAATGTAATAGGACTCCTTATTGGCAAGGGATGATTGATGCAGTTTCCATCTGTGGTGCAGGGTTCAAAGCCCCCACTGAAGATGAGTTGAGTGGCCCCCTCTTGCTAGATATGGTTGAGGAGATGAAACTTGAGTTGGAGGACCACAAAAAGATTTGGAGCCAAAAGGGGTGTACCGTCATGACAAATGGATGGACAGATAGGAAGTCCAGAACCCTCCTAAATTTTCTTGTTTCTAGTGGAGATAATTCATCATGCTTTACTTCTTGAAGTCTAAAATTTAATGTATACTATTATTGAATAACGAAAATTTTGTTTTATTGAGTATTGATTCTTGAATGATAATTATTTTGTTTAATTTTCACTTTCAGGATCCACCATGTTTTTGAGGTCCATAAATGCTTCCTCGTGTGTGAAAAATGCAAAATTCTCATGTGAGACAATTGAGGAGGTCATAAGGGAGGTGGGGGAAGACAATGTTGTCCAAGTGGTGACAGATAATGCAGCTAATTATGTTGCTGCAGGTAAAATTTAACTTCTAACTTTCTAAGTTCTACTTTTAAAAAATTTGTTTTAGTTTTTCATTAAATTTTAAAAATTAAAAAAATTTAATACATCAAAAAATTTCATTGTTTACTAACTAATTTAAAATTGCTGCAGGAAAACTATTGATGGAGATGCGGCCCATTGCATCGACCTCATGTTAGAGGATATTGGAAAGCTTGTATGAGTGAAATCATGTGTTACCAAGGCCAAAAATCTTTGTAAGTTAATCTATAATCATGCCTTGGTCCTCAGCACTATGAGGAAATACACGAAGGGAAAGGAGTTGGCTCGTTCTAGTATCACAAGATTTGCCTCTAACTTTATCACACTAAAATCCTTGCTGAGTTCAAGGTTAGAGTTGAGGTGCATGTTTGTTGATCCAAAATGGAGTTCCTCCTCCTTTGCCAGCAACCCTGCAGGGATAGATGCAACAAAATGCATTTATGATGATAATGATTTTTGGGAGCCATGTTCGAAAATTGTGGAGGTAATTTAAAATTTAAATTTTAAATTTTAAAAGCTTAAGTCTTAAAATTTTATAAATTAATGTCTCATACATATTTTTGTTTTATTTTCATTGTGCAACTTTGCAAAATTTCATCATTCACTAAATTGTTTTTTTGTTTAATTGTTTTGTAGATCACCGAGCCCCTTGTAGCCCTCCTACGAGTTGCTAATGGCGAGAAGCCCTCTATGGGCTACATTTATGAGGGCATGGATAGGGTCAAGGAGAGTATTATGGCCAAATATGTAGGAGTTGAAGAAAACTATGGCCCTATTTGAGACATAATTGATAGGAGATGGCAAAATCAGCTTCATAAGCCCATCCACACAGCAGCCTATTACCTCAATCCGACATAGCGTTTCCGTGATGATTTCAAGGCAGATGAGGAGGTTCTTAGTGGCCTATACACAATGATTAATTGTTTTGTAAATCACCGAGCCTCTTGTAGCCCTCCTACGAGTTGTTGATGTCGAGAAGCCCTCTATGGGCTACATTTATGAGGGCATGGATAGGGTCAAGGAGACTATTAAGGCCAAATATGTAGGAGTTGAAAAAAACTATGGCCCTAATTGGGACATAATTGATAGGAGATGGAAAAATCAGCTTCATAAGCCCATCCACGCAGCAACCTATTACCTCAATCCGGCATAGCATTTCCATGATGATTTCAAGGCAGATGAGGAGGTTCTTAGTGGCCTATACACAGTGATATCGAAGATGTCCCCTAATCCCACAAATACATTACTTGAGATGGATGCCTATAATAATGCATCAGGGCCCATTTTTTCAAGTCAAATTTGCAAAGAAGATCGTACAAAATTGCAGCTAGGTAAAGATTACAGCTTAAGCCTTATACAATCTAGTTTCTAAATTTCTAGCTTTAAACTTAAAGTTCAAATTTTGAAATAAGACTAATATTTTTTTGTTTTCCTTTTTTCAAAATTCAGATAGATGTTGGCAAATGTTTGGGCCTTCAACCAAAAACCTTCAGCAAATCGTCATCCGCATTTTGAGCCAGCCAAGTAGCGCTTCTGGATGTGAGTGGAACTGGAGCATGTTCGAGCACATCCACTCAAAGAGGCGTAACAGGTTGTCTGTGCAGAAAATGAATAGTCTAGTCTTTGTGCACTACAACCTGCACATTAGAATCAGGGAGATTTTGGATAGTGACACCTCTCTGATTACTCTAGAGGAGGTTGATCCAGAGTCTGATTGGATCATTGAGGCTACTGATCCTGTCTTTAATGATGAGGACCTACAGTGGCTTGACCAGGCAGACAGAGAGGGCCAACCTAAGGCTGTGGCTATGGCAGCAGAGGACCAAAGAGCTCCAATTGTTCCTAGTGGCACCTCACAGACATTGGTAGAGCCAGAGACAGAGAGTACAGTTGATCCTAAAGGCACCTCACAGGCTGATGCTATGGCTATTGAGACATCCAGGACCTACCTTAGACGCCTTACTAAGAGGCATTTTATAGATTATACTGAGCCTAAGGTTGAGGCTAAGGTTGGGGATGAGGATGAGGATGACGATGATGATGAGGACGACGATGAAGATGAGCCTAAGGATGAGGATGATGATGAGGACTCCGACTAGGAGCCATAGCTATAGACTTATAGTCTTGTTTTAACTTTTTGTTTAACAGTTTAACTTAATATATGATCAGCATTTGGAACATTTGAATTTGATGATGACTATTGAATCTTGATGTGTTGGATTTCATAATGCATAAATGATAATACATATACATTTTGATGGTTTGCATGGATTTATCTTAGTTTGACTTTAATTACTAGTAATATAGTATTTACTTTTAGCAATTTATCTTTGTAAGTTTGTAGTATTGTACTTATGTAATCAATGTTTGACTTTTAAGTTTTAACTTTAAGTATGTGCATTATGATCAAATTATCTTCTATTTAATGATGTTATTGTGTCTTTAAGCTTTATTCAATAATAGGTGCATAGAATGTTTTTTAAATCCTAAAAAATCTCAAAATTTTGAAATTTTTTCACTTTGCCGAGTCATCGCCGAGCCGGGTCACGAGTCAGAGCCGAGTCACGAGTCAAGTTACCCTTGCCAAGTCCGAGTCTCGTTACACTGCCATCAGCACATACATGTAATCTCATGTTTCGTTTCCATTTTCACTCATCTCACTTTTCGAATTCATTCGCACGACATGATTACACAAAATGTCTTATGTATAATTGCATCCAAAAGGTCCGATTTTGATTAAAAGTCACTTTTTGAAAAGTTAAAATCATTTTCATCTTTCATGGACTTTTGACTTCATCTTTTCACCAAAAGTGACTATAAAGCTCTTTATCCCTTTTTCTTTTTTCCATTTTCATCCCTCCATATGCATTTGCACCTCCATGAGCAAATACATGTTTTCGCATCTTTCCATGCTTTCCATCTCATCCTCCATTCGTGCTTACATGTGAAGTGCATCCTCCATCCGCATTCACATCTCATCTCACCTTCCATCTCCCAATACATGTTGCATTTACATGTACTCATTTTTCATACAATAATGCCTTAAAAACCTCGTCACATTTGAAAATCAACAATCTTCATTTGCACGCATTCCCATGCGTTCCACCTTCACGCATTCTCATTTCATTCCATCTTCCATGTTTTCACCTTCATAACACTTCATTCCGCATTCTGTTCATTTCATTTTCATCCATTGCATATGCATATGATTTCTTTGAGATCATTTCGTTGAATCTACCAAGTCTCCAATTTGTTTCCAAATCTTTGTTGATCACAAATCAACTTGCACGGCGATTCCATTTGATGGTGTATTTATGTTTTGGGATTTTTGTGTTGTAGTACAAGCACAAGAAATGTCCTCACTATCAAAATCCAAAAGCAAAATGAAATATCAATATGATAAAGAATTGGCTCATGCAACTCCCTCATCAATCATATCTATTCTGGATAAATGATGGACACGAAGATTGGTCATGTGGACGTGGCTGATTTTTTACAAAGTTGAAACTCCAATTGGCAATGAAATGAAGCGTATCAAAAGAAGTAACATTCACTGTGTCTATTTTCCCTATGGCAGTCATAGAATCTGATTTCACTCTCAGATGTGCGCGGTGTTTTACTCCAAAGACAAAGACTAACAAGGACTCTGACAGCAAGGTTGTCATTAGCCTTGATCTTGAGGTCATTGAACAAATCTTCAAGGTACCACATAAAGCAAAATGTGCAAATTTGACCAAGGAATCATCTTTGGCATGCTAGAATGGGCAAAAAGGTGATTATCAGAAGTATGTCAACCTATATTGGTTAGACAATAAAAGAAACAACTTCTCTAGATGGCCAAAGACCATTCATCGATCTAACTTCAAACAAGTACATAAGGATCTCATCATCCTTCTCAACAAAATTTGTGGCCTTAAAGATTCTACTACTTTCGAGTCATGGATGTATAAGTTCATGTTTCAAATCATAGAGAGTAAAAAACACATCTTTTGAGAAGAGCTCATCAGTATTGCACTTTGCCAGCAGATACTCAATGTGGGAACTTCAGTGCCTTTCTACATGAACTCTTAGCTTGTTTACATTGTTGCTGTCATGGGATCTTTTTCTAGCCCCTCAACCAAAGGAGATTGTCTTAAAATTCCTATTTGGGATTACTATGACCAAATCACTTTTGGCAAATAGTAAATTTCATTATAAAAGAGTCCAAGACACCTTCTTTGGGCATTTTCGATGTTTGCTCAATAAACATTTATCTGTCAGAAGAGTATCTGATGCAGCATGGGAGAAGGTGAACCAATATGGATGTATTTTCATTCAGTTTTCAACTTTCACATACTTGATAGTTGGATATTTCAAAGGCGAGTCGTATACCTTAACAGAGTATGCTACAGATCGAATCATCTTGACAAAGCTAGCTAAACAACTCATGGATGTGCAGAGTGATCAGCATGCTATGCAAGGCCTAGTTTTGGCATTACTTCGGCTAAACCTATGTCTATCAGCAACTATTTGATCATTTCTGTACCTAAAGCAAAGAACATGGAAACAAAGTTGCAATTGATCACCTTGAAGAAGTTCAAAGCCAGATTTCACTTTGATTACCAAGAGATGAATTCTTGAATGAAAAGAGCTTATACTCGTGTTCATCACATCGAGGACATCTGGATTGATATGAGCACGGAGCTTGACATCATGAAGATAAACTACTGCAAATTAACCCTGCAGCAAATAATCAATCTTAACAATTTAAAGATCACTTTAGATTTCCAAGTTGAAGATGATGGCAACATAATTGATCCGAAGTTTCATCGAGTCGGCTTTGATAAGAAGTGCCCTTTTCCTATCCAGTGGCAACAAAAGGAAGGTACATCTATCATGGGCAGATTTAATTCTATCTTAGTAAAGACCAACAAATGGTTGAAAAATAAAAGCCTTAAAAGAGTAAATCCTAAGATGGGCTTGGATTGTGTAAGTGTTGGTCCTCCTCGCAAAAAGTCACAACGAAAAATCACAAGGAAAGATGGTGCCTCATCTTCTGATGATAATGGTTCTCTCAAATTCAAATTGAAAGGCGGAAAAGGAGCTAAATCATCTGAAATTTCTGAACCAATTCAAGAATCAGAGGAAGAATGAAAAGAAGAATTGGAAACAGAATCTGATAAAGAAGATTCGGATGAAGAAGGGGAAATCATGATCATATCTCCCCCAAAATCTGCACAAGCTTGTGCACCTTCTATAATCATGAGTCTTTTCTGCATAAAGTAGATGACAGTGGATTCATTCTCCACTATTTTCACTCCTATTACAATCTCGGAAGTGAATACAATAGCTCTTCCTATTTCTTTTGTTGCTCCTCGCATCCTTGCAAATGAACAATATGAACATTTAGCAGATGTGTTTGAGGATTTTTCAACTCTTACAAGCGGTCAAGTTTCCCAACTTGATACCTCTTTAACAGGGTTTGAGCTTTTCATGACGATTCCTCTCAACATGTTCCTATGCCTTCAGTTGTGCAGACTGAATCTTGTTTTGTTACAATAGAAATACATTCAGGATCAATACCAATCGTTTCCGTTGTATCTGCTTCTATGGATGAAGGTCTAATCCTGTCTGCATGGTTAAACAAAATAACAACGAAGAGGAGAGAAGTGCTTGTTCCTCTGGACAATCTCCCTATTAAGAAGACCAAATCCAAATCTTTGGAAAATAAGATTGTTTCAAGGATTTTGGTTGATTCTGATAAAACCAAATTTGTTGAAGTTGTTGAGCCCTTGGTAGACAAACCTCTTTAGGAACTTACTCATTCTGATTACAAGTTTACTAAGCTTGAAATCGGAAAGAAATCACATTTGAGTTGTTTGCAAGATGCTCAAGATGCATTGGCTAATGTATCAAAGAGCAATCATGAGCTATGGGAAAAGAAAAATCAACTGAAACAAGAGGTCTCTCATCTGAACGAAGTCATTCAACAACAATCTTCCTAGAATGTTGTTGTTATGTCTCAAACATCTAAGGAAAGAAAGTTGATTCAAGCCGCCAAGTCATGGATACAGGGAATTGTTTTTGAAGGAGTATGAGCCATCACGGAGACATTTACAGTTCTTTGGCATGTCAAAGAGATAAATAAAATGGAGCGAAGCTTAATTTCTTTTTTGACTCAAGAAGCACATAACTTGAAAGAAATCCTTGATGATTGTGATGAAATGGTAAGATTTGATCTGGATGCCTTGGTCCCATGTGACATTCTTCCATCACGTGAAATGTTCTTCAAATATCAAGGTCTCATTGGTTACAAAGAGGAAACATTGAGCAAATTGATCACAAAGTTGCAAGTGGCCTTTGGAGATTGTCAAACAGTTGAAGCAAGTGTTACTTGTGATTTAGTAAAGATGGGATGCCATGTTATTCATAAATCTGGTAATCTCATTGTAGTAAAAAGAGTAAAATCAGAATATACAATCGGGATCAATGCTGATGTAGATTCCGAAGACTTTGGTTTACACCAAATGAACAAGTTTGTCTTGTATAAATCCTCAACAAAACACTTGTTGGATACTATGGCAGCAAATTCCAAAGTTGTACAATCAGTGTATGCAAATGCAGTGAGAGTTGAAGCCATATCAAAGACCATGGAAATTGTTGATCGTCATATAGTGCATTACATCATCGTCAAATTCAAAGCACTGAGAAACAATCTTTAAGATTCTTGTTTAAGTTTTTATTTCATGTTAGTAGTCGTAAAAAGTTGCATTACATGAAAAAGTGTAATTACATGTAATACAAGTTACATGTACATAAAATGATGTAATGTAAGTTGCATGTTCAGTTGCATGTAACCCTTTATTTTCTTCTGTAGTTAGACTAGGTCAAAGTTAGTTGAGTTGCTCCTACTTTTTCCTCCACCTTTTCCTCAAATCTTGTGCCTATATAAAAGAATGCCCTTTCATTGTAAAATCATCATTATCTTTATGCAAGAGAACTCAAAAGAAATTGTGCCAGCAAAACTTTGTTTGAGTATGCACTATTTTGAGAGAAAGTGAATACAAAGGAGAATTTGAGACTTAACTTTTATTGAGATTGTATTTGTGTGAGTTGTAAGCTTTGTCTATAATTCATCTAAGTTATCTTTGATTCATGTTATCTTGTGTTATTGGTAATTGTATCTCATGAATTGAATAGAAAAAAGTTAAGAAGCAATTGGAGCCAGAGCTTTGAACAAGAGTAACTGCGGAGCAATTGCGGAAGTGTATATCTAGAAGCTTTGTTTGTAGCTTATATTTTCTCTCTTAATTTGCAAAATAGTTGAGTTACTCTTACTTTTAGGAGTCTTTGTGCCTTTATTGTAAAAAATTTCCATATAGAAATATGACCAGACTTAGAACCAAACCGGTACATTTTCAGCTAGCCCTTGAGTTAGTGAAGGTTTATCAGTATCACTATTTCCAGGTCTTGATAGAAGTGTAATTAGAGATTTATCCTGCCCATTACTCGTTCTACGAGTAAGTGAATTCTTTATTGAAAGATAAGAAAAAGGATATTGATAAGACCCATTTTATAAAAATCTCTAGACTTTTTGCTTACCTTGAGTTAATTCAAAGAATGGTAAGAAGGGGGAGCCTTCCCTTTAAGGTAAGAGAGACTTTGTCTCACGTTGTGGCTGGTTATCCTATTTTGCGACTAGATTTTTACACAAGACTATTAGTTGCAAAATATCCACCCAACAAGCAACAAAGAATCGAAAACGGATTGGAGACTTTGTAGATCCGATGAAATGATCTCAAAAAGAAATCATCATGCATACACAATGAATGAAAATGAAATGAATGGAATGCGGAATGAAGTGTTATGAAGGTGGAAGATGGAAGATGGAATGAAATGAAAATGTGTGAAGGTGAAACGCATGGGAATGCGTACGAATGAAGATTGCGCATTTCGAACGTGACTTGGGTTTTCAAGGCATTATTGAATGAAAAATGAGTACATGTAAGTGCAACATGTAACGGGAGATGAAAAATGAGATGAGATGCAAATGCAGATGGAGGATGCACTTTACATGCAAGTGTGAATGGAGGATCCGGTGCGAAGCATGAAAAGATGCAGAAACATGTATTTGCTCAGAAAGGCGCAAATGCATATGAAGAGATAGAAATGGAAGATGAAAGCAGGATAATGAGCTTTATAGTGACCTTTTGTGAAAAGATGAAGTCAAAGTACATGAAAGATGAAAATGACATCATTTTGACTTTTCAACAAATGACGTTTTAACCAAAATCGGCCCTTTTGGATGCAATTACACAAGCTTTTCATGTAATCATGTCGTGTGAGTGGATGTGACAAGTGAAATGAGTGAAAATAGAAGCGGAAAATGAGATTACATGCATGTGTGGATGGTGAATGAGATGAAAAACATGTAATCGCTTTTGTCGGATGAGATGTGAAGTGTCATGATATGGAAGATAGGAGTGAAACATGACGATGCTTTCGCATGAAGTGAAACAACAAGTTCTTGGGAAAGAACTTGTGACTTCTCCAAAGTGGAAAAAACCGGCAAGTAAGCACAAAGCACAAAAACTCAAAAGAAAAAAGTACCTTTGGAGAGTTACTCAAACATGTCAAGATGCAATGCACTTCAATACACAAATTCGAATTTGGAAATTGAGAAAAAACCAAAAACAAGAAAATGAACAATTTCCTCGTTTTTAAAAAATAAATGCACTTTCCATGGCATTTATTTCAACAAGTGGCAATCATAAAGCAATAATGTGCATAAAATCAGCAAAATAAGCACAAATTAAATAGCAAGAAAGAATAAGTCCACTTAAATAAAAATCAAGTGCCAAAAATGAAGGAAAAAGATGCTCCAATGTTGAAAATGTCTTAAAAAAACACTTACACTTTTTCCAACTTTGCAAATTTGAATGGGCGAGGGCAGCAAACAAGGAGAGTTTGGTGGAAGATGTCAAAACATGCCCTATCAATGCTGCATGATCCAACGTTTCTACATGCATGTGTTATGGGACATTTTAGTAAAAAAATGTGCTTCACCAAAGAGCATGATCAAATCGATTTGATGTTTAAACACCAAAACATGCATCAACATGCAATGTAATCAACAAACAAGACCAAATCCATTCATATTGGAGCAAAAACGTTGATCGAAAATGGTGTATTTTGAAGTTTTCTTCAAAAACGTACCCTATAAAAGAGCTTCCAAAAATGATTTTCAACATAGCAAATCCATTCCTGATACAAGAAAACTCATTGCCAAGAAAAAACGCCTTCAATGGAGAAGATCTCATGCAAATCCACCAAGAAAATCTCTCACAATGAGCAAAATCAGGTTCTTGGGGAACAAATGCATGCATTCTTTCAAAATCGGACATTTTGGAAGGCAATACACATTTTAAAACATGCCTTTGGTTAAAATCACACCTTTAGGGGTGATAAGCACATTTTAAAAACTTGCAACAAGGCAAATCGGACCTTTTGGATGCAATGACATGTTTTAAAATATGCAACTGATCAAAATCGCACCTTTTGGAGGAACATGCATGTTTTAAGTTATATCTCACATTTTGGATGCAAAGACATAAAAACTTACCTGTTGATGTAATGACATCAAAAAGGTCCACTTATGATTTCAAATTGAACTTTATATGCAGTGACATGTAAAATGTCCACTTTTGATGAATTTTACATGTAATTGCATATAAAAAGTCCACTTTTGATAACTTAAAGTCATTTAATCAACATAATTTCATAAAAATGTTACTTAATGGGACATAAACAACATTTATATATCATATTTAAAAATACAACACATAAATATCATTAAAAAAATAACATTTAAATGAGCATTTGATTTAAAAATCAAAAATTAAACTAAAGCTATATAATTAATATAGTGACTTTAAGTGAAAAATCAAAAAGTAACTCAACTTAAAATTATAACATAAAGTGCACTATAGTTACTTTAAGTGAAAATTTAAATGATGAAGTAACTTAAAAACATAACATAAAGTGAATTTAAGTTATATTTTTCAAAAAATGAATGTCAAATTGAAAATATAACATGATACTTTTAATTTGTGTTGTTGAACTAAAAAGGTCCACTTTTGAAGTACTAAAACAACCATATCTCTTGACTGACAACTCGAATTACGCTATAGATTAGACCAAATCGAAGGAGAAACCGAAAGCCATGAGTTGAGCAAGACCAAAAGACTAAAAACCAACAAACGCAAACTCAAAAGCAAAGAAAATGATGATGAAGACTTCAAAAATCAAGCAAAGGCTTAATAGAAAGCAAAACGAAAAAGACTTGAAGAAAGCCTTTAGTAAAACGATTTGATATACGAATTAAAATTGATCGATAGATCAACATAAGCAATTGACTATCAAATTCAAACTTAGAGATATGCAAAACTAACTTGAAAAAGTTTGTGTTGTTACCAACATTTTGTGGTGACAAAATGCAGGACAACAAGTTCAAAAGGAAGTGCGACCACAAACACCGTGCCCATCTAGATATATAGGCACTTAGCCTAAAAATGCAAGAAATGAGGCATGGAGGTATGCCTATGAAGCCCCAAATGAGGTTGGGAAGGTAATATGCATTCAATGTGAAAAAGTAATTTCTAGAAGCATAAACCACTTCAAATACCACCTTGTAGGCATAAGGAAACATGATTCAACTCCTTTTGACAATGCAAGTGAAGAAATAAACGATTCATTAATGTCCTACTTGTAGTTGGTGAAGAGAAAAAGTTGAATAGGGAGGGGGGAAGATTAGCTATGAGGGCAGCCATAGCTAAATCTCAAGGTGTTGCTATTGATGTTGTAGAAGAAGCAACACTTGACAACATAGTGGGATCTTTTCGTGCCCTGTGGATCCACAAACAAAGTGCCTCTTTTACCGCTTTCACTCCCTCTTCTAGAGCACCTAGTTCGTAATCACCATCAACATCAGGGATAGGGAGCTATTTTGTGCCCAGGAACACACTTGGAGCACAACCATCATTAGAGGGCACTGGAGGGAACAAGGAGGTGCATGAGCAAATTGATATTGCATGTGCTGATTTTAGGTATTTCAACAATATCTCAATGAATGTGGTTGATAGTTCCTATTGGCTGAATTTGGCAACCGCATTGACAATTTCGAGTAAAGGGTACAAGGCCCCTTCTCGCAAGGATTTGAGTGGAAGGTTAGTAACTATAAATAATTGAAATCCATTTGAATTCATTTTTATATTTCAAATTATAAGTATTATTTCCAATTTATTACTAACACTTGATTTCCCTTTAACTTTGTAGGTTGCTTGACAATACAATTGATAGGGAAAAAGCAATAATAGAAGAGCGAGAAAAAAGAGTGGAAGAGATATGGTTGCAACATTTTATCTAATGGGTGGACAGATGGAAGAAATAGAACCATTATTAATTTTTTGTTTGCTTGCAAAGATGATGTGTTGTTTTAAAAGTGCACACACTTTGGTATCAATGTTGAAGAATGTTGTCATGTAGGTGGGAGTAGAGAATATGGTGCAAATCATCACAGATAATGTGGCAGCAAGTAATTTTAAATTTTTATGTTGAATATGAACAATGAATCTAATTCTATGGTATTATTCAATTTAGTTCCGATCTAAAATATGGAAAATTCACAACTAATTATTGACTTTTTACTAAGATGTTAGGTAGAATCCTCCAAGAGAGGCACCTCACAATTTTTTGGTCACCTTGTGACAACACATATCCTTGACCTTCTTTTGGAGGACATAGGAAAACTAAATTGAGTGAGTCCAATTGTAGAAGATGCAAGGCAAGTCACCATGGGTTCTAAGTTTGATGAGAAAGATCACTAAAGAAGGATTTGATGGGACCCACTATCACAAGGTTTGCAATGGTGTTTTTGACATTGCAAGGTATTATTGACACAATAGTGCCTTTGAAACAAATATTTGTGTGTCCTAATTGGATTGCTTCACCTTACTCGAAGAAGCTTGAAGGAGAGGTTGTGGCACGGATAGTCTTTGACAAAAGCTTTTTGGACAAGGCTACTGAGATTGTGAAGGTAACTTCAAAACATTAGTTTTTTGATTGTTCTTCAAAGTTGATTCAAGTTTCATTATTAATTTGTCCCTTGCGTTCCCAATCTTAGAGATTCATCTCTTTCTATAAGTTTTCTTATCCCTTCTCCATAAAACCCCTCCATGCTTTCAAGAACATCCTCTTTGAATTAATTGATCAATCTTGTTCACCGCTTTTATTGGTGATGGAGTGGATTGTGCACAAGTCGTCACTATAGAAATATGCTTCCATTTGTCAATTTTCTAAAGCTTCCTTTGCATCGATGTGGTCCTCCATTCCGCTCATCATTTTTGCTACATCCCTCTACTCTACTCTTGAGGTTGGGATTATTCTCGCAAGCCACTATCAGATAAAATAATAATTCTAATTGCTTTGTGTAATGATTTTATTTTATTTTAACTTTTCTAAAACTATTGTCACTTGGAATTCACCATATCAAATAATTAATATAAGTTGTCTTCTAGTTTTTGCATTTTGGCATCTTAATGTTTAATTATTTAATTACAAATAATTTTCTCGCAATCATATCTTTCTGTGACTAATTTCTTTTTGCCAAGAACAGACTCCTACTCTTTCTCTTGGCCTCTCTCTTCGCCTCTCTGTCTCTTTTCTTCTTCTTAGTTTTGTGCTTTTTTCTCGGACACTATTTGGTGCTCCTGCTGTTGTCAGCATTCTTGTTGTAATCCTTCAGTCCCATAGACCTTTTGGTGGTCTTTCGTTGGACATTAATATTATTATCTTATCTTTTCTATCTTATCTACCTATCTAGCCAAAATCAGAAACTACAAAAATAGCACAATAATGAATTTAAAAAATTTGACGAATTCTAAAGATGGAATATTCCTCCAAGAAATTTGGAATGTACCCAAAAAGATTTAATGGGCTCAACTTGACCCCTATAACACAATGTCAATATTTGAACTCTATTCTGAAAAGCATAATGCTCTCCAAAAAAATTGGATTTATCAAAAAGGTTGAAATGATCATTAATGGGGACATTACAAAGCACGTATCCAAGGCCCAAAAGGGATATCAACTAAGTGAAAATTCAAATGGGAGGAAAACTCAAGGATTAAGTGCCTTTGAAACAAAGTAGTACTAGGACAGAGTGACCTCCTAGGAAGTTCTAGGGCTTCACCAATGTGATGTTACTTAAACAAAAGAAAAAGTAAAAAGAAAAATTAGGGAATGGAATAATATTATACTTGAGTCTTGCCTTGATTCCTAATAAGGACAATGATGAATTACTTGATGCCCTATATCAATCCTTTCATGTATTATATCAGGGTGTCTAAGAAAAGAAGATTCACTTTTCCCCCTACCTATAACGGTAAAATGTCCAAAAAACAAAAAGAAAAAGGAAATTAAATTGAAGAGCCAAGAAAAGCTTTCATGGTAGATATCGCATGGGCCATTTTCAACTTACTGATGATAGTGATACCTTGATTGTAAAAACTCCAATTAATCAATAAATTACAACTTTGAAGAAAATATTGGACATCAATTGAACTATTGTAGTTAAGAAATTCAATAATGATAAATCGGAGGTTTTTTTTCATTTGAAGTACCCATAAATCGAAGATTTTTTTTCATTTGAAGTGCCCATAAATTTATAGAAAAAAGTTTGCAAGAGTTTATAAATTATAAAATACCAAATAATCTAATGAAGAATGCCTATGATGGAAGGCAGGAGTATCTTAAGGCAGTGGCTGAACACATTCAGGGAAAGATTAAGTGTAAAGGAATATTACAACAACATATTTTCAATATGGGATCTTGGGAAGAAGAGAAAGTCCACATTAAAATATGCAAAATCCACCAAAATATGGGTTTGGGCTTGACATTCACGAAGACCATGAACTTAACTTTTAAGTATAAGTTGCAGAAGAATTATATAAAGAAAAGTGTGGATGCTGAAGTAAGGTGGTAAGAAGTGATATCTTGGGTAATCTAAGAGATTGAAGGATTTTCACTTCAAAGCTATTACCATATAATTATTAGGAATACTATTGAAAATGTAATATCTTAATTAAAGATGACTTGAGATAGAATAAAGAGTATGGTCAAAAGCAATCCGTGGTAATCGGTATGGTGGGAAGGAAAAAGAAAAATCCTAAAGATGCATGGAAGAAGTCTCCCATAGATCAGGCTAAACTCAAGTTTGATGGACTATGAAATGAAATCCCAAATTAGCAAGAGACAAAGGATTATTAGAGATGATGGATTAATAGGAACAGAACTAAAGCAATAAGGCAGAAGCAACGGCTCTCTTGAAATCAAAACAGTTAAATAAAGGAAATGCTGCAAACATAATATATAGAAACTCTATAGTAATTATCGAAGCAATCAAAAAGGGTTAATGCAATGATTGGGAAAATAACAGATTCAATCAGAAAGATTAGTTGGGAAATTGGAACTTATGAGATATTGTGCCGGTGTATCAAACCGACAAGAAAAACAAAAATAGATGACAGTTTCAACACGGATGTGTAAAAGTTGGGCAAGACGTTAAATATACTCAGTATTTTCCTAATGGAATTTAAATAATTATTGAAAGATTCTGCAAAAGCAGAAGAGGTTATTCTTTATCAACAAATGGTAGAATTAAGGATTAAAAAGAGAAAAGACTTATGTGAATAAAACAGAATTTGTGTACAGAAGACTGATTTTACATGGTTGAATTACAAGGTATGACATTAAATCTTTCACCTCGTATTTTTATGTACATTTCATTCATTAACTTCAACTGTAAGTCGGCAATTCGGTCTTCTTCTTTTTTTAAGTATCAGGCCTCTTGACCCTAGGTAAAATCAGCAAAAAACAATACAAGCTAAAAGGAATCAGGGATGAAGTAACACAGTCCAAAGAAAATCTATCAATCAAGCACAGATACCTCATGATGAAAATCAATCTCGGTAGTTAGTAGCCTAAATAAAGCAACAACTATCCCAAACTCATCCCATCTTGAATACGTACAAACAGAGCCACAGAAGAAATGGCATATAAAAATGTGCATAGTTTGATTGAAGCACACATGTCAAGTACAGGCCTCAAATTATGGCACAAGATTCAAGGCTTAATACCTAATTGGCCAGCCATAAAGTTAGACATGGTTCAATAAATGCAGAGAAGATAGCTCTTCAGAAGAGATGAAATTAATTGTAGGTAAGCAAATAGATGTCTTCTTAAAACCATACATGAATATCGAAAACTACATAAATGAATAACTTCAAACATCTGTTTCCACAAAAAAGCTGCACCGGTGAGGACAACAATACCATACCTCAAGTGCAGAAGTAAGCACCCTAGAAGATGCATTTTGGTTGGCTGATGCTGGAGAACTTCCACGCTGCTTCCCTGTTAACATACTAGAACTGTCTTGCTCCATATTTGCCAAACTACCTTTCTTTGCCTGCTTTCCATGTCCCCATTCCTCGTCATCTTCACTCATACTTTTATCAGAAGCATCGATTCCATACAACTCCTGCAGAATCTAATTCTATAAGACAGCATACTAGCAAGAACTATCCAGGAAACCATATAATACAAAATGAATGATGTAACATATAAACTCAGACACTTGTTTTAAAGACTCACAGTTTGACAACAAAAAACTTCAAATCAGCATCTCACATTCAAGTACCCAGTTATTATCATTGAACATAACCTATTAAAAACAGTGAACAGAACAGAAATAGCCTACAGGGAAGACTCTAACAGAGTAGAGAACAGTCACCAAAACCCACATAATTGCAAATCTAGTCAAACAGTTCTCAACAGCCTGTTTTTACTATATTCCTCTACATCTCATCGTGGCAAGGTCAAAAAAAATAGTGAGAATTATAGAGGAAAAATAAAGTAATCAAATGATTTGGTCAGAAAAATAAAATAAAAAATTGAAGTTGTATTTAAACTAGAATGCATTCTATAAATGTGAATAACATATTAAAAGTTACAAGTTAATCAATATCTTATTATTTATTAGCAAAAGTTCTGTCAACTTTGATCAAATTTCAATTTGAGCTCAACAGCAATAAAAATTTGACTTGGACCAGAACATTTTTTTTTTGTGTTCAATTATTATTTTTCTCCTAGAAATACTAATGGCAACAAGCAATGATCCAATCGTGTCTTTAGGTGCATTTACAGAACAGTAGTGCTGAAGAAGCCAAGAACAAACTAGATTGGTGGCAAACCCTACTCCGGAATTGACGATCACTTACCTATCAAAACTTCCCCAACCACTGAAACAAACAAAATAAAACAAAAAACAGAAATGAATGACTACAAAAAATAAGAGCCAAATCACCAAAATCACTGCCGACACAGCACTAATTAATAGGCAAAAGTTGATTTATTTTTTAATGCAGCAATCGGCCTGGACGCCCAATAATAAGCGCCAAATCACCAAAATCACTGCCGACACAGCACCAATTAATAGGCAAAAGTTGACTTTTTTTTAATGCAGCAATCAGCCTGGACGCCCAATAATCTGCAGACAGCACTAATTAATAGGAAAAAGTTGTTTTTTTCTTAATGCACCAATCGGCCTAGATGCCCAATAATCTGCAGCGCACTGCATGAAGTTTTTAATGTGGCCAATGATGATGATGCAACACACCATCTGGTACCATGTCAATGGGGAAATTGGACATTGTGACCTTGTCTATGCAACAGAATGCTTAAGCCAATGGAGCCACCATACAAAATCTGAAGATTAATATAAATCTTACTCTTCATTTATTTTTCAAAAAGGAGTGCTGATGTTGGTAATACCAGAGAGCAGTAACATAAAAGAATATATACAACCAAAGCTTTTCAGAACAGAAAATTACAACTATCTTTCAAATTGTGAAAAGAAGAACACAGTTCTTCGATTTTGATCTGTGAAAGAACCGGGGTTTTGCGCTTCCTACCATAGTTGAAAAAGTCACTGGATAATCGCAAGTCTCACAAGCCATACATGGCCACAAATCACTCACAGAAAAATTCACAACCGAGTTTAAAGTTTAAACCACGGCAAGTTTTACCTTGAAAATTGCAGAACTTTAATAAATCAGCAAACCAATTGTCGGAAATAAACAAAAAATGAACTTTTATAAACTTAAAGTTTTTGTTTTTTTTGTTTCCCACGCCTTCGTTTAATCTCCACCTTCATTTCTGATACATGGTGGTACATTTCTGGTCGCAAAGTGATGGTATTGAGAGCACATTTCAGCAAACAAACTCAAGGTATTGACTATTGAGAGCACATATCTTGTCTACAGACACATCTGATATATCAGGTAATCTCAATTGAATTATAACATGAATAGATAAGAGCTTAAGAGTCACTATCTCACCAAATATATCTTGACCACAGATGATACTTAGAGCAAATAAATGAGAAAAAATCTATTGAATTATTTTGGTAGCGCGATCACTTTTTTTTATAGGTAATGGGCTGCAGCCTAGATTATTTATTGTTACTTGTTGAATTAATTATTATTATATGTGTTAAGCTCCAGTAGACTTGAACCCAAGACCTCCCAGATGAGAGGCTAGCAACTTACTATTGTGTTGTAGGCATTCGCTTTATTGCAGACAAGGCATCGCTTACAATTTTATTAGATTTTAAAATATGTTGTAAATCAAACTTAAAGCTTATTCTATGGCGTTTTGTTCCATGTAACACTCCTAGTCCACAAACTGGATTGCAAGGTACTGCATGGAACAAAGAGTTGCAACATGAGGCAAGTTGGCATGTGCTCGATTTTGGTACTACAACAATATTCCATTCAACATTTCTTCTAGTCCATACTGGGAGCAATTTGTCCCTGCTTTGACCATGGAAGATAATGGATTCAAGGCCACAAATCACTATGAGTTGAGGGAGCTGTTATTTCAGGATGAGATCTAAAACACTCATCAACTTGTGGAAGAACAAAGAAGAAACTAGGGAAAAAAAGGCTGCACCATTCTATCTAATGGCGAACAGATGGGAGGAATAGGTTAGCTCATCAACTTTCTAGTTGCTTCAAGGGGACAAATAGTATTTTTAAAATCAGCTGATACCGCTGATAAAGTGGAAAATACAGAGAGTTTGTGCAACATGCTGAATGAATGTGCAATGTCATCCAAATGATTACTGATAATGCAGCTGCATATGTGGCAGCTGGCAGACTTCTAATGTCTAGGCATCTGACATTATTTTGAAGCCCTTGTGCTGGCCATCGTCTTGACTAGCTCCTTGAGGACGTAGGAAAAACTAAGCTTGGCTCACAATATTGTTGAAGACAATCACATCCTCTCTTAAGCTGTTGAATGCTTTTTGTAATAAACTTACTTTTATTAATTAAAAGCACTGTCTGATAAAAGATCACAGATTTAGTCATTATAAATAGCACTGCTCTTATCACATGTTTTGGCATCTTTTCAATCGCCACCTTTATAAAAAGCCCATCTCTTTTTATTAATTACTATTTACCTGTGTTAACCTTTAACATGTCAATAACTGTTGTATGTGAATTGCTTGTCTAAAATAACTTCTTGTTTACATTTATTGTCTCCAATAGACACAGTGCTATTTTAACATCATAAAGTCATTATCTTCATTAGTGTTTTTGCTTCATCCACCATTACTGATCTTTGTATATTCTAATGAGTCAACCAACACTATTTAATTATAGTCCAATCCTTGGGCGCTTCCTTCTTAATAATGATTCCTGCATAAACCATAATAAAGTCACCAATCTTCCAGATAACACTGTTTATTATACTTGACGGTGATGATTCTTCTAGTCATTCATAATTCCCAATAACTATTTTTGCATTTCATGCAAAAACGTCCATGCTCTTAACTGGTGATACAATGTAACATGAATTCCAAAAACTGCTTAAACAATTATGATCCATAGATGATAATAAATCTTGTGAATTGTCTCAAATAACTTCTTCAGTTTCATGTCAGGCTTGTGCGTTATCATCATTAGCCTTATCATGTCTGTTAGCATTATCCTCCCTGTCATGCTCATTTAATGTTCAATTACAAGAATACTCTTCCTACAAGAAGACACATTGTTAAAGCACTAATTGCATATCTGATGAGTTCCATCCTAGAGTATACCTAACCATTATGGGCACTCCTTTCTTGTGACTTTATCTTTCAGCATGTACTTTGTCAAACAACTTGACTTCACCACTAAACCTTGTGGATCTTGAGCATTTCCTTTGACATCAATGACTAGAATTTGTTTTTATTCTTTTGACATCAATGACAACATTTCCAACTCTTCCTATGACTTAGCTTAATCATGCACTCAGGTATTTTAACTGCAATATAAGTGATGCAATCTTAATCAAATTTGTTTATGTTACATTTTGAAGATATTCAACTGAGTTCTATACAAACGTAATCCCTTAAGAGTTTGAATCTTGAATATAGTTGCCATTGACAGGGAGATGATCTATTTTCCAGTCATATCTTCGTCTACACTTGAAATGTGAGTAGTTACTCAGATCTGAGTATATTTACCTGATGTTGGTTGTCTCTTAAATATTGGACTATAACCAGGTCGTTTCATTTGGGTCAGTGAGAATTTGGATGAATTTGAAGTTGCATTCAGCCAATCAAGGATTTTCATGAATAGTTGTAATGAGTACATTCAATTTTGATTCGCTTTTTCAGTTGTTCCTTAACATCAAAAATCAAAAAAATAATTTTAAAAAATAGAATATTAACATAATCTTTCAAATGGGTAATTACAATCAGCAATGTAAATTGAAATGTGCAATCAGTTGCAATTTCTTGATTAAGCAATGGTACACTTTGCTCCTTTTGAATGCTTGTAGTGTTATCTTTTATAGCTCCCACCTAAAGATAGTTTTCTATAAGACAAGATAAATTTATTAATGTCCAACAAGAGACCACAAAGGGTCAAAGGGACTGCCAAGTAAAGTAAAAAGTGGGGCTAGCCCACAGCAGGGACACCAAACGGTGTCTGATAGAGAAGAACACCAACAATAGAAACAAAAGCAGGAAAAGAAACAAAACTAGAGGAAGAAAGAACCCTCCACACCCACTTAAGGATTCTGAATAGTAGTTTAGAACCTACAACTGAAAGATAAGCAAAAGATCCAAACATAACCCTGGGTTATCTTTGGGTGACCTGGGTGAGGAAGACTACTACAAATGGGACCCATCTTGGATCTCATACTTCTAGAAAAAGGGGTGGTAGCAAACAATTGCTTGCTACTATGTGTTGAGTGAGTCCTTGTGAAGAATGAAGTAATGAGCTAACAAGGAAAATGCATCAAGGGGCAATAGTGTTGGAGTTTGTGGTCCCAAAGCTTACGAGCTTCTTGGAAATACAAGGCAAGGCACCTCTTGTCCATATATCTAAAGAAAATGGAGACTGACTATGCATCCCTAAAGAGGCAACAAAACCCCACTCTGATCTCAAAGTATAGAGAATAACAAAAAATAAAGTAGAAAGGACAGGCAATGAGTCCATCCTTCAAATCCAAAAAGTGCTCTATGTAGAATGCCATCTTGGGTTGAAGGCCCTTGTGGGGTTTCCCCATCTCTTAGGATCGACTAACCCATTTCCAAGTGTTGCTCACATGGAACCTTTCCCAAAGCTTACGAGCTTCTTGGAAATACAAGGCAAGGCACCTCTTGTCCATATATCTAAAGAAAGTGGAGACCGACTATGCATCCCTAAAGAGGCAACAAAACCCCCCTCTGATCTCCAAGTATAGAGAATAACGAAAAATAAAGTAGAAAGGACAAGCTATGAGTCCATCCTTCAACTCCAAAAAATGCTCTATGTAGAATGCCATCTTGGGTTGAAGGCCCTTGTGGGGTTTAACGCATATACTATGAATGTATTGTTTGTAAATGTCATCTCCGATGCACTTGTTCAGCTCTTCACGACGAGCAAGAAGTCGGGAGGGTGCATCATATGAATACTAGAATGAGGGAGGTGATCAATCTCAATTCCAATAGAGCCAAGAAGGGCCAAAGTCTTTGCGAACCAACCACACACCCAACCAATGGGGAAAGCGATAGTAGCAATAAGCTTTGATTAGCGAAGGCTAATTATGGATATTGTGAGAATCCTCTGATGAATCAACAAAGCCGATCGTGGTGAAGGCACCAAACAAGATCAAAGACAACCTCAAGGGATGATCCCCAAACTTAGCAAGAATAATGTTGTGCAAAGCGGATTGTTTGCATCAAACAATGCACTAAAGGAGAACTTGAACTCACTCGACAAAGGCCCAATCAGAATCCAAAAGAGGACCCTACACAACTGAACCATAAAGGACCGAAGGTTTGATAAGTATATCCATAAGTACCATCGTGGACAATGTCCTAAAAATGGTATAAAAAACACTATAGGAGAGAAAAAAAATATTGTAGCATCAAGAGTTAAAGGCTTCATGTTGTATGCCTACCATACTAAAGTGAAGCACAAAAAGGCCTTGAAGCTTCGTGGGATGATGACTAGAAACACTAGAATAATTTCTTTGGAGCTTATGTGGAAATAGTTCCTTCACATCCGATACTCCATTAGTGTATCATCTAGAAAATTGGAGAAAAATATGTTCTGATTTTGGCCAATGTTTGTTTTGTTTCTACAATCAAGTGGCATATGAGTCATCAATTGAGGATTTCATACACGCTCATTCATTGAGTCTATATATTTTGGGAACCAAAAGCAAGTCTTTTTATTGAGCAAGTGTGTCATGTAAAAGAACCCAACTTGTGTACTCCATGGTATGTTTTCAAACAATGGAGATTCTATTGAATGCTAATAGGATTATCAAATAGTATGGGGACATCAATATTCATGTTTTGCTAGGAGAAAATGAAGTTTGGCAAGTGCTAGTTTATGAAACTAAAAGTTTCTTACTACAACGTCCTTTGTTTTGGGCATTAGGTCTAATAATATGGTCAAGTGTTCTCCATTTCTATCCAACTTATAAGATGTTTAAAGCAATGGTCCACGGGGATGCATCCCTAGCATTTTTTGCCTTGTTCCCGTACTGGGGACAAATTTAGCCCATGCCCCATGCATAATCAATCTATGCAAAAGGGAAACTATCCCTAAAACGGCGAATCGAAGCCAATAGGAAATGCGAGTATGAGATTTTGTTTCAAGTACGACAATGTTGCCACTTGCCTATCTCCAAAACATATTGTCCCCTATTTACCAACGGGGACGAGATGACATCGAAAATGCCAAAAGACATCTTTCTATTATTTTTTACTTTGACCATGGGCCTCACATGGCTTCTAGTGGTTTCTAAGATATGCGAAACCCTATTTTGAGCATTAAAACTCTAATATACCGAGCTTTTCTTCTCATTTGTAGCTTTGTCAAACTTGCTAAGAGTAAGAGGAAAGCATAAAGCAGCAACAATAGTGAGTCAAGATTGCATTTTGGAGTTGCGAAGGAAGACTTGCATTCTTCTCTTCTTCATTCCATGTAATTCATTTTCCTTGTCTTTTTCAAACTTTCTAACTATTTGTTGTCATTTTTCTATTTTTTCATCGCATAGAGAGGGCATTTTGAAGGAAACATTCAAATATCTTTTTTTTCCACTAACTTCCGGCACTATATCACATTGCAAAATCTGAAAACATGAGCAGCAATAGTGAGAGTCAGTATAAGGGAAGTAGTGGTAGTCATAGCATAGAAGTTATGGATGAAACTCATATATCACAAATAAAAAGGTCTAGGGCAGCCATTGGGGTTCCAATTAATGTGGATGCACATAGAGAAGATGCAGCAGCACCAACCTCAAATCCATATAAGTACCCAACCAGGATCCATCCTTCCAATATCAGATTTTGAGGGATTATATAGAAGACGTTGGATCTTCAAATGTTGTGCAAGTAGTCAGCAATTCAGCCCGGGTGTGTACATGCATTAAATAACACCTTGAAAGACATTGGAAAAATTGATTGGATTAACGCTTTGGTATGTGGGGCTAGAGATGTGCAAATGCTTATTTGCAATCATCACATGTCTCTTGCATCAATTAGGGCATTTTCAAATAAAGAATTCCTCAAGTGCATGGAGACTAGACATGCTAGCTACTTCATTTTGTTGGAGAGGATGCTTGAGGGCTAAGAGGTCTTACAATCGATGGTGGTCAATATAGAGTGGAATAGGTGACATGAATCAAGCACCGTGGATGGAAGAAGTGTGAAATAAAAAATGTTGGATGATAACTAGTGCAACATAATGAGCTACCAAGCTTGAATAATTAGTATTGTTAATTTGATAAAACTACTTCTGATTTTTAGCATTTGCTGATTTTATTATTTATGATGTTTCTCACATGTAATTTACTAACTGCTTGCATTTTCAATTATATTTGCTCCTTCATTCATGTTACATCCCAATTTTTGCCCTAAAAATTTAAAAATATTTAAAGCTAAACATAACCGTTGAACCAAAAATAGTTTTTCATGTTCAAGTGAAATTCATTTATATAGCCATTGTTTTTATAGCCGTTGTTTATTTATTCATGTTCATGTGAAATTGAAGCAGTTATCATTAGCCGTTGCATCATCCTATGAAGTTGAATTAGTTAAATTTAGCCGTTGTGATCATGTGAAATGAAGTCAGTTAAATTTAACCGTTGCATAATTACGATGAATCAAATAGTAATTATGATGAAATATCCTAACAATTTTTATCTAACAATTTATAAATCATGAATTGATGTTTTGGTGAGAATGTTGTTTTTTTTTAAAAGGTTGCAGGATGAAGACCCGGGAGAGAGAGGAAGCATTACGAAACGAGGTCATCGAAATGGGATGGACATAAGATTCAATTATCAGGAATGACAGGTTTGATCAAAAAAATCGCCCTGGCAAATTATTAAGACTCGACAACAAATTTCTTAGTGGAAATTTCACATGAGCTTAAATTTTAAAAAATAATAATAACAATAATATAATGTAAATAATAACTATAAACCAAAATTCTTATCTTAATTTAATTTAACAAATAATAATATTATCTTACGTTATCTTACTCTCTTAATTAAGATCATAAATATATAAACACAAATGGCACCGTTACATTTAAATTTCTAATTCAATAAGCCACTTTGTATGTATATATTTACAAACTTATCGAAGACAATAAAATAATATAAAATAATATTATTATTTGACTCTTCAATTTCTCTTCCCTCCTTTTCTTCTTTTTCGTTTTCTTCCTTATTCGTTTGATTTTTTTTTTAAATTTACATCTGAGGAAGAAATCGTATTGTAGTCTTGTAACGGAAGGAAGCTGTAAGGACAAGCTTGGTTTTATTTATAGCACTTGTTCTTGTCGTTTCTGAGACATGAGAGCCGACCATCTTCCTCACGTTTACCCTCTAAGTAATACTTATTTCATTTTGTTAAGAGCGTCTGCCATTGAAAAGTTTTGCTGATATACTCTGCTATCCTCACCCACCCGTGGAGACCAAAGAAGGTCATGCGAGTTCCAAGCAACAACCACTGCAAGTTTTGTGTCACGTAAGACGACCAAATGAAATTTTCCTTAATTTTGTTTCTCCATTACATTTCTTTGTCAATGCTGATTCAGCTTTTCTTTTTGTCCTTTGTAAATGATTCCAATACTGAGAAAAACGTAAAAACTCGTGTCTGTTTCTTGTGCAGTTGAATGTGCATACAGTCTAAGTTTGTCTTATAAAAACCATGTGAAATAGCAGGTTAAGCTTTAAACAAATATAAAAGTTTATACAATCCCAGTCGTATGCTTGGATATAATTTTGCCAAATTTCTTTCTCTAAATAAGTCTGTAGGTGTAACTTAAGACTTTTCCCTTTAATCTCTAGATAAGAATCAAAATAACTGAGGTAGTATGAATAACAAAACCATCGGCTATTGCTAGAAAGTGATAAGGTGCCAGCCTTATAGATGTAAGGGTAAAAGACCAGGCACCGAAGAGTCACCAGATGATGGCCCGGAAAGTGGTAAAAAGATGATGATAAACCTGTAAGAATAATAATAAGAATATAGTCAGTAATTAAAAATTTACTCAATAAAATCTAATGCAATTTGGCTCATGTGATTCCACTTTGAAAATTAGTTGTCGAGCTGAGTGGTGGAGATCAAGTTATAAAAGCCCACCTCTAAAATCCCTGGCCAAGGTGATGATTAGGCAGATTTGCCACAACAATATGATTGCGTTGATGTCCTGAAGCTTCAATTATTCAATCGAATAGCTATTGGGGCCACAACCCACCTGAGTACTCCGATGACTGGATCAATGAACGTCCCAAGCCTGACCTCAGGGTAGGGAAGGCCGTTCTATTTAATTAGAACCTGTGGGGATAAGTAAAAAGGTCCGCGGTTGGGAGGTTAAGCCTATGATAATGCTTCTCCTCTCACTAAAGTCAAAGCTCGGACAATTAATTGGAAAAGTCTCCCAAGTTAATTACTACGTATCTTTTTGCTTTTAAAGTTAATATTTTTTTTATTTTCAGCTGAAAAGATCTTCTTCAGAAAAGATAGATGGATCATGTTATATGCAACTTCTATTCCAGAAATTTTAGGTCTAGAATTAAATTTCAGATTTTCTGTTAAATTCAATTATTCAATAATTAGATTAAATTTAATTTTAGTAATTTGATTAGAATAATTTTTAGAACTCAGTAGTCTTATTTTCAGCAAATAGTTTAAATTGTGAAATGGAAATATAATTAACGAATTACAAATCAGTTGGTTAAATGTTGAAAGTAGATGAAGAAAAATCCAGCTGTTACAATTCAGCCTATTGTGGCGATCATTAGATATGTTGATACCGACTCTCCTAGCCTTGGAGAGATTTGTAAGGCTTTTGATAGCATGCTTGGACAGATCAAGCATGTTATTCATGCCAAGGATCCCAGTTTGGCATTTTATGAGGAGCATCTTAAGCTCATTGTGATGAGGAGGCCGAACATAGTGAACACTCCACTTCATATAGCAGCCTATGTTATGAATCCTAAATGGTATACACCAAGGCTTGGGAGAGTGACTCCATCTAGGGAAGAGAAGGTGAGTCTCAATTCTTAAATTTCAAGTATTTAGTTTTACTTTTCAGTTTAAATTTAAATTTCTAAATGTTATTGCTGTCATTAATCATGATTCATTATTGATTTGGATGACATTTGATAATTTTACTAATTTAATGTTTTTGACTTGTTCAACACAGGTGAGTAGGACTTCTACAACGCCCTTACAAAAACATATAATGATAGAAAAACTAGTATTCTTCGAGAGCAATGGCTTGACTTCGTCAATCTTTGTGGTCCAACATTTGGTAGGCCTAAGGCAAGATAGATAGAGCTTAATTAGCTCAAAGGGACCCTATTGGATGGTGGACGTGGCATGGTAGAGATGCACCTTAGCTAAGGGCTTTTGCCATTGGTCTTCTTTGACAATTCACAACTTTCTCTGTTGCAAAGAGGAATTGGTCCACATATAGCTTCATCCAATCAATTAAGAGGAACAACCTTACCTCTAAATGATCGAAGAAGTTGGTGGTTGTTCACAATGTATTGCACCTAAAGGTTCGGCAAACTCCTTAGTATCGTCAGACTCCAGTATGACATTGGGATGTTAATTCTGAGGATGCTATGCAAGTTGAGGAGGATGACACACCTCCAGGATTGGTTGAGGTTCCATTGGATGAGGACCCTCAGCCTATAGTAACCACTGACTCGGAGGATTATGATGCTAATTCGGATTTAGACTTAAGAGTTAGATTTAGATTCATAGAGGTTAGCCATATATTTGGTAATGGCATATATTATTTGACATCTGCAAATACATTATTGATTTTGAATCTTGACTCTTGGATCAAGATTTTTATGGACATGAGACATCTTATTACTTATTAGTATTTTAATTGGACATTGTTTATGTCACTTGATTTCATGCATTATACTTGGAGCCTTTGGGCAATTTTGCTACATGTGCGCCATATATATTGCAATAAATTATGAAAGTACTTAGCATTTTAATTTTGTTAATTTCAATTTGTTATGTTACATGTACATTGTGATCATTTCAATGTATTGAGTTTTTACTTTTTAAATGTATATGATCAAATGGTTTATCAATGTTGTGTTATGCATATTTGAGTTGTCTCTATATATAAAAAATCCCATATCTTTTTAATTGTTGTCCCCTGAGGTCTCGTCCCCTAAACTTTTTCAATCCGTATCTATACTAGAAACATGTCCCCGTACCCTAAACCGTACCCATCCTGAAAATTTTGTCAAGCAAAGGTTTAAAGAGTATGTTACAACAACATAGAAATTGAAGAAGATCCACAAATAGTATAGAAAGCAACATAAATCTTATAGGGAAACAATCAGCAAACAAAAAGTACATCATTTAAAAATTTGGAGAGAACCACACAAAAATTGGACTATCAAAAACATATTAAAAGAAAGAAAGGAAAACACTATTACTTTTTAAATTTTTATTTGTCTTAATAGAATAAAGATATTCAAAGAAAATAAAAATTGAAAGTAGAGATCTAGAGTGCCAACAGCTAGCACACTTGTGGGTAATACTCCATATAGAATCTAGGGACAAGGTTAAGAGCCAATGCCAATTATGGGGGAATGAGGGGAATGCAGCCAACAAGGTCAAACAGAACACACCTTCTAGGCGTATAGGGGCAATGCCTGCAATAAAGTAAAGGGGCAACTATTTTTCATAACTTGATTGCTTTAACCAAGCATCAAGACTCTTACAAACCATTCAAGGATTACTTAAAGTTTGCACATTTAATAGATTTGGCTATTGTCAAGATTTTATTCGTTTTTAGTTAATAATTGTATAATATAAAATTTAAGTCTAAATGTTTCTAATTTTTTAACCAAATAAATCACCGTTTTTTCACATTGTAGCAATGACCTATTTGATTTTTTTCTTTAACAAAATAGGTCAGGTGTTACAGTTTGAAATCAAACTTAAATTTTTTTAATCATTTGAGTTTTAAGAAAAAAAATAATAATAATATGAATAAAAATTTAATAGTATATACTATTTTTAGTAAAGTTTGCTCTGCTGCCTATGAGTTCACTCGTGTGTTACTACTATTCAAACTATTTCATGCCATCACCATAATTCCACTCATGTTACACATACCGGCAACCTGAGTCACAAGGTTTGAGTTCAAGTTCATGGTCAGCAACAATAAAGTTTTGATAAAGTTTAATGAGGGGAAAAACTCATAAATAAATCATGCCTAAATTCATCTTATAAAAAAATTGTTTGTTTAAGACATACGTAATCCATTCACAAAAACATATTGAATTAATACTAAGTCTAAAAAAATATTATATTAACTTGATAAATTTAAATATTTAATCTAGATTTTAAATATTTTCAATTTTTAAAATGTTAATATAAAAAATATAAATATAATGAAATAATATCAAGTTTAAATATTTCACATGTTAATTTTTTTATTATAAATAAAATAATATTAAATTTTTTATGAACAATTACAAAAATATAAAATACTTGTTTGAAATATAAAACCTTAAAACAAATATATTAAAAAAAACTTAAACAAAAAATGAAATCAAGATGTCCCACTTGCTGAAGGGTACAACGAATTCGAGCGGTCTACAACACAAGTGTTAGCTACCAAAGAGAGGGAATATAAGGAAAATAGTGGAAGCATTGACAATCATTCCCGCCACCAACATGAGGCTATAAGGATAAAGAGAAAAAGTGTTAAGGAGAGGTGCAAGGTTTCAATAATTAAGTTTATGGCCATGGTCATCAATGAGCAATAAATAATGAGTTAGCAACACAGAGTCATCACATGCAGAGCACCATTAATTATGTCAAGAGGCTAGCAAACCTCATGGATTTTCTCAATCCCATTAGTTTCCATTCAATGAAAAGCTCAATGATATGTGATCTCGTTGTGGCATGCAATGTCACTGAAAGCAACCAATCTTGCACACCATTTCTCTATGACTCACCTTGCAAATGTGTTGTGCCCTACCCACTAGCCAGAGAAATTTTGTGCTCAAAATTCTAAATAGAAAATGCTTTGCAGAAACATATGGTTATAAAAATACAATCACCCTTTTCTGTGCAAATCTAGCTATGAATTTTGATGGATTCATACTTTTTTGAACATTCATCAAATTTCAAATTGCAAGCATGAAATTTGATGAAACCTATAACATAGATGGATGAAGGAGTTTCTAGTTCTCCTTTGTCATAAACCTAATACCAAAAAGATCACAAAAAATGATATTAAAAATGTTAAAAATTTGCTCAAAAATGTAATGCATAATTCAAATTCAATTTTTGGTGCAACTTAGGCATGGTTTCAATGCAAGTACATTGAAATAAACAGGCTAACAAACATTAACCACATTTTTTTTGAGGAAAAACAAAACACCAAAAATAGACTTTTCCACAATTTGCCAATCAATCATGCATTTTGGCAATTTTTGCTTCAATGGTCCAAACTTTAAATATAAAAGAAAGAAAAAACCAAAACTTAATTTAAAATTAAAGCTCATGTTGGAAGAACTCTTGTTATGCACAACAAAGTTGGACTCTTACACAACTTCATTATATGAGAAAACAAAATTCCGTAAGGTACCTCTTTCCTAATCATAGGTTTTTCACAAACAATTTTTACATCATAAAAAAATTGGCTGACAATAGAGGCATGCATGCGAATTCCATAGTCCCTATGTTTTCTTTTAATAAAGATAAGCAGAGCTGAGTACACAATTATAATGAAAAGGCTGGGCTATATTATCCTAGCAGGTCCATTGTGTCTATCTTCATGGTTGTAGCAAAGTAAGCTAGGGGTTGGGTGTCTAATGAGCTTGCTCGTGGAAATGTCAATCAACAAAGAGAGGGAAGAACTGGAACGAACCATTAAGGTCGGAATTAATATCTAATGGAAGACTCAAAACATCTTTACCTACTCAACAATGCATCTGTTCATCGTGAGACCATTTTTGGGTCTAGCAAGCTTGGGCAATATTGACCTACTTTAGCTTTCAAACATTTTGGAGCAATTCAAAGTCAATTTAAAATACTACATGAAATGGTACATAATGAATGAGATACTACAAATGTATTATGAATATATTGGTTTCAAAAGTGTTAAAAGGAAGAGAGTACTATAGAATCTCATAATTGGAATTTAGATGAGATAGAAGGAAAACAAAATAAAGAGCCATTAGAATTAGCTGAAATTTAGTTTTGGTTGTAACAATTGTGTATGGACATGACAAAAATCAAGACTCGATTAGGTTTAATTCCAAAACATTTGGATGGCATGAATAGGGTAATAAACATGCTTGTATCAATTCATAAAAGCCTAGTGGTAATTTCAAGTGGCTACATAATACCTTATATGGAACAGTCTGCTAACCAAGGTAATGTGAAGAGACTCTGTGTCCAATAGGTCAAAATTTCATGGTCTTGCACTGGCTAGGGCGCAACTTACATTTACTAAAGCGGACCTAGTGCCATCTCTCATCTGATGTTTCTAATCATACATTTGAAAGATGACATCACAATTATTTGGGCAGTGGTGGTAGTAAAATGGGTTGATTGTGTTGATTGCAATCTTGCTGGTCTGGTTAATACCGAGTTTTTGGCATCGTGGTGCATGTTTCTTATTATTATTTTTCTTTTGGTCCCTCCTTTCTATAGGGTGAATATAATTATATCATGTTGAATACATGCTATTGTTGTTATGATTATAGTTTGGGATACCATATAAAAATCTTCAATATCTATATTTTTTGTGAAATAGAGCAAAGAAATAGAGGTAGGGAAGACTTAGAACCAAAGTCCCAAGACTCAACAAGACTCACACTGACTTAGGGAGTCATGACTCGAGTCACTGTCAACATTTCTCGAGGATTGGGACTCGAACTCCACCTTGGGCAAGCATTGTTATAATACTACATACCATATGTCCACTGGAATATCACCTTGCAGAGCATTGTATGGATACGATGCCACTTTTGGATGCGGATTTTAACAATAGCAAAGCACCAAAAGCTAAGGATTGGATACAAGAATGTTAGGATATTCATAAGACCATTAACGATAATTTACAGCACACTCAAAATCAACAGAAGATCTATGCGGACAAGCATAAAGTCATGCGAAATTTTGAGATTGGAGACTTTTCCCATCTTCACCTATAGCTATTCCAATAGTCTTTCCTAAAGAGTGGTGCAAAAAAGTCGAGAACAAATTTTCATGGACCTGATAAAGTGACCCCAAGGGTAGGTGAAGTGGTGTGTGAGTTACATTTAACAAAAAGCAACATAACACATTGCATATTTCAAGTGGCATGCCATAAAAGGCATTGGAACAACAAGTTGCGGCTACAACAGATCTACCCCCTCTCGATGAAGTGGGCAAGTTAGTTTTGAAATTCGAATGAGATCTTTGATATAAGAGAGAGGAACTTGTGAAGTAGATCAATCAAACAACATCTCATCAAGTGGAAGTATTTACCAGCAGAAGATGCTACATAGAAAAGTGAGCAAATCATCCAACATGCTAATCTGAGATTGCTTGTAGACAAGTGATTCTGGGAACGAGCCACTATAACATCCCTATTCAAGCTAACTATTTTTAGCAATAAAATTGAAAATCAATTATTTAATATTTTTCTTGAAATAAATTACAAATAAATATTAAATAAATAATATATAAAATATATGTTACCGATACAAGATGCTGGATTTTTTTGAAGGAGGGATGTGGATGTGTGTGTGTATGTATATATATAGATAGATAGATAGATAGATAGACAGACAGACAGACAAATAGATACTATGTGTATGCAAAGAAATCAAATAAGTAATTTCAGTCTTGTATTCTTACCTTCAAGATAAAAAGATGATCTACATTGTTTCTTTCAAGTATTTTGTTTTGATGCAAAACCCCTAGAAAGTTATTTGTACAAGGTACATAATCTACAATCTGTTTACTTGTTTCAGATTTTAAGCATAGATTAATTTTAAAAGAAGGGGTTGTGGAATCAATTTTGTTGGCCATTTTTAAGCACTCAGCATATAGTATTATTAAGTTGAAGTTTCACCCACAAAGAGTTTCTTTGAGGCATCAATGTCTCATTGTTGTTCAAATCTATCGTATCACTCTTATCTTTCATTACATTTGTTTAATTATTTTACTCATTTTACTCATGATTTAAGCCTAATAGAACAATGCCCCATGTTAAAAAAAATATTTAAAAATGCTTATCTTTCTTCTCTGGGCGAGGAAGCCTGTGGATGCTTCTGAGTGCCCTATGGGTGCCATCCGGATGCCACTCACAAGCACCCGAATGTGTTTGGATGCCTGAGATAGGCATCTGTGCACATCCGAGTGCCTATGAGTGACACCCACAGCACACCCATCTACCTCCAACACTCATCCACATCGGCTTCCGCATCTAGCCTCCAAGAGGCCGAATCAATAACGTAGTATAAAATGACTAAGCTAAATAAAATAAATTCAATAAATGATGTGACTGTAGTACACAAAACCAATATTATAAGAATGGCTTTGGGAATTGTGAAAGTTGTGGCTTAACTAACTAATTCCTTTAATTTGTGAAATCAGACTTGCATGGAACTTGGAGGGGTCAGTCAGATTCTTCAGTAAAAACTTCAGAAAGTTCAATACATCAACCAAGGACATGTAAGAGAACAATGATATGCAAGAGACTCCTGGATTTTATCGTCAGTCTTCTATTGTGTTGTTGAGTAATATAATATTCTTTAATTCCCTGAATGGTGATATATGCTGGAATAATTGTTGGATTTCTTGAGAAGAAATACACCCTCATTTTAACAGCATAGGAGTTCAAGTTACATGTTGAAATGATAGGTTCGGGCAAATAACTCTGAGTGATAATCATCAATAGAATGATCTATATGCATGTATATATACTGAAAATGTCTATGGATCTCTAATAGAGTAACCGCAATGGAGTAATATTGAATCTAGAACTCTGATTTAAATATAATTATTGGATTTGGACTCACTTTGATCTCTTATCCTTAATTAATATCGATTGAGCCTGTACTGTATTTATATAAACAAATTATGAATGTTGATATATATTATTGCAGTCAAGTCAGATTCCAAAGTGTTGAGGATACTATGCACATTATGTTCGTTTTGTGTTGTTCTCATCATAATCACAAATTGCAATATATGAGGAAGCATGAGGTCATGTTCACAGAGGGACATAACCTTACGTGGTACCAATTACCACGTAGGGTCAAGTCCCTACATGGACATTGACCAATACAAAGCTTGTACTGATATGTTTTTGGATTCGATTGTGTGGAGATTTTTGCCATCAACGTTTCGAATCACAGTACGTGATCCATCATCAGGATGAAGAGCAAGAGATGCAAAACAATATGTTGCAAATAATGGATGACCCAAAAAGATAAAGGGAATAGGCAAGAAGGAAGGCTCACACCCCGAGGTTGAAGCATGAAAATAAAATAAATAAAATAAGAAACATTAAAAAGGGGTAGACAGAAGGACAAGGGGCCAAAAAGGGGGGGAACACTCCCAAGGACAGACTAGAAAATAAATAAAGGAGTCAAAAGAAGAAATTATGAGAATAGACCAGTGAAGAAATAAAGGAAACCAATGAATAAGATATAACTAAGAGCGCGCCTAAAATTTTTACATAGACGAAATATAACAAGAATATAAAAGAAAACAATCAAATAAACGTAAGCAGGAGACATGCAATGGTCAGAGATGATAAATACAAACTAGCTAATATATATGCGATTAAATATATATATCAGAGAGACAAAACAAATAGATGTGTGCATAATATGCGCCAATGTGTGTGTTTATATATATATGTGTGTGTGTGTGTGTGTGTGTGTGTGTGTGTGTGTAAAACATGTAAGTATATTAATGTTCAAATACATACCTAATCATATATAAAATACATACATATTTGCACATTAATATATATAAATACCCACATATTCATATATATATATATATATATATATATATATATATATATATATATATATATATGTATATTCATATGTATATATATAAAATATATATGAATATGTGTATATGAATACATATGTACATATATATATATATATATACCTATGTGTATATATATATATACATATGTGAATATATATATATATATATAACAATGCATTATTATATAACATGAGTGTGTGCGAAAGAGAATGTGAAAATATACACAAGAAACTATATAAAGTAGACATAAAAATGAACCAACTAAAAATATAAAACTATGTAAAGTAGACATAAAAATATAAAAATAATAAATAAGAAATAAACAAGATTTTGAAGAATTGGCCCTCCGATCGTTCCCTCTTCAACCTAGGTGGTGGAAGTGTTTTGTTGATGATACTAATGTATGTTGGCCTCATGGGCTCAACAGATTAGAGGAGTTCCAACAACACATCAACAACTTAGCGCCTAGCATCTCCTTCACCAAGGAACTTGAGTCTGATAATCAATTGTCTTTCCTTGATGTTCTCCTCATCAAAAAACCTGATGGCTCTCTGGGTCGTCGTGTGTTTAAAAAGGCGACTCACACAGACTTGTACATTCACTCCTCCTCCCACCACCATCCTAGCCAAAAATTGGGGCATTCTCAAGACCCTTGCTCTGAGAGCCTTTAGAATTTGTGATAATGATTACTTAAACCTTGAGCTCGACCACCTTCGCAAAGTCTTTAAGCTCAATGGATATTCCCCTAAACAAATATCTAGGGCTCTCAACCAAGCTAAGTCGGTCCACCATTCCCCCTCTCTTCCCAACCCCTCTCTTCCCCCTCTGGTGGTGAATGCCTATCTCCCCTTTGTAGAAGGCCTTTCCCACAAAATCTCCAAGATCCTTACCAAGAAAGGCCTGCGTGTAGTCTTCAAACCCCTCTCTAAGCTTAGAGACCTTGTTCCTTCCATCAAGGACTCTAGAGACACTTTTTATAACTCAGGGGTATACAAAGTGGTCTGCTCCTGTGGCACACCTTATATTGGCGAAACAGGCCGCTCATTCCACACCCGGATCAAAGAGCACGTCGCTGACATTAGACACGATAGAGTGTGCAAATTTGCCTTAGCTGAGCACTCCTTCACGACCAAGCATCACATTTGCTTGGAAGACACTCTCGTCCTTGCCAAGGAAGACAACTTCTTTAAAAGGAAACTCAAAGAAGCTGTCGAGATCTACAAACACCCCATAAACCTTAATCGTGATGATGGTTAGAACCTTAACCCCTCTTGACAGCCAATGCTGGCCGCATGTGACAGAGACCAACTTCACGCTAGTTGACCTTCCTCTTTCTCCCCCCCTCTCCCTCCTGCTTGCCTACTCCCCTCCCCCCGGGTGGTGTCCTACTCCCTCTTTGTTCTTCTCTTCTTGTGCTCCAGGGGGTCTCCCCTCTCCTTCTGCCTTGTTGTTGGTGGTTGTTCCTTTGGGTTTCCTCTTTTCTCTTTGGTTCTTGCTTCTGGCGTGGCTCTCTGTGATCTTGTTGTAGTGGTTTTTCTAGGTGTCTAGGTCTTGGTGGTCCCTTTGCAACAGCTTCAGCTCCTTTGTGTACACTTCTCGCACACCACCTTTTGGTTGGCTCGGGCTTAGGTGTTCTTCTAGTGTCCTGGTCTCTTTGGTTTGTGTTTTCTTTCTTGTTTGTTTCATTCTTTTCATTTCCTCCTTGTCTCCTTGCCTCGTCTCTGTCTCTTTGTGGTGTTCCTCTCATTCGGCTTGGGTTTTCATGTATATAGTTGTGTGAGCATACGCATATATTCATTCTTATTTATAGATACATCCACTCTCGCACATTTATTTTTCTTATTTATTTTGATTTTTATATGGTTTATTCTTTCACTTATTTAGATACCATATATGTATATATATACATATACATATGTATACATATATACATATACATACATACATACATATATATATATATATATCCACTCTCGCACATATTTATTTCTTATTTATTATTTTTATATTTTTATGTCTGTATATATATATATATATATCCACTCTCGCACATATTTATTTCTTATTTATTATTTTTATATTTTTATGTCTACTTTTTGTCTACTTTACATAGTTTTATATTTTTAGTTGGTTCATTTTTATGTCTACTTTATATAGTTTCTCATGTATATTTTCACATTCTCTTTCGCACACACTCATATTATATAATAATGCATTGTTATGTATATATATATATATATATATATATATATATATATATATATATATGTATATATATATATATATATATATATGTATATATATATATATATATATACACATAGGTATATATATATATGTACTTATGTATGCATATACACATATTCATATATATTTTATATATATACATATGAATATATATATACATATGAATACATATATTCATAAATATATATATATATATATATGAATATGTGGGTATTTATATATATTAATGTGCAAATATGTATGTATTTTAATTTATATATGATTAGGTATGTATTTGAACATTAATATACTTACATGTTTTACACATATACATATATATATATATATATATATATATATATATATATATATATATATATATATAAACCCATTCAACATATAAACACACACATTGGCGCATATTATGCACACACCTATTTGTTTTGTCTCTCTGATATATATATTTAATCGCATATATATTAGCTAGTTTGTATTTATCATCTCTGACCATTGCATGTCTCCTGCTTACGTGTATTTGATTGTTTTCTTTTATGTTCTTGTTATATTTCATCTATGTAAAAATTTTAGGCACGCTCTTAGTTATATCTTATTCATTGGTTTCCTTTATTTCTTCACTGGTCTATTCTCATAATTTCTTCTTTTGACTCCTTTATTTATTTTCTAGTCTGTCCTTGGGAGTGTTCCCCCCCTTTTTGGCCCCTTGTCCTTCTGTCTACCCCTTTTTAATGTTTCTTATTTTATTTATTTTATTTTCATGCTTCAACCTCGGGGTGTGAGCCTTCCTTCTTGCCTATTCCCTTTATCTTTTTGGGTCATCCATTATCTGCAACATATTGTTTTGCATCTCTTGCTCTTCATCCTGATGATGGATCACGTACTGTGATTCAAAACGTTGATGGCAAAAATCTCCACACAATCGAATCCAGAAACATATCAGTACAAGCTTTGTATTGGTCAATGTCCATGTAGGGACTTGACCCTACGTGGTAATTGGTACCACGTAAGGTTATGTCCCTCCGTAAACATGACCTCATGCTTCCTTATATATTGCAATTTGTGATTATGATGAGAACAACACAAAACGAACATAATGTGCATAGTATCCTCAACACTTTGGAATCTGACTTGACTGCAATAATATCAGTACAATAGAATGGATTGTGGAAATTTGTTCTCTTTAATCAATACAAAGCTTGCCGACAGTTCCAAATAATCATGAGATGACTTAATCATATTTTGGCATTAATAATGAGAGGAGCCTGATACATAGAGATATATATTGCACTTATTATTCAATATGCCTTTTAATATATAAATCATATGAATATATACGTGTGTGTGTGCAATTAAGGGCTGTAGATATATAAAACATTTGAATGTAAGTATATATATGCATAATGGCTTCAATTTAATTGAAGCTGTATCTTAACACTCCCTCTTGGCAAAGGAGAATTCAAACATAAATGGATTCACAATCTCTTCATCTGTGCACAAGCATCAATCTAATCTATGCCTATCAGAAGATTTGATTATCTGATTTCCAGCACTCCGAGACAGCAACCTAATGTAGTCTAACAAATAACAAAGATTTACAATGTCATAAACTCTATCATGACAAGTATTATGATATCCAGCTCTCTAGAACAACAAATTAATGAAGTCTGATCATAATACATTTGTTATCATGAACTCCGGCACTCCAAGACAACAATTTAATGAAGTTTGTCATGACAATAGGTCTACTATTGATAAGTCGTCACCTTACAATAGTTACCCTCTATTTATACATCAATGAAAGATCATCATCTTTCATGACATATCACATGCAAGTATAAGATAGTAACTTTTTCAAAAAGAATTTATAAGATTGTACACATATGCATCACAAAACTAAGGTTTTAATTTCAGTAGTTACAATCATATTTGAACCATACCAAGTTTACCTCTAAAATACTCCAATTTAGACTTAGATAGAGGTTTGGTAAGTACATTTGTTGTTTGTTCATTTGTGCTCATGTATTCCAATTTGAGAACATCTTGATCTACCATATCTCCAAAATAATGATAAGGGATTTCAATATGCTTTGATCAATTGTGGAATTTTGGATTCACTGACAACTTTATGTAGCTTTGATTGTCACAATACATAATTGTGGGCAATTTTCTTAACCATATATCATTGTTGAACCAAGACTAAAACAATATCTTGTAGTACTTTTATGATCAGTAGCGCTATCGGCCAAGTCAGAATCAAAATATCCATGAAGGTTAATCTCAACTTGGTCATATTTGAGACCCAATCCAATTGTATCGCACAAGTACCGTGAGATATGATTAGCTGCCATGAGATGGATCTTCTTTGATTCACACGTGAATTGACTTAAGGCATTGGTTGCATAACAGATATCAAGACGACTGTTTACCAAGTACATCAGTGATCCCATAATTTGCTTGTAGTAAGTGGGATCAATGGGTTCTAATTCAAATCTATCATTCTTCAATTTGTGTGGATTTGTTTCGATAGGAGTAGATAAGAGTTTGTAGTCCATCATCCCAAACTTTGTCAAAATGTCAAGAGTGTATTTTCCTTGATTTAGAAAGATGTTCTTCTTTTGTCATATTTCTAAGCCTAAGAAGTAGTGAAGAAGTCCTAGATCTTTCATGTCAAACTCAGCAATCAGATCCTATTTGCATTTTGCTATAAGATGTTCTTCACCTGTTATTAGTAAGCCATCAACATATAATACAAGAATAATCATATCACCATCAACTATTTTAAAATATATATTAGAATCAGCTTCATTTTTGGAGTTTACTAATTTTGAAAGATCACTGTCTATTCTTTTGTACAATGCCCTTGGGGCTTCTTTAAGACCATATAGTGCTTTCTTTAGTTTACAAACATAGGAATTTTGGTCATGGGTGACAAATCCTTCTGGTTGTTTGCTCTATACTTCTTCAATTACACCATCTAGAAATGCAGTTTTAACATCTATTTGGTGTATCTTCCACCCTCTGGATGCTGCAATGACTATGACGGTTCTGACAAAAGTGTAACACGCAACTAGGGCAAAGGTTTCTTCATAATCTATTCCTTCCATTTACAAAAATCCGCAAACTACAAATCTGGCTTTGTATTTTTCAATACTACCGTCTGGTGCATGCTTGATTTTGAATAACCATTTGGAGGAGACAACTAATTTATCTTTAGCTCTAGGTACAACATCCCATACATCATTTTTTAGTATGAATTGATATTATTCAATCATTGCATCTTTCCAAGGTTGACATGATAATGCTTCTTCAACACTTGAAGGTTATGTTTTGATGACTTCGGATATTTGTACAACTTCATCAGGTTCTACTTGATATTCTTCTATTATTTTTCTTGCCCAAAGTGGCCACTTTTTCTTGTTAGGGTTTTCTATGTTTTCTATATTTGAATTTGGAAGTGCATCACTTCCAGAATCACTCTCCCTCTGATTCTCCACTATGAGATTCTCATCTAATTCACTAGTTGGTTCTATGTATGGTTCATCAATGTTCTTCGAGAGATTAAACGCAATGTCTTCTTCAAAGTTTACATCTCTGCTGATTTCATTAGTTCTTTGACCAAGGACATAAATCTTGTAACCTTTGGATGATTCAATGTATACTACAAATATGTCTTTCTTCCCTGATGGTTCTAGTTTAGTTCTATTCTCCTTAGGTATATGAATGTGTTCAGGACATCCAAAGATTCTTAGATGACTTAAGTCTGACTTGTTTCCTATGAATACTTCTTCAAGGGTTATGTTATCTAATATTGAATGAGGGCATCTATTTTCGATGTAAACTATGGTGTTAGAAGCTTCAGCCCAAAATGAGATGTGGGGATTTCGGTCATGCATCATGGCTTTGGCAGATTCTATAATAGATCTATTTTTCCTTTCTGCAACTCCATTCTATTGGGGATTATATGGTACAAAACACTCCCTCTTAATTCCAACAGAGATGCAAAATTCTTTAAAGTTTTTTGAAATGTATTCACCCCCATTGTTGGATCTTAGAGTTTTGATTTTCTTCCCACTTTGGTTTTCAACTAGAGCTTTAAACTCTTTGAAATTGGATAACACTTCATTTGATTCTTTAAGTCTAAGAAAGTAAATCCAAGATTTCCTAGAGAAGTCATCTATAAAAATTACATAGTATAGACATATGCTTAGACAAGGTACAGAGATAGGAGCACACAAGTCAGTGTGAATAAGTTCAAGTACAGCTTTGGATCTATGTTCACTTTTGGGGAAGTACTCTTTTGTATTTTTACCTAATGCATATCCTTTCCAAGTTCCAGAATGATCAGGTTTTAAACTAGGTAATCCGGTTACTATTTTTTCTGTAGATGGCAAGGCATGAAAATGAAGATGTCCAGGCCTCCTTTGCCAGATTTCATTAGTATTTGAGATTTCATGAGTTACAGCTAAATTTTGAAGATTACAGAGTTTGTACAAACTTTTGTCTCTAAAACCAATGGTTATTTTGTTCTTAATGTTGCAGTTCTTGGGCCAGGATAGTACTTTATCCTCTTGGAATGTGATTCAACCATGAATAAAGTTTTCCCAAGATGAAGGTAAACCTTTTAGAGCAATTAAAACACAGCTCTTTATTATCAACTTGGTTTCTGATGATAAAAAGTTGATCTTTTAATTCTGAGATTCCTAAGATGTATGATGTAATAGACTCTCCATTGTTCATTTTTATGCATAGTAGTTATTGCTTCAACGTTAGCAGTCTGCTGCAATTATTGATTTCGAATGTATTCTTAATAGTGATGAACATCTCATATGCTGTTTTGAGACTTGATATTGATGGGAGTATATGACCTTTGACAGAATCTATAATGATCTTCATAGCTTTATTATTATGTCTTTTCCAGATTGTTTTGTCTGGGTCATTCTCAGGTATAGACTTATTTTCCTCTATGTATCCTTCTAATTCCATTTCTCGAAGTATGATCATTACTCATATCTTCCATGATGCAAAGTTGGAGGCCCCTTCAAGTCTGTCTTCTAATCTTACATGATTCACCATTGTTTCAGATTAAAGATAATTTAATAGATTTAAGTCTGAATAAAGCTGACTCTGATGCTCTATCAGTTAGGCTCTGATACCATGAAAACGTCTATGGACCTCTGATAGAGTAACTGCAATGGAGTAATATTGAATCTAGAACTCTGATTTAAATATAATTATTGGATCTGCACTCACTTTGATCTCTTATCGTTAATTAATATTGATTGAGCCTGTACTGTATTATATAAACAAATTCTGAATGTTAATATATGTTATTGCAGTCAAGTCAGATTCCAAAGTGCTGAGGATACCATGCACAGTATGCTTGTTTTGTGTTGTTCTCATCAGCGATTGCAAACTGCAATATATAAGAAAGCACAAAATCATGTCCACAGAGGAACATGACCTTACATGGACATTGACCAATACAAAGCTTGCCGACTGTTCCAAATAACCGCGAGATAAATTAATCATAGTTTGGCATTAATAATGAGAGGAGCCCAATACATAGAGATATATATTGCACTTATTATTCAATATGCCTTTTAATATATAAATCATATGAATATATATATATATATATGTAATTAAAGGCAGTAGATATATAAAACATTTGAATGTAAATATATATATATATATATATATATAATGGCTTCAATTTGACTGAAGCTATATCTTAACATATACATTGTGTATATTGATATATACATACATATTAAATACTTAATCATATATCATAATATTGATCTACCTGTAAAACAAATTATCATCCATAATGATCTAAGTATCATTAATAATGTTCCAAGTATATTCTGTATTATTGACCTTCATTTGACCGATAGAGAATAACAATTATCTTTGCCATTTATAAGGAATAATATTGAATCGATAGCATTGATCATGAATCAGATACGAATCTGATAAAGACTAATTTATATTACCGTTGATAATAATATCGGTTCATATAATCTGCATTAGCTACGAGTTGCGTATTGCCAATAACAATCGGTTTGTCTTAAGGTAACTAGAGGGCACCGAAAATGAAGTGATATGTCAATGAAGAAGAAATGTCTCCACTTATGTTGAGGTATGTCTATTCATCGACATGTCCTTTCAAGATTACATACTTATCAAATCTGATCAGTCAAAGATGCAATGTACAGAAAACAATAGTGCAAAGCATCGTAGAGACCGATCTCTCTCTTATTCACATTCAGATCTGCAACACAATAATCAGAAATAAATTTTAGTGTTTCAGAATCCTATACAATACTTTTAAAGTATTATTATCTCATCACTCTTGCATCAACCTACAAGAAATTATAACATCAATAAGAGCACTAATCAAGAGATAAAGAAAATTAAACAATATCTATATTCTAATCTACAATAACTTTATATGTGCTGCATAATTCCACAATATTTGGATTCTCATAAATGCATAGAAACATATGTCATTGTCTTCATTAAAGCTGGCAAACATATACAGTTGCAAGAATACATTCATTCTGTTTAGTGTTTTCCATTGATTGAGTATCTATACACTGGCATCCTTTTAACTGCAAGAATTCTACTATTGACCTCTTCGAGAATGGAAGTCTCCACCACACTTGTGCAACACTCAGCACAGGAGGAAGCAAAGATTATATACAAAGATTTAGTTTCCACCTGATATTGGATTGGGTCAGTGTCCTGGTCTCTCAAGAGTCAAATCCATCACAGCACTTATGTACCATTTTCTCTGTTTACTGCAAAGGAGCTGTTTCATTCATTCCCGATTACCAGAAGCATGATATTTCCTATTGTCATTATCACTAAGACTGAACATATCTTTCAGTAATTTTTAAATCATCTGGGAGATGTTTCATCAGGAGGGTTGTCAGGTGGCACATTCATCCCTATTTCTGGTGCTTTCTGCACTATGGTTGTTAGACCTGGACAGACCTGTTTGCTGCTGTTACATCTCAGGTGACATCAACTGGATGCTGGAAATTTTTCGTATGCATTAAGGCAAAACTGGCACTAAGCCAACAAAAGGTCAGTTCATTTAGACCGAAGTGGAGTGTTAAATCTTTTCTGCCAGTGATGATCATTGATTCAATTACTGCTTAAAGTTGATATGAAACTATAGGATGGAACTGATGTTAATATTTAACTACAGAATAGCAATTTGATCCGAGAATAGTAGAAACTTTGATAAAACTGGGAAAGAGATTTTACAATCTGAATTCAAAAAATCAAAAAAAAGGGATGGGAAAAACATGCCACCAAATTTTGGAAATTTAATTAGACACAATTTTTTGGTGATTAAATTGTGAGCTTGTCATAAATTGTGATTACTTATCACCTCTTAAACATGCACAACTTCAGAATAGTACACTCAATGGTTTCCAGTTTACATGTTAGATTCAGTTTCAATAATTTCAAAACTTGATAACTAGGAGGCTGGAACAAATAAAGTCTCACAATGAGAACAACTAAGAGAAACTTGCCATTTCTTACATGTAACAAAGCATATCAGAGGAAGAAAATACTGTGAAGCACTACTTTCAAGAACTTGTGACATAGTGGCTCTTATAAAGTGAGGCAAAAAATATTAGTAATTAAAAATCTACTGAGTTGCCATTGCAAGGCTATTTTCGTGAGAATTAATCACCTAAGCAACCACACAATCACTTTATCTAACTCCTAACTATAAGGTTTATTTGAATGAAACAAAAGAGTATCATTTACGCAAAATGGGCTAACATCTAGTAGAAAGCACAAGTCTGCATAATACCCTTTGAATTTTCTGGTGAACTAATCAAATCAAACACTCCATGGTACTTCCATTTGCAAAACGGTAATCTATATATTGTAGTTCCAAATTTCATTTCAACTGGTACACTCATCATATTAGGAGATCACAAGTCATATACAGTTACACAACTTACAAGAACAATCTTAAGCAATTATATTCATCCAAGATGCTTTAAAATTTTAAATCAATATTGATAACCTTTCAGATTTAACGAGGTGCTCATGTACTCCACAACTGTAAGACATGCTTGTCATTCAAAACCAAGATAAATTTTCACAACAAATTCAAGCATTCCAATTATCTTTATGAACTGTCGTGATACTCAAGATCGCAACATATACTAAAAATAAAACAACTTACATCATGAAGCTTCTTATAGTCAACTTCTTGACGATGCCTTTTCCCTGAGACAGGTGAAGGAATATCATCTTTCTCATCTATATCCAAACTTTTGGACAGTTCAGACATTTTCTGAGCATACTTGTCCGTGGCCATTTTAACTTTTTTCTTTCTTGAGCCTACCAAGTGCTCACTGAAATTCTCTGATTCACCTTCTAAGGAGAATTGAGAGGCATCATCACTCTCAGAACCTTCATCATCACTACTTGAATCACTTGAGTTGCTTGTATCATTTGTGCCATCACTCTCTTCAGAGCTTGAAGACTCCCTCTGTCTATCATCAGGCAGTTCCAATGCATCAGGATCATAATCATCGTCCTCTGTGTCATCAGATGGCATGTTCTCCGGGTCGAGGAGTTCCACGTCTCCGGCTGCAATAGCGGCTGTGTCGGCAAAAATATTCTACATACCAAGAGTGAAACATCTGAAACCTGAAGCTAAAATGATAAAATTCTAGTACATTAATATTCTACTATATTGGAAATAAGCGAATTTGTCAAAAGGAATTGCCAAAACAGAAACTACGAATTTCCATTTTTTCTCTGTGAAGCAATACAGACATGTCCTTCAGATAAATAGTATACTGATTGAAATTTGCCAGTTAATTTCAATGAAAAGTTGAAACTCACCTCCCAACTATCCTTAAATTCAAATTCTGTGCCCAGTTTCTCATTGACTAAATCTACACAATCAAGTTTGCAGTCACATCCTGGGCAGAGCCAACCTTCATCGCCAGGAGGAACTGCAATGATCAAATTAGCAGATGCAACATTTTGGTTAAACAGTATAATGTTTGTACAAGCAAACTTTTCCAGAAAATTTTTGATGTGCATCAAAAGAACAAAAGTAACAAGTTACAGCTAAGGGATTACTATCTTCGGTTGCCAGAGGAGGATCAATGCATTTCTGATGAAATCCACGATCACATGCCCCATCACATAGGATAATGTCATTATCTGGAAACAAGTCTTTTGACCTACACTTTGCACAGAATATCTGCAGCCATAGTTGTGTAATTAGCATAACAATGCCTGACATGACCATTTTGGAAAACTGATACAGCTACCAAATCTTACAAAAAAGCACAAAGAGCTCACTACTAAGTACACATACATCCTCACTATTGACTTGACCCTGTGAATCAAATGCATCTTCTTCAAGACCTCCCTCTAAGCACAAGGAATGAAGCTGGTGGAAAGCTTCACGAATTTGAAGCTTTAACTGTAAAATTTTTGATGCAGCTTTTTGAAGCTCCTTTTCTGGCCTAATCTTTTCTTGACTGCATGGAAAGCCCACAGTAGTTTTAACAATTTGGGCAAAACAAAAGATCTTAAGGCATAAGCAATGAATTTATTCCACTTGTGATCTTTAAAGTTCATCTAAAAACTAGAAACAAGAATAATTGATACTTCTCCACAAACTAATCAATACCATGATATAAACATTAAAGACGATAAAGAAACAATGATTAATCAGATAAACATACAAAATAGATAACCCCTGACATTTGACAGGCAAAAACAGCTAACCAGATCAATCATACGTAGTAGAAGCCTGGGTACTTAACAGTACTAGTTTCTTGCTTTTGTAATTAATTGATAATGCTACAATTTCAGATGTTTCAAAGTTGAACTACCATTATGGAAACTTTTCAGAATGTATTGCTCCTAATCACAATTTTCCAGTTTCTCCATGCTCCTAAACATTATCATGTGAATCCCAGACACAGGTAGTAATATTTGCTGAGTCCACAACAATTACTAATATGATCTTAATTTGACCAAAGTCCAGATCCTAGATACAGAATATGTGGAATGAAGTGTTGCAGAGCTTCCCATTCTGCCAGTCCAATTGTCATATAGGGATTCCATGTCAATCTCTGATAGATTTCAGCCAACACCAATGCTTGGTTAAAAAGAAGAGGCATCAAGACAATAAAGATTAAAGCTGGATCAGAAAATGATAAAGCTCGGCCAGTAGGATGCAAGCCTGAAATAAAGTAAAATGCCAAAGAAGGTGCCTCTTGATCAGGAACTAGGGTTAAGCTCAAGATTAGAAAGGTCATGAATGTGCCTCCTGAGGATGAATGTATCTCCTCAAGAGATATCAGAAACAGCAAAGGAAAACAACAGGAGCAGATCAAAAATGTTGAAACTTAGGATGAACCCCAGGAAGAAAATGTTCCAGAAATTCTTCCTACAGTGGATACAAAAGCTGCCCCTGTGGTAGTCTCAGGCATCTATTCCTTCTATGGATATTCCTATGCCTCCCATAGACATTGATGTTGCTTTCTTTTTTATAGGCTGTCCCTCCTGTAGCTCCAACTGTAACTATTATTTCATCATCAACCACTATATCCCCTCTTGAAATTCCTCATGGCAACCTAGCAAAACAATTTTGAATCCTATTTTGTCAGATGTGCCAGTTCCTTTGTTTGATACCTCCATCACAAGCTTTGATAGATTCATGTCTGAGGCCTCCCAAAATGTCGTCCGCCCAAACTCTTATGGTTGTCCAAACCGAAGCAGCACCTATTGATGTTATTGTAGCTATTGCGGGATTCCTTTAGGCCACACAAATAACATAAAGGTTGTCATAATATAATTATTATATTATTATGGAGATAATATGATTATATTATGATATTATTGTGGTATAATTATTAGTATAATAATATAATTATATTATATAACAATGTAATAGAGTTATTTAAAATAATTAATTAGGCCGAATGTGGTGACCCTTGGTGAAGGGAACCACCTGTTGAAGTGAGTTTTGTTCCACTACAACATGTAGGACAAATAGTTAATGTTTCAAGGAGAAACACCAAACATTCAATCCTCTCTTGATTTAAGGTCATCTCTCATGCTAAGCTTACAAAGTAAGATCATGCAACTTCAAGGTTCCTTCTTAATCGTGGACTCCACTCAGTTTTATGATGTGATATGTTGATTATCATATAGGGACTTAAGCTATTCATTCAATGGATATCAACTCTTGAACATCTAAAGATTTAGCTTCACAACGTGCAATGAAAATATAGGTTCTGATTTTCCAATTTCCACTTCAATTCCAACTTAAACTTATAACTTCTATTTCTACCTCTAACTAGGAATGAAAAGAATCAAGGATGAGTTGGACTCTACTAGATGTAATATCACCAACGGCTTCACCCGCCTAGTGCAAGCTTGTAAGGAACACTCGAATGGTTTTCAAAACAATTTCTCCTCTCCAATCCCATCAAATGGATGCAAACTAAAGATTCAAAATTATTTGAAGTTTAGTGCATTCAATCATCAGCTTACCACACAAGGCACCCTTACCATCAACAGGAGGCTAGTGGCCCGAATTTGTTCGAATCAATCAAGTAAACATCCACAACAACTTCCATTCAACTAAACTAATTCAACATCAAAACAAATCTACTCCAAGTGAAAGATTGAGGAAACCATACAACACTCCAAAACAATAACAAGTAATTCACCATGTAGAACCAACATTGAACTATCCATTACTTTTGAAAGCATCATAGCAACAATGTGATCAAGTCTCTCCCTTAGTTATCCTACTCTAATCTCCTAGCTCTCTACTACCTCCAATCTCGAAGCTAATCTAATCTCCTAAGCTCATCCATTACAAATGAGCAAGCCTTGGCCTTTTATAGTAGTTTCATTACAACGAAGGGCCAAGGTCAATTCAAGATCAAGGGTCAAGATTTCTTCCTACAAACCCTAATTAGGGTTGCAAATTTACAACCAATTACATAAGGCTGCCAATTCATGGACCAATAAGAAAATTACAAAGATTTTTATTGCAGTGAGAAGATAGGACACTTGGCATGTTGTGATTGATTGTGCTTGAAACTATTTGATCAAGTCCCTCCCTTAGCTATCCTAGTCCAATCTCTAAGCTAATCTAAGCTCCTAAGCTCATCCATCACAAATGACAAGGCCTTGGCCTTATATAGTAGTTCAATTCCAACAATGGGCCAAGATCAAGTGAAGATCAAGGGTCAAGATTTCTTTCTACAAACCCTAAATAGGGTTGTGAAATTTACAACTAATTACATGAGGTCGCCAATTCATGGGGCAGTAAGAAAATTACAATGATTTTGATAGCCAATGAGAAAATAGGACACTTGGCACGTATTGATTCATTGTGCTTGAAACTGGAATTTTCTAATTGGAGGAGATAAACAATTGCCATGTTATCATCCTTATCATGTGCTTGGACTCTTGGCTTGTAGAAGATGTTTATTAATACAAAAGTATCTTTTAACATTTGACAATTCCTCCATCCTTTGAAATTTCTTCATGGAATTGACTTGAATCACTTGCATCTTCGTGAACTTGTGACCTTGATCATTCTTGATTCTCCTTGAATATGTCCTCATGTATCTAGATCCTATGTGCTTTCTTGAATTTTCTCTTGATTTAAATCTGACTTTGCAAGTTCATAGCTTGAACATGAATACTTCATTCTCACTTGAGTCTTTGACTTGAGCCATCTTCTTGTAGTATCCACTTGAAATCTTGAGGCCTCGATCATCACCTTGCCTTCTAGCTTCTCCTTGTAGTGCCATTTTTTGTTGGAAAGACGATGGAGGGTATGTGCACCAACAATGCTATGATTTTCCAAGATTTCTCAAGAACGAATTTCAATTCAGCCCTCCTCAAATTCACCTTGCAGAACAAAGAAGAAAAGCACTAAATTTGGAAATAAATCTGAATTTAAAATCACATTGATGATAAACAAAATTCATCCCGCTTAGCATTAAAATTCATTTCTTTCACAACTCTCCAATCTGCCCGTTCAATTTGTCTTGAAGTAATTCAGATTTTTCTTTTTTAAATCAACGAAAGCCAAGCATTTTAGTGATGATAACTCCCAAAAAAATTAAATTTAATTGCAAACTTAAAAGCGCTAGCATCAAGATTTCCATCCATGGGCTGCAAGAATAATTCATGGTGGGCAGCTCTAGTGATTATAGAGGATGAGAATTGGCTAGTGAAAACCTTGAGGGTCAAGAATTTCCCCAAAGGGAGAATCCTGAGTGTTACGAATTTCCCCAGAGGAAGAAGCCTAAGCATTAGGAATTTCTCCAGAGGGAGAATCCTGAGCATCAAGAATTTCCCTTGGATGGGATTTTCTCAAAATTTATCTCATTCAACATTCCTTGGTGATTCCTTGTTCTGTTTGTGCTTGTAATGTTTCCCTCATGCCATAAATCAATCATTGAATGCCTTAAGAGAATGGCGAAATTTGGGAGAATCCTGAGCGTCAAGAACTTCCCCCAAATTCACTGAGCGTCAGGAATTTCCCTCCAGTGGAAAACCTTTAAGAAACTTTCCAATTCTCTTCCTTTAATCCTTATAGTATTGCAATGATTAATATGCCACTGAACAAGATCTCTCAAAGCTCTTCCACACCATTTCACCCAAAGGGGGGGGGTTGGGGGGGGGGGGGGGGGGGGGGGGGGGGTGGGGCAGGTATCTTGAGATTTTTGGTTGATGAGGAGAAATCATGAGTGTTAGGAATTTCCCCAGAGGGAGAATCTTAAGCGTTAGGAATTTCCCCCAAAAATGATTTTCTCACAAACTTGTCCTAATTCTTAACCATGCAAACCCTTCTCACTAGACTAAAATTCCATCCTCCACTTGGACTTAGGCTATGAGTATTCCTCAAAATGGCACCAAAATGCTCACACTAACCTCACGCAAAAATTTCTTCCTAATGGGTCAAAATTGCTCAAACTTGTCCTGGACTAGGAGACTTAAGAATGTTGCCGACTAAAACCACCTAAGACAACTACTCCGACTAGCTAAAGCAACAGGGGGGTCCCCATTTGGAGTAGGGCAATGGTGTGAAAACCACACATTTGTAGAGGAAGATCAAATCTTCAACGAATAAGATACAAAAAAATACATTGTAGGTTAAAATATATTGCAGAACACATATACAATCTGAGAAATAACATGGTCTCAGAGTTGAATTGTTACAAGTGCCTTCTCTTAAAGTGTTAAGATGGAAGCCGTGAATATCTCTGAATGGTTTATCAGCTGGAGGAAATTAAAACATGCTTAAGTATATGCATCAAATATTGGCTTGAACCATATGCAATTATATTCCTTTGTTGGGAATGGAATAACTTTCCTTAAGTTGAAGATGAGAACTTTGTTCATTGGGTGGAAATTATACTTGGAACAGTTTATCACGAGCCTCAAGTTATTGTGGCAGAAGTAGCTATTCATCTTCAACTATTTATGCTTAAATACATTGGCTTAGTATTAGAAGTAGGCTGCTCATATATTCCTGTCAATTATAGTCTTTTTGAATTAATATTTCAGAGCCATGATTAAAAATTGCATCATGACAAATTTTAATATTTATGCAATATAATTTATGGATAGTATTTTCTGGAGTCATTCCCATTATCACGAAGGGAGAAATCTTTCATTTTTGCAAAGCTTGGGACACCAGAAGGAAACTATTCAAGCAGGAGGTTTTGCTGCAACTGCGGCTTTCTTCTACTATCATAGATATGCAGTTTGGCTGCTACCAAAGCTACCTGCATGGAAGTGTAGGATGAAGTACAAACCCTTGTGGGTAATCAGAAGGGAATAGTAGTGTTCCCTGTAATGAGCCCTGCTGGCCCACCCTAAATCAATGTTGTAGAATTCCCTCTTAGTTTTTGAAGTTATATTGTTTTTTTTTTTGAGTTGTTGAGTATATATGCTTTTCTTTTTTTTTTCAATATATAAAAAAAACAAGCTTGAAATGCAAAACAAAAATGATAACTCAACTCCAACTCTATTGCTATCCTCTTATTTGTGATAATTACAATAAGCCTTGAACTAAGCAATTTACTGATTGTATCAAAACCTAGTACGTAAGACAATCAATGTTGAACCCTTGTGCTTGATGGAGAATATGAATTAACACTTCCACAAATATAACACTGCCTGGTGATGGTCAAATGCATATCTGTAGAATATTACACTGACCATATAATCAGATTGTGGCAAGAATACCAAACACTGCTGTAGCAGATTGCAGCCCAATAATGACTTTGAACGGCAGTAATTGCTGTTGATTCTCAGGAAAATTCAAACGCCCAAGATGGACCTCCAGCTTATCTCTAACTTGCAGCACTTATTATTATCAGTTCCTCACAGAACCTTTTTATTCCTTGCTCAGAATTGTGTTGTGAGGTTTTCACACATCGCCCCAAATTCTTGGGGACCCCCTTTTTAATCGCCTTTAGGGCCAGTGGAGAAGGTTAGATGTATTTTTCACCCGGTTTCAACTTGATTTTCCAGAGCTATCAGTTCTATCCTTAGGCCGAATAAGTTCAAAATTGATTTCAACTTGGCAGGATAAGATTGTGAATTTTGTACTTAGACGATTTCTTTTGAAAATTTGGATTTAATTGTAAATTTGAATGATTTTCAAATAAAGAAATTTTTCGTTAGACTTAGGTTCTTGGAAAATCTTATTTTTTTTGGTGAAATAGAATTTAATTTTGTAAGATGAAGTTAAATTGCAAAATCGATTTTTACTCTATAGGCAATTTTATTTTTTGTCATAAAATTTTAATTATTTAGCAAAATCGATTTAGAGGAAAATTGCAAAAATTGGCTTTAATAGATTAAATTTGCCTTGAAAGCTTTTGGTATTTAATGAAATTGGTAAATTAATATTAAGAAATGGCTTTTGGTTAGCCAAAATTCAACTTCAAGGATGTATTAATTAGCAAACCCTCATTAAATAGAAATTTTTAGCATCCCCAAGGCACCATTCAATTTCGTTTTGCAATTTGTGGTTAATTAGTAAATTAAAAGTGCAGTTTTCATTTTAGAAAATTAAAATTTTGGCAAAGTATTTAAAATGGGCCACTAACTTAGCTTTAATTTTGGTTTTTTTTCCCTCTATAGGACCAAGTCGGCCAGCCTGGGAGGAAGGTGAAAGCTGCTATAAAGGGAGTCCCCTCCCATTTCATTTTCATCAATTCATTTGCTCCTCATGCTTGGGCGAATTTGAAGCAAGGGCAGATTTCCAGACTTGGGCGAAATTGGTGAAAGGCAGTTTTTTGGCAATTTTTGGGCAATTTCTCCATTGCCATTGTTGGGCGATTTGTCTAAGGGCCAGATTTTTTGCGTTTTTGGGGATTTTTGCTCCACTTTGTGGGCTGTGATTTGTGCCCTAGTTGGCAGATTTTACAGATTTTGCTCTTTCTTTGCTTGGGCGAATTTTGTGGAAGGGCAGATTTTTTTTCATGCTTAGCCGAATTTTGTGGGAGCCGAATTTTGTGGGGGCCGAAATTTGTGGAAGACAAAATTCTGATTCTCTAGAGGGGCTGCGATTTTTTATATCAGATTTGGGCAATTTTGTTGGGAGAAGAGATACATATGAAAGTTTGTTTTTTGCATAGAAGGCAAGTGTTGGATAAGCTTAGAGGCTTTGTTTTCTAATTTGCAAAGGGATTTGTAATTCTTTGATGTCATATCCCGGGTTCCGAAAAGTTGCTGTAAGATTATTAGTTAAGGTGAAAGTCATCATCTAGAGTTGCAAGGAGTGCTTAAGCTGACATCCATTCTTTCGCTCTTTTCTAAGAATTGCACTACTTGGTTCTTCTTGCCTTTTGGTCCACCACTCTACCATCCCGTAATAGGGCGACGAGCATGGAGGATGATAGTGCAAGTAAGAATCCCAAGCGGGCAAACGCTAAGAAAGACAAAGAGGATATGACGCCCAAAACTTCCTTCTTCTCGAAAATGAAGAAAATAACCGATACTAATATCGCTACAGTGGACATGATACGGATGAGGGACAGACTAAAGGAAGGACAATCCCCCTTGGCAAAGAGGATATACAAGAGCGGAATTGTACATGCAGCAGCTTTTCCTCCTACTTTGCCTTGTCCGGAATTGATTATGGAGTGTGCATCCAGATTTGATCTAGACAGTAAATCCATCATTTTTGGCGAAGGGAAGAGAGTGTTGGCCAACATTGGCGAACAAGCAATTGAAGAGACATTTAATATTCCCCAGAGCAAGGGCATGACAGTTGTAATGGTGGATCAGGCGGCCAAATCATTTCAAGGTAACCAAGAGGCCTACTTCTCACATCTAAAGCGGAATTGGATACACGAAGGAAGGAAAGGAGTTAACAAATCAACAAGGCTTACAGTGGCAGATTTCAAGCCGGAATATGGCGATCTCATTGTTCTTCTTAGCCGGATCATGGGCCTAGCTCAAGCTATGCAATTCGAAAACTGGATGTACTTCTTCATTGATGAAATTGAAAAGGGAAAAGAAAAATTTGATTGGGCTAGGGTCATAAGTGAAAATTTAGAGTTGCAACTTAGAACAGTTCAAAACCAAAGGCAATTCTACATGGGATCCTATCTGTTTTACTTAATTGCTAGATTGTATGAGAGTCCGGGACTTAGGGCCTTAGGAGAGATTGGTAATGGGCCGGGGCAATATTTGGTGCATGAATGCTATCCGCAGCTTCATTTGCACAATAACAAGGATTACAAGATGTTTTGCGATGCATTCGCCATGAAGACAGTAAGGGTATTACAAGGGGCGCCTGCTAAGAGACTTTCATCGGAAGCAGAAGCAAGGATTAAGAAGTTTGGGAGTTGGTTCATCCAATTCCCGCAATTCACATACATTAGAGTGGCAGGAAGTACAGTTTGTCCCAAGAGGCTTCCAAGATACCCGCCCGACAAGGTAGTTTTGATGGAATTGGCTAGGCAGCTTGAGCACTATGATAGAGTAATGAGGAATGAGGGGAAAACAGGCGTTTCCTTCTCAATTATAATTGGCAATGATAGTTGCCCAAATCGGGGCCACCTTTGAGGCTGCGGAAAAGGAATTGGAGTGGTATCATCTAGGATGGTACAGAGCAAGGCAAGGATTCGACCCTGTTGGTCTTATCAAGGCATCTCATGGAAGCGAATTTAAGCATGTTCCCACTATAGAGGACTTTTGGGCCAATGCAAAGGATGATTTTCACGTGAGAAAGCTAGCTTTCTCGAGATTGTCGGTGAACATGATGAGAGATATCAGATGGAGAGGCCTTGATATTCCCGATCAATTGGAGGATGATCGTAGTGTGTTGAGAGAAGACTATGAGACAGTAGTTGGAACAGAGTTGAATCCAGTGGATTGGGACGATCATCAGGATCCTTCCTTGGAGGCAGTCACAAGGACAGTAGATTTGCATACCGAGTCGTGGTATAATGCCAAGATGAGAAAGCTACAAAGACAAAAGGTTCTCCTTACTTATGAGATGATGAAACCGAAGGAAGGTCTAGTAGAATCAATCGGACAGAAGGGTGAAGGAAGTGGCCGGCAATTGGAGACAGTTAGAAATAGCAAGAAGAGGGCTTTGGAGGTAGAGAAAAGCCAAGAACGTTCGGAACCTCCAGCCAAGAGACAGCGGGCAGCGCCGTCAAGGGAGAGTATAACTAAGGCTAGAAGCCAAGAGGTCAATTCGAGTGATAAAGGGGCCGCAGTGGAGGTGAGCTCTGATTCGGAATCAAGTGGCTACAGTGAAAGTACGGAGTACTCCCCTCTCTCGGAGAACCAGCAAGGAAATATGGCAGAAACTAGTAGAGAAGAAGATGGGCCGATTGATATTGAAGAGATAAGTCAGGCGTCTAAGGCCGTTGGTGATGCTTTGTTGGTCGAACCGAATCCGGATTTGGGGAGATGCACTGCACCACTATGGTTAAGGCAAATGCTTATGCCGAGAGGCGAGGTGGTAATGGCTCACGCAGTTGATGATATCCAAGGACTAATAGAAAGGGATGATAGCGAGAACCAAAAACAGATGGCAAATACGGTGGCAAGGGTAATCAGAAGCGACAGTGATGGTCACCGAAGGGTTCAGATTGCTATACCAACAGTCAATAAGGCAGCGGATGAGATTACAGCCCGAGAGTACGAAATCAAAGTAACAAGAATCGGAATCGGATCGAAATCAGCAAGGCCGAATCAAATCGTGAATCGGCCATGAATCGGAATCGAATCGGCCATGAATCGGAAAATTTTAAAAACCCTTGAAATTTAGTGAGTAACTTATTTCATAAACCCTTTATCGCTGATTCGATTCACCGATTCACAAAAAATCGTTTGGCTTTAATCGAATCGCCGAATCGCGTGAATCGCATGAATCGTCGTGATTCTTGGAACTATGTACGAAATAGTAGAACATAATTTGGGAAGAAATACAGATGATATGGAATGTGAGGAGGTTCAGGAAGGCATAGCATCAATCAGAGAAAGATTGAGGAAGGCAAACGAAAGGATAGTAAAGTTGGAGGCCGAAAACAAATATTGGAGAGATTGCCAGCCAATCCAACGGCTGCATCAGGCAGCCCTTCCTCAAGACAGCGGGAGCAATTCAGAAGAGGTATCAGCTCAGTTACATGAAGTAAGGGGTTGGATCTATGATACAATCCAAGATGGGCGAAATTTCTTGCCCTCCTTCATCTCAACATTCCAGTCATTGGTGACTGTTAGAAACAAATTCAGATTATTTGAAGAGGAATGGAAGAATTTTCTTCCCATCAAGGATTTGGTTATTCCTAGGCTGCAGGCGTTCATTAGGCTACCGGAGGCATATTTGGAAAGAGCCCGGTTGGTTGATGAGAGAGGATTGAGCATAGTTGAATCTTGGTATGTCGCATTGACTACCAGATTCAGAACACTTGAAGAAATTCATGATGAGATTGCACAACACGGCCCAAGCGTCGACACTTCCATTTCGACCATGATGAGCGACGTTGGGGTGGCGCTTGATTTTGAGGGTATTAGAGAGGAGGATGTCAGTGAGACAGGATTTGGATCGAGATTGGATGAGTTAGGAAAGGCTGCCGTCAAAAGGAAACATCTGAACACCCTTTCCTCACTCAATGCTTTTATTGGGTTTGCAAAGGAATATGAGAAGGATCACGAAAGGATACTACAAGCAGCAAACAGCGTGGCAAAGTCAGCAGAACTCCGAGCGAAGCACACACCTTGTCCTCCTATGGAAGAAGTTAACGAAAGGCTAGCTAAGTTCATTGCCTTAGCTAAAAGAACAAAAGAAAAAGGAAGAATTATATTAGAAGATCATCTTATGTAAGCCCAAGTGGCAACTTTCTCTTTCTTCTAGAATAGGACAAGTGTTTGTTTCTGATTGGCCACCATTTTGGTGCCTTCTCATTGGTTGCCACTTTTGCACTTTTTTCATTGGTCCATTGATGAGGTGGCATCTTCTCATTGGCCGATGGGGTGGCAACCCTAATTAGGGTTTTTGGATCCAATCTGGATCGTCGATATTTTGGACCTCTATATAAGGCCATTGGCTCTCATTTGTAAAGGGGAGGGGTTGGAGAAATTGTTGCGAAAATAATACCAAAGTGCTCTCTTTTTCATTGCATGTTGACTAAGAACATTGGGTGTTATTGCATGTTTTCTACTTCCACATAGTTAAATTTTCTTTTCAAGTTGAAGCAATTTCATTTCAAGTTGTTAGAGTAAGAGTAAAATAAAATGGATGGTTGCATGGTAGCTTTGGTAGATGTTTGATAGGGGTCAACACTAGGCCACTAGCATCCTAGCGGCTGGTTGGGAGGCTTTGTGTGGTGATCTAGGTTACTTTCCTTTGAAGCGTTGCATCTATGGAGGTAGGGCTGCTGGTTAGCCTTCATTAGATTCGATCCCCGTCCATCTGCTAACCTTCCATTCTTAGGAGTAGGAGTAGTTGAGCAGCCAAATTTCATGCTTAGAAGAGGTTAGTTAGAGAAGTAAACCAAAACATCGGCATTCTCACCTTCCATCGCCATTCACCCTACATTGCCATCATCGCGCCATCAACATCATCTAGCATTCACACCGAACCACCATCTCCATTTTCTCACCAAGATCCAAATTTTTCTCAAACAAGAAAACGTAAGGCCGCCTACGTGATTACCAGCAAATCACATTGATAAAACTGAGCGAGTATCCAACGGTGTAAGGAACATTGGAGTTATACTCATGTCCCATGAGGGATAACTTTTCAAGAGAGGAATTGTGTATTTGATATTTTGTATCAAGCATCCAATTACTAATATGTTATGTAGTGACACAAAACTCGCATCAACAAATTGCATACCAGAATTTAAAGTGCAGACCAGATTTGGATGAAATCTCTAATTTCCCCAAACTCCATGCCAAAACCCTTGAGCTCTCAGAACTTCCAACTATTCCTCTTCTCAGCAGTCATTTCGCCTTTCAAGCATGGACTGACTCAAAAATTAAACTCAATTAACAGCAGTAGCATGCACACTTCATTGGCATCGGATTCCAACTCAGAGTGAAGGAACTAATGACTAGAATTCACAATTCTCTCACAGCTTCAAAACCTCAACACAAACTTCATCAAAATAACAAATGCATAGAGATAATAGAGTGAATGAATTCATCTCAAGAGCCTTGCTTTTGTAACATTTCGATCCAAAAAGTTTCTCCTTCACACCTTTCACTTAAAAGGCTTCATGTTCACATTTTTCACTTTAAATTATGATTTTGCATTTGGAAGCGTATTCAACTTTTAAATATACTAACTCATTTATAATCCAATGGCTAGAGTCTTCTTGTGCACACTTTTCACTAATGAGTCTGTTAAATCCTAATAACTTGATCATATTAATGTTCTGATATTCCAGATTAGACAAATCTAATATGCCAGTAAGTTCCCTTACATATGGCCTTATGATGAATACATCTTCCTATACTGATCGGCGATTTGCTAGGCATATTTATATGCCTTGTAATTAACTATTGTAGTTGATTATTAATTAACTATTAGTTAAATGAAAAAGCCGCCGATTTGTAGTGGAATAGGATTGTTTCATGGAGGGCCGACCTAGAAGGGGTTGTGTCTTATGAAAAGACAAGACCCTTGGTTAATGTATAAAGTAGGAGCAAGATTGTGGATAGAGGACACACAGTATTATCAAAAGCCTGCTCTTCTAGCAATCTGATCCTTGACGACTTAGTGCTGAGATAAAATATAATTTCCAGAATTCATTGCAGACTTCCTGAACTATAACATTCAGCCCAGAATTGAAGTAGATCGATTTGCAGTAAGAGTAAAGTCATTATATCAGTATTGGTTGATCAGAATTTGCAGAAATCTTACAGAGCCTTCTTCAACACACCATTCAATTAGAACAATAAACTTATTTAGTTAATAAGTCGAACTTAATTAATAACCTTCATTATGCTGTTATTGTCAAAGCTCTATAAACAAACTGTGATAGTCTGACCCAAGGCATCACAACTATGCACTGCTATAAATAGTAACGAAATCTACTTACTATAATACTATAAATAGTAAGTCTCACAAGCATAGACCCTCAAATCCAAGTGCAGCAAATGAGGGACGCAATGATGAACTGACATGCCCATGCTCCTGGAACCTGCTAAACTGAGGACATTACATTTCCTTTGAGCATCATTTAGCTGACTGGAATATTCATATTGTGGGAGTCAAGGCAAATAAGAAATAATTCATGGTTGCTATAGTGACACTTGTAGGAATTAGAAGAACCTAACCCTTTTGATGTGGTATTCAGGATGTGCCAATCATTGAATGCTAGGGACTGTAGCAGCAAAACATCTATAGAGGTTTATTGATGACTTCCAAAAAAACATTATCATTGAGCTTTCAAAAGTGAAGTTGGATTGTAATGTCTTTTGTTGGGACTGATCTTGATTTATCTTAAATATCCCAATCAAGGTCTGGTTTGTAATGTCCCCTGATAGGAATAGCCATTCATTTAAATTGCTGTCACTAATGCTTACCTTATTACTATTCCACCTCAATGACGGAAGGAGTCAGTGTTATCCAAGTTGCCTAGATACCAACTTGCAAGGGATTCCCTCAAAGTTCACAAACCCAAGCCCTTAGCCATTCTTAGGACTTTCGCCGCAAGGCGCTTAGGGTCGCGGATCCCTACCCTGTCTTAGGACAATGATCCATTGCTTGAATTTATACAAGCCCCTAGTGGGTAACACTTCAGTGTTCCCTTCTTAGCCAAATGGTAATAGGATTGAATATGTTATCAATATATAATTATAAATACTTAATTAAATGCGTAAGTATATTCATCAATTAGTTAACAATGGTTTCTTCTCTGGTTATTATTATTATTGTTATACCAATTTGTTGTGATTATGTATGTATGTATGTGTGTGTGTGTGTGTGTGTGTATATAATCTTGGTTGATAATAGAATTTAGGTATAATTATTGTATATCAATACTTTCTATAGTCACAATCTTCGTCCATCTTCTCTTTAAGAGTACCCATTACATTTATAAATTTCCTTCTTCCCAAAGCCAAGGGACCACTTGCGCCATTCATAAGGATGCATGATAATAAGAAATAATTGACAGTCATGTGTCTTAGACTATTGTCTGAATTCTTCTGTCTTAACACTGTCATTTTCTATTCCCCAGATTGGATGTCTCTTATTTCTCCCTTTCCACTGTGGTGTTTCTTTCAATATGTATATTATGTTCTTCTTCGAGTATTCCTCCAATCAAACTGATGTTATGTATTCCTTTGTATAAGGGATGTGTCCCTTGTTTCAGTCTTTCCTCGTGACTTATCTGAATCGACGCCACTAATATGTTTGACGATTACGATTTGTTTTGTTAATGTTAATTCATTGGGTACAGTTGAGGGTTTTTAACGTGGACTAACAAAATAATTTGATATATTATCGCAATGTCCTTGCCATGGGTTTATGTTGTAAAGCTAAGTTGCAAAGGTACCTCCCCCCCCCCTCGCACCAGGAAAAGTTCAAACCAGTTCGCATTTCTGGTCCGATTCGGACTTGGTTTGACTAGGGTATTGTTTTTGTCCTACGAGTTTGATCAGTTTGAACTAGGATCGAACCCGGGAAAACCAACACCAAAAAGTTTGAACCCGTAACGAACTGGGTCCCACAGATAGCTGGAAAGTATTTTTTTAGGCAAAAATTAAATGTTCTTTAAGGAAAGTGTTATGCTGCTGATCCCATTGGCCTAGCACAAGTAACGCTGGAGAAGAAGAAGATGAAGAAGAAAAAGAAGATGAATATGAAGAAGAAGATGAAGATTGAAGAACTTAGAATATTAATAGATTTTCACTCCATTAGTTAAACAATGAATGTGAAACAATGATACTTGAACTTGATATTTTAAATGTTTTCAAACTTTGATGTTGAAGTTGATTGAACTATGTTACTATATGATGGTATGATCCCTGGGATTACAAGTTTAATTGTTTATGGTGTTTTAAAGTTTTTGTTGTTTAAATGTGTTTATGTTACTATGCTACATTCTAATTTTAACTCATGCTTCATACAAATGTGTACACACACACACACACACACACACATTTTTATTTTTATTTTTAAATTTTAATTTGCTTCATACAAATGTGTACTTACACACACACACATATATATTTTTCAATTTTTACATGTTTTTGTACTAACGAACCCAAACAAAACCAAACCCCTTTCCAAAATTTTAACAAACTTGCAAAACAATTCTCGAACTTGGAACCAAACCCAAACCACAAACTTAGTTGTAAAGTGAATAATAGCATTGGTGTGGAAGAATATTTTGTTGTTTATACAAATAATGCCATTGGAAACTTAGGAGCCAATATTCCAAAAATATATTGAGTCAATCAAACAAATATAATGATTTATGAGTGATTATTATTTATAATATTGTTTCAGGAATAAGTTTTTGACTATTCAATCAAAGAAATTATATATTGCTGAATAACTTAATTATTTGATTATTAGTTAAAATTTATTTATTATTTTAAACTTATTTACTTGTTAATATATAATTGTTTATTGGTTAATTAATACTTATTTATTCAATATATATTATGTATAGATTTAATTAAACCCAATTAGTTAATTATATATGAGATCAATTAATTGATTTATTTATTAAATACTTATTACATATAGGGGTATCACATTCCTACTCTCTCCATTGTTTGTCCTTAAGCAATTACATGTATTCCTTATAGTTTGAAAGTAACATTTGATGACATAAGCTTCCCGGGATGATCTTAGACCATCTTGTTGTCAACTGAATAAGCCAAAATCTTGTCTACATTATAGTGTCTTAGATTTCTCTCTCTCGAATACCATTTGTAATCTCCCCTATTCAGAGGTTGTCATTTTTCCATTGCTATACATCTACATTGAATTTATTTTAGGAAGCCATGATTAATTCATAGTGAATTTAACAACTAATACATTTAAGCCCAATTCCTTCTCTCTTAAACATGCTAACCTTAAGTTGGATAGAAATTTTCATAAGTAGGAGATATTCTTGTCACAAGGCACTTGGCACTAATCAACAAGTAGATTTCCTCAAGGAATTAGTACTGCATGTTCATATCATCTCAAGATTTTACCACAAGGCATCAGAGATACATATCCTTACCCACCTTGGAATTGACCTATCTTGTGAGGATTTACTCCACCTTTCTCAGATTATTAAATTATTCTAGATAAACCAAGTAGAATCACACCGAGAGTACATACTTGAAGATCTATGCATGAACATGTGAAGACACGAAGCAAACAAATTAATTCTTAAAGACATCCAACATACACATTGATGCATGAGGATACATAGTATACACATAATACGCATTATTAGGTTCATTCCTACTAATCAGAAAAACAAGGGATGCTAAATGCGTCTTTCATAATCAACAATGATATAGCTTTGTAACAAAAGCTCGAGATGGTGCTCGTAAATTGCTTTGCCCAACTAAGCCCAAGAGTGTTTAGTGTCACATTATGACAACTGACATCTTGGCCCACAAGAGGTAGGAACATCCCACTATGACAATCTCATCCCTTGGGATAGACTACTTAGCTCGGGAGAACTGGTAAACTACAATTCCCAACTTGTTTCCTCCATTTCATCTAATTGATGACAATGCAATCACGACCAGTCTAATCATAATTTGTTTCTATTAATATACACATGTTTAGATTCATTTCCATTTATTGAAATTATTTTATGTTTATCATTTACCATGAAGTATGGTAGGATCGTGCTCTAATACCATGTTCTACTTCCACGATCATGCTCTCATGGCATGGATCTTGATCAGATATCAAGTTCTACTTGCAGACTTGTTGAAAATTTGTAGAAGACGAGCCTCTGAGCCTAGTGGTTTATAGGAATTGGCTCAAATTTGTCAACGTGGGAATTCTTGGCAAAGAGCCACACGCTTCATTCTTTTCTTCAGCTATGGATTGCAGCATCAAAAATATCATATTTATTCAATCAAAACCATTGCATACATCTATGAAGCTAAATCATCGCATCACAGATTATATTGGTGGACCACTTTGAAAATAATCATTTGGTTTGTATCTATTAATTTGTAATAACATGATGATGTGTGGATCTTCATTGGTAACAATTTGGTCTTCCTTTGGTGTTCAACCTTCTAGAAGATCTAAAGGCAGCATAAAGGTTGTATATATTTGTGTTACCATTAATATTTAATTTTGCTTGTGAGAATTAATCAGTGTTACCATTAGGCAATCTTCTTGGATAATTTATTAATGTGGGAAATAGTATTTTCAAGGGCAATAAAGTTTATGCGTCAAATACTTAATTAATGAACCAAGAGAAACTAGCATTCCAAGCGTGAGCTTTTGCTCCTACTAGCTGCCCATATCTATTAGAACGACTTAAGTAATTAATAGTTCAAATAGGACCAATATTGGGCAACTGGTTGGCAAATCTCATTGTGTAGCAGTTGTGGGGAAATGTGAAGTCACTATCAAAGACTTAGCATAAAATTCCAACCTACCCAATTTTGTTGTCAACATTGTTTAAGGACTTGAGCATTCCCTAACAAGTTATAAGAATCATTAATATCGTAAGTTAATTCTATCACTTTCTAAAGGTCAATAACCGCAAGAGAGGCTTAAGAAACCGAGGTTGTTCTAAAGACCATCACATACTCATTACAGTGTTGGAAGTTAGACATATTAAGGAATTGTTGTCACGGTCAACCACAGTGGATGGTAGGTTGTGTGTGTCGAGATTGATCAATATAGAGTCGATTATCGCTAAATATCCTTCAAAGAGTATCGTGCCAAGACAGATGATGGTATTGTTGAGTCAGTACAATATCATTGTGGAAGCCCTAGCTTCGTGTACATTGTACAAGTCAATGGCAATAAGAATTTGAATAAGGAGTTGCAAATGTTCGATTACAAATTTACGAGAGTAACACTAGGGAAACAAACATCCACTGGACTTAAGAATGATGCTCTGAATTTTATAGCCATTTTGGCTCAAGGTTATGATAAGATCTAGGCAAAGAAAGAAAAGCTAAAGGAGGATAAAGCACAACTCATTGCAGTGATTCAAAAGATTGCTAAATCTTCAAAAAATGCTGATCTCTTGGCTTCTTCTATTTCCAAAGAATCCATAAAACAAGCAGAGAAGGTTGGGGAGAAGGCCAAAGCTATTAATTATGGATTAGATGATGTCACAAGGAACAAAGTTGCTGAAGAAAGCACTCCAACTGCTAACATATGTGAGGATAGTGACATCCAAGTTAAATAAGTTCTTAGAACTTTTAATCAAAACTCGGAGTTTCTTAAAAAAAATGGAAATGTGGAAAAAGTTTTACAATTTAATTGGAAATGTTGTGTGAGAATGGAGTAATTCCTTCTCATGAGAAGTACATTGCATACAAAGAATGGTCATAAATAGAGGTCACATCATTGCCGACTTGGTTACAAACTTGGAATCGACAATTGAAACTTGCACTAAAGGAAAGGCAGAGATCAATGCTAAGTTTAAAGAGATACCATGTAAACTGGTAACTAAGGACCAAGAACTGATTTATTAAGACACTATCCTTTAAAAACTCTTCTCAATGAACTATCTAGAACCTGAGGCAGATCGTCTTACCCTAAATTCCCTTCACAAGCTCACAGTTTGTTTTGTTAAAATATGAATGAATGAATGAAATGATCAAACAATCATTTAAAAGATTATAACGACGATGTTTCTATAATGAAACAATCATAAAGTAGAAACTATCTAATATTTACATAAGTCACACTGTTGACCATTAGAATGATAAAGATACTATTCTAATACCATCCCTTAATGGTCAATTTATCAACTAACCAAGTTGCCCTCTAAATATTACAAACTTATCCATGCTCGAAGACATGGTGAGAGTATATGTTATCTAATCGCAGTCCGAACATACAACTGAACTGGTCTATCTTCATCTAGCTTACAAATAAAGTGGCAATGAAATTCAACGTGCTTTGTTTACCGTACTGGTAAAGAATTCAACATATACAGACAATGGAACACAAACACGAACAGCAAGATTATATTATTATATTCGCATACGCCAGACATACAATATGCTTCATAAGATTCGTAATAGTAGATGAATGATGATTTACAATGATCCCAGACGGGATATAAATACTATCGCCGAACCTTCCCGAAGGAGTCCGTCGGCCACAACATTACATCCACTACAAACTATTTACCCGTCAGCTACAAAATACAAAACACCGACGACAGTCAATCCATCGGCTACAGAAACACCGCCGGACCCATCCAGTCGGCTAACACCATCCCCCCAAAAAGAAAAGTTGTCTCCTGACGACTGACAAAATATGTGAAACAAATTAAAAAACAAAGTACATTAACAGAGTGACTACAAAAAGAACAATCTGCTTCTGTCACATCACTTCCACATTCATCCCATTACATCTGTAGCCTCTGCTAACACAATACTGTCTCCTCAAGCTGACCTTGATAGCCACCTGTGCTGCTTTCTCTGTTTTCAATTCCTCGGTACCCTGAGCCAAATGTCGCTGCACTGCCTCCAACTGGATGATCAGCTCCTCCCAAGCTCTCTACGCATCCACCAAGGCAGCCTCACAGCCAACACCTGCTCCCACTGCCTCTGGTACACAGAAAGTCCATGCCTGCAGCAACTTCAACTCTTCTCAACTGGTCAGACTCCCACGACTGATATCCGCAACGACTGGGGATCCAGGGGGGGCAACGCCCCCGGTGGGGTCGAGGGGCATCGCCCCCGCGGGGTCCAGGGGCACTTCGCAACCCACACAAAAATGCATGGAACACACCATTTCTGTCATTTTCTGCCAATTCTGCACTTTTTCTGGCAACCACGGATGCGTCCCCTTTCCTTTGGCATCATCTGTAACTCATCCTGAACAACTTGAATCTATCATCGTTTTTTTTTTTTTAATAGCAACCCCTCTCTTCTGTTTGTCTGTTACTGTTTCGCCAGCTTGTCACGGCACACAGAATCGATTCTCCCCAAGCCTCCATTTGAACAACTCAAGGAGGTAATAGGGAAAACTTCATCTGAAATCGGCTACTGGTAATTGTCGTCCGGAGATGACTTTTCTTTTTGGGGGGGATGGTGTCGGCCTATTGGATGGTTTCGGCGATGTTTCTATAGCCGACGGATTGACTATCGGCAGTGTTTGTATTTTGTAGCCGACGGGTAAAGAGCTTGTAGCGGATATAATGCTGTGGCCGACAGAACCCTTTGGGAAGGTTCGGTAGTAGTATTTATATCCCGTCTAGGATCATTGTAAATCATCAATCATCTACTATTGCGAATATAATTCTGCTGTTCGTGTTCATTGTCTGTATGCGTTGATCTCTTTACCTGTACGGTAAACATGCTTGGTTCTCTCTTGGTAGCCTGAATTTTTGGCTAGTTTGAGCACCCCTTGATTGTCATAATAAAGTGGACCAGGATCTCCTTGAGACATCTAAATGTTTTAAAACGTCCTTTGAAGCCAAACTACCTCAATAGTTGATTTAATTGTTCTTTGACACTCAACTTGTGTTAAGGAAAGAGCCACTGCCTGTTGCTTCATGCTAATCCATCCATCACACCATATCCCATACTGAAAATATACCCAGATGGTGACTTTCTGCCATCAGTAGAACCCGCCCAATCTTGAGTTTATAAACCAATAAGTCTAGGATAGTGACTTTTGTTGTATATAAGACCAAAGTTAAAAGTGCTCTTTACAAAATGCATCACACGCTTCATAGCTACCCAATGATCAACCTTGGGGGTTGTCATGAAGCATGAAATGTAGCTCACTACAAAACAAAGATTAGGCCTAGTAGCAATAAGGCAGATGAGACCACCCACCAATTGCCTGATTATTGATTCATTCAACACAAGTGAATCTGATTTGGCTATGAGCTTCAGCACTTTCTCCATAGGTGTGGATACAAATTTGCAATCGTGCATCTAAAACCTATCCAACAGATTGTGCACATATGTAGAATGAGATAAGAAGATAGTAACTTTGGTCTACAAAACTTCAACAGCTAAACAATAGTGCAAAAGTCCAAAGTCTGTCATGTCAAAGGATTGACACAAACTCTGTTTAATCTAACCGATCAAAAATGTCAAGCTACTAGTGATAAACTAATGTGATTTAATATATTAACAAGAGACATATCTCTTCAAGAGATGTGTCTCTTTATATCAATATATATTCATTGAAATAGTAACTTGAAACACACATGAAATTCTACAAGTGCTATTACAAGTTACAACATATTTGGAAAACCTGGGAAAATTAACAATAATAAAGATATTATTGTAACACAGGGTACCAAATTTCACTTGATTGACTTTAGAGTGTTGTTGAGGACAACAAGACAATAATCTTCAAGTGTTCAAATGCAATCATCAAAATGAAGAATGTGGCAAAGAGCACAAGTGTAACAAATCTTGAAGAAGTGTGAGTCAATCCGCAAGAATCAAGTGTTTATGATAAAGAATAAAGAAGATTAAAAAGTGTCTCAAGACACTTAATCATTCTTTCCCTCTTTAGTTGTAGCATGTAATTTCTTTTGACATGTTACATGTTGAAGAATAAATTTTAATTGCATAAAAAAATATCACATGTAAAGTTGTAACAACAAATTTCAAGGCATAGTTAGTTGTGGAAAATGTCTTAGTTAGTTCTCCCACCTTGTGCTATTAGCAACACCTGTATGTAGTCGGGTGTTTCATTGTAATTGTTAATGTTTATAGCTTCTGTCGAATAAAAGATCAATCTCTTTGGTTATTAATTTTTTATATATATATATATATATATATATATATATATATATATAATATTTCTATATCTTTATTATATATGATAAATCAAGGTTTTTTTTATAAATTCATTGATTAAATATAAATGTAAATAAATGATTGTGTATCTTTATCATAAATTAAAAGTTTTGTATTCTTGTTTATATCACCTATGTCCTAGCATGATGCTCATAATTTGTTTCCATGTCGCTAAGGTGATTAGGAACTTTATTGTTGCAAGGTTTATGGATCCATCATCTTCATCGTGACCCATATTAAATTCATTGGATGTTCGTCACCTATCTTCGTTGTTCTCATATCGTTTTGATTGATGGCTTGAGGATCACATCTGTTGCTTTTTGTCTTCGACCGACATACGTAGAGGGTCATGTCTTTTGTACCTGCCACCCCTCATTTCTTATTTATGTTCCGTCATCTTGCCCCAGTCAACAGAGATGTAAGATAGACATTACCGATATTAAAAGGGTGGAGACAAATAATTAATATTTCAAGACTTATTTAAATTATACAAGAATATATATAAATATATTTGCAAGATAAATTATATATATAAATAAATGATTAATATAAATCTAATTATGAAAACTTAACAATAATTACCATCATTCTTTTTATGCAAGTAGGCTATGCTCAAATTGTTGCAAGAATAGAATCTATTGAGTTTTATTGTGCAAGTTGCTTCGAAAGGAATAATAGAACAAGTTTATTTCAATCTTTGTGTTGAAGATGCTTGGGGGATCAAATCTCCATTCTTACATTGCATTTGTGACATGGTTATCGGGAGACCCGTCTCCCCCCTAAAAGTCGCGTCTCGGAGATCGAGACGCGTCTCGAAGACTTTTTGCGTCTCCGGAGACCTTAAAAAAGGTTGGAGACTTCATGACGAAGTCTCCTGAAGTCTCCCCGTCTCCTAAACCAAAAAGTGAAGTCTCCCTGAAGTCTCCTGATAAAATATAAATGTAAAATATAATGTTAAATAATTTTATATATTTTAGCCCTCATTTTAATGTTTTTAATGCAAAAATTAAGACCACTGACAATTTAAATGATTAAATCATTTAAAATATTTTATTTAATAAATTAATAACTTTAAAAACATTAGAAACACTTTAAAAAAATTATTTTTATTTGACAATCTAAATGATTAAATCATTTAAAATATTTTTGAAGAGATGATTTTTTGGAGAGCATGATAGCTGAAGACCTTGAGATGGATGATCACAACCTTGTGGAGTAAATGATAGTACCATCGACATACTAATACTAGATATATTTCTGTTTTTTGTTTATTGTACGAAGTGTTCATTTTTTGTTTGCATATCGGCAATTCAGCATCAAACTATACTTTTTTGAATTTAAAATTTGAATATGTAATGATAATCTCAGCGATTATCAATCTAATATGATGGTGATCATATGCAATATTCGAAAAACAAATGTCTATGAGATACAATATTGTGATCATGTGAGTTTTGAAATCTTTGACTCTATGAGTCTATTTTAATTTTTAATGTGACATTGCTATTATTATTTACTTTAGTCTTACAGTATTACTATTTTCAAATTTTGTATTTACTTTTAGTATTACTCTTTAAACTATTAAAAAAAATTTAAAAAAATTTGCCATCTCCAAGTACCCCCGTCTCCTATTTGAAAAATTGTCGTACCGGTACTAGTACCAGTACCGGAGACCTCAAAGTCTCCCCGTCTCTCGGTGACCTTGAAATTTTGTGATATTCAATTGAATACATTAAGGTGCATATTTTGTTTATGTCATTATACAAGCAATCAATTTGTTTTCCTCTATAGATTGTGTCACGGATTTGCTGATTTAAGTAAATTTAGTTATTAGAAGATAAGAAAGAATTGGGAGGCTTTGCACTGCAAGCTTGAGAAAATCTGTTTTGAAAAACCCTCGTAAAATTTATGTTTTTTTCATATAAATTTACTGTGAATTTTAACAAATTCTTTATTTTTAAAATGTTAGCTGAATTCCGAACTGAACTTTGTGCCATTGGGGCCACACATATGTCAAGTTGTACCTCAAGTACACCCCAAATACACTGTGGGAATGCAGGTGCACACCCACTACATACCCCACTCACCTAGGGCATACCCTACTCACCTAGGGCATACCCTGGGAAAAATTGGGCATATTGATTACCAAGGAAACCTAGTATTGATGTGTGCAACTAGGGGCATACCCTATAACTAACCTTAAAAAGTATGATCAATGTTTGAAATATATACACTCATATTTGTTCGATTACATATACATAAACATTTACAAATATAGGTACATATGTAGATAATTGTATACGTGTATGCTAATGAGTATTAAGTGTATCAATGCTATTTATACAGCCATAAGTAGATGCATGCATGTAGTTATATTCTATATCGACCATGTGTATGTATTTATGATGGTCAAGCAATTGGGCACCTAAAGTTCCAATTGTCACTAAGTTACTAACACATGTACATTTAACTATATACATACATACAAACATATATGCATAAGTATATGCAATATGTGTGACTTGGGGATTATATCATAATCAGATATTATCGTCATGGATACTTCTTGAAAGGCTATGTAACTCTTCTTGCCACCCGATGGCAAGGAGCTACAAATCTTGAATGAGCCCTCCTTTCTTTGTTCATCAGCTCATTTGGAAAAGAGTCGCTAATGTTACTTTAGCACTCTGCATATTTGTTTCAAAAACCATTGTCAAGGAAGGTTCATCACAGCATTTGTTCATTGCACTCATCTAGAATCACTGTGCATGAGTCTAGAACCAGCCTCAAGTTTATCAAGCATGATTTCCTTCTAGTTATTATGCTGTATCATATAAATATAATGCATTTCATTAATCTATTATAGAAATAATCAGTAATCTCTTGCAGCATAGTGAAATATATGATATATTTAATTCTAGATGCCACTATCATTATAATAAGGGTCATGATTGTTTGCCATTCAATCATCAACGTGTTGTTAGATGCACTTAATAATGATAAATAAATCGTTTATTTTTAAAAAGACATCAAGCTCTGTTTCGAACAAGGCTTAGTGTGCATTCACATGTATCATCTTTCTTTCAGTAAAGAACCAAGAGAATGCTTCTATTATCTTAGGTATTAAGAATCATCAATATCAATCACATAGAGTCTTCTAAACTAGTAAGAAGAATGAAGTTCATTGACAATTTATGTCTGCAACTTTCTGTATACTGGCCAGACTTGAATTAGATTATAACTGAGTTATTTATCTAAAGCTAAGTTTGGACTGTAATAGATTAGATTCCTTTCATTTTACAAATGCAAATTATCCTCGAATTTTGTTAGACAAGGGTAGAGATTATTGGTTTGTGTTATTTCCTTATTTCTTGGGTATGATAGTAAGTTACCTAATTTGAAACATAACAGAATCAGTTATTAGGGTAAACAATGATCAAGCTAGGGACTTCGGTATGCGATCACATGGCCATGGATTGTTGGCAAATAAATCCCACTAGGGTGGTGAATCCATAAGGTCACGGAGACCTGATTTAAGAAATTGGAAGGACTTTAAACAAGCCTGGTGGTAACAATGATAGGACAAGGTACAGTGCTTGCACCTATTAGACCTTAGCCAAGGTGGCATTACACAACAAATAGTTATCATCAATCACTAAAACAAGTTGGACGATGTCTAACTATGAAGGTCACTCTGATAGAGAAATATGTTGATAGGTTGATATTACAGTAGTGAGTTATGCACAAAGTCTCTAATGGCAAGAAAAATTAAATTCCATGCCTACATCCATTGGGAAGGGCCAGGCAACTTCCATGAGGAGGTTGCACAAGGGACCTTTTAGGTCTAGATCATAAGATTAAAGGTTGGGTTATAAAAGCCTTGATGATGTTCTTTTCCCCTAAAGAGATCAAGAGCTCAAAGTAAAGACAATCGAAATTGAACCATCAAGATTATCAAGTTTCATGGTTAATGCTTGACAGTTATTTCAGTTAACACATTTCTTTTCTTCAATAATCAAGATATGGAAAATAGTTAATTTCCTCTACTCATGTGAAATCAGTTATTGAATTTTTATTTCGGCATTAGAGAAATGCAAATTGTTAGTTAAACTATCTTTCATGTGTAGTTATAAAAGAAATATTATATCTCTTCAATTGATTAACGAACTTTTTATTATTCATGTTCATAGGAAAACGGAAAGCAGTCATTTTCCTTATAATAACTTAAATTCCTTTATTTCCCTTGATTGTTTGTTTGATTTTATTATCAAGTAGTTAAATTTGAAATGTATGCTCCTAAGGGAACAATAGCAGCTGAGCTAGCGAGCACCCATACTCGACATTTGGGAGTTCATAAATTTAAGTCCTGAACAGTCCACTTTGGCTAGAACACAACTCCTTAAAAGTTCATATATGAATATACTTTGTTATTTGAAGCTTACAAGTTTTATACATTAAACTTAAATACTGTCTAGCTTGAAATGTTGATCTAAGGGAAACAATACTTTGATTGGCAAAGCAACTTTTCCAATATTTTAGAATGATCTAAGTCGATTCCTCAAAATTACAAATATAGCATAGTAAAATTACAAAAGGTTTAACTTGAATTCTTAAACCAACAAAGCACTCATTCTTTAAATGGTAGAGAACTTTCATTTGGCCTCATAAAGCTTAGAAATTCTAAATGTTCACCTTATAAAGCATTTAACTTGAAACCTCAAACCAACAAAGGATTGACGGCTATTTCATTTTAGCAAGGTACTAAACATAACTATCTAGATGCTTGTAAATATATCCATTTGATTGCATTAAGTAGCATATAAGTAATGGCTTGTGACTAAGATAATAAATTAAAGGGGAAAAAAATCCTATGGCATGCTTATGGTATGATGACAGATAAAGAAATCATGTTCCTTTACATACTCTGTGTTTCATTGGTTATATAGCACATTTATTTACAAAAAAATTTATCAAGCTTAAGGAAATAATATTCAGAGAACTGAAACTGAGTTATAGCCTAATTGAAAATTGATAAGAAAGCCATAGGTGAAAAATGTCAAGAGGAACAAAGTCGTGAGAGACAATATTCAAGTCATTGGAACAAAAGTCACAGCCAAGTAAAAGAATAAGTGAGAAAAACCAAGAAGCATTCATTCACAAGCCGATGTATCATCTCAAAACAAAAAGTGTGTATTTAAAAAGCGATTGTCATTATATCTATACCCGAAAGTTCCTCTGCCAAAGGATAGTTGTTGGTGTGCAATTAGAATCGACTACTGTGTCTACTTATAGAAACCAGCCATCCAGATGTCATGTCCCCATTTTGGAGGCAATTTGATTTAATTAATTTAATTAATTAGGTTGTCCAAAATAATGAATATTTTATGAAGATGACTAATTAATTATTTTAATTAAATAAATAAGTGGTATTAATTGTGATATGAATATCAGGATTTAACTGTGTGATTTTGAGTCAAACTCGATGACCCATATTTCATGAGTAGTGATTCAACATGAATCCATCTCTCATGAGAATAAATGGAACACTTATCAAGTGGTATTAAGTTAATTATTTATAAAGTTATCAAATAAATAAATATTAAAAGGTAACTTTATATTTAATTAATTTAATAAAGTGACTTGAATTATAAAATATTTTATAAAGTCACTTAATAGATAAAATAAAATAATGTTCTAGAAGCTTCTGGAGACGGTGGAAAAAAAAGAATACATAGGCACCCCGGGCTTCATTCTAATCATCCAGATTTGTTGTTGTTGATGTTGATGTTGTTGATGTGCATTGTGGAGCCTAGGATTTCTGCAATAATCACGACTGGCCATTGAGAACGAAAACTCTCAATTGGTACGCAATTTTGAGGGTGTGAAATATCACTTGAATTATTGCAGCTGGGAGGAAGATACTTCAGTCTTCTATTTGTGCTACATTGAGAAAAAATATTTGTGGCCATTGAGAACGAAAACTCTCAATTGGTATGCGATTTTGAGGGTGTGAAATATCACTTGAATTATTGCAGCTAGGAGGAAGATACTTCAGTCTTCTATTTGTGCTACATTGGGAAAAAATATTTGAGTACAAAAAGCAGGCCGAAAAAGCAGTTCGAAAAAGCAGGCTGAAAAAGCAGTTCGAAAAAGCAGGCCGAAAAAGCAGTTCGAAAAAAGCAGTCCGAAAAAAAAAGCCGAAAAAGCAGAACCGAAAAAAGCAGGCCGAAAAAGCAAGTCCGGAAAAGCAATCCAAAAAAAAAAAGCAATCCGAAAAAGCAAAGAAAATTATTATAGCCATCTACAATCAGGGGCGGCAGCTAGAGAGGCATGACTTGGGCACTTGAGGAGGTTATTTTCTGTTCAGTGGTATTGCAATACATCTATTCTCTAAGGCGACTTCATATGCCAGGTCTGATGTGTATTTTCATAGTTGCCTTTCACTATAGAGTGCTGTTGTAATTGTCATTTCGTATCAGACCTATCATTCATTAATAGATATATCATTCATTTTTACATTCCTCACAATGGTATCAGCAATCCATGGCTTTAGTTGTATTTAATCATGCATGTGATTAGCGTACTGCTATAGGGGAGTACTGAAGTTAGATATTTAGTATTGCATTAGTTTTCATTGACAGCTGTAGGTGCATATTATTTTACCAGCAATCATCATATTTTGATATCTTTGTAAATTCCAAGAGTCTTGGCTAACTTAGTATGAATATTATATTGGATACTCATTCTCAATTAAGGAGATACAATTGTTGGTCATTAATAGTTGTCTTTGAGCGTTAATATATCATTTTTTATCAGCCAGTTAGCTTGCATACCAACTGTTTGTTAAAATACTAGTTGGCCGTAGGTGATCATTTTCATGATTAGAACTCATATATGCATTCACTATTGCCAAAATTAGTTGCATATTTTTTTTAGGTCATTGTTTAGACAATTTGGAGTCTTTTGTAAGCATTCTCTTTGAGGCAAATCCAAACAAGAATCACTGCAGCAATCTGAAAAGTTATATCAGTCAGATGACCCTTGCTTGCAAAGTGTTTGATGAAATGTCAAACAACTGAAGTATAAAGATTTTTGGTGTTTGAAGAAGTTATAACCTATTGGGGTTATTACACCAGATCCTTTAATAGAATGCTTGCACAGAAGACACTAAAACATGCCGACACACAATTCAGGATTATGCAACTAAATGCCAAGCCTAAATGTCAAGAAGTAGACACAACCAATGAAGAGAAGACAATCAGAATTGAGAAGTGTCCATACTGCATAATATGTCAATCAAGGATTTACACATTTGGAGCTAAGAAAACATTAAGTTTAATGAAGTCTGAAGATATCTGATGTTCCAAATGAACGTTGTTAGATTTATTTTCATTTTCAGAATATTAGTATACCCTAAGAATGGGAAATGACCTGAGAATCCTCTAGAATTTTTTTTTAAATTATCTAAATTATATACATTTATCTACAAGAGACGAGACAAAAATCAGAAGGAAAATAATAATGGAAATGAGCAAACCTTTGGCCTTTCCACCCTTCACTAGAATATGCATCAATCATGATTTGCTGAAAATCAATTTTTCCCAAAAAATATTTTACACGGTTTCTAATTCTGGATAGTTCATCCTGTTGAATATGCTTTCTTTTTTTATGCCGTTTTTTCCTTTCTGAACTTTTCTCTGCACTGGTTTCCACACTATGACTGTCACTTTTAGAAAGGTTCTTTTCATTTTTATTAGATCTTGGCCTGAGTACCCGACTTCCATTTGACAATGATCTCAAGACATATTTTTTCCCAAATGTTAGTTTACCCTTCCGACCTTTGGTACCTGACCTGCTAGACTTCTGGCTCATATCCTTTTCCTGATCAAGTTCTTCTGACTCCAAATGATTGGTGTCAATCAAATTAGCTGCTGAAGTATCATTTTTTTCTCCATCAGACAGATGAGCTTGCTTAGTAGTTTTCTGGCTCCTTTTTCTCTCAGGCTCTGGTGTTTCAGAGGTGCCTCCATTGGTCATATTAGAATTTTTTCCTTCATTCTTACCATCCCTTAGAACCTTTTGTGTTTCACTAGAAGGTTTATGAGCCTTATCTCTTGCCATTTCAATATTAACGGAAGTTAAAATTGAATTGTACTCCAAAAAAGTCGACTCTTCATCAGCAACAGGTTCTCTCTCAAAAGTTATTCAAGGAGAGGAGACATCTACCTGTCATATACATTCAGCACTGGATATCAGAGCCAGAAAAACAAATCAGCTGCCATTACAAATGAAAAAAAGAGTAGCAACATTGAACTTTCTAGTTCTACAAGTTATGCAGGTCACAATTTTTGGAATGTTTATTATAAGAAAATTAACATAAAAAAGCTGACATTTCAGAATGCATTAAATTCAACTTGAAATGAAAATTTATAAAGATCTAAGGTATGGTTTTTCTCAATCAAGATCTTTTTAAAAGTCTCACATTTTGGATTAATAAGAGAACCATAAAAAAATCATATCTAGAAGTGACATTTCCACCCTTTACATCGTATTGAGAACAAGATCCTGAAAATCATTTACGGTTAAAGATCCTATAATCATACACCTGTAAAACAAAAATTCTCTAGCCTTTGGGATATTGGCAGACAAAATAAGAAAAACTAACAGACATATCTTATCCTTTGAAAGTTGAAACCAAGATTAAGACATACCAAAGGAAGCCGTATCTCACTTTTCAAAGTTAAAAGTATGGAAGCCCTAGGAATGCATTCTCTGCTATCATCAAGGCATCTTAATGACATATGAAACACTTGTCCCCCTAAAGACATGGGCTATCTTAACCTACTAGATCTATCATGTAATGAATATAAATGTTATTTGATTTTTGTCCAAGGGAAATACTAAAAAGAAATATTGCCTTGTTTTTAAAGATGTTATACATTATTCTTGAGCCTTCATCAACATATGATTGGATGAGATAGCATCTCTCTAGGGCATATTTTTGACACTGCCTATATATCATGGTCTAGCCCCAACCTCTAAAGATTCCCATTCCTTGATCTTCTTGCCAAGAACTTTTCAGTTTCTTCACAATCTTCCTGAACCATTGTCAACATCCTTTCTTTTGTAACAAATTCTTGCTGCACCCTCTACTTGAGCCAATGCAGAAACCTTCTAGGACTTGTCACTCCATAACAAGATTCACATACCACTTAAAGACAATAAAACAACATTGATCAATCTCGGACTAATCACTATGCAGAACCAATGATGGCCCTTCAAGCTATTCGATTGGCTAAGGAGATGGGTGTCAAGAAGATATGGCTTGAGGGAGATTCAAATAACATTGTTAGATGCCTTAATGGTTTATCTAGCCCATCTTGAATTATATCCAACATTATATCAAAAGCCAAGGAAATTCTCAAATCTATGGAAATTTACTATGTTTCCCATACTTTTAGAGAATCCAACATGGTTGCCGACTCTTTAGCCAACGAAGCAACCAAGTCTAATCAGCATATAAGGTGGCAAGGGGAGGATAATCTTCCATCCGAGATCATGTCACACATTAATTATGACAAGATTAATGGAAAAGGAGTGTTATTAATGACTGATTCAGTACTTCAAAGTGTTTAGTTGATGATTATGGGGCAAGCTACTAGACTTGACATCAGTTGTGGTAATTATTGTCTTTCTCATCCGCATGTTTTGTGGGTATTTTGGATGAATCCTATCTTCATTCTTCATACCCTAGCGGTTTACTGTGGTTTCTGCATTTGCTCTTTCTGTGTGCTCTGTGATATTGGTGTTTTCCGATCTGTGTGTAAGATTTGGAGGTGCTGTTTTACTAACATGGGAGGGCAAAGGCGCCATAGAGAACCTGTTTCTTGTGAGAAGTGGAAAAACACAAGAGGATATGGGAGATTTTGGAGGAGGGGTCTCATCCCATTCATGGAGAGGCTTCATGGTGGCAACCCTATGGTCACCAAATTCTTCCACAAAAATTGGGATGAGGGCTTGTTGGTCTTCCAAAAGGGAAAGTCGCTGTCAATGAAAAATTGAATTCTTAGGTCACATGCATCCCGGTTGTGGGGAAAAAATCTTACAAGGATAGGCAATATTCTGAGTCTGTTGCTAATCTCTTCCCTAAGGACGATGAGGAGTAAGACGCATTGGTTAAAATGGGCAAGATTTATTACTCCATGAGCTCAATTAAAAAAAATTGGAGGATTGTGTTGAGAGCTATTATATACTATGTTACTTTGAATGGCCGATTTTCTAGAATTTGCACCTATCATTTCGTGCTCGTAAACCATTTTGGGCACAAAAAGAGAGTCTCCATCCCTTATTACCTGCTCACTTCTCTCAATACCAGCAGTAATTGTATTGGATCTCAGGAGGCCACTGACCCTCTTGTGCATCATGGATTGATGGTCCTCATTTATGAGTATGTCAAGGCTAATTCAGTTGGGCTGACTATTCAACATAATCTTGAGTCCAGAGAGGAAACTGAAGATTCCGAGTCTTCTGATGATGACAATTTCTTTGGCACTGATATGAGCGGGGGTTTGGAGTATGAAGATGACGAGGGGAAGAGCACTGAGACAAAAGGTAAAGGGAAAACCCCTAAGAAAACACCAAAGTTTGTGTGGAAGAAGAGGAAGGTCATAAAAGGGGAAGCCTCATCTGGTGAGGACTACAATGAACATGATGCTTAGATGGAGACAGATAGTAATGAATCGGGGACACAACGCAAAAAGAAGTCCCTTCCTCACAACTCAACTAAAGGTTAGAAGAATTCGGCAAAGGAAGCGTCATCTCCTCCCAACAATGTTCCAGATGATGACAACATTGCCTATATCCAGGAGGATAAACCCAATGATAACACCCAAACCAAGGTTCCTGGGACTTGGAATCCTTTGGATACGGAGAAGTTGAAGATTAAGGTCACGAGGCTGAAGATAAATTAGGTTGTCAATGGTGAGGAGACAGGAGATGTGAATTTGGATCAGGTGATTGAGCCCTCTATGCTCATTCTCAGTGATGCTAGTAGGGAGCGTGAGTGTTATGTTATTTTAGGTACCAGGAACAGCGCGTTGGATTTCTACAGTCATTAAATGGTCTTTTCATGAATTTAAGGATGTCCATCTAAAGCTTGAGGCTTCGGAGAGTGAAGTTAAAATTTAGGAAGTGGCTGCCACTGTCTAGGAGATGGTGGATGAGGTCAATTTGAACGAGGGGAACAATGCAGGTGTGACTGGGAAAGAGACAGGTTCTGCCGGTTTCAAAGCCTTGGAGGACACAGTGTTGGTGTTGGTGTTGGTGTTGGTGTTGGTGTCGGTGTCGGTGTTGGTGTTGGTGCTAGCGCCGGAAGGTAAGATTAATAGCATTGATTTTGCCCTCAAATGCATTTTTATCACAGCTATAAGATCCTAAAGGCCTTGAATGATCACATTAAGATCCTCCAGAGCAAGCTTGACAATACCAATATGGATAGGGTCATCATTCAAGTGGCTAATGATAAAGACTCCCCCACGGATTCTAGGTTGTGCCTAGCAAAAGAACTAGAGCACATACTAAGAAGAAAGACTCCAGCCACTCCAATGAAGTCAAGGAGATAAAGAAAGCTGCTAGGAAATGGAGAAGTTGGAGCTTGAGGCGGCGAAGTTGCTGAAGTGCTTGGCATTGCTGTGTTATGTTTTGTCCTTTTTTGTCTTGGTTGGTTTTTGGGGTGCTTGTCTTTTTGCTGTCCTGATGTTTGGCTGACTTTTGTTTTCTGCCATGCCTGTTTTTTGTTTGTTACCATTATATTTATGGGCTTTAAGGCTCATATCTGATGTACTAAGCTGTAAAGGGTTTCAGGGCCCCTTCAAAACCTGTTTTCACTGAATGAAAAACATTGATCCATCTCTGTTCACTTGCTGATAATCCTCATAAGCTTATAGATTGCATTATTTGTCAAACATTTAACATGTGGAAAAAAGCACAAAAGCCACACATTATTGATATTATTATTATAAAACATCAAAACCCTTCCACAAGCTACACCTCTGGAAACCAATATGATTTATAATTTACTAAAGCTATCCCTGCAACTCTACATGTAACACCTTTAATTGGTGTATGTTGTTGATTCAATGGCAAACTACTTAAACCTCTACAATGGTAAACATCTATCTGCATTCTCTATGTGTTCTCCATACTGCTCATTATTAAGTAAATGCACATCCTTCCATATCAAAAATATGATTAGTATGAACAAAAGAATGAGATTAAAGGGAAAAAGTGCAATGTGTGGAAAGAGTACAGCACTATATAGATTCAAGGAACATCTTGTTACAACCAACTCAATAAGAAGCTGCAGCAATGTTATTAGACATGACTACCCACCCAATATATTACGGTTTACCTATAAATTTACAAGTGTAAACATACAAAATATTATAATATCAAAAGGATTAGAGGTTTATTCATTAAATTACAATATCTCTATTGAGGTGTGCAAAAAAGGTATGAAATATCTACACAAGGAATCTTTATGACAACAAACAAAAGAGAAAGATATGCAAAATGAACATATTGAACATGTTCTACTTTGCCTATCCTCCATCATGACAAATCTGATTTCGTTGAGTCATCATCATGCCTACCATCAAAACGAGCTTCGTAAGTATAAGAGACAAATGCTACAAAGCAATGAAACACAGAGATGCATCTCGACCACGTGACCCCTTCATTTTAGGGAATGGAACGAGGTGTCCTCCCACCATTGCCCAAGCCCCACCATTTTGCCGTTGGGATGCAAGGACAACACAACATCCTCAAAACAAAGGTCGGGATACCCAAGCCTCTCTCCACTGTCCCCTCGATGTCTACATAACACCTATCGCCGAACAGTGTCATAAGTGGATTTGACACAAAAACAATGAAAAATGTATTCCAAGGGAGTTCAAACATATCAACTTTGGGAGAAAAATGCTTCAAAAATGAGGAATCCAAAGGCCGTGTAAGAGGGAAAATGTGTTGCTTGGGATGACTAAAAGACTTCCTTCACTATATTTTGATACTTTGTACTTGTTTTGGTATCATACCACTCATTGTATCTTTATGACCTTTTTTGATCTAATACAAATCTTTCATTTGTTGAATCAACAATTTGATTTGTGAAATTGAAATTTTAATTAGTACTCTAATATTCAATGTTAATTGTTCAATGTCCCATTATTTAGTATTGGCAATTTTATATTTGACTTCATCTAGGATTTCAAGTACCATATGAATAGTATATACAGCACCACCACCCTCACCCCCTCCCTACACTCCTTTTCCCACTATCCCCAAACATAGGTCCTTGTTCCTCCTGTCCCAAAAACCCAACCCTTGTCCCTGACAAGGAACGGAACACTGCTATGAAGACAAAGTGTCAACTGGAGATGTACTTTGTATGAGTTTTTACACTGAAAATGATATTCAACACATGGTTATGTGAAGGAACAAGATTCTAGGTACTGACCATCATAAATAGCATAGGAACATAAAAATAAAAGATTCAAAATCCTAGCAGCCCCTTTGATTTGACCCATTAAATTATTTTTTCACAAAAATTTTAATCCATAGATTCTACAACATTTCATGAACATCAAAACCCTCCAAATTTAATTTTGAAACCATAAAAATCCAAGAATAAACACAATTCAAAAATATTAAGTTAAAAACTATTGTTATGGGAAAATTACCTTTGCATTTAAAAATAAATTGTCATAGTCGTAAATGCAAAATTAAAGATTCTCAGCCCATCTACCAAGATTTTGAAGTTTATTTGCAAATGCAAAATTAAAGTTCATTTGCCACTGCAAAAAATCATTTTATTTCTAGAAATTCAAGAATAAATGCCCTATCAAAAATATAGAGTTAAAAATTGTTGTTACAAAAAAAATATCCAATAATGATATTGCGACTATAGATAAACTATGCCCTAACCATGATTGCTGCTTTCAAATACACAATAATCTAATCAAATAAAAGCTAAATTAATCACTTACATCAAACAATATGAAAGTGGAGGTCCAAGGTTCAAGTTTTGGGATATTTAATACTAGCGAGAAAGCAAGAAATGGGAAAAAAATGATAGTATGAGAAAGATTGGAAACCCAACAAAGGCAAGAAAGTAACATAAACATTCTCAGACGCAAGTCCCTTAATAAAGTAACTTTCTCTCAACAATGCAATCTTCAACACCTCCCAAGTAAACCAAATACTTTATAACATTTCTCTTCCTCAACATCTTCCCTCTATTATTAATCACATCTTCAAGTTTCAATGATCTTTCCATCATCACTGCTTTCGAATACACAATAATCTAATCAAATAAAAACTAAAATAATCACTTACATCAAACAATATGAAAGTGGAGGTCCAAGGTTCAAGTTTTGGGATATTTAATACTAGTGAGAAAGGAAAAAATGGGGAAAAAATGATAGTATGGGAAAGATTGGAAACCCACCAAAGGTAAGAAAGTAACACAAACATTCTCAAATGCAAGTCCCTTAACAAAGCAGCTTTCCTCAACAATGCAATCTACAAGACCTCCAAAGTAAACCAAATAATCTATAACATTTCTCTTCCTCAACATCTTCCCTCTATTATTAATCACATCTTCAACTTTCAATGATCTTTCCATCATCAGCTAAGGGTGGCAAATCCATGAGTGACGTCATTTTGTCCAAAGTTGCTCTTGAAGAGTGACACCTTAATATTATGAATATGATATTTTATGATAGTTTTGGTGTAAGGTTTTCACACCATAAAACATTTAAATGGGGAGCCCCTTTTTTATTTTGTTACTGATAGGTTTAGTAGATAGAATAGATTGGCAGCACTTTTAAGTTTTGCAAGGCTCTTGGAATTTGACGAGTATGGAAGTAGGATGGCAATGGTGAATAATAGTATTGAGGAGGTATCAAGTTTTGTTAAGAATAACTTAGTTTGATTAACAAGGTTGATTAACCTTGCAAGATCAACTGATGGAATCTCTCTTGGCATGTGTCAACTTGATAGATCAACTGGTGGAATACACCTTGGCATGTGTCACCTTTTTAGATCAACTAGTGGAATACACCTTGGCATGTGTCACCCTTTCGGATCAACTGGTCGAATCCACTTCTTCAAGTGTTTGCCTTCAACGTATCAGGCCTTCAATACCACCAATAAGACATCATGTTCTAAAATTCAACCGACCCCATAAATGGTTTAAGAACAAATGGCCATCAACATTTATAAAGAAAGTCTTGAAAGGTTGTACAAAATCATCAAGTCTAAGTTATCAAGTTCAAGTTTTCCATGCCAATGTAAAAATGAAAATTTGATATTGTCCCTATACTAAAGATTCCCAAATTGAGTTGATAATTAGGTAAATTTCCTTTTTTATTTAGTCATAAGAACCCGATTGGCTAAGTTTCCTTATGTTGAACTTGATAATGCCTTGCCATATCAATGAACGGAATCCACTACTTCATGTGGCAACTTGACCAATCAAAGAGTAGAATCCATTTTGTCTTCATGATGTAACTTGACAAATCAAAGAGTGGAATTCACTTCTTCACACTGGAATCCACTTTTTCATGTGGCAATTGCCACCGCAAGTCTTCAAATTTGTCCCATGAGAATCGTGGAAATTGCAAACAAGTCACCATGGCATAGTGTTTGATCTTATAGTGGATGTAAAATCAATGCAAGTTGAAATAAAAATGTTGTGGTTTGCAATTGAAACATTTTTCCATTTCTTGGAAATGTCATGATCCCAAATTCTTTGGCTTCCTCCTGGCTATGTCTTGCATTTCGAATTTTCAGATTTTGGGTTATGAGTCAAAAGTTATGCATGTTTGAAGTGGGAGAGTTATTTTTCAAATATATTGGATTTTAAAATATTAAATATAATTGGTAAAGGTCCTCATAAAGCCTAGAAGCTGTGTATGCACTTAACATCAACATAATCATTATGTAGGTAGTGACTAATATCAATTTAGCATCTTAACTGATAGATAAATCAACTATCAATTCTTAAAAACAAACATAAACTAATCAGAAAATACTTATTAATCAAGCTGGTTTGACATCAATTAGTAAGATGACTAGTTGTATACACACCATTATATAAGGAACAATTGACATAGAGATAAATAATCAATCACATAGTCTCCATAGTGATGGAAACGTCTAGTCTTGGATAATGAAGTCCAATTAAAGGCATGTCTTCTAACTTCATGATTGATCACTCCTCTGATAAGATACAAAAGGAATTTACAATCTTAAAAACAAGAAGCATCTACATAGGACAAGGAAAGGATCATCAAATCAGCAAACAAGAAAATAAGAAAGATAGGGAAAGCATTGAATAAGAGGAGAAAAGATAAATAAAGATAGAAGGGAAGAATTATCAGTGGACAAGGAAAATAGACAAGCATCGGAAAAGGGAGAATTAGATTTATGTCTATTATATCTAATATGCAAAGGAAGACATCAAAGAAGGAATAAGCTCCTCATCATTTACTAGCAACCAACGACAAAGATAAATATTGAAGAAAAGACCATTCAGTATCGACTTCTTGGTATAAGTATCATTTAACACATTTAATAAATTTACAAGTGCTCTTTATACATATCTAGTCTGTGTACACTGTAGACACAAATCATAATAGGTAATTTTATATGTAGACATTCTTACAAGCTTACATGCATCTGCATATTAATGTTCTAATAAGCATATGATTTAGTAGTGAGATGCCCCACATAGGTAGCCCATGACAAGGATCATATGAGTCCAAGAGGGACAAAGATGCATTGTAGGGGCTACATGAGGCCAAGGGGGAATGATGTACCTTTTCTCTTGCGTCTAGAGGGTAGCAAATTTTTCGAGCACCCCATCAAATCATCGTACAATTCTATGATTGTGTAACCTTAATGTTAAAATTGGTACTATATTGATTTGTTCATATTTATAAATGTTATATAACTTATTTCTAAAAAAACTTAACTATGGCATTATGATTATAAATGTTATTTCTAGAGAAGCCTAATTATGGCAAATTAGAAAAAGGATATTACACTTGGACAATCTTCATTGAAGATGGATGAGACAAAAAAGCTTATACCCAAATTTTATATACCTTTCAAGGTGACTGATAGAATATTAATTTTTCTTTGGGATATTGCTTTGGAATCCTTTAATGTAAGTTGTCCTCTTGTACATGTGTGAGGACACGTCATTTCTTTGTATTCCTTTATTAAGGAATTTTATTTTCCTCCTTAAGAGGATGTTGACACACTACAAACCTATTTAACTCCTCTCTTCATCTCTATTTAAGAAATGTTTTCCCTCACATTTTTTCTTAAAAACGTTATTGTACTGAGTGTTGATTTTCCAAGATTGCTACAAATGTAATAGCATTGTCATTATTGGTATGTGTGTTCCAAGTGCAGTGATCTCTCTTTATATTATGGATGAGATATGAATAGACATGTCCCTTCATGGGACATGTCTATTCATTAATATTTAATTAATATAATAGTTTATTATTTAACTACACACACAAATATATATATATATATATATATATATATATATATATATATATATATATATATATATATATATATATATATATATATATATATATATCACATAGATATATATATATATATATATCACATAGATATATCACATTTATATAACTTCAATTTAGTCTCATGAGTTTATCCAACTGAACCTACCAAACATTAACACTCCCTTTTAGCTAGGAGAATAAACACAAAACAGATATTACACCATTGGTAATATTAGAAACGGCAAATTTTAAGGATATCTTTGATCAGAAGATATCCACCATTTTGGTATCACATTTGATATCATGAGTCATGTAGAATATTAACATATAATATTCACCAAATACTTTGAATAGTGGCCTATAAAATTTCAACACATGATATTCACCAATCACATGAGTATTAGCCTCCAGAATATCAACATATGATATTCACCAAATACTAAGTAATGGCTTGTAGAATATAAACATATGATATTCACCATATACTCAATAAGGTTTGATATCACATCTAATATCATGAGTATTGGCCTCAAAAATATCAACATATGGTATTCACCAAATACTCTGAGTAATGGCCTCTAAAATGTCGAGATGCAAGATATTCACCAAGTACTGTGAGTAATGGCCTCCTAAACCTCAAGTCACATGATATTCACCAAGTACTCTGTGTAATGGGCTCCAGAACATCAATTTGCATAACATTCACCATGTACTCAAAATGTTTATAATGTATGTGCACATGCATTCTCATAATGTGTACCATATAAACATCCACTCTACAAGGTATAATCTGTCATGATCTGCATAGACATTGTAAGGTATCCATCATAATAGAAAATTAAGTTATTGGAAGATCGTCACCTTTCAATAACTTCTGCGAATAGAAGTGATAACCATATGGAAGTCATCACTTCCTCATAATGTACACAAAGGATAGGCCCATTAAGGTCATACAATCACACACAAAGACTTTCGAACTCCATATGAAAAATCAATCATCTAAACTCCTCAACCAAAGTTGCCTTTGATGAAGTGTTATACTCTCTTTGAATCTAATATGATCAAGATTTCCAAAGATCAACTGAAACATATCCTCTATCCGATCCTTCAAATGGTTGTGTCAAACTCCCTCTAAACATCAATCTTCTAAGCTCCTTTACCTTTGAAGAAGCATCAGACTCCCTCTGAATCTAATATCAATCTCCATTTTCCTACAAGAACACTCTTAGAGGAAAAGATCAAGGCAAATAGCTTGTATAGAAATATAAATAAGAGAGAGACTACACTGATTAGATAAATTAAATACTCAAGAAAAATAAATACTTGTCTATCATTTTATTTAATCTTTCATTCCATTAGACTTTATTGTAGTCAAAAATAATTATTTATTACATTAATTATTTCATTAAAAAAGATTATATGGCCATATTAGTCAGATAAAGATTTTATTCTCTCATACGAACACTATCAAAATTTAAATCCATCTCCTCTGTAAGACATCAGATTTCATTAAATTCTCTAGGAATATAACACCAAAGATTATATAAATGAAAATATAAGTTCAAAGACCATATAAATTATAAAATTTCTAATATGTATCTTTATACTTCTACAAAAGTAAGGAATACATATATTCATACGTACATCATGGATCTAAGAAATCTTATTTAATATTTATTACATAAAATAATTATGAAAGAATAGTAATAATACAATTTATCTTTTGTTTGTCTACAACTGTATACACGGTCCTCGATCCTCATTATGAGTAGTGCCTTATGTAATCTTATCACTTCTATCAATACCGATTGGTATCCCTTTATTATGGTTTGGTGTTCATTATGTTTGTTGGCTATATCACACCCAACTCTCTTTGGTAGTCGCATGCTTACATGACCCACAACTTTCCCAATGGTATTGTAGTCCTCAATTGTACAGTTGTATAGCTCCATGTCACCTAATCATTGGGTGACGTGGATGCCTTGACTATTCTAACAGTCGTCGATCAGGCGATGCGAAACGTCGTGGACATTTGTCTTCCCTTCAGCGGATGATATTTCACAATGGGATATAGTTATTAATTTCTCCTTTAATGCATATTTGAACCAAGCGATTTTTGATTTATCTCCCCCTTTTAGTTGCTCCTCAGTGTATATTTTGTGCACTTCATTATTATCATACAATTGTTCCCAGTGTTTGATATAATACGATAATCCTTCCCTTCTATAAAGATCGACGATAATGGGCAGGGGCCCTAGCTCGGTTGGCTAAATCGTCCCTGTTGCAAGGGGTTGGTCACGAGTTCTAGTCTCCCCCATCTCCGTGGTACCGATGGGCGTGTCGCGCCAACGCTATCGATCACGTTAAAAAGTTTACCCAGTGCACTGCAGTTTATAGGGGGGGCCGTGCTGCACCCGATTCCTACAGTCTAATCAAAAAAAAAAAAAAAAGATCGACTATAACAATATATACACGAACTTTTCCAGGGTTTGATGCTTCTAAGGTTCAATAAAACAATAATAAATTATTAGCACCATACTTCTCTAATATTACCGTTAGTCCTGACTATTTTCCACACCAAATAACACATGAATCATTGATTTTGTTCTCTAGAAAATTACAGCAAGAGTATTTTGACATTCAACATTAGTCATATGTTATAAGGTATTGCCTCCCATTAAATATGTTGCTTAAGCATAGAATCACTTCTAGTTATCGACAAAATTTATGAAGTTCCATTTTTAAGAGATAATTAATATAATTCTTTAAAGACATTAAGTGTTGTTGATATTTGACCTTTGAATCCTTGAATCACTATGTGTGCTTCTGTTAAGGCAAACTTCCATTTACGACATCATAGAAATATGTCTAGTAGCCTCGTCCAATTTGAATATAGAGCCCGACTTTCATATTCCAAGCTTCAAACTTTAGATTCAAGGCTCGCAGATTGCTCCAAAAAAATGACATTGCATAGTAGTAGATTATGTCAACAAAGTGCTGCTTGGATCCATGGTTTGCAAGGGAACAAATTGCCAATTAATTTAAGGACACATAAATTGTTTGAAAAATACAATTGCATGAGTCAATCTATCAGTAGATTGCTTCCTAAATCAAAGGGCAGATTTATTGCAGATAGGAAATACAACAAAAGATAATATATCCTTCACTTTTGCTGTTCACAATCTCGAATGTCGGAATGTCCCCAAACTGAAACTAGGCATGATTGAGCACAATAAGATGAATCAGGCGAAAGTTACAGAGTCAAAGGTTGTTGATATGCCATTGATCTGGCCACACTCGTCACCAAGGAATGCCATATTCGTCTTCTCATTTGCAGCCCAGCTTTGATACCATGTTGATTTTCCAAGCTCGCTGCAAATGTAATAGCACTGCCATTATTGGTATGTGTTCCAAGTGCACCGATCTCTCTTTATATCATGGATAAGATATGGATAGACATGTCCCTTCATGGGACATGTCTATTCATTAATATTTAATTAATATAGTAGCTTATTATTTAACTACACACACACAAATATATATATATATATATATATATATATATATATATATATATATATATATATATATATATATATATATATATATATATATATATATATATATATATATAACTTTTGTTTAGTCTCATGAGTTTATCCAAGTGAAGCTACCAAACATTAACAAGAGCCTCTCTCTCTCTTTCTCTCCCCAAGTGATTTTCTTTACTTTCCCCTTTCAAAAGCTCTTGTGTCTCCACTCTCATTTGTGATTGTTGTCTTAAGTTTTCCATCTCAAATGATGACATTAATTCAATCAATAAACTTGATTGGATTTATTTTTTAAGTTACTAATACATTTTTAAGTTGAAGTTGATGAAGGTTGTCGTTGCTGTGAGCTCACCGATCTTGGAGTTACACTTTGAGGAGAGAAGTTTAATTGTTGTTTTAACTTTTAACTCATTTTATATTGCAGGTTTTTAAAATTAATTTAATCGTTTTCCCTCTAATCCTCTTTGGAAGGCTTTCTGCCAAAGAGTTGGTTTTTGGTTTTCCATTTTGTTTGATCTGTTTTGGAAGGCTTGCTGCCAATACTCCAAGCAGAACCATTCTAACATTTTTCTTTGCAGGTTTTTCTATATTGCCTTCAAATTAGATTAATTTAAAATTTAAATCCGCATTACTTTTTGAGTTTTGAAAGGCTTAACACTTGTCATGTCAAACGCAAGGTTATAGCTAATTCCAAAAATAAAAACAATTCTAAACTGATTGATTATTAAGTTTTACACACAAGATTTTGTTGGAGTTTTAATTAAAAAATCTAACCTCTTTATGCATATTTCTAACTTATTTCTTACTCAATTTGATCTCAAATCTAGACTAATTTGTTTATGTCTCTCTTTTTATGTAATTCTATTAATCAATTTTTAACATGCATACAACTTTTAATTTTATTTATAGACTAATTCATTTATTGATCTAACTTGCAATTATTCTTACATCTCATGCTTTTGATTATTTTTTATTTTCCAGCATGCCTTCTATGATTCTCTATCTCTATTTTTCATTTTTTTCTCTATGTAGTTTCACTTTCTCGTATCCTTTAATATCCCCTGATTATTTAAGTTCAATTATTATTTAAATTATGTCAGGTGGATATTTTACAACCGACAGTTTGTTCAAATTCAATTGCAAAATAGGTAGACCAGCCACAGCATATGAGACAAACTCTCTCCTACCTTGAAAGGAAGGCTCCCCCTTCTCACCGTTCCTTGGATCAACTCAAGGTAAGCAAGAAGTTGAGAGATTTTGTAAGAGGTGTTACCGATATTCTTTTTTCTTAACTTTCAAGAAAGAATCCACTTCCCCGTGGAGCGAGTAAGGGGCAAGAATAAATCTCTAACTACACTTCTATCTAATAGCTTGAAATGGTGATACTGATAAACCAACACCAACACAAAGGCTGATTGAAAGCATATTGATTTGGCTCTAAGTCCTATTCTAAGCTAGTTTTCTAAAAAAAACCTCTACAATTGGGGCTCAAAGACTTCCAAAAGTAGGAAAGTTCTAACTATTTTCATGAATTTAAGATGATAACACAAGCTACAGTCGGAGCTTCTAGTCTATGTATTATCACAATTGCTCTCAATCAGAGCTTCGGCTCTGATTGTTTACTAACACACTATGCTCTGATAGTAAACACATGATAACAACATGAATCAAAGATCAAAGATAATAGACCCAAATTACAGTCAAAGGTTCAAATTTGCACTATCACAATTGCTCTCAATTAAAGTTTCAGCTCCAATTGTTTCTTTGTATTCACTTTTCTTCAAAATTGATATTACACAACCAAACTTATGCTTACACAATTTTATCAAAGCTCTCTTGCATAAGAAAAAAAATAGTTTTTACAATGAGAGGGACACTCCTTATATAGGAAAAGAAGTGAGAGAAAGGAGGAAAATGTGGGAGCAATGCAACCACTTCGACTCAGAAAAACTAAGAAAGAAGATTTGTTTGATTACATGTATTGAAGCTTCATGCAATTGAATTACATGCAATTGTGATTACATGTAAATCTACCTTCTGTGTCTACAAAGATGAAATGCTAAAACTAAAAAGAAAAAGGCGGAAAAAGTTTAATCAACCCTTAAGATTGTCAACGAAACCCTTATACTTAGTAATACAATCATGAACCATGAGAAGATCTGGAATCTTCATTGTCTTTGAAATGGCTTCAACCCCAACTACATTAGCATGTCATGTTTTTACAACTTAGTAATTCTCTGCAAGAGAATCCGACAAGTGCTTTGTCAAAAACTTGTATATAGCGAACGTGTTCATCGTATGCAATCCAAAATCTTCTAAATCAACATCAGCATTCACTTTGTCGGTGTACCCTAGAGTCATTTCCTCTTCAATGAGCAAGTTATCATCTTTTCTAAGGACCTTGCATCCCATCTGTCTTAGATCACTCATGATCTCCATTTCTACTACCTAACAACCTTCTAAGGCCTCCTTTATTTTTGTCAAAAGCTTTTCCACCACATGTGCCTTATGACCGATGAGTCCTTGATAGAGGATATCTAAGGATGGAACGATGTCCCATGAGATCAAGACATCCAAATCAGCTTTTGCCATTTGATCCTAGATACCAAAATCTTTTTTCAAGGTATTGGTTTCTTGATTGAAAAAAGCAATCATGTCATGGAGTCTTTCCTCAACACCTCTGATACGTTCAAGGACTTTGAGAGCATCTTTGTGTTGGCAAGTTGGTGCCTCTGTCCCCTCTAGGTGAAGGTATCATTCAGCATAGACCGATGGATTTGTAACATGTGCTTAACCACCTCTCATGGATCCTTGTCTTTGGTTATTGTGATGTTCATTGACAACTAAAGCTTTTGGTGTAACAACAACGATGATTCCAACATTTTGATCGATTTAACTCCTTCTCAAATAACCTGTTCGCACCAAGCCTTTGTTGCCTCGGCTCTTTGATTCACTTGAGTTGTTTGTGAAGACCGCAGGCTACGAGGATTGTTGGTGAATGACCTCATAAAGACAAGCATTCTCCTACTTCAACTAATTTTTCTTCTCCCAAAGCTTGTGATTGCTTTTTGACAAGTTTGAGAGTGCATCTTGAGCATCTTGTAAACACCCCAGCCACGATTGCTTACAAAGTTCAATCTAAGCAATTCAGCTCTTCAGTCGAATTATCCACCAAAGGCTCTACAATCTCAAGATATTTGATCTTCACAAAATCAACAAGGATTCTTGAGACAACCCTCACCTTTGGGAGCTTAGATTTGTTTTTCTTTGTAGGGAGATCATCTAGAGGTAGTACGATCTTTCTCCTTTTCATGGTGATGTTTCCCAACCATGTACGCAAAGTGAAACCTTCATCTGTTGAAACTAAAAAAGTGGCTACAACAAACATTGATCCTAGTTCTATTTCTGTTGTCATAGTATATGCTTCAATTTGCATAGTTGGAACTTGGAACCATGTGTGTTCTTTGAGATGATTCTCTCATGAACATCCCAAACCCTGAAGTCGAGGTATCAAGTTGGGAAACTTAACCTTTTGTTAGAGTTGGAAAATCATCAAATACATTTCCCAAGTTCTCATATTGCTCTACTGTGAGGATAGGAGTTGCAAAAGAGATGGGGATGTTGACCCTATGGCAAGACATATTGTCAATTAGCGACAAACTACTTAAGCTATCTAGGAAGGTCAGTTAATACCATAGTTACACCACCCTAGGGGACGGGGGGACGGCGAAACGGGGGGACAAGTTTTCGGGACGGGGGGACAGAGGGGCTTTAATTTGGGGACGGCGGGGGGACGGTGGGGGGACGGCGGCAAGGGACAAGAGGGGTGTATATATCTATGCATATGGTATTTAAAAATGTTAGTTATGAAAATATGTATTGCAATATAGGATGTAAAGATGTAAAAGAGTGAATACTTGAAACATTGCATTGAATTGGAACATCGAACATTAAACATAAATAGTTGAATTTGCAAATAGTGAATAGCAGGATGTCTCCCATCCTCGGTGGAGGTGGTGGAATCTAGTGGCACCGCTGGGGACGAGGAGACGAAGTCCCCAAGTCTCCGGTGCGTTGAAGTCTCCGAGACGTCGGGCAAAAAGGGGGGGGACGCGTCCCCGTGTTACTATGGTTAATACTGCAATCGAACTTTCCATCAGAGAACAAATTTTAGTGTAGCCCAAGAAGATGAAGGATATACTGTGTTAATCGAGCTCACAACATAAACCGAGTTATCCAATTTGTTAGTGGAAACCAAGTTCCCAGTGTGAACCAAGTTCACAATCACAATGTAAGATGAATTCTCTGTTTGAACTGAGCTAACTAGTTCAAGTCAGATTGCTCCTGTATGACTCAAGTGTCACAATGTTATCTGAGCATCCAATGCTAACCAAGTCACTGTATCACCTGAGCTCACTGTATTGCCCGAGCATCAATATTTGGGCTGACCTAAAGGTATAATTTGATTATTATGAAGATAACTCTTATGTGAGCCGACTTGGTATGAAGTCATTGATTGAAGGGTATATAAGGAAGACAAATTAGTTTGTCTAAAAAGATAAGAAGTGTAATATGAGATATAAATGAAGACAAGGAGCAAATATGGAGCAAATTGAGCAAGCAGGCTACAAGGCAATATAAAGTGCAGAGCAGAGACTCATCCATCACAGTCAAGTGATCATATTATTCAAAGGATCTATTTCAGCAAATCAAGTTGCAAAGCAGAGATCATCTTTTTGATTCATCCTAACAAGTGCATCAATCAAAACCTCTAACAAGGTGGACCTAACAATCCTTTGTTAAAGCTCTTAACAAAGTACATACTTCATTGTATTGTAAAATCCTTTTACAAAGTGGACCTAACAGTCCTTCATACTCCTAACAAAGCAAATCACCAGAAGTGATCAATTGTAAGCCCTAATAGGCCAACTTTGTTATTGCAGTAGTGAAGCATTGTGGGTGTCATCCCCACCCCAGTTTTACCTTCTCCTTGGAGGGTCTCTAAGTTACCAAATCTTGTGTCAAAGTATTAATGGTGTTGATTTCCTTGCTACTTTGTGTTCATGCATGAAATTAGAGTAGACAATCTAAAGAAGTATGGTAGAAGTAATCTAGGTGAAAAAGTTTAATTGGTTCATGATTCACACCCCCCCCTGTCACTTGCTTGTCATTACATTTCCAACAGGGGAGTGTCAATATGTTCACCTTTAGAACTGAATGGTAGGTGTGAATACAGTGGAGAATGAATCCACATCATTGTCTACGACATCCAACAGCAGTTCCTCATGAATAGATGGCTCCTGGTTGTTTGGCAGTTGTGGGAAATATGATCATTATCTCTCCCTCTTACTCTTCTGATTCTTGCGCTTGCAAGGATGCTTACGAAGAACTCGAGAGTGGAATTGAACATTTTCCTCCCTTGGGCCTAAACTTGACAATTTCAGTTAGCCCTAAAGAGGATTAACGAGGATTAACCATCTTTCTTTTTTTATTTCCACTAGAGATTTCCTTCCAACAGGCCCGAAATGATTGCAATCTATCCCAACCTTCGGATGTACTCTCTTGAGGCCTTTGCTTTTCAGCCACTTGTTCGTATTTAGCAAAATAGATTGGAATCTATCAAAGATAGAAATTCCTTCTTTTTGTTGCCACTAAATAGAAAAGAGGCCAAGCTTTTCAAGTTGAGTATTGCAATATGTTGGAACCAAGATTATGTCATCATCGTCAATCTCAAACCCTTCTGGAATCTCAACCATGTTAAGGTCGATGATTTGTTGCAATGTTAGCCTGCAATAGTCCATCTTGATGATATCTATCTCCATATGCAAGTCAATCCACACAGCCTCCATTCGATGAGCGTGGGTTAATGCCCTTTTAATTTTTGAATGCATCACTCGGTAGTCAAAGTCAAGTCTAGCCTTGAACTTCTTCAAGGTAATGAACTGAAGTTTTACTTCCATAGCTTTCGCATTATCCACTAAATTGAGTGTATATCAACCACTCTGGAGGGGTTTGGAAGTGGTGATATTGAATCCTGGCCTGTGCTGGTTGTGTTCGTATGTTTGAACTTCCATGAGTTGTTTGGTCATTTCCATGAGAATGATCCTATCAATAGGATATCTCAGTAGAGTACACGGTTCTCTTGAAAATAACCAACTCTTAGGTAGGTGAAAGTAGCAAATTGCAAGAAAATACACCCGAACTAATTTACCCTTTCCCATGCCTCATTGTTACCCTTTTGATTGCTAACTACTTGTCAAAAAGACACTTGAAATGCCCAAAGAACGCATCATATACCCTCCTATAATGATGCTTGCTTTGTGTTAGCGTAATCTCATCATAATAGTTCCAAATGAGAACTAGAGGCCGATCTCTCTTGGTGGAAAGTCCTAAGAACGCCCCCATGGTTGCAGCAATGTAAACCAAATATAAATTCATGTAGAATGGTGATGATATCCCCACATGAATCAATCGTTTGCACAATGATGTTCTTATGAGCTCTCCGTTTTCAAATAATTGAAAGATGAACTTATACATCCAAACCCTAAAGTGATTTTATTCTTTGAGACTGCAGATTCTACTAAGGAGAGCGATCAAATCATTAACTTTTGGAGAGAAGTCAGATCTGTGTATTGTTTTCATCCATCTAGAGATATTGGATCTCTTGTTCTCTAACCAGTTATCATTTGCATGCCTCTGATACCCTAGTTTGCTTTGATTCCACAATCGCATAGACATTTCTTTAGACAAATCCATGCATTCTTAAGTTAGAGGGACTTTGAACATTTGCTCAATAACATCTAAATCCAAGCTGGAAAGTACCTTACCATCCACATCCTTAATTGTTTTTGACTTGGAGCTAAAACGATGCACACATTCCAAGACAAACTCGAATTTGAGGGCAACCGTAGGGAATTGGATACCAAAAAAATGATACTACTTCCAGTACACTGCATATTCTTGTTGGCAGGAGTTTCGAGCATTTGCAAGAAATTGGCCATGTCAACATGTCCAATCTCTGTATTTGAGATTTGATCAAGAGTAGATGAAACAAGTGACGCAATGGTGTGAGCCAACTAATTATCATATTGATATTTCATCTTTCCCTTGGCTTTTGGTGATGTAAACATATCTTGCGCTGCAAAATGGAAATTCCAAAGAGTAAATACATCGTCTAGAGAGATTAGATCCATGAAGGTGTTAGATTTTAGTTTGCAATGGCAGATTTATAAAGAATAAGTGCTCGAAGTATTGATTAGATACTTATGGAACACATGTGATGGTTGGTAATGAACCGGAAAGCAATTGGACAAAAAGGGCCAAAAGCGAACTTAGAATGATGGATTGCATGTGGACAAGGATGGGGTTTTTGTTTGAATGGCCAAGAATGCAAGTTGAATGCATATGGATATGTGCAAAATGACGTTGGTATTTAAAAGTGTGACCTTTTACCAAAATTGGATTCTCTAGATGTAATTACATGTAGTAAAAATGCATCATCTTTACTTAAGATAAATATGTAATTGCATGTGTTGGAGGATGGAGTTTGTGGCAAATGGATGAAGGGTGGATTGGCATGGAAGATGAAATCAAGTATATGCACTTGCATTCTTGTGTGGGCATCCTCAACTTTCTTCCAAAAAATGAATCAAAACAAGCAACAAACAAGAAAGAAAAACTAAAAACAAAACAAAAGCTTACCCCTTGCTTTTGACTCAAACATGATAAACTTTAAAATCTCTCCTTACATACAATTTCCATTTTTGGAGTTTAAAAGATTTTTGTATTTGCAATAAGAAGATTTCAAACTTATTTAAAGACTAAATGCATTAAACAAGGGTTGCATTTGAACAAATGGACAAAAAAGAGCCAGAGAATCCAATATTATAGCAAAACAAGTAAGAAATACAAGCAAAGTTGAATCCTTATACTTACTTGGAGCTTAATGAGCCAAAAATGGAGAAATGAGAAGTTTGGATGAACAAGTCTTCTCCAAAATTGGGTTCTCCAAGTGCAAACACATGCAACAACCAAGAACCATTGAAAAATTCAAAGTTAAGGCAAGTCATGGTCTCCAAGGGCGAACCCATGTGCATGAATGAGCAAGATGTTATTGCAACTACCTTTCTTCCAACGTTTTTGATATAAATCGAATTTGGAAGGCCCTAAAACATGGGCATTTTTGGCTCCATGATGCAAAATGTGGTCTCAAAAGACATTTGCATGCAAACATTTTTTATGGATTGCATGTGTTTGGGCATTTTTAGTGCAAATTGTGCCCTAGAGATGCATTTGAATGAAATGTTTTTGGCATCAAAGAGGCAAAGTGTGGACTCTAGAAGCATTTACAATGAACTCAAAAGCCAAAATGCACCCTGTAGATGCAAAAGCATGAAGAGAATGCATGCATTTGTGACTTTTAGTGCAAATTGCACTCTAGAGTTGTCATTACATGCAACGCCTGGGCTAGAAAAGGCATGTTTGATGTAAATTGGACTCAAGAAAGCCTTTTGCATGTATTAAACTTTTTCATTTGCCTACGTCGAGCTTTTCCCTTCAAAGAGCAAATCCCACTCTAGAAGTGCAATAACATGTATTTCTTTTGCCTTCAAATGCAAATCGCACTCTCCAAGTGCATTTAGATATTTTAAAATGTCTTCACTTATCATGCATTTGGGTTAGACAAGCCAAAATCACATTCTAGAGATGCATTTGCATATTTTGGTCATTTGCATTTTGCATACAAGAAGAAAGTCGCATTCTCTAGATGCATTTGCATGTGCCATATTTCAAAAAGATATTATTGAGTTGTATAACTTAAATTTTCTATTTAGCACATGTCTAATTGATTATTGAGTAAATATCACTTAAAGTGATCAAATAGAATATTTACACTATGGAGTTTACATATTATGTGTAAATATTTAATTAAAAAAAACATTTTACTTAGACTATACAGTGCACTATAGTCACTTAAGTGAAAAATCGGCAAGCAAATCAACATCAAAATATGACATAAAGTGAACTATAATGATATAAGTTATAAATTTAAGTCATAAAGTAATAACTTAAGAGCATAACATTAAGTAAATTTTAGTTATATTTTTCAAAAGTGCAACTCAACATTAGAATATAACATCCATTTTTTAAATATGCAATTGAGCTTAGAGAGTACACTTTTTGGGCACTTAAATGGTCATCTTTTAACTAACAAGTCCAATTAAGTCCTAAGATATACCGAATCGAAGGGAAAACTGAAAACCAAAGATTGAATGAAACAAAAAGACTAAAACAAACTAAACAAACTCTCAAATACGCAAATAAGGATTTTGAAGGCTTCAAAATCAAGTATAGGCTAGTAAATGAAAAAACGAAAAGGACTTGACGAAAGTCTTCAGTAAAAAGATTCACAATGCAAATTGGGAACGGTTGATTGATCAACGTTGGCCAATTAAAAAGTGAATTATCTCAAAGATACGCGAAACTTAGTTGAAAAAGTTTTGTACTATTAACTCGATTTTGTGATGATAAAATGGAGGACAACAAATTAATCTCAATTCTTATATCCTAAGTTCAAATAACAAGAAAATAAATTGATTCCCATAAACATATGGTAAAAGTAGGGGCAATCATCCATTTGTATTATGTATTAAGCAATTTAATTTCATATCTATTTCTTATTGTTAAGCTTGACTTGCTATTAGTTTGTTATAAGGAGAGGAGGTTTGAATACAAAACAAAGCGCTTAGAGACCACTTGATAGATTCTTCATAGTTTACAAATCCAAGCCCTTAATCCTTTCTTCGGACTTTGCCTACAAAGCACTCAAGGTCATTAATCCCTACCCTATCATGAGAACTATCGTTTTGGGATTTACACTGTCATTCCTTGTGTTGCTTCAACCTTCCTTCTTTTACTAAAGTAATAATGAAAATCTTAGCATTGCTTCTATTACTATATTTATATATATTAGACAATGTAGAGACTCCCTATCCCTAATAGAATTATGGTATAATGATATTATGTAAATCAATATCTAACATAGATGTGTATTAGTATAATTAACTGTCACACAATGCTTACCAACATTGTAGATAATTACTTCCTTACCCAATATAGACTAACACCTCTCATATAGAATATATAGGTATATATATAAACATAACTATATATATATGATTTCTAATTTTATAATTTTATATATATATATTTTATAACATAAAAATATAAATATATGTAATTATCATCTAATGATCATTAACATTTTTTCTTTAATTAATGTCATTATACTCCATTGTTGTTATCATGATACACACACACACACACACATATGCATGCATGCATGCATATGCACATATAGGCTATTTATTCCTAATAGAAAATTGATATAATTGAGCTCATAAATACATGGCAAAAGCATTGTTGAGCACAAAACGTGTCAGCCTTGTAACTATACTTATAATTTCCCATCTTCCATTCAATCAATGACCAATATATATATATATATATATATATATTTAGTGCTTTGAATCTCTAATGCTTCTTTTTCTTCCTTTCTCTTCCATAATCCCCCCAATAAAACAATTTCCATCACCCTTTTATGTCTTCATTTCCTTGGAATAACTCTCTTCAATTAGACACAACCATTCTTTAAGACATACTTCTTCCTAACCGCATTTGTTAAAGAACAACCAATTCTTAATAATTAAAACTACGGAGATTAATTATCATGTTTGCTAATTCTTTATTTTCTATTATTTAATTATATATTATTACATTCCATTTATGAAGGGAGACATCATAATCCTTCCCACCTTAAAATTGCTTGTCCTCAAGCAATTACAAGTCTTTCTCCTTACAATTTGATAGTAACATTTGATGATTTAAGTGTTCTCTCATTTTTGGGAAAGATGATTTTAGTTAATTTCATAATGGAGTTGTTTGTAAAATAGCATGCTTCTAATTCATCATTTTCAAGTTATTCTACCAGTCTAGATAAACCAACTATAATCAACATAGAGCATACACTTGATTTTATAAAATATATGTATGAATATGTCAAGACACGAAGCATACACTCTAATGTATGAAGACACTGAGCATACAAAAAGTATACATATTAATGCGTGAAAACATGAAGCCTACACAAAGTATACACATAAATGCATAAAGACACAATCATACATAATGTATAGGCAACAAATGCCCATTATTATGACACCAAATTGATTCAACTTTAAAACTCAATGAATAGTTTCATAATACATTCAAGATATTTGACAAATTAAGTCCCAACTCCTTACAACTCTCCTAACCCAATTCTAAGGAGAGAGTAGATATGCTTGTCATAGGATACTTAACACAAATAGGCTTCCTCAAGGTATTGGAACTACATATTTGTACCCATCTTAGGATTTTCCCTTAATGTATTGGAGATGCATATCCTTACCCATCTTAGAATTCACCTATCTTGTGAGGATTGTCTTTCCCTATACAACACCAACGATCAATTCTCGAGACAACAAGAGATTAACAGATAGGGTATATCAATATCGCTTGCATTACGACACTATAAATATATATTCATATGATAAATATAACTATATATTATAATTCTAGTCTTATTGATATTATTTGTAAGTAAGATTCATTTTAATTAGCAGGACCATGCTTTGATACCACTTAAATGTCCCCTAATTTTTAAGTTCAATTATTGTTTAAATTAACATAAATTCTTATATCTTAGGTTCAATAGACAAGAAAATGATTTGATTTCCATAAACATATAGTAAAAGTAGGGGCAATCATCCATTTGTAGTATGCATTAATTAATTTTATTTCATATCTATTTCTTATGTAAATCAATATTCAACATAAATGCATAAAAGTATAATTTATTGACACATAATGCTTACCAACATTGCAGATAATTAATTCCTTACCCAATATAGACTAATACCGCTCAAATAGAATATGTGTGTGTGTGTGTTTGTATATATACACATGATTTTCGACTTTATTATCATTAACATATATAATTATGATCTCATGATCGTTAATATATATTCATTTATTAATGCCAATATACTTCGTTGCTATTGTTATCAGATTTTAAAGTTACATATATACCAAGCAATATATCCGCCATTTATTCCTAACAGCAAACTGATATAATATTTTGTGAAACACTAGCAAGCTCATAAATACAAGACAACATCATCGTTGAGGAGAACTTGCTTGCCAGCCTTGTAAATAAAAATAATATCCTATCTTCCATTCAATCGGTGACCTATATATATATATATATATATATATATATATATATATATATATATATATATAGAGAGAGAGAGAGAGAGAGAGAGTGCTTTGAATCTCCAATGTTTATTTATATTCTTTTCTCTTCCATAAATCTTCCCTCCAAAATGATTCCTATCTTCATTTCCTTGAAATATCTCTCTCCAACTGGACCCAACTATTCTTTAAGACATACTTCTTCCTAATCCCATCTTTTGGAGGACAACCGATCCTTAGTAATCAAAATTATGGAGATTATTTAGCATTTTGCTAATTCTCTCTTATTATTTATTCTATTATTTAAAATCACTTTAAATAAATACTATTTCTAAACGGGGACATCACATAACTTGTCTACCTCTTTGTGTTATTTCAACCATCCACCTTGTTCAATTCATCTTCTTTCTACAAATTTGAGGCTCAAATTGAGCCAAATTTCAGCAAGGAGTTTGTTGGGTGGATATTTTGCAACTGATAGTTTTGGATAAAATCCAATTGCAAAATAGGATGACCAACCACAGCGTGTGAGATAAAGTCTCTCCTACATTAAAGGAATGGCTCCCCCTTCTCACCATTCCTTGGATCAACTCAAGGTAAGCAAGAAGTTGAGAGATTTTGTAAGGAATGTTACCAATATTCTTTCATCTTAGCTTTCGAGAAAGAATCCACTTACTCGGTGAGTAATGGGCCAAATGAAACCTCAAACTACACTTCTATCTAAAGTTGTAAACAGTGATACTGATGAACCAACACTAACGCAAAGGCTAGCTGAAAGTGTACCAATTTGACTCTAAGTCTTGTTTTAACCTACTCTATAAGAATAACCTCTACCATTGGGGCACAAAGTCTTCCAGAAGTAGGAAATTCTAACTATTTTTCGTGAATTTGAGATGGTAATACAAGCTACAGTCAAAGCTCCTAGTCTATGTATTGAAACAACCACTCCCAATCAAAGCTTCAGCTCTAATTGCTTCTTAAATCACTATGCTCTATTATTGAACATACAATAATAACATGAATCAAAAACAATAGGCACAAATTACAGTCAAAACTTCTAATTTGCTCTATCACAATTGCTTCCAGTCAAAGCTTCAAATTCAATTGCTTCTTTTATTCATTTTTCTCCCAAATTCGTACTATAAAATCAAAGTTATGCTTGCACAAGTCTGGCAAAGCTTTCTTGCATGCAACAAAAGATGACTTTTACAATGAGGGGTCACTCCTTTATATAGGCAAAGGAGTTGAGAAAAAGTTGGAGGAAAAAGTGGGAGCAACTCAACCAACTTTCACTCGGTCTAACTAATGAGAGAAATTATTCTTAGTTACCGGATTCGTGCCCTAGAGGCCAGATCCGGATTCGGGTCCGATCCGGATCCAAATTTGTGCCTGGATTCGTGCAGATCCGAGCAGATCCTTGTTTTACACAGTGGATTCGTCCGGATTCATGGCCCCCGAATCCTGACAAATCCACTGTGTAAAACAAGGATCCTGCCCGGATCTGCATGAATCCAAGCACGAATCCTCAAAAATCCAGCATGAATCCTCAAGGATCGACAGGTTTAAGTGAGTCTAAGTTATTTAATATGACTTTTTTAAATATATTTTTTTGCTTTCTAGTGCTAAAATGACCTTTTTATGCATTATATATACTAATAAATGAGAGAAACAATATATATATATATATATATATATATATATATATATATATATATATATATATATATATATATATATATATATATATATATATATTCACGAATCCTCCACGAATCCTAATCGGAAAAAAAAAAAATCACGAATCCACGGATCCGATTCACGTGCCCGAATCGGATTCGTAACCCGAATTGGTAACTAAGAAATTATTGGGTTACATGCAACTCGCATTACATGTAATTACACATGTAAGTTGTATGACATGTAATTACACATTTTCATGTAATACATTCTCTTCAATTACAAACATGAAAGAAGAAAAAGAAGAACAAAGACAAAAAAAAATTAAACAATCCTAGAGATTGTTTTGAAGGGCCTTGTACTTGGCGATGCAATCTCGGATGATCATAGGATTGGAAGTTTTTGTATTTTGTGCCACTACATTCACCTTGATAATCATGGTGTTGCGTCTTTTGATAGCCTCTAGCTCTCTTTGATGAATTGTTCATTGTCATTTGAAATCTTGATGTGATCAAGTTTTTTCTCGTTCAAGTTGTCGTGAATTCTCCTTTGTAGATTGACACATTATGGAGTCTCTGACACTTTGAAAACCTTCTCGATGGTGTCCGAATATAAACTCAAAATAACTTTTTAACAAACATCTGCAACTTTTTTCTCTTTTTTCTTTTTGTAAAGCAAAGTGCTTGGCACATTCTCACACGAATTCAAGGTCCAAAGACGCCATTAGGAAAGTGGATATGGAAAGATGGAAATGGAATGAAATGATGCTCTTGCATGAAATGGAAGGTGGAGTGCAGTGAAACATGATCAAGTTCTTGGGAAAGAAATTGCAACTTCTCCAACATGAAGAAAACCGAAAAGCAAACACACAAAACACAAAAACAAACTTCAAAAGAAAAACATACTTGCAACTTCTCCAACATGAAGAAAACCGAAAAGCAAACACACAAAACACAAAAACAAACTTCAAAAGAAAAACATACTTTTGGCAAAAGACTCAAACATGTCAACAAGCAAACCACTTCAACATGCAATTTCAAATTTGGAGTTTGAAAAAAACCAAAAAACATGAAAATTGACCATTTCATCATTTTTAAAATACACTTTTCATGGCAACAAAATCAACAAGTGTAAAACATCAAACTAAAATATACACAAAATTGGCAAGATAAGCACAAATTAATTAGCAAGAAAGAAAATGTCCACTTACAAGATGATTGTATGCCAAAAATGAAGGAGGAAGAAGCTCCAATGTTGAAAAAAACCTCAAATAAACTTGGATATTTTCCAACTTTGCAAGAGGAATTTGTAATGGGCAGCAAATGAGGCGTTTTCAATGCACAATGCCAAAAATGTGCCCTAAAATCTCTCAAACTCCCAAGATTTTTAGCAAAAGATGAAAGAAAAACCAAAAGGGCATTACGTGAGTCATTTTTTACCATAAAATGCAAAATCGTGCCCTACAATATCATCTAGAATGATTAGAACTTCACAACAACTCCTTATTGGGCAAAAAACGTGCATTTTGGAGGCCCAAATTTTGGGCATTCTTCCTCAAAACATAACTTCAAATGGAGCTGAAAACACAAGTTTTTGGCAAAAAGATCCAACGTTTTTATATGGAGAGGATCAGATTTGCAAAAACGTCCCTAAAGGAGAAGATTGGAAGATATCCCATGAAGAAATCCAAGATTTCTATGCAAAAATGTGTTCTTGGGAAGAACATGCATAGAGTTTTTTTTCAAAAACGAGTATATGAAGGTCAAATGCATGTGTTTGAGAGCAAAACGCACCTTTGGAGGTGTTTGCATGTTTTATAAATGCAACATAGAGCAAAATGCACCTTTTAGAGGCCATTACATTTTTAAAAAACATGTAATGGGCTCTCCCGAGGCAAAAACACACCTTTTGGTGCATATGCATGTTTTTAAAACATGTTTTTTGCCCAAAAATGGATTTTGGGGTTGCAATGACATGTCTTTCATGTAAAATGCACCTTTTTGGTGTAAAGACATGTTTAAGTTACTAGCATATGCAACCCAAGGCAAAAACTCACATTTTTTATGCATATGCATATAACATATATATTAACTTTTTGATGTCATTGCACATTTAAGTTGAGTTTACATGCAATTACATCAAAAAGGTCCACTTTTAAGATGTTATTGCACATTAAGTTGAGTTTACATGCAATTGTATCAAAAGGTCCACTTTTAAGATGTTATTGCACATTTAAGTTGAGTTTACATGCAACTGCATCAAAAAGGTTCACTTTTAAGATGTATTGCACATTTAACTTATCCATTTAAACACATGTCAATTTAATTTTGATAAAATATTACTTGAGTAGAACATAAATTATATTTGTATTATCATATTAACAATATAACATATAAATATCATTTGATAAGTAATATTTACAAGAGCATTTGATTTCAAAATCAAAAATTAAATTGAACTATATAGTTAATATAGTCACTTAAGTGAAAAATCAAAAAGCAACTCAACTTAAAAACATAACATAAAGTGCACTTTAGTTACATTAAGTGAAAATTTAAATGATAAAAACATAACAATAAAATGAATTTAAGTTATATTTTTCAAAAAGTGAATGTCAAACTAAAAATATAACATAATATTTTTTATTTGTGCAGTTGCATCAAAAAGGTCCACTTATTGGGCACTAAATTGGTCATATCTTTTGACTGACAACTCTAATTAAGCCCCAAGTTAGATCAAATCGAAGCAATGACTTGAGCAAAACCAAAGGACTCAAAAATCAAGCATAGGCTAGACAAACAGAAAAAATGAAAAAGACTTGATGAAAACCTTCAGTAAAATGATTCATTAAATCGATTGTTGTTGTTTGATTGATCAATACAAACCAATTAAATAATGAAATAACCTTAAAAAAATATGATACTAGTTTGGAAAAGTTTCGTACTGTTACCTACATTTTTGTAGTGACAAAATGCAAGACAACAAAGTTTACAAACACTCATTCTAAACAAAGGCAAAAGACATTGTTCTATTGCAAGAATAAGCTTTATTTGACTTTTGCATCAATATCTTTCCTTCTAACTACCTCTTTGTCATGTCTTGCTGCATTTTTTGTATTGCTACTTGTATTGTTTGGCTCTTAAATTCATTATACTTGTTGCTTTACACAAATTAATTTTAGACTTATATATTTAAAGTTTTAACATATTATAAAGTTTTTCATTGTTTTGTCTTTTCTAAGCTTTTGTCTTATAATTTTTACGCTTTGAATTTAAGTTATTTACTTCCAAAAGTTTAAAATATTTTATCAATTCAATTTATTCTTTGAAATTTTCAAACATATGTATACAAAAGCTTTTAAAATATAACTTTTTCAAAAAGTTAGTACTGTTATTTGTATTGTTTAGTATGAAAAATTTGATTCTTAATTTTCTCAAGGATAAGAGATTTAATCATTTTCTTATAAAGTATTTGTAATAAAATTTATTTTCATTAAATTAAAATTATTAACTTATTTTTTTAATTAAAGGGAATTGCTTTCTCAATCTCACTTAAGGGGGTGTGTATATATTTTCGTACCACTTTTTGTCATCATGTCTACAAAAATTCCAAAAATTACATTAAGCAATTCTAACTATCATTTGTGGAAAACCCACATTTCATTTATTTTTCACTTTAAACATTTGTTAGATGGTTCTACAAATCCTCCTAAACCGGCTACCTTTGCTCCTCAAGTCAGCCAAGGCAAATGGAAGGCTCAAATGAGGAATTGCTAAGTTTAATTGGGATTTCTATTGTTCCTAACTTATATGTTTTAATTGGAAATTGCACTAACGCATATGAAGCATGGGTCATCTTAAAATATACCTATGATAGTAGTAATGAATCTCAAAAAATTCAGCTTCAAGATCAACTAGAAGATCTCAAGTATATGGACATTAATACCATGGATGAATTTTTATTAAAATTTTGATTCTCTTAAAAGTCAATTAAATGGTTTACGAGTAATATTATATGGTATTCATTTAATTCATATCAATCCTAAAAATGTCTTCCTAGGCAGTTTCAGTAATTTATTACAAATGTGCATGCTCAACTTGTTATTCCTATAGTTAGTCAATTGACTCAAACTATTGTTCAGCGCTTATTATTTCAGGAAGTCAAACTAGTTCAGTTTGGTACCCTCAAAATTAATGAGCATGCATGCATGTCTTAAAACCAGAATCAGAATTATAATTTCAGATCAAAAAGTCACCATAATAATCACAATTATTCCAATAACAAACTTCATTCAAAGTCCTATCATAACCGTAATAAAAATAATAATAATAATACCACAACTAAAAAAATCAAAAGATTAATAAACGGCCCCATTGCACATATCATGGGAAAGATGGACATGTTACTAATATTTGGTAAGAAATAGGGAAGGATTATTGCAATTCAAGCTATATTTGATTGATCATTGCCAGAGAACATATCCCATTTGAGGGGTTTTGCTAGTCTATGCACATGCTATAGATAATTTGTGAAGGGATTGTCTTCATTGACTTCTTATTTGATAGATTTAACCAAGAACGATGCCTGTGTTTGGTGAAATGAGACTCAAAAGATCATAGACCATCTTAATAAGGTAATGAGCATTTGTCAAGTTTTGGCCTTACCACATTTCTCTAAACCTTTGATGCTTGTGTGTAGCATTTGGTACTGATATTAGTGTTGTTTAAATGTAAGACAAGTATCCAATTGCTTATGAGAGCCAAAAATTGAATGAGGTTGAAAAGAGTTTTTCTACATATAACAAAGAAATTTGGGTAATCATACATGGACTTGAAAAGTTTCATCAATATCAATTTGAGGACTGATCATAATAGCCTTGAGTATTTCATGGAGCAAAAGGGGTTAAATGAGAGACAACAACGTGAAGTAAGTTTCAAGGATATGAATTTGATATTGAATTTATCAAAGGGAAAAATAATTTTCTGGTGATAGATTACCTACAAACCCTTCATTTTTCTCACTTTCAAAACTTTCAGCCTCTAGGAAGGATTGTCTATTAGTAGAATATTTAAAAAGTAAGCATCCTTGTGACATTCTACATGGGAAAATCAATTATGAATATGAAGTATTGATGACATAATCTATTATAAAAGGATAGAAACCTTTTCGTACGAGAAAGTAAGATAAATCTTTATATTCTTATTGCTGTCTACAACTGTCAGCTTAATTGTCATCCAAGTTATTTGAATACATACAGGCACATCCATAAAATGATTTCAAGGAATGCATGAAAGGCAATGTTCTCAAGCATGTGAAGGAATGCATACAGTGCCAAAGGAACAAAGCTGAAGTTTCTTTTCCAACAGAGCTGCTACATCCCCTTCCTATTACAAATCAAAAAAGGGAACAATTTTCAATGGATTTCATTACCGGGGTGTCCAAGATCAATGCTTAGGGTTGCATTTTTTTTGTGGTGAATAGCCTCGCTAACAAGCTCACTTAATGTTGATGTCTTTCGAATTCAAGCGCCACAAGTGGCTGGTCTCTTTTTTGAACAAGTATTTGAACTTCTTGCTGTGCCAAAGAGAATTGTAAGTGATAGAAACTGCATATTCATCAGCACTTTTTGACAAGAGTAGATGACGCTAGTTAAAACAAAACTCAATCATAGCACTGATTATCATCCTCAAACAAATGATCAAATGGAAATTGGAAACAAATGGCTTGACAGCTACTTGAAAAACTATTTTTCAAGGCAGCGAAAATCATGGACAAGGTAGCTTTGCAAAATTATGTTACAACACTACACGTCATATGAGCATAGGTATGATCTGTTTTAAAGCTTTGTATGGTTACAAAGCTTCTACACTTGTGAACTGGGTTTTTTATTTTTAAGTTCCGAAAGCTATTGAGTGCACCAAAGCAATCAAAGATATGCTTAGGTACTTAGAATAATATTCAGATTGCACATAAACAGCAAAAGAATTGTGCTTCTGATCTTCATCAAGTTGATCAAGTAATCTGAGGTGGAAGATACAGTTCTTGTGCACCTTCATCCTTACAGACAATCCACATTGGAAATAAGTGGAGTAAAAATGTTTAAACCAAAGTTTATGGACCTTTTTCTGGTGATCAAAAATATGGAGAAGTACAATATGAGTTGGAGCTACCATCTACAAGCAAAAGTCACAGCCTATTCATGTGTCATGCCCCAAAAAAGCTCTTAAACAGCAAGTGGTTCCTTCTACACAATTGCTCCCTGTGGATGAAAAGGCAAGTTGATATTGATTTCTGAAAAAAAAATCATGCAAGAGAGAGGAAGCTAAGAGTTAAAAACAAATCAACAAGTCAAAAAACTTGCCTCTAGAGGATGCAACTTGAGGAGAGTTTCTTAAACACCCTTGGACAGCAAGTGATTCCTTGTACACAATTGCTCCTTGTGGATGAAAAGGTAAGTTGATATTGATTTCCGAAAAAAAATGCAAGCAAGAAAGAGGAAGCTAAGTAGTATAAGAAAAAATTCATCAAGTCAAAAAACTTGTCTCAAGAGGATTCAACATGAGAAGGAGAGGAGTTTCTTAAGCACCCTAGTCTACAAAAGACAAGCATTCTTTAGGTGGGGTGGAATGTGATGTCCCCATCCCAAGATATATCACATGATTAAAATTTTGTGAAGTTAACGAAGGGTTAAAAGACATGAAATAAAAAGTTGTGGGTCCCTCAAAAATGAGATATAAAAAGGGAGAAAATAACCCCACTTGGAGGGGAGAGAGGAAGGAAAAGAAAAAGGAAGTTGTGTATCAAGAAAGGACTAATAGAAGAGGAAAAAGAAACAAGAGGAAAATAAGTATGTGACTCCTTCAAAGGGAAAAATTTATGAAGTGTTGTGACTCTTTCAAAGAGTAACAATAATGAAAGGTTGTGACTCTTTCAAAGAGCGACAATAATGAAAGGTTGTGACTTTTTCACACAGTAGGAATGATGAAGGGTTATGACTCTTCAAAAGGGTGGTAGTTATTAAAGGTTGTGACTCTCTCAAAGATAAGCAATGATGAAGGGTTGTGACTCTTTCAAAAATGGGTAATTTTTAAGAGGTTGTAACTCTTTCAAAAGGGAGAAATAATGAAGGGTTGTGACTGTTTCTAAGGGTGATAATTGTGAAAGGTTGTGACCATTGCAAAGGGTGAACATGAAGAGAGTTGTGACAATCTCTCACACATTGGAAGATATAAAGGGGAGAAGGTTTCTCTTAAAGACTATGCTAACCCAAGTTTCCAGGACAAGTGTACAAGGAGACGAGGAAATAGGTTTTTGGGATGGATTTTTTTCTTAGAGCAAGTGATGGCAATAGGGGCAAAAAAGTAAAAAATAGGGAAAATTATGCTGAAAAAGTATTTGCAAGTAACATTGCTTGAAGATGAAATGGAAGGGAGATCAATTTGGATAATAATATATTATTCTCAGAGGCAACAAAAAAAAGTGGTGTCTGAAGTCTTATAAAAGGTAGGACCCTTTCACAAGTAAAACCTAAGAGAGATCATTCCAAACATTCAATGATCACTTGTGAATCCACAAAAGCAATTATGAAATCAAGCAAACAATCAATCAACAAATCACTCTATCAAACCATCATACATTCACTTCACCAATATGTCAAAAAGCACTCATCACATTGTCACTCGTCAATCATCTAGTCAACAATCTCTTCATCATCACACATCAATACCTCAAATCATGCAATCGAAAGAATTGATTTGATCAATCAATAATTCACAAACAATCCAACCCCAATAAAAGTACTCATATGTACAACAAAACAAACAGCAGAGGCATTCATCAGCATAGCAGAGCAACCCATTTATAATTTCCTGGTGTGGTATGAAAGAAAAAAAGTGCATAATGCATATACATATGTATGTATCTACATAAATGTGTGTGTGAACGTGTATGTATGTGTCTATGTATCTATTAATATGAAGTTTTGCAATAATCAAGTAAGGAAAGGAGTGCAGAGAGGAGGAATAGTGAAAGAAACTAGACATGGCATCACAAAAAGACGGTTCAAACAGCAAAGTAGCAAACTTCCTCGGTCAACCTCTGGTTGCAGCAGAGGTCAACATTCTTGAAACTCGAGAGTTCCAAAACTAAGAATGGCCAATTCAGCATGCAGTGAATAAATACTTAATATAAAATTAGCATTTGACGTGAGCAAAGTAAGACTCCAATTAAATAAACTCCAGGAAGCGAAACGCCTAGAGGAGAAAACCAAATCCGGTACCTTTCCAAACGCAATAACGAGATCTGGTTGAGAAAATTGGATGCAAGGCATCTCAAGGAAGCTTCTAAGCTGTTTTTCTTACAATACCAATGTTTGCATTAGGAAAAAATTAGGCATGCTTATGGACGATGAAAGGGATTATTGAGCCTATATAAGTGAAAAGGGCACGGGATATTTTGTTGAATTCGGAAGAGAGGGGTGGTAGATGCCTTCCAACAAAAAATGCACTGCAGGACTGCAGCATGGTTGCAAATTGAAATCACTATCAAAGATAGTCAGCAGAAACACATGCACTCGCACTCATGCGCATGTGCACACACGAGCAAGAGGACAAACCAGATTCGCTCATGCATTTTCATTTATTCAAAAGGTGTTTCAACCTGACAATGTTAGTAATAACCACATAATACTCCCGATATCCCATTTCTTCCACAATACATCGCTGCTATGCAAGTGAAGGGAGATGAAAATAAGGCGTAATATTGCCAAAGCGGCTAATAGTTTTGACAGTCTTCTTAGTAGCGGGTAAGCTATTTGAGCGCCCATAACAGTGGTTATCTTAAATATAGTAACTCTCCGAAAGTTCCAAATAAAACCACAGAATCACTGTGCGTACTTATTTTCTGCAAATGTCTCTCCTGAATTCATCTGTAAAGATAAGTTAAGCATATCTTTTTGTTGTGATTTAGCATTCTTTAAATTCAAAGAAAAATGAAAATTGTAGCTTATGCGTGCTACTGCTCCTGTTTATACTACAGCTGCTGTCACACAGATTTGACAAGCCTCCGTCAGCTTGAAGCCTTCACCGAATAAAAGAGCTTCGGTTGGGCAAAGATGACAGTTCGTCTCCCAAATCCAAAAAGCATTAATCAGTCTTTCAAGAAGCTTTTTACTGAGAAGCCATGGAGCACGGAAGCCTTAATTATCTTGCCATCGCATTCCACTGCGCACAACACCGCTACTACTACACTCCACTCTCCATCACCAAATGAAATACAAACTCTTTACCCTGCCCTGTCACTAGTTCTAAAATTCTCTGATCCAATAATGAATGAAAACGTTAACTCACGTAAAAGATCTTTGAATCAACACTTCAGAAAGAGTGAACTTCCGAAATTTTGAAGAAAAAGAGATTGTAAGAGTAGAATATAAAGTTGTGTCGTGGGAGAGCTGAGAAAGCCATACCTTCGAGCAATACAATGTTGTTTGCAGCAGCTGCACAAAAAAAGAGGATCCCCCAGCCACGAATTGGGTATTGTAGCGTCTTTCACTATTGGCGGATCTCAAATATATACGAGCTTGGATGAGCTTTCCCGCCTCTGAAATCCGGGGGAAATGTGAAATTTGCAAGGGTTATGTTTATGTGTAAGTGGAGTCGAAATAATAACCAGACACTACATTTAGGGTAATAAGATAAATTATTATATCAAACCAAGGGAGCTTCTCATTTACCTTCTATCCTGCACTCCCATCGAATTAGTCAGCTCTCAAAAGATATTTTGTCGACAGCCAAAGGAAGTTTTAAGAAAATAAGAAGTGAGCGATTAGGTATCTACCTATATGAGGGTAATGGAATTCCTCCAAAAATGGGTGTTTTTCCCTCCTCCCACAACAACTACAATAAGGGTTTCTAAGGTTGTATATTTTCTAGGGTTACATTTGTGTATATGAGATTTAGGGTTATATAATGTCTAGGGTTTACATTTGTGGATTTAATATTTAGGGTTTAGTATTTGTGTATAGGATATTTATAATCTTGTTTTTTGTTTGGAATTTATAGAGTTTGATGTACTTTGGTTTTCTAAGAGTAGAATTCAGTTTGTCACGAGTTCAATTTTATTTTATGTTTTGGAAATAAACGTATCTTTTGAGAATGCTTGAAGAAAAAGAATAGAATAGAATAGAATAACAATTTTATATTGCAAATAAATAACACAAAAGAATAGTCAAAATCTTTTGACTTAACATACAAAATTTGATACAAATCTGAAAATTGAATTATTATTGCAAACTATGAATACCAAGTGATTAAATCAAATTAGAAAGCACAAATCCACCATACCCATTTGGTGGAAACGCCTACAACAGTCAATTTGAAATAATTGTAGCTCATATCAACGTCTCATGGTTAGGTGATTGACGTAATACCTGTAATGAGGACACTCTCAATCATCTAGATTGTATCTTTGTAATGAAGTCGCTCTCAATCTTCTAGATCATTTCTCTCGGTGACATAGACGATTTCGCTTGCAATATTTCTTGTCCTCACAACCCAACAAGAACAAGCAAGCTATCCCCTTCAAGAGCACAAGCATAAGTACAATTAACCAAGCATAAGAAATAAGCTTCACAAAATTGCTTTTATATCATCCTAATAAGCTCTAGCCTCTTTACCAACCCATGTGGGATTAATAAAAACCCACTTTTTATTTTAATTTTCAATCTTTAGAAAAAACACCCTTTTTATTTTCCTATTTATTGGAGAATGTTTTTTCCCCTCATTATTGGGAAATATTTTTTCCCACTTTATTTTGGAAATTTTTTCCTCTAAATTTTGGGAATGTTTTTTCTTTTGCTACTTTTTTTAGAATGTTTTTTATTTCTACTTTTTGGGAGTGCTTGCTTTTTCTTTTACAAATCACTTCCCCGTGACATTTAATGATAAGGTATATCCGTAATAATAAATTGCCTTTGATTTAATTTCATAATAAACATCAAAACTCGATCTACTAACAAGACCACCAAAGTTCCTACAAACCCATTGTAAGCCTATGAGACCATAGCAAAATAAGCTAACAGTAACACTACTCTAAACAAGTTAGAGAGGGAACATTACAGTTTGTCCTCCTCAAAATTATTTGCCTTTAAGCAATTTTAACTCAAGATGTTGCAAAATTTGCTTAGTCTTTGTTTGACATCCTCAATTGGTAAGTTCCTCCATTTAACCAAGTATTCTTTAATTACTCTTTTGTTGAAGTGTTCTTTCCCTACTATATATAATGTGTTAGGAATAAATATCATATTCCCCTCTTTGTCTACTAGAGGCAACTTCGATAAAGGAACCATATTGTGCCTTGGTACCTTCTTAAGCTTGGAAAAATGAAATGCATTGTGTACTTAGCTATTTGTTATTCACTAGTAGTTTAGGCTCATAGGTGACTTCACCAATTCATCAAGAAACTTTGATCAGTCCTTAAAATCTAGGCTTAATATTCTCCAATTTTCTCCCCTGAGAGAGGATTGTTTGCAAGGTTGTAATCTCGAGTACACCATGTCCCCTACCTTAAAATTGTGCTCAATTATATGTTAATCAACATACAATTTGTTGATTGTGTAAATATTCTAAATTATTTTTCAAAGATTTTACAATGTCTTATCTCTTGTAGAAAATCCTTCATCTTAGGCACTTTGTTGTCTCTTGAGAGCAAGTTTATGAAACTAGGAGCCCCATAACTAGATAAATCCATGAAGAGTGGCATCCTAATAGACATATAATAGTTGAGATTATAACTATGCTTTCCAAGGTGCAATTGCTTAATGCATGTCTTCTACTACTAATAACGTATCTTTTGAGGTATCATTCCACCCATTCATTCAAAATCTTAGTTTATCCATTGGTCAGTGGATGGTTACTAGTACTCAAAGTGAGCTCAATTGCACTATTTTACCTATTGTTCCTGCAAATTTCAATTATCCCTATTAAGTCACTTATTCGCTTCATCTCAATCTTTTCAAATTTATTGGTTATTGAACTAATTTATCGGTTTATCAATCTTTTTGTTTTACATGCTATGTATTGCTTATGTCCAAAGAGACCCAATCCTTTATTTACTGTCTATCATCATTGAATAGAAGTGTCACTTGTTAGTTTTTGGTTCCATTAGGTTTGTTCTACCTGATACTTGACCCTCCATAGTTTCATGTTAATAGGTTCACTAGTCTTATATCGGTCAATCACACCTTGTTAATCTTTTTTAACACAATTATGTAGTTCTATAGTTCTTAGAGGTTATAGTATACTAGTGTTTAAGTAATGACAACTTCATAGCAGTAACTTGTTGTTGGAATTTTTGGAGATTCGTGAGATATCATATGGGTTGTTATTAATGTTTTGTCATTGATGTCAATATATTTTTTTGTCTCTAATAATGTCCCTAGTTTGTGTTTTTGCAATCTGGTACTGAGAGTGGGGGTGAGAAAGTTGTAACTTTAAGATTGGTTAATTTAGTTAATACCTTAAACAAATTGCATACTGGTAACTTTACCAGTAAATTAATGATAAAAGTAACAAAGTAAGACCATGCAAGCTCACACAAGAAGGCATACATCAATGACACATTTTTTCATGTGGAAACCCTATATGATAGGATGAAAATCATGATGGGAGTAATATACCCACTAGCCTTACAGTGGAAGTAATATACCTAGTAGACTTCTACTGCAAATAAAAGGTTTCCCTATGCTGGTGAACATATTTGTCTTCATAATAATGATTCTTTATTGACCTTATCTCCCTTTTTATATTGAAAACAACAAATTTCACAATAATTGGGTAGGTTCAATAACTACCTCCCCTCTAAATTCTTATGAGGTACAACTCCCTCGTTGGAAATGCAATGAATCCTTAAACTAAACACACAATCTTGTTTAAACCATAAAATAGTTAAAGACAACATAACTCATTCTTAGATGAGCAGTCGTTGATAAATAATTATAAGAAATGATGAATGATCAAGAAAATACAAAGTTCTTGTGTTTGAACATTCATAGATTTCTTAGAAGACAACAATGATGTTTGAATCAGATAATTCCATATTAACAAGGATCAAAATCAATCAAAGATTTCAAAGAAACTTTCTGCAATTAAATGCATAAACACATAGATCCAAATTAATCTCTCGATTCTTTCATTTTACAATAATTCTCAGTTCAATCACAAGAGATCTTCCACATACCAGATACTAATTCATATCTATTATCACTATAAAAAAGACAACATTTGGTTGTATACTAACAAAGAGCAAAAAATCGTTACGTTTTATTTCCTTTATCTTCTAACCCTTCGTTAGTCTTTTAGATCTACCTGAAATAGTTTATGTCAACGGGGGTCTTCTTGAAAACCCAACCCCCTTAACAGTTAACAAAAGTGGTTATTAAAATATAAAATTTCAACACAAGACACATGTCACTTGAGTTATAAAGTACTTAAAACACATAAAAATTAGACCCATTAAGTTGGTGAACCATGAGCTTTGTTACCAACTTGTTCTTCGTCACCACCTACATGAACTTCCTTGGTTTTTCTCTCTTGACAAATATCCTTTAAACCTGCATTTGATGTTCTATGATATGGTCAGCTATTTTTTCCCTTTCTTCCTTTGACTTGGTTAGGTACATAATTCTCTTTTCTAGAGAGCTTTGAAATTGCCCGTCTTCCACAATTGACTGCAATTTTGTTGACAACAATTCAAAAGGTGATGAGACCTGAACACCCATGTTGTAAACAAACTCAAATGGGGCCATGCTAATTGCCCTTTTTGGAGTGGTTTAGTCTGCCCAAAGTGCTTCGTAGAGTTTCTTATGCTAGTTCTTAGCATGGTCACTTACCAACTTCTTCATAATGGATACTAAGTTTTTGTTGCTTGATTCTACCTGTCCATTCCCTTGAGGAAAATAATCTGAAGGGTATGATAAAAAGATGCCATGATAATAAAAAAATGTCATCAGTTCTTGAGATGAAAATTATGTGGCATTAGCAGCGTCTATCTATTGAGGTACTCTTAAGTGAACCAATATATATTCCTTTAGAAAATCACATAGTACTTGTGAACTACCTCTTTTGGTGGGAATTGCCTTGACCCATTTAGTGAAATGGTCGGTCATTGTCAATATGTATGAATGGCTTGCACTTGAGGCTGGATTTATTAGACCTATGAAATCAAAACCTCATTGTTTAAAAGGTTCATCAATCATAACTGGTTTTAGGGATAGTGTGGCCAATTGAGGTTTGCCCATGAAAAGTTCACATTTCTCACAATTCTTCACATATGTATAACTGTCTTGAAACATTATAGGTCAGTGAAAATAATTTCTCCAAATTTTAAATGCTATAATAGTGATTGAGAAAAATGTCCTCCACATCACTTGTCATGAAAAGTCCTTAGAAGTTCTTTTTATTTAACTTTGTCGACACATCTCAAAAAAGTTTCATCCATGTCTTTTTTATATAGAATGCCTCGATCAATAGCATATTTACTTGCTTTGAGCTTCAAGACCATTTTTTCATGAGGTGTCAAATATTCAAGGCATTCCCCATAATTTAAATAGCGTGTGACATTAGAGAACCAGGGGTCACTAAGACTTACTATAAGGACTGTGGGTTTAATATTTTCACTACTTTCAAGTGAATTCTCATTTTTTGTCATTAACTTACAAAGTCCTCGACCTCTTACTAACTTAGTCAACTTCAAGGTGAGATCACACTCCTAAAAAATTTCCACCCAAGCTCCTCTTTTATTCACCCCATTTTCAAGTGTTGAGTAAGAATGCTTTTGACTGTTGTGTTAGGAATGTATATTGTTGAATGAGAATGTAATATATAGTATCTAAAATGTTTCAAACACTTTACCACAATGTACACCTACTTTTCTATAAGTTAGTACTTATGTTCATGCTTCTTTAATGGGGTACTCATGAAAGCTATAGGGACCTCTTCTCCATGATCATTATTTTGAGTCAAGATGCCTAAGAGAGTATGTTTTGATGCGTAGTAATATATGATAAAATATTTCTTATAGTCTGGACTAACTAGCATTGGTGCTTTAGCTATAGCAACTTTGATCTCATCAAATACCTTTTTTCCTTCTTCATTCCATTTAAAATGATTATTTTCACTCATCATATCAATTATATGTTTAACAATCTCCAAATTAAAAAGTTCAATTGGCCAAAGAAATATTTTACTCCGCTTTTGTTTGTGGGTAGTTTCAATTACTGGATAGATCTCACTCTTTTCAAGTCTATTCTTATGCCTTCCTTTGAAACAATGTGTCCCAGGGGTTTTCCTTCTTCAACAAAGAAGATTGATTTCTCGGGATTAAGAGATATGTCATGTTCTCTACATCTTTGCAACACTACCCATAAATCTCAAGGATGATGTTTCATTCCTCTCGATAATATGGTGAGACAATCGAGGTACACCACTATGATCTTATTCCTCAAATCCCATGAAGAGGAACTCATATCCCTCTAGAATGTTGCTCCTGCATTAATCAGACCAAAAGGCATCCTATTATAAGCATAGGTTCCCCAAAAAGTTCTAAAGGTTATTTTATGTTGGTCTTCTTTAGTCATGCTTATTTAATTATAGCCAAAAGAACCATCTAACATAGACATCATTTCAAAACCTACCGCAATCTGAAGAACATGTTTCATTGTAGGCAGAGCATAATTATCTTCGAGACTAGATTGGTTAAAATTACAAAAATCCACATTGATTCTAATATCTCCATTTTACTTTCGCACTAGAATAATATTGGTTTTCGAAGTAGAATGATCAATTGAATAAATCGTCCTTGCCTTCAACATCGTATCTACTTCTTTCATTACGGCTTCTAATACTTTGGGATTATAATTCCACAATTTTCTGTCTAAAGAGTATTGCATTTGGCTTTAGAGGAATAAGATGTATAAAATGTCCATCTTTGAAGTTCTCGAGATCTTCATACAAAATATATCTCTATACTCAAGTAGCAAATCCTTTAACTTACTTCTCTCAAAGTGAGAACATAATTTACCTATTGATATCCATTTTGGTTCAAGATCATCAACAACATTAACTTTGTTGTATGCTTCAGGAGTTTCAAAATGTACTTGACTTTTAATTGTTGGAATATTGTCTTTGTTAAAAAATAAAACGCTTTAAAGAAACCAACCCCTTTGTAATTTTATTTCCCTTTAATTGAACTACATTGTCTTCAACATTCAAATCAATCACTCATTCCTTGCAACAATTATTGGAACCTCAAGTACAAATCAGAGAAACTCCCAACACGGGATAGAAACTGTTTGATTTGATCATCAATATTAAATATCTTTGAGTGATCCACATTGTCTAGAATGCTTGGTAGATATATAATTTCAATTTTATAGGCATATGTTTTGAAATCAGGACGAGGTAAAAGAAGTGATGCTAAAATTGCCAGAGAGTCAACATGATTATTAATACTTTTGGGAGTAGCATTAATCAAAAATGTCTCAAAGGATTCTAGGTCATCTCACACTCGATCTCTATGATGCTTTAATTTCACATTCTTTACTACATACAAGTTCTTCACTTGATTCAATACAAGCTCAGTGTCTCCTCTTGCTACCAAATACTTGATTCCTCTGAGTTTTGCTTATTACAGACGAAGCAATAATGCTTTGTACTCTACAATGTTATTAGTATTTTTAAAATCAAGCTCAAAAGAGAAAGGGAAGAACTAACCCAATGGAGATATTAATATCACACCGACACCCGATCTAGTACTTGAAGAACTCCCATCAAATTCCATTTTCTATAACTTTGAAATCTCTCCATTTGAACTCATAAACGGTTCAACTTCCTCTCCTGGAAAAATTACATAATTTCCAAATTGACATTAATGATACAAAATTTGAGCTTTAGGGTCTTCAAAAGGGAAGTTTGCATATTTGTTTTTAGCTTCAGGATGCACTTTTATCTTGTTCTTTCCCACAAGTGTAACAACCTCCGACTACTCCATCTTTATTTCACCTCCCATATCTTTACAAATGGTTCTACTAAGAAGAACAGTGTAGCTTGCCAGAATATCAGAAACCAAAATAGTTAGTTTCAACCTCTTATACGGGCAAGTGGCTAGAACCACTTGTGCATCTTTCACCTGGCCCATTAAGGACACTTGTTTCTCATCCATTAAATAACACCTACCAAAGGTCTTTGTGAGTGTGAGACCTAAAACTTTTATGATTTGTGTTGGAATGATGTTATCTGAGGCCCCAGAATCTATAATGTAATCACTCAATTTTCTACCATTAAGCAATAGGGATACATAAAATGGATTTGGTTTACTATCCCCCACACCGGTCTCTAGAACTTTTGATGTTTTTAGAATTTTATACGACTCAAGATGTTCTTTGGATACAAAAATGAGAGTTCAAGTAGGAGGTGAAGTTTCTTCATAATGGTTGGTTTGGGATGTTGAATTACATTCCCCTTTTACATATTTGACTAGTTTGTCCAATTCTCTCGGGTTTGACTTCAAGTACTCAATATTAGAAATGATTATTGTAGAGGTCTTTCAAAATTCAATAATGTCAAAAGAAGAAGAATGGGTAGGGTTTAGTGGATCTTTCTGTTGAATTTTAATGTTAGTTCCCAATTTCATATTAGGGGATGGGGTGTTCTTAGTATGTTATTTGCCTTTGAATGTTGCACTTGATAAAGTACTCCCCGGTGAAAATTTAGGAGTTCTTTGGTTTATAGTCAACATCACACAAGAAAGATCATTCAAAGTTGCTAGAATATCTCTTATTTCATCACCATCAAACTCATATTCCAAATAAGTGTCATGACTTCCTGACCCTTCTAGATTCACCTCTTCTACATGTGCTTCTCCAATTTCATCTTTTGCAGCGTGTATTTGCAAGTATCATAACCAATTTGGATAAGTGACTCCATCATGATCAGTATTTAAGTGAAAGGAACACAAAGTTTCTTTTCCTGGAGTAGATTCATTTTGGATTTAGGGTTGGTTGTATGACATGTTCTTCCCTTGAGGTGAATTGTATTACTTTTGCCTTGCAGCTTGATATGGGTTTTGATACGGGGGATTATTTTGCCTCTACCTTTTCAAGGTGATCATGTCATTCACTAATCTTTGAAAAACAAGGTCGGTAGCAACTGATGATGAAGCTCTAGAAGTTTAGATGTCTCTCTTCCATTTGCTAGTCATATTGAGTACATCCTCTAGTTTAATAGTTGACCTCTATGTTGCTGCTAAATCTTGAACTCCATCCTTTTGTAAATGAAAACTGATGTTAAGAGGCATAGTGTTAAGAAAGAACCCTTACTAGTTTAGACACTTGGCTTGGATGCAACAAGTATTTTTTTCACAATCTTGTCAAACTTTGCTACAAGCTCCCTCGAAGGTTCTTGTATTTCTTTCTTCAGTTGGGCTAACTGAAGAAGCAAGTTATTCTCATCGTCTAGCGTCTTTAATCTATTGATTGATAGAGGTATAAACTAGACACTAAGAGGGATGCAATGTAAACTTGTAATGTAAACCTACTCATTCACTTAAGCACTTTAAACTTTTCACCAATTCATTCACATCTATTAGTAAACTTGTAATGTAAATCTACTGTAACATATAAATTTGATCAATCACATGCATGAAAATAAACACATAATGCAATATTTGTTACTTAGAAACCCTCCAAGGTGAAGGTAAAATTGGGGTGGGGATGGCACCCACAAATCTTCACTACTACAATAATAAAGTTAACCAGTCAAGGTTACAATGTTTGATCATAAGATATGATCTACTCTATGAGGATTCTATCCCGTTGAAGGCTTAAGAGACTTCTAGGTCTCACCTTGTTAGAGAATTTAACACTCACAACATAGTAAGGACTCTATTAGGAGATTAGGAAAGATCTATTAAGACTACTCTATTAAGAGATTTACCTTGATTCAAGTTGATTAAAACTGATTCAGTACCTGACTCTCAATTTTTTTTATAAGTTTATTTTGAGTCTTCTCCTTGCTAACTGATCCTCTCCTATGATTTGATATTGCTTACATCTTTCCCTTTTACTTCACTTCTCATGAATAGGTCACTTGCTACGTTAGATGATAACAAAACTCTTCATTGATTTATGATATGTTCTTAATCCTTCACTATATAATGCTCCATGTTCACACATATACTCTTCTCATCTCCCTCTTTTTCCTTATGATATAGATATAGGTTAAGATGATCACTATTTAAAGAGTTTCACAAAGAGTTTTCTAGATGATTCCATGTTTTGCCTCTTCATCTTGATCATTGAAAACGCAACATAGGAATTTGTGATCCATGTCATGTAAATATTCAGTAACAACCTCTGCATGTATTAAATGTTCTATAACAACCTCTACAAAATTTAAATGTTCCTCCCAAGTCGACTTGCCAATCATTTTTCCTGAAACTTTGTTCCATTCAAGACTTTTATGTAAACTCTACATTACTTGGTCTTTTCTATTTCCTGATGCTCAAACTTGTCATTTCTTGGTCTGTATTGCTCTTATGATGCTCAACATGTATTGCACTTGACACACACTATGTAAATTGACACTCGTATGCTTGATATTTGATCGCTCATTTATGAGCTCAACTCATAGATAAAATGCTCTGTGACCATAAACTTACTCAACTCCTATAGAGCTCGGTACATACTTGCTTATGTACATGACTTGACCTATATAGAGTAGTTTGATCATAGTGATGACCGTTTGACTCTTCCTTGCAAATGACTAAGTAGTTGACATTAATAGACAATGATGGTTAAAGATACCAACAATGTCCACCTTTGGCATTAGTGGAAAAAACACATTGTCATATTTACATCATTACAATACAATCTAATAAATGAGCTCTCCCCCAAGTCTTATGCCAATGAATAATAAATTAAAAATGCAAAAATGAATAACAAATCCATTTCACCTTTATTCAAATCCATGTGTCACCATTTGATATCTCATTTTATCCTTTTCAAGTCTATTTCCCCTTTCCAAGTAGTCTATTTTCCCCTTGTTTTTTAACACTATATCACTTTTGTTGGTGTGGAATAGCTGGAAGTAATCCATGTTTTTTAATGAAATCTTTATGAACTATGGTAATTATGGATGATGCATGATCCCATGTGGTTCTTGTTGCCTCCAAAATAGTAATCTGCAACTATAGTCTTGCAGCCAAATCAATTAAACTATTGACAATTGAAAGATTATGATCTTCTATGATAAGATCTTGGGTTGTTTTCAGTTCTCTCTCGGTGACCTCCAAATGAGGTATCGTCATAGTCTAAATAAAGATCAATTTGGATCTCATATTTTTGTGAGCTACCTGAAGCTTGGCCAATGTGCCTTGAGCATTCAATATATTATTGCAATGATCAATGCTTGATCCTTTTGACTCTAAAATAATGTTGTTGGATCTCTTCATCTTAGCCTAAATTTTATTTATCTAGGCCCAAACATTGTTAATAAACCCTGAAAAATTTGTGTAAATGGACCCTGACACATCTAACAAAGTTAATAAACCTTGACACATCTGACAAAGTTCAATCATAACTTGTACCTTCTCTTGTAGTTGCACTTTTTGCTTGGCAATGGTTATGGAGACCTTATTATCCACAACCTTAGTTTCAAATCTTCTAGCAAACCAATCCATTATCTTCTCATTTGACTCCACCCTTTCAGCATTCACTTGATCAACTATATTTACAAGCTAGTTGATGATTGGTGCATCTTCTCTAAAATCCTCAATGTCAAAAGCACTAATAAAAATATGTTATACATCATTTAATTCTTCATTTTTCATAGGCCATAACAAATGTCCCCTCTCATTAATGACTTCACTCATCCTTTGACATAATAAATCACCCAATTCTTTCCCCTACTCTTCCTTTCCTTTTATTTTATCAATCTTTTTAAGTGCTACATGTTTCTGCCTATGCTCTCTTCTTAGTTCTTCTTGTCCCTTCTTCTCCACCAAAACTTCTTCTTAGTTCATCTAGACTAACCTCAATGTCTAGTGAAACAGTATTTATTGCTCTTTTATGTTAGGATTAAAGCACGAATAGAAATAACAATTACATGCAAATATAACCAATAACAGAAAATAATAGATCACACAGAATAAAACACAAGACACCAAGATTTAACATGGTTCACCCAATCCTTGGGCTACGTCCACTAAACAGCAAGTCTGATATTATTACGATCCAGTGATTATAACTTGATTACAGTCTGTAATCCCTTACAATTCAATGTCACCACAAGAACCAATTTCACATCACAGCTATAAAACAATCCCTGACCCTAAGCTATTTTATACAAGTATTTTTACCGCTTTAGGGTTATAATTAATAATTACATGTCAGCCCAAAATCTTGATAAAATAGGGCCCAATTTATTTTTTAGAATTTATGAAGTATGTACAGTACTTTCTCAATCAGTCACCACAATCTAACATTTTCCTGCTTGGTGAAGGAGTGTTGCTTCTCGGCACTGCCTTGAGAGCTAGTGAAGGGATGTCACCACTCCATCTTCCTTGTGCATCTATGCTCAAGACAACATTAGTTGCACTTGATTTGGCTTTATTTGATTCTTTGCTTTCCTCAAATTGAGGTGCTAAAACAATCTTATCATTTACACTTGTTTCATTCTCTTCACCATTTTCTTGTGGACTTGTTAGCCTTGAATGATTGGCCTCTGGAGTGTCAGGAGTGTTGGCATGTATAGGGGACATGCTTCCTTATGGACTAAATACACCTGAACTTTCTCCACTTATGTAATCATCTTTGATGTTTACAATGTCTATCTCTGCCCTCTTTATTGTTAACCCAAAAATGTTTTTCCAAAGCAACTCGGTTTGTTTTTTTCACAACTTCCTCTTTATTTGGTAAGATATAAAATGTTATATACTTTGGAACAAATCTTCTCCTATACTTATCCAAAAATGTGTCATGTTGTTCCTGGGATATATTTGGCATTACTCTGACTTATGTATTAGTCCTTATCTTTTTCTGTTCCTCCTCTGCTGGTTCCCAACTTCTCTTCAATCTATCAGATAGATCTTGATATATCTATTTCTCTATTTCACTAGGAACTAGTTTGAAATTTTAGATCATTTCTACCATAGCCTCCTCAATTTTATTTCTATCATCATTATCTAGTGTATCATATTTTACAAATTTGAAACTAGATAAATATGGGGAGTTCCTTACGTCTACACACACCCCATCAACAAACTTAGATTTCCTCTTAGGTGGCCCTTTGATCAATCTCCTTCTTTTGGTTCTACTAGCACTAGGCTCAATGGACTCTGCTACTCTCTACTTTGTAGACTACTCGGCACTAGCAGCTACCCTGGTCCTTGGCTTGTTTGGTGGTGGAGGTGTCACTCTTGGCTTCTTCTTTGTTCCTTGAGCCTTCTTTCTCGATGTCATGACAACAACTAGGGCTTTTCCCTTGTCACCTTCTTCTTATTCCTCTTCCTTGTCACCACTATCTTTTCCCTCATCTTCACCAAGACCTTGTGTCAGTTGAAATGGCTCTTTTCCCTTGCCCGGGGTGCCTAGTTTAGCTTCTAGGTCTTCAATCATTTTCTTCCTTTTTTTCTCCTTGGAAGCTATCTTGATATTCATTGTTATTCACAATTATGACCAATTCTTCAAGTATCCTCATTCTCCTTTTCATCCTCTGCTTAAATTCATCAAAATAAGCATTCATGACATTTTAAAAGAATTCTCCTAATTGAGTAATATGCTCATTTATCCACTTTGTCATTGGTTTGTATTTCTCCCATACAACATCACCAATAAAAGGAAAATACTTATGGATATAAAAGAATATACAAAAATGAGAGATCCAAACTTACACATTGAATTCTTCACTTTTCTTATGGATGCTAGATTCTTTGCATGTTGTAGTCTTTGTAGCTTGGCAAGATCATACTCGTGATCTTTCATTACTATCTTCCATGCTTAATCCATAACATACAAGACACATTATTTAATATGCTCGATTGGTAGAATTTATGAGCTATAACCCTCACTGTAAATTCAATTTGTGAATCAGAGATGTTTGTAATGGACAAACCATGTCCATTCCACTTGGCTACTAAGTTTGCCTCAATTTCCTCATGACTCAAACATCATATGGTTTTCTTCTTGTCTAGGGTTTGATAGCTTGTAACAAGCTATGAATCATTTTCTTTGTGATCTCCACTGGGCCATTTTGTAGCCAATACTTCACATCATGAATTCTACTCAAAATAACTTTAATCCACTCGATTTTGAAATTTCTCGAGAATTCTAGGGCATGAGTTTTATTATCATTGGTAAACGACCGAAACCTGGATTAATTATTATTATTTATTGGTATTAATTGTTAGTATATATTAAGTGAAGGTAGATTCAAACCCAAGACCTCCCACGTGAGAGGCTCACAAGTTGTCGTTGCATTGTAGGCTTTTGCCTAATTCTAGGGCTCGAGTTAACCCTTTCCGCTCAACAATTTAAAATTCATCCTTCAAGATTCCTTCATTGCACAATTTCTCATAAGCTTCACTTATTTCATAATCTCCTACTTTTCCAATCTTACACATAGAATAGGTTTTGACATCATGAATCATAATAAGTTTAGGTGGTATAGAGAATAATGCACCCATTGAGTCTCCTTTAATAGTAATCTTTGGAATAACATGAAACTTTGGTGGAGGACAAGCATCACTCTTCACCATTTGGATTCTACTAACCTCTTGACTCATTCCAATGGTTGATGAAGCTTCCATGTTCGTAGTTAGGGTTTGAAGTTCTTTCTTCTCTAGATACTCAACACAATTTAGATCTTCACTCATTCAAGCTTCTTCGTCCAAATCGCTCTTGAATTCTTTGCTAGTTGCTAAAATTTCCAAATCACTATGTGTTCTCAAAAATCGGAATGCAAGGTACATGATAATGTCTTTGAAATTCATTATATACCTTATTTTGATTGATTTAGAGTCTTCATTAATATTGTGTACTTTGGTGAGTGGAAGCCAACTATCTTAGTCGATATTGATGCCTTTCAACTAGGTCTTTGTATTAAAACTTGGTCTCTTCCACATCATTTGGTCTCTACCATTCCTCTTCTGAAGTGCTTAGTCTATGTTACAATGCTTAGTCAACATAGATAAATTTACTAACACTCAACAACCTTTCACAAATTTGTTCTTGTGCATCTTCACATATGCAGATATGAACTTTTGACACATTTTTGTGTAAGGAACTAATGTATGGTATATCAATTAAGTAGAAAATTCCATACATACCTCTCTTACTTAGTTTGAGATGACAATATCACCTTCTCCATTGGATTGGGTGACCTTAGCTTTATTTGCTACACTATTTCCATCTTCTGCTTTCTTTTTCCATTTTTGGCTCATCTCTTTCTTGATTTGCTCAATGTTCACTTCACCTTTGTCTTTGTCTTTTGTATGATTTTCTAAATGTACTTGAGTCCTACAATTCTTGCTTTGACATCCAAACTTGTGACATATGGAACATGCATTGTTAGGTGCATAATTCTTCCTTTAATTTGTCTAGTGAGGCTTTGTCTGTGATTTGCATTCATATTCTCTATGTTCATATTTCTGATAGTTATAACAATATCCTTCAAATTTAGGTGCAGTAGATGTATTCCTTAGTCTTGACCTACACTCATGTATTTAATGTTCTTGTTTCTTGTAGTAAAAACAATAAGTAGCAAACTTAGGTTCAAAATTTTGCATACCATGTTTTCTTTGACAGATATTTCTAGGATGATTCTCCTTTCTCAGTGCATGAATGTCCTGACCTATTAGAACAACTTAATTACTTCATAAGTTTTTCAAAGTACTTCATTGCCTCTTTTAGTTTGTTGAATCTCGCCATAGATTCTTCCTTAGTTTTCAATTCATTCTTCAGTATGTTCTTCTGTGATTTGAGATTTGAAATTTTCACATCCTTGTGAATAAATTCCTAATTTGCAAGCATTAATTGACTCATCATGTCCAATTGAGTATTTGTGATCTTTTGCACATCTATATCCTTTCTTCAAGTTTGGTAGCCATTACCCTTTTGTCTTCTTCAACCATAGTCCTATCTTCTTCAACTTTCTTCTTTTGTTCAGTCACTTCACATAGTCTTACTAGTTGGATTTCATTTTCTCTTTTTAGTCCTCTCATCTCTTTATTCAGGAGTTTGTTTTTATCAAGTAGATCTGCAGATGCTTTGTTATTTGGATCGATTGATTCAAACAATCCTTCAATCTCAACTTCTTCATAGAAAATTTATTTTATATGGATGGAAATATCCTTTCTTCTTTTTAGGGAATCCTTTTGATCTTGTCTTGCCTTCTCAAGTTTCTATACTATGTATGTCAATCACTTGATTGTCAATAACCTTATCCAGTTTGAATGCCTCCATCTCCAATGTCTAATCTTCAAGATATTAAGATTCTCTCAAAGAACTAATGCTCTGATACTAATTGTTGACTAATGGAGGTATAAATAGGATAGACTAGATACTGAGGGGGGGGGGTGAATCATAATCTTAAACACTTTAAACTTTTCACCAATTCATTCACATGTATCAGTAAACTTGTGCATGTAAAAATTGTAATGTAAATTTATCATAATATATAAATTTGATCAATCACATGCATGAAAATAAACATATAACACAATATTTGTTACCTATTAACCCTCCAAGGTGAAAGTAAAACTGGGGTGGGGATGAAACCCACAAATATACAAAACTATAGTAATAAAGTTAACCAGTTAAGGTTACAATGTTTTATCATAAGATATGATCTACTCTGTGAGGAGTTTGCCCTGTTAAAAGCTCAAGAGACTACTAGGTCTGACCCTGTTGGAATATTTTAATACTTACAACAAAGTAAGGAATCCGTTATGATATTTACAAAGATATGTTAAGACCACTATGTTAAGAGATCTACCCTTATTCAAGTTGATTAAAACTAATCTAGTACCTGACTCTCAGTTTTCTTTGTAATCTAATTTTGATTCTTCTCCTTGCTAATTGATCCTCTCTTATGATATGATATTACCTGTCTTTCCCTTTCACTTCACTACTTGTGAATAGGTAAATTTCTCTGTTATATGATAACAAAATCCTTCGCCAACTTCTAATATGTTCTTAATCCTTCACTATATAATGCTCCATGTTTGCACATATAATCTTCTCATCTCACTCTCTTTCCTTATGATATAGATCTAGGTTAAGATTATCACTATTTAAAGAGTTTTGTAAAGAGTTTTCTAGATGATTCCATGTTTTCTCTCTTCATCTTGATTGTTAAACACACAACATAGGGATCTATGATCCATGTTGTGCAAATGTTTTGTAACAACCTCTTCATTAAATATTATGTAACAACCTCTAAAAAATTTTAATGTTCCTTCCAAGTCGGTATGATAATCATTTTGCCTCAAACTTTGTTTCATTCCTAACTTTTAAGTAAACTTTGCATTACTCAATCTTTATTGTTTCCTAGTGCTCGACATGTATTACACTCAACACTTGTATGCTTGATACTTTCTTAGTTGCTAATGAGCTTGACTTGTACAGAAAATGTTATATAACCATAAACTTACTTGACTCCTATAGAGCTCAGTACATGCTTATGTACACAACTTGACCTATACAAAGTAGCTTGGTTGCAATAATGACTCTGCCTTGCAAATGACCAAGTGCTTGACACCGATAGATAACAATGGTTAGAGATACTAATAGAATCATGTTTCAAATGTTGCTACCATTTCATCCCAAGTGGTTATAGAAGTATGAGGCAGATGATGAAACCATTATGTCACAACATAAGCAAGAGTACTGACAAAAATAAAGACAACCAAATCCTCAATAGGAACGTCAAAAATTCAACACACAAATTGAAAAGCACTAATATGATCTTTAATAGAGACTACATCTTGACCCCATTTAGGTGGAGCTCCAAGGTTTGGCACTAGGTTCAAAGGGTCTCTTGTTTGTCCCTAAGGATTTATTATCATATTTGGTAACACAAAGTTCAAGGAATGAATATTCATATAAAGAGGTGTTTTAGTGCCTGGGGTGGTGAGTTCTTGTACCATTAAAAAGGGTTGAGACACAAGAGGTGGTGAGGAGGGTCTATTGACATATTTTACTTTCCTCCTCCTTTGAGTGTGATCAGGAGCAAAATTTAAACTTCTTACTGCTTCAAAGTCTTGGTTTGTAACTCCTTCATACCTCTTGGCCCAATTTTTTTTGGGTTCAACCAATTTATCACACCACTAAACACAAAAATTAATTCTTTCCAAGATCTTGAGAAACCCTATCTACTACTACTTGTTCTTGAACAATAGGGACAACTCTCAATCTTTTTGCAATTTCTTCCTCTCTTTGCAAGAGTCTCAATACTCATTGATATTGTCTATTACTTGTTCTAAAATTCAAAGCTACTAGATTTAAATCAGGAATAATATCCTCTTGTGTGTCATGAAATCCTAAATTAGTTTGCAGTACAAGGGACACATCATAATGTGGTAAAACCATGATTTATCATAATCAAAATTTCTATGCAAACCAAGTTGTCACTCATTCGACTCCCTACTAGAGTCACCAAAAATTTGTTGGTGAATACATTTGTTTTTATATTGATGATTCTTGATTGACCCTATCTCCCTCTTTATATTGAAGATAAAAAAGTTCACAACAGTTGGGCAGGTTCAATAACTACCTCCCCTTTGAATTCTTGTGAGGTACAACTCTCTTGTTGGATATGCAATGAATCCTTAAACTAAATGCACAATCTTTTTTTTAACCAAAAAATAGCTAAAGGAAACATAGTTCATTCTTAGATGAGAATTCATTTACAAGTGATTACAAGAGATGACAAGTGATCAAGAAAATATAAATTTCTTCTTCTATTTGAACATTCATAAATTTTTCAGAAGATAACAATGATATTTGAATCGGATAATTCCATATTAACAATGATCAAGATCAATCAAAGATTTCAAAGAAATGCTTTCAAATAAACTTTCTTCAATTAAATCCTTAAACATACAAATTCATATTAATCTCGTGATTCATTCATTTTGCAATGATTCTTAGTTCAATCATAGGAGATCTATCAAATATTGATTTGTTTCTATTATCACTATGAAAAAGATAACATTTTGTTATATACTAACAAAGATCAAAAAATTATGTTTTCTTTCCTTTATCTTCTAACCTTAAATAGTATATGTCAAAGGGTGTCTCCTTGACAACCCAACCCCCTTGACAGTTAACAAAAACAATTATTAAAATAGAAAAGTTCAACATGAAACACATGTCCCATGAGCTCAAAAGTACTTAAAACACATAAAAAGGAGACCCATTAAGCCAATGAATCATGAGCTTTATTCCCAACTTATTCTTCATGGCCACTTGCATCTCATGCCAATTCCTACCTGCAATAGACATCCACAAACTCATGAAGTGCACTTGAATTGGTAGTCCTTAGACTAAATAGTCGTGCTACCTTGCATGAGATTAATTATTACTTTGATCGGCTTTAAATATGTTAATGTAAATAATTATTATTTACACTTTACTTAAGTTTACTCAGGATAAATGCATTATTTTATTATTTCTCAAGTTAGACACAGGATTTTGGGTACTCATATGAGTTGTCTTGTTGACAACACAGGAGTAAGCAACTCTAATTTAGCACATGGTGTCTACAACACTGGAGTTTGCATAAACAACTGAGTCATCATGTTGACAACACAGTTGTTCACACTCTCAATTTAGCACGTGGTGTCTACAACATAAATTTACGTGACACACCTTTGTAGGCTTATCCTTTCATCATCGCACTAACTCTTGTGCTTAATGGAGGATAATCCATTCCTGGTGGACATGTGCTTAGTTGTGAGCCTTATCATATGGTTAACTCCTAGACATTCTAGATGCATCATAGAGGCCTTTATATTTAGGCTCTCCTAGTGTACTATACAATGAATTGAATATCATATTGTTATTTTAATCTTACTCTGTTGGTCTATTTTGTGTTAGTTATTGTGCTTCTTGGTCTTGGGTGATTTTTCCCTAAGGCAAATTCTTACAAAATAGACTTCAAACTATTTGAACAAAGGTTCAATATCAAAATTCCCTACATCAAATTGGATCATGTTGTTGGGGCTTATTATCTACATATCTTTAGGAAACCTAGTATAGGTGTATTTGATATCAGTTTCAATACTTTGAGCATTGGTGATAGCAGGCCTATAAATTTAGCATCTCTAGGTCATGTTTCTTTTTATCAAATACAATATACTAGAGTCTACTATCTTGAAAGGATTCTTAGCTAGGAACTTTTCTAGATCATATTGTTCCACGTCAGAGATCTATATCACTATGACTAAACATTTATCTTCCTCTATTTCCTAGGAAGGCATTTGTGCTTGTACCTCATTTAGTAAAGCATCAACCCCATTGAAGATCATTACACATTGGTGTAGAAATTCTTTACCTATTTGGATTACACCATATATACATTCATCTACATTATTCACCATGACTTTGTATTGTTGAATTTGGTTCAACAAGTTTTTATTGTTTGGTGATGTTGGGTCAAAGATTTGGGGTGTTTGTGCCAGGGGTAAAACACTTGAACCATCCAAGGAATTATATTCTCGGCCATCATATTAATTACTTGTTTCAAATATTCCTTTTCCTTTACATCTTTCTAGGATTGAATCAACATTTGGTAAGTGGGTTCACTCAACCAATACTTTTTGGTTTCTTTGTTTAATACTCCCAAACCTACCCTTGTGATCTCAAAATCTCTAACATTCAAATTTGTAGAAGTACCTTTGGGATCATATAGGGCAACCTCTATAGTTACTTCCCCTAGTTTTTTATTTGTTATTGAGGGGAGTTTTTCATTGTTTTAGGTTTTGGGGCCTTAGCAACATATTTCTTCGGCATATCTTTTGTAGGTACACAGATCGAGACCAAGCTTGTTTTCTTGCAAATAGAATTAGTCAACCAATTTGGTACCATTGAAGAAGGTTCCCTACCAAAACTTTTATGGGTGTACTTAATGAATCCAAAATTTGTGAAATGCTATCCAAAGTGGCTTGAACATGTTGTTCATTATCCATTGAGCCTTGAGTTTGTTCTTGATCTACATCAAGGTCTATTTCAGTTTATTCCCATGCCACTATGGGGCTTTGTTTCATGAACCTTGATTTGGACCTTGTCCTTTGTATCGTAGGTTAATTTTGAATTGGTTCAATGACCACTACCTTCAAACCCTTTTTGTTACCTATAAAACCAATTGAACATATCGTAATAGCATTAGAGAAATAAGGAGATTCTTGGATTGTATTTTGATTTTGAGATTGAGATGTTCCTAATTCTTTCCTCTAATGTTAAATCCATATTTTGGTGCATTTAATAACACCATTGATTCTTTTCATTATGCCATCCATTTTGGGTTTAGACCAATCAATAGGAGGTATGGGATGATCTTTCTGCTTGAGGTATTCAAGCTCAATAACTCTTAAACCATCCTCCTGAACTTCCTTTAGGTTCATTTTCAACTTGAAGGCCAAAACTTGTGATAAAACCATCCTGGAATGACTCCTCCTTTGATCTTCTCTTCCATTCAAGAAATCTTCTCAATAATCCTCTAAGTCGGGTATGGGTGAGAAATGATCTCCTACTTGTAGGACTCTCCCAACAAATCCTTTATTGTCGAACCCTTGTCTAACTTGATAGAATTTAAAATCAAAAGCACCCAAATTAGTTCCAATATTTATAACATCCTCTAGATTTTTACATAAATGATTGCTAATTCTAATTGGAAATAAATTGTCCTTTTTATCTATAAACAAAAAAATTATTGTTACCACTGCCAACTAATGATAGACCTCGACTGGAATAAAACAATCCAGAGAAAATCTAGGCAATTTTAAATTTTCTTCGTCAAAGCCTCCCACCCCAAGGTATGTGAACATCGGAAACTAGGTGAAAAAACTACCATGTACTTGTATGAATTGCAATGCTTATAAAGAGACCCTCTCTTCCCCTCTGCGTACTAGTTCAAAACATAGTTTACCAAAGAAAACATCACGAATCTTTATGTAATCAATCAACACTTGGCTCTTCTATAGGTAAAGACAATAGTTATATATGAAGACCTCATCATTCCAAGGTTCATGTGGTAAGGGGGTGAGATTTTGAGTATAGGTTAAGTAATAGACGAGGTGCAAAGACATAAAGAAGTTATTCTTTATCATTTGTATTAGCTTCAAATGATCCCTCGTAGAACCTATTATAATTTCAGCCCAATCCAAATATTGTTTTCCATCTAGAATAATATCAATAAAGTGATACATCCAGTCTTCAAAATTATATACTATAGGTGAACCTTTGATTTTGTGTAACATGAACACTAAATAATGTATGTGAGGCTTCATATGATCTTTAATTAAACCTTTTGGAATATGTGAACCTCCCTTGTAGAAATTGTCATTCCAACGATGGGGTATGACAGAACAGTTTTTTTCATAATTCTCATTGAACTTGGCATAGGATTAGGTAGGGGTAAACTCAACAAAAGTTTCATGTGGTATCTTTGACACATAGGTGATGTTGTCTCAGTAAACTAAAAGCATAATGCTTCTATCATTTCTTCTAATGCATCGAGATCTAATGTCATAGTGGTGAGCACGTTTTGAACTAGTTCAGGGCTGATAACGGCTTAAGGGAAAGTCATAGCTTGTAATATCCCACTATCCATGATTTTCCCCATGAGTTAAACTTCCACATTTGACTAAATTTTATCACAAACATCATCTATATTGACCCCCTTTAAATCATATCAGTTAACAAAGGATTCTTGCAATCTATACTAACATTGTGACAAAAAAAATGCAAGGACAATTTTATTTTTTCCCAATTCTTGAAGAGAATCACAATACTCAAATAAGCTCGAAGAGAAGTTTGTTGAGAACTAGAAGCTTGAAGTGATGAAATGTCAAAAAAATACCTTGAACCTATAGAAGTAACTCTTCTAAACCTTGGGAACCTTTATCCTTTGTATCTCTATAGCTAATATTCAAAATGAAAATGAACTCACCATTAAGGACGAGTCTATTTAAATGATGTGAATAATTAATTAGCACAAATGATGAGATTTTGGTAATGTTTACTTCTCTGGAAATTCAATATGATAATGCTCTTCATAGTGATTGCCATAAATGAACATCCTTTCATCCTTATAAGTTTTTACGTCATCATGATTATCTCACCATGTTTTAACCTCATCAATTTCTTGAGCCTCATTTTGTGGTAGCTTTCCATTTTATGATTTCGAATAAATAGAACTCCATCATAATTGCCCTTTTTATTGTTAATCCATGCACCATTTTTCCTTTATTTACATCATCTGGAGGTACATGGGGTCCACTTTCACATTCATAGTGTTCAACCTACTTTAGCCTTTACACTTGTTTGTAGTGGGTCTGGCCTAATCATCTTTGAAAGAATGCCCTTGAAGTGTGTTAGAGAACAGATTGTCTTTTCATACAAAATTCAATAATTCAATCTATGCCTAAGGCTAGAAAATCCAATAAGGTTCACAAGAGTGGGGTAAATGTCGTGTTAATCATTTTCCTCTAAATGTTTATAGGTACAACTCCCTTCATGAATAATTTATAAATGAAATCGAAAGATTAAAACAAACAAATTGCACACTTTTGCTAGAAAGTGTTTAAGGGACACTCACCTACTCTTAGGTACTGAGGTATTGATTTACAACTTTAGAAATTTAACACTTAATAAAAAAGCTCATAGTATTTCCACAAGTGATTAAGTCTCGAATATGAACTTAAATTCTATAGCAACTTAAACCAATTTTCACAAATGAAAGACAAATACAAACAATAGGAGAAATAGTAGTAGATGCCATACAATATTAACCATCACGACTCACAAAGTGACCATAACTAATTCTGCTCAAACACTAAGTTTCAAAGCATAGTAAAATATGAAATATATATATATATATATATATATATATATATATATATACATATATATATATATATATATACATATATATATATATATATATATGTATATATATATATATATATATATATATATATATATATATATATATATATATATATACATATATATATATATATACATATATATATATGTATATATATATATATATATATATATATATATATATATATATATATTCAAAAAGACTTCCCAAGCACAAAGTCATTAAGAGAGAACTTTCACATATACTACTATCTGTCTATTACTATTTCCATCCAACCAACTTTAATAAAACTAAACTTATCAGAGTATTTTTATGCTACTAAAATATAATCCTATTCTAGCCAAATGCTCCAGCATTTATAGTCTTTTAAAAACCCAAAAAGGCCTCCATCAAAACCCAACCTTTTGGTTGAAAACAATTATAAGAAAAGAAACAATTTTTTAAATAGTTTTGAAAATCCAATTGTCAAAGATAACCATTTGTACCTAAACATCCTCGCCAGGCTACCATGGTTTTCTTAACTAATTTCTAGCTTCTGGAGGTGCTTGCAAATTCTTGCATTGCATGGGAGTGAGGATTCTTTACGCTGAGTAGTCTTGATCTACATGCATCTTTCTGCCACTTCAGTTCCCTAATCCTATGACTTTGCTTTGACATAAAATCCTTGTTCAAGTATAACATTGATTCACTGTTGGCCAGGGTGGTGAATTCTGTAGAAGTAGGGGTGTCACTATCCTTCATCCCAGACATGGTGTAGTTAAAGCTCTTAGTTAGAGCCTCAGAGTCCATGTTGCCATCATTAAATTGTAAGATACCTATAGGGTCGACAATTTGCAAGTTTGTCAATAGTTATTTATGCATTCTAGCAACTTCAAGTTCCACTACTCGCATCTCCTCGATGGATCCTTTGTAGATCAAATCTTTCCAACCCATATTATTTTTTAGGATGAATAACATACATGAGTCTATAGTCTTCATGGGGTTTTCACTCAGAAACTTCAACACACCATAGCTTTCAACTTTGTGTACTTGAAACACAATGGCTTGGCACCAGCTTTGATCTATCTCCCATTCCAGAAAAAGGGTTTGGACCTCACCCAACAATGCTTCTCCTTCCATGTCCATGGTAGTGAAATCCAGGATAAAATTACTATCCCCCTTTACTATCGATCCTACCCACTCATGCATTGCATTTGAGAGTAATTTTTCCCTTTGCATTTGTTTGACCAATTGTTAGCTATCTGGTGAATTGGGATCAAAATATTATGGAGTTAAAATCAATGGAAAAGCACCCAAAATCATTAGAGAATCCATGTACTTAGCCATAGTGATTATTAACCTTTTCAGTTCTTTCTTTTCTTTGCTATCCCTTTCAGATTGAGTCAGAATGTGATCAGCTAAGAATTTGAAGAAGTGGTTCCTAGTATCTCTGGTGATGGCCCTCAACTCCATAATAGTAAATTTAAAATCCTCTATGTCAATCTCCTCATATTCCTCCTTTTGTTTATAGGTAGCCACCTTTGTTGTCACCTCTCCAGTCATAAGATCTTTGATCAACCGCATGTCACTTTTCATCTTCTTGCTCTTAGAACCGCAGGCTGTGTATTTTGTAAAAATGCCCATAATGGGTATGGACACCGATTAAAGACTACATTTCTTGCTTATTGAGTTTGATAGCCATGGTGGAATAGTGGAAGTGGTCATTATCCCTTGATTTCCTTTGGGGGAGTCATGAAACTAGGCTAGTTCGACTTTGAGGCCTCTATTAATTCTACATCACCACTTTGATTGTCTGAGAAAGTGAGCTCTTCTCCTTGATATTGTCCTTGATTTATCATTTTATCTTTCTAAACCTTCTTTTGTGTGAGTGCGTCAGATTTGATCTTAGACCTAGTTCTAGGAGTCATGATTTGTTTAGGAGATACTACTCATTTTTGCTTCCTAAAAGTTGAAATACCACCTACAACATGAGATGAAATTTGGATGTTAGAAGTTAATGTTTTAGAGAAAGAAACCACCTTTGGGAACTTTGTAGTTTGTTTGTCATTGATTGATTTTATTTTTCTTCTCCTTAACTAGTTATCTATACAGGTTAAAATGGATCTAGTTCTAAGGTTTATATCATCTTCTTCATCTCGATTCCAATTCACTTCTAGTTGCTTCTTCTCACTTGCCTCTTCCCGTCTTGGTTCAAAAACACTCGAGCCATCTTCAATTATTCCCTCCAATTTGAACTTCAATTGCAAGGAATTAATTTAAGGAAGTGTTAATCTTGAATAATCTCTTCTAACCACCTCTCTCTCACCATTGAAATCTTCCCTTAAGGTTGAGCACCTTTGTTGCGAAACCTTTACTATCAAAATTTCTCCTTCCCTAGTACAATCTAAGGTTAAAACTGAGCAAGTTACTTCCAATCATAGAGGCATTGATCATATTACTGCAAGCTAAATGATCGAGTCTGATGGAAAAATAGACTCTCACTTCTCCCGAGGTAGATTATCTTTAATCATGGAAAATAATTGCCTACATATCTTGGCTATAATAAAATAATAGAATGCATACCAAGGTAGTTTCACATATTCTTCTTCAAATCCTCCCACTCACAGGTATGTAAACTTAGGAAATTGAATGAAAGAGCTTCCATATGTCCGAACTAGCCTTTGGGCCTCTAGGGATATCCTCAACATTCATACTTTTTTAAAGTTCAAATGTAAACTTTCTATCAAAACATCATGCATTTTCTTGAATTCCTCCAACCTTTTTCCTACATTGAGCTAGTGATTTTGCACATAAACCTATGTGTTGGTGTGAACATCATATACTAGTGACTTTTTTGGACTGGTATGAGACTCTATTGGTGGTCTTTCTTTTATCTATTGCCTTCGTGTCTTTTGCCTTCTTTGCGCCCATCAATGACAATACTTAATGTGTGATGCAAATATGATAAGCATCACTTATCTCTAATCTATATGCCAAATGTATGATAATTTCAACAATCTTCACCTTTCACATTGGTGGATAAACCTTTGACCTTCTATGACAAACATTTGTCCTTAGCCTTTTCTACTTCTCCTCTAACACTATGACTATACTAGCGGATGAATTAATGTTGGTGTGGACTTGTCAAAAAATCAATTAGATTCCTTTAAGTGTAGTCTCTTATTCCTTGTCCCCTTTCTGTACATTGCTCCCATTTTCTTCTTATTGATCACATGATAAGATATATTATCAATTAGTGTTGAAATACTTAATCATAATGAAAGGACAGTTACAATTGAGTCACTAGTATGCAATGTTAACCGAGCTCACAAAGGATCCAAGAAAACAAGTTAACCTTGCATAAAGTTGCAGTGTCAATCAAGTTTCAATGGCAACCAAGTTGATAGCTCACACCGAGCTCTAGCTATGTCTACCTAGATCCAATGTGAATTGAGTTAGCAGAGTAGTCTTGATTAAAGGTAATAATCAAGATGGTAAATTAGTGCAAGTTGAGTTAAAAACATCTATTGAGTGATCAGCATGAACCAAGCACTCAACATCAACCGAGTGCCAGCTAGCCAAGGAGACAATGGTGATTGAGTGTTTCCAGTATCACCTGAGTAAAACATTGACCCATCTTATAGTACTGAGCCGACTTGGTGATTATTTTGGAAATAATTATGTTGTAGTTGGCCTATGTATTAACTATCTAGATAGATATAAGTATAAGGTATTTTTTTTATCCAAAGTGTATTCATTATATCATCATTCAAGTATTAGCGAATATGAAAGAGCATATTGTCTAGAAAGCTACAAGCATCACAAGGAAAGGAAGAGACTCATCTATCATCAGGTGATTTTTTTACTTCAAAGGATATTCACCAGTAATCACAATTGCATTTTATATATCTTCCACCAATGTAGGTGCATCAGTCCCAAATCCCCTAACAAGGTGGACCTAACAGTCCTTTACAGAAACTCCTAACAGAGTACATACTTAACCATATTGTATAAATCCTTTCACAAGGTGGACCTAATAATCCTTATTACTCCTAATAGGGTAAGATTTCCAGAAGTGATCATTTTTAAGCCTTAACATGCCAATTTTATTACTGTAGTAACGAAGCATTGTGGGCATCATCCCCACCCTAGTTTTACCTTATGCTTGGAGGGTTTTTGAGTTACCAAATATTGTGTTATGGTGTTGTTACTTTACAACTTTATGTTTCTTGCATGTAAGTAGATCAGAAAACTTAATAAAGTGGATTAAGTGAAAAAAGTTTAAGTGGTTCCTGATTCACCCCCCTCTTAGTCACCTAACTTGCATTACATTTCCAACAATTGGTATCAGACTTTGAAAAAATATATATGCTTCCTAGTTGACTGTGATAGAGTTCACATATAGACAATCAGGCCTGGGATATCATGGGTTAAACCTCTATCATATGAGGTGAATATTGACGAAATAAAATATATTATTGTGGCTCTTATCAATGAGCCAGTAGACCCCAAAGCCACTTACTTTGGAACTCACAAAGAAAAAAAGATAAGAATATCTCTTAGGATTCAAATCCTTCGAATTCTGAAGAGTGGGAAGAAGAGGTTGGAAACCATTAAAAAGCAACTTTCGAAATTAGACACATATCTTATGATCACTAAAGGCAAGGGTAATGATGTAGAAGAGGAAGAGGAAGAAGAAGAAGAAGAAGAGGCAAAGGAAAGTGATGAAGAAGAGGGACCTCTCAAAAAGAAAGCAAAGACCTAATCCAAGCCACTCAAGAGAGAAACAAGATCACTAGCAAGATCAACACTTCTGATAACAACTACCAAGCCAAGGAAGGCGAGAACGCAACTATATCTTCATGATGAAGATGACGAAGGCAGTACCTCAATTATATCCTTGAAGAAGGCACCCAATACCTTTAAAAAACAACTAGAAATTATAAGGGAATGAAGGGGTATAGAAGGATTTAAATACTCTAAATATGACTTCAAAAGCAAAGAGGAGCTTAAACAGATTGAGGAAGTACTTGTACATAAAATGGCAAACTGGAAGTATGACCCTTCTGAGCTAAAAGGGCATGCTTCTGAAAATCTACCAAAGGTTGTTTCACACGTTTAGGGCAGTGCAACAAAAATAGAGAAAGATATTAGAGATTAGACTCTACGAAATCTCATTCTTAATCTCTCTGACAAAGAAATCAAGGAGACTATATCCATAAATGTAAACAAACATACTCCTACATTTAACGCATTTCAATTTTTTTCAAAAAAAATAGAAGATTTTGTGCAGTCCACAATAAAAATATGGAAAAACATCTTTGACATCAAGGATGAAGGAGATCTTCTAGACATTTAGATAGTTGAGGATTCTGATGCTGAGAGGATTGCAATAGAAGTCATGCAATCACTTCCCTCCACTCCTCCAAAGGCAACAATTGTGCAACAATCAATTGAGTTGAACCTAGCTCAACCTAGCAGTGAAGTGAAGAATGTCACACTTTCACTGAGTTCTATCACAAAGGAAATTTAGCAATAGGTCCCATCAGTCTCGATCGAGCATCAAGCTCTCTCTGTCTTGACTGAGCAGCAACAACAAGAACAACATAAGGACTCGGTTGAAAAAGGTAAAGCTATAGTTCATTTTTCAAGTATCTAGAGCAAGAGAAAAGGCAAAGGCAAAGGGATGATAGTTGGTATCATTGATCTTGATGAGGAGATTGTAATCTCAAATTGGGACCAATCAAATCTATCAGCTGAGGAAATGAACATTCTAGGAGAGCTATGGAAGAAAAGGGAAAATCAAAGAATGCTAGGATTTGAGAGAGATAGGAACCAAGTCTTAGAAGACATTAAAGAAATATTCATAGATGCTTTATCTATAGAGGTAAATGAAAAGGTCCCCGTCATTGATCAATTAATTGATATTGTACACAAGTTCAATGAGGATACTAATTGGCAGGACGAACTTCTCATGAAAGTTGAGAGAAAGTTTAAGAATAAAGTGCTAGAAATTGTGGCACAAAAGATAATAGTTAATTAAGTAGAACTATCTAATTTGATTTCTTCATTATAAAATGTTGTTAATAATTTTGTATCTATATTTGTAAGGTTGAGTGATTCCACTAACTTTACCAAGGAAATAAAAGAGAAACTGGACAAGATTGACATGAACTTGAAGGACAGTGCAAATCAATTGGCACTTAATCCAAGCTCCAGTTCCAATCGTTTTGCAAAATCCAAATTCTTGATAGATCTACAATTATAATTGCTAAGGAAAGAGGATAGAATAAGGGAAACATTGGTTGACATTCAATGTATGTTACTTCCCCACAAGGACATTATGCAGAATAAGATGGATCATGCAAGGACATTAGTAAAGGACACAAATCTGTCAATCGCAGATCACATGTATGAGTTATCAATAGAGATTTAGATTGATATATATATATTTTGACGGTATTGAAAGATAACTAGGATAAGACTTTATCTATTATTTTGAAGGTATACCATGATTTTCTTTCTCATTTTAGCATAACCTTGTAAGTATTCTGAGATTAGTAACAAAAACAAAGGGAGAAAGAAAGTGTACAAATGGGGAAAGTACATAAAGGAAGTATATATACATATGTGTATAGATGTGAAGGGAGATATGTATAGGAAGGAGAAAATATGTACAACAACAAGAAAGATATGTAAAAATTAAAAAAATTGAAAAACCAAAAATAGAGTTTTCTTTTAGATCACACTGAGTTGTAGAGTCTTCAATACAAATTGAGCTACCAGATAAGGCATATTCAAAGGGGGAATTTGACTAAAAAAATTCATGATAAGTGTTTTTGTCACTAATGCCAAAGGGGGAGATTGTTGATCACATGACAAGATATATTTTCAATTAGTGTCAAGTTCACAATGAAAAGATAGTTGGAATCGAGTCACTAGTATGTAGTGTTAACTAAGCTCACAAAGGATCCAAGAAAATGAGTTAACCTTGCAAAAATTTGCAGTGTCAACTAAGTTTTAGTGGTAACTAAGTTGATAGTTCACACCATGCTCTAGTGTCAACCGAGTTGACTATGTCTACCAAGATCTAGTATGAACCGAGTTTGCATAGTAGTCTTGTTCCAAGGTAATAATCAAGTTGGGAAAACAATGCAAGCTGAGTCAGAAGCATATACTGAGTGATTAGTGTGAACCAAGCACCCAACATCTATCAAGTGCTAGAGCTAGCCAAGGAGACAACGAAGATCGGGTGTTTCCAATATTGCTTGAGTAAGATATTTACCCATGTTACAACACTGAGTCGACTTGGTGATTGTTATAGAAATAATTATGTTGTAGTTGACCTATGTATTAACTATTTGGATGGATATAAGTATAGGGTATTTTGTTTATCCAAAGTGTACTCATTGTATCATCATTCAAGTATTAATGAATATGAAAGAGAAGATTGTCTAGAAGGCTATAAGCATCACAGGGAAATGAAGAGACTCATCTATCATAGTTAGGTGATCAATTTACTTCAAAGGATCTTTACCAGCAATAATAGTTGCATTTTAGAGATCATCTACTAATTCATGCTAATAGGTGCACCGGTCCCATATCCCTTAACAAGGTGGACCTAACAGTCCTTTATAGAAACTCGTAACAAAGTACATACTTAATTGTATTGTATAAATTCTTTCACAAGGTGGACCTAACAATCCTTATTACTCCTAATAGGGTAAGATCACTAGAAGTGTAATTTGTAAGCCTTAACAGGCTGATTTTATTACTATAGTAGTGAAGCATTGTTGGTATCATCCCTGTCCTAGTTTTATCTTCTAATTGGAGAGTTTTCGGGTTACCAAATATTGTGTTATGGTGTTGTTACTTTACAACTTTAGTTTTCTTGCATGCAAGTAGATTAGACAACTTAATAAAGTGGATTAAGTGAAAGAAGTTTAAGTGGTTCCTAATTCACCCCCCTCTCAGCCACCTAGCTTGCATTACATTTTCAACACTTCTTTCATACATTCTCTTTTGTTTTATTATTTCTATATTCTTCTCCTTTTCTTTGTCTCCCCCTTTCATTCCCATTCTTCTTTCCTTCATTGCATCTTCTCTTTTTCTTCATTCTTCCCCTTTTCTTATTCACCTTCTCTCATTTTATCCATTTCTTATTCTCCCCCCATTTATTAATAATGAAGAAGGGTAAATGAGGTTTAAAAACATGTCAAATATATCCTTGTAGAGTGTTTGAGTACTCTTGAGTTGTACCTTTCAAGACTCTTTCCATTTATTGGGAGCTAATGTTTCTCTCAATATCTTCCATTTATTTTTATATTTCTCCATTATACTAATTTGTGGATTTTGTATCAACATCTTTGCTTCCTTTATATGTTCTTGAATGATACCTGTCAGAGGTGACATAAAACATTGTAGTTTTAAGAGCTTAAGAACTTTATTATCTTTTTCAACTCTTATTTACTTAAGGAAGTGAATGTTTTCTTAAACTTTTTCCTAATAGGTTTATGTTGAACCAGCAAGGGGATCAAAATTCCTACTGACTTGTTGAAGCTCCTATTGAGATGTTCCTTGTTGCTACTTGAGATTGCCTTTAAAGGTACTCAAGTCAAAGTCCATTTGTAACAAAGAAGAAATCTCCTTTAAAGCCTTAGTTATTTCCTCTTTGAACTATGCAAGATCAACCTTTTTGAACTTAATGATATTCGTGAGCTTTTCCAGTCTCGTTTGGTCAACTTTCTTCTCAAGAACCTTCTATTGGTTTGCTATCTAATGATTATATTTAGAGGGGTTTAATCAGTATAATACTAATAACTTGATCTTTTCACTTCACATGTTTGTTAATACGTATGGCTATTATCTAACCAGTCAGTGAATAATCAATAAAGAAATCAAGACAGATAGGTAACATCGCATAATTAGAGTAAAAATTAGGGTGTGTAAGACAATGCTCATGAATCTTGCAAAAGTGAATAGTTTCTTAAACTTTTTCCTAATAGGTTTATGTTGAACCAACAAGGGGATCCAAATTCCTAATGACTTGTTGAATCTCCTATTGAGATGTTCCTTATTGTTGCTTGAGATTGTCTGTAAAGGTACTCAGGTTAGAGTCCTTTTGTAACAAAGAAGCAATATCCTTTAAAGGCTCAATAATTTCCCCTTTGACCTATTTCAGTCAATTTTCTTCTCAACAACCTTCTACTAGTTTACTAGATAATGATTATATTTAGAGGGGGTGCATCAGTATAATACTAATAACTTGATTTTTTCACTTCACATGTCTCTTAATATGTATGACTATTGTCTAATGAGTTAGTGAGTAATCAATAAAACAATCAATATAGAAAGGTAACACCACATAATTAGGGTAAACACTAGGGTGTGTAAGCCAATGCTCATGAAGCTTGCATAATTATAGAGTGTGCTTGGTCTAGATTTTATGCTTGTAAAAATATCACAAAGACACTATCAAGTACCACTTGGTTAAGGGATTTTAAGAGAGTCATGTTAAAGTATTTACCCAATTAAAGGTAGCCTAGTTAAAGGACTTAAGGCACAAATGAATGTGTCGCCATGTTAGGGAAGTTGATACAAAAGACTTTTTAGAGTCTACCTCAATGGGATTAACTATTGTAATTATAAGAGAACAAAAAAATGGTTGACCTACAATAGATAGCTACGTGACTTAGCTTGATTTAGATTACATACATGCTCATGGACTTGTCTGCAACTTTCTCTACACTTGTGCAACTCTATAATTTATACATAGTTACTTTTGTGCTTGACAGTCCTTGGATTCAACCCTCATATATTATGTGTGCTAGGATTACTAGATCTTACTCAATATACTTCACTTTCATACTATGTCATTGTCTTTACCCCTCACCTTCTCACCAGTGATTGTACTCAGCTTAACTCAATGGCATTCCAACTTTATAATATACAATCCATACTTGTTCAAATAGAAACAAACACTTATACACATTCCTTATTTTCTAATCCTCTGTCCCTAAAATGTGAATTCAAAATTTGAATTTAGCTACCTCTATCATGGTTTTTTACTTCCCTTTGTCCAACATCATTTCTATAGTTAATGTGGGTTAGGTGTACTTTCCTGACATGGAAGGTCATGGGTTCTTTGTGACCCTTGTCTACTCATTGGGAATCATTCAAATTTGAATTATCCTAGCTATCTTCATGTTGAAATTTGATGTGATATCTCCTCCATCATCCTTTGAGGTGTCAGATAAACTTCATCTACTCAGTGACGTGTCTAGTCACAAGTATCTTGCATCTATTCTCTGATCACAAAGACTTCCCTTCAACCTCTTTGTGTTACTACTAGAATTTTCATCTCATCTTATAGCTTGCTTATCTTGATTACTTTCTCATTGTCAAGTTTTTCTTAGCCCAAATTTTCTAAGTATGATTGTGAATGCCACTTGTCTTCACCAGTCTTTCTTTCATCGAGCTCTAGTCTTTTCTTTCTATGACTAGGATGAACTTGTGTTCTTTCTTTATTTTATTGGTTTCCTTTCATATATTAGTACACACTTTGATCCTACAGTTAGATCAATGACAACACTTTCTCTTACCTATCTGATCATTAAGCTCCATGGGTGTGATAACCTGACTCCTTTTAATTAGTTATGGCATTGATGAAAACTCTAGGCAAATTAAGTGTTATTTCATACTTTAAAAAATAAAAGCATGTCATTACCTTTCTCTTCCTCTTTCTCATCTTCCATTGAGATAGTTGAATCATTTGGTACTCCAATACTTATTTGTTTTGTTCTTGTTTTCATCTATTTCTTTCGTTTTGTGCATCTTTGCTCACTTTTGCTCTTTCTTATTGCGTCTTACTTCTCCCCATTATGCTTGCATTTATTTTTCTCTTCACCTTTACAAGTTCTCTTCTTAAACAATATTCTCTCCCTTTCATCATCTTTCTTTTAGATCTCCCCCTTTGACGACAATCCCAAATATGCATTTCTATCATCATGTTTCTGTGACTACTCTCCCTATGGAGTAGTCCCTCTTTGGTCATCAATCCAGTGTAAGTATAATATATAAATATATTAGATTAATGTGTGTCCTAACTACTCTACTTTAGGCATGATATGAGTATGCCCCTAACTTCCCTCAGAGATACTCAAAAGTATCATTTTTAAGAGGTTTAGTGAAAATATATGCTAATTGTTCTTTTGTTGGAACTTATTATAACCTTACCTCTTTTTCTTGCAGCAACGTGCTTTGATTTTTAGTTGATAATTGGGTTCTTAGGCAAGTGGATGACACTCATAATGTCACAATTTATAACCATCAATTTTTACACCTTCTCCCGAGTTCCTTCTAGTAGTTGTTTAATCTAAATAATTTGAGTATGTCTCATTATTGCAGCTATGTATTTAGCCTTTGTCGTTTATTGAGATATACAATTTTACTTCTTACTAGATCATACTACTAGTCTTCCTCTACTTAATATTGTACCTCCAATTGTTCTCTTTCTATCATCTATGTTTCCTTTCCATGTAACATCAATAAAGACACTGCTTTCAAAGGTTCCTTTGTGAGGATACCATAAACCATACTCTTCAATACCCTTTAGGTATATGAAGATCCTCCTTATAAAACCAAGTGTGACTCCTCATATTGGAAGAACATATAGCCTCTATTCCCTCCACCTATGCAATTTATGATCTGTTATGCACCACATATTGTAGTTTACCAACTATGAACTAGTAAAGAGTTTCATTCACATTTAGGCTTTCATCTATATACCAAAAATCAATACACTTCTATAAACCCTTGTTCCCAAAGAATCTCATCGAGGGAGAGACTTGTCAGGATTCTTATAGCTTCCTATCTATGATGTGCAAGAGCTATGAGAGTATGGATCTCAAATGAACCTAGCTTATGCAAACCCTTGCAAGGTGCACCATAAAAAAGAAGATTCAAAGACAAAAGCAAGAATGTTAGTATCAAATAATCTGCAACAGATGCAAGATCTTAACTAAATAAAGTACAAGATTCAAGCTAAGCTAACAAGAATGAGGGTATTGAAAATCCTCCTAACTAAGTTATGTGAGCTAATCTAGAGCATAAAAGAAAGACTAAGCTAAGAATGCCATGATGCAAGTATACAAGTGAGAGTATGAGAGTGTAAGTGCAAGAATGCTCCAAGTCCTTCAAAGCTCCAAAGTCACCAAGAAAATTTGCAACATAACATTAGCATAAGAGTTTAAGCTCAAGAGAATGAGGAGAGAGCCTCCTTTTAAATATAAATGAACAATACAAATTAAGAGGCAAAAGAAGCTTGATCAAGGGTGGAGAATGCATCTTGAGTGATCCATGTGCACAAGAATATCACCTAAGCAAGATCAACGATTGAAATTAAGAGGAAAACTATGTGTGGAGGAGAATTAAATCTATTTTGAAAATAAATATTCCTCTCACATAGAAAAGTGTGCCCCTCATGCAAGACAAAAATATTTTTTATTTTATTTTTAAAACAAGAATAATACTTTTCATGTGCACACTTAGGATAAGGGAACTTTATTTAATTAAAAGAAAGCAATTTCTTTAAATAAATAAATAAATTAGGATACGATGGTCAAACCATATGTTATAATCAAATAAATAGCAAATTGATGATCTGATTAAAAAATGAGTGATGGATAAATTAAGCAAAAATGCTAGAAAGGGAGCTCATAGTCTAGGTGACCATTTTTGGGTGATTATATTTTCCCCTCTCTGACTAGTGTGTGATTTATTTGGGAACACATTAAGTCGAAGAATGAAGAAACCAAGCAAGCAACGGATAGATAGATCTAACTTTGAACAATGAAGCCTAGAGAGATAGCAGATCCTGAATGCATAGTCAACAACAAAAATGAGCATTAGGAGAAAGATAAATAATATCAACACCAAAGAGGAGCATTGATATGTAAATCCAAGTATCCAAATAAATTTGATAGATGAAGAGAAAATGGAGAGGTCAAGCATATGCTCTTGGAAAATAGATAGCCATAACAAAGTCAATATGCAACAAAGCAAAGCAATGGTTGTAGACACCTAAAAACCTTTAGAAAATAAAGTATTTTTATTTTCTGAAAAATTTCTGATGACATCATCATTTATTAATTAATTATTTAATTAATTAATTTTTATGCCATTAAATCCCTTTATCTTAATTAAAAATATTTAATTAAGGAATCCCTCCCAAAAATGTTTAAATCTTATTTAAACATTATTTCCTTATTTATTAATTATTTAATTAATAAATTGACCAAAAAACCCAAAATAAATAAATAAAATATTTTTTACCCAAAACTTGGCCAATTTCCTTAAGACCACTAACCTCTTCCAAAATCTTCTAATCCTTCTTTAATTTTGATTAAAGGCCAATCCCATCATTTCCTACCCCTAATCCCAACTCAAAATATTTAATTAAGATTAAATATTAATCCTCATGTTTATTAAAAAAGTTTTAATAAATATCTCCTCAACCCAAACCCTTGAAATAAATAAAACATTATTTATTTCCTAAAAATCTAATTTATCCTCATCCTAAGAAGTTCTAGACTCTTCTAGAAAGTCTTCATCCTCATCCTAGGAAGTTCTAGACTATTCTAGAAAGTCTTTATCCTCATCCAAAGTCTAGACTCTTCTAGAAGATGTCTTTAAACCTAATCCTAATCCCCTCCTAACCTTGTCACATTCCTTAAACATGGGTTAAGACTTACTAACCCAAGCCAAAGTTAACAAATATCTCCTCCTTCACCCACCCTCATTAAATGCCATCCACTTGCCTATCCCTAAGCTAATCCTAAATCATCCTAATCCATACTCTAATCATTTGCACAATCCTAAGCAAGCTTAAAACCTTCCTAATCAAGCCCAAGTCAAAATTCCTCTCATCTCCCTCAAAATATCCCAACCATAAAACTTTATGAAGCCCACTAGGCCATAAATGACTCTTCCAAAGCCCTTTTATTGCTCTTACAAGCCATTATGAGGGTCTTTATGAAGATTTTATCCCTTGAGCCTCCTTTGTTGACTCATCCTTCCCCTTTCCTCCATCCTCTCACCCTGTGACATGTGTCACTCCCTGATTGGCTGTAAGGAAGCACAATCCCTGTGCTCTCCTCTCATGCAATCTGAGCCCTCCATGAGCTTTTTCCCATCCTTGCATCTTAGCCCTCAATCCCTCAAGCCTTTTGCCTATAAATTGGATCCTTCCCCTTTGCAAAAAACACAATCCATAAAGTAAAGTCATAATGCCATTTTACATCAAAACCATACACTCACACCCAAATTCCAACTCCATTTGAAGCCCTTTTTGAAGCATAAAGCTTGAGCATACATCCTATCTATTTAGACAAAGCTACTCAACAAGAGAGCTTCTCATTGAGAGAGCCCATTAATGGCTCATATTCTCAATTGAGAGCTCATCTTAGTCTATCTTGAAGTTTATGAATTTTGTTTAGTTTGTAGAAGCTTTATTTAAATTTGGTTTCTATTAGCATACTAACATTGCTCATATACAATGGTAGCCTATTCATAACCCCTCGAGATTGATGTTAAAATAAGATAGAGGAGCTGAAAAGTGTAAGATAGATAAAGATTAAATTGAGATAAAGAGAAGTCCATAATGATAGATAAGCAATTAAGACCAAAGAATGACTACCAAGCAATGAAGATATGCCCCAATTTGATGAAGTTTGACAAAAGAGATAAAGCATCATAATTAAAGCAGGAAGAAATATGAAATGAGATCAAATAATATGAATAAGGATCAAGATGAAGAGAGTAGAAAATACATGGAGAAATGAAGAATCCCTCTAAAAGATTCAAAGATTAAGCCTTAGAAAGTTAGCTAGTTGCACAAAAGAAGGAAAAAATTTAAAATGCAATTTTGACTAGCAAGATGAACCCATAGTTCGATTTTGATCTGAAAAATAGATCCATGACGTCAAAATTAGGTAGGGCTGCAATTTTTGCACAATTTTGAGGATTTAAAAAAATAGGTCACAATAGGGTCAAAAGGTTATATAAGGGTCCCAAGTGATCATTTTCAAATCAATTGTCTCATTTGAGTTTTAGATTTTAGAGCATAAAGAGAGAGAGAGAAAATAATCACTTAGAGGAGAGTTTTAATCAAGAGACACCAATTCAAACACAACTAAGTGCACAATTGGTCACCACAGTATGGTCCACTTGCAAGTAACTAACATTTGAGTTATTTTGAGCATTTTTTCTTAGGGTTTCGATATGTTGCCAAAAAAATCATATTCTACTTTGTAAAGTATTGTGTTACTGTTATGAAAACTATTATACAATATATCTAACATCAAAATTATTTCATATCAGACCCACCCAATAGTCGTGTGATACTAGATGAAGTATCATACTAGCACAAACTATTATACTATTATTGAATAATTTATCATATGACACTTATTCAACCACATATTAAAGTTTACTTAGAATTGTCATTAGTTTTTAGTTTGAGGACTTAGTTGATTACTTGCATAGTTAAGTTGTGATGTTCGTACTTTCATTATGATTCTCATTTGATAGGTACTGACATGTTTGTACATTTTTTCTATGTAAGATGTATTGCCAAATTTGCTCATCAAAGTCCCCAATGTAGTAGGACTACAACTTGTGCCCCAAATTCATGATGTAAAGAGGGTCAAACTTAAGACCATGGGATTTGGATGGTTGGTGTGGTTGCCCTATATCTGAGTAAACCATGGCCTATTGATAGCATTTCCATAAAGGTGGCACAACAAGCATAACACCTTTCATCTTCCTACCAGAGAGGCCACCATCACACTCGAGGATGTGTATTGCATACTTTGGGTTCAAATTCACAGAGATCTAATGAGTTCATTGAGTATTTTTAGTTATCATCTTTACTTAGCTTTGTGGATATTAATAGTGATGTAAAATCTTGTGTGTCACAGGTACACTTTGATTATTCCCCAGGGAATGGTAGAGTCACATTACAAGAGGTGTTCAAAGATCAGACCATCTTAGATCAATACATATTATGGGACCATATGATAGAGCACCATGGGGATCAATATCTATCTTGTGGCATTCATTGTATGCTCCTTCATTAGATATACTATAGTCACCAACATGAGTCAAAGAGGGTTCCCATGTGGATGGGGGAGACTCGTTATGGATCTCATAGGGAGACCACAAAAGATGGTGTGGGGTCTTGCCATATTAGTAGACATGTATCATGAGCTACATGAGATCATGTATAGGGGGGAAGAGTTGGGCATGCATGGATATTCTAGCATAGGTGTGGGCATAAGACCACATTAGAGTGGTACAACCAAGAGTATAGCCATGGGAGAAAAGATACCCTTTCATATACAAATATGTAGAGTTCATAGCACAACTACATAGTGGGGATGTGGCCTACTACAAGAAGATACTAAATGATCTATCCTCCTTCAATTAGAGACCATAGATTGGTTGTGAGGGTTGGATAGAGGCCTAGGAGGATCTGAGATACATGTTCTATAACAAACCTCTATTGGAGAGGCATGTAGGGATAGTGGAGAGATTCATGATCAGTCGCGTATGGAAACAATTTGGGTGGAGACAGTGAGTACCTAAAAATATTACCACATATTCCGGGTTTCAAAAGGAGGAAGGAATAGGTTGGTTGTCCATACTAATTTATACAAAATGCTTGGGATAAATGTGAGGATTAAAGTGAGAAGTGTGGGAATATCTCCTACTGGTGACAAATGTGGTGAGGAGGTGCCCCTTACCAAGGTTTACTATCTTGGATGCCTTTCTAGGAGATGATGGAAGAGGGGATGATTATAGGGATAATGGATGAGACAAAGGGAGAGGAGGGAGAAGGTGAGATAGGCCCAACAACTCTAGAGTTCCATCTAGTAGTCGCACAAGGTTGAGGAGCATAGTGAGGGTAGATGAGGAGGAGGAGGAGCCAACAAAGGAGGAGAGGCTAGTTAGATGACTTTTGGTGGAGAAGGAGTGGGATAGAGAGAAGAGACAACCCTTAGTTATAGTAGCGAGAAGAGAGGATCTATGTGATCAACATATTAGAGCAATGGAGGTAGAGCTCTAATAGATATATATTGTTGTTGTCATGTGGGACCAATAACTCATAAATGAGTATGCTCATGATGAGGAGTACACGAGGGAGAGAGATACAACAAGGTGAGAGGTAGAGTACCATGGTATGAGGGTTTCTTATTACTATGCAACATACAAAGTTGTTATGTCTCCAAGATAGGGAGTCCTTGATTACTCAGAACAAGTAGGGAGATCAGAGGGAGTGGTGCCACCACTAGATATGACCAAAGCTCCTCCTCCACAACCACATCATACATAGGAGAAGGGATCCAGTCTTAGGTTTATAAGCTCTATGCCATTATGACAATTTTGATGTATCATTTTGAGACATTTAACTATATTTTGGACTCATGTTGGATGTATACTAGATATTTCACCATTTATATACAAGATTCTAGATTTTAGATTTAGCACTTTGTAATTGTCTCTTTTATGCTCATGTGATGGATGTATCTCTATGTTTTAGCACATATGTTTATGTTTCCATGTAATGTTGATACATATGTTCATGTTTATGTATGTTTATCTTATGCTAATATTCTTATAGATGTATTGATTTTTTTCTCTCATATTCTTAGCTCTATGTCATGATATGGACTCATGATTTAAAAATTTAGTACTTTGATAGATTATATATGATTATGATATTAACCCCCTATGATGATAGGATAGCGAGGAGGTGAGAGAAAGCCAAGAAGAGATGACAAGATATGATTGAGAAGAAGTGAGAGAAGAAGAATGTAGTTAGCCAACACATCCATGAAAGATGAAGAAGACTCTCTCAACATTCAAATGCAAAGCTAAGCTAAACTGAACCTAAAATGAAAGCTACTATGCAAAGGTACAATTCCAAGTGTTATATAAGTAGGTACTATTTTTTATCATCAAACCTTATTAGGGACATTTTGATATCATACAATCATCACTAGCATAACTATGAGGATATGAATATGGTTTGCATCAGATAGAAGTGTGGGAACCTAACCTACACATCAAAGACATGAAGGTCAAGATTATAGTGTGGTTATATTCCCTAGGTTCAATGTAGCAAGATTATACTTGCATCGAGACACAAAATGTCGAGATGACCATTAGCACACACTTGCATAAAACATACAAGGATGGTATGTTGTAGATCCTAACTATCAAGGGGGTCACAAAAGATGCACAAGACACCTAAAAGCTACAAAGAATACTCATGGACAAAAATCAAAGGAAAACATGCCCCATGCCCCCATTCCTCTAGTTCATGACATCCTCAAGAGACTATTAGGAAGGGAGTACTCAATAAAGAAATCATCATAAAAAGTACAGAAAGAAAAAAAGTCAATGAGTCTCAACCAAATTTAGTGTTTAAGTGTATGTGTGGATGTCACATGACTATCTCCTTAGGACTTAAGTCTATCAATGAGAAGTATTGCAACATCCTAGACTTGGAAAAGCATCTGATAACTGTTGAGAAAAAATTAAGGTCAAGGGGAAGTGCTGAAAAATATTATTTAATGAGTTGACAAAGAAACACCAATGCAACAAGGAGACCCTAATAAGCCATGTGGTTTTGTGCCCCCTAGACCTAGACAAGACTCATTTCCAAGTTAGGCAAGGCAAAGCAAAAGGAAATGGGTCGTTTAGAGCACAAAGAAAAATATTTATAGACATAGGTGCAAGGGTCTCAAGTAGCACCTGTTTCTAGGTTTTCACCACTTGGCAGGGTTTTGTTTTAGGACTTTTTATGATTTTTTTTCTTTAGGATTATAAGGTATGTACAAGTGTTGGGAAACAAGGGCACTAAGCATAGAACTTCTTCAAATGAAGTATGTTAATGGGTTTAGAGAGTTTTTCTCCCTTAGGAATAGAAAGTTGATAAACACCATAGACAAAAGCAATACTAACTATAAAAGGAATTAGCCAATTAGGTTTGAACTTGCCCTTCTCTTCTCTATTGTGTTGATTTTTTGGATTATTTCTAAGAAAAAGATAACCCACTTGAAACTCTCTAGGATGAACTTTCTTATTTAGCTAGTAGACATTATTTTTATGATATCCTCTTATACAATCAAAAGCATCCTTACAATGTTCATCTAGGATTTCATGCTCATGCATCCTCATGGCTCTATAATCTTCATCAATGATTAACCTTTTCAAGGAGACTAAAAAATAAAGGATATCAACTTGTAATGGTAGAAAAAAAAAAAAACCATAAACTAGAGTAAAAGGTGTAGCCCCAGTAGGTGTGTGTATGCTAGTCCTTTAAGCCTAGAGTGTAAGATTGATCTATAAGTACCAATCTCTCCTAGACTTATGTATAGTTCTATGCAAAATTTTGAGAGAAATATCTTGTTTGAAGCCTCATCTTGACCATTCCCTTGGGGATAATAAATAGAGGACCAATGTTGTTTAATCTTGAATTTCTTACAAAGATGCCTAATGTCCTTATTTTTGAATTGTCCTCTATTATCAGTGACTATAGAGGAGGGGATGCCATAGTGACAAATGATGTGGTTCAATACGAAGAGAGCAACATGATTTTTCACAAAAGTAGAAAGTGAGACAACCTCAACCCATTCAGTGAAGTATTCAATAGCAATGATAATAAACTTGTCCACTCAAGGAGCTAGGATGTATTTTTCTAACTAGATCAAAGGACCATTGTTAAAAAAGACAATGCATGATAGAGGGTATCAATTCATGTGCAAAAGCATGAATTAAATTACCATGTAACTAACACTTTTTAAAGGACTTAAAATTATGCATGATATTTTCTTGCATAGCAGACCAATAGTAACCAATCGTAAGCAATTTTTGAGCAAGCACAAGGCCATTAGAGTGAGGCCCACAAACATAATTATGAACTTCAGCCAAAACTCATTCAGACTCATCTATCTTTAAGCACCTAAGAAGTGTTCCATCCAGACCCTTCCAATACAAATCACCAAAGACAAGGGTATAATGTGAAGCACTACAAATTAGTTAGTGGTTTTTCATTGCAAGTTAGGTTATCAGGAATAATTTGGTCATAGAGGTAGGAGCAAATGGCAACATAGCAAGAAGAGTCATTTCCAACGATAATACTCATGACTCGATTATCACAGAAATCATAAGTAGGGCAACCTAGCCCTTCCACCAAGAGATCAACCAAGATATTCATGTTCTTGAAAATGTAGAATGACCTCATATTATGCGATGTTATTTATGTAAGGGAACAACTTGTAGGACTTAGGAATCAAGAAGCCATGAGCTGTAATGAACAAAATACCAGCATAAGCACCATTTTCAGTATGGGATCCATCAAAGAACATTTTCCAAGTCCTTTATATGACATACATAATAGATGAATACATGAAGTCTATCTACATAGGAGCACTATATTGAAGCAGAAAATTAAAGTTGGTCTATGATAGCTTGTCCTTTAATGGCTTTATGTTCGATATACTGAATTTCAAATTTGGAGAGAATCATCATCCATTTAGCAAGTCTACCCATAAGCACAACTTTACTTAGGAGGTACTTAAGAGGATCAATCCTAGCAAAAAATTGTGTATTATGAGCTAGCATGTAGTGTACTAGCTTTTGGGATGCAAATACTACAAGACAAGATTTTTCTATTGAAGTTGATGAAAAATCAACCCCATAGCTCCCAAGAACCACCTGCATGCAAACACCTGTCACAAAAGAGAGAAGCAAAAAGCTATGGGGGCTAAAATTACTAGATCCATAGTTGAGACATTCTTGATGAGCAAAAGGATAGATTGCTATTATCAACAATGAATGAATAAATTATAAAGAGACCAATCCTTATAAAAGGAGATCAAAACCCTAACATGGTAAAACCTAGGTTGCATGATGATAATTAATAAAAGAATTAATTTTTATATGCCTAAAGTTTAGCTTAAGTAAACTAGAGATAATAAGTGACTTAATAATTAAATTAAAATGATTTAATTAATAAGGCAATATCTTATTACTCTAACACCCCCCCCTTAAGATAAACTTAGGGAGTAGCTAAAAACCTAGAAACTACTGCTGAAAGAAAATTAGGTCCCAATAACAAGGCCTGATGAGGTGCCTAAGTACAACCAAATATTTGTAAAGAGGAGAAATAGAGAAAACCACATAGGAAAAACCCTGTTCCAAAAAGAGATGGAAAGAAAATTCTAGAAGATAGGAACAAAAGATTATCATGAAGAATATCATTGAAGCATGAAGCTGCAAACACTACCAAACTATTGATTTGAAGGACCTTTACTGTATTGAACATGACTAGGTAGAGAAGATTGAGTCTAAAAAGTTTATCAATGAAAGATGGAAGGTATCTTCATGGCCTCCACAAATAGGAATGAAAGCATGTTTATATGGTAAATGATTCATCTCATCGAAATGCATAGGTATCCAACCACTGTAATTGCCTAGTACATAGGATCAAATATTGAATACATAACTCACTCCATCAAACCAAGAAAGAAATAGAATAAACATAACCCCCCTATAATGTTGAGAGGTAAGGCATCACTGAAAGTGAATGCAATATCTCCTGTAGAAAGAACTTGGAACATCGAGAGTGCAAAAGAAGTACAAACACCTATAATAACACATGTCATTGACACATCATGAGGCTAATGTCGTGGAAGGAAAACTCACTTGATAAAGGAAGATGGTGAATATGGCCAACATGAAACCCCCTAAGGCACTTTGTGAGTACAATAAAACATAAAGATGTGTAAGATCTCGAAATGCAATAGAGTGGCACTTTATCTCAATGCGTTTGCAAAAATACTACAAAAGGACGTCAATAAAGATCAAAAGAGATAAAGGCTGATACAAGAGATAATACAACCCATTAAAAATCATTTGAAACAAAAAAATCAATCTCCAGACCTAAAATAAGAAAGATATTTATCAAAATGCAAAAAAATGAGAAAATGAATGGGATGTGCCTATAGTAGAATCTAGAAAATAGAATGCCTCAAGATATGTCTCTTGGAGTGCAAGATAGTGTTGGAAATATTCTTAAAGGCTAATTTATTGAGAGGGGAGGGGTGAATCAATAACTTCTAAAACTTATAAAACTTTAATCTAATTAACAATTAATCCAATATTGATCTAACTGCATGCATCAAAAACTAAAAACATGAAAGCATACATAACACTTTGACATAAAGATTTGGTGACCTAGAAACCTTCCAAATAGAAAGTAATTGGGGTGAGGATGATACCCACAAGCTTTAGTACTGTAGTGCAAAGTTGGCCTGTTAAGGCTTACATTGATTGCTTCTGATGATCAGCTCTATTAGGAGCAATAAGGATTGCTAGGTCCACCTTGTTAGGGGATTTAAAAACATACAATGAAGTATGCACTTGGTGAAGAGATTTGCATAAGACTGTTAGGTCTACCTTGTAAAAGGATTTGACTAATCCACCTGTTAGGATGAAGCAATAACTGATCTCTGATCTGCAACTTGGTTTGCTAAATGAGATTCCTTTGAGTGTATAAATCACCTTGTTGTGATAGATGAATCTTTGCTGCTCCTAATACTGTTGTAGCCTTTGTAATTCACATTTTCTGCTCTTCTTTGATGATCACATTAATTGCATGCATTTATTCACACACCTTGGATGTGATACAATACATTACATATATATCAATCCAATTATACAAATACAAAGTTGGCCACAATACAAGTTTACACAAATATTACAAAGTCAGCTCAAATGTAGACACTCGGGTTCTGAAGATTGACTTGGTGAGGTTCTAATACTCGACATCCACTATCAATGCTCGGCATCATCATGCACTCGGTGGATGTAGAATCTTGGTCCATACTAATTCCTTTTAAGTAGTCTTGAACTCGGTCTGCATTGATGACTCGATGAATACTGTGAAACTTGTCATATAAACTAAGTCACTTGTTTACCACTACATAGCTCGGTAAACACTATCACCTTGAGCTCGATATAAACTGAGTCACTTGGTTAATGTTGCAGTGTCCACAACACATGCCCCATTCCTCTCTAGGAATGGGGACCCCCTACTTTTTTGACTCCTGAACTCATAGTTCGAGAGTCGGGAGAAAAAAATTCTATTAAATGTTTAAGTCATAGAGTTGAAAATTTTTGAAAAAATACAAAAAAATAGAAAAGTCAAAATCAAAAAAAATTAGAAAACTTGAAAATTTTGAAATGCAAGTTTCAATTTTTTTTTTAGAAAAATCACTCACCCCCACGCGCATGCACCGAGGCACAACGCCCATATTACTCAACGCATGCGAGGGGGAAGGGTTATAAAACTCCCTTACTCCCTTCCCTCCTTCATCTTTTTTCTCATCCCCCTTTGTTTTGGCAAGCCAGGGGAGCAAGTGATCAAACCCCCCCTGCCATGGCCTTTGTGAAGCCACGCTATGTGCCCTTGACAAGAGCGCCAGGCGCCGGGTGTCACGCACCCTTGACGTCGTGTTGGGTGCTACACGTCCTCGGTGCCCGGCGTCACATGCCTTTGGCGCGCATGCCCTTAGGATGTCAAATTGTTTTCTTTATATATATAAGATTAAATTTTAACAAAAAAATTTAAAAAAGGGAGTAAAAAATTTTCAAAACAAAAAAAAAAGTCCCCAAGGGAAACCTTTTTTTTTTAACTTATTGTTTTACTTTTATTCTATTTGGTGACTAATAATGTTTTTTTTTTTCTCGTGATGTCCAGGTGATGTAATCAAGTGGCATCCACATCCGAAGCAACAACAAAAGTATTTGTTTTCAAATTCCAAGGCGTACCCCCAAAGTCGAGGTTACATGATGATTATGCTGAGATCAAAGATACTAACCTCGAACACACGAACTTGGGAAATTTTCTAAAAGTTTGTAACAATCCAACACAAAGGTCAACCTTGGTGTCCGCATTGATCCGATCGGAATTAGTGAGTGCAGTGTCACATCCTGTGTCGGTGCAATCAGCTAAATTGGTCATGACCCTATCTCGGCACTTCGTTCTTGACAAAAGGGTAGTCAAAAGTGTTACTGGAGAAGTCATCTTAGATCTACAACCTGATAACATTGAGAGATTATTCCATCTTCCTAGAGCCTATCAGTTCATCCAACTCTCCTATGAAGTCGCTGATAGATGGTACAAGGAGCATCATCAAGAGGCCATCTATCTCATACATTCCTTATATTTCATTGAGAAGCCACCTCGGGGAAAGACAATTAGCAAAGTGGATATGACTCAGGGATATATGAAGGATGACATCAGATACTCTATCATTCTTCTTAGCAGAGTCATGGGCTTACCCACAGCAGGTCATCTCACTCCATTCATAGTCAACTTCATTGAGACAATCAGGCACGCAAAGATACCACTGGATTGGGCCACCACAATAAGTGAAAACCTGTGTGAGCAGCTGAGAACGGTAAAGGATAAGAAGAAGTTCTACATGACTTCTTATATGGTGTACCTACTTGCAGCAAGGGCAACAAACTATCTTGGTTTATACAGGAAGGGCATTATGCAGGATCGCAATGCCTGGCCATACATAGTTTACCCTCAATTGGTGAAGAAGAAGCTCTTAGCGCAGAGTAAGGAGTATAGGATTGTGAATGATGCATTCATCTTTGCGATCATTCGATTCATTGAGGGAGATTATGGGAAGAGGTTGTCCGATGAAGCCAAGGCATAGATCATAGCTCTCATAACCTACTTCATTCAGTTCAAGAAATTCACATATATTCGGGTAGGTGGTGCATCTATCAATCCTAAGAAGCTCCCAAGATATCCAAGTGACAAGCTGGTCCTATTGGAGATCTCCTAGCAGATTGAGTCAGCTTATGAGAGGATCAAAAGATAACAAAAACCCTGTTGGAAATGACCATTGGTCATAGGGTCATATCAGGTGAAGCAGAAATAGGACATTTTGACCTTTGAGTGGGAATGGGAGAACTCTCTTGAAGAATACAACTCCCCTCGGCCATACTTAGACAATGTGGTTAAAGTAGAAAGCTTGGCAGGAAAGGACTTCCATCATGAAGATGCCATTGAAGATCTTCTAGATGTAGCTAAAATTACTGAGATGATAGAGAAATTCAAGGGCAAACATCCAAACATAACTTTGGGATGAAGAAGAACAAAACCCAGATGCTAGAATTTCATTTTTGACACTTAGTAAAATTTTGAGATTTTGACCCTATCGAGGTCCGCAGGTCTGTAGTTCTGTAGCTCTATAGGTCTGCAGGTTCACAGGTTCGTAGCTCTACAATTTAGAGGTGTGCTGACAATTGACTGCCAGTTCCAAAAATAACACTTTCCATGCATCGAGAGCGCATTTTGATGGCAAGTTTAACTCCAACACATGCCTAGTGAAGGGCCAGCTTCTATTTTTGGCGCCATGTACTTCCACTTCAACTGATGGCTTCCTCCTACTTTCTCTCTCATGCTTTCATTGTTTTTGACATGTAAAGGGCTCATGCATCCAATTAATGAATAAAATATGGATGGAGTCCCTCTAAGCACCATATTAGTTGATAGTCTATATATATTTAGTTTGTTTAAATGTTTTAAAAAGCATTTTATTGCATGAAGATATCTCTCACTCTGAACACAAATTGAGGACACAATTTCTTATAAATACCCCATTGTAAAATGTAACAAGGGCCACCGTTATTATGCAATAAAATTATGCTTTTGGTGCTCACATTTGGAGTGTAGTGATTCTTTCCTAAATGTGTCATATTTTTGTGAATTTAATTCATGAGATTGTGATTGACCCAAAGGTTTATTGTGTTGTTTTTGGTCATGCAATCTTTTAGTTCTAGTGTTTGCTACAGATTTACGAATTTTGCTGACGTAACGAGCTTGATAAGAGATCACCCAATTGTGTCTTCATAGCTTTTTGTGGCCTTGCGATTTGATGAAGAGTGAAATATCATTCGATTTGTTAAAGTTTCTCACCGAAGATTGCATCAATGGATTCTAGGAAGTCCTGCTCCTATTTTCATTGGTTTCTAACTGATTTATTCGAAGGTTTAACTCGTAGCGTGTTGTGCTTTGTAGCTTATGTCCATTTAGAAATTTCAATTTCATGTTATTTCCTTTCAGTTTTTTTCTTTGCTTTGCTAACCCCTTGTTAAAATAGGAACACATTTTAGTTGTATTCATCAAAAAAATAGAAAATACAAAAATATTATTCCCTTCGGTGTGTTATTTTGAGATAGCGAATAGATTTACTTCGATTATGAGACAAAAGTGTTTTTAGAACCAAAAAAGGCCTCCTTATGAACACTCACATTTGTCTTCTACTAAGCAGATTTTGGTATGTTGCAAGACAAACACAAAACCTTGGAGTGGATCCTTAAAAAGATTTGCTTTTCAAGAGAGGAATTATGCAATGGATTCCTACCTTTGACCTATTGCAAAATAAATGCCCAACAAAAGTGGCGCTAGAAGGAGGGCCACAAACTGAACATACTCCCAAAAATGAAGAAAATTTGACAAAGTTTTGGAATTTTACACCCTTGCAATAATCTGCACTCCATATAAGTTCAAAAAATACTTCTAAAATTTTCAAAAATTCAGCTCCACAAATCCACAGGTCCACAAAACTCTGTGGTGCGCAAAATTCAAAACAGTGAGAAAGTGGACTTTTGTAGAGGTGCACTTTTCTACCAAATTTGATGCAAGCTAGAGGATATTGATCCAAAATTGCCATTTTAGTGAGCATTAAGGTCTACACCAAGTGCACACGAGTTTTTCGAGCTTACCCACTTTTGTAAACCACATAGTGACAAGGGAACATCTCGAGTTCAACCACTCCCATTCAAACTTTCATCATCTTCTTCAACTCCACCTCCACTCCAACCACCTAGTGAACCACCACATACTCTAATAGTTACTCCCCAACAACCACTGTTAGATCCACCAAACCCTCCAATGGCCTTTTTTGCAAATGTTGTGGACTCACCAATAAACTTGAGAGGTGTGCTCCATGACCTCCCAAAGAATCCCGAGAAGTTTTGCCCAAGATTCATCTATGGTGAAACATGAACTGCCAAAGATCATGTCAAGGTTTTCAAATAAATGTGCAGCTGAAAGCAAGTGGCTAATGAGGACGTGGTTCTTCGTTTATTTCCCTACTCTTTGGGAGAAATTTCCTTCAATTGGTATGTCAATTTTCCACTTGGATGCATTGGAGATTGGGATATATTTGAAAAATTATTGTTGGAACAATTCAAAACATTCATCAATCCAGCTGTGATACATCATCAATTCATATCAATTAAAAGGGACCCAGCTGAGATAGTTTCACGCTTCAACCATCACTTCCATATGGCCTACCGCAAATTGGAAACACTATACACCATATTGGTTGAAGCTGCTATTCAGATTTATTTGAATGCTATGGACCCTCTTACTATGATCTTTTTTAGAAGACTTCTTGAAGCAAATATTGACATATTGGATAAAGTCTTTGAAGAAGTGATCACATTCATGAAGCAAGACAATCTTGATGGAGGAGGAATGATGCTTCCAGCACAAGTAGTCCCTACAATACCAACATACCTCATAGGAGCACCTATTGTGCCTAGCCAGTTCATACCTATGAACCTAGTTCCATTACAGCAGGCACCTGCTCTACAAACTCAAGTGATAACATATCCAGGGTATGAGCCTCCAAAAACAACTTTATTTGAACAAAAAGTGACAGTTCCTGTGGAAGAAGATAACAATCTTCTTTCAGTAGTTGGTCAAATGAAGAAGACCATGTCACAAATGAACAATGAACTGACACGTCTTAGGTTGTCACAGGGACAAAATAACAACTTCCAAAGAAATAGTGCTAGCCCCTACAACAACAATTTTGGTCAGAATTACAATAGGAGCTTCAACAATAATAGTAACAACAATGGCAGAAGAAACAACTTCAATCCTCCTCATCGCAACAATGGCTTCCAAAGGAAAAATTGACAATGGAACACTCGACCGAATAATGGAAGCATTCTTGTTGATAACAACAACAACAACGATGTTCAATATGCTGATATCAATCAGTATGATGATAGCCAAAATGTGCCTAGCAACGATGGGAAGCATTCTTGCTGACAACAACAACAACAACAACAACATTCAACATGTTGATATCAATCGGTATGATGATAGCCAAAATGTGCCTAGCAACAATGGTTCATACTACAATGGTAATCAAGAGGTGAATCAAAACTCAAAAGAATGACAATCCTCCTATTCAATTCAATGCTATGCTATTGGAATCTTACAATTCTACACAGAATACACAAGTGGAACAACAAGCAAATGAGGAATTCTCATTCCCTTTTAGCCAAGAACCAGACCTTCAACATGATGAGATGTTTGCATTTCAAAATGACAATTAGAATACATACAATCTCAAAAATAGAAAGGATCCCTTGACGGATGAGATTCCTCTAGGTTTGCAACCAACTCCACCCGATCCAAGAGCAAATAACAATCTGCCACTAGTAAGACTGGTCCAGGGAGGACAACAATATTAGAATCAAGTGAACATACCAACAATACTAAAGAACCCGGCTTGGTCTACTGAAAAGTACAATGTAGTAGAAGATCTGAAGAAAACTAAAGCCAAGATGTCCATGTTTGACATGTTACAGAATTGTCTACAACAAAGAGAAGTTCCATGAAGACATTAATTAATACAAAGGTTTCCCACAATATGAATGCTATCCCTCAAAAGACGATGTCGCAACAAGTAAATACTGCAGAAGTAATGCCCACTATGTTCAAAGAGAAAGTTGAGGTACCCCTATTTTTGCTGAGCATAAGTATATATGGGAAGAATATTCATAATTTCCTCATTGATTTGGGAGCTTTATGTAACATAATGCCATTATCAATAGCTCAAAGGCTAGGAGTTAGTCCTCAACCCTCTAATCGAGTGGTGATATAGTTGGATAAAACAAAGGCGAAGGTCATTGGGGTATTGAAATATGTGTGGATACAATTAATAGTTGATCCTCATATCCAAGATGTTATTGACATACATGTGGTTGATATCCCAGAGACATATGGATTACTTCTGAGTAAAGAATGGATGAAATTTCCGAGAGGATGGTTCTCTACAGACTTCACTCAATTATGGTTGCCATGGAAAGGATTGAACAATCAAATCAAGATAGATGTTGAGCCCAAATTGAAAATAATGATCATAGATTATAATGCCCTGAATGAGATAGCATTCTTACAATCAAATTTGGGTTCATACAAAGTGATGGTATTGGATATGGTTCCAATCAATACACCTTAAGATCATAATGAAGAACCTAAGGTGTCATTACCCAAAAGTGAAACCGTGACACAGTTCATAGATAGTATGGTGACTAATTTACAATGTTTAGGAGAAGAAGTTGATCCAAACATTCTCCTCCTTTCGAGATTTTTTCGATTACACAAAGCTAGTCACTCTGAATTTGAATGTTCATCTTGTCAAGAAGCAGTTGCGAGGGTATTGACCTACATGATGGAAAACAAGGATACAAAGACCTCAATAGATGAACTCATAGAAAGTCAAAATTCTGTGAACTCATCCCACATTGTTGAAAAGACTGAAGAAGAAAGTGACGATCTAAATGTATCGTACAGTGATACCTCTCTAGATGGTGGAGGTTTGTCTTCTCCTCCTCCAGGGATGATCAAATTTCAAAGAAGAAGATGATATATGAAAGGTAAAGGATGGACTTCAGTAGTCATTCATCCTAAACCTAAAGTTGAGGAAATCAAAGAGTTGATAGGGGAAATTCAAGATAAATAAGAAAAACACACACTTCCTCTATCTATAGGTTATGAAGGGGACTCATCAAGTCCTGCACAAGGAATGTTACAATGGGTTCCTAAGAAAAAATCATTCAAGGCTCAAGTGAAAGAGAGGTTAAGGACGAATAAGCATAAAGTTAGAAAACCCAAGGAAAATGCAATTTGGACACTCTGCTTCGATGGTTCTAGGTGCAAGATGGGAGCCGATGCAAGTATCGAATTAATCAACCCAAAAGGTAGATCTTTCTATGTCACATATCGATTGCAATTTAGATGTACTAACAATGGTGTAGAATATGAGGCATTAATCCGAGGACTCCTATTTGCACTAGAGAAAGGATTCATAGCTCTTAAAATCGAAGGGCATTCCGAATTGGTCATACGACAAGTAAAATCCATATATTCTTGCAATGACAAAAGATTACTTTCTTATAGGAAAATGGTATGAGACATCTTGGATGGCTTTGAGGCCTTAAACATCAAGTCCATTCCAAGAAGAAAGAACATGGTAGTAGATGCTCTTGCCATCTTAGCCAGTGCATTGCAACCAGTTGAAAGAACCAAGTTGAAAAGATTTTCAGTAGAATTGGTCGCTATTTCATCCATCCCTAATAATATCACAAACTTTTAGGTCTTTCAAGATGATCAACATATACTTGAGTTTATCATGTGTAGTCATCATTTTGAGAGACAAGAAATTGATGATGCATCGAATGATAGACTTGAAGATGAAGATGGGATAATGAATTAAAAAACTAACACTATTCCTAACGGGATGGTTGAACTTGAATGTATCTTTGATCATGATGAATCAACACTCAATAGAAGGGAAACTCAAGAAAATGGAATCAAAGAATGTGATTCGTACAATTTGGATACTGATGAAGAACCAAGAATGGTATAGATAGGAAAAGTGTGCAACTCACAAGAAAGGGATGACATGCTCAAATTACTCACCAAGTATAATGATGTCATTGCCTAAAGCAATGAAGAGTTGAAAACTTATGATCCTAAGATTATCACACATGACACCCCACTTAAACCCAATGCCAAGCCATTTCGATAAAGACAAAGACCAGTAAATCCTCTTAATGAACCATTGATCATGAAGTAAAAAGTTACTGGATGCTAAGATCATATTTCCTATCTGCCATTTCACATGGGTGGCCAATTTGATTCCCGTGCGAAAGAAGACAAGAGAGATTCATCTTTGTGTTGACTTTCGTAACTTGAATCTAGCATCTCAGAAGGATAACTATTCTCTACCCTCACTAGATGAGGTATTGCAAATTGTTAATGGTTAAAAAATGATGTCATTTTGGGATGGTTACTTGGGATATAATCAGGTGATGTTTGACAAAGAAGATAGGCTAAAGACGATTTTCACAATGAAGCGGGGAACTTTTTCCTACAGAAGGATGCCCTTTGGACTAATTAACACAGGAGCTACATTTCAACATGCAATGGATGAAGCTTTCAAAGGATTGATTAACAGATGTATAGTTATCTACATGAATGACTTGACTATCTTTTCAAAAGATCGAAGTACCCATATTGTTGATCTAAGGTAGGTATTCAATAGATGTCGTAAATATGGCATATCCCTCAATCCCAAGAAATGTTCATTTGGCATTACTAAAGGAAAGCTCCTAGGACATGTTATTTTTGATGTTAGAATCTCCATTGATCTGGATAGAGTTGAGTCTATTTTGAAGTTAGCACCTCCACACAGTTGAAAGGAATTGAAGTCTTTCTTCGAAAAGATAAAATTTGTGCAAAAATTCATTAGTGGATTTGTAGAGATAGTTTGTCCCCTTAATGAATTACCCAAGAAAGGGGCTAAGATGGAATGGGCACCTGAGATAAAGAAGTCATTTGAAGATATCAAGGTTTCCATTTCAACAACCCCAGTTTTGGTGAGTCTAGATTACGAGTTACCTTTCAAGATTTATTCCTTTGCTTTTGAACACTCTTGCATAGGGATCCTGACACAAAAGAGAGAGAAGGAAGATGAGAGACCAATTTCTTTTATGAGTTGTCCTTTGAAGAATGTAGAGTTGAAATATTCAAACCTTGATAAACAGTCCTTTGTGCTGATCAAGGAAGTAAAGAAGTTCCATCACTACATACTCAGAATTAAGGTGTATGCAATTGTACCTAATCCAACAGTAAAGATGCTTTTGATGCAGAATGAACTTGGTGAAAGAAGAGGAAAGTGGATGGCCATACTTCAAGAATTTGATCTTGAAATTAAATCTATGAGATTAGTTAGAGGTCAAGGGTTGTAAAAAATGATAGTTGATAACCGAGATGGAAATTAAAAGGAATTCAAGTTTGATGATGAGAAAAATGAAGATGATAAAAAGAAGATGGTTGTATCACAAGTTGATATTAACCAAGGATTGGTGATGGATGTGTTGTACCAAGATATTATTTATTATCTCTTACAAGACCAATGCCCCAAATGGATGAATAGTTCACAACATAGGGGACTTAAGATGAAATGCGAGTCTTACATGTTACTTGATAACAAGTTGTATAAAAGGAACTAAGAAGGGATCTATCTGAAATGCTTAGGATGTGAAGAAGCCAAGGATGTCTTGGAACATTTCCATGACAAGTATGGTACAGGACATGGTTCGGCAGAAGTAACAACTCACATGATTTTAAGATCAGGTTATTTTTGGCCCTTGATATTCAAGGATACTTTTGAACATGTGTGTTCTTGCCATATATGTCAAACTAGTGCTAATAAAGAGAGGCACCCAACAATGCCACTACAACCAGTGTACGAGGTGCACCCCTTCACAAATTTGGAACTAGATTTCATAGGTCCAGTCAATCCACCATCATCAACTGGACATGCATTCATTCTTACAGCTATGAATTATTGTACATGATGGACGAAGGCAGAGACATTCAAAAATTGCACTGCTAAGGTGGTGACTGACTTCCTGGAAGAACACATTGTTACTAGATTTGGAATGCCTTTCGCCCTTGCGTGTGATAATGGGTCTACATTTGCATCTGCATTCTTGAACCAATGGGCATTTGAAAACAAAGTCATTATCAAGTTCTCTTCAAATTACTACCCACAAGGAAATGGGGTAGCAGAATCTACAAATAAGAACTTGATCACAGTAATAAAATGATTGTTGAAGGAGAATCCTAGGGATTGGTATACTGAACTGAAATAAGCCCTATGGACAGATTGAGTGAGTAAAAAATGGCTTGGGAACTTCTCCATATTTGCTTGCTTATGGGCAAGAACTAATGTTCCCACTTAACCTCAGAATTCTTGTTTTGAAATTCATGAGTGGGTATGCTGAAGATGCTGACAAAGTACAAATCATATTGATGAATCTTTTAGAGATGGATGAAAAATGAATAGCTGCATTGGAGCACATGGCTAAACATCAAGCTGTTGTGAAAAGATGGTTCGACAAGAGGGCCATGATCAATTCATTCAAGATTTCTAACCTTGTTCTACTCTGGGATAAGGCAAAAAAAAAATTAGGTAGTCATACCAAATTCAACGCTTATGGATAGGCCCTTATCAAATCACAAAAATTATGGGAGAAAACACTTTTAGGCTTAGTTTCTTACAGGGGGAATTTCTTCCCTTGCCCATAAATGGGCAGTTTCTGAAGCATTATTTTGAAGCCTAAAAGACAAAAAACAAAAAAAGAATTAGTTAGATTTCATTTCCGCATTTAGCTTAGATTTTCATTCTTGCAAGTGTGTTTATTTCCGCAAGTGTGTTTGCTTTCATGTTGTGTGTTTGCTTTCATTCGTGTGTTTCTTTTCAAAGTTGTGTTATTCCTAGGGGGTAAGCTGTACTTGAGATTTTCTCTTAAGATTTCACTAACCACTCTTTGGTTCCAATTTTAGGAAGAGGTATTTCTTTGTCAAAACATTTAGATGATTGTGTGTCTTATACCAACCAAGCAACGGATATTTCTTGTGGAAATAGGGGGTTTTTAGTTTGGAAATCAGAGGCCTAGACCACCAAGTTCTCAACACTTTGCAAATTTAAAGATTTGATTGTTTTAGGTGTTGTTGATTTGAAGTCAAAGATGGCAAGAGATGATCCAAATTTCAACTAGTTCAAACAGGAGGGGTCTCCTCAAAAGGTTACTAAAATCAATGATTTGGCGTGAGAGTTTTCTGAAAGTTCTAAAGAGGAATGCAAGAGATGTTCACAAGAGATCAAATCCAAGAAATGGAACCGATGTTCTGGCTACACAGTCTCAGCATAGTCAGGATACATAACAAAAAAAGAAAAGAAAAGAGAGAGAGAGAGAAAAGACGGTGTTAAGCTTGAAGGATTCTAAAGATCTAAAATGGCAAAAGAAATGTTTTCAAAAAAATGAAGTATCTTGTATTCAAAGTATTGTTCCATCAAAAGTAACATATTGAACTACATGGAGCGATTATTCAAAAGCCAAAATTTTAAAAGAATGTGGCATCCCGCCAAGAGCCCATGTACTGATTCTCTCATCTGGTCAAGTAATTGATTGATAAAAAGCCTTTGTGGGGATCCTGAATGAATGAGCTAGGAGGAGTGGAAGATTGTTTTAAGTTATTAGAAAACTTTGATTGACTGCATCCTAGCAGGTCAAAAGGAATGAATACACAATGCACACACTAAGTTGGAAGGTTTCAAGTTCTGAGTTTTTGATTGAAGAGTCATCCGAAAGACGCTTGAGAAGTCCAAAGTTTGGTTGGTGTTTGACACATGTCTGAGAAATGTTTGCTAGTGAAGAAATGCCTTGGTCATTTTTTCCTTTTTTCTAGGGCTATTTGTTATGGTGTCTACAAAACATGCCTCATTCCTCGCTAGGAATGAGATCCCCCTACTTTTTTCGACTCTTGGACTCATAGTTCGAGAGTCAGGAGAAGAAAATTTTGTTAAATGTTTAAGTCATAGAGTCAAAAAAAATTGAAAAAATCACAAAAAAATAAAAAAGTCAAAATCACAAAAACATTAAAAAACTCAAAAAAAATTAAATGCAAGTTTCAAAAAAAAAAAATTCACTCACCCGCACGCGTGCACGCTGAGGTGCAGCACCCATATTACTCAATGCATGCAAGGGGAGAAGGGTTATAAAACCCCCTTACTCCCTTCCCCCCTTCATCTTTTTTCTCATCTGACTTTGTTTTGGTGAGCCAACAGAGCAGGTGAGCAAACCCCCCCCCCCGCCATGGCCTTTGCGAAGCCGTGCCGCATGTTGTGCGCCCTGGCGTCGCGGGCCGGGTGTCGCGTGCCCGACATTGCATGCCTTAGGTGCGCATGCCCTTAGGATGTCAAATTATTTTTTATTATATATATATTTTTTAAATACAAAAAAAAAGATAATTTTTTTTTTTAACAATTAAAAAAAAGGGAGTAAAATTTTTTCAAAAAAAATACATAAGTCCCCAAGGGAAATGTTTTTAAAAAAATTTTATTGTTTTACTTTTATTCTATCTAGTGACTAATAACATTTTTTTTTTCTCGTGATGTGCAGGTAACATGATGAAATGGCGTCCACATCCAGAGCAACAATGAAACCAGTTGTTTTCAAGTTCCAAGGCGTACCCCCAAAGTCAAGGTTACATGATGGTTATGTTGAGACCAAAGATACCAACCTCGAACACACACAATCGGGAAATTTCCTAAGAGTCTGTAACAATCCAACACAAAGGTCAACCTTGGTGTCTGCATTGATCCAATTCAGATTAGTGAGTGCAGCGTCACATCCTTTGTTGGTGCAATCAGTTGAATTGGTCATGACCCTATCTCGACACTTCGTTCTTGACAAAAGGGTAGTCAAGAGTGTTATTGGAGAAGTCATCTTAGATCTACGACCTGATAACATTGAGAGAGTCTCCCATCTTCCTAGAGCTGATAAGTTCATCTGACTCTCCTATGAAGCAGTTGATAGATAGTACAAGGAGCATCATCAAGAGGCCATCGATATCATACATTCCTTATATTTCATTGAGAAGCCACCTCAGGGAAAGACAATCAATAAAGTGGATATGAGTGGAGGATATATGAAGGATGACATCAGATACTCTATCATTCTTTTGAGAAGAGTCATGGGCTTACCCACTGCGGGTCATCTCACTCCATTCATGGTCAACTTCATTGAGACCATCAGGCATGCAAAGATACCACTGGATTGGGCCACCACACTAAGTGAAAACCTGTGTCAGCAGCATAAAATGGTAAAGGATAAGAAGAAGTTCTACATGACTTCTTATATGGTGTACCTACTTGTACCAAGGGAAACAAACTATCCTGGGTTGTACAGGAAGGGTAGTATGCAGGATCCCAATGCCTGACCATACATAGTTTACCCTCAGTTGGTAAGAAGCTCTTAACACAGAGCAAGGAGTATAGGATCATGAATGATGCATTCATCTTTGTGATCTTTAAATTCATTGAGGGAGATTATGGGAAGAGGTTATTCAATGAAGCCAAGGCACAAATCATAGCTCTTGAAGCCTACTTCATTCAGTTCAAGACATTCACATATATTCGGGTAGGTGGTGCATCTATCAATCTTAAGAAGCTCCCAAGATATCCAAGTGACAAGCTGGTCCTATTGGAGATCTCTTGAAAAATTGAGTCAACTTATAAGAGGATCAAAAGATAATGGAGACCCTGCTAGGAATGGCCATTGGTCATTGGGTCATATTAGGTGAAGCGAAAACAAGACATTCTGACCTTCGATTGGGAATGGGAGAACTATCCTCTTGAAGAATACAACTCCCCTCGGCCATACTTTGACAAAGGACTTCCATCATGAAGATTCCATTGAAGATCATTGGATGAATGCCACAAATGACTATGATGTCTACATCAAGGACTATTGTAGGATGACTTTGTATCTAGCAGAAAAGGCTCTCCATTTGACTATCCCTCATGAGATAAGGCTACAAGACTCTAAAGAATTACTGGATCCCCTGTTCAATACAGATAAAGTTGGTGAAAAGCCCATTCTGAATGTAGAAGTTGATAGAGAGGACGGAGATGACATCAATCATTGAGTGAGACATGTCATTAGAATGAAAAAGGACTAGATCAAGAAACCTTTTCCACTTGATCTAATTCCTGATACTGTAATCTTCCATGCACATGCTCGCCCAAAAAGGGGTAAGGGATGGAAAGTCATAGTTCCTATCTTGGCGCTCCAGTCTCCTATTAGGCCAGAGATAGTCTACCATTTTGATCACCCAGTGGGATATTATCACCCTCCTGAAAGGAGGGGAAAGAGGAAGAGAACCTCTCCTCAGAGGATTCAGATAGAACAGGTTACAGAACATGTGTCTTCTTAGCAGCATGAATAGAGCTCACAAAAGTCCCAAGGTATTGGAGCCTCTAAAATCCAAGATGAACCTCAGTTGCCTCCTATTGTACCAAGCCAACCATAAGAAGGAGAGATCCCATAAGCCTCCATTCCTCCTGTACAAGAAGAGCCCTCTTCTCCTTCCGTCTCTAAGAAACATAAGAGGATCAAGATTAAGATGAAGAAAAGACAAAGGACTAGTAGAAGACTAGTACCTAATCCATCTGTTCTTGAAACTATTTTGGAAGAAGAAGATGATGAGGAAGAAACAAAATTAGAAGAGGAGGAATAGGTACCCCTACAAAGAAGAACTCAGTTAGCAAAAGTTGTAGAGTTGGAAAGAAGAAAGAGTGCCACCAGTACCCCGCCATCCACCCAAGTAGAACCATTAGAACTCTCTTCTTCAAAAGATGAAGTGCAGTAGTGGGTGAATGAGCAAAGGGTAGGAGGTGAGGATGTTTTCTCCATGATAGATTTTGATTTTATGCCCATGGGTATAGAGTTGGTTGGAGATAATATTAGAGACACCTCTATAGGTGAACTCCAATAGGAAGACTGGACGCAGATGCCACCAGAAACATAGGTTCCTGATCTCACTCCTCCATCTCCACCACAGATTACGGTGGTAGATAAGGGTTTATTAACTCCCCCACCTCCAAGTTTAGAAGAAGAACAAGTTCAAAAGGATCCATTACCACAAGAGCAACCAGATTCAAGGGCTACTGATGAAACATCAAAAGAGGGACAGATGGTGGAATATACACAATAGCCTTCCCATGATTCTGAGGAGCAAGCTACAGGATCTATGGGGACTGAGGTTATAGAAGGAGAGTCTTCACAATAGGAGACGACTCCAAGAAAGAGTGACAAAGGGAATGAGGTAGTTGAAAATACCCCTTCGTCATCAAGAGCCAAATCTGCAGGAAAACATATCCCGAGATGGTTTTGAAAGGAGATAATGAGATGTGCCAAGCATCAGTTCTATGCTTTAGAGGATGATATTTGTGATATTGCAGAGATCTTGAACAAACTTGAGTCTCTGTTATATGATGCAATGCCATTTGCGTTTATCACTACCATACAGAACTAGGATTTATTTGCACAAGTGGCCCTCCCTCCTGAAGGTACATATGTAGAAGTCGTTAGCCTTAAGAATTATGAAGTGAAGGATGTTATGTTGGGAAAGCCTACGCGAGATTCAGCCTGATAGGTGATGACTATGGGAGTCAAAGAGGTTCTCAAGCACATGGAGCAAGATGAAATTGAACTATGAACTCTTTGAAGGCAAGTTGAGATCCTAAAGGGATATCTAGCCAAAGTTGTTGGTCCTCTTGACCTTGAACACCCTGAGGAGACTCTAAATACCATTCTTAGAGAATGTGAAGGTGTATGACTCAATCCATTTTTGAAAGCTTGTCAAGAATGGTGAGACAACCTTGACGATAAAGGTGTCACTATAATCACAGGAAGTTTGAAGTTGTTTCATGCTACACAAGAGAATGTTGATAAGATCGTGGAAATTTTGAGGCAAGACTTCAGTATCATGGATGAGTTATGGGCATGGAGCAAAGATTTGCAAACTCTACAAGCCATAAAAGGGCAAAGGTACCACATTCTGATTGATGTATATATCAGAGAAGAGCTAGACATGATAGATGATTGGATAGAGAAGATAGTGGATGGAAATAAAATGATGGAAACATTGCATGATGAGATACATAGGCTAAAGGACCAAGCCCGAGAGCAAATTTTGGAAGCAGAAAAGTTGTATAGTGATGCATGCTTGGACATTTTTGAAGATGAAGAATGAGAGAAGTTGTTTCCAATTGAGGTAGTAGTGGAGAATTTCAAGAGGACTTTAGAGGAATCATCCAGTAATGAAGATGTCAGACAAGTCTTCAAGATGGAAGAACCATTGTTAGAATTGGACACAAAACTTAGAGACTTTGCAGAGACTCAAATTGAGGTGGACAACTATAGACAAAAGGTCAAGGAAAAGTATGAGGCTTTAGATCTTCCAGATGTGGCTAAAATTACTAAGATGATAGAGAAATTCAAGGGCAAACATCCAAACATAGCTTTGCGATGAAGAAGAACAAAACCCAGATGCCAAAATTTCAATTTTGACAGTAGGTAAAATATTATTTTGACCCTGTAGAGGTCTATAGCTCCGCAACTCTGCAAATTCATAGCTCCACAATTCAGAGGTGTGCTAGTAGTTGACTACTAGATCCAAAAAAATACTTTCCATGCATTAGAAGTACATTTTGATGGCAAGTTTAACTCCGACACACACCTAGTGAAGGGCCAACTTCTATTTTTGGTGCCTCCATGTACTTCCACTTTGACTTATGGCTTCCTCCAACTTTCTCTCTCATGCTTTCATTGTTTTTGACATGTAAAGGTCTCATGCATCCAATTAATGAATAAAATATGGATGGAGTCCCTCTAAGCACTAGATTAGTTGATAGTCTATATATATTTAGATTGTTTTAATGTTTTAAAGAACATTTTATTGCATGAAGATATCTCTCACTCTCAATACAAATTGAGGAGACGATTTCTTATAAATACCCCTTTGTAAAATGTAACAAGGGCCGCCATTATTATGCAATAAAATTATGCTTTGGTGCTCCCATTTGGAGTGTAGTGATTCTTGCCTAAATGTGTCATGTTTTTGTGAATTTTATTCATGAGATTGTGATTGAGCCAAAGGTTTATTGCGTTGTTTCTAGTCATGTGATCTTTTAGTTTTGCTATTTGCTATAGATTTATGAATTTTGCTGATGTAACGAGCTTGAGAAGAGATCACCCAATTGTGTCTTCATAGCTTTTTGTCTTGCATGAGTGCACTTTCTGTGGCCTTACGATTTGATGAAGAGTGAAATATCATTCGATTTGTTAAAGTCTCTCACTGACGATTGCATCAGTGGGTTCTAGGTAGCACTGCTCTTGTTTTCATTGGTTTCCTACCAATTTCTTCAAAGGTTTAACTTGTAGCGTGTTGTGCTCTGTAGCTTATGTTTGTTTAGGAATTTCAATTTCACATTATTTTAATTTCATGTTATTTGATTTCAGTTTAGTTATTTGCTTTGCTAACCCCTTGTTAGAATAGGAACACATTTTAGTTGCATTGGTAGTTGCATTCATAAAAAAAATAGAAAATACAAAAATATTGTTCTCTTTGTCGTGTTATTTTGAGATAGCGAACATATTTACTTCAATTCCAAGACAAAAGTTTTTTTAGAACCAACAAAGGCCTCCTTGTGAACACTCAGATTTATCTTCTATTGAGTGGATTTTGGTATGTCACAAGACAAACACAAAACCTTGGAGTGGATCCTTAAAAAGATTTGCTTTTTAAGAGAGGAATTACGCAATGGATTCCTGTCGTTGACCTCGTGCAAAATGAATGCCCAATAGTTAACATTGAGTAGCTCGGTTAACATTGGACTTGCATCACATTAATCACAAACTTCGTAATCACTGCATAGCTTAGTTTGCATTGGTAAACTCAACATACATTGAGATGCTCAGTTTATACTGCTTATCTTCACAATAACTGTAATTGCTCGATTAACACTAGAGTTTGTCCAAAGGACTTAGTAGCAATTGTAGAACTCAGTAACAACTAAAATTCTTGGTTAACACTATTAATTGTACAATAAGCTCAGTAGATACTTACAATTTGAATAAGTGTATGACACTAATAACAAACTTGACTGATATGTCAAAAATCTCCCCCTTTGTCATTAGTGACAAAAACATTTACTAGCCATAACCGAATTCAAAAAGAGTTCTTGAATATCTTTATCCATCATCTTGTGATTCTAGCTCGGTAGAGTATATTGTTTTTGAGATTTTTCAAATTTGGTTTTGTAAGATATATTTCTGTACATAGTAAGGCTCCTATACAATATACTGTACATACTTGCTATACATTTATCTCACATCTATCTCCCCCTTTTCCTTTACAACTCATGTATCAGTTCTTACATTTTCTCCTTCATAACTCATCATTTCCATATATTCTCCATATCTTCTCCTCCTATATCTTCTATGCCTTCTCTCCCTTTTTTATAATTATGCCAAAGATTTATTCTATATATTTACATATTAATGCCAAAATGAGACAAAAAGTTTTAATGTACCTTGAGTATTATAGCGAATGTTTTGTCCCAGTTGTCTTGCAAGGCCTTACATGTGTATAGTGCAATCTGCACTTCTATTAACAATTCAGTCATGTGGTCTGCTATGGAGAAGTTTTTGTCATGGATGAGGGTTTTGGAATGTGCAATATGCTTTTGTAGTACATCCATGTTGGGAAGAATCATATTCTGAATATATACTAATGTATATCTAATTCTGGCTTCTTCCTTAAGTATTTCTACCTGTATATCAGTCAAAAATCTAATCTTATTGAAATGTATAGAGCTTGAACTCGGGTCAAGCTGCAACTGCTCAGCACTCACCTTGAGGTCTTCATCAATCTTGGACAATTTGTCCTTTATTTCCTAAGTAAAATTTGAAACATTACACAACTTACCAAAAATTAATGATACATTTGTACAAGAGGTTTCCAGAGAGCCCAAAATGGTAGAGAGTTCTACTTGGTGGATGACAATCTGTTGAGCAATGTGCTCTAACACCTTATTTTCAAATTTCTTCTCTGCCTTCTACAGTAACTTATCCTATCCATTTGAATCTTCATTAAATTCTAGACTACCTTTGCTAGCTAAAAAAAAATTGGTTGAGATGAATCAACCTCTATACCTATAGCTTCTACCAAAATATTCTTGGCATCCTCAATGATTTTAAATTCTTTGTCTCTTTCTTCTCTTAGCTTCTGTTGCTTGGCTTTCTTTTGGAGAAGTTTACCAAATGTTTACATTTGATCTGGATTAAATTTGGATATGTCCTAATTTGGGATCACTATATCCTCATCAAGGTCTATTTCCTCCTCCTTTTCTTTTCCATGGCCCAAAATTTTTGTATTGGATTGATACTTGGTCTCAACTGTCCTTACACTTATTTCTTCCTTACTAGGAATGGAAACAATAGTAGACATAATAGGACTAGCTGTAAAAATTAATACTGCACTTATTGTAGAAATACTTGTAGAAGCCAAAACTAATGTATTCAAAATTGATGTGTCCAAAATTGATGTAGCCAACATAGTAGAAAAGGGAAGAGTCTACAGCTCTATAGATGAAGTGGAGGTCACTTCAATCAATGATGTGCTGAGTTGAATTGGTGCAAAGATTGATTGGCTAGTTGTGCTTTGAATGTTGGTCATAATCAATCTTGTAGAGGTTGTCTCTGTGCTTGATGTTGTCAATACCTTGCTTGGAGAATGACGAAGCAAGGCTATAACTATTGCAACAATCTTGACTGGGTCAGTTTCCTCATCATCTTGTGTTTCTTCCTCAATAGGCTCTTGCTCTTATTCCTCTTCATTATCAAAATGGGTTATTTCTTCAACATTTTCCTCTTCATCTTTCTCTTCTTTATCATCATCATCATCGTTGTCTTTCAGATCAATAGAAAAATCACTCAGTTTGTGAAGAAGATATACATTCTTCCAATTATTTGTTGCATTCCTTACAACATGCTCAATATCTTTTATCAAAATCAGACGAGTGTTGAATTTTAGAGTTGATTTCTCCTCATTTTTCTTTAGAAATTCCTTAACCTCCTTATCTATTAAGCTTGGCATAAGCTAGCTTAGGGTTTTCCCATAAATATCTTTTATAGTTTGCATGGAAAATTCCCATCTTGGCTTAATCTTATCAATCAAAATATTTGGAAGCTAAGAAGTAAGCTGGTCTGGTGAGTATTTCCACTTACCCATTTTGTCCATCACCAGATCTTCAATCTACTTTTGTTCTTCCTCAATCCTAATTTCATATTTTAATGCTTTAAAATTTGTTATACCTACCCCTTCCTGCAGTTCTTTCAATCTATCTTGGGAGGTGCGGGGAGGTTTTTTGAATATTATATCTCCTCTTTCCTTGTCAATTTTCTTCTTTGAGGACCTTCTGGTAAACACAATAGTGGATGGCTTGGAAGGCTTGGTAATAATTACCTTACCCTTATTCTTCAATGGTTCCTCTTCCTTTGATTCTTCCTCATCCTTTGCTTCTTCATGCTCACCTTTTCCCTCGGTCAACAAAAGAGTAGAACTAGTTTTCAACTTGGCAATTCTTTTCTTGCCTTTGTTTACCGCCTGAGGGAGCTTGATCTCTAGTTCTATCCTGACTTTGGCTTCATCATATGTACCAAAATATGCACCCTTGGGATCAACTAGTTCATTTACAAGTGCCTCAATTATATCCTTAGTTTCATCTATATCCACCTAATATCCAAGAGGTTTCACCCATGCAATTTCAGGCCTAACTACCTGAATGCATACCTATCACTATCTACCATGAAAGATACATCATCCTTATAATCTTCAACTAATTTTATTGGAGTCTTGAATTTATTATTCATTTTCTCTTTAAATGCATCAAAATAGTTTTCCATGATACTGTTATAATTCTCTCCCATCTCAATAATGTATTCATTAATCTGGTAGAGCACCGATACATCTTTTCTCCATACAACTGAACTTTTTGAAGGGAAGAATTTTTGAACATAAAAGAATAAACAAGTTAACAGAGAGCCAAACTTACATGGGTTGTTCTTTGACATCTTGATGCTCTTCATGTTCTTGTTGAATTGCTTCAATAGTAGTTCAACAAGGTCAAGAGAAATATTATTCTTCACTATCTTGTATGCAAGGTCAACTACTTCACACAACACATTATTCAACCAGCTTGAACTGTAGATCTTGTGTGCAATGATATGTATACCAAAATTTAATTCTATCAGTGATACTACTTATCTACATGCCTTTACCATCCCATTCTACTAGGGTTTTCTTCTCAAGTTCAACCTGACCTAGGGTTTTGGTCATTTTAGCCTTAGCCAACATTGGAAGACCAGTGATTCTATGAATAATCTTCTTTGTGATTAAAACTAGTTGCTCCAACCATAACTATCCATTGTGCACTTGACTGAGAATAAACCTAATTCATTTCACTTGAAATTCATGGGGCATGTGAGGAATATGAGTTAACCCTTTTGTCTCGAGGTGTTGATGCTCAGGTTTTAAAATTCCATTTAAACACAACTATTCTAGGGCTTCATCCAATTCTAAAGTACCAATATCTAAAATTGTGCATTTCAAGTGAGAATGAATTTCATTAATCAATAGTACCTTTGGAGGGATTTTTGATTGTGCTCCACTCGAATCTAGGGTTTTGGTGATTGCAGAAGTGAGTTTGAAATTTGGAGCTTTCCATTCACCACCACAAACTAGCATGTTTGAACTTCACTTTGCCTTGCTACTACTGGATGCCATCTTCACTCGATAGAGTTTGAGAGAATTCAAAATCTTTTGGTAATTCACTCAAATTGCTTGGATGCTCTTGAAGATCGCAGTGCACAATAGCTCTTAAAATTTCACAATGAAAATGACTTCAATTTTATTCCTTTTATCAAATTTTGCCATAAATGCTTGGTACGAATGGTAGATCAAAGTGATTGATTGTCATTCACTTCCTTGCATTGATTATTCGATAGAGTCTTCCATCATTTGGTAACCATATGAAGCTTAGTTATTCCCAACCTCGCTCAGTAGAGTCTGTGACCTGACCTTACTCGGTAAGGAAAGTAGCTCGATAATAATTGGTACCCTTTCACTCTATGATCCCTTTGTATCTTAAATATAGATATGGATCTTTTGTCTTTTCAATTGGAACTGATTTGGATGTCTTCTTTGGTAACCTAGTCCCAGTTTCTCCTTTGACAACTTAAGTAGAAATTGTGGAGCCACCCAACTCTTGAGTAATTTGTTCATCATTGTTGGACTTGCATTCTTAGTAGAATTAAAAACCCATTGTTGTCTCATCTATTTTTGGATGTTATCAACCTTTGCCTTCTTTTCATCTTGAATTCTACCAGTATTCATGCAGCTCTTGGAAAGATGACCAAGTTCAGTACAAATGAAACATCTTTTAGTAGTATCTCTTTTCCTCATATGATGCTTTAAACAATTCATTTTAATGTGTCCAAATTCTCCACAGTAATGACATTTGCACCAGATGTTGTAGTCCCAACCAAATATAGCTTTCACAATTTGTTTTGCTAGATTTAATATCTTGGTTTTGCATTCAAATGATTTGTGCCCATGCTTCTTACATTTGTGACATTTGCCTTCAAATCTTGGTTTCTCTTTGCATTCATTTGCTCCATGATCATGTTGATTACAATTGTAACATTTTTCATTGAATTTTGCTTTTTCATTGCTCGAAAATTTGTTTGAAGTATGACCTATCTTACCACAGTGATTGCAAGTAGGTCTTTGATTCTTTTGAGCTCCTTGCTTGGATGATTCTCCTTCTTTTGTATATCCAATTCCTACTTTTCCTTTTTGTCTATAGAGATTTTACTCATTCAACTGATTCATGTCTACTTGGGAATTTGTCATTCTTTTATTGATTTGTCTTTCAGAGTTTAGGTCATTCTGCAATCTTTTATTTTTAGATCTTAGGTTCATGATTTCTTCATTTGCATTAGAGAGCCAATCAATGAAGTTTGCTTGTTGAAGGGATAGGTGTTGGATTTCATTGTTATTTCCTACTATCTCTTCTCTTATCTTTTTTTTCTCTTCCATGACTTCACATAATCTCACTAACTAAATTTCTTGCTCTCTTCTTAGTTTTCTTACTTCTTACAGTGAACCATTCTTTTCCAGAAGTTCTTTGATTGCTTCATTAGCTTCATCTGAGTTGTTTGCTGAATGAAGGTCTTCAATCCTTTCTTCAATGTAGAGATGATCATTCATTTGAATTGCAAGATCTTTTCTTCTTTTCAAGGATTGACAGAGTTGCTCCTTTTCTTTCTTGAGTTGGGCAATAGCTATTTCCAAATCTAGCTTCTCTTTGTCAAGTCTAAATATCTCCATGGCATTGATCTTTACTCAAGCTATCAAACTTTTCTTTGAGAACCACAAAGCTCCTATACCAATTATTGGAAATATTCTTAAAGGCTAAGTTATTGAGAGGAGAGGGGTGAATTAGTAACTTCTAAAACTTATAAAAATTTAATCCAATCAACAATTAATCGAATACTAATCTAACTACATGCATCAAAAATTGAAAACATGAAAGCATACATAACACTTTGACACAAAGATTTGGTGCCCTAGAAACCTTCCAAATAGAAAGTAAAACTGGGGTGGGGATGATACCCATAAGCTTTAGTACTGTAGTATAAAGTTGGCCTGTTAAGGCTTGCATTGATAATTTTTGATGATCTGCCCTGTTAGGAGCAATAAGGACTCCTAGGTGTTGGTGTAAATAAGTATTTAGTATTTACACTTACTTAAGTTTACTTAGGTTAATGCATTATTTTATTATTTTATTTTGTGAGACACTTAGGAGTTTGCACACCTTTTTGAGTTGTCATGTTAACAACACAAAAGTATGCAATTCTATTTCAGCACATGGTGTCTACGACAGTGGAGTTTGCATCATTCACTGAGTTGTCATGTAGACAACACAATTATTTGCACTCCTAATTTAGCACATGTTGTCTACACCACTGATTTGCATGCTACACCATTGTAGGCTTATCCTCTCATCATTGCACTTACTTTTGTGCTTAATGGAGGATAATCCATATCTAGTGGACATGTGCGTGGTTGTATGAATTATCATGTTTCTAACTTCTATGCATTCTAGAAGCTCCCTAGAGGCCTTTATATACAGGCACTCCTAGTGTACTTGCATATGACATATTGAATGAATATATCATCATTCTGATCATACTCTCTCTTTGGTCTACTATTGTGCTTGTGTTTGAGTTCCTTGGTCTTGGGTGAATTTTGGTATGAGCCAAATTATTACATGGTATCAAACTTCAGGAGGATTCTCTACACATAGTTGTTCGAGACCGTTCATGCTTCAGCACCTTGACCTGAATTTGAAGAATTTGCAAAAATGAGAGCATCTAGAGCCAGGTCTAACCTTGCCATTACATCTGAAATGTTGATTCGATAAAGATCAACTATAAATTTGCCTATGCTAGGCAAAATTTGATCATGAGGCAATTGTTTTTTGCAAACTGGCACCCGAAGGCACCAATTTGCAAACTGGGTATGATCATTTAATTGATTTGATTATTTATTTTTGGATTTGAATTATTTAATCTTTATATTTTTTTGAATTTATATTTTTGGAAAATTATTCTTCCCTATAAAAATTAAGCGGGCATCTACACAAATTCGGCTCGGGCACCACCGGTGGACGAAATTTGGCTAAGTTATTAAATCTGGCGACAAGCACTTCACCGAACTCAGTGAGAGCCCCACACAACTGATGGCCCAATTTCTTTCTAACTCACAAGCTATTTATTTTATTTGCTTTGGCATTTGTAATACCCATGAATGTGGGATTAAATAATAGTTCTGAGCCCTTTTTAGACTCTGATGCTCGTAAAACCCTGTTCTCTGACCTGCGATTCACTTTTCCAGCAGACAACAGAAGTCTGCTTTCCTCGGACCTTGTGACACATTGCCATCCATGCGATGTTACTCCACCATGCTATGTGGTGATACGTCCTCATGCCTACCTGCACATAGTCATTAGCCATGCAGTGCAATTTAATTTGGCCATGTGGATGACATGTAGGACTGTTGCCCACCCACATTAGTAGCATATGTGGCAACACGTCACCCTACACCAACCACTGCACACACGCCACGTGGAAACTCATACAATTTGACTCAACTGACATGTGGCTTTCATACTACTGCCACGCCAACCCAATCAGTATAATTTTGTATAGTCCGTACAATGCCATACCATGATAACATCATGCTAACATCATTACAAGGGTAGAAGGTCGATGATTTCATCATTTTATGAGCTCAAATTTGATGGTTATCTGACCGTCATTCCAGAGAAAATTATAATTATTGCAATGGCCATATAACTATCAAATTTAACCTCATCTTTTGCTGATGCAATCTTTCTCCAGATTGATTTTTGATTTTGCAGTCCAACTTTGGGAGGCCATATCTCAATCATCCAGACTCCAAATTAGGTGCAATTGTTTTTGAAATTGGGTAGAATTTTTTAAAATTTTCATTGGTGTAGCTTTTTTCTAGTATTGGTGCACAAATTTGTCAAAATTTATATTTTTTGGAGATTGTACTTGCATAATCCTGCATTTTACAAATTCAAATGCTCCGTACGGGCACATCTAGAGTCGAAAATAGGTTCTATTTTTTTTTTAAGTGCATTATTTTTTGTTTAGTTCCTAGATCTATAGTCAAATTATAGGGTTGTGTGGAAAAAAGTGTCACTTTTAGAAATAGGACCTTTCTTTTCTTTGTATTGCTTTAGAATTGTAGCAAATTGTAAAGTTCCAGGTTTGTAATCCATTAAGAAGTTGTAACAAGAAAAATTAGAAGTCCACAAAGGCCAAAATTGGCAAGTGGCCATTGTAATCACACTACTTATAAAGTGCCAAAAGGATCTGTTTGGGGGGGGATTCTTGATTTAGTGAAAGGGGCGGTGTTCTTGGTGTTATGTTCTTTATTTTTTGCAATTTTCTTTCACTTTCTACATTATGGGAAATTTCAAGTTTCCAAAATTAACTCCACATAACTATGCTACATGGTCCATCAAAATGTGGTATCACTTAATGCATAATGGAGTTTCACAATATGTAGATGGTACTCTTCCTAAAATAGTAGATGATAAGGTATTAGCAACTGATATTTCAACTTGGGTGGCAATGGATAGGAAAGCCCTAGGTGGTATATGTTTGGGGGTTGATGATAAGATCATGTATCAAATTAGGAAGTGTTCTACATCCAAGGAAGCTTGGGATACCCTCGAAAGCTTATATGGTAAAGTGTCTGAAGAGGATGTTTTCAGAATTGAAGATGAGCTTGTCTCCTTAGATCCTAAGTCATATGATTCTGTACAAGATTTCATCATTAAGGTGAATGAACTAAGGACAAAGCTTACTGATTGTGGGAGTTCTATCAAAGATGAAAGATTGATCTATCTCATACATAACACGCTACCATTAGAGTATTCCACATTTTTTTCTTCTTTTAACACCTCAAAGACTACATTAGGGTCTGCCTATAAGAAAGTCACTTTTGATGAATATGTTGATCTATTGGATACAGAAGAAAAGAAGTTGAAATCAATAGGGATTCTCAAATCGCCTAAGTCTAAAGCATTGGTGGCCAACAATGAGGGTTCTCAAAATTCAGCTGGACAATCTTCAAATAAAGGAAAGGGTAAAAAGAAGTGGAAGAACAAATCAGAGGATGCAAAAAAGACAATACCATCATCCAATCAACAAGGCAAGTCTTCCTCAAATTCCAACAAGAAGGGGGACAACAATAATAAGGAGAAGAAAAAGTGTGTCTATTGCAAGAAAATGGGTCATGAAGAGCATGAGTGTTATCTTAAGAAGATTGATGAGTTGACCAACATCATGAAGAAACATAATGTTCCACTACCTAATGCTTACAAGGATAAAGGGTCTTCTTCAGATTCAAAGGGCAAAGGGCAAGCACTCATGGAAAATATAAATTCTTCAAAGGAATGGATACTTGATTCAAGTACCTCATATCATATCATGGGTTCTTCAAAGGAGGATTTTTCTTCAATGAAGCACTCAAAGGTACCACACATCTTCATGGGAGATGATATAAAAATGGAAGTTGAAGGAAAAGGAAATGTGGAAATGGAAAATGGAGAGTTTCAAGATGTTCTCTATGTTCCAAACCTAAGTTCAAATCTCCTATCAATCTACCAAATCACTCACCTTGGAGATGGTCATAGAGTTGAGTTCCTTTCTAACTTAGTACATGTGCATAGTCTAAAAGATGACTCATTGGCTATAGTAGGGAAAGTAAATCATAACAAAAGGTTACACTCTTTCTCCCATTTTGTGCCCAAGTCTCCTTCAAAGGCCTTGTTATCTTAATCAAATTCAACAATGCAATTATGGCATGAGCGGTTTGGTCATCCTGCCTTCCGCTAGCTTTAGTAACTTTGCACATACAAAATGGTCAAAGGTCTACCTCAAATCAACTTTTCCCATGGTGAATATTCAATAGATTCAGTGGATATGCATTCAGAGCGGAAGTTAAAGAAAGGGAAGTCTTCAAGAGCACCAATTGTTCTACAAATAGTTCACATGGTATTAGTAGGACCTTTTACAATGACATCAATTAGTTGGGGTCTCTATATACTTACTTTCATTGATAAATTTTCAAGATACACCTCGGTCTAATTTCTTCATCATAAGAATGAAGTGTTGGACAAGTTTCTAGCCTTCAAGACTCATGTTGAACAGAAGTTGAGGAAAGCCATCAAAGTTCGAAGAATGGACAATGGAAGCATGTATGTGAACAAAAGACTTAAAGACTTTTGCAAACTCGATGGAATTGATCTTCAGAATTTGCCAGCATACAGTCCGCATAAGATAGATATTGTAGCATTAAGGATCCAAAATTTTAAATCTATGTCAAGTTGCATGATATAGGCCAAGTCTCTAGATCCATCATTAGAAGTTGAAGCAATTAGTAGCACCACTCACATTCTAAACAGATCTCCTCATCCAGCCTTAGATGGCAAGTCTCCTTTTGAGGCAGGGTGCGGCAAAAAACCTATTGTGATACACTTCAGAGTCTTCAATTGTCCTGCATAGGAAAATATATCTTCCATGGGATTCAAGGCACAATCACCTCACCCTTGTATTTTCATTGGTTATGAAGATGGTGTGAAGGAATATAGACTCATGGATCTAGAGACACATCATATCTTTGTGGAGAAGGATGTATACTTTGAGGAAAGTTCATCAAGCTTGTCCTCTAATCCTCTTCACATATCATATCATGTGGAAACTGATAGTGACACCAACAATAGTGCTTTAATAGATTCAGACATGTGGTGTTCTATGGATAGTTGCAGCAAGATGTCATGTTATCAGTATTCTCCACATGCATATATCACCACAGTGATAGATCCAGCACAACAGGGTACATTCAATCTTCCAGGTCCAACTTTAGTGACAGATTTGGGGGACAATATTGATGATCTACCTCTTCTTCTTGATGCAACAACACATTCTTTAGTTGTCACAAGGACTCCATCTGACCCTCTTGTTCATTCTCTACATGATCAATTGTTACAGGTTGAAGTGATTGTGGATACTTATGATTAGCAGTTGTAGTAGGGTTCTTCATCAGTTGCAGAGACAAATAGTTCTTTGAGACAGGTTCTTCAACTAGTTGAGCAGGTTTTAGAGACATCACTCACCAATGGGATTCTTTTCACACACATCAAAAATGTCTCATTTGTACCCTTGGCCTTGTTTCTTCCTAAGGGGAGGAACACCATTCTATAGTCTTGGATCAACTTCTTCATCGGAGCAGTCATTGTTTGACATTTTTCTTTGAGGGGGGAGCCTATCCTATCTCTCTTCCTCTTCTCATTTTTCTCTTATGTATATATTGGATGTATGTCGTAATGAGGGGGTCTTGATTACTCCATCCATCCATACATCGTATGTGTTTTTTCATCTCTCTTTTTGGGGGAGGGTTTTTCCCATGAGGTTTTCCCTCTTTCCCCGCTTTATGAGAGATTGCATTTGTATTGTGTACATGGGTACCTAACATGGCCTAGTAGCTAGGACCCATTTTGCATTTCATCCAAGATTTTGTAAGCTTAAGGGCATTCCCTAAGTTGCACTTAAGGGGGGGTGTTGGTGTAAATAAATATTTACTATATACACTTACTTAAGTTTACTTAGGTTAATGTATTATTTTATTATTTTATTTTGTGAGACACTCAGGAGTTTGCACACCTTTTTGAGTTGTCATGTTGACACCACAAAAGTATGCAACTCTATTTTAGCACATGGTGTCTACAACATTGAGTTTGCATCATTCACTGAGTTGTCATGTAGACAACACAGTTATTCGCACTCCTAATTTAGCACATGTTGTCTACACCACTAATTTGTGTGCTACACCATTGTAGGCTTATCCTCTCATCATCGCACTTAATTCCATGCTTAATGGAGGAAAACCCATATCTAGTGGACATGTGCCTGGTTGTATAACTTATCATGTTGTTGACTTCTATGCATTCTAGAAGCTCTCCAGAGGCCTTTATATATAGGCACTCCTAGTGTACTTGCATATGGCATATTGAATGAATATATCATCATTCTAATCATACTCTCTCTTTGGTCTACTATTGTGCTTGTGTTTGAGTTCCTTGGTCTTGGGTGAATTCTGGCATAAGCCAAATTCTTACACTAGGTCCACATTGTTAAAGGATTTACAAACATACAAAGAAGTATGCACTTGGTGAAGAAATTTTCATAAGACTATTAGGTCTACCTTGTAAAAGGATTTGATTGATCCACCTATTAGGATGAAGCAGTAGCTGATCTATGATCTGCAACTTGGTTTTCTGAATGAGATTCCTCTGAGTGTATAAATCACCTTGTTGTGATAGATGAATCTTTGTTGCTCCTTATATTGTTGTAGCCTTTGTAATTCACATTTTCTACTCTTCTTTGATGATCACATTGATTCCATGAATTTATTCACACACCTTGGATTTGATACAATACACTACATATATACCAATCCAATTATACAATTACAAAGTTGACCATAATACAAGTTTACACAAATATTACAAAGTCGACTCAAATGTAGACACTTAGGTTCTGAAGACTGACTCGGTGAGGTTTTCGATACTCGACATCCACTATCAATGCTTGGCATCATCATGCACTCGATAGACATAGAATGTCAGTCCATACTGATCTCTTCCAAGTAGTTTTGAACTCGGTTTGCATTGATGACTCGGTGAATACTGTGAAACTTGTCATATAAATTGAATCACTTGTTTACTACTACATAGCTCGGTAAAAACTATCACGTTGAGCTTAGTATAAACCAAGTCACTTGGTTAACACTGAGTAGCTTAGTTAACATTGGAATCACATCACATTAGCTACAAACTCAATAATCACTGCATAGCTTGGTTTGCACTAGTAAACTCAACATACATTGAGATGCTCGGTTTACACTGCTAATCTTCACAATAATTGTAACTACTTGATTAAACCTGGAGTTTGTCCAAAGGACTTGGTAGCAATTATAAAACTTGATGATAATTGAAATACTTGGTTAACACTGTTAACTATACAATAAGCTTGGTAGATACTTACAATCTGAATAAGTGCATGTCACTAATAACAAACTTGACTGATATGTCAACAGATAGAACTTCTAAAATTGATAGATAAAATAGGCCACCAAATAGTATCAAAAATCCAAATAAACTACACCATCATGATGAACTCAGAAGTAGCTTTCCAACTATGTTTTGTTTGTGAAAAACAGATTCTGGATGAGCAAGTTATAACCAAAAAACCACATGTAGGTCTAATAAAAGTGCTTGAAAAGCAAAAAAACTCGTTGACTCGGGATCCATACAAGAAAGGATTAAAAAGCATCGACACCAGTACGAAAAATTGCCTTAAGAAGCATGCCAATTATGTACCAAAACTATCTTGACCTGTGTACCAAAAATTCTTGATTTTTGTACAAAAAAATCAAAAAATCACCACCTCAAGGAATCTGTCAAAATTCCAACTTTTGAAAAATCTCGATTTGCATACCAAAATTCAGAAGATCACCACCTCAAGAAACGTGCCAAAAATCTTGATTCCAAAAATAAAAAAATCATTATCTCAGGAAATACACAAAAAGTAGGAAATCATTGCCTTGGGAAATGTGCCCAATTTGGGAGCAATTTATTTTTCCCTTAGATTCCAACTGTGTCCAAATTCAAAAAAAAATTATATGAAACTAGGGGTTTTTGGGTGCTTTGAGCTCAACGGTGATGTCTGTTTCAGCTCACAGTGCACTGAAAATCAGTAAGATTCAATAGAAACATCCTCTAAAAGCCACAAATTTGAAAACTAATGCCAAATCACTGAAGAACAGAATAGGGGCATGAGATCTGGAGCTCTGATACCATGTTGGAGTTAATAAAAGATCAACCCCACAGCTTCGAAGAATCACCTGCATGTAAACACCTATCACAAAGGAGAGAAGCAAAAAGCTATGGAGGCTGAAATTGCCAGATCCATAGTTGAGACATTTTTGATGAGAAAAAAAGATAGATTGCTACTATCAACAATGAATGAATAAATAAATAAGAGATCAATACTTATAAATGGAGATCAAAACGTTAATAGGGTAAAACCTATGTTGCATGATAATAATTAATAAAAGAATTAGTTATTATATGCCTAAAGTTTAGCTTAAGTAAACTAGAGATAATAAGTGACTTAATAATTATATCAAAATGATTTAATTAATAAGGCAAACTAGAGATAATATATTGCCTTATTAATTAAATAATTTTGATTTAATTATTAATTCACTTATTATGTCTAGTTTACTTAAGCTAAACTTTAGGCATATAATTATTAATTCTTTTATTAATTATTATCATGCAACCTTTACCTTGTTAGGGTTTTGATCTCCTTTTATAAGGATCGATCTCTTTGCAATTCATTCATTCATTTTTGATAATAACAATCTATCTTTTTGCTCATGAAGAATGTCTCAACTATGGATCTGGCAATTTCAACCTCCATAGCTTTTTCCTTCTCTCTTTTGTGATAGGTGTTTGCATGTAGGTGATTATTGGGAGTTGTGGGTTGATCTTTCATCAACTCCAACATGGTATCAGAGCTCTAGATCTTCATGGCCCTATTATGTTCTTTAGAGATTTGGCATCAGTTTTTAGATCTGTGGCTTTTAGAGGATTTTTGTATTGAATCTAGGGGTCATTGATTTTTGGTGCACTTTAAGCTCAAACAAACATCTTTGTTGAGCTCAAAGCGCCAAAAAACCCCTATTTTCATATAATATTATTCTAATAGTTCTCATAAGTAACTAAGGTTTGACTAATGTAATACATAGCTCGCCCCTTTCCATTCTTATCACATTGTGATAGTAATACCCCCAAGAAATTAGTTACAATTGAGATGTATAAAATTAAGGGCTTCCCTAGAATAGGGGGCATAAGAATAAGAGATCTGGCCAAACATTCCTTAATCTAATTGAGACTCTTTTCACACTCTTCGTTCCACACACATGTAGATTCCTTGTGCATATTTTTATTGAACGGTTGTGATCTTTCAACCATTGACTTATTTTTATTGAATGGTTGTGATCCTTTATAGATTAAAGATTCTCTTGAAGACTTCTTAATTGACTTATGTTATGAGAAGGTAACATTTCCATGATAGATTATACTTTCTAAGGACTAACTTTAATGCCCTTAGTAGTATGATGTAACCTAGTAGTTTACCAGAGGTAACACTAAAAGCATATTTCTTAGGATTAAGTCTAAGTTGAAATTGTTCCATATGGTCCAATATCAAACTCAAGTCATCCAAGTGAGTATTTCTTTGTTTAGACTTAGCTAAAGTTTCATCTACATAATCTTCCATGTTCTTGTGCATCATATCATGAAAAATTGTTGTCATAGCTTGTTGATAGGTAGTGCCAACATTCTTAAGCCCAAATGGCATAACATTCCAACTGCAAGTGAAAGAAGTCTTTTCTCTATCTTCAATAGATATCTTTATATGATTATATCCCAAGAATCTATTGATCAAGGAGTACATTTCATAGCCCGCAATCATGTCCACTATCATATCAATGCTGGGAAGTGGAAAATCATCCTTAGGGAAAGATTTATTTAGGTCTCATAAGTTTATATAGAATTGAATGAACTTTTCATGTTTTAAAATAGGTATAATGTTGGATATCCATTTGACATAAACTATAGCTCTTAAAGACTTGGTGATTAGGAGCTCGTCTAATTCAATTTTCACTACTAGGGAAAAATGTAAATGCATTTTTCTCATTTTTTTCTTAACAGGCTTGACACCAAGAGCTATGGAAAGATGATGCATGACTAAATTAGTGTTAAGACCAACCATGTTTGCATACATTCAAGTGAAGTTGATCTTCTTCTCATAGAAAAATTGAGTGAATTGTCCTTTTTCTTCAATTGATAGTGATTAAGCTAATTATATAATATTTGGAGACACATTTGTACCAAGGTTTATAGAATGTGTGGGTTCAATAAACATGGATGATCAGTCTTCAAAATAGCTAGGAAGACTACCAAGTACTCATCTTTAAGTGCCTCAAAGAGGTTTTCACCCTAAGATATGTCTTTATTTTTACTATTTTAAAGCTCTAACACCACTACAAATTGGTTATTTCCATTAGATCTCCTCATTTCCAATTTTTATTTTAATATGTGAGTAAGGTACTTGATATTTGACTTAGTCTTGTTGATAACTGGTTCACAAGTGGAAGAGACTATAGGCTCAATAGCATTTAGGTAGCAAGCAATCTCATGATCATTTTGAAATGATAGTAGCCTAGGATGTTGATTTTGCATAGACCAATTGATGAGATCATGGTGTATGACAGGCAGAAAAGTAGAAGACTCTAGATTGTTGATATGAAAGGAATCATCTCCAGTGACATGAGATTTAGGACCTATTGGGAAATCTTCAAAGGTACCCAAATTGGGGTAAGCCCTAGGAGAGTCTTTGTGATCGACTAAAGAAGTTGAAAGTTCAACTCATCAAACCCTATGAAAGACTCATTGACTATGTTGGTTTGATTAGAATAGGCATGTACAAAATCTACCCCCAACTCATGAGACATAAATGAAAGGGAATCCCATTCATATTCATTTGAGTTAGTATTTTGGTCACATTCTATAAGGCGAGCAATATTTCTTCTGATGCATTCTCTATTAGGGTCCTCTACATCCAATTCATCAAACTCAAGTTCTCTAGAAGTGGATGCCTCGACAATGTGATAATTAGGTAGCTTGTTCTCTCCCTAAAGAATAGAGGTATAAGGGATAAATCAACTTCCTCTAGAACAATAGTAGCCATAGGTTGAATCTAATTTTTTGAATCACTAGCTCTAGGGTGCCTTCATCATAAATGGGAATAAGCCAGTTGTCTCTCTAGTTAAACAACCATTGGCATGACTCATGAGTTCATTAAGATCATGTTTACTATCATTGAAAGTTCCATTTCTAGGATAACCCATCTTTTGAAGAAACTGATATCCTTTTCCATACCTCTTAAGATAGATGGGTGTAGTAAGTGTATCTTCATCAACATGTTACTCTTCTCTATATATCAAATTCATAATAGCTTGCTCTTCCTTTCATATTATAATGGGATTGAGGATTGAATAAGCATGTCATAGATAGTCATAGTTGAGGATGAGGGCTTCACATCTAGATGGTTTCCCATAGGAGCATGAGAAACTAGTAATGCAGCAATAGAGTCTAGGGTATACTCTCCCATACTTATGCTCATCAATTTTAACTTATTCTCACAGTTAACAAGTGAGGTTCTAGCTTTATGGTCAACTTTGTTATTTGGAAATAAGGATTTAGCAATAGTGAGCATGTGGACATAGAATTATCCCTAAGAATCAAAACTTCTTAAAGCATAACTTAATACATTGATGAAAAGTTTATGGAATGACTTTCATGTTGTGTATACAAGGTCATCCAAGCAATTTATTGTATGGGAGTGGAATGTAAAGAACTTAGAATACCCCATCTTTTTCCATAGGTCCAACCCAAATAGGTAACATAATAAGACCCTTGAAAGAACATTCAATTTCACCTTAAGCTTTGATTTTAATCTTGCATCTAGGGTTGATAGTGAATTTAGAGAGACCCAATTGTTGAACAACTTTGAAGGAAACAATATTTAATCCTACACTATTATTTATCAACACTCATCTGACTTGAGTACAATAGATTTGGACTTCAATGTGCAATGCAAGATTACGGTGGTGGTTAAGAGACTTGTCGTCCTCTTTAGAAAATGTTAGGTAATGTGGAGTAGAGATGTGATTAACCATATATTGGAACTCATTTGCATCAATGTCAATAGGGACACTAGTGACTCATAAAGCCTAATCTAGGATCTCCTTGTCCAAAGGAGATAGCTCTAGCAACTCAAAAATGGATATTTGAGTGGGAGTGTGTTGCAATTGGTTTACAAGGTCATAAGTGGACGTAGTAGTGGTAGCAGTTTGCCTAGATGAAGAAGACCCCACTTGTTTAGCATTAGTTTGTTTATGATTATCTACAACCTTAAGGATAACTTTGGACTGATCCCTAGTAACCATGTTTATTCTTTCACCATAAGAGGAAGAGGAATCTACAACCCTAAGTGAAACCATAGGTCTATCATCATCAAAGCATTTTGAGGAATCAAGAGTTCTCAAAATCACTTTAAGCCTTTCATCACCAATATCATAGTTAGGTTCCTCATCAAATTTAGGCCCCATCATGTAAACACTTTTTTTGTTAAAGAGTTCAAGCATGTGTATGGAATTATCAAATTTTGTGTTTATGTAATTGATCTTTTCATCATTGTTCTTCTTATTCGTGTTGGATGTCTCCACTTGTTAATACTTAGCAAGAGATTGTTTGGAAGCCTTATGATCTAAATTCTTAACTAACCCATCTAGGCTAACCTTTTTTTCATCAATGAGATCTTGTATGATATCCCTAAGCTTAAGACAATTATTAATATTATGACCTTATTCATGTGGTAGTTGCAAAAGTGGTCATCCCTCCACCATGGAGACTAAACAATGGGGTCATAAGGTCTTGAATTATCTGATAGAGTGGCACACGAGCACCCACAAAAAATTTAGAGTCTTGATACACTCAAAGATATCTTCAAGGTCCTAAGAACCTTTAGGATAGGTTAGAATTAGTATCTAAGCATTTGGACCTATTTGTAAGGCCTAGTTCCATGATTGACATAATTATAAGCCCTTGGTCACCTATGGTCAAAGGTGGCCAAATGACTTAAAATATTAGGATATTTCACATTTTCATGTTTTTAGGATGTTTTGATCCTAGTTGGATCATTTAGATAAGGTTCGATCATGTTTTGATCATAATTTGCAAAAATTGCTAAAAAGTTGTCAAGAAACTTCTAGCAAAAAGTTGCAAAATCTTGTAATTTAATCCCCAACAGCCAAATTTGGTTTGAAAAGTTGTTTTGACTATTTTGGATTCCTAGATAAGCCCTTTTAGGTGGGTGCTAGGACAACATGATGTACTTTTGCATTCTAATCAATAAAATAACTCAAATTTCCTATCATTTTCATGTTGTAATAGGTTGTATGGACATGTATAGACATACTAGGAGGATCAATCTAGATTTTTATATTATTTGTAGAAACACCTTTCTAATGCATTTGGTTTGAAGTCCTGATCAATCTCCTAACTCAAGATATTGAAGTTTTTGTAGAATTTGCTTTGAAACTTATCATACCTAGGATTTCAATAAGAATTTGTCATATCTTGGGATTTCACCATGGTGATTTGATGGCCTATGTTGAAATCTAAGTGTTGATTGTGTATATTAAGATGGACTTGGTTTCAAATTTTAATATGTAGGTGGTAATGAGAAATTTGAGGCCCTAGGCATGAAAGTCCCATGTGCATGCTTCTAATGTTGATCAACATCTCCCTTAACTCACTCCAAAAGTAACACCAGGTCTTGAAATCAGATTTACAATTTTTTATGTATGCCTCTTCATGATCCAAGTAATAGATTGAAGTTTGGGCATTGTAAAAGTATACCTCCTTTGTATTTGGAGGCCTAATAGGGCTAATTGCCAAGGGAAGAATCAAGGGATAACCTAATTTGTTTAAAAATTCTAGTCTTGGTGCTTTTTCACATTTAGTAAACCCAAAAATTGTATCAAAATATGTGATTTTTTCAAAAAGCTATGCTGAGATTGCTGAAGTTAAGTCAAAATTTCACGAAAAGGGGCTACAAGCCTAGGATAGTGGAATTGTGAAGAAAGTATAGGGTAAATATTGCAAAGTGTGGTTTTGACCATAAATCCACTCTAAAATGGACCTAAATAGACTACAAGTTCATCCTTGAGTCGCCCTTGGTCCTTTTGTGTGTTTTTGAGTTCTTGTGTCAAAATTGTCAATTTTGTGCTTATAAGGAAATTTGTGATAAGTTGTCTTGTTTGAAGTGGTTTTCCTTGTGATTGGGATTTCGTTGTCTAGGGTTAGGTTGTGATAACCTAAACATCCTAATTTGGGCACTTTTGATTGCTGCTTGAGCACATTTGGCAAGATCAAACACACTTTTATTTGGTGTACCTTCAATGAAGAGGATCTAAGGGCTAGTTTATTCTTTTAAGGATCTCTATGCCAGGATCCATTGCATCAAGTGGTATTAGAGCCATGTCTCTTACTAAAGAATAAGAAATACCTACAAGGGTAACTAATGCAGAACTTGCAAAGATCTTGAGAGAACAAAGGGCAACAGATGTTGCTTTAGCAAAGAGGTTGAAGGAACTTGGAAGAAAGTTGCACAAGAACAAGGAGGCACATTTTGAAGATTGATGAGAGCCATTTATGACCTATTTGAAAACATCTTTTAATCATTTTATATACCATCATATTTGCTTCGACATCATGTTTCTATTCCATTTCATCCTATTTTACCATCTTAAGTTGCATATGTTTAAATATGAATAAGTAATATTTAATATAGTTTTTACATAAATTAATGAAATTTATTATTGATTGTTTTTACTAATTAATATTATTATTCTATGCCTTGGATTTTTTATTTATTTTTTATGATCAAATATTTCAAGCCAAGAAAATAAGTAGAAAAATAAATGAATAATCAGTTTTGTGTCCTCATTTCCAAGCAAATGAGGGTGAATTTGGAAATTCCAAGACATGCGTATTGTCCAGAGTATGCCCAATTATGTTACCTCATGCCAAAAATCTTCATACAATGAATCATTAAAGAGCTATTAATGATTTCCTAAACATAATAATTTCAGATCTATTATTATGGGCAACCAACTCTCAACATTTTTCTGCAATAAGTGATGATTCTAATCATGCAGAAACTAATTTATGGAGGACATAATTTGCTGTAGAATCTATGGTTGATTTGTTATATCTTTGGTGGAGCAAAACCAATTGAACTACGAAGGAGAATCTTTGATTTACATGGCTGCATAGTTGGAGATAAAGATAGCATTTGCAATCTTAATTTGTGTTTATTGTTTCAATTGATTTGTTTATGATTCATGGTTGGTTTTAAATTATTTATGTGAGCCTCCTTCTCACTCACCTATTGTAAAAAACTACATAAATTCCCTTTCATTATTATGCAGTCTTTACTTATATATATGCATATTATGTAAGCTACAAAAAATAATAGATTTATATATCAGAAAACTACTTCTGCACACAAATCTTCTTTTAGCAGAATCCTATGTAAATTCTTTGTTATATATGGATGAATCAAATACCATTGTTTTGATTGAAGGAGCGTAGAGAATCATTTATTTCCATCACTAGGCATACTGAGGAGGGAAGATCCACTTCTTAGAATGACTGGTGATTTGTTTTAGATTATAATGTATTTTATTTTATGTATGTTTTGATTTGATTTCTTATATAAAATTCTTATAATAGCTTACTTGTTTTAATTCATGTTATTATAGTTAATTATTGATTCATGTATTATTTAAGATATAAGTGTGAATTCAGATTTCTGTGGTTTCTTATTTATTTTATGCAATGTTAAATTCTAGATTAAAATTTACATTTTATTATGCTTTCTAGTTTTTAGAATAGTTTCCTTTTAGATTTAAATATTTAATTCCTGCTGTAGGAAGTGACAGTTCCTGTCACCAGTTATGTTTTGATTTATTGTAGGTTTTAGCTTAGCTACTATTGCTAGGAAGTGACTGTTCTTGTCACAAATTTTTATTTTGGTTTGTTTTAGGTTTCCTTCCACATGTTCTAGTTGCATCCATCCCCACTTGGCATGCTATCTTTATCCCTTGAGCATATAGCCACTATACCTTTCATGAGTTTATGACCCCGAATTGATATTTAAATGTGAGATGAACTGACTCTTAATCTTATTAATTATCCTGCATATTTGTACCATAGTTTCACCCTTCATTTTTGGCATCATTGTTGGGGAAAGGTATTAAAGATGTGAAAACATAGTAAGTCAAGTGAGGAATAGTGTTCCTTTAGGAGTGTTTGATCATGTGTCGATGTTGCTCAGTCTGATACCTTGGGTTTGTGTTGTAGTAAATCATTTAGGTGCATTGTTTGCAAGTAGGTCTTAGAAGTTAGATCCATTATTTATGTTATAATTTGTTGTTGTGAGTAATTGGTAAAGAAAGGGAAATTTGTAGAACAATGTTTAAAATGGTTTATTTTCAAGGTATTCCAAACACGTCAAATTTGAAAACAAGAATTGGTGGAGGAATTACATCAACCAAAGCTGATATTTTTACACACTCTCTACCTAATGAATGAAACTTAAATGATCTTTGATCTTCCATTGTTATAGGTATGTCCAATTATTATTTTTACATTTGAACAAGAGGATATAATTGATGATTTTTTAGAACAATGTGATTTTATTAATGAAAATTCAACCCTTTACTGTTCTACTTGTTACAGGCAAGGTGATAAATGCATATGCCAAACCAATGAAGAACACATGGTGAATGAGGTACAAGCTATTTATAATCCTTATCATGATAAGGGTAGAAATGAATAAGTATTCCTTGAAATAGATGAACAATATCAAACACTAAATCAAGAAGATCAAGGTATGGATTATGATGTTAATATGCCTCATCATTGTATTGCATTAGAAAGACAAAGTTTTTCTTCAAAACATAATTTTCCACCCAGTACGCTAAATGAGTGTAATCATTCATGCTCACAATAGCCTATAATTCCATCTTATATTCCACCATCTCCATTATTCCCATCCTACTCATATCTGCCTACTCTTTATCTAAGACAACCTGTTCTGTTATCTTTATTCCATTCATTTCACCCTAGATATTCATTTCACCCATCATCCACCCCAACATATCCACCAATAGAAATTATAATTCCTCATGAAACATTACACAATGAGGTGGATCGAATAACATATGTTGATGACATTTCAATCATCCTTTTAAATTTTCTTAATGTGCATGAAAATGATGATATGCCTAAAAGATGTGATTTTTGTATAAAAGAATTAGAGGAACATATTGATCAATTCAAAAACCACCAGTTTAGTTCTTCTTATCTACTTCTTGAATCACAATTTTTTGAGATATTTCATGCACACAAGGATATTGTGCATTTTGATTTCATCATTGAAAAGATATGTATGTGTGTTGGAATTAATCATCTTAATCATTCCAATGTTTAGTGTGATGAAAAATGATATCTTACAAGATCTATTCTCTTATAATGTTTTAATATTCAAATATATAGATCTTCGAAGGCTTTTGATAAAAATGCATATTCCTCACACACTTATTGATTTGGGTCCAACTTATTAAACAAAACTTGAAGGATTTGAATGCATTAATGAACAAATAACATGTATTGCAAATGGATGATCATTATTTCTCATTCTTGATTCTTTACATTATCCCGAGATGACTAAATACACTACGGATGATTCATTCATTTAACAAGAATCAAGGTATTAATATCTATATATTTCTCATTCTTGGTTGTTGTATCTTAAGATGATTGTTCATAGATAATAGGTACTAAATCAATTTCTTGATTCCTTGGATGATTTGAATGCATGTGCTTTTGGAATGTGGCATTAAGGATAAATCAAATGAACTCTTGAAATATTTGATTGATTTATCAATCAACTAAAGCTCAAGAAATACGTAAATGTGTTATTCACTTTATTTCATTCTTTGAATTATCTTAATGTTCTCATGATCCTATAGCATGAAGTTAAGTTGGGGGGAAATCCCTCCAATTTTGAGACTCTCAGCTGATTTACAATAAATATCCATCTATTGTTTCATTGGACCTTCTAGTAAACCTCTAGATGTGAGATCTCAACCATTCAAGGTATGTGCTCTTGTGTTGATCGGCATTGATATTATATATAAACAAGAATCTATTCATTCATTTTGTTATTATCATTTTTTAAAACTCTGACTATCATTGAAAAGCTCAATGGTAGAATTATTGAATGGATGATGTTTTTTTACTATACTTGATATGCTTGGTGTTGAGAATATGGTTACAGGTCTCTTATTGTGGTGGGATGATACCTTTGCATTGATATCAATTGGCATATTCAAGATGTTCACCAATCACAAATGAGAGTTATCTTATTTGGTTCTATGAGTTCACCAATCTGTAACTTGGTCTATGAGATTCATAAATCTTGTAGTGCAATTTTCTATAGATATACGTTCAAAGATAACTTGAAGACATGCATAAGGATCTTGAGTATTTTGCAAATCATCACATTCCTTTCTAGAGATATGTCTCCATCTTCCTACATTTTTATGGACACATTAGTGACTACAATTGGTCTTTCACTTCGCCACCTTGTCTCTGTCACAAAGCATGCATTTTGGAGTTCTACAAGAAGACTCCATATTTAGTGGTATAAGATTGATGGGTTAAGATTGGTTCTGTGGGAAAGAGGTTACCATGCTCAGGTTATTCTTGGTCATTATTTATAGTTCATTATTCAATCCTCTTTAAAAAGTGCCTTTTTGTTAGGACATGGAAAGAAATCAAGTTTTTGATGACATCACTCTTTGTCATCCATACAAGAAATTGTTTTTTCCTCTAGTCATTCTATGAAATTATTCAAAATTTTAAAAAAATGAGAACAATGAAAAAAATGAAAAGAAAAAAAAGCAATAAAAGATCCAATAATGAAAACCTTCAGGCGTTATTGGCTAGTTAATATTTGAAAATTAGTTTATCGTGGATGTTAACTAGAAAATAAATTCTTAGTGGTGAAAATTATTTTTACAACACCATTAATCGGTAAGTGATTGAAAATTGGCTTGTTAGCAATCACTTATCATTATCAAAATTTGAAAAAAAAAGAAGAAGAAGAAGAAGAAAGAAAAAATGGAAAATAAATAAATTAATAATTGGGTTGAGCTAACCATTTTCCAGAGACACTCAGTTGCTTGATATTTGGCTCTCTCTCTCTCTCTCTCTCGCAGTGTTTCTCGCGTATGATATTTCTTTATTGTGTGCTCACCATGATTTGGATCACCTATAGTATGTGCTACACATTCAGTCAAGGTGTTATGGAAAATGGATCTAGCTACCTTCATTGTCCTCTATATTACTTCTTACTGGTGCTGATCTTTTATGTCGTAGTCCTTCCAGGTAGTGTTTTTGGTTCCATCTGGTGGTCTACTATCTAGTGCTTCATGTCAGTTGGAAAAAATTGTGGTGTTGTAGTTCTTGGCGCAATCCTTGGTTCCTTCCTTGTTCGAGCTTCATAGTTGTAGTGATCTTTTGGCTTCCCAACCTTGGCATCCATGGAGATGCATGTTGGTAATACAATCAATTTTATTTTTCATTATTTTATCTCTTATATTTATTAATATTTCTTATTATATTGATCATATATGCAACATCCGTACCATTCCTCTTCTTTTTTCCCAAGGACGGTCAATCATTCCAGTTGGGGGAAGGTATACCATATTTATTACATATATTTTTACTCATCTTTGTTCATCCCAAATTGAAACACATCATTTCCTACTTCATATTTATCATTCCATCCTGCATGAATTATTATTTACCTTTGCTAATCATTTGCATTTCCTACCATTTCACCAATTCTGACCAAGCTCAAGTGTACTGAGAAAAAATTTAGAAGACCTCCTATACATCTAGCATTTGAGAAATATAATGCTGTGAAAAATAAAAATAAAATGTTGGAGGCATGAATGCTAAAATAAAAGATGGAAAGTACAATGAAATCAAAATGAGCTATAAAAGTTAAAGGTGAAGAAGAAAATTTCTATAAATCCAATGTTTCATCTCAAAAACAAAAGATTGCACGGGGATGTGCAATATAATAAGTTGGGAGGAATGATGAGAGTCATTTATGACCTATTTGAAAACATCTTTTAATCATTTTATATACCATTATGTTCACTTCCATATCATGTTTCTATTGCATTGCATCACATTTTACCATCTTATGTTGCACATGTTTAAATATGAATAAGTAATATTTAATAGAGTTTTAGATAAATTAATGCAATTTATTATTGATTTTTTTTACTAATTAATATTACTATTTTATGCCTTGGATTATTATTTTAGTTTATGATCAAATGTTTCAAGCCAAAAAAATTGGTAGACAAAAATATAAATAGTCAGTTTTGCATCCTCATTTCCAAGCAAATGAGGGAAAATTTGGAAAATCCAAGACATAAGTGTTATTCAGAGTGTGCCCAATAATGTTTCCACACGACAAAATCTTCATATAGTGAATTGTAAAAGAGTTGTTAATGATTTTCTAAACATAATAATTTCAAATCTATTATTATGGGCAGCCAACTCTCAACGTTTTTCTGCAATAAGTGATGATTCTAATCATGCGGAAACTAATTTATGGAGGGTACAATTTTTTGTACAATCTATGGTTGATTTGTTAGATCTTTGGTGGAGCAAAACCAACTAAAATATGGAGGAGAATCTTTGGTTTACATGGCTGCATAGTTGGAGATAAAGATAGTGTTTGCAATCTTACTTTGTGTTTATTATTTCAACTGATTCATTTATGATTCATGGTTGGTTTTAAATGATTTACGTGAGCCTCCTGCTCACTCATCTATTAACAAGCTACATAATTTTCCTTTCATTATTATGCAGTCTTTACTTATATATATGCATATTATGTAAGCTACAAAAATAATAGATTTATATATTAGAAAACTACTTCTGCACACATATCTTCCTGTAGTAGAATTCTATGTAAAGTCTTTGTTATAAATGGATGAATAAAATATCATTTTTTTGATTAAAGGAGTGTAGAGGATCATTTATTTCCATCACTAGGCGTATTGAGGAGGCAGAATCCACTTCTCAGAATGACTGGTGATTTGTTTTAGATTAGAGTGTGTTTTATTTTATGTATGTTTTGATTTGGTTTCTTATATAAAATTCTTATAATAGCTTACTTGTTTTAATTCATGTTGTTATAATTAATTTTTGGCTCATATATTATTTAAGGTATAAGTGTGAATTCAGATTTCTATGGTTTCTTATTAATTTTATGCAATGTTAAATTCTAGATTAAATTTTACATTTTATTATGCTTTCTAGTTTTTAGAATAGTTTTCTTTTAGATTTAAATATTTAATTCCTGTCATAGGAAGTGACAGTTCTTGTCTCCAGTTATGTTTTGATTTATTGTAGGTTTCATCTTAGCTCTTGTCACTTGGAAGTGATAGTTCCTATCGCTAGTTTTGTTTTGGTTTGTTGTAGGTTTCCTTCCACATGTTCTGGTTGCATCCATCCCCACTTGGCATGCTATCTTCATCCCTTGAGCATGTAGCCACTATATCTTTCATGAGTTTACAACCCTAGATTGATATTTGAATGTGAGATGAACTGTCTCTTAATCTTATCAATTATCCTTAATATTTGTACCATAGTTTCACCCTATAAAGATGAGAGGGATGAAGAAGCAGATGACCCTGATTAGGATGGAGAAGTGCCTGCAGAAAAAACACCTCTATTAAATTCTCTCAAATCCATGGAAAAGAGGACCATGGTTTCAATGGTAAGATGAATGTTGATGTGGCCTTAGATTGGATTAAGGCCTTAATTAGTTTCTTTGAATGTGAATACATTCCAAAGAAACAAAGAGTTAAAATGGAAAATTCCAAGTTGAAGGGGGCAGCCCTATCTTGGTGGAACTTCATCCAAATGGAAAGGGTGAAGAAAGGAAGGAGCATGATCTCATCTTGGGATAGATTGGTGACACTAATTAGAGAAACCTATGTGCTTGAAGACTATGGGGTACAACTCCATAGAAGGAAGCAAAGTCTGAAGCAAAAGGACTTAAATGTGAGTTCCTATACAAAGGACTTCCTAAAGTTGTGCATGAAAACCAACACAGTGGAGGATGAGGAAGAAAAAGTTTCTAGGCACATGAATGGCCTCAAGTTACCCATCCAAGAGGAACTAAGTCTACACACCCCTACTTCTATGAATAAGTGCTATTAGTTAGCCATCAAAGTAGAGGAGAAATGGAAAAGGAAGCAAGACTAAAGAAAAGGGAAGGGAAATAACAATAATAAGAACTTCAAGGGCAAGAACAACTCTTGGGGTAAAGGGAATGATAATGGAAATATGACTTCTAATCAGAATAAGGATTAGGGAGAGTCTATTTATAAAGGTAACTATAGAGGAGGTAAGTCCTTCAACAAAGGCAGAGGAAGAGGCAATGGCCCCATCAAATGCTACAACTGCAATCAATTGTGTCACCATGTAGGTAAGTGTCCTAAAAAGAGAAACAAAAATCAAGGGGAGAGGAGAGCACAAATCATTGAGGAAAATTAACATGACAACATGGATCTTGAACCTATGGAAGGCACATATTTGATGATGAGGCAGACTTTCTTACAAATCCCTTAGACCCAAGAACTACCCCAAAGGAAGAACCTATTTAGGACAAAGATCAAATGCCAAGGCAAGGTATATAGTTTTTTAATTGATTTGGGTTCAACTAAGAATTTAGTGTCCTCTAAAATGGTTGAGAAACTTAAGCTTCCTAAGAAGCCTCACCCCTTCCCCTATCATGTCTCTTGGCTCACAAAAGGCTAGCAAACCTTAGTAATTGAACAAGCTAGGGTAGAGTTCTCTATTGCAAACTTTAAGGACCAAGTTCTTTGTGATGTGGTTGAGATGGATGCCTCTCACATTCTCCTTGATAGACCCTGGCAATATGATGTAGATTTCGCACACCATTGTAGGAAAAATAACTATTCCATAACAAAGAATGGGGTAACCTTTACAATGGAACCAATGTCTGACCCTAAGGCAAAGTCTACTATAGTTACCATAAGAGAGAAGGAAATGTCGAAAGCATTAAAAGAACTTGACTTCCAAGGATTTATACTTGTTTCTATACGTACATAAAATATCAGTTCTAAGGACAAAGGGACTATACCAAATGAAATCAAAGATTACTACACAAGTAAAATGATGTGACTACCTATGATTTTCCCTCAAGCCTCTCTCCCTTAAGAGATATTAGTCATCAAATTGACTTGATCCCTGGCTCATCTTTGCCTAACAAAGTACCCTATAAGATGACTCCAACCCAACATGTAGAGATTGCAAAACAAGTCAATGATTTACTTGAGAAAGGCCTAATTAGAGAAGTCTTAGTCCTTGTGCAATCCCATCAATACTTGCTCCTAAAAAGGATGGAAATTGGAGATTGTGTACTAATAGTAGGGCTATAAAAAAGATCACTATAAGATACATATTTCCCATGCCAAGGATTGAGGATTTGCTAGATCCACTATGAGGTGCTTGCTACTTTACAAAGATTGACTTAAACTTAGGCTACCATCAGATCAGGATCAAGCTAGGAGATGAATGGAAGACAATATTTAAAACAATTGAAGGCCTTTTTGAATGGTTGGTAATGTATTTTTGGGTTAAATAATGCACCTAGTACATTTATGAGACTCGTGAATGAGATATTCATTGATTTTATTGGTAAATTTGTTGTTGTATACCTTGATGATATACTAAACTTTAGTCATAGCAGAGAAGAACACCTCAAGACGTCATCAACACAAGTTGGTGATCAGCTTGGAAAAATGCATATTCATGAAGACAAACCTTACTTTCCTAGGCTTTGTCATCTCACTAGGCACCCTCAAGATGGACCCTAAGAAGGTTGAAGCCATTATCAATTGGCCTCCACCAAAGAACCAAGGTGATGTAAGGAGCTTTCATGGCCTTGCCACTTTCTATAGGAAATTATCAACAATTTTAGTCATGTGTGTGCTCCTATGCTAGACACCATTAAAGGAGGAAGGAAGAACATGTTTTCTTGGACAAAAGAAGCTAATGATGATTTCCAATACTTGAAGAACAAAGATTCTCAATATCTAATATTGGTGCTTCCTGAATTCAATAAGACATTTACTATTGAGACAGATGCAAGTAACTTGGCTATAGTTGATGTCCTAAGTCAATAAAATAAAGCAATAACATTCTTTTTAGATAAACTCAATGAGGTGAAGAAGAAGTATTCTAAATATGATCTAGAGTTATATGCCATGGTGTAGGCCCTAAAAAAATAGAGACACTACCTAATCCCTAAGGATTTTGTAGTTTATACTAATAATCATGCATTGAGTCTCCTTAATTCTCAGGAAAAGCTATCAGTCAAGCACCTTAAATGGAGGGAGAAACTATAAGCATACACTTTCAATATCAAGCACAAGAAGGGAGTGACAAACAATGTGGTAGATGCCCTTACTGGAAGAGTTGTATTAATTGAAGAATTTCAACTCCAAAGTGTGAGCATAGACTCACTAAAGCACTTGTATGGAGATGATCTAGATTTTGGAGAAGCTTTTCAGGTTTGCACTAAAATGGTGGGCAAGTACCATACTAATTTCTCTGATTCTTTGATTTAGAATGAACTCCTATTCAAAGGGGCTCAACTATGCATCCATAAATATTTCATGATGACAAACATTATTAGGAAGAATCATTGTGGTGGCTTAGCTAATCACTTTAGCATAGACAAGACAAAAAACATGGTAAAGAGAAGTTATTTTTGGCCTAAGATGGGTAATGATGTCAAGATGTTCATTGAAGCTTGTACAATTTGCCAACAAGCCAAAGGAGTATCCACAAGCTAGGGATTGTATCAACTTTTACTGATTCCCATAAGGCCTTGGGAATCAATTTCAAAGGATTTTGTAATGGGTCTACCTAGAACAAGACAAGGATTTGACAATGTGTTTGTCATAGTGGATAGATTCATCAAGATGGTCCACTTTGTATCCTACAAAATCACAAATGATGCATCTCATATTGCACATATCTTCTTCAAAGAAGTGGTTAGAATCCATGGCCTACCCCAAACTATAATATCAAATAGGCATGTAAATTTTCAAGGGCATTTTTGGAGGACTCTTTTCAAGAAGCTTAGAACTAACTTGACCTATAACTCTACCTATCACCCACAAACTGATGGGAAGATTGAGTTGGTAAATAGGTCATTAGGCAACCTCCTAAGATGCCTAACCAAAAGACATTCTCATAGTTTGGATTTTCTCTTTCCTCAAGGAAAATTTGATTTCAATGACTCTATGAATATATCAACTGGAAAAACCCCTTTCCAAACTATAGATCGCTTGGATTTGGTAGAGTTGCTATCAGATTTCAGAGTTAGTGCACAAGGAGAAGAACTTGCAAAGCTAATCATCAAGGTGCACAATGAAGTGAAGGAAGCATTGCAAAAATCCACCATGAAGTACAAAGAACAGGAAAGTAAGAGAAGAAGAGAAGTCCATTTCAAGATTGGATAGAAGGTATGGGCATTCATGAGGAAAGAGAGACTGCTAAGTGCAGGTATACAAAACTTCACTTGAAGAAGGTTGGGCCATGTACTATACTCAAAAAAATGGGTGAGAATTCCTATGAAAAATCTCTTCCCCCTACTTTTCAAATCTCTCCGATTTTTAATGTTTCATATCTCACTCCTTACAAAAGTTTAGCATGCTAAAGTGGATGAAGAATATGTTGCTAACCTCCCTCAAAGTAGACTAGTTGAGTTGGACGCAATACTGGACACCAAGTTGTTGAAACAAAAAAGATATAAAAAATACATGCAACATTAAACAAATTTTAAAGGACTTCCTAACATTGATGCAACTTGTATGACAAAGGATGATATCAAGCATCATGGCACCTCTGTTGAGCAGTTAACCTCAAGTGGGAACTTGAGTTCAAAAAGTCAAGGGGAGTATAGTGCAGTAGCACCCACAACAAATAAGGAGCCTTGATACACTCAAAGACATCTCCAAATTCCTAATAACCTATAGGATAGGTTAGAAATAGTATCTAATCATTTGGACCTATTTGTAAGGCCTAGTTCCAAATTTGGCATAATTATAAGCCCTTGGTAACCTATAGTCAAAGGTGGCAAAATGACTTAAAATATTAGGATATTTGAGATTTTCATTTTTTAAGGATATTTTGATCCTATTTGGGTCATTTAGATAAGGTTTGATTATGTTTTGATCATAATTTGCAAAAGTTGCTAAAAAGTTGTCAAGCAACTTTTAGTAAAAAGTTGCAAAATCTTGTAATTTGATCCCCAATGGCTAAATTTGGTTTGAAAATATGTTGTGACAATTTGGGATTCCTACATAAGCCCTTTTAGGCTGGTGTTACGACAACATGATGTACTTTTGCATTCTAATCAATAAAATAACTCAAATTTCCTATCATTTTCATGTTGTAACAAGTTTTATAGATGTGTATGCACATAAAAAGAGGATAAATCTAGATTTTTATATTGTTTTTGGAAAAACCTTTCAAATACTTCTGGTTTAAAGTCTTGATCAATATCCTAACTCAAGATATTGAGGTTTTTGTAGAAGTTGCTTTGAAAATTTGTCATACTTAGGGTTTCAATAAGAATTTGCCATACCTTGGGATTTGACCATGGGGATTTAATGAAGTCTAGTTATATCCAAGTTTTTATTATGTATATTAAGATGGCCTTGGTTCCAAATTTTAATATGTAGGTGGCAATGACAAATTTGATGCCCTAGGCATGCAAGTCCCATGTGCATGCTTCTAACATTGATCAACATCTCCCTTAACTCGCTCTAGAAGTAACACCAGGTCTTGAAATCGGGTTTATAATATTTTAATGTAATCCTCTTCATGATCCAAGTGATAGATTGAATTTTGGGCATTGGAAAAGTATACCTCCTTTGTATTTGGAGGCCTAATAGGGCTAATTGCCAAGGGAAGAATCTAGTGATAGCCTAATTTTTTTATAGCTTCTAGTATTGGTGCTTTGGCATGTTTAATAAACAAAAAATGGGTATCAAAATATGTGATTTTTTCATAGGGTTATGTGGTGATTGCTAAAGTTAAGTCAAAATTTCATGAAAAAGGGCTATAAGCCTAGGATAGTGGAATTGTGAAGCAACTATAGGGTAAATATTGTATAGTATGGATTTGACCATAAATCAACTCTAAAATGGACCTAAATAGACCACAAGTTCATCCTTGAGTCACCCCTGGTCCTTTTGTGTGTTTTTGGGCTCTTGTGTCAAAATTGTCAATTTTGTGCTTATAAGGCAATTTGTGATAAGTTGTCTTGTTTAAAGGGATTTTCCTTGTGACTAGGATTTTGTTGTCTTGGGTTAGGTTGTGATAACCTAAGCATCTTAATTTGGGAACTTTTGACTGGTTCTTGAGCATATTTCGTAGGATCAAAGATACTTTTGTTTGGCATACCTTCAGTGAAAAGGATCTAAGGGCTAGTTGATTCTTGTAAGGATCTCTACATTAGGCCCCATTGCATCATAGAGAAATGATCTTGTTATCAAGAAATTCCTTTAGAATCACATCACATGAATCAACCAATGGAGTGAAGCTATGCTTAGGCTTAAAGGGCCATATGATCTTAAGGGTTATCATAAGCTTGAGAATAATTTAAATCATTCATTTTTGTAGCCTCTTGTTGCTTGGTACCTAGGATAGAATTAGCTAAGTTGAAAGCATGTTCCTTGGTCTTAGGCACATCAACCACCCCATCATTAACAACATAATTATTTTTATTCCAAGGTTTTCCTTTGTCCTGGTCATTTCCATCATTATTTTTGTCTTTGTTTAGGACTATATCACCCTTCTTAACAATGACACCCTCAATATGATACACACTCTCAATCATGCCTTGAATGTAAGAAACACTTGTTTTCGAAGATCATAATATAGCTTAGGTACAAGAGTGCTAATGGAGATATTAATCTTCTCATTTTTAGGTTTTTGTTGAGGATATATAGAGTGTAACCTTCTCCATCTTTGTAAATATGTGACAAAAGGTTCCCCTTAATTTTGCATGATGTTGCATAACTCTAGCATAGTAACAAGGTGTTGTATTTTGTATGAAAAGTGTTGAAAAAACCTTTGCACAATATCATCAAATGATTTAAGAGGAGGGGAAATTTTTGTGAACCACTCTGTGGCTTGTTCATTCAAGCTTCTTGGAAAGAGCCTCGTAAGATATGTGTCTTCATGCATAAAGTCGATACTAAGTGCATGGAATTGTCTAACATGATTATGTGGATCCCCATTTCCATCATACTTGTCATATTTAGGAATCTCCACATCCCTTGGGAAAGGAATCATGTGAAGATGTTTTTCAAATGTAAGCACACATATGGTTTCAATGAATGCATTTTTAGGTTTTTCTTTATCCATCTCCATGCGTGCAAATTTTCTTTGTAAGTCTTGGACTTCTTTTTTCAAAATATCATTTTTAGTTGATTCTTTCTTTTGGATGATTCTTTGGACATCATTATCATGGGGTAACTTCCATCATCTAGAAGTCATGTATTAGAAATATTGGTCCCCATCTTGTTCTAATTCCTTAAGCATAAGCGTTTGAATATGATCATTTTGTTGAAATCTTATAAGGTCTTCAATATTAATCACATTTTCTACCTCACTCCCATGTTGTGAAGGTTATTCATGGTGGGAGCATCTAAGTGGAGATAAATATCCCTCAACATGTCATCTTGGAGTTCTTGGAGGGGTGTTGTTGCCATTGTTGCCAAAGTTCACATAGGTTGCAAAAGGACTGCTTTAAGTAGAATTAGCATTTTGATTCTCAAAATTTATTATGTGATGGCTTAAAAAACCATGAGCATTATTATTGTGAGCATTGTTTTCATCATAGATATGAGTGGTCCACCTAGAAGTTATACATCTAGCTTTTTCAAGTCTCTCTTGCCCTAGGCTTGCTTGTTCATCTTGGTAATATTTCTTACTTCTTTCAATTTATTCTCTCCTATATGAATTTTTATTATCTAAGTGATGATTTCTCTCTTCTAAATTCATGGTGAAAGTCACGTTGTTCTCAATTCTAGGAGTATCAAGTGGGGTATCAAAAGAACTACCAAAATGGCTAAGGGGGTTGTACCAAGTAGCAGATTAGTCTTCCTCAACCTAGTCAAAGATAGGTTCCCTCTCAAAATATTTCTTACATGGATGCCTAGTTGGAGAAGATATTTGTTCAAAGTTAAAACAAGGGTGACTACCTTGACCAAATTGGAGCCTAGTTGTAATTGACATGTAATAGCTTAGCTTTTAGCCTAGTGAGATAATGTGAAGTGCTTGGAGTTCAATCTTAGAAGATCAAGATGTTCATTTGTCAAAAGATAGGATAGGAATGAAAATAGCTTGTCAAAATTGTCCAAGAAGCTTACGACACTAGTGATTTGAGATGGGAACTAGGCAACAAGCCAAATAGGAAAATATATATAGTAAGCATAAATGACAAGTAAACAATCTCTCAAGTCAAGTATATATCGAAAGAGACAAGGTGATATATTTTCAACTTAGAACATAGCGAAACCTATAGATTTCATCCTAGGAACATAATATGACCAAGTATGAACACCCCTAAGTAAACCAAGGATGCCATCAAAGTCAAATTGAGCAACTAGAAGTGCTAGGCGATAAAGTCTAGGAAGCAATACGACATATGTTTAGTAGTAAGTTTCGTATGATAGGATCTAGTATAGAAAAATGAAAGTTTAGTCTAGTATGACAATTTTTATGAAGTAGTATGGTAAAATGTAGTATAAAAGTACAACAATTTTCAAATGGAAAAATGATAGTTTGTAGGATCGAACAGTATCATATGATACTTCTCAGAGAGGCAGTATGATAATTGTTCAGTAGAGATAGTTTTAGTGACTTCGTTCCTAAAGGACCTACGTTTTAACTTTATTTTTTGATTAATTTGAGTAATATAATAGTTATAGCAGAGTGTATTTTGGTTTTGGTCAACAAGATAGTGTTTTTGAAAGTAATTATGGTGCAAACACACATGTTTAAACAATTAGACAAGGGACAAAGCAACCTTGACAATACAATCACTTGCGAAGTTCTAAAGCAAAAATCCTATGAAAAATACCATCATGTGTATGTTCAAAACATTTCCACGAGTCTAACAAATTTGAAAACACAACAAGCAATATCTACCTAAAGGATACACTTCATTACTCAATACCATGGCTCACGATTTGATGCCCCCTTAGCTCACACAAAGTGGTTACCCATAATATATATTTTCTTTGTTGTGGAAGTGTTATTAACACAACCAAAGGGACACATATGGTGAGTGTAAATCTTGGGGTGATCAAGGTAGTCCAATGGGATAAATCCTTACACCAAGATATTGAGTGATTAAAAAGGGTGGCCTCTAAATCCTAAATTGTCCAGTAAGGGTTTTGTTTGCAACATACCTCTTGTTCTAGATTTGAGACTTAATAACAGACCTCATGGCCATGATAGTACCTTAAGAAACCCACCTAGTGATTTTCTCATGGTCTCAATCCCAAAAGTAATATCACCAAGTGAATTCAAGTGTTACACCTCCCAAGGCTTTCACCTTTATTAAGAGGTTTGTGATTATAGTGGGTAAAATTAGTCAAGTTTCACTTGTACCCACTTTGGATCATTCCTATTGGTATCTTTCCACCAATAGTAGGCCTTCTAAGGGTAAAAATATCACTAGGAAATTAACAAAATGGATCCACACCAAGGAGTTCAAGAGTTTTGATTCACCAAAAGGTGAAGAACATACTTTCCTACTCCCCAATTCTTCCCCCAAACATGCCAAGCAAGATTAATGAAGACCACTAAAGAGTCAAATATCCCAACCACTTTCTTAATTCAATGAAGGGTCAAGATTTCTGATTCACCTAAAAGGAAAAAAGCATACTCCTCTACCAACAATGAACCCTTACTAATGGGTTTTATGTACCTATGGAATGAAAAACTAATAAATGTCACACATGAAATGAAATAGACGACACACAAAAATATTTTTTTGTTTTGCTTGGGTAGCCTTGCAACAATGTTAGTAGCCCTTTTTTTATTTAGCAATTTTGTTTACCAAGCAAGCAAGAAATAAGCCCCTATAAAAAAAACAAGGTTTAAGGCATCAAATGGCTATTCAAATACCATGAAAAACCACAGTCAGGAGCTATAAAAAAACCAAAAAAATGAAATGTAAAAACTTGATTATGAAAAATGAAAACTAGAAGCTAAAATGATAAAATGAAGCAAGAAGGATGATAGTACTGCTTACACCAGTATCATGTGATACTTTTGAGTATGTCTAGGAAATAATTCTACCAAATAAGATACTTCGTATCAAACTATACAATACAGTGCATAACTACAACACAAAATAATATAAAATTGGCCCTATATCATATCCTCTTATAGAAATAATCATATAATCACTAACAAAGTATCATACAATATTTCTATCTGCAAGATAAAAATTTGAACATGCAAATAAGAAAAGTGATGAAAATAGCAAAAATGGAGCTAGACAACAATGTCTAGCTCCATAGTGGGTGCCAAAAATATATACAAAAAATAGTACACTTCTATAAACTTTTATTCCCATAGAATATAAAATATCATGGAGGTAAACACTTTAGAGGTGGCTTATAACTTCCTATACATGACATGAAAGAGCTATGAGAGTATGGCTCTCAAATGAACCTAGCTTATGCAAACCTTTGCAATGTGTACCATAGAATGGAAGATTCAAAGACAAAAGCAAGAATGCTAGTACCAAAGAATCTACAATGGATGCAATGCGAATGCAAGATCTAAGATAAATGAAATGCAAGATGTAAGCTAAGATAACAAGAATGAGAGTATTAAAAATCCTCTTAATTAAGCCATGTGAGCTAATCTAGAGCATAAAAAAGACTAAGTTGAGAATGTTGTGATGCAAGTATGAGAGTGCAATTGCAAGAATACTCCAAGTGCTTCAAAGCTCCAAAGTCACCAAGAAAATATATAGCATAACATTATCATGAGAGTGTAAGATTGAGATAATGAGGAGAAAGCCTCCTTTTAAAGATAAATAGACGGTAGAGATTAAGAGGCAAAAGATGCATAATCAAGGGTGGAGAATGCATCTCAAGTGATCCACGTGCACAAGAATCTCACCTAAGAAATATCAATAGTTGAATTTAAGAAGAAAAACATGTGTGGAGGAAAATTAAAACTTTTAAAATATATATATATATATTCCTCTCACATAGAAAATTGTGCCCCTCATGTGAGACAAAAGTGTCTTTCATTTTATTTTAAAAATATGAATAATTCTTTTCATGGGCACACTTAGGGTAAGGGGACTTTATTTAATTAAAAGGGAAAAATTTCTTTCAATTAAATAAAATACTTAGGATAAGGCATTCAAACCATAGGTTATAATAAAAAAACAACAAAGTGATGATTTGATAAAAAAATAAGCGATAGATAAATTAAGAAAAAATGATATAATGGGGGCACATAGTCTAGATGACCATTTTGGGGTGATTAAATCATCCTCCATTGATTATTTACAACCATTCACCAATGGAGTTCCCACTAATTTGGACTCCTCAAGTCCAAACATCTTCAAAATCTCCCTCACATACTTTGTTTGACTTATAAGGATTCCACCCTTTGGTTGAGATATTTGTAATCCAATGAGGAACTTTATTTATCCAATCATTGACATCTCAAAATATTTCTTCATCTCTTTTTAAAACTCCTTTCTCATATTATCATCACCTCCAAAAATGATTTCTTTCATGAATATATATGTAATAAATAACCCAACCTTGGTTTCTTTCTTTAAGTAAATATTGTTCTTGTCATTGGTTCTCACAAACCCAAATTTTATCAAGTATGAGTGCAATCTATCAAACCATGCTTGTGGTGCCTATTTGTGTCCATATAGGGCTTCCTTTATTTTTCATAACTTATCCTTATCAACTTTAGATAATAAATAACCCTTCTATTTGTTCAATGTATACTTCTTTGAGGATTCCATTAAGAAATACAAACTTCACATCTATTTGGTATACTTTAAAGGCTAGGAGAATCATAAATCCTTCCAATCTAGACACTAGTGCAAAGGTTTAATTATAGTTTATTCCTTTTTCTTGAGCATACCCTTTGGAGATAAGTTCGGTTGTGTTCTTGATCACTTCTCTGTCTTTTGTCATCTTATTTATGAATACCCATTTTGTGCTAATGATAGTTTTGTCCCTTGGCCTATTAACTAAGGTCCATGTCTCATTCCTCTCTATTTATTAAATTTATTCTTCCATGGCCTTCATCCTTTATGACCTCTTTTGTAGCTTTAGGATTAACATGTGAGAGTAGACAAGTTATCTCTTTTTCCTTTCTCCTTGTCATCACTCCAGCATCCTTATCTCCAATAAATTGATTTTTTGAGTGGTGTCTTCTTATATACTTATCTAGCACTAGTTCCTCTACTTGTGCATCAATTGTTGTCTCCTGAAGTTGAATTATTTTTTCTTATGCCTAATTATATTTAGCTTCTACAAGCTCCTCCTCTATTGGTGCATCAAGTGGGGTATACACAAACTATTTGTAATATTCTGGTTCTCTATTGTTTGCTTTATTTTGTTCTAATAACTCATCCACCTTTACATTGGAAGATGTCACTATCTTATTCATCTTGGTGTTCATACATTGGTAAGCCTTTCTTTTTGTGGAGTACCTTAAGAAGATACCTTCATCACCCTTAGGCTTAGACTTACCTTGTTTCTCATCCTTTTTGTGTAGCACTTTCTTCTAAATACTTTAAAGTAACTTGCCTATGGTGGGTCACCAAACCACAACTCACATAGCATCTTATACATACCTTTCTTCATTTTAACCTAGTACAAGGTATATAGTAATGTTATTACAACTTCTCTACAATATATCTATACAATGTTCTTCTAAATCATTAGAGTCCTGCCACAATCTATTATTGGTCTATTCCTTCTTTCTGCAACACCATTCTATTGAAGTGTCCTAGGAGATGACATCTGTCTTTTGATGTCATGTTCTTTGCAATATCTCACAAGCTCATTCAATGTGAACTCACATCCCTTTTTGATCTCATGCACTTAAATCCCTTGCTTGTATTTCTTTCCACCTTGGCTTTGAAAACTTTAAACATATGAAAATCTGTAGACTTTTCCTTTAGGAAAACAACCCACATCATCTTAGAAAAATCATCTCTAAACAACATTAAATATCTATCACCTAAAAAAATCTTAGTCCTCATAGGACCGCATGGGTTAGAGTGTACTAATTCTAATATATGTTTAGAAGAAAATGATTTTCCTTACACATTGCATTATCAAGTTTTGTGATTGGAGGCAAGCTTCTCACATATTTCTTTCTTCATACATTAACAATGATATCAAAGTTTACATGAAATATCCTTTTATTCCATAGAAAACTATTTTTAGACATAGCTACAAAGTAACCATTTATGGTAAAGTTGTGATAAAACCAATTATTTTCTTTGCTCTTGTATGGCCAATAGTTTACCTATCTTTTCTAGAATCCTGCAAGATACTTTGTTAAACTCAAACATGTAACCCTTATTTCTTAGTTGAGCTATGCTCAACAGGTCATATTTAAATCCTCCACTGAATATACATCTTCACATCATGTGGAGTCATTTAGGGATATGGAGCCCTTTCTTATTATTGCACACAAATTGTTATTGTTGAATCTTACCGTACCATCACCATACTCTGCCCAGTGGGATTTTCTTTGGTTAACAGTCATTTGGTGAGAGCATTAATTGTCTATGATCTATTTTTTATCATGCCATGTAATCAAAATTAGAGCTTTCTCCACCAATTCTTAATTTATTGCAACAAAGGTGATCTCCTCCTCCTCACCATCATCATCATCATCATCATCATCATCATCATCATCATCATCATCATCATAGATTGACTTCTCATGAGTCACAATTTCTTCTACAAGGTACTAATACTTCTTTCCCTTGCCTTTATAACTTGTCCACTTCTTGTTCTTTTCCCTTTGTTCAAATTGGGACATTTGGTATCTGTATGTCCTAGTTTACTGTAGTTAAAATACTTAAAATGGAGTTTACCTTTATACTTCCCTTTTCTTCAAGGCAATCTTCTTGTCATTAGATCCTCTAGCTCTTTTTGTTTGGCTTCCTTAGCAAAGGGACTCTCAATATCTCTACTGGATCTAGATGTGCTCTTCACTTCTTTTCCTCTTCTGGGTGTAGTTGGTGCAACAAGAGATTTGAATATAGCCTCTCCCTTAGGAAGGCTATTATCAAAGTTACTAAGCTCAAAAGTAATTAGATTTTCTATTAAGGCATCAAGTGAAACTCAACCTTTCTCTAGTGATCTTAGCCCCTGAATGATTGAGACCCTTATATCATATTGAGGTTGTATCATCGTTAATATACTTCTCTCTACATCATCCTCTTCCAGTCTCCCTCCAACTCCTCTTATGCCAATCCCTAAATCCTTTGTCCTTTTGCTATACTATTCAATATTTTCTCCTTCTTAGATCCTCATGTCATCATATTTCCCTCTTAGGCTATCATCCTTTTCCTTTTGGATATGCTTGTCTCCTCTATATATAGTTTTAATATTTTCCCATATTTTATATGTTGTTTCAACATCTTCTACATCAACATACTCAACATATGAGAGAGTTTTTACCAATGCATCCCTGGTAGAAACTATAGGGAATTTGTTTAGCACTCCCTTCAAGATTTGTGACAATGAAATAACCACCTCCTATGTACTATAAGTTGAGTGGTTGTATCAGACATTGATAGATCAGGCTTTTGGTGCAACACCAACCCCACTCTAACAAGTGGTATCAGAACTTGGTCACATGTTCAAATCCTAAGAACCTTAGGTAATACTGAGGGGAAGATTGTTGGAAATTTTTTCAGTGCCCCCCTCAAGATTTGTGACAAGGGCTTAATTGCCTCTTGTGTACTATAAGTTGAGTGGTTGTATTGGGTGTTGATAGATCAATCCTTTGGTGCAACAACAACCCCACTCTAATAGAAACACATATCTCCTTCTTTGTTTGATCTACATAAAGTAATGGTGAGGGTTGGATATGTTCGGTTTCAACATGCTTCTAATATGCATCTCCCAATGTTCAAAGATGTAGCTTTATCTTTCCACACCATTAAACATAGTTCTTCTTTGAGAACTTGGTGCTTTTCTCTTTATAATCATGAATTTTTCTCAAGTTGTCAAAATTGTATCCTTTAAGGACCCCAAGCTTTGATGCCAATTATTGGTCTGCTATAATGGTTATATTAAGAGGGGTTGAATCAATATGATACTTATAGCTTGAACTTTTCACTTCATCTATCTATTGATACGTATGTGTATTGTCTGACCTATTAGTGAATAATCAACAAAAAAATCAAGATAGAAAGGTAACATCCCATAACATATGTTTATCTCATCGAAACCCAAATAAGGTGAAAACTATGGTGTGTGAATCAATGCTCACAAATCTTGCACCCTTCTAAAGTACACTTGATAAAGAGCTTATCCCTACTAAAATATTACAAAGACACTATCAAGTGTCACCCATTTAAGGGATTTTTGGGAGGGACCTATTAGAGTTGTTACCTAGTTAAAGGTGTCATGTTTAAAGGACTTAAGGTACAAGTGAATGTGTCACCCTATTATGGAATTTGATATGAAAGACTTGTTAAAGTCCACCTTAATGGAATTTGCTATTATAATTATAAGTAAATAATTTAATGGTTGACCTATGATAGATAGATACTTGAATTAGCTTAATTTGTATCACTTGTATGCTCATGAGAATGTTCGTAACTTGTTTTGTACTTCCTTGACTCAAGTATTTAGACATAATCACTTCTATGCTCAACTATTCTTGGCTCAACACTCATACATTCTACATGCTTGGTTCATTGGCTCTTACTCATCACACTGCACTTCCGCACTCTATAATCACCTTTACCTCTCATCTTCTCATTGTTCATTACACTCAACCTAGCTCAATGACATCCCATATTTACAATATGTAATCCATACTTGTTCAAATAGAAACTAATGATTATATACATTCCTTGTTTCCTCATCCTTTAACCTACAACATGAATTCAAAATTTTCTTTCAACTGTCTTTGTCATGGATGTTTACTTCCCTCTATCATGCGTTGTTACATGTAACATGTGCTAGGTGTACTTTTGTAACATGAAAGGTCATAAGTTCTTTGTGACCTTGATCTAGACTTATTGCAAAGAATTCAAATTGGAATTCTCCTACCTATCCTTTAGTTGGAACTTGATGTCATAGCTCCTCCATCATCATTTAAGGTTTCAGATAAACTTCACCTACTTAGTGACATGTCCAAGGAAAAGTATCTTGCCTCTAATCTTTGATCATGAAGACTTCATGTTAAACTTGTCTATGTTACTACTAGTTTCTCCATCTCTTCTTCCTATTTGCCTATCTTGGCTCCATACTCACTACCAAATTTTACTAAGCCCAAATTACCTAAGTTCTATTATGAAGACCACTTGTCTTCACTAGTCCTTTTTTCATTGAGATCCAACCTTTTCCTGCTATGTATGGGATAAATTCATGTTCTTTTCTTATTTCATTGATTACCTTTCATATACTAGTATGCACTTTGATCCTACCTTAATATAAATAATCAACACTTTCTCTTACCTATCTCATTAATAAGCTCTATCGATCTCATAAGTTGAATCCATTGAATCAATTATACCAACACATTCCATATATCTATGATCTAATCGTCAATATTGTCAACTATTCATTTAAGTTGATCAATTATGTCTATTTCTAGGTCATAGGTGACCTCCAATGTTAGTTCAACATTTAAATTTATAATTTTGATCAGTGTTTTTGGTTGTTATTGTCTTTTTCTTTCTTGGTCAAGCTTCTCATATTGTTGGACCAATGTGGGGTATTTCCTTAGGTCCTTTGATTTAATGTTATCAATTTTCATCCTCGCCAGTTCTTCTTTTATATCATGTTCAAATAACCCTCCTTCATCTTATGAGCTAGATGATGCAGAGATGTGGGTGACCCATATGGACCCTTCATTTTCTTCTTCTTATCACTCTCTTCTCCCAAACTTAACTTTATTTTGGAAGACTCACTCTCCTTCACACTCCTCTATCATCTAGACCTAATCTATGACATTTTTTAATTTTTTAGTGTCACCTCTCTTTTTGGTGATTACTCTTTCTCCTATTTTTTTCCTATTCTAGCTCTGGAGTCTTTTTCTTCTTAGGAGATGCTTTATTTTCTAGTGTTTTCTCTTTTTCTAGGTTCTTCTCCTTTTCTATGGTTCTCTCTTTCTCAGGATTATATTAATGTTCATGTGTTTTCTCCTTTTAGGAGTAGTATCCTTTTCTATAATTTATGTTTCTTAGGATTTGTATCTTTTTTTGGTATCTTCTCTTCTTCTGGTATTTGTTCACCTCCTCTAGTTCTTTCTATTTTTTTGGGTATGTCCTCTTTAGCTGGGGTTGATTCCCTTTTTTTGTATATTTCCTTCCTTATATTCTATTAGCATTTCCCTCTACTCTATTTTCTTTGGCTATTGTTGCTTATCTATTTTCTTGGGTGACCTTTTTCTTTCTTTCCACTTTCTCTAGTGACTTGCCTTTGATTGGTAGAACTTGAGTCACTAGTGTCTTCTCCTTCACTGGTGTATCCTCTTTTTGAGGAGTTGTATCCTTCACAATAATAGGTTAGGATTCAATCCTTACTCATGTAAGTGGATTAATGATCTATAGCTATCTCAAGTAGATCTTATACTAGTACCTTTTCATGATCTTTGCTTGATTCTATTCCTCCTTTAGATTTCTTCTTCTTCTTTGCATCTGGGATAATGCCTTTTTCTTTTGAATATGCACTCTAAGAACTTAGTGATTCTTCTTCCTTTCTTCTTCTTGTTTGAATTCCTCTAATTATTTAGCTAGCATATTTTGCTTCTTTACTATATACTCAAATACATCATTTTCTTCACTTGTAGTCACTAGGGCTACATTTTTCACCATTGAGAAGTCTTGTTTGTACACGTCTACCAGTGCCATTCTTTCTTGATTTGTATATTGTGGCATAATTTGTGCTAGGGAATCATCCAGTATATGTTTGATTCTAATAGTCACTTCTTACCATTTCTCAACTATAATGTCAGTTAGCTCCTTTTCTAACTTGGCTCTTAGCTCAAATGACTTTCCAGTAAAAGTCCTCATGCTTACTAGTACAACACTAATAACTTTATTTTTATTTACATCATTAAATTTTAAAGCCTTGTTTTCAAGGTATTATAGTTACACTTATGAATAATGTCAAAAATAATATCATCTGTTGTAAGTGGTGGTGGTTGCTTCTTATCTCTGTTTGCTATCTTCACCTATTCAACATCAGTTCTTATCTTAAAAGACTTTTCTTCAAGTAACAATGGAACTTTCTTCCACATTTCTTCTCCTTTTCATTCCTCTTCCTTTCAAATTTCAAACTTTGTGAGCTTTATTGGGTTTGTGTTCTTCACAATAGTATCCTCTCCTTTCTCTTTTGGCTTAGGAGTGGACACTTGTTTAAGTTTTAATTCTTCCTTAACTTCCACCTCTAGTTGAGGACTCAATTGAGCTTCACTAGTAAGCTCTGCACTATATTCTCAAACTTAGTGTCTTCAATTTTCTCAAGAACAATTGGCTTAGAAACCTATTTTCTTGTTACGTTCCTTGGCTTATTCTTTATTGAAGTTGTTTCCTCTTATTATTTTTTTAGTTTGATGTTAACTTCCATAGTAATTCCAAATCTCTACAACTTAGTGTTTACTATCATAACATAGAAAGTAGCCTTTCGATATGAGCTATGGTTGTTTGATCATTCATCACATACTAGAATTCAGTCAACCAATGAGTTTGAGGTTGAGTTGATTGTACCATAAATTTATTTTCTATTTTGTTAGGATAGATAGTATGAGTTTATCATTTATGGCAACTTATACTTCGTATGAAGATACAATTTTAGCAGTTAGAAATAGAAAATTGTCTAAGTAGTATGCAATTTATTTGGCAACATAGTTAGAGTATTGGTTGGTATGATTCATAGAGAGATTATTGACACATGTGTAGTTACCTGATGATGGTACAATATGTCAAGATACTGTACCTGAGAGTGCAAGGCAATACATACAGAGTTATTGTAGTTTTCCTAGTTGCAGTAATGAGTTAATTGAACATGAAAATGTCAATGATCTAATATTTTATGCAAGGAATTATTTTGTTTACAAAAATAATTACTTAAATAATTAGGGATAACATCCTAGATGTTAACCCTAAGTGGCCAAAGTGTAATTTTGTTTTTTGAGGTCACGTGTAAAGGCATGAAGGATGACTGGACATAATAATAGGGTATAAAGGAAAGGTTTTGAATGAAAAGTTAAATGTGGTTGTTTGTGATAAGTATGCTATTGTTCTATGATGCTAACTTGATGTTAAATTATTATAAATGCATAATATGCAAAGTTGACACAATGAGCTACAAAGATCATATCTAATATTGAAGATATCAACAATTGTAAAGAGGTTTTTGTATCTACACTTTTGTATATTGAATATTATTGTATATTGCATGTTTTGGGAGTGGTCTCAACTTGCATACATACTTGAATTTTATTAACAACTCCTAACAGGTTTGAGGCTTCTAACAAGGACTAGGACACTATACAGATGTAATAAAATCATAACATGGTTAATATCTTTCACAAGATGCTTTTGATTAGTGGATCATTTTGTGGGTACCATCCCCATCAGGGTTTTCCCTTGGCCAAGGTTTCCCTAGTTAACAAAATATGGTGTTATGTATTACATTTCTTTATGCTTGTGTTTATAGTTCAACTTAAGCAGTTTGTTTACTTATGCAATTTATAAGATTGTTAATGATATCCATAGTTGGGATGGTGATCTTTCTATGGTTGTTTCACTTATTAATTACATGTTTCAAATTAAATAAGGTTGATAAAAGTTATTTTAATTGGATAAATGATTCACCCTCCCCCCTCTCAATTATCTTGGTGGACTTTACTTTTTAACAATTGGTATTATTACAGTTTTTCCAGTTGTAGTAACGAGTTGACTAAACAGGATAAAGTCAAGGATCAAATTTTTTATGTAAGGAATTATTTTATTTACCAAAATAATTACTTAAATAATTAGGGATGGCATCCTAGATGTTAACCCTAAGTGGGAAAAGTGTATTTCAATTTTTTAGGGCAAATGTGAAGGCATGAAAGTCGACTAGACAAACTAACAAGTTATAAAAGAAAGTTTTTGAATGCAAAATTAAGTGTGGTTATTTGTGATAAGTATGCTATTGTTTTGGGATGCAAACTTGACGTTAAAGCAGTATAAAGGAAGAGTATGAGTAGTTGGCATAGTGAGTTGCAAAGATCATATCATATATTGAAGATATCAATAGCTATAAAGAGGTTTTTGTATCTACACTTTTGTAGATTGAATATTATTGTACATTGCATGTTTGGGTAGTGGGCCTAGCTTGCATACATTATCTAATTTTATTAACAACTCCTAATAGAATTGAGGCTTCTAACAAGGCCTAGTCCTCTAACAAGAATCAAGACACTATAGAAATGTAATAGACTCCCAACAAGGCCAATATATTTCACAAGATGCTTTTGATTAGTGGATCATTTTGTGGGCACCATCCCCACCAAGGTTATCCCTTAGCCAGGGTTTCCCTAGTTAACAAAATATGGTGTTACATGTTGTATTGCTTTATGCTTGTGTTTACTATTAAGCTTAATCAATTTGTTTACTTATGCAAGTTATATGATTTTTAATAATATCCATAGTTGGGAAAAAGTTTGTGGAATACTAATCCCCCCCCCATAGTATTTCCTATTTCTAATAATTTATGTCATGTTGATCTTCATACCTTCACACGTGACCCAAAAAAAAAACACTTTTTCCACTTATGGTTAAAATATAAGATGTCATCCCTAATTAGTTAGGTCATTATTTTGGTTAGAAAAAAACTCCTTACATAAAATATTCAATCCTTGACTTTGTCTTTTTCAGTCAACTCATTACTACGATTGGGGAAAGCACAATAACTCTATTTGTATTATCCATACTGTCTCATGCTCTCAAGTATAACATCCTAACATAGTGTACTCTCATCAGGTAATTGCACATGTATCAATAATTTCTATATGAGCCACACCAACCAAAAATCCAACTATGTTGCTAGATAAATTGCTTAGTACTTAAACAATTTTCTATGTCTAACTACCAAAATTGTATCTTCATACTTTGCTCACTTCATACGGAGTATATGTTTCCATTTATTTTATTATTTTCTATCTAGGGTCCTCTATTGGTTCTTTCTTTACCTCTACTAACCTCACAGACTTTCTTTTTACCTCAACTATGCTTACTTCTTTTTCTTCTCTACTTTTTTGAATTGGTGTTGATGGAATAACCTAAGGGTTGCACTTGTGCAAATACTGCATATGGGGTAGTAGATGCCTTAGTTTTTGGTTAGCTATGAGTAACTCCCACAAATGGTATTGATTATGATAGAACTATTGCCAAAATGTAATCTTCAATAAATCTTAAATAATTGTCAAATATCTTTATATTTTTACATGCACACTTAATGAGACATTTAAGATACTTTGTAGAACATGTCCACAATTGTACATAACCACATCTTCACTATAGAACCTCAATCTATGTCTATTGCTCTACCAATTAAGAGGGTGATAAAAAAGAGAAAGAATTTGATGAAGGAGAAAAGAAGGATGAGGAAAGAGTTGAAGAAAAGAAGAAGGATGATGATCTCTCCACCTTGGAAGATGAGCTTAAGAAAGTGGATAAGAGGTTACAAAGTGATTAGAAGGTAATTACTCATGAAACCTCTTACTTCAAGCCTCAATTAATTCATGTTGTGATTGAAAAAGAAAAATCTCTTGTGCATCTAGAGGAAAAGGACAAAAGGAAAGACAAATCAACAATAGAGGAAACTAAGAAAGGCAAAGACGAGAGATAAATCATGCAATTGGTCACACCAGTAAGGACACCTAGTTCTAAAACCCCAAGCACAAGCACCCCAAAGAATCCAATGGGGTTGTTATTAACAAACATGATTAAAAGTGCATCATTAACCCCCATTGGTTATCCAAAGATAGACATATTTATTCATATCACAACATTGGTAGCTAGCAAATTAATGGAGGAGACAAGAGCATAAGGAGAACACAAGGAGTCCTTAATAAAATGACAAATAAGCTAGAGGATATCATCCAAAGAAGAAGGCAAAGGAAGTGATCAAAATGTTTGACAGCCAGTTTAGAACTATTGAAGAAATTACATCTACAAAGACAAAAGGTAAAACATGATGCACAATTATTTGAGATAGTAGGTAAGAATATCATAAATTACTTAGTCAATCTTGACTCCTAAATAAAAGAGTTAAGAAGGTGTTTACATGAAGGAAAGGTTTTGTATGGACAATGCACTCTATCATACAAAATTATGAATGACATTTTTAAAGAATTGAAAGGAAATCAAGTAGATTGAAGACCTAAAAGGCATGGCCAATGAACTACAATTACCAAACGTGTAGATTGAAGACCTAGAAAGCAAAATTGCAAAGGTCTGTGACGAAATCAGCTTAGTAGAGATAAAGAGAGAAAGGCTAGTTAAGAGGTTATCATTGCCAAGAGAGCATCTAACTTTGAAGATTAGTCATACTCATAAGCAATTAGATGAATTCCTTAAGACCAAGACATCTTATGAGAAGTTTGTTTACTCATATTTGAATGCAGTTGAAGTTGCATCTTATGGACTATGTGCCCTTATTAGAAACATCAGAGGCAATCCAAGACACATGGGATGAAGATTTTAAGAATCTAAAAATAAACTTTTCTAATTGCAATACATGCATTTCAAGCTAATCAGCATGAAGACAAGGATGTAAACTTTTGAGTTGTATATAGTTTTTTACACCTTTGTAATTAATGTAAAAGGGAATGTGAATTGAGGAAAATTGTGTGTGTGTGTGTGTGGGGGGGGGGGGGAGTATAACATGTGATAAAATATAGTCAAAGGGGGAGTAATATTGTAATTAGGAGACATAGAGATGTAAAGATGGTTTAAATAGAAAATGATGCACATTTTGAAAATTTGGTAATGTCCATGTGAAGAAAGTCACAAGTTTTATAATTTTGAGTTTTGGGACTTAGCCAATTTTCCCATATGTCGCCATAAATTCCAAAGGGAAGATTTTTGGTAATTTGGATAGGGTAGATGTTATGAGGTTGTCATTTATGGTAACATATACTAAGTATGAAGTGAGAAAAGTATGAAGATACAATTTTGGCAATTAGCAATACTAAATTGTCTAAGTCCTATGCAATTTATTTGGCAGCACAATTAGAGTTTTCATTGGCACAATTCATAGATAAATGATTGAAATGTGAACAATTAGTAGATGATAGTAAATTATGTCAGGATATCGTACTTGAGAGTGCAAGGTGGTACATTTAATACAAATAGAGTTATTATAGTTTTTCCAGTTGCATAAATGAGCTGATTAAATAAGACAAAGTCAAGGATCTAATATTTTATGTAAGGAATTATTTGTTTACAATAATAATTACTTAACTAATTAGGGATGAAATCCTAGATGTTGACCCTAAGTGAGAAAAGTGTAATTTTATTTTTTCTAGGTCATGTGTAAAGGCATGAAGGTTGACTAGAAATAATAACATGGTATAAAGGAAAGTTTTTTAATACAAAGTTAAATGTGATGTAATGCTCCGCTTAGGAACCCAAAATAAATAAACCTAATATGTTACAAAGTTTACTGAACTAATTTTTTTTTGAAGTTTTGACAACATCAAAGTGACAATAATGCGGCAACAATATATACATATGCATCAAGAATATGTAATCAATTACAAATATAGTTTCAATTCCTCAAGGGTTCCTTCACATTGAGTCGCATTTAAGAAAGTTTTGTTAATAAGTTTAAGTCTCAATTACAATGTCCATGATCATAAAATAAATAAACACATACATAGTCATATAAGCAAATGCATAAGTACAACTAATAATATTAAAGCACATCTAATGAATAACATCCACTACACATGTCACAGGGTATGTGAAAATAGATACAAGTACATCAATATACAATACAATATCCCATAGGATCTCAAAACACATGATACATAGATAGATCAAATGAATAGGAGTCTTCAAGATAAGAGAAAGAATGATAATGATACTACTGTATCAGGGAGCATCCAACATCTATCAATCTGAAGTGGACCCAAATGGTAAGAATACACTACCTCCCGACCACGTGGTCACCTAATCAGGCTCCCACTCCCACCATGCAAGAGAGATAATGTATGATCCACACACAGATAATCAAATCATAAAATAATCCTAGGCAAGGAATCTTGATAGCCAAAACTACCTCAAGGGTAACACACACTACTCAAGAAGAAGAGATAATCAAAATCGAAAGGACACTCATCCAATACCAACACCACATACCAAGTCAACATACAAATACCAAGACCAAAAATATGCAACCATCTTAAAATCAATGTCAAGTGTCACAAGCACAAAAACCAAAAGATAACAATTGTCATCAATAAAAGTAAACTACCAATCACTAAATTCAACAATAAAAACACCACCAATGAATAACTGATCACATTCATTAATAAAAGTCAATTGTAAAAAATAAATGACATCCAATCAAGAGTAAAAATTCACAATAAATACACCATCAAAAGTAATATCCAACAAGTACACCATTAAAGCCAAATATTAAAAAAAATCATGAAGGAGACTCAGGCTACATAATATTGAGTGTCATCACATGAATCAACTCTAGAGTTACCCTAACAGTCTCTCAGGACCCTGGCTCCCTAGTGACTGTATGATGAACCATAATAGCCTCTCATGATGATGAGAAAACTAGTCATACCTCTCAAGGTATCATCTCCATCTCATCCATAGTCTATACAAGCACTCAAGGCATGGACGAGGAAAAATTTCTAACTTATCTTTTTAATGTATCTCAAGCAAAAGGGCTAGGCAAGATATTTTAATTACTATGTTATCACTTATTACACAACTTACAATGAGTTACCCTAGTAGCCACTTTGGGCTTCAACCCCTATTGCAAGCCACTCCCATAGACATGTACCTAGACTACATTTTCAAAAATCGCAAACCGCATTAGTGTTCCATACCACAAAGAGTAATATTGATTGAATTTGGTTGCTTAATAGGCAACCCAAAAAATAACATTGGTTCTCAAAACCCAAATTTTCAAAATTTCTCAATAGCATAAAACTCATAAAATATAGATCTCAATTCAAATAATAAAGTTCACCATGACATCCAATCAAATAATCATAAAAGAAATCTCAAAAACACATCTAGTGCACATCCTAACTTGACCAACTAAACAATTCACAAAGAAAAGCTATCAAGAAAAATATCACAAGACTATAAATATAATATTAGAAAACACATAATTTTCAGCCACATGATTTAAATCCACCAACTTCTCTTGTTCAGTTTGGGTCATAAGGATGTGTTTAGAAATAAAATAAGAATATATATGTTAATATAAATTGTTATGCTGATATACTTATTTAAAATAATAAGTATTTAAATATCCAATCTTTTTGTGCATATACAATTTCAAGCAATATTATTATGTTTTTAATTTAAATAATCTTAAATCATAAATTATTTAATTAATAACATAAATGCATATTATAATATTTAAATATTGATATTAATTTCAATTTCTAAAATATTAATATGGTTTTTATTTATGTCTAATATTAATATTTACTTTCTTTTAATTCATAATGTAACGAGAGATAAAATTATTAATTTAATTTAATTATTTATATGCAACTAAGAGTTTAATTAGACTTAAAAATCATTAATATTACTAACATTCACTTTAACTAAATGAATAATATTTATTTAAAATTTAAAAAATAATAAATAATTTTAAAATTTTATTTTTAATTAACAAGTTTATTTTTAATTAATTAATTTATTTTTAAATAAATAAATCTAAAAATTAAGTTATATTAAATAAAAATACACATACAATTAGTATTTTTGCATGTCTTTGATCTCTCAAATCATGCAACCATACTATACTTTTTCTTTAACATATTTGTTTTCACATGCAACCCTACTATACTTAGCTTTTTATTTTTAGCATATTTATTTTTACATGCATGTAACCATACTATACTTAGCTTTCTATTTTTAGTATATTTATTTTCATATGCATGTAACCATATTATATTTAGCTTTCTACTTTTGGCATATTTATTTTCACATTCATGTAACCATATTATACTTAGCTTTCTATTTTTGGCATATTTATTTTCACATGCATGTAAACATATTATACTTAGCTTTCTATTTTTAGCATGTTTGTTTTCGCATGCATGTATAAGTTTAGTTACAACATGTTTTCCTCTCAATTAATCTTTTTCCCTTTTTTCAATAAATCTTGCAATTAAATTATTTTAGAAATAAGAATAATATTTATCTGTACTAATAAGTTTTCTTGATTTTTTCCTTTTTCAAAATCTACAACATGATTTTTTATTCAACATTCAATACAGTAAATAAATAAGCAATATGCAAACATCAAGGAAGACGCGAAGTAGATAGATCTTTCAATAAAATTCTACAATGGGTTTTCAAACCCTACTTCAAAACTATAGCTAAAATATGAGACAATTTGTGAATGCATGCAAATTCAAACCCTCTGAAACTCTCAACAATTCTTTTGATCCAATTCTAAATTTTACTCCCCAAAACCTGTGTATCTAGAAATGAGCTCTAATTTCTTAATAAAGAGTTTTTTTTCCAAATCAAAGCTTTGATCATGCAATCATGTGAATTACACTGTATACAATTTAATTAAAATAAAATTTATTAAATTAAATCTTTCTCTCTCTTATTAAATCATGTGACATTTTTTTAATATAATATTTATTAATTAACTAATAATATTATTTAGAGGTTATTAAAAATAAAACTCTTAAATAAATTATTATTAAATTAAATAAATATAAATACGCCTAAATTATAACTTTAATCAAATATTTTAAATTTAATTTTTTCATGCAAATTTAAAGAACTTTTTAATTAAAATATTATTTTATATTTTCTTTTCCTCCACTTATTAATTAGTGCAAGTACTAATTAAAGCATATTTTATTATTTAAATTAATAATAATAATCAAAGCTCATTGTTTATATGCAACTCTAATTTTATTATTATTAAATAAATAATTATAATAAAACAATATTAAATCTTTAATATTTTTATATTTTAATTATCTCTTTTTGTCCAACTTCTTAAAATTAAACTTTTAAATTAAATCTTTTAAACTAAAGTATATATTTAATTAATTAGTAATTAATTAAATATCATCATATTCTAATTTCTCTTTAACCAATTTCTTAAATTTAGTCTTTTAAATTAAAGTAAATATTTAATTATTATTTTTTAATTAATTAAATATTCTCATACTTTAATATTTTCTTTTAAATCATATAATATTGAATAGCTCTCAATATTATATGATTAACCAAAATATTATAATTAAATCATTTACTAAATAAATCACATAGCAAAATTCACATAAGAGTAACATTACCAAAACAGACTGAAGTTCAAAATCAAACAACATAAACAAAGATAAACTCAAGGGTTTTAAAAAGAATGGAAAGTCAGTTATGAGTCCTCCTTGCAAGACAAGTATTTAGGCTATGGCTGGGATTGGACCTGACCATTATCTTCACATTCTTACCATTAAATTATTGTTGTAGGGCACACTCATCCTAACAATTCAGAGAAGTGGATGCTTGGTACCTACATTCCTGCATAAAAGACGAGCATGTACATATGCATATATATCTAAACTAAATAGACAATGGTGAGGATTGATATAATGTGTAGATCTTGACTAGTAGATGACTACGACTCCCTTAACCACATCAAACACAACAAACATAAAGATAAAACAGACATACACCATACACATGCAAGTATGGGGTAATTACCATAATAATTATAAGTCAAATATCAAATGCCCAAATAAAATAATGCATCATTACGAATATGAAGTAATCATCATTAAAGCATCATCTAACATTACTATGAAAGAAATCATATTTATTAACTACAAAGCATTAAAGCATCATTAATGCCTTAGTAATCATAATCATCAATCAACATGTGAAATATAATCAACTAAGTAATTCTTTATTGGTATACATGTAATCCAAGTCATGCAATAATTTCATATAATTATAAATCCAATACCCTTGAAACTAACACATGCATGAAATAGGCATAAAAATGTTTGGTAAATATAATGGAAAAGAAAAATATAGGTGGGCACTACATGTGACTATTTGTGATAAGTGTGCTATTGTGTTGTGATGGAAAATTGATTTTAAAGAAGTTAAGGGCATAGTAAGTAAAGTTGGCACAATGAGCTACAAAGATCATATCAAATATTGAAGATATCAATAGTTGTAAAGATGTGTTTGTAACTATACTTTTGTATATTGAATATTATTGTATATTGCATGTTTGGGAAGTGGAACCAACTTGCATTCTGCAATTGTATTAACAACTCCTAGTTTGGTTGAGGCTTCTAACAAGGCATAGTTCTCTAACAAGGACTGATACACTATACAAATGTAATAGAATTCCAACAGGGTCAATATCTTTCATAAGATACCCTTGATTAGTGGATTATTTGTGGGTACCATCCCCACTAGGGTTTTCCCTTGGCTAGGGTTTTCCCTTGGCTAGGGTTTCCCTAGTTAACAAAATATGGTGTCACGTGTTGCATTGCTTTATACTTGTGTTTATTATTCAGCTTAATCATTTTGTTTACTTATGCAATTTATAAAATTGTTAATGATATCCATAGTTGGGAAAAAGTTTGTGCAATATCAATTCACAACCCCTCCCCCCCTCTTAGCCCCCTCTTAGTATTTCCTATCTTTGAATAAAATTTGTTTGTATTTTTATGATAACACAACTCATTCTTATAGTCCTTGACTAGGGTGAATGGAATTCTCTCCTTTTTGCGCATTTGTTCCTGAAAACTCTTGAAATAACCCCACATGGTAGCATTTCACTTACCTTCTAACCTCCCATTTAACCCACTTATTTGAGTTGAGATGGGGCAATCCTTTAACTAGGTGAAGGGTCTAAGTCCATGGAACTCCTTTCTAAAATAAGAGAAAATGCATACTAGAATCACTTAAAATTTTTAAATATGCTTACTGTGGTCCTTCTTAATCTTACCAATGTTCTTCATCACCTAACCATCAAGCCATCCACTTGAGTCAAGTGGAAATTGATCATGAATCATCTAATATGCATCATAAACTACTCTGCTAGACATGTTTTATCTCAAGTAATAAATATAATGTGCAATTGCCATTGTATTATATTTCATTTCATAATATGTGACATCAGTAGTCATGCAAGCTTTCCCATCATGGTGACATCTAATTATCTCTATAACATAATTTGTCAATATAATTTTATTTTTGAGTTCCTTTCCTATGGAACTAAAAGTTGTAACCCTACAAATCAACTCCTTCGTGATTTTGTAGAGCTTGTCTAGCCACATATATTTATTGTGATTTTGTAGGGCTCTTCATTGAAATGTAGTAGAGATTTAGTGAAGAGATATGAATGGATTATGTTATTGATACATAGATTATTTTTACTTCACTCTAGTTGTATTGGAATATTAGAGATGATATCATGTCAGGTCATAATTTAGTGGATTATTGTCCTAATGGATTGTAGTCCATCTTGGGTTGTTTTCCTCATTGTAATATCAAGATTTTTTCCCATTTATAATTTAAGAAGTCAAATATAGGTATAAATGTCTAAATATGTGTGCATTCCCTTTGTCCCTTTAACAAGGTTTTTATATTGGTACATCATGTTAGCTTATGGTGATTGATCAGGTAAGTATTGTACACTCACCATGTATCCTCATTGAGGTTCGGGGGTAGTAGCCCCCAAGAATTTTATTTTTGGGCTATTTTTCTGGGGATTGACATGTTGTAACCAACTCTAGCCCTAATTTTTTATGTGGAAAAAATCTTGCATAAAATGGCTTACAATTAGGCATTATAAGTGCGATGATGCAAATAATAGCTTCTTATGGTGGTATTGAGTTGCAAGAGATTACAAATTATAATAAGGTTGTAATCATTAGATAATAAGACTAATGGACTTGTCATTTGGTGGATATAGCCCAAAGATTGGATAACCCGCATTAAATATTTGTGTCTTGTGTTCTCTTCTATGTGTTTTATTTATTTATTATATTGGTTATATTTTCATGTAGTTGTTATTTGTCTCTTTAATCTTAACAAGTGGTGTAACGCAAGGTTGTTTCAATTATTCTATACTAGAAATACTCATAGTTGAGTGGGATCAATGGCAGATGAGGGTAAGCTGAATGTTGAGAATTTTAATGGCCATAACTTTCAGTTATGAAAAATGCAAATGGAGGACTATCTTTAGCAGAAGGAGTTATGGTAGTCTTTGGGAGGAAAGAACAAGAAAGATGCAAACATGACATATGAGGACTATGATATTTTGGATATAAATGCACTTTCAAGTATAAACTTATGCTTGGCATAATCGGTAACATTTATTACAAAAGTGAAGATGATTGAAGAGTTGATGCAAACCCTAGAAAATTTGTATAGAATGTCTTCCACTTCAAATAAGGTATGTCTCATGAAGCATTTCTTTAATATGAAGATGGTAGAAGATGAATCTATTGTTGATCACTTGAATGAGTTGAAATTGGTTACTGGTCAATTATCTTCTGTAAATGTTAATTTTGATGAAGAAGTTAGGATCTCTTAATTTTGTGTTATGCTCTTGAAAGATGGAATGGATTGGTCATAGATGTGAGTAATTCTATTTTTGGCTCTAATACCTTAAATTTTGCTAATGTTATTGGTGTGATTTTGAGTGAGGAAACTAGTAGGAAAAACTCTAGTGGATCTACATTAAGAAGTATCTTGAACACACAAAATAGAGACAGAACAAATGAGAGGAAATAATTATGGAAACCATGAGAAATCAAGAGGAATATCAAAGGGGGAGGTCTCAATCTAGAGGACCAAGAGATTTATGGTACTATGGGATACCAGTGCATAATAAGAAATATTTTTGGTCTCAAAAGAGCAACAAAGAAGGAAAACAAGATAGAAATAAGGAGGCAAATGGGTTGAGTAAAAAATATAAAGAGGATGCTTTGCTTATTTATTTATAAAATGTCGATGATTCATGGATTATAGATTCAAGGGTTTCATTTCATGTTACACCCCATAGAGTTTATTTTATTGATTATGTCCAAGGGGATTTTGGGCAAGTTTATTACGAGATAATGAACCCTGTCAAATTGTTGCAAAAGGCATAATTAATATTAAGTTTATAAATGAGAATTATTGGCTACTACAAGAGGTAAGAAGAGCATATAACTCTAGGTCATAGGATGAGTACCTCTTATTAACTTTCTTAATAAGAGGTGAAGAGCTTATCAACACTTGGTAGAAATAATACATGCTGTGTGGCCACCTTCTTCTTCAAGAGTTTAAAACCATTGTGTGTCATCTTAGTCCATTGAAACTTGGTCTTTACACCTCCTTTCATGGTATTAAGTATGGGAGCACAAATCCCACTGAAGTTCCCTATAAAATTCTTATAGAATTTAGAAAATACATGAAAGATTCTTACCTCACTAGATGTCTTTTTACTAGGCCAAATGAGTATTTCTTCAACCTTTTAGGGTTTCATCTTCAATTCACCTTTTGAAACCACAAATCTAAGGTAGGAAGATCCTACTTCATAAACTCATATCTCTCCAAATTGATGGTTAGTTATCCACCATGCAACTATTGGCATGAATTCCTATGGGATATTTATGAATAACTTATGGAAATTTTAAGAAGTGTTTTGGAGATGATTGAGTGCTTATGGATTGCATTCATCAAATTTTTTTTCATTAATGTCAACATATCATCTTTTTGGACAATTTTGATAGAGTAGCAAAGATAGTTTTGTTCGGAAAGCTTAGAGTTTATTGAATTTCTTTCATCAAGGTTCATTGTATGTTTTTGGACACTTATAGGTACTATTTCTAAGTTTATGGAAAGATTTATGAAGTTTTTATTGAGAAATAAAAGATTTACAGAGGATTGGTTGTAGGGCAAATTACATGAAACTGTATGCGATTGTTTATGTTGTATATTTTTGGAAATGTTGAAGCTTGGTCAATAAGCTTGGATATTGGTCAAGGACATTTTGGTGAAGCTATGTTTGAGATAGAAGAATCTAGTTTTAATTATGTGATGACTTGTGAAGGATAACGTGTTAGTTATTCCTTGGAGGCTGATTGTATTTTGTAATTGATGTAATATGCCTTGTAACATGTGGATTATCAACACCTAATAGGGTTGGAATCTCCCGAGAGGGATTAAAAGTATTCTTACAAGGATTCATATGTACTAATTATACTTCATTTGACTCATAATAGGGTCATATCATTTCAAAAGGAACTTTAAATATTAGTACAATATCTTGTGGGTACATCCCCACCGAGGTTTTCTCTCTAATCAAGGGTTTCCCTAATTAACATATCTTGTGTCACTTTGTATGGTTATTATCCTATGGTTGTTGATTATATAATTGTTGGTTACAAGAGAAGGAAAGAATGTGACAGAAGAAAAAGTTTTGGCATCTTGGTTAGAAGAAGACAAAGATCTGTTCATATACAATATGTATGCTAGAGAGGCATTGTTATTAACTCTTCCTGAACTATAGTATGTTGAAGTAAAAGGTTTAGACCTTGCACATGAATTTTGGATTAAGTTATAAAATTTATTTGAAGGAGATAAATTTGCAAAGAAGTCTAGATTATATAATTCAAAGAATATCTTGAGTAATTCTAGAATGATGGAAGATTAAACTATTAGAGCATATTTTGGTAAAATATATGATATTGTTGTAGGAAACAAGAATTGTGAAGGGATAATAATAGAAGAATAATTTGTATAAAATATATTGAAATCTTTGACCCTTGAATATGCACACAAAGTTGAGATCATTGAAGATATTATTTCTGTGACACCAAATTCACTAGAGAGACATTGTAGGTATTTGAATGATCTTTGAAACCAAATAAAGGAGTGAAAAGAACAAAGAAAACTTTTAGTGTATCGAAAGAAGGAGCTAAACTTACAACAAGCACAAGTGGTGATTATTCTAGAGATCAGACAATCGAACAAGAGGAAGATAAGAATATTGATGAATGACCTGCATTTATTATGAAGAAAGACCCTAAATGTAAGATTTTTTTTAATTTTTTGGACTTGCAAAGAACTTGGTATTTTTTCATCATAGTGTCTTAAGAGAGTAAAGAAGAAAAACTAGGAAGCTTTATAAGTCAGAGCTTGCACAAGATTTATTATATGTTGATGAAGATGATGACTTCAATTTTAAGGTGATAAATTTCTTAGGAAATGGTGGTGAGGATGATGAACTTGGATTTGTTTCTATTAAAGAAGAGAGTCTTGAAAAACAAGTAAATGAAGAAGTAGTAGAAGAGAACACTTTAGTATCACATGTTGATGATAAAAAGATTGATTGGATAATAGGTAGTGGTTGTTCTCACCATGCGATGAGAGATATGAATAATTTTGTTGAGTTTAGTAGTTATGATGGAGGAATAGTTAGAGTTGGAAATAATGCACCATGTAAGATTAAAAGATAGGGATCTATTACACTTGATGGGAAAGATAAAATTGAGTCTTTGTGGACAAGGGATATTAGTTTCAATTCATAGAGAAGACTTGTATAATCAAGGATAAAGATGGTAAGTTGATTAGTACTGGTACAAGAACAAGAGGTAATGTATTTTAGTTGAATCGTACTAAAATGACATGTTTGGTTCCAAAAGTAGATGACACTTGGTTATGGCATAAAAGATTTTGTCACATTAACTTTGATAACATTGTGAAGATAAGTACTACAAATGCAATTAGAGATTCACCTAAGATTGTGAAACATTCCAACATGATTTGTAAGGATTTTGTGAAGAAAAGTATTTACTACATTAGTGAAGTTGGAGATGGTGCACAAGGATTTGAGTGGTACTACAAGAATAAGAGCATTCTATGGAGAAAGGAAATTTATGCTTTTTATTGATGATTTTGCAAGGATGATGTGGGTAGCATTTTTTAGAGAAAATTTTGAAGCTTTTGAGAAGTTTGAGATACTAAAAAATAGATTAGAGAATAAATTTGGATTGAAGATTAAGTGTCTGAGATCAAATAGAGGAGGATAATTTATTTCAAATGAGTTGAAGATATTTTTTAAGGATAATGGAATAAGGAGATAGCTTTCATCCCTGAGACACCACAACAGAATGTGATAGTAGAAAGGAGGAACAAACCAATTGGAGAAGCAGCTAGAGAAATAATGTTTCACATATCTTTTGGAGAAGTAGTGAACACCACAATATACATTCTGAACACATTACATATTAGACAAGGAACAAGTAAGACACCCTATGAACTTTGATTTGGAAAGACACCAATTGTGAATTACTTTAGGATCTTTGGAAGTAAGTTTTATATGAAAAGAGATAATGATATTGGGAAATTTGACTTTGGAAGTGATGAAGGTGTGTTCCTTAGATATTTATTAAAGAGTAAGGCATATAGATGTTTTAATCAGATATTGGAGACTATTTTTGAGAGTGTTATTTGAAAGTTGATGAAAAGTTTAGAATTTAGGAAAGAGTGATTGACTATGATTATGATGACAATACTAATCAAAGTACTAACAATAAATTTTTTGAGTAGGATTTATTTTATGAGAATAACACTAATTTGCAGAGAAAAATATAGAGAAGAACCCATATCAAAACCTAGAGAAGAAAATTAAATAGAGAAAGGAACACTTAGTTATATTGCAAGGAATCACCCTATTGATCAAATCATTGGAAGTGTAAACAAAGGAGTGATGACAAGAAATAAGTAGTGAAGAACTATTTTTTATATCTCAAGTTGAACCTAAGACTACAAATGAAGCTTATATAGATGAATTTGAGCAAATTGAAAAAAATGATGACTCGGGAATTAGTCCCTAGACCTAAAGATAAGATTGTTATTAGAATGTTGGTTGAAAATTTGTTCTTCTTCTTTCTTCAACCAATATCTTCTGCTTGTTTCCACAAAAGGTGAAGAATCAATAACTACCAACATATAGGAAGCTTTCTAATTTCTACACTTCCCTCTGAATTATAAAGATACACCTCCCTTTAGATATATTTGGAATGAATTTTTTTGAGTGTTCTACTTAAAATGTGTACACTCTTGAATAGAGAGTAGAAGAGGAAAGTTTATAGTTTCCCATTACCATGAAAAACTTGGGTGAAATATAATTTTCTTGGTTCAACTACTTTCACAATTGTGAGAGTAATAAACCTTTCTCTGACACTTCAATTTTTACTCCTGTATGCATCTACTCCACATAAAGATTTCTTATATTGTTTTACTTCCTACATGTTATAAAAAAATAAAGGAAACAAACATATGATTGATTAAATCTCAATGATTTTACCCGATTAAAACTTAATGACTCATAATTTCATCACATTGCAATTTTTCAAATAAAGAAATAAACATTTAACAAGATGAATAACAAAATATAATGATAATTTTTGAGACTCACTCAATTATTCTTGTAATAGGGGAAAATTCACACCAAAATTTGTTGGTCCTTTCTATTAACTATAAAAATATTACATATAGGCCCCATTTCTTGGTCATTATTTCTAAAAAGATAGAGAGATGCAAAATAGAAGGTGGCACTTATTACATTAAATTCATAGAGAGAGAGAGAAGAATCTTGGACATTATTAGTCTTTTTGGCACTTTTTGAATTTTCCTAGTGAGATTTCATTGTGTCAAGAACAACAACAAAGTCATCAAGATTTGAAATTCACTTGTTGTCGGTCCATATCATCCAAAAGTCATGATCTCCAGCTATCTTCTCCATAGAGTTGACATACGAATGCATATTTTCCAAATCCTCGACCAACATGTCATCCATGACAATAAGGTTATGTAATTTGGATACTGTGAAATTGGATGGGTTCACCACTTCATCTATGAATTTCTAATGAGAAGTCTTCATGTGTTCAATCTTTATGACTTATCCACCTCCACTACTATGATAATATGTGTGGAGAGTTGTCAGGCATTTGAAAATGATTTCTTACTCATTCTTAGTAGCCTCATACAAATTCTTCAAGTTATTCTCTACTCTATAAATTTCATCTCTCTCTTGAATTTGAGGGACTACATCAAATAGATCAAGGGCTCATCCCTTATTTCTGAATCCCTAGATTGATGATGGTCATAGTCTTTAGGGCTATTACATCTTGAATAGACAACATAACCTCTTTATATTTTTTAGCATCTATCTTCAAATATTCAAGGTTATGAAGTACAAGTTATTCCAACCTTATTACCTTCTTACATAGATTTACAAGATTATCAATGATAGGAAGTCCCCTAACCTTCGTGTATTTGATCCTGGTTTTCCAAATTTTCCCAAAATGCCTTTCCTCCTGAAGCTTGGAAGTAGAGATTTATTCTCTTCCAAAGATAGGTTGAAAGATTACAAATTAAAGGATTTGTTGAAAATAATTATTCATTTGTATATTGTCATTGATTTTACACAAATGTTACACTTTAATCGAGCACAACTAGTGTAAGTCAAGTTCAGTTGAGCATTGAAGAAGACTTCAGTATCAACCAAGCATAATTCATAAGGAACCAAGTTCAGCTAGTCATCAAAGAAAATCAGTGTAAACTAAGTTACATCGATCAATGAAGGGTGCTAGTATTAACCAAGTCAAGTCGGTTACCAAAGGAATTCAATACTGACCAAGTGAATTATTTTAGTGTTAGCTGACTGATAGTAGATTAATTTTGTTAATTTAAATGGTTAATAGAAGATGACATAGTGGATGCTAAATATTTGTTTGAAAGAAAATTCAAGCCGACTTGACATTGGGTTTCATATATATAAAAGGTCAAATGTTGATTGAAATTTAGAATTGGAAGAAAAAGAAAAATGTGAGTCAAAAAGGATATTTGATTAAAGGCAAAACATCCAAGGACTTGAGGATCAAGATGATAAACTAGAATAATGATAAGAATCTACAAATTTGGTTGCTTTATCAATCAGGTCAATCATTTTTAATCTCTAACAATTGTAACAGTGAAAAAATCTCTTAACAGAGTTGGCTTAAAAGACATTTTAGAAATCCTCTAACAATGTGGCATTTCTAGATTGATGTGTCTAAAAACCTATAACAAGGCCACTCCTAACAAGGTGATTCAAGTCCTACAGGGTCACACTTAATCATGTATTTTGTAATCTTTAACATGGTTGGCTCCTAACAAGGCTCATTTCATAAGAGTGAAAAGTTGTAACTAGTTGCATTGGTGATTTTCCCAAATTGGGTTTCAACATTAAATCTTGGTGTCTCATGTGTTCATGTTATTTTTTATGTGTCTACAACTAAGTTAATAAAGGTTAATTCACATGAATATATTATATTTACTTTGTTAACTGAGTTATAATGCATATCTAATTCTAACTGATAAGAGCATGGTTTTGGCTTATTGAGAAGTTTGTATTGACATCTAAGGGATTTGGAATTATTTTTGTAGTAATTGATTGAACACTCCCCTCTCAATTACTCCTCTTATATGTTCAACAATTGGTATCAGAGCATTTGGTGCTTATAGGGAGGGTTTCAAAGACCTAAGCTAAAGATAAAGATATCTTATAGAAGAGAGATCCCTAAGCTTAATAGAGATAGCTTTTCAGCATGGAAGGAATTGATGAAGCTACATCTAGGAACCATTGGAGATACTGGTCTACACTTCTTAAAGAATCGATATGTGGCACTCCAAAGCCTTTAACTATGGATGAGATGGCAAACATGAAGAATCACAATAGAATGATGATTGATATTGCTACCTCTCTCAATTATTCTAAATTTGATGAAGTCAAAGATTAACCTACTACCTATGACATGTGGAAAAAAATAGAAAAGATCTATGAAGGAGATGATAATGTGAAAAGAGCTAGAGGAGAAAGTCTAAGAGGCTAGTTTGATCAGATGAAGCTGAAAGAAGATGAAATATTGCAAAATACAATGAAAGAATCAAAGCAAGTGCAAGTGGAATCAAAGATGTAGGAGGAAAAATAATAGATGATACAATAGTAGTCAATAAGGTATTAAGAAATCTTCTTCCTATTTATGAAATTAGAGTTTCATCTATTCAAGAGATGAGATGTGATCCCAAAAATGATATAACTTTGGATGCACTAGTGGGAAGATTGGCAGCATTTGAGTTGGATAACTTTGATAACTATCTTCCTAACACTAACAACATAGAATCAACATTCAAAGATAAACTAACTCTTGGTAGAAAGGGGGGAAACTCAAAACGCAAACAAATTGACAATGGAGAAGATGTTGATTTTGAGGATGATCTTAAAGCTATTGAAGCCCTACTTGCAAGAAGGTTACCAAAAGGAGAAGGTGAATTTAAAAGTAAAATACCATTGATTTGTTTCTCTTGTGAAGAAGTTAGTCACATTGTTGCAAGGTCTCCAAACAAAGAAAATAAAGATGACAAAAAATGTAACAAGTTCAAAGGCAAAAAAAGGTAAGAAATATTGTTATACACCTAAAGATTATGACAATGATGATGAAGATGAAATGGTATATATTGTTGTTAAGGATGAATTAGATGATGAGGATAATGAAAAGATGTCATTTATTTCTCATGTTAGGAAGAACAATAAATGTATAATAGATAGTGGTTGTTCTCATCATATGACTGGTGATAAAATTAAGTTTGAACACTTGAAGTACTATGATGGTGGAAGTGTTAGATTTGGAAACAATGAACCATAATATGTGAAAGGAAAATGATGCATAGCATTAACTAAAGGAATCAAATGTGATAATGCCTACTGGGTTGAAGGACTAAGACACAATCTTCTAAGTGTGGTACAACTGAACAACATTGGATACAAGGTAATAATTCATGAATGGGAAAGCCAATTTGTTGGATGGTAAAGGAAACCTATTTGGGATTGACAATCAAACTAAAGGTAATCTATTCTATCTTGATCTTACTAGAAGTTCATGTTTATTGGCACAGGTAGAAGAAAGTTCTTTACAGAATAAAATAATATATCATGTAAACTTTGATAATCTGGTTACCATAAGCAATAGCAAAAGACTAAGAGGTATTCCAAATCTGAAGAAACCTAAAATGGCCATATGCAAACAATCTTAGATTGGAAAAATGGGAAAAAGTAATTTCAAATGTAAGAATTACAATATAGAAGAACTCTTGGAACTAGTTCATATAGATATTTGTGGGTCAATAGGTATAAAGAGCTACAGTGGAGATAAATATTTCATTTTTTTCATTAATGATTATTCTAGGATGATGACAGTGATGTTCCTAAAAGATAAATCTAAAGCTTTTCAAAAGTTCAAGTGGTATTTGGCTAGAGTTGAAAAAGACACAAGAAAGAATCTAAAGGGCCTAAGGTTAGATAGAGGAGGTGAACTCATCTCTAATGAATTCAATGAGTTATGCAATGAAAAAGGAATCAAAACACATGTATATACACCTGGTACACCTCAGTAGAATGGCATAGTTGAAGGAAGAAATAGATCCATCATGGATTGTGCAAGAACACCAATGATAGAGAAAAATGTTGTAACCAAATACTGGAAAGAAGCTATCAACACTGTAGGTCATACACTAAACCAAGTTCAACTGAAGAAAGGTAAAAATCAAACACCTTATGAATTATGGTATGGCTATAAGCCTAATGTCTGTTATTTTAAAGTATTTAGAAAAAAATGTGATATCTTGAAAACGAGGAAAGGAAATGAAAGTTTGATGCAAAAAGTGATGAAGGCATATTCCTAGGCTACTCCAATAAGAACAAAGCATATAATTGTTTGAATCTTGTACTCACAAGGTCATAGAAAGTGTACATGTGAAAATTGATGGGTTTACAGAAAAAATTGAAGAACAAAGCAGCAAGGAACTTGAAGAATACAAAAAATGTATTTACTATGAGCATGAAGCTTTGCATAAGATATAAGAAAATGTGGTTTGATATCTACAGATTGTACCACTCGAGCCACCTAAGTCTTTAGTGCAAACTAAATTGTAGCCAGTGCAACCTAAGCTAGGGAGAGTTCAAATTGAGTGTCAAATAGAGGATTTTGAGGCACAGACAGAGGGAATCAAGTCTCATACACTGGAAGCAAAGAAAAGATCAGAAGATCATAAAATCATTGAACATGGTGAACCAAGTGAAACAAGTCCAGAATCTAGAAGGAAGGAATATGTAATTGTTGGATATGTCAGAAGGCATCATGCACCTAAACAAATGATTAGAGACTAGACATGATGAATATTGACAAGGAAAAAACTAAAAGGTACATATTTTCTTAGTGAATTTGAATCTAGAACTGTAAAAGATGCTTTGAAAAATGAAAGTTGGATAGAGGCAATGAATGAAGAGATTGAGAAAATTGAAATGAACAATACCTAGACTCTTGTTCCTAGACCCAAGGATAGAAATATAATTGGTACAAAGTGGGTTTTTAGAAACAAATTAAATGAAAATGACGAAGTATTAAGGAACAAGGCAAGGCTAGTGTGTAAAGAATATGCTCAAGAAGAAGGTATAGACTATGGAGAAACATTTTCTCATATTTCTAGACTTGAAGGAGTCAGAACACTACTTTCTTATGCTACACACAAAGGTTTCGAAGTATATCAAATGGATGTAAAATCATCTTTCTTGAATGGAATTTTGGAAGAAGAAGTTTGTATTGATTAGCTTGAAGTTTTCATTGATCCAAATAAAAGAAACATGATCTAAAAATTGTTGACATTAAAGTTAAGTTTGTTTATTAGTAACTCACACTTAGTCAATTGGTTAAGCTACTACCAAGCCAAGTAGTCTATATAGAGTTTCTGCTGATTTTTAGAATCTACATTCAATTCACATTGAATAGTATCTACTGAGTTGATCAGTGACAGTGCTAACCAAGCTTCATAGTATTAACCGAGTTGCATAGTATCAACCATGTTCTCTAGTGTCTACTAAGCTCGTGGTATCAGTGATGTGAATCTGGTGTTTATCAAGCCAAGGAGTGTCAACCAAGTGATTCAATTTATATCGAGCTTGTAGTGTGAGTGTTGACTGAGCCATGCAGTGTCAACTAGGTGATTTAGTTTATATGTTGATTTTCATGATGTTCATCGAGTCACACAAGTGTTGACCAAGTTCAAGCTACTTGGAAGTGATTAGTATGAACTAAGCTTCTACATCTACCAAGTGCATGCCGATGCTAAGTGTTGACCATGGTTGTTGAGTATCAGAACATCACTGAGTTTGTTTTCAAAACCCATGTGCCAACAGTTAGGCTGACTTTGTGATCTTAATGGAAATCTATGTTGTAGCCAACTTTTATAAAATGTGTTTTGGATTGGTATATATGTAATGTATTGTATCACATTCAAATAAGAAGTAAATATGAAGCAAATATAAAGAGCAAAAGTGTGAAGGCTACAAGCAGTATAAGGGACATCAAAGATTTATCTATCACAACCAGGTGATCTTCACATTTCAGAGGAATCTCAACTAGCAAATCAAATTTGCAGATCAAAGATCAGCCACTTGTTCATCCTAACAGGTGCATCAGTCAAATCCTTTAATAGGGTAGACTTAACAGTCTTTGACAAATCTCTTTACTGAGTACATAATTCATTGTATATTTTGTAAATCCTTTAACAAGGTGGACCTAGTTGTAACGCCATGCCAAGGGATCCAAAGGAATTAACCTAAAGTTTTACTAAGTTTTCCAACATTTTTTTTAAACAAGAAGAATAACATACACATCAAACATAAAGTAGCAGAAGCAACAACATGCAATCATCTATAAGCATACATAACAGGTTACATTCCTTAAGGATTCCATGATGTTGAATCACATTTAAATTTAATTAATACTAAGGCCATCAAATACCACATCCATATGAAAGAATAATTAAAAAGTCCAATGTCTATTTAAATAATATACATTTGTTCTGAATGCCTCTTGGCAAATGAAATCCAAAATACTCAATCATCCACTATACATGTCATAGGGTATGAAAGGCTAAAAGAATATTCATATGTAGAACTTAGAAATACATCATCCCCCTCAGATCCATGATACAAGTACAATAAAATAAATGAAACCATCCACCATACACGATATATCCAACCATCATAAAAGATATAAACATTTATCATAAGATATAACTATCCATCACAATGATACATAGATAGAATGAAAGGAAATATAGATAAGGAAACTATAGCCATGGTAGCAATGGACGAATCTCAGTGGTAAGAGTAAAAAGCACTACCACCTGACCACGTGGAACCTAAATGGCCTACTCCCACTGCACTGAGGAAATAGTCTCAAATCCCAAATAGGATATCAATCCAAACATAAAAAATACTCTCTAAGTCTAGGAAATCTTAAAAGTAATCTAAGTCAAAGGTTCCAAGATAAATCGACATCTAATCCTAGAGGTACACAAGACATGTAGGAAACCTACTATGTAAGTGGGCAAGTTTCATTGCATGAATCATGCTAGAGTTACCTTGGTAGTCTCTCAGGACCCCGACCCCCTAGTGATCCCTATGCGGCCATTAGTATCCTCTCGTACTGATAAGGCATACTAAGGATGCAAGGTCGCAACCAAGCATTCTCTCTACTCCCATCCTAGTATGTACTAGCACTCAAGGCATGGGAAAGAACATACAAAGCCCCTTATTAGGTTCATTTTATTCTCATTTAGTGTAGTGTTTTCACTTATTAAACAACTTACAATGGGTTACTTTGACAGCCACTTAGGGCCCCAACCCCCATTGCAAGCCACTTCTTGACATTACATATAGATAACCTACCCTAGGCTCATAAAAATACAAAATAAAGAATCATATAAAATTACCTTAGTCCTACACAAGTGACTGGAAAGCATCAAAAGCTAATCATAATAACACATCAATTCTCTACGAGCAACTGGAAAGCATCCCCAAAAATATTGATCGAAGAATCAAAATGGTTAAGTCAAATATATCATAGCACTTATCTCGCTATCCCACAATGACAATGAAAAATAGTAATCAGCAATATAATCACGCTCATCATAGAGCATACCAACACATTACCATGGTTGAGTTAAAATAATCAAGATCGAGTTAGCATAATACCACAAACACAAAACTCCCAAGCCTTTGGTAGACATCCTAGAACTGGTCAACACTCTAGTCAACTCCAACCCAAAACATAGACATCACACAGAAAACATGATAGTCTCACAATTCGGTTTGATTTGAAAATATATTGTTAAGTTAAAAGTAAGGTTTTAGTTTTTGTTTCAGTGTACATTTCAAGTAAATAAGTTTCATAGTTCACCATTATGATTAATTCATTCATTTATTTGAATAAAATATAGAATTACCCCCAGTATATATTTAGTCCATTTCCTAAAATATTCCAAGGGCAATTATTTATTCATAATATCTATTGATCTTTCAATAAAACTTATTCTTAATTTTGTTAAAGTCAATATTATTATTTTAATAGAATAAATATAAGTTCACTAATAATTCCTATACACAATTTAAACTTAATTAAATTTTATTTATTTAAATTAACTATTAATTTTAGAAGTAATATTCTTAACCCTTTTATTAAATAAATTATTTAAAATAAAATATTAAATAAACGTAATTTAATAAATTATATATTATAAATTTTAATAAACTAATTATAAAATTTAAACTATATTATATTAAAAAAACTTTGAAGTGCTTATTTAAAGGCCCATTGGCCTTGGCTGCGACCTCCTTGTGGCTGCCACAGGGCCTGCGGCCGTGGCAGTACTATGTACTGCCGCTGTCATCGACCTTGTGTCAGCAGCAGGGCAATATTAATGAGAACAGGGGGTGGGGTAAAACCCCCTCCGTCCAAATTTTTTTTTTAATTTTAATTAAATTTTATTATTATTATTATTTATAAATATTTTTTCATAAAATAAATTCGGACAAAAAAATCCCCTTTCTAAAATATTTTCATTTAATTTTTATTAAAATTTTATAAATATAAAATTTATACAAAACAAATTCCCTTTTTGTTTTTAAATATATATATATGTATGTATGTATGTATGTATGTATATATGTATGTATATATATATATATATGTATGTATGTATGTATGTATGTATGTATATATATACATACATACATATATATATATATGTATGTATGTATATATATACATATATATACATACATACATATATATATATATGTATGTATGTATATATATACATACATACATACATACATATACATACATATATATATATATACATACATATATACATACATATATATACATACATACATACATACATATATATAGATACATATATAAATACATATATATACATACATATATACATACATATATATATATATACATACATATATATACATATATATATATATATATATATGTATATATATATATATATATATATATATAAAACTCCAGCAATACCCTGATAGGAAAATACAGTCAATCGATTGAAATTCTCTATTTAAAATTTTCTTTTTAGAACTCAAAACCCTTTCTGATTTACAATTTAATTTGCAGAATTATTAGACAAGGATTCTAAGATGTTTCAATCTTTAAGTATTTAGAAGATTTAACATGCATAATAGAAATTCGCTATTTTGAAACACTCGTCATAGATAATCATTTCGCAAACACGAAGAAGACAGGAAAAGAGAAAGCGTAATAAATTTTAGCAACTAATCACAAGCGTCTACCTGGACACTAATGCGAATCGCTATACCCAAGAAAATTGTATAGAAGTTCCTCCTCTTAGAACCTTCTCCTTTCTAAAAATTCCTTCCTCTTCCAAAATTTGCAATCCCTCGAAAATGAACCCCCAAGTTGTGATATGGAGTTCTCTCCTAAAATCAGGGCACTAATTGTGCATTCACCCTAGAGAACTCTATGCTCACCAAACTTCAACTCTAAATTAACTTTTTTTCTTTCCCATGCACGTTTATTGAATTATTAAAATTACTTTATTTAATTTCACTTGACTTCTCTTTTCAATTAATTTATTAAATTTAATCTCATGCACGCATTATGCAATTTAAGAACTTTTAATAAATTAATATATTTTCACTTTTTAATTTATTTTCAAAACTTAATTGCTAAAATATTTATTAACTTAAATAATAATAATATTTAGCATTCATTTAAAAATGAACTCTAAATATATTATTATTAAATTAAATAAATATTATCACATTCAAAATTTATTCTTATAACTTTTATCTGTATATTTAATTCTTTTTATTTAATTAATTTCCCAAATAATTAAATATAATTAAATATTAAAATATCATAATAATTTTTCATTAAGTTAAATCGTTAATTTAATAATTTAAGTTGACTTAATTAATAGAAAAATCACCAAGGACTCATAAAACAACATAGGAAAACCCATCAAAGAAAAACACATACAAAATCAATCTAAGGGGTTATAATCACGAATTAACGTCATTCAACACATTCAAAGCGTAGCCAACTTAGATACTTGTCCTAATTTTCTATGACAAATGGCTTAAAAGTTTAGGATTTGGACTTAAGAATTTATCTCCCCTCTCTTACCATTAAGATAATGTGATAGGGTATGATTATCATGGCAATTCAGGGAAGTCGATACCTAGTACTCGCAACCTGCATAAAAACCACACATGTACAAACACAAAATTCTAAGCTAAGCAGGAAATGGCAGAAAGTGGTGCTTCGTATAGATCCCAACTAGCAGGTGACTATGACTCCCTTCCTTAACCAGATCAGAAATGTCATACATAAAGAAAATATACATGCACACCATACACATGTAGTATGGGGTAAGTATCCATAAGAAGACACATAATAATCCATCTAACTAATCATCAACAATTACTAAAATTATTGAACAATCATCATGCACACATGGAATATAGAGTACCAAGTAATCTCATCATATAATCAACTGAATGTAAAACAATGTCTGATAATCTCAAAGAAATACTACTAATAATCAAGCATAAAATTGGCCTAAAAGAGTTCAGCAATGATAACAGAAATGCAAACTAGGGGCAGGCACTACACTAGTAGTCTTTATTGCTCCTAACAGGGCACATCATCAGAAGTGATCAATTATAAGCCTTGAACAACCAACTTTATACTGTAGTACTAAAGCTTGTGGGCATATCCCCACCTCAGTTTTACTTTCTATTTGGAAGGTTTTTGGGTCACCATATCTTGTGTCAAAGTGTTATGAATGATTTATTGCTTTCATTCTTTCATGCATGTAATTAGATCATAATATCTTATGAAGGATTAATTGGTGAAATAAGTTGAAGTTTTATTGGTTCCTAATTCAACCCCCCACCCACCTTTGTAACCTTGCCTGCCTTGTATTTCCAACACAAACTACATAAATCTTTATATGGTTTGAAACAAGATTCTAAAGCATGGTATGAAAGACTACATGGATATCTAGTAAGGATTGATTTAAAAAGAACAAATGATAATGGTAGTTTGTATATTAAAGAAGGACCATAGAAAAAGAAATTGTTAGAAGAAATATTTGTGGATGATATTTTATTTATAGGTCATGATGACTTATGTAAATAATTTTTTGAAGAAATGAGTAAAGAATTTGAAATGTCAATGTTTAGAGAGATAAAATTCTTTGTTGTTTTACAAGTTCATCAAATGAAGGATGGCATCCACATTACTCAGTCAAAGTACATCAAGGAAATATTGAAGACCTTTGGAATGGAAGATTCCAAACCAGTTGGAATATCTATGTCTACTGGACACAAAATATCTAAGAATGATGACTCAAAGGAGGTAAATCAGACTACCTATAGATCTATGATTGGAAAACTTCAGTATGCAGTGCATACAAGGCCTGATATTGCATTAGCAATTGGTATAGTTGCAAGATTTTTTGCAAATCCTAGAGAAAATCATATGATGGCACTCAAAAGAATTGTGAGATACCTAAAAGGCATTGAAGACTATGGTCTATGTTACAAGAAAGGAAGAAACTTTGAGTTAAAATCATTTACTAGTGCAAATTGGGCTAGAAGCATTGATGATAGGAAAAACACCAGTGGGGGAGAATTCTTCTTGGAAAAAGGTTAGTTTCATGAACAAGTAAGAAGAAGGATTGCATCTTTCAGTCTACAATAGAGGCAGAATATGTTGCTGCAACAGTTTGTTATTCCAACATAATCTAGATCAAGCAATTGTTGTCAAGAATAAAGGAATGAATCAAGGATCCATTGGTTATCTATTGTGATAACACAAGTGTAATAAATATACCCAAGTATCTAGTGATGTACACTAAGACAAAACACATTGCAATCAAATATCATTTTTAAAGGAAATTAGTTCAAGACAAAGAAGTAAGATTGGAATATGTGAACACCAAGGAGCATGTTGCTGACATATTCACCAATCCATTACCTAAGGATGCATTTTTGTATCTAAGAGCTAAGCTAGAGGTAATTACTATATCTAAAGCTCACTAGGGTACAAATTAGTGATGCATCAACAAAGCTTCATTGACAAACTATCAAGTTGATGCAATAATTTCATATCACTTTGCATATGATTTAGTACATCAAGTACATTGTAAATTCATTATATAAAGTCTTTTACATTTGATGTCAAAGAGGGAGAGATTGATGTCATGTCAAAGAATCAGAGGAAGAAATTTGATGTCATATCAAAGAATTAAAGGAAGAAATGTGTATAAGAGAAAGAGGGATAATTTAATTAGACAGATTCTAAAGATAAGATGTCAAAGGGAGAATCTCAAATGGAGTTCTCATGGATGAAGAATTAGAATGAAACTAAGGATATTATAAAATCTTATAAGTCATTATGTTGCTCTAAGTTTTTCTTTGCTAATGACATGTTGTGTTGCCATCAATGCCAAAGAGGGGGATTGTTGAAAATAATTATTCTATTGTATATTGTCATCAATGTTACACAAATGTCACACTCTAATTGTGAATAGCTAGTGTAAACTAAGTTCAATTGAGAATTGAAGAAGACTCCACTATCAACTAAGCAAAATTTAGAAGGAACCAAGTTCAATTGGTCATCATATAAAATCAGTGTAAATTGCGTTAGGTCAGTCAATGAAGGGTACTAGTATTAACCAATTCAAGTCAGTTACCAAAGGAATTCAATGTTAACTAAGTGAATTATTTCAATGTTAGACAATTGATAGTAGATTAATTTTGTTAGTTTAAATGGTTAATATAAGTGGGCCTAGTGGATGTTAAATGTTTGTTTGAAAGAGCATTTAATCTGACTTGACATTGGGTTTCATATATATTAAAGGTCAAGTTGTGGATTAAAATGTGGTATTTGAAGAAAAACAAAAGATGTGAATCAAGAAGGATATCTGATTAAAGGCAAAACATCCAAGGAACTGCAAAGAATATTCTAATCAAGGAGGATCAAGAGGATAAACGAGATCAATGAGATGAATCTGCAAATTCAATTGCTTCATCAATCATTATTACTCTCTAACAATTGTAGCAGTGAAGAAATCTCTTAATAGAGTTGGTTTAACAGTCATTTTGTAAATCCCCTAACATGGTGGCATTTCTAGATTAAAGTCTCTAAAGATCTCTAACAAGGCCACTCCTAATAGGGTGATTGAAATCCTCTAACAGGGTCACACTTAACCAAGTGTCCCAAATTGGATTTCTACATTAAATCTTGGTGTCTCTTGTGTTCATTTTATTTTCTTAAGTCTTTATGTTTTTGTACCTAAGTTACTAAAGGTTAATTCACATTAATATTTTGTATCTTCTTTGCTCAACGAGTTATAGTACATATCTAGTTCTAACTGAGCAGAGCAAGGTTTGGGCTTAGTGGGAAGTTTGTATTGACATCTAAGGGATTTGGAATTATTTTTTTAGTAATTTATTCACTCCTCCCCTCTCAGTTAATCCTCTTATATTTCCAACAAGACTAGTGAGAGGCGTGAGTAGTTATCTAAGGCACTCAAACAAATCTTCATTTGAGGCTTTGAGATGGGCCTTAAATGTCCTCAACTTCCCTAGCTCCTCCTCTACCTCTTGATTGATGGACTTCCATATTTTGATCCTAGTATCATGTCTTAGAGGCCCCATATCAAATCATTGGATGTTGAAATCCATTAGGGAAATATAAACCAAGTTCCTCTTAGTTTGAGTTTGAGAAATCTCCATAACAAGGTTTCCTATGTTAGTGTCTCTACTAAGGCTACCAAGGTAGGATCTTTCTTAGCCTTCTTCAGAGAAGATGATTTATTCATGGTTTGGACAATTAAGTCCTTCAAAGGTGATCCTTCCTAATCTAGCATCTTATTTTTCTTCCTAAGTGCATTCTCCAGCCATGATTGCATAGTAAAAACATTGAAGGAGGACTAGAGATTCATTACATCAAAAAGATTCCTCACAACATGAGGAGTTCTTGTATTTTTGTAGAGAAAGGGAAAATGAGTGTCTGAGAAGAGGAAGTAGTAATGGGAACATTTCATTGGATTCCTGGTGCTCTAGGTGTCTCATGTGGTTGTGGTCCTCCATCAAATTCACCATCTAGTTGAGCTCTATCCAAACCATCTAGGTTGATCACTTCAATAGAGGTGTCTTTATCTTTTACAACCTCTAGATATGATTCCTTCTTCTTTTCTTTATCCTTCTTTAGTTCCTCTTTTGATCCTATGACTAGAATTAAGCCTCCTCGATAGGTAGGAGAGATAGGAATGTTCTTCTCTGAAAGATGATCTCCTCCACCTCCTCATCCAACAAATTGAGAGGGACCTGTAGAAGTGGATATTGTAGCAGCCATAATGTTGGTAGAAGTTGCAAAAGATGACTAAGTAGGGTGGGCTCCTACAAGAAATTAATTTTCCCTCTTTCTTCTACCTTTGTCCACTTCATCCATTATTTTGTCCTTTTGATCACTCCATTTGTCAACTCCTCCAAATTATCAATGGTAGGACCAGGGGAAGGAACTGAAACAATGGCAGTGCCTTTGATTTTCTTCAAATATGTGGAGGACTACATTTATGATCCATAATTATTGACTCCTTCAATATCTATATCAATATTATATAGCTTCACTTGTTACACAGTCATCCTGGAAAATAATCTTTCTTTTCTTTCAAGTTCATCTGCACAATTCTCCCAATAGTTCTCCAGTGCACATACATACTTGAAAGACAAGCTCAATTGCAAGTGATTCTTAATATAATCAAGTAGATCAAACTTTAAATGGATTATCTTGTACAAATTTTGCTTATACTTTTTGGTGAAGGCCTTTAGCATATTCTTGGCATTTGAACTAGAGACACAAGAATATGTTTGCATAGTGATTGGAAAAAAAATTATTATTTTTTGAGCATTTGTACACAAGTTATTCACTTTTAGGATCCGTCATCATAGCTCTACTAGAATAATCTATCCATCTAAATACCTCAGGAGCTTCTGGGGAAATCATCAAAACCAACAACTCTAATGTAGGAGAATGTCATAAAATAGATGAAATAACTATCAAACTGGGTAACAACAGAGACAACCTTAGGGGAGAGACATCTTTTTGGATATCCCTATAATATCTAGCATAGCTTCACTATAAAGGAATAATTTAACTTCATGAATTTTATATAAATTTGGTGTAGTTATAGGAAGGGGTAGAGATCATGCACTTGAATATGGCCATCAAACCCTTCAAAATGTGGTAGTCTAGGCCATAGCTAGGTAGTAGAGGATAACATAGATTAGATATGAGAACATACAGAATTGCATTTGATTTCTTGCACTCTTAATCCACATGGCTAGGTTATCACTTATTATCTGGGTCCAATCAACATACTCTCCTTTAACGTACACCTCTTGGACCAGGAAGAAAATTTTCTATATGAAATTTAGGGAATCCTTGTTTCCTTTTTTATCCTATACAAAAGCACAAGGATATCAACAATCTCCTTCTTTATATTAGTGCTATAGAGATTTTTGGACATGTTTCTCTTCCTACTTTGGAGGGTTTGGAACTATGTAGCCATTGTGTCACCTCTCCTTACAACTCTTCTTCTCATTGTAGAGGGATACCAAATACCAATAATTATATTGTTATAGATTTTCCTCACCAACAAGAGGAAATAATTATGTATAGTTTTTGGGTTGATGGTAAGAAAAATTTCATTATTTGAAGTCTTAATTTGGTGGGTATTCAGATTGTAATGAGAAATGCTCTCAAAGATCAAATTTGGCACTTACACCACTACTAGAAAACTCACTGCCTCCACATGACCACTCTCTTTTAGTTTCCTTGTGACACGATGGATTGGGTGTGCTTACAATATTCTATGAAGATTACCCAAATCATAGAATCATAGTTGGGTATTGCTCAAAAAATTTAGTGCACAATTGACTCCATTGAAATCATCATATCTAACAAACTTGGAGTACATGGAGGAAAACTTATAATAGCTGTAGTGGTTAAATTGGTGGAAAAGATTGACAATACCCATTGAAGATGTGATGATGAAAGGATGCAACCAAATCTTACTTTATAGATCTTAACTTTATGATAATTGGTTGGAGTTTCCTATGCCACATGAATGAATAAATTTTCATTAAATTTGAAAGGACCTTTGGGTATCAACAATCAGATTTGAAACAAATGCCAAGGTTAATGACCACAAGTGACATCTGCCATGTCTTATCAGAATAACTTTAGATTTATAAAGAAGATCTTGTTGGATACAATTGTCTAATTATGTGTTGTCTTTGATGTTACAAAAATGTCATATCAATTGTCAGTCTATGCTTATCGAGCTCACTTGGTCAGCAAGACATTTTTTCTTGTCTATCGAGCATTCCTGGAGATTACTCTACGAAGTCAATGTCTATCGAGCTCACTTAGGTATTGAAGGAAATTATGGTAGAAAGCAATGTTAACCAAGTTCTCATGGTTAACAAAGGAAAGTTGGTCAGAGTCAATGTTCACCAAGTTCAATCAGTTGTTAAAGGATTTTGCAAGTTCACAGTGTTAACCAAGCTTCTTTTGGTTAACACAGAAAATCATTTTAGAACTAATGGTTACTGAGTAGGGTCAGCCAATGAAGAATTTTGTTGATTTGGGATATGAAGTCTAATTATTTTAAGTATTGATTCTAGCCGACTATAGTAATGTTTATTAGTCATCGTAATTTGTAATTGAGCTGAATTGATAATTTGGATGGTATAAATGAAAGGTCAAATTGAGATTCTAATGTATGGCAAAGTATGCAAGTGTATTGATTGATTGAGAAGGAAAGGGTGTGTGAGAAAACTTGAAGGATGGTCAGATATCCTCATGGAGCAGCAAAGTAATATTTGATCAAGAAGAATCTAGTATGAAGTAGAATAGAGATCTATAATTAGCAATTCAGTTTCATCTCACTCAGGTCATTTTATTGTTACTTTCTTACCATTGTAGCAGTGATCCAAAATCTCTTAACAGAATTGGTTTAATAGCCAATTGTAAATCCTCTAACAATGTGACAGTTCCATTAAATTTTTTTAAGACCTCTTGCAAGGCCACTCCTAATAGGGTGATTAAATCCTCTAACAAGGTTACACCTAATAGTGTGTTTTGTAACCTTTAACTAGGTTGGCTCCTAACAAGGCTCACTTCAGAAGAGTGAAAACAATAACTAGTTACATTGGTGGTTTTTCCCATATTGGGTTTCCACATTAAATCTTGGTGTCTTATGTATTCATGTTATTTATTTATGCTTGTATGTTAATCATTGTGAATGTTTAAGATTAGTTAAAAGTAAATCACACTCTGCTTTTACCGAGTTACAACATTTTTTGTGTGTTTATTGAATATCAACAACAATCAGTTTTATTATAAACATCCAAGCGATTTGAAATATTTTTGTGGTAACTGATTCACCCCCCCTCTCAGTTACTCCATCTATATTTCCAACAATTGGTATCAAAGCTTTTGGTGCTTGCAGGAAAGGTTTCAAGGACCTAAGCTAAAGATCAGGATGTCTTACAAGAGAGAAATTCCAAATCTTAATAAAGATAAATTTTCAGCATGGCAGGGACTCATGAGACTTCGTTTGGCTTCCATTGGTGATTCAGGATTGAAATAACTTGATGAAGAATACACAACTCCTATTGGTACATTATATGTTGGAGATATTGCTGAGAAAAAGAACCATAACACCATGATGATAGATATTGCATTGGCTCTTAGCTATGAGAAATTTGACAATATCAAAGACTGCAAAATCACCTTTGCAATGTGGAATAAGCTAAAGGACATCTATGGTGGTGATGACAATGTGAGGAGAGCCAAAGTAGAAAGCCTTAGAGGAAAATTTGATCAGATGATAATGAGAGAAGATGAAAATATTGCCAAATATGTGGAAAGAATCAAAGCCAGTGTCAATGCAATTAAAACTTCTGGAGGAGATATCAAAGAAGAAACTATTATAAGTAAAGTTCTCAGAACATTGCTTCCTATCTATGCAATTAGAGTATCTTCTATTCAAGAAAGGAGGTGTGAAACAAATCATAAGATAACTTTTGATACCTTAGTAGGAAGATTGATAGCCTTTGAGCTAGATAACTTTGACAATTATGTTTTAGCTTCCAAGAATATTGAATCTACATTTGAGGCTAAGCTTTCACTTAAGGAGAAAGGCAATAAAATAAAGGACATTCAGTCAGAAAGTGAAGAAGAACCAGAGGAAAGTTTTGATAGTGATCTTGAAGTTGTTGAAGCTCTATTTGCAAGAAAATATTCTAGAGGCAGAGGAAAATACAAAGGTAAAGTTTCCCTAATATGTTTTTCATGTGAAAAAATCGGTCATATTGTTGCCAAGTGCCCAAACAACGAAAGCAAGGATCAAGAGAAAAGTCACAAGTGTAATGGCAAGAAGGATTTCAAAAATCATAAATCATTCAAGGAAAAAGGTAAGAAGACATGTTTTATGGCTAAATATTCTAATAATAGTGAAGATGACATAATATACATTGCTATGAAAGATGAATCTGATGATGAAGAAGATAAGATGACACTTATCTCTCATGTGAGAAAAAATGATAAATGGATCATAGATAGTGGATGCTCACATCATATGACTGATGACGAAATAAAATTTGAACACTTTGAAGACTATTATGGTGGTAGTGTAAGGTTTGGAAACAATGAACCTTGTTGCATAAAAGGGAAAGGTCGAATCTCATTAATGAAAGAAATTGTATGTGATAATGCCTATTGGGTTGAAGGACTAAAACATAATCTACTGAGTGTGGCACAACTAATCAACATTGGATTCAAGGTGGAATTCATGCATGGCAAGGCAAGACTATTGGATGACAAAGGAAAATTGATTAGATCAAGCAAACAAACAGAAGGTGACCTATTTTATCTTGATCTTGGTGATTGCTCATGTTTTATTGCTCAAGTTGGAGAAAGTTGGTCATGGAATAGAAGGTTATGTCATGAAAATTTTGATAACATGGTGAAAATAAGAAAATTCAAGAAAGTAAGAGGTATTCCTAGTTTGAAGAAACCAGATGTTGGTTTATGCAAGAATTGTCAGATTGGAAAAATGGGAAAGATTAGTTTCAAAAGCAAAAACTATCAATCTGAAGATATCTTGGAAATTGTGCATACTGATTTGTGTGGATCTATTGGAATAGAAAGCTATAATGGAGAAAAAATCTTTATTCTTTTTGTTGATGACTATTCTAGAATGATGACTATTATGTATTTAAGAGAGAAGTCAAAAGAAATTGAGAAATTCAAATGGTATTTGGCAAGAGCACAAAAGGAAACAGGGAAAAGATTGAAATGCTTAAGATCAGATAGAGGTGATGAATTCATCTCCAATGAATTCAATAACTTTTGCATTGAAAGAGGAATTAAAAGACAGGTATCAGCCCCTGGAACTCCCGAGAAGAATGGTATATCTGAAAGGAGAAACTGATCTATCATGGATTGTGAAAGGATTCTGATGATTGAAAAGAACATTGCTATCAAATACTGGAAGGAAGCTTTCAACACTGCAGTCATACTTTAAACCAAGTACAGTTGAAGAAGGACTCGTATAAAACTCCCTATGAGTTATGGTATGGCTATAAACCTAATGTAAGTTACCTGAAAGTATTTGCAAGTAAATGTTATATCTTCAAAGAATCTAGAAAAGGCAAGTTTGATGTAAAAGGTGATGAAGATATATTCTTAGGTTATTCTTGCAAGAGTAAGGCATATAGATGTTTGAATTTGTCTACTCACAAAATCATAGAAAGTGCACATGTGAGAATTGATGAGTTTGTAGAAAGGACTGAAGAAGAAAGCAAAAAGGAACTAGAAGATTACAGGAGATTTGTTTACATCAAACTTGATATGTTACAAGACACATCTATCAATAAGGAGAATTCTACTCCCGAGTCTTCCTCAATTACTGAGTTGCAGGAAGTTCAAACTGAGTCATAAGGACCTGAGTCACATTCTGAAGCTACTGAGCTAATGCCTATCAAGTCTGAGCAACCAGGGCTAGAAGTTGAAGTTCAAGAGGATGATAATGAAATTCATTCAAAAGGCAAAGAACTTGTATTGGCTAAGTATGTTAGAAGGCATCATTCTCCGAATCAGATTATTGGAGAGAAATTAGAAGGTACTATGATAAGAAGTAATCTAAAAGGTACATGTCTACTTGTTGATTTTGAACCTAGAAATGTTAAAGATGCATTGGAAAATGAAAGTTGGATTGAGGCTATGAATGAAGAGATAGAGCAAATAGAAAAGAACAAAATCTAGACTCTTGTACCTAGGCCTAAAGATAAAAATGTGATTGGAACAAAATGGGTATTCAAGAATAAATTGAATGAAGATGGTAAGGTATCAAGAAACAAAGCTAGATTGGTATGTAAAGGCTACTCTCAAGAAGAAGGCATTGATTATGGTGAAACTTTTTCTCCTGTTGCAAGACTGGAAGGTGTTAGGACCTTACTTGCATATGCAATACATAAAGGATTTAAGGTATATCAGATGGATGTTAAATCTACATTTCTCAATGGTGTTCTTGATGAAGAAGTTTGTTGGTAAACAGATTTGTCCTTCTCTTGTTTCTTGTGAAGATATGACTCTTAATGCCTGAATGATGAACAATATCTATTTACAACAGTTGAAAAGCCATTCTTTGATTACTGGCTTCTCTCTAAATTGGTAGGTACAGCTCCCTGTGTGAATGATGTTCAAGGAATTGTGTTTTATTCCTAAAACCAATATAGGGTATGCTCTTAACCCGAGAGAAAAAGAGGCAAACCAAATTAAGCCTATCTATAACTTAATTCAGGCAAGAAAGACTTCTAAATACTAAAATAGATTCACATATCCACACCTCTTATGAATCCATAAATCTATTCGCATAAGACTAGAATAAGTTGAAATTCAGATCTAAACTAAGACTGATAAATTGGGAAAAACTAACAGAATCCTTTCGTCAAATGAATTATAACAATACTTATTACATTCATTTGTATTCTGCAAAATAGGGGAAATGAAACTATGTTCTTCCTTAGTTCTCTGTAAAACAGAAAGGAAATACTAACTAATCACAACACCTACTAAAGCGGAAAATGATTGAAATAAAATACCATTCAATTGGCTCTGCAACAAATAGTACTTCACACCAAAATTTTGCCGACCTTTGATTAATCATTGAATTTCATACATATAGGATTTGAGAGATGACCATTACAATAGGAATAGTAATCAGTTCATCTTCTCTAGATGACAAATGGCAAGATGCCAATTTATCATATCAAAATATTAACAAAGATTTCAAATTTTACAATAGAAAATGAAAAAAGGGTAATCTGAATCACTTGGACTTCTTCCCCTTTTCAGATTTCGTCCTATATGTTTTAGCAGCCACCATGATGGGAATTAATTCTTCATGATTGGATACTTGTACGTTGATGAATCTCAAAAGCCACCTTGAATGTTCTAGAGCTAGTTCTTTACTTCATTTAGCTGACTTGTCACTTCTTCAGCAACCATGTGCATGCATCTGCCAAGTGTTTGCAGTTCTGTCACTCTATTTTGGCTGCTTGAAGCTATCCTAGATAGATTACTCAAATACGTAGAGAAATTATTCTTCATCACTTCTACATTAATAAAGGATTTCCCTTCCCCACTGGTTTGTGACTTAGTGTGCAATCCTCGCATGAGCTCAAATTCTCTGTCCTAGGTCTTCTTTGCTTTGTCCCCTATTTCTCTGAGTCCCTTCTCAGCTTCTTAAATCATTTCCAACTTGAATTACATACTCTGGAGCCATTCATTTAGGGATTCATTTCCTTTCTTTAGAATCTTTGCTTCAACTGCACCCTTTGCTTTCATCTGAATAACCATTTCCAAGAAAGAAATGCAATCTATACACCTCGCCCTTTCTCCAGTCAAGATATTACTGTTAGATGTAATATTATCCTTTTCAGTTTCTAGTCAAAGGATAATATTTCCAATTTGGTCGATTAGGGAAACTCCATCTACATTGAGTTTCTCGATCCATTCCTTTCCATTTTGACCAAAATGCCTATCTCTTTGGAGCTACGATATGAAAGCTTGTACCTCTTCTACTGAAGGATTTTCAGTAGCAGGCACACCGGTGATAGTTGCCAATGGAACAACTAATTGCCTAATAAACCTTCTTAACTCTTCTATTTCAGCTTTCATTTTGATCTTTGACAACTTGAAGTTCTTCAGTTGCTCTTCTATCACCTCATTACCCGATTTCCATAGGCCTACTTTTGTATCATGTCTAGCCTCTCCAAGATCAATTGAATGTAGATTGAAGTCCTTTGGCATCATATCTTCAATTCTCCTTGCCTTATTTAGTTTTTCTACCTCCATAGTTAAGTGCCCTATTTTTGGATCTTGTCCTAATATTGACAAGGTCTTCTGCTTTTTAGCTTTCACTATGGCAGATCCTGAGCACACCGCTTGAGATACAACATCCTTTGAGGAAACACTTTCATATTTTCTTTTCCTCTTCTTCTCCAAAGTATCCTCGAGCCAAGACTCTATACTAATCACTTTGGAGGTTGTTCCAAGTGATTCAATGCTGAACATTTTCTTCTTTACTGGAGTCGTTGTCACTATAGTTGTAGAAAAGAGGTTCTTCGGATCTAGAGAAAGAAGTCGAGATGAACCTGGAGCTTTCTCTTCTTCTTGAGTTTTCTTTGCAACTTCATCAGACTCAGTGGATTCACTACTACTACTTTTATCATCTCCAATCTCTACTATTTGACTAGGAGAACCAGCGGGCTCTAGAATAGGAGCACTTGCAGATGGAGTAGGACTATGATGAGGGGATAAGATAGAGGTGCCATGAGGAGATGAGGTTGGAGAAGGTTGAGGAGATGGGGGTAGAGTGGCATGTGGAGATGAGACTAGAGTGGGAGCTCCATCTTTCTGCTCTTTCGTTCCTTTTTCAGCTTCAGCTTGAGCTCCAATGACTAGTAGTGATCCACCTTGATAGGTTGGGGTTATTGGAACATTCTTCTCTGGGGGTTGATCACCTCCTCCTATGGATCAGGTTGGTCCTTGAGCGGCTATGGTAGTAGCATTGGGTGTGGCACTTTGAGATGAAGCAGGAGTAGCTGCAGGTGGAGAGGCTTGAGTAGTTTTGCTCTTGCTTCAACTTTTCTTAGATGTCCACTCAACCCACTTCCTAGTCCTTTTGATAATTCTTGCCATCATGACATCAAAATATTCTTCTATGTCAACATATGGTTCAAAACTAATGGGAGTATTCCTCAACTTAGTCAAATATGTATTACTGTACATATTTTGACCATCATCTTCCAGTCCTTCCACATCTAAATTTATACCATATGTCTTTACCTGATCAATTGTAAATCTGGCAAAGGCATGATCTCGACTCTCCATTCATTCTTACAATCCACCCAATAATCTTCCATGGTCGTCACATGTTTGATTACGCTTCCAATTTGAAGCACATCTCTAGCATATCCATTTGGATCAAACATGGGCCTTACTACTTCATACTCTTCCAATTTGTATTTTCTCTTGAATGCTTTGAGTATATTCTTTGCATCCGATCTAGTCTCACAACTATATGCCCCAACTTTTATAGGGAATTCATAACCTTTCTTCTTTAGGCTATCACTCAACACGTTCACTAGGATTTCTTGCCTCACGATCTCCATGAGCACCATCATATCATTTGGATACCTAGGCAACTTCAGTGGAAATCCATCAAATGTTGCAAGACACAAATAAGAAAATGATGAGAATTGAATGAAATAGCTGCCAAATTGACTGATGGTTGCCATCGCTTCTAGACTAAACCTCCACTCTGGACACCCTTAGAGCTCTCTACAAATCCTCATGGTGAATGCATCATTTACCCGGATATATTCTAAATAGCTATTCTATAATTGCAAGCATGGATAAAACTCATAACTTTTTACATTATTAGGAAAATTCTCAATTCTAAGGAGTCTCGACCATAATTGAAGAGAAGCCAACATGTATATCAAGAATGAGGACATATAAAATGAATTATAAAACTTAGCTACACTAAGAGCCCTAGAAAGATGTTGACTGACCTCATACACCCAATCAATATACTGTGTGTCTGAGAAAATAACTTGCACCAAAAAGAAATACTGCTCTACAAAATTAAAGGCTTCTACCTCACCTTTGAGTCGATGCAATAGAACCAAAATGTCAACAATTTTTGGTTTGAGGTCTATACTGAAAAGAGTTTTAGGGACTTTACTCTTAGCTCCCCTTGGCCTTTGAAACCAAGATTGCATGATCTTCTTCCTCCAGACCATCTTCTTCAGAGAGAATTTGGACATAGCTCCTCCCATTGTTAAATCAGAGAACTCCTCTCATTCTGGAATTTGCAAACAATTCACTACTGCTTAGCGATCAATTGAAATCAACACCGTTTGGTTGGGCAATAGAATCTGCTTTGTATCCAGGTTGTAATGATTGATGCATTCCATAATCAACTCCGGGGCTTGTACCGCTACAGGAAACCTAGCTGCTTCCACTAATCTGCTTCCTCAAAGTTTTTCTGTTATGGGATGAACTGGCTCTACTCTTAATCTCCTTTGAAAATCTTGCATATCATAGAAACAGAGTGAAGTATTTGTGATAGTCAACCATGCCAACTTAATTCCACCCATTCCATCAAAACTCGCAAATCTTGTTGCCATCTTGTTTAATGTATGATAATAGAAATTCAAACAATCACAAATGATATAAGAAGCAAACTTTGTAACTTTGAAAATTACTGAAGGCACTATCCAATACAACAGTATAATAGTAAACGGTAGTTTGAAAATCTGTTACATCCCTCTTTATAACATAACCCTAGATTTGCTCATTGAATTTCATAAACTGTGCCACATGAGCGAATTCAAGGTTGAATCCATTGGATTGGTGAATATAAGGGTTCTAACCGATTTATCCTTGTCTTTTGACTTTTTCTATTGGCTCAACGACAACTTTCATTAATTACTAGTTTACTTTCTATTTTCACCCATCTTTCGAAAAAACAAGAACGGAGTACTTCCTAGGGCAAAATCCGCTTAACTCAATTCTACTTGCAAAAACCTTATCAATTCACTGATTTGCTTCTATTTCCTTGCCTAAAACAATCTGCAATCAATTCACATACTTACCATGCTTGTAGGGATGATTTATCCTCAAATGCGAAAAATGGCCTTTGAGGGCAGGAAACCTGTAGTGGACAAGTCGATTTCTGATTTTTCACTTCTATCTTTCTTGTATTTCTTTGCCTTAACCCCTTTTATATAAAGCTTTCAGGAAACATAAAAGTAACTTCGCCGATGAAGAGTGGGACCTATTATGTCATTTTACCCTTTTATAAAAGCCTTACAGAAAACTGACTTCTGACTTCGAAACCCGCCACGGAGAAGCTCTTTCCAGATTTTTTGCTAATCACTATTCTAGTCATTTTTTTAAATTTAAAATGATTCTCGATGTGAAATCATGGCATCATTTGAATGATCCCTCCATAACATGATTCACTTTACTTCAGTAAAGCTTACAAATAACATTTTCCAGTCTTTGCAGAAATTCTCCTTCAAGGTGCGAAAACTCGCCGAGGAGAAGCCAGAACTTGATTTTTTGCCAATTCAATTTTCTCTATCTCTAGATCAAATGAGCTACAAGAAAGTCAAATGATATAGCACAATTCGAGAATCTCCATCGAGTATGGCTCTAAACTACCCTTAAGAGTCATGACCATCAAGAAATACCCACCCAGGCTATATGTGACATGGGAGAAGGGAAAAGATGAAAACCCGATGAAGAAACTCAACACCTAAAGAGGAAAGACCTATTGACCCGATTTTGACAAAACATGACATTAGTTTATTTTCCACTTTGCAAAATTGGGATATGGTGGAAAGTGGGGCAACAAAGTCTACATTGAACAATCAGAAGGTTTTGTTGATCTAGACAAAAGGGACATGGTCTGCAAATTACACAAAGCATTGTATGGTTTGAAACAAGCCCCTACAGCATGGTATGAAAGACTCCATAACTACCTTATATAGATTAGTTTCTAGAGAACTAATGATAATAGTAGTTTGTACGTCAAGGAAGGGCTAGATAACAAGATTGTATTGGTAGAAATATTTGTGGATGATACTTTATTTACAGGGAATGATGATCTATGCAAAGAATTTTTAGAGAAAATGAACAAAGACTATGAAAAGTCTATGTTTGGTGAAATTAAGTTCTTCGTTGGACTTTAGATACAACAAAGCAGGAATGGTATCTACATCACTTAGTCTAAGTATATCAAGGAGATACTCAAGAAGTTTGGTATGGAAGATTCAAAACCAGTTGGAACCCCCATGTGTACTGGATTAAAAATTACCAAAGACGATGACTCAAAGGAGGTAGATCAAACCTTGTATAGATCAATGATTAGAAAATTATAGTATGTAGTTCATACAAGAGCTGATATTGCTTGAGCAGTTGGTATAGTGGCAAGATTCTTGGCAAAACCCAGAGAAAATAATATGATGGCAATCAAAAGAATCTTGAGATATTTGAGAGTTACTGAAGACTATGGCTTATGGTATAAAATTGCAAGAAATCTAGACTTAAAAGTATTTATTGATGTTGATTAGGTAGGAAATATTGATGATAGAAAGAGTACAAGTGGTGGAGCATTCTTTATTGGAAAAAGGTTGGTATTTTGGACAAGTAAAAAGCAAAATTGCACATCCCAATCCATAACAGAAGCAGAATATGTTGTAGCAGCAGTCAATTGTTCTAATATTCTTTGGTTTAAACAATTTTTGGAAGGCATGAAGGTTGAGATCAAAGAACCAGTTGTCATGTTTTGTGATAATAAAAGTGCAATTAACATATCAAAGAATCCAGTGATGCATTCCAAAACCAAGCACATTGCTATAAAATATCACTTTGTCAAAGAATTGGTGTAGGACAAAGAAATTAGATTGGAATATGTGCATACAAAAGAATAGATTGTAGACATATTTACCAAGCCGTTACCTAAGGATGCATTCTTGTATCTAATAGGTAAGTTAGGGGTCATTCCCCTATCTGAAGCTCACTGAGTAAAGTTTTAGTGATGCATCAATAGGAACCAAGTTGAAAATCTATTAGTCGATGCAGCATAAATCAAGAGAACATTACATATGAATCAGTACTCAAGGTACATTGATACTCATTTGGTATGTGTTTTCAAAGAGGGAGAGTTTACTATCATATCTTTTAGAAATTTGTTTTGAGAAGACGTTATGTAATTCCTTCACAGAGGGAGATTATTGCATAAAAGAGAAGCTTGTGATATAAAATCTAAGAGGGAGAAACTTTCTATCATAGAAAGTCTTGTTTTCAAATTTCATTGTGCCATGACATGTTGTGTTGCCATCAATGCTAAAGAGGGAGATTGTTGGATACAATTGCCTAATTGTATGTTACTTTTGATGTTACAAAAATGTCATATCAGTTGTCAGTCTGTGCTTAACAAGCTCACTTGGTTAGCAAGACAAATTTTCTTGTCTACTAAGCATTCCTCAAGATTACTCTACGAAGTCAGTGTCTACCGAGCTCACTTGGGCATCAAAGGAAATTATGGCAGAAAGCAATGTTAACCGAGTTCTCATGGTTAACAAAGGAAATTTGGTCAGAGTTAGTGTTCACTGAGTTCACTCGGTTGCCAAAGGATTTTGCAAGTTCGTAGTATTAACCAAGCTTTTTTTGGTTAACACAGGAAATCATTTTAGAACCAGTGGTTACCGAGCAAGGTCAACCAATGAAGAATTTTGTTGATTTGGGATATGATATTTAATTATTTCAAGTATTGATTCTAGCTTACTATGGTAATTTTTATTAGGAATCATAATTTGTAATTGAGCTAACTTGATAATCTAGATGGTATAAATGGAAGGTCAAGTTGAGATTCTAATGTATGGAAGAGTATGCAAGTGTATTGATTTATTGAGAAGGAAAGTGTATGTGAGCAAACTTGAAGGACGGTCAGATATCCTTGTGGAGAAACAAAGTAATATTTGATTAGGAAGGATCTAGTATGAAGTAGAATAAAGATCTGTAATCAGCAATTCAATTGTATCTCACTCAAGTCATTTCATTGTTACTTTCTTACCATTGTAGCAGTGATCCAAAATCTCTTAACAGAGTTGGTCTAATAGCCAATTGTAAATCCTCTAACAAGGTGATAGTTCCATTGAATTGTTTTAAGACATCTTGCAAGGCCACTCCTAATAGGGTGATTAAATTCTCTAACAAGGTCACACCTGACAGTGTGTTTTGTAACCTTTAACTAGGTTGGCTCTTAACAAGGCTCACTTCAGAAAAGTGAAAATAGTAACTAGTTACATTGGTGGTTTTTCCCATATTGGGTTTCCACTTCAAATCCTAGTGTCTCATGTGTTCATGTTATTTCTGTATGCTTGCATGTTAATCACTATGAATGTTTAAGATCAATTAAAAGTAAATCACACTTTGCTTTTACCAAGTTACAACATTTTATGTGTGTTTATTGAATATCAGTAGCAATCAGTTTTATTGTTAACATCCAAGGGATCTAAAATATTTTTGTGGTAACTGATTCACCCCCCCTCTCAATTACTCCATCTATATTTCCAATAGATCTTTCTTAAATTTTATTGTTTTAAGTAAAGTTAATGGTCCCTTTAAATTTCAACTCTAATTTATTGTTAAGGCAAGTGGTGACCTCTACTAGGTTTAAAAGATTGATTATGTGCATGGTCATTCTATCAGGTGCACTAAAGAAGACATCTTCTTGCTTTTCCATAAGATTGTGACCTTTACACCTTTTCATTCATTGTGTGAATCATTGAAAAATGAGTTTTCCCTGAAGACATGCCTTAATAGAATCCATAAACAAATATTCTCAAGGCTCCAAGTATACTTCTCACCACGGGGTCACTTTGTAGTTTTATAGAGTTGCACCAAACCTGCTTCCCCTTCAATTGAAAAAGAAGCAAGAGAGAGGAGGTCTTTAACTCTTCTCAATTAAGAAGGAATAAAGGGATAACACTTCAAATTTTATCATGGAGGGTACCTATATATTGTTCTTAGTTTATTGACACATAACGTGAATGATATTTCCCACACACACCTAATAGGCATTTTCTTTGCAAAGCAAGTAGGGGAGGAGCTGGAGAAATGAAATCCTGAAAGCCCGCATAAAGGGGAAAGTCAAAGGGAAGCCCAATGAGAAGTGATTTGGGTTAGATCCTAAAATTAGACAAAACTCATATTTCAAAACTCCAACGTGGTAACTCTAACATGCTTTAGACAAAAAAGAAGGGGAAGACTCAAAAATGTTGGGACTGAAGTTAGGGTAACATGGAGCTAAAAGGGTTTTTAGAAACAAGATGAATGAGAAAAGATAAGTGGTAAGAAACAAATCAAGGTTAGTATGCAAAGGTTATACACATCAAGAAAGAATTGATTTTGATTAAACTTTTTCTCATCTTACTAGATTGGAAGAAATAAGAATGTTTTTGGCATATGCAACTAACAAGAAGTTTAACCTTTATCAGAGGGATGTTAAGTAATATTTTCTTAATGAAGATCTTGAAGAAGAAGTCTACACTGAAAAAACTGATGGATTTCCCCTAATAGAATATGGAGATATGGTTTGCAAATTGAAAAAGGCATTTTATGGCTTGAAGCAAGCACCTAGAGCTAGGTATGCAAGATTGGGCAAATATTTACAGAAATTGGGGATCATGAAAGACGATACAAATAGTAACATGTACTTAAGGAAGAATGATGTTTATTATTGGTTATTGATTATTGTTTTATTTTTTGGTGACATTATTTTTAGAGGAGATGATGAAGCTAGTAACAAAATTTTAGAGGAAATCGAGAATGAATTTGAGACGAGTATGACTAAAGAGATGAAATATTTCTTGGGTTTGCAAATAAATCAAAATGAGGATGGAACTTTCTAATCATAGACTATATCTCTTAAGGATTTGTTGAAAAAAATTGGTTTTGATAATTGTAAACCAGTTGGAACACCTATGGTTACAAGATGAAAATTATCTAGTAAAGATAACTCTTCTAGTGTAAAACAAACAAGGTACATATCCATGATAGGAGGATTGCAACACTTGACTCATACAAGACCTGGTACATATACTAATTTTGGATTGTAGAAAGATCACAAGAAGATCCTAAAGATATACATGTTGCACTAGTAAAGACAATATTCAAATACTTAAAAGGTACACCTAATTAAGGCTTATGGTATGAAAAATCACATGACTTTACCTTATGTGCATACACTATTGACAAGAAATATGAATGAAAAAAAGAGCACAAGTGGTGGATCATTTTACTAAGGAGGAAGATTGATATCATGGCGAAGTATGAAATAAAATTTCATATCACAATCTATAATAGAAGCAGAGCATATGGAAATACCAAGCAATTGTAATTAGATTATCTAGATGAACCATATGTTACAAGACACTGGTATTAAGCTTATTAAACATCATTTTAATAACACAAGCACAATTATTATGTCAAAGAATCTAATTTCACATCCTAAGACTAAGCACATTGTAATAAAGTATCATTTCTTGAGAGGGAGAAGGTAGTCGAGAAGGAAAACATATTAGAGTATGTTAGCACAAAGGAGAAAAGTGCAAACATTTTCACAAAACCTTTGACTAAGGATACATTTAAGTACTTATGAGGTATGCTTGGGGTTATGCCCCAACCTTATTTAGAGTAATTAATTCAAAATTACATCTATCCAATATATTTAGATCTTATTATTACATCTACATTGTATGTTTGTGATACTTCCTTGGGGGACTAGTTAGGATCTTATTATGCCTTTGATTATTTTGGAAATAATTATTGTTAGAATAATGACACATTTTTCATTAATTTCAATTGGTATAGATATACATGAAAAATATTGTTGATAAATGAGGGAGATTAGAACATGAAAAACTCTTTACAACCTATCAATATCTTTGATTGAGCGATTTACATGTATGGGGAGGAACATGAAATGGGAAGCAAGGTAGATAAGGAAGAAATATATTTGATATTCATGGTACTTTTATGTTTTTCATCCTATGTTGCCATCAATGCCAAAGGCAGAGATTGTTGGCAAGATTGTCTATGGGAGATTGATGAATGCTTTAGGGATATTGGAAGAAGTATTTTTGTAGATGATTAAGTGCATATATATTCATTCATGACTTGGATTTTTTTTGATGTCAACATATCATCTTTTTAGACAATTATAGAAAAGTAGCAAAGACGGTTTTGTTTGATGAGCTTAGAGGTTGGTGAATTGCTTTTGAAAGAGTTATGAATTTTTCAATGAGTTATGGAAGATTTGTAGAGGATTGTTTAAAGGATGGTTTATAGGAAATGGTATGTTATTATTGGTGTTCTATCATTTTGTCAAGGTTGAACCTTGATCAAAGAGGTTGGATGTTGCTCAAAGACATGTTGGTGAAGTGTTAGGATCAACCACAAAGAGAAATAGAAATTACATGAAAATATAAAAAATATCATAAAATAATAAATCACACAGAAGAGAACACAAGATCTATGCTATGTCCACCAACAACAAGTCTAATATTATTATCCAACAATTACAATGTGCAATCCCTAGGCTATGTCCACCAATAATAAGTCCAATATTATTATCCAACAATTACAATGTGTAATCCCTTATAGCTCAATAGCACCACAAGAAGATACAATCCCATCATATATTATGAAATCCATAACCCTAAGCCATTTTATACAAGCTTTTTTCACTTACAAAATTAGGGCTAGAATAAGTGATCCAATAGAAAAATAATAATTGACACTTTTTACAATAATAAGGTCATTTTTTGGCTTCAAGGCTGCTGCCACTAAAAACCCTTGCGGAGGTGTTGCCCCTCAACCCCACCCTATACTACAATAGGGAACACACCTGGGGCACTATCCCTTGACCACATCTTGGAGGAAATGCCCCCAAACCCTCGTAGAAATAATTTTGGGGGGAATTGTGTTGAATAAAGGGGGGGAAATAACCTTTGAGTCTGATTAGGCTCCACATCACAAAAATCTCCCACTTGGAGACTAATCATACTCCATCCTAATAACCTCCCACTTGGATACTGACCATACTCCATCCTAATAACATCCCACTTGGAGACTAATCATACCACTACTAAACCTATAGCTCCCACTAGAATACCAAATCACCTTGGACTCTGTTGCTCTTTTATCATGTTCAATCTAGAAAGACCAACCAAATCTGAAGAGGAGTTCAACTTCTCCCTTGTTACTACCTTGGTAAACATATCTATTGGCTTTTTATCTCATGTATGTATCTTCTCCATCTTTAACCATCCATCATCCAAAATTGACCGAATGAAATGGTACTGTAATTGTATGTGCTATGTCTTTGAATGTAGAGCACAATTCTATGAAAGATAAATAACACTCTATCTATCTATAAGCAAATAATTATCCCTCTATGGGTGTCCCAATTCTTCTTTGGTTGACTCTATAGCAGCAACATACTCTGCCTTTGTAGTGGATAGTGCAATGACCTTCTACACCCAAGAAATCCAATTGACTATTGTCCTGCTTATAATAAATACATAACCTATAGTACTTTGTCTGGTATTAATATCCCCTACCAAATTAGAGTCAATATAGCACTATAAATCAGTAGTAGATCCCCCAAAATGGAAACACTTACTAAATATTCCTCTCAAATATATGAGAATCCATTTGACTGCATTCCACTGCTTGATTCTTGGATGACTCATATACCTCTTGAAAACTCCCACTACATGTGCAATATCTAGCCTAGTACATACCATAGCATATATTAAACTACATAAAGCTAAAGCATAAAGTACCTTGGACATATTAGCCTCCTCTTCTGGTGTCTTTGGACACATCTCCTTAGTCAATTTTAAATGACCAGGTAAAGGTGTGCTAACAACTTTGGCATTCTTCGTAGAGAAACGTTGAACCACCTTCTCAATATAATAACCTGAGATAATATCAATTTTATGTTCTTTCTATCTCTACAAATTTTCATACTAAGGATTTTCTTTATTGCCCCCAAATCCTTCATAGAAAATGAATGTGCTAACTGTTAAATTCAAGATACCATTACCAAGGTGATTGCTTCAAGTCATATAAACTTTTCTTCAATCTACACACTAGATTCTCCATATCTTTGACCTCAAATCCCTTTGGCTATACCATGTATATTTCTTCATTCAAATCACCATGAAGAAAACTTGTTTTAATATCAAGCTTCTCCAAATGCAAATATTCATTAGCCACAATATGAAAAGGAGTCATTTTAACAACATGCACAAATATCCTGGTCAAAATCAATGCCCTTTTTCTATGCAAATCCTTTTACCACTAACCTGACTTTAAATCTTTTCTTACCTCCATCCTCTTTTTTCAACCTATAAACCCATTTATTTTGTAAAGCCCTTTTAACTATAGGCAACTTGCATAAATCCCATGTATAATTTTTTAGCAAGTAGTCCATTTCTTCTTTCATTGTAGACTCTCACTGAATCTTTGTATCCACCTACAAAACTTCAACATAACATTTAGGTTCACTAGCATATGTTAATAAAATAGAACAAAAAAAGGGAGAAAATCTTTCTAGAGGTCTACTTAGCCTTGTTAACCATCTAACCTTCACTAGGGTGTGTGATAATTATTGTTGTGGTTTTTACAAAGTTTGAGGAACTGTTGGAACATCATCTTTTGGAGTATCATCTAGCAGTATATAATCATTTTCTTTCTTCTCATGCTACTACAACAGATGTTTGTACAACACTTTCTCATTAAATATTACATCCATACTTCTTACAATTATAAAATTTTCAAAATTCTAAAGCTTATATCCAAATTCATCAATGTCATATCAAAAAAATACACATTTCTTTGACTTAGCTTCCACCTTGGTTCTATTTTCAAAATCTACATGTGCAAATACTTCACAACCAAAGGTTATGAGAAAAGAACAACTCACCTTCTTACTAGTCCATGCTTCCTCTAAAATGCTACATCCCAAAAGAGTAGATGGACCTTTGTTGGTCAAATATATAGTAGTATTGATAGCCTCAACCCAAATGTTTAAAGGCAGCCCAACATGCAACATCATGTTCCTTGCATGCTCCATTATTGTCATATTCATGCATTCAGCCACTCTATTTTCTCATGGAGTCCTTGGAACATTTTTTTTTTTACGAATACTATTAGAGGAACAATAATATTTAAATTCATTGCTGAAATACTTACCACCATTATTAGATATGAGACATTTTAATATTTTTCCAGCCTCATTTTCAACCAAGCATTTCCATTTATCAAAAGTTATAAACACATTAGATTTTTATCTAAGGAAATAAACCCATTCTTTTATAGTTGCATCATCAATGAATGTAACATAACAATGAGAGCCACCAAGGTAAGATACATGAGTTGGTCCCCACACATCTGTATGCATAAGTTCTGATTTCTCATTTTTATTTTTCTTCCCACTCTTCACAAAACTAACTCTCTTTTGTTTTCCATAAACACAAATTTCACAAAATTCCATATTGACACATTTCACACTTGGTAAAAAATTCTTTGAATTAAGTAATTTCATAACTTTCTAACTCATGTGCCCCAGTTTGTTGTGTCATGGCATTGTTTCAGAATCTACAACTTTTTGTTCTCCCTTCTCAACTGTAGCAATTATTTCTAAACATTCATTATTCTCATAAACAATTAAAGTAGAAGGAATAGTGTGACCTATACAAAGATATAAGGTGCCTACTTCCACACCCTTTTCTATTACAAGAGAACCTTTTGAAACCTTCCAATTTTTTTATTAAAAGTAATTGTGCTGCCGAAATTAAATTCCAACTTAGTCTTGGAACATTTCTTACCTCTTGTAGTAGCCAATGATTCACACTCTACAACTTAATCTTAATTCAACCATTTATGACAATTTGACAGGGTTCATTATCCCCCAAATAAACTAGCCCAAGATACCCTTGGATATATTCAAGAAAATAACCTCTATGGGGTGTAGCATGAAATGAAGCCCCTGAATCTAAAACCCATGAATCATCAACACTTTCTAAAGAAAGAAGCAAAGCATCTTCTTTAGATTTATTGCTTACCACATTTGCCTCCTTGTTCCCATCTTATTTTCCTTCTTTATTGTTATTTCAAGTCTATCAATCTTTCTTCTTATGCCCTTGTTTTCCACAATTCTAACAATCTCTTGGTCCTTTGGATTGAGACCTCTTTCTTTTTTATTTTCCACAATTTCCAAAGTCCTCTTTCAGTCATCCTACCTCTGCTTTGTGCATTCAAAAAAATTCTTGATGTAGATCCACCTGAGCTTTTACTACAAGTTTCCTCACTCATAATAACACCAATCACATCATCAATTTTAGGGTATTAAATCTAGAAACAAAGTTACTCACATCCATTACAAAGCCATTCCAACTTTTGGACAAAGAACAAAAAATCAAGGGAGTCCTAATTTCTTCATTAAAATTGATATTTACATAAGATAATTTACTAGCAACCATGTTAAACCCATTTAAATTATCTGTAATAGATCCACCTTCGGTAATCTTCATATTAAATAAACGCTTCATGATAAATACCTTATTTGAAGTAGAGGGTTTTTCATACAGTTTTGCCAAGGTTTGCATCAACTCTTCTATCATCTTAGCTTTTATAATATTAAATGCCACTAATTTTACTAGGCATAAATGAATACTTTAAAGTGCCTTTCGATCCATAATTTCCTAGTCCTCATCTATCACAGTGGCTAGTTTCTTAATTTTTCCTTATAATGACCACCATAAATCCTTTTGATAAAGATAGTCCTCCATTTGCATCTTCCATAACTAAAAGTTTTGTGCATTAAAATTCTCAACCTTCATCTTACCCTCATTTTCCATTTCTCCCACTCAATCGTGTGATGTTCTTATAGATGATAGCTAAAAAAACTTAACGATACCTCACTCTAATACCGATTATTAGGATTAACTGTAGACATAAATAACAGTTACATGCAAATATAACCAATATAAGAAAAAAATTACACAAAAGAGAACACAAGGCACAATTATTTAACATGGTTCACCCAATCCTTGGGCTACATCTACCAACAACAAGTCCAATATTGTTATTATCCAATGATTACAACATGAAATCCTTTAGAGCTCAATATCGCTTCAAGAAGATATAATCTCATCATACATTATGAAATCCTTAACCCTAATCCATTTTATACAATCCTTTTTCACTTACAAAATTAGGGCTAGAATAAGTCATCCAAAACAAAAATAGTGGTTGAGACTTTTTACAATAATATGGTCAAGGATTGCCCCAAAACCCTGCAAGGGGGGTTACCCCTAAACCCTCGTAGAAATAATGTGAAGGTGAAAGTGTTTTGAATAAAGGGGGGGAATGACCTCTAAGTCTAATAAGGCTCCACATCACAACATGAAGTTATGTTCAAGATGGCAGAATTTAATGTTCGTTATGTGAAGACTTGTGAAGGATAACATGTCAGTTATTCCTTGGAGGCTAAATGTATTTTTAATTAATGTAATATGCTCTGTAACTTGTGGAACCTAATTGTAACATCTTATGATGGTCTAATATTACATACTTTACATTGAAAAATTCTTAAGGGTGAATCTATTGGTTATTAGGACTTGGTGTAAAGGAATCATGTTTCCTTAGTTGGAAATCATCATATGTGGTCATATGTTATTAAAGTAATACTATGTGAGATTTGGATGTGAATTTATGAATGCTAGAGCAATATTTGATGTTGAGAATAAGTTTTGAACTTTAAAGGGACTATATTGGCAAGATAAGTTGTTGTTTTAGTTGGTTCATTTTTCTTGACATATTATCTTAAATTGTTGAGTGAAAATAATTCTAAAGCAACTTTGAAAGTGGGTTCAGTTGTCTTCTTATTGACTCTCAACGAGATTGGAATCTTCTGACAAGGATTGAAAGTCTACTAATAGGGACTCATATGTATTTATCGTACTTGATTAGACTTCTAACAAGATCACACAATTTCACAAGGAACTTTCTATATTAGTATATTATATTATCAGTACCATCCCCATTGGGATTTTCCCTTTGATCAAGGGTTTCCCTAGTTAACTTATCTTGTGTCACTCTAAGTGGTTATTAACTTGTCATTTTTTCATCTATTGATTACATATTTTAGATTTTTTAAAGCTGGTAAAGTTTATTTAAAGCACATAACTAATTCACCCCCTCCCCTGCCTCTCAGTTATATTGGTGGACTTTACTTTGTAACAAAAACTTCCTCGGTACAATTTCTAAATTTTTAAGATGTTATTATTTAGTTTTAATAAAAATTAAGATATCTAGATAAACAACTATAAATTTATGAATGTAATCCTTGAACACTTCATGCTAGGAGCATTTTTTAGTCTGAATGGTATAACAAGCCACTCATAGAGGTCTTTTGTAGTCTTTAAATTTTTCATCCACTCATCCCCCTCCTTAATCCTAATTTGATGATAGTCACTTTTAAGGTATATATTGGTGAAATATTGTGCTTCTCCTAAATAGTCCATTAGGTCCTCAATCCTAGGAATTAGAAACCTATATCTGATTATGATTCTATTTATAGCCCTTGAACTAGTGTACAATCTACATGTTCTCTTCTCATTTGGTGCCAAGTTTTAGGAACAATGATACAAGAATAAAAATTACATGAAAGTATAACCAATATCAAAAAATAATAAAGCATACATAAGAGAACACAAGATACGGAGAGTTAACATGGTTCACCCAATCCCCAAGCTACATCCAACAACAATGAGTCCAATATTATTATTATCCAATGATTTTAACCTGATTATGATCTACAATCCATTACAATCCAATACCACTACAATAAAATACTAAATCATCATGTATTATGAAATCCCTAACCCTAAGCCATTTTGTACAATTTGTTGCTTACAAAATTAGGGCTAGAATAAGTCATCTAATAGAAAAATAACTCTTGATGCCTTTTAAAATAAAATCCATATGACATTTCAAGGCCGTCCCCCTGGAAACCCCTTTGGAGGCATTGCTTCTTGACCCCACCTTGTATTACAATAGGGCACGTAATCAAGGCTCTACCCCTGGATCCCACAAGGAGTGTCATCCCCAAATCCACACAGATAGATCTGGGGGGATGTCAAATGAAGTAGGAAAAAATTAACCTCTGAGTATGATTAGGATCCACATAAAAATAGTATCCCACTTGGAGAGTGATTAGATTTTGTAATAATAACCTCTCATTTGGAGACTGATCACAACACTGGTAAGCCTATAGCTCTCACTAGTATATAAAATCACCCTGGACTCTACTATTATTTTATTCTATTTAGGAAAGAAGACCAACTGAAGTTGAAGAGGAGTTCAAATTCTCCCTGGTCACTTAATTTATAAACATATCAAATAGATCATCAAATATAGGTATCTTTTCCAACTTTAACTATCCATCATCCAAAACAAATCAAATGAAATGGTACTACAATTGTATGCATTTTTATCTTTGAATGTAGAGCATAGTTCTTCACAAGATGAATGAAAATCTATCTTTTTGTAAATAAATTATTGTCCATATATGGGTGTCCCTATTCTTCCATGAAGAATTGAATCCATATCATCTCCTTACGCACCTATATAGAAGCAACATACTCTATTTCTATAGTAAATACAACATCCACCTTTTGTAATCAAGAAATCCAACTCACTACTATCCCACCAATAATAAATACATAACCTATAGTACTCTACATGGCATTTAGATCCCCTGCTAAATCTAATTCAACATAGTCTTGTAAATCAATAGTGGAGCCCCCAAGACGTAAATATTTAGTAGATGTTCCTCTCAAATATCTGAAAATCCATTTGATTTCATTCCAATGATTAATTTGAGAATGACTCGTATACCTACTAAAAACTCCCACTACTTGTGCAATATATAGCTTAGTTAATTGATGCACCATGAATCTAGATGTACCCCAAAATGAGGTGATCTAGAATCTAGCAAACCAACACACAGTGGAAATACAACAATAAAACAACAATAATGCAAGATCTTGTACCAAATCACAATTATTTATTCATAGATGTAATTGATTACATGCAATATGCCCAGTTGTAAGGCCTTCTAGATTAGGGCCAAATACAAACAACAATTACAAAATTAGTTCTGCAAGATCCAACAAGATCCACTTACAAAATTGATTCCAACTAGTCCAAATCCACAACTAAATAAGAACGCCAAGAAAATTCACACTTGTACTTTGAGGTCCACGAAGCAATCTTCTAGTTCCTAAGTCATAGCCCTAGCTCTTCAAAATTCACATCTATACTTTATCCCTTCTCCAAGCTAGAATGAATAACAACTACCTAAAGACTCCACAAAACCCCTTACTTATACCCAACTAAGCCACAAGTCAGCCCAGCTCATTAAAAACTAAATTAAATCCCTTACATTAGATATAAGTTGAGCCACAAGTCAGCTACAACACTAAATTAAATACCCATACATAAATTAAATGCCAAAATTTGGCTCATAGTCAACTCGACACGAACAAAACCAAGACCAATACTGGCATTGGTACATACAAGAACACTCGGTACCAACTGGTTCACTCGACATCCACTAAGAGCTATAGTAACTTGACACCCACTAAGAGCTATAGTAACTCAACACCCACTAGGTGCTATAGTAACTCGACATCCACTAGGAGCTACAGTAACTCTACATCTACTAGAGCTAAAGTAACTTAGCATCCACTAGGAGCTACAGTAACTCAACATCCACTAGAGCTATAGTAACTTGACACCCGCTAAACAACTCAACAACAACAAAATATTGAAAACCTTTGGCACTCAGCTCCAACATGCAGGATTACAAGAAAGCCTAGGATGTTCCTACATCAGACACCCCAAGTTCAAAAAGATGTTTTGGTAACTAGAAGAACATCTTCTAGGATTCAACACATAATTCTCAAATTGGTTCTTCACATACATATCCTCCAAATCTTCAACCTGTACACTCTTTCCCTTGTTCTTCTTCTGCTTCTTCATATGCATCTTAGGTGTGCTACAGGTCTTCTTTCCACACTAATCTCCAACCTTCTTAGAATCTGTCAACTTAACTTGACTACCAATATTTAGGTTCCTCCTACCAAAATCTCCATTTTGCAAAGGAATCAAGGAAAACTTCTTCCCACCTTTCTCAACAGTAAACACATTCTTGACACAATCATGCACAACCCTGCAATCATACTGCCAAGGTCTACCAAGAAATACATGACAACTGTTCATGTCCATAATATCACATGACACTTGATCCTTATACTGCCCAATCTAGAAATCAACAAGGCATTTCCCCCTCACTTCCAAAGCATGTTCTCCTTGCAACCAACCAATCCTATAAGGGTAAGGATTCTTACTCTCTTCAAACCAAGTTTCTGAACCATCTCCTTAGCTACAAGGTTATCAATACTACCACCATTCACAATCACCTTGTAGACTTTACCACCATATCTACAACAAGTCTTGAACAAATTCGTCCTCTAACAAGATTTCAATGTCCTCTCATCAATCAGTACTCACTAAGCCAACAAACTTTCTCCTTGCTCAAGCTAACTATCTCGAACTACAACATCATTCACAAAAATAGTTGTCCTTCCAATTATGCATTCAAAAGATTTATTACCATACCACATCTATAATAATTACTTTTTAATCCACCTCCACCTATTCTTCTTTTTAGATCAACGGGTTTTGGTTCACTTTCAACACTCGATTTAGCTTGTGCCAAACCATCCTGCTTCTCCTTCCCTCTAACATTACCTTCACCTTTCCTCTTCAACTTATCCTCTACCTTTAGGGCATACTGATAAGCATCCTCAACTGAAGAAATATTCAACATACCAACCTCATCCCAAATATTGAATCTTAAACCATTAATGCACCGAGCTAGCTTTTCCTTTGATAATTCTTTATAACCAAACCGAATAGTTAACTTGTAGAACTCCTTGGTATAATCCTTCATAGACATATCTTTATGTTTTAGATTCTACAACCTCTTAAACAACTCAAGTTCATAATCAACAAGAATAAACTTAGCCTTCAACTTAGTCACCATCAATCTCCATCTAAAGATCTTCATTTCACCTTCCTCTTCTTTGTCTCTTTGTAATTCTTTCCACCAAAGAGCAGCATGTCCTTTCAACTTAGTTTGTGCCAACCTCACTCTAATTGGATCCTCGATATCCTCAAGCTCAAAGTAATCTTCCAATTCACCAATCTAATCAATCAAGTCTTCAAGAGTCAAAGTACCTAAGAAATTAGAAACCTCCACCTTATGTTTCAGCTTCAACTAAGATCTAGGTCTAGCAAATTGACTAGCCCTAGTTCCAGTAGGTCTCTCCACATGATCAATTTTTTTCTCACCACTAGATCCAACATCTTCAAAGTCTTTAGAAACTTCCTCATAACTTCCTTCAATACCCATATTCCTAGGTACACCACCTAAAGCACTTACAATTTTAGTAATCGTGTCACTCTTCATCAATGTACTCTCAGATATGAACTCTGCTCTAATCTTCTTTGAGATCCTTTCTTCCACAACATCACTAAGATAATCAATTTTCCTAGGGTCCAATCTTTTTGGAGGCATCTTCCAAATTTTTTGTAAACCCTAAGCAATAGATCCACCAATCTAGAAGATCAATCAGCCACAAGATCAACCTTCTCTATAAGTCTTGGGATAAACCGCCTCAGCTTCAGTGATCTGTCTACACGCTCAGGAACAACCTTCTCTTTGATACCATTTGATGCAACACAAATCTAGATCTACCCCAAAATGAGGTGATCTAGAATCTATAAAACCAACACACAATGGAAAAACAACAAGAAAACAACAATAATGCAAGATCTGATACAAATCACAATTCTTTATTCATAGATGTAACTAATTACATGCAATATGTCTAGCTATAAGGCCTTCTGGGTAGGGCCAAATACAAACAACAATTATAAAATTAGTTCTGCAAGATCTAATAAGATCCACTTACAAACTAGATTCCAATTGGTCCAGATCCACAACTGGATAAGAACACTGAGAAAATCCACACTTGTACTCTCAGGTCCACCAAGCAATCTTCTGGTTCCTAAGCTCTAGCCCTAGCTCTTCAATACTTGCATCTATACTTCATCCCTTCTCCAAGATGGAATGAATAACAACTTCCTAAAGACTCCACAAAATCCCTTACGTATACCTAACTAAGCCAAAATTTGGCCCAGCTCATTACAAACTAGATTAAATCCCTTACATTAAATATAAGTTGAGCCATAAGTAGGCTACAACACTAAATTAAATACCCATACATAAATTAAATGGAAATATTCAGCTCATAGACGACTGAACACGAAAAAAACCAAGACCAATACTAGTAGTCACCACATACAAGAACACTCGACACCAACAGGAACACTTGGCACCAATAGGTTCTCTTAGAATCCACTAAGAGCTATAGTAACTCAACACCCACTATGAGCTATGGTAACTTGACACCCACTAGGTGCTACAATAACTCGACATCTACTGCAAGCTATAGTAACTCAGCATCCACTAGGAGCTACAGTAACTTAGCATCCACTAGAGCTACTATAACTCGGTATCCACTAGGAACTACAGTAACTTAGCATCCACTAGAGCTACAATAACTTGACACCCACTAGACAGCTTGACAGAAACAATAATTTGAAAAACACAGGCACTCGGCTCCAACATGCAAGATTACAAGAAAGCCCAGGATGCTCATGCATCATTAATACCATAGAATACATTAAAATTCTTACAACTAAAGCATAAGGTACCTTGCAAATTTTATCCTCCTCTTCCTATATCTTTGGACAAATCTCCTTAATCAATTTAAAATAACTAGGAAAATGTGTGCTAAATTTTTTGACATTCTCTATACCAAAACACTCCAACACCTTCTCAATATAATCGACTTGAGATAGAGTCAATTTCTTGTTCTTCCCATCTCTGCAAAATTTCATACCAAGGATTTGTTTTTCTACCCCTAAATCCTTAATAGAAAATGTGTATGCTAACTCTTGTTTCAATCCCTTAATGTGATCCATGTTAGACCCAACTACAAGCATATCATCAACATATAAAAATAAAATAATGTAGTTGTAATAATCCAACCTCTAAAAATAATCACAATAGTTAGAATGAGAGCTAGTGTGATGCAGGAGCATCCTAGGTGTAAGGGTAATCTTGCATCACCTAAACTATGTATTTTATCTTCAGCCTTTTCTATTTTAATAAGGGCTAGAAGACAAGGTGGTCACTATTTATGGGAACTTGCTATTTTTAGTAAGTTTGATGGAGACACAACGAAAGACCAGAATGAACACACATGAAAAGGGAAATATTATTATCAATGAAAAATGCCCTGTGGGCTTACAATAGTATGATTCTAAATAAAGAAATCCTCCGTACAGTACCTTCTCTCTAACTCCACCAAAAGTTGCCTTTACAATGCTAGAAATGTTCTTAAATAGACCCCAATTCATTTAAGGTTAGGAATACATTCTAGAATATTCCAGTTGTCATCCACCGCCAAAATAGAAGGTTCCAAAAGTCACGTTAGAAGTCGGTGTAAAATTAGAAGAATCCAACAATAGTAGTCCAACTTTCGAGAGGCATAACTTTTGAACCAGGACTCTGATTGACGAACCGTTTACATTTTCAAAAAGCTCTCAAAGCACTCTACAACCCTATGGATGAGATTCACTTGTCCCCCATTTTTTGGCTCTATATGAGGCCATTTAATGCCCCATATCTGACTTTGAAGTGCTCTTAAGAGGTCTCCAGGAAAATTAAAATTACAATAACTTTCTAACTGTAAATCTTTTTGGCTTGATTCTTTTTCTGGAATGTTTTAAATTACAAGTATAATCATCCCTCCATATTACACCCTCTAATTCATCATAACTTTGGCTCTATAACAAAATAACTCATTTTCTATATTTACACATATCCCAAGGTGCTTAAAACTAATAAAACTCTAACCCAGAAAACTAATAGTTGAACTGTGAGAGTTGGAAGCTTTATTTGACCCAAATGGGCATCCAAAAATGAAACAACATTAAACAGAAACTATCTCTAAGCATATTTTTGGGTGATACAGGATTACCCTTACACCACTGGATGCTCCTACATCAAAGTTTTTCATATGAGCTCAGAATGTTCTCATTTTCTACAGGAAGATTCATTTTAGAGATATAAGCCTACGATAAAAATCTCATTGCTCCAACTTAAGTATCAGAGAAGTTATTATGGATTTTTAGTGGAATTTTTTATAGAAAAATCTTGAGGCTCACCGTTGGAGGCCTTAGAGTGCCCAAATGAGGTCTGAAAACTCGACGTAAGGGTGCTAGCATGATTTTGAGCATGTAGATCAAGATATGGCGTTTCTAAAAAGTGGTTATAATAGCCAATCGGAGCAACGGTTCGAAAGTTATGGCCTTCTGAAGTTGGGCTACCTGAAACTTCTAAAATAATTATGAAAGATGTATTTGGCTGACTCTATATGTCTTGTTAGGGTCTGCCAGTCCTAGGTATCAAGTTTGAGCATCTAGAACCTTCTCAAGTGGCATAAAACTGCCTGTTTAAGAAAGGCTTGAACATTGTCTAGAATAGCTCTAGGTGATAGTTCGTAACTTGTCTTGTAAATTATTGTACTTAAGGAACCCATGTGGGTTAGCATATTGTACTTATGAATTATTTAATTTCACATTTGTGGTGCAAATAAGAAGTCCATATTTTATTCTCGCATTTTCTATTATTTCTTTGTTTTTGTTATGAGTTTATGGTATTAAGGAGAGCACCCTGCATCAAGTGGTATCAGAGTGGGAGTTCTTGAGTGTGTGTACAAATTGCTGATTATAAGGTAGTTCATACCAAGACTGTGGTTTGGGCTAAGTGTGTAGACAGATCACCAATTGTGAGGCAATTTACACTAGGGTTGCAATGAACGTGTGAAAATGCCTCCACAAAGAGAGTGTGGTGGAAGAGTTGTAAGTGTTACACCTAAGGGTTTCCAAGCCATCCAAAGGAAAATGCAAGCATTGAAAGAAAAAATTCAAAGAGGAATAAATCTTCCTGTAAGAGATGAAAGCAAGGATGAGGATGAAGTAGAAGAAAATGCCAGAGAAGAGGTAGTTATAAACCCAAAGGAAGAGAGGCTTTTAGGACCATCTCCAAGATTGGAAAAAGACCTAAGTTTGAAGTTCTCACATTTTTGAGAAATCTTAATCCAGAGGAGCTGATCGATTGGATCCATGAACTAGTGGAGTACTTTGAGTATGAAGATATTTTTGATTCTAATAGGGTCAAGTTTGTGAAGGCAAAACTAAAGGGACATGTGAAGATCTGGTGACAGGAAGTTTAGTTGGAGTGAAATAGAAAGGGAAAGGACAAAATCAATAGATGGGATCAGATGAAAGATAAGCAAAAGTGACAATTCATTTTTGTGGATTATGAGCTTGATCTATTGAAGAAAATGCAAGGGTTAAAGCAAGCAGGAAAATCTGTTTAAGAGTATATCGAAGAGTTCTACCAAGTTCTAATTAGAATAGGCCATGTTGAAGCTAATAAGGAGAAAGTTGCCTGTTATCTTAATGGGTTAAGGCCAAGCATTCAAGATGAGCTGAGTCTGGTTTGAATGAATAGTATTGAGGAGGCATACCAATTTTCCTAAGAGTTGAGGAGAAATTGAGCAAGAAGTTTGACAATAAGAATAGTGGAAGGGGTCATGGTGGAAGATTTAGTGGATGATCTTATGGTGGTCGTAATGATGAGCAAAAGAAGAAGGATGAGGCTAGAAGTAGCAATCATAACTAGAGGGGAAATAATTTCAATCATTTCCATGATCAAAACAATAAAGATCTGAGAGGAAGAGGTAGAGGACAAGGATCTAGAAGAGGAGGCTTCCGTGGAAAATATTTTCAGTGTGGAGAAGAAGGACATAGAGCATTTAAATGTAACTAGTGCTAAGGAAGGATAGATTGAAGAAAAAAAGGCCAAGCCAAAGTTGAACATGTTGATGAAGATGTCAGATCCTGACATTCTAAAGATGCTAAAAGAGGAGAAGTCCTAGTTAACTAAAGAGTCTTGCTGAGTGGTGAGAATGAACTTGAACAAAGAAAGAGCTTGTTTTGCACAAGGTACAGATGTGAGGATAAGTGTTGTGACATGAACATTAATGGTGGAAGTACTGATAATCTGGTGTCATAAATGATGGTCACCAAATTGAAGCTGAAGAGGTAGAAATAGTCGCGTCCATACCGTATTTATTGGGTGCAAGATGACCACAAGGTCATGGTCAATGAGCAGTACTCAGTGAAGTTCAAGATTGGAAGCTGCTAGGATGAGGTACTATGTGATATCATACCTATGGATATATGTCATATGTTGTTGGGTAGGCCGTGGTAGTTTGACAAGCATGTTGCACATGATGGGTGAGCAAATACCTACACTCTAATTAAGGATGGAATGAAACATAAGTTGAAGCCATTAAAGGATAAAGAAGAAAAGGTATGTAGTGCTGCTAGAATATATTTTGTTGATGGAAAAGAGTTACTTAAAGGTATGAAGCATGAGCATATGTATTTTTCTATAATTCCTAAAGATAGTAAGGAAGAAGTAGAGGATGTCCCTGTAGAGGTTGCAAATATGTTGTGAGAGTTTTATGATATTTTATTAGATAATGTACTTGATGGATTTCCCCTAGTGAGGAAGATCAGTCACCAGATGGATTTGGTTCCAAGAGCCAGTTTTCCAAACAAGGTAATGCACAGAATGACACCAGTAGAAAGTGAAGAGTTGAATAGGCAAGTTCATGAGTTGTTGCAGAAGGGGTTGATTTGAGAGAGTTTGAGTCCATGTGTTGTACCAGTAGTATTAGCACCTAAGAAGAATTGAGAATGGAGGATGTGCACAGATTCTCATGCTATCAACAAGATCACAATAAAGTATAGATTTCCATCGCCAACGATGGATGATATTATGGACTATTTGAGTGGAGCTAAGTATTTCACAAAGATAGATCTAAAGAGTAAGCATAATTAGATTTGTATCAGAGAAGGTGACGAGTGGAAGACTACTTTCAAGACAAGGGAAGGACTATGTGAATGGTTAGTCATGCCTTTTGAGCTAACCAATGCACTAACCACTTTCATGAGGCTCATGGATGAGGTATTGAAGGAGTTTCTAGGTAAGTTTGTCATTTTTTACCTAGATGATATTTTGATCTTTAGTGAGACATTGGATGAGCATTTGATTCATATTTGCAAGGTGTTTGAAAGTTGAGGGAAGAAAAGTTGTTGATAAACCTAAAGATTAGCAGTTTTGTAAAGGAGTTGGTGTACCTAGGATTTGTAGTCTCTAGAAAAGGTCTAAAAATGGACCCAAAGAAAGTGAAGGCTATCCTTGAATGGCATACTCTAAGGAGTGCGATAGAGGTAAGATCTTTTCATGGACTTGCTACTTTTTACAGAAAGTTCATAAGAAGTTTTAGTAGTATTTGTGGACCCTTGATTGAAACAATGAGAGGAGATAGGAAAGAGTTTAAGTGGATTGTAGGGGTAGATAAAAGTTTCAATCTATTCAAATAGAAAGTTACTAAGCAGCCTGTTTTAGCACTTCCTAATTTTAACAAGGTGTTTCAAGTAGACTGTGATGCTAGTGGTACTACAATAGGAACTATTTTGAGTCGAGAAGGTAGACATGTTGCTTATTTTAGTGAGAAGTTGAATGATGCAAAAAGAAAATATTCTATTTATGATTAGCAATTTTATGCTATAGTTAAAGCATTGAAGAAGTGGAGACACTATCTTCTTCCTAAGGAGTTTGTTTTGTATACTGATCATCAAGCTTTGCAATATTTGAATAGTCAAGGAAAATTAAACCAAAGGCATTTAAAGTGGGTTGAGTTTTTGCAGAGTTATACATTTTTTTTGAAACACAGGAGTGGTAAGTCTAACAAAGTCACAAATGCTCTTAGTAGAAGACAACTTTTTTTGAAAGAAATACAGACAGAGGTGTTGGGTTCAAGGAACTTAGTACATTGTATCCAGATGCTCCTAATTTTGGTGAAGCATGGAAGGCATGTATAGAACCTGTTATGCTTGACAAGACAAAGTGGTTGGATTTCATTATCTAGGATAATATGTTGTTCAAAGGAAGCCAATTGTGCATTCCCAAAAGTTCAATGAGAGAAAATCTCATCAAGGAGAAGCATAGTGGAGGATTGGCTAGACATTTTGGCAGAGATAAAACTATAGCCTTGGTTGCTAAAAATTATTACTAGCCATAGTTACAGAAAGATGTGATGAAGTCTGTACAAAGTTTCCAAGTATGTCAGATGGCAAAAGGAGTAAAGCAAAATACAGGGTTGTATCAGCCATTACCTGTACTAGAGAAGCTATGGGAGGATGTCAGCATGGATTTTTTTCTTGAATTACCATAGACCCAGTGTAGGCATGATTCTATTTTTTTGGCGGTTGACAAGTTTTCAAAGATGGCACGTTTTATTCCTTGCAAGAAGACTAGTGATGTTGTTCATGTAGCAGAGTTGTTTTTCAAAGAAGTGGTGAGACTACATGGTCTGCCAAAGAGTATAGTTTCAGATCAAAATACCAATTTTTTTAGATATTTCTTGCTTACATTATGGAAGAATTTGAAGACAAATTTGAAGTTTAGTTCATCACATCATCCATAGACTGATGGACAGACAGAAGCTGTGAATCGCAGTTTGGGAAACTTGCTAAGATGCTTGGTTGGAGATAAACCAAAAGGATGGGATATGATTTTACCATAGGCAGAATTTGCATATAATAATTATGTTAATAGGAGTACTGGTAAATCACCATTCTAGATTGTATACGGGAGTAGTCCCAGAAATGCTTCTGAATTGAGGCAGTTGGATAAAGGAGAGAAAAGTAGTGCTGAAGCAGAAGATTTTTTTGAACATTTAAACAACATCCATGAGGAGGTGAGGAAGCACATCATAAAGATGAATACATAATATAAGGCTAAGGTAGATGTGAAAAGGACATATAAGGAATTTTAGATTGGAGATAAAGTCATGGGTCATTTGAGAAAGGAGCATTTTCTAGTAGGTACATATAATAAGTTGAAGATGAAGAAGTTTGGATTGTGCAAGATAGAGAAGAGGCATGATTCTGGAAATGTGTATGAAGTGGAGTTGCCTACTGAATTGAATATTTCACTAGTATTTAATATTTTAGATTTGATAGAGTATTATGAAGGAGGTGATGGAGATGAAGTTGCAGAAGTGTAGTGGAGCATTCTAGTAGCTAGTTTGGTTACAAAGGAGACTAAGGAAATACTCGACAATCATATTGGAAAAAGTACCAAAAACATAACTTACGAGGAATATCTGATAAAATGGAAAGGGAGACTAGTAGAGGATTCATCATGGCTAGCAAGGGAGGAGGTTAATTGTCTTGGTTTTCCTCTAAAAACCTGAGACGTGATAGGGTCACTTCTCAAAATTACCCTAGGTGTCTGATGCAAGAGCATCCTGGGTGTAAGGGCAATCTTGCATCACACAAATTTTTTTTTATCTTCAGTCATTTCTATTTTAATAAGGGCTAGTAGATAAGGTGGTTACTATTTATGTGAACTTTTTATTTTTAGTAAGTTTATCACATGAGCTTGGAATGTTCTCATTTTCTACAAGATGGTTCATTTTAGAGATATAAGCCTACCATAAAAATCTCATTGCTTCAGCTTAAGTATCAGAGAAGTTATTGTGGATTTTCGGTGGAAAAGTTTGTAGAAAAATCTTCAAGCTCACCATTGGATGCCTTAGAGTGCCCTGATGAGGTCTGAAAGCTCATAAGAAGGGTGCTAGTGTGATTTTGAGCCTGTAGATTAGGAGCTGGCATTTCTGAAAAGTGGTTATGATAGCCAATCAGAGAAACAGTTTGAGAGTTATCGCCTTCTGAAGTTAGGCTACCCAAAAATTCTAAAATAATTTTCACAGATGTATTTGGTCAATTCTATATGTTTTTTTAGGGTTTTTCAGCCCTAGGTATTAATTTTGAGCATCTAGAACCTTCTCAGTCGGCATAAAACTACCTATTTAAGAAAGGCCTGAACATTGTCTAGAGCAACTCTGGGTGATAGTTCGCAACCTCTCTTGCAAATTATTGTACTAAAGGCACCCATGTGGGTTAGCATATTGTACTTATGAATTCTATAATTTTGCATTTGCGGCTCAAATAAGAAGTCCATATTTTATTCTCGCATTTGTTGTTGTTTCTTTGTTTAAATTATGAGTTTATGGTATTAAGAGGAGCACCCTACATCATAGTGTTTCCATGCTCATTCATAAAACTATCAAATTTAAGATACCATTTTCAAGATGCTTGCATCAAGCCATATAAACTTTTCTTCAATTTGCACACTAGGTTCTCCTTACCCTTTACCTTAAATCCCTACGACTGCTCAATATATATTTCTTCATGCAAATCACCATAAAGAAATTAATTTTAACATCAAGTTTCTCCAAATGAAATTCTTCAACAACCACAATACTTAAAACAAAATAAAACAAAATAAATAGAAGTCATTTTAACATCTGGAGAAAATAATTCATCAAAATAAATGCCCTTTTTTGTACAAATATTTTTACAACTAACTTGGCTTTAAATATTTTTGTACCTCCATCCTCTTCTTTTAGCTTGTAAACCCATTTACTCTATAAACCCCTTTTACCAACAGGTAACTTACATAAATATCAATTCTAATTTTTCAGCAAAGAGTCTATTTCTTCTATCATAGCAGGCTCGTTGAATCTTTGTATCCACCTGCACAACTTCATCCTAACATTCTGGTTCACCTACATCTATTAATAAAATAAAATACAAAGATGGAGAAAGTTATTATGCATGTCTACTTAGCCTTGTTGACCATCTAACATTCAATGGGGTTTGTGGTATTTATTGTTGTTATTGTTGTGGATTGTAAGGATCTATTGGAACATCATCTTTTAGAGTATCATCCAACACTACATAATCATATTATTTCTTCCAATACTAGTGCAATAGATCTTTGTACAATATTTTCTCATTAAATATGAAATCCTTGTTGCTTACAATTTTATTTTTTAAATCCCAAAACCTATAATCAAATTCATCAATGCCAATTTCAACAAATACATGTTTCTTTGATTTAGCTTTTAGATTGGTTATGTTTTTAGAATCTATATGTGTAAATGTGTCATAATCAAACATTAAGAGAAAAGAATAAATCACCTTCTTCTCAACCCATGCTTCCTCTGGAATACCATAGCCCAAAAAGTGTAGAGGGACCTTTTTTTATCAAATATATAATAGTATTGACAACCTCTTCACACATGTTTAAGGACATCCCAACATGAAACCTCATACTCCTTATATGCTCCATTATTGCTGTGTTGATGTGTTTAGCCACTCCATTTTCTTGTGGGGTCTTTGAAATAGTTGTCTACCTATGAATACCATTAGTGGAGTAATAATATTCAAAACATTTAGTGCAATACTCACCACCATCATCAAATCTAAGAGATTTTAAACTTTTACCAGTCTCATTCTCAACCAAGCTTTTCCATTTCTTAAAAGTTACAAATACATCAGATTTCTATCATAGGAAATAAACCAATAATTTTCTATTTTCATTATCAATAAATGTAACATAATAATCAAATCCACAGAGAGAAGATACTTGAGATAGTCCCCTTACATTTGTATATACAAGCTCTAATTTCACAGTTTTCTTTTCCTTCTCACTCTTCACAAGACTAACTCTCCTTTACTTTCTATACACACAACTTTCACAAAAATCCACATTGACAATTTTAGACCTTATAAAACTTTCTTTGAATCAAGAGACTTAATGTTTCTCACCCATGTACCCAATTTTTTTGTAACATGGTGTTGTTAAGAATCTATAGCAATTGTTTCTCCCTACTCAACTATAGCTATCGTTCCTGAACCTTCATTTTTTTTGAAATAATTAAAGTAGAAGGAATAGTATGACCTATACAAATATATAAGGTACCTACTTTCACACCTTTTTCTACTGCTAAATAACCTTTTGAAACCTTCCAAATTTTATCCTTAAAAGTAACTGTTCAACCCTCATCATCCAGTTGTCCTACTAAAATTAAATTCCTACTTGGTCTTGGAATATGTCTGACCTCTTGTAGTAGCCAATGATTCTCATTCTGCAACTTAATCATAATTTTCCCCTTTCCAAAAATCTAATAGGTTTCACTATCTCCCAAATAAAATATCCCAAATTTCCCTTGGACATAATCAAGAAAATAACCTCCATGGGGAGTAGCATGAAATGAAGCCCTTGAATCTAATACCTTTGTTTCCTTATTATTTGTATTTCTTCTTGTGTCCTAACTTCCCACAATACTAGCAATCTCTTGGTCCTCTGGATTGAGACCTCTTTCCCTTTGACCTTCCTCTTGATTTCTAACAATTTCTACAATTATTTCCTTTTTCATTTGTTTAGCCTCTGCTTTGTGCATTCTAAACACTTCATAATGTAGATGCATCTGATCTTTTCCTGCAAATTTCCTCACTCATAATTACATCAACCACATCATCAAATTTTAGGGCATTAGAACCATAAATAGAATTACTCATAGCCATTCTAACTTTCAGGCAAAGAACATAGAATATAGATAGCATTAATTTCTTTGTCAAAATTGATATTTATAGAAGAAAATTGACCGATTACCATAATAAACTCACTTAAATGATCATTAATAGATCCATCTTCTAGCATATTTGCAATAAATAAATTCTTCATGAGAAATCCTTGTTTGAAGTGAAAATCTTTTCATACAAATTTTCTAGCATTTTCCTCAACTCTTTCATTATCTTTTCTTTCGTAATATTAAATGTTGCCAATTGCACCAAGCATAGAAAAATAATTCCAAGTGTCTTTCTATCTAGACTAACCCAATCCCCATCTATCATACTTGATGCTTTCTTGGCCTTTCTTGGATGGCCACCATAAATCCTTGTGATAAATATAATCATCCATTTGGATTTTTCATAACTAAAAGTTCGACCCATTAAACTTCATAATCTCTAGCTTACCTTCGTCTTCCATTTCTCTCACTCAACCATGAGACTCTCACTCAACTACGAGACCATCTTGTAGAGGATAAATGAAACAACCTTGGTATAATACCACTTGTTAGGAATAACAAGACATAAAAAATAATTACATGCAAATATAACCTATATTCGAAAATAATAAAGTGCACAAAAGAGAACACAAAATACAAAGATTTAACGCAGTCCACCCAATCCCTAGGCTATGTCAACAAAAAGTAAGTCTGATATTATTATTATCCAATTATTTCAAATTGATTGCAATATGCAATCCCTTATAGGTCAATACCACTGCAAGAATCTAGTAAATCATCATACATTATGAAATCCCTAATGCTAAGCCATTTTATAAAAGTTTGGCACTTACAAAATTAGGGCTAGAATAAGTCATCCAATAGGGAAAAAGCTCTCTATTCTTTTTACAATAAAAACTCATTTGAGATTTTGGGGATGCTACACTTGAAAACCCATACAAGGGTATTGCCCTTCAAACCCACCCTATATCATGATGGGGAGTGCATCTAGGGATTTTCCCCAAGACCTTGCAAGGGGCACTACCACCAAATCCACATAGAAATATCTAGGGGAAAACCATGCCAAATAAAGTAAATAAAAATTAATCTCTAAGTTTGATTAGGCTCCACATAACAACACCAAGACTATGAGAATTCCACATGGGCTACTTCTCTTCCTAATTAACCCATTGTCAAGGAGTTCTTGAACTTGTTTGGATACCTCTTCATTTTTTTGTGGTGTCATTTTATAAGAAACTTTATTAGGCATAGAATCCCCTGGAATGAAGTTTATTTTATGACTTATGGATCTCTTGGTGGTAAATTAGTAGGGGTCCCATCAGTGATTATGTCCTTAAATTGATCTAATAGAGTTAATACATCTGTAGTAATACTCACCTTCTTATCTTTCTCCTCTTCATTTGGTTTTACAACTATATCAAACCTAACTCCTCCCTCTTTTAGAGTACTAAAGAGATATTTTTATCCTACAAACATAACATTAGGGTCAATAGACTTACCCTCTTCTCCATCTACTAAATATTGTATCCTATATGTGACACCATCTTTTTGTAAAGTATAAGAGTTCTTTTCTCCATTTTTTTTTTGTGGTCATACTATCATGGCCTAACCAACTATAGGTGTTATGCACCCACTAGAAAAACATCACATAAAAGCTTACCCTTATATCCTCGTATGGTGAACTCCAACCAAGCTTTCTCATTCACTAGAACATGTTGCATTTTATTAACAAAAGTAACCCTATATGGGTTAGTAGGTGGAATTCTTTTTATTTTCAACTCGCTTACTGTCTCTTCTAAGATTATGTTATGTATAGACCCTGAGTCTATAACCACCTCACCTGCCTTACCCATGATCTTGCACTTAACATTGAATAAGGCTCTTATCTAGATTAAATCTACCTTCATATGCTCTATTATTAGAATCCTTCTAACCACGAGGTTCTCTCCAACCCCTGAACCTAAATTCACCTCTGGTGATTTCACACTTGCTATATCCTCCTAGATATAATTTGTTCTTCTATCTCCTCCTTGGTATGAGTAAGAATTCTTGAGTCATTTATAGGAATGGTTCCTGAGAAGATGACAATTATAGCACTTCATTGAGTGGAAATAGGATCATCCCCCTAATTCTCTAGACCCACCTCTGCTACTACTGCTAGACCACCTTCCTCTGTAGCTACTCCTGCTATTGGAATCCTCAATTTTTTATGCCAACTTGGATTCCCCCTAGGATCTTTGGTAAGTTCTACTTCCTCTATGACCTCTAACATCTCTTCCTCTGCCTATATCCCTATTAACTTTCTCATTTTTTTAAACCCATCTTCTCCACCTTTAGTGCTAACTGATAACACCTTTTAATTATGGTAGGACTTAGCAAGCTAATCTCATCTTATATATTCCACCTCAATCCATTCAAGTATCTTGAAACCTTTATACTCTTCTCCTCTACCACATTATATCCCAAACACAATCTTTGAAACTCTTTAGTGTATGTTTTAACATCAAGATCCTTTTGTCTCAAATTTTTCTTCTTTCTATGAAGTTGGATCTTAGCCCTTAGTTATGTAAGTTTCTTTGATCTTGGAAACCATATTTCTCTCTCTATATATGTGTGTGTGTGTGTGTGTGGATAAACTTCCACTAGGTTAAGTTAACCCCTCTTAATCTAGATCTAGCCACCTTCACCTTTTGTGCCTCACTCACATCTTTACATTCAAAGTGGTTTTCTAGATCCTCTATCCACTCCATGACCATATCAGGTTATATCTTGCCAATAAAAAAGGATATGCATTTATTTCCTTAAGGAAGAGTTATTCTTGTGATACAAGGTTTGGTTCAGGCACCTCATCTTCTATTTCCACTTATTTTTGTCTTTCTTTATCCTCTTTCTCAGTAACTTTAATTGTTACTCTCTATCTTATTTTCCACTTCACCAAACTCAGTTTCTAACTCGTGAAGCTTCTCCTTCAAGAATTTATTATCCTCTTCTTGGTACTCTACATTCTTGGCCAAATTTTCATTAGTCACCATGGTAGAATCACTCACTGACTCAATTGTTAACTCTTTGATAACTCTTTGCTCCTAGCGAGGCTATGGAAAAGATTTCCTAGGGAAGGAGTGAAAGAATAGAAAACATCATCACCTAGCCTCCAAAAAGAGGGAAAATAATGTACATAAACTCTACTTTCATACCTCTAAGTGCCTTGAAATTTCCATAGTGGGGTTTCAAAGTAGAGACATTTTATTGGACTCAACTTGTCTAGTCCAATGAACATGAATCAGAGATTGGAATTTTATTTACACAAACAAAACTTAACAAGATTCAATACTAAAGTGCATAATTCCAAGAAATAGTATACCCTAACTTCATACAATGGAAAAAATTGCAATTTCAATCCATGTGGCATGAAATGAATCAATTGCATTGAGATTGTGAGCATTCATTGCATTGATATTGTTAAAACTTCTAAACTTCACCCAACCCCTATAAAATATCATGGAAGGCCTTAAATATGTCCTCCCATCATTTCTAAACCATTCATTTTGGACCCATAACTAATTGTAGGTGAGATGTATATTGTTTCAAAAAGTTACAAATGATGTCATGACAATATTTTTGCAACTTGTGCAACTTTTCATTTCCTCATGAAAAAGTATCACCTACGGATGAAGAATGATGGGATATCACCCCCTTAAACATGATAATTTTGTTCTCTTTTGTGCCATTTTTCATCCTATGCCCAATTTGGCTTGTATGGAAACTTTTTCCCAACTTTAGCAATGACACACAAACACACTCAAACCTTCACAAACTTACATATTGGACTCTTGAATAGACCTATTCTCATCTTGACCCTTATTTTATCTTGCACAAAAAAAGTTGACATTTGAAAACACATAACCCCTAGGAGCTCTTGCATCACAACTCCAAAGGATTTAGAGGGTATACAACATGTTCAGGATGAGGCTAGACAAAATAATCAGAAAGTATGTGGGCCCATCAGGTAAAGAAAACCCCTATAATTTTATTTAATTAACAATTACTTGTAACAATGATAATAAAAAAAATCATGAATTTAACACATTTCTTTGTTTTGCGAAAAACCGCCCTATGCATAGATGTCCTCATCATGATTACATGACTAGGCATACATTAAAATTTCACCTAGAGGACACAAGAACAAAATAGGGGAAAATGATGCTCCACTTAGTCTTTACCTATCTTGAAAAAGGGAACAAAACAAATGATTGTAATCTTATTATTTGTTAACAAATGGAATTTATGTGTTAATGAATATTACGTGATAATGAATGAATGTTATCTTTTATTAATGGATGAAAGAATAAATGAATGTCATATGTTAATAGGGAATTTACAGTGATATTAGGGGAAGTGGAGATGACCCAAATGAGCTTCCACCTTCACATGGTTGGCCTTGTTAAGTAGAGAACATTAAAATATATTGGAAATGAAAAGAATCTCAATAAGGTAACATACTTTTCACTATTTAATTATGCTCTACTATTAATATTGTTGAATAATATGCATTGAATCTTAATTTTAGGATTTTTTTGAAAAAAGTAGTGCTACTAATGTATTAGGAAATCTTGTACTTGTAGATATTGTCATTTATCTTTAAGACCAGGTTTGGTTCGTTGGAACAACATATGAAACTTTTTTTATACATACATTTTGATTGTTTGAAATTAATAAATTTTAGAGATTTTTTCTAGTTGTAGTGCTTGTTGTGGTTTCACAACACACACCTCATTTCTCCTAGAAATGGGAACCCCCTAGTAATTTTTTTTTCTCTCCCAAATGCCTAGTTCGGGTCCTGGGTCATGCGCTCAATCAAACCTGCACCTTCACACATCTAGAGGTGCACCTCAAATTGGCAATATACATAAAATCTAAGGCACCAAAGATGTGCACATCACATTTTCTCACCCTTGATAAAAATAAAACCTAAAAAGAAAAGGACAAAGACAAATAAAATCATCAAGGAAAGGTGTGCACATGCACACCTTTTTACAGAAGTAAAGACACCTAAGGTAATGGTGCATAGATGTGCACTTTGTCAAGGTGCACATTTCTATACCATTTTTAACACTAAGTTCTCCTTTGCACATAGAGCATAGGGTGTGCATGTGCACACCCTTAGCAAATTCAAAAGTGAAGTCCCCTCCCCACATAGCACTTGTACTAAGTGCATGTACACAACTACACCAAAAGATTCTTGGAATGCCTTTTTAGCACACCTAGTGCACCTATTAAGGTGTGCAAGGTGCACTATTTTGCTTTTCAAGGTTATTGGGGGGATTGAGCTAGTTTTTCTCCTTTTTTATGCTTTGGGCTAGGTTTTTTAGTGAATAGGGTTTGTGTTTAGATTGAATTACAAATCTCCAAACTAATGTATTTATTATGTACAAATAAAATGGCATCCTCATCATCCTCACTCACATAAAAGATGGCTCCCAAACTAGTAGCATTCAAATACGAAGGTGCACCAAAGAAATCTCATTTTCAAGATGGACATACAAAAATATAAGACACTAAACTAGAATACATTGATTGGAATGCATTCCTCACCATCTACAACAAACCTAAAGAGAGATCTATAATGGTGTCAGCACTTATCATATCAGGTTTATTTAATGCGACATCACATCCTACATCTTTGTAGTTGTATGAACTCATTATGACATTGGTAGATCACTATGTTATTGTAGAGAAGGTTGTCAAGAGTGTCACAGGCAAGATAGTCCTGGACTTTCGACCTTGCAATATTGAGAAAGTCTTCCATTTTCCTAGAGTCGATCAGTACTTATAAATATCCTATGAGGGAGCAAAAAGATGGTACCAAGAGAATGAGAAAGAGGCCTAAGAGATAATTCAATCATCATTTCTAATTGATAGAATACCAGCAGGCCATAGAATTGGAAAGGTAGACATGACTTGAGGTTATATGAAGGATGACATTGGATATGCCATAGTGCTTTTGAGCAAAGTCATGGGCTTACCAACAACTAGACATCTTAATATCTAGATGGTCCACTTCATTGAAACTATTAGGATGGCAAAGATACCTATTGACTAGGCCACAATGCTTAGTGATAACCTAGATGAGTAGATATCACTAACCATTCAAACTTGATCCAGATCCAAAGGTTTTTCCCCTACAAGCCACAATGCAACCTATGAAAGGAAAAGGTGTAAAGGTCACAGTGCCCACTTTCGTGGCTCAATCCCAAGTGAGACTAGAAATGATTCATAAACATGAGTAGGAAATTGAGTATTTTGAGGTAGATAGGAGAGTTAAAAGGAGGAGAGATCCAACAATAGCCAAGAAGAAAGTGGATCAAGTACAATTACCTCAACAACCACAACAGAATCTAGTACAAGTACAACCCCAAGATGAGTCGGTAGCTCAAGCCCAAGAGGCTGAGCAAAGACCTCCCCCAGAATAGGAACAAGAGGGGAAAGGAGAGGAAGGAAATAGGGTGCCACTAGGAGGGAAGGAAGAGGAAGAAGCCTCCCCCTCATCTCTTAAGAAGACCAAGGTTCAATTCATTATGGGAGATCCATGGAAAAGAAGAAAACTGAAGAAAATGAATACTCCTCCGCCACAGGTACCTAAAACCATTCCTAAGGGTGAAAAAGAAGAAGAGGAGGAAGAACTTGATAATGTTCCCTTGATTCAAAGGACTCAATTATCTAGGGCCTTGGAAGAGGAATGAATAAGGAGTTCTACTCTAATGCCACCATCTGGTCCAACAAAACTTGCTTAGATTACAACTTCTAAGGATGAGCAACAATAGTGGATCATAGACATGGAGGATCAAGGGACCAATGTCTTTAACCTCTTAGATTTTGATTTCATGCTTGTTGGCACTCAGATGGTGGGGGAGAAAATAAGGGATACTCCAAGGAGTCAACCCTTAGGCAAGGGCTAGAATCAAATACCACCTCTTCCTCAAGGACCTTTTGGCCTACCCTCACCACCATCTAAGGATTTTTTGATTATGGACAAATGATCAATGACATCACTCCCTCTGACTATTGAAGTAGGAGAACAGGCACTAGAGGAAGAAGAACCTCAACAAATGCAGTCCAATGAAGTATTAGAGGAGTGGAAAATACTAAAAGAAGAACCCCAACAATCTCCTCGTGATATCAAGTCTAGGACCTTAGCCCAATACAATAAAAAGACTCAAATAGTGATCTTTCTCAACCAAAAGAGATTCCAAAGAGGACTGATAAGGGAAAAGGACCTGCAGCATGAGCCCCCTCATCAATCAAATATATATCTCCAATGGGCACTACACTCACTTGGCTAAAGAGGGAGGTAATGATTTGATAAAAGAGGTAGTTAAATGTAACTACTAAGGAGGGAATGGAGGAGCTATTAAGAGCCATCAAGGAGCTTGAGCCACCTATGGGTGATGTGCAACCATTGGCCTTCATCATCATGAACCAAGATCAAGACTTGCTTGCACACATAGTCATCCCTCCTCAACTTGCTGATACAAAAGATTTGACTCCTAAAGACTATACAATTAAGGAGGTCCTATTAGGGAAGCCCATAGTAGATACTACCAAAGTTTTGATCACTATGGGTGTAAAAGAAGTGTTCAAACACATGGACATAAATGAGTCAGAATTGGTAATGTTGTGGAAGAAAAATGAGATTATGAGAGACTTTCTACATGGAATAGCAATAGAACCAGATTATCCAAAGATCACTCTTGTTGTGGCATTAGAGAGGAAGGAAAAAGGGGATAATTTAGATGGATCCATTTTTGAGAGCATGTTAGCAATGGCATGACAATTTTGAATAGAAAGGTGTACAGATAATAAAAGGTAATTTGAACCTATTGCATTATGATAAGTGTGGATAAACCGATATCTATAGTAAACCAAGATTTTGGGTTGATGGATGTGGTACATACTTGGGAAAAAGACCTACCAATTTTGACAATAATAAAGGGTCATAGGTATCGTACACCCATGGAAGTGTATAAAGCAAAAGAGCTTGATAAGCTCAAAGATTGGATTGAGAAGATAGTTTTCGGTAATAAGGTCATGGAAGAACTTCATGAAGATATTCAAAGGTTAAGGGACAAAATTCAAGAGCATATTTTGGAGGCAGAGAAGTACTACATTTACTACCCTTGAGATTTTTGAAGATGATTCAAAGATAAATCTCAAGTTAGTGTAATCAGTTGTCCAAAAAATTTGAACAATTTTCGAGGATGCTTCATTTGATGAAGATATTAAGAAAGCATTTAACACTGAAGAGGAATTGCTAGAACTGGACACTAAACTGGAGGATTTTGTGGTGACCTGTATGGAGGTCAGTAACTATTGATAGATAGTTAAAGATAAGTATAAAGTGTTGGATTTTTTAGAAGCTTCCCTAGTAGTGGAGAATATAGATAAATTCAAGAGAAAACATTCAAAGATCGCTCTCATATAAAGGGGTACAAAACCAGATGCTAGAAATTTAATTTTGACACTTGGGAAAATTTTGGAATTTTTGACCTTATCATCAAGGTGCACCCGTGTGCTACTCATAGAGGTGCACCAACAATTTTGAAGAAGTAATAGTGCACGGATAGTTATCTACCAATTGCTAATTTAGAGCTTTCCATGCATCGAAAACACATTATGACAGTAGTTCAACTCCTAGAAGTGCCCAGAGAAGGTTAAGCTTCCATTTTTAGAGCTTTTAGTGACTTCTAGATCCTCTTGCAGCTTCCTTCTTATCTACTTCTTCTTTCTCTATTTTAAGTCATGTAAAGGCTCATGTACCCATTAATTGATATAAATAAGGGTGGAGACCTACTTATCACCTTTTAGAGAGTCATTTTGCATATAATTAGAATTTTTTTATTAGTTTTAAGCATATAGTTTCATGAAGATATCTCTCACTCTCAACACAAATTGAGGAGATGATTTCTTATCAATTTAAGAATGTAATATGTATTCCAGGCCATTATTTTGATGAAATCATATATGTTATTGGTGCTCTCATTCTAGGTGTAGTTATTCTTGCTAGAGTCTATTATTTTTGTGAGTTCTTGTTTGTGAATATTAATGGATCCAATGGTTTTGTTGTGTTGATTTGATTGTGTGATCTCCTAGTTCTAGTGTTTGTCATGTTTTGACAAATTATACTAATGTACCGAGTTCAAGAAAAAGATCACCCTATTGTTCCTACATAGCTTCTTGTCTCGCATGAGCACACTTTTTGTGGCCTTGTGATTCAATGAGAAGTGAAATATCTTTCAGTTTTACTAAGTTCCTATCAATGATTGCATCATTGGAATTGAGGAAGTGTTGCTCCCACTTTCATTGGTTTCGTACCCGACATTTTTGATGATTTAACTTGCAAGTGTGTTGATAGCATGGTTTATGTCCATTGGGAATTTCTCTTCCAAGTTATTTTCTTTCATCTCTCACTACCTTATCTTTATTATTTTCTTTTCTAACACTTGGTTAAATTAGGAATTCGTATATTTCCATTGATATATTACATTCATTGAAAAATGGAAATACCAAAAATATATCTCTTTTGCGATTACTTTCAAAACAATAGATTACATATCTTATCTAGAATTGGTTTGAACCAGAAAAGGCCTCCCTATGAACAAATACATTTATCTTCAATTAAGTGGATTTCAGTAGGTCGCAAGATCATCTAAAACCTTAGAGTTGATAGCAGATTAGATTTTTAAGAGAGAAGTTCAAAAGGATTCCTATCGTTAAGCATCATGCAAAAATGACAACTCAATAGTGATAAGGTGGTTACAATATTTATTGTAGTTAAAACATACACGCATCACCATTCTAACATCGACAAAGGATTAGAAAACATATATCTCAAAAAACAAGTGTGCACACATCCAAAACTCTTGGTTTTACAACCTAAGGGCTCAATGTTAAATGAAATTCCCCAAGCCATGAAAGGGAAAATTGGAGTAAAACATGGTCAATAATTTATTTTCATTATTAATTAAAACATGATAGTGTGCAATTTGTTCTCATACGTGCACTTTGTCATTTTTCACCACAATCAATACACTAGGTGAAACAACACCTCAACTAATTTTAAGGTAGCATGCATACTAGTTTGTATGCCACTGATTACACAAAGCACTAGCAAGATTATTCCTTTTTGGAAAACTCCTCACAAGGTTCAACAAGGACAAACAACATATATTAAGGTAGACCAAGTACAATAAGAAAATATATCATTAATCATCTATTTTTTTAGTTCAAATATTATGAGCATACACATAACAAAATAAATAACATCAATTTTGTTCACAATTAAACTAGTAGAACCAAAATGAAACTAGAGACCTTTTCCAATCCACCTAGTTCAAATAAGAGAAATATTATTTCATACCAACGAATGTCAATGCACTTAAAACACTTTGAAAACTTTTAGGAATAATTACACATCCCTAGATGAAGATGAGATAAACTTGGGTTTAGAAGCTCAATTTTCACCTTACAAACTTTCCTAGAAATTGAAGTTTTCATTTCCTTATAACTATTTTTCCTCTTTATGAGTCTTTTTCTCTCCTAGTAAAACCAATTTTTGTTCTAGATGAGCTGTAATATCAAAATAAGGGAACTCTACTGTTGGAGAATGAGAAGATACCAAAATTGCTTTTTTTTTCACAATTCTCTTCATACAAAAATATGGAATAACCACTTAACAATGTGCATATGCTTGGAATTAAATTTCACTAGGTTTTAAGAAACATAGTCTTTTCAACTAGGAAAAAGAACTAATTACAACTTGTCCTATAGCCCTTTATAATTTCATTTTGGAATCAAATTTATTATTCCTTTCAATTCTAAATATTTATATCTATATTATCTCGTCCTTGTTTATTTGTACTTGATAGTGTATATATCAATCGTCTTGATTATGAGATATACATTGACACTCAAGTTTCATTTTTTTCTCTTATGTCATTTTTACTCACCTTTGTTGAAAATTGATTGATACAAGTATGAGAATGTGTTTCAATCATTGTTTTGTCACTGATGTCAAACCTGCTACTTATAGGCAAAACAACTGCTTATATTATTTGAGTACTATCATTTGTTTGATTGATGAAGATGATTTAATCAAATGACGTAACAAGAGCACCTAGAGGAAAGTTTGAGTTATGGTATGTAAAATGAGTACAAGGATCAGTTAAGATAGTGATACTACAATGCATTGATTATCTACATAAGGTTGCAAAGGATGGATACATTGATTAAGTTCAAAAGAACAAGTAAAATGAATTAAGTCTACCGAGCTTAACAATCTACACAATAGCTATTGAGCAATATTAGTTGGAGCCAAGCATAAAGTCAATTAGAGCCAAGAAAAGTCAAATTTTAGTGTATGTTGAGTGATATAGTATAAACCAAGTAAATTTTAGTTGATGTCGAGCACCAATAAACTTTAGCTCGTGTTGAATGATTTAATAGTGGATGTCAAGCAATGCAGTTTGTGTTGAGCATCAGAAGAAAGTTAATGTTGAATGATAGCATTATGAGAAAGATCGTGAATTCAATGAATTTGAGTTGACAAGTTTGATTACTTGAATTGTGTGAACTCTATGGAAGATAAGCTTGATGAGCTAGTGGCACATAATTCAAGATGAACCATTTTGACACAAATTCAAAGAGAATTGAAGGAGAAGTTTCTAGAAGGGAATGAAAAGAAAAGATGGGTAGATTTAATGAATCCTACCTAACCCTAAAATGTATGATAGAGATTGAATGGAAAAAAATCTTAATTTTCTATTTATAGAGATGGTTGGTTAGAAGCAAAGCTTATCATGTATGAGAACCTAAGGATGATAAGGAGTCTAAGTTATTGCTTCATTCAGTGACCAAAGAGAAGATAGTGTTATTGGAAAGCAAAGAAAGAAGGCTTAAGGGTATGAATGCTTGAAGGGTGATCAAGCTATCAGAGCTAAAACATGTGAAAGCCAAGCAGAATGGAGGACTGAAAATAAAGATCTATAATTTTCTTGAGTGTGTTGTAAGTTGTTATCAGATCAAGCCTTACTATTACTCTCTAATCATTGTGCCAGTCTAGGGTAAATCCTTTGGATTAAGGTTGAGCTAACGACCATTTGTAAATCCTATAACCAAGTGACATTCCAAGTGAATGATCTAAAGTCCTCTAACAAGACTCATTCATAATAGGGTGATTGAAATCCTCTAACCATGTCACATTTAATAGTGTACATTATAACCTTTAACAAGGTTGGCCTTTCACAAGGCATCACTTCAAAAGAGTGAGAATGACTAGCATGTTACTGGTGGTTTTTTTCCAAATTGGGTTTCCACATAAAATCATTGTGTCAAATGTGTTATTGAATCTATTATATTTCATGCTTACATTTCTACAAAGTTGATTGGACAATAACCACAAGTTTAAGTGATTGCATGATCTAATAGATGCATGTATTATGAATATGTATTATGGGTATGGGTTCACTAAGATATGAAAAGTTTTATTTATACATGTGGACCTTGGATAACTAATTCACCCCTCTTAGTTATTTTAAAGAATTCCAACATGTTGGAAGATTGGCAAGGTTGGAAGATTGGTTTGATGATGATATGTTACATTCATGACTGAGTTTGTCATTGATGTTAACATAGCATGTTTGATGTCTTTTGTGGTATCTGACAAAAGAACAATAGAAAGATTAAGTTGGTACAAATGACTAGTTGAGCATGATAACCACCTGAGGTTATGGGAGATACTTCCAAGTATCTGGTATATGTAATTAATGTAGGAAGTAGAAAGGACAAGTCTAGAAGAAGTTATGTAAGTTTTGGTGATGTCTGTTCTAAGATAGAGTTTACAAAGGCATGTTCTGGTAAACTTGTTATATCTCCTAGCAGAGTTGATTTCTTGAGGATCGAGGTTGAGGACACAAATAAGATATGTTGAGGATGATGTGGCTAAGCTTTCTCATCATAATGTTGCGTGTAAGAAAAGTTATTCAAGTTTCAAAGCCGAAGATTAAGGTTATTGCTAAGTGTAATGTGTTCTTAATAAGGTCCTATAATAATTAATTGAGAAGGACTAACAGCTGACTTAGGAATTGTTTTAGGGACTTGGTATAAAGGAAGGACATTTTCCTTTATCATTGTTGTGGTCTTCACAACCACGCCCCATTCCTAGTCAGGAATGGGGACCCCCTACTTTTTTCCACTCCCAAACTCATAGTTCGAGAGTCGGGAGAAGAAAATTTGGGTATAGTTAGAGTGTTTGAGTCAAAAAACCATATATATATATACATGTATAAAATTAGAAAACACAAAAAAAATTAAAAAATTAGAAAACCAAAAAAAAAATTAGTTTTTTTTTTTTAAAATAAAATAATAATAATAAAATTAAATAAATAAAATAAAATAAAATTTCTACACGCGTAATTGCACACGCGCGGGCCAGATGTGCACCGCACATTGGCACGCGTGCCTAGGCCCGACCCAGCGCAGGGGCTATAAAAACCCCTCCCCCGCCCTCCGCCTTCTTCATTTTTGTAGGTTGCTTCATTCATTCAACTTAGGTACTGCGCTCAAAACCCTTCCGATGCGCTCCATTTTTATGGCGCCATGGGTGTCACTTTCTCTACCCTGCGCTCGCGCAACTCACCCTTCCAAGCACCGCACAGCCCTTCACACCCACTACGGCCCTTCAAAAACATCCTTGCACGCCCACATGCTATGTGGCCCTTCACACCTGTGCGCAGCTTCCCAACGCCTTCCACACCAACACGCCAACGCACAACTTCATTCGTGCATCGTCGCTCTCAAAACCCCAGTGGCTGCACACTCATCCCTTCCACGCATCATCGCTCTCAAAACCCCCCTATGGTCACACACCTTCTTCGCCCAGCTCCGCTCTCCACTAGCATGTCGTGCAACCCCTGCTTTTGCATTCCACTTACCGTCGCGCCTTCTTATGCAAACCCCCGCGCCATCGTCAAGTCTCTATGGCATGCATCACATCATCCTCGATCGCACACGCCCACAGATCGAGCGTGTAGCCTTTCGCAGTGCCTCCAAGTGTACCACAACCTAGCCTACCACTCAATGTGCACCACCTCCAAACCCTATCCCCGTACGTCATTTCTTCCTCGTGCTCACCTTGTTGCATTGTTGTGCACCACCACTCCAAGGCCCCATGCGCGTCACCACTCATGCGCCCGTGGCAAAAGTTTTATCCACGTGCCCTAAGCCCATTTTTTTAAAAAATTTATTTTTCTTTTTTTTTAGAAAAAAAAATTAGAGAAAAAAAGGGGGGAAATAAAAATTTAAAAAATAAAAAGAAATATTGAAAAACGCCCAAGGGATATTTTTTTTTATGCCTTTTTTTTAAATTTTTTATTAGGAGTTATACGCTTTAACTGTGGACTAATAAACTTTTTTTTTTCATTATGTGTAGGTGATCAAATGGCGTCAACATCTGGAGTAGCACCTAAACCTATAGTCTTTAAATTCCAAGGCGTACCATCCAAATCCAGATTTCACAATGAATATGCCGATATCCGAGATACCAATCTAGGATACACAGACTTAGGGGAATTCTTGAAAGCTTGCAACAAACCAATTGGGAGGTTAGATTTGCTATCCGCTTTGATCTGTTCTGGTTTGGTGAATGCAACATCACATCCTATATTAGTGCAATCAGCCGAACTAGTAATGACTATGGCACAACATTTTGTTCTTGATGAGAGAGTGGTGAAAAGTGCGACAAGCGAAGTGGTCCTTGATCTTCAACCCGATAACATTGAGAAGGTTTTCCATCTCCCGAGAGCGGATCAGTTCATCCGGCTCTCCTATGAATTAGCAAAAATATGGTATAGGGATTATACCAAGTAGGTGACAGACATTATACATTCATCCTACCTTATTGAGAGACCTCCTCAAGGAAGGATAACCAGCAAAGTTAATATGACTCAGGGGTATAGGAAGGAGGATATCGATTACTCCATTATCTTTTTGAGCAGAGTCATGGGTTTATCTACAGTAGGACATCTCAGTACTTTTATGGTCAACTTCATTGAGACCATCAAAATGGTGAAGATACCATTGGATTGGGCTACCATACTAAGTGAAAACTTATGTGAGAAATTGAGGACAGTAAAGGAAAAGAAGAAGTTTTTAATCATGTTGTACATTGTATAGTTGCTTGCAGCGAGGGCAACAAATTATCTTGGATTATATAGAAGAGGCAGTATGCAAGATCCCAATGCCTGGTCGTACATTTTTTATCCTCAGCTGGTGAGACAGAAGCTCTCAATACAAAGCAAAGAGTATAGAATTGTGAATGACGCGTTTATCTTTGCAGTCATTCGATTCATAGAAGGGGATTATGCTAAAAGATTATCTGATGAGGCAAAAGCACAGATAACAACTCTTGGGGCCTACTTCATCCAGTTTAGGACATTCATGTATCTGCAGGTAGGTGGTGATACTATCAACCCCAAGAAGCTCCCTGGATATCCAAGTGATAAGTTAGTGCTACTGGAGATTTCTCGATAGATTGAATCAGCATATGAGAGGGTGAAAAGACAAAGAAGACCTTGTTGGACATGGCCTCTCATCATTGGACCATATCAGGTAAAGCAAAAACAAGATATTCTAACCTTTGCGTGGGAATGGGAGAATTATCCCCTTGAGGTACAATTCTCCTAGGATCAGTTTTGATAATGTAGGGAAAGTAGAGGGTATGGCTGGCAAAGAATTTCTTCATCAGGATGCTATTGAAGATCATTGGATGAACGCGATAGATGAATATGATATCTACATAAGGGATTATTGTAGGATGACTTTGTATTTGGCTGAAAAGACTCTCACGCTCAATATTCTAGACGAGATAAGGCAACAAGATTCGAAGGAGCTATTGGATCCTCTATTCAACTTAGACAAAATCGGAGAAAGGCCCATCATGAACGTAGAAGTTGATAGAGAAGAGGGCGATGATATAAATCATCAAGAAAGACATGTGGTTAGGATGACAAAGGAATGGATCAAGCAACCTTTTCAACTTGATCCCATACCTGATATTGTAATATTCCATGCTCAAGCTCGCCTTGAGAAAGGTAGAGGAAGAAAAGTTACAATTCCTACCTTTGCACTCCAGTCTCCCATTAGGCCAGAGACAGTATACCAACTTGACCACCCAGTTGGATACTATCATGCTCTAGAGAAGACAGGAAAGGGTAAAAGGAAGAGGGCTTCCCCACAAAGAGTTCAAGCAGAATAGGGTGAAGTGCAAGCGCTTACCCAGTGACAGGAGCAAGATGTGCAAGGATCTAAGGATATTGGAGCTACTCAAGTCTAGGATAATCCTCCACTACCTCCTTTTGTGCCTTCCCAATCAAAAGAGGAAGAGATTCAACAATCTTCTATGCCTCCTGTGCAAGGGCAGTTAGTATCTCTTGTCACCTCTAAGAAACAAAAGAGGATCAAGATTCGAATGAAGAAAAGACAATAGGTGACTAAGAGAATGGTGCCTTTTCCTTCTATTCCTGAAACTATTCCAAAAGAAGAAGAAGAAAAGGAAGAAGAGGAGACAGATGAAGAGGAAGAAGTGCTAACATAGAGAAGAACCTAACTAGCTAGAGCCGTGGAGGAAGAAAGGAGAAAGAGTATCTCAAGTATGTCACCATCTACTAAGGCAAGACCTTTACAAGTCTCTTCTTCGGAAGATGAAGTGCAGCAGTGGGTAGATGAGAAGAGTGAAGGGAATGATGTATTTAAAATGTTTGATTTTGACTTCATGCCTATGGGAACGACCTTAATTGATGGCAAGATTAGGAGTACTCCTACAAGCCAATCTGAACAAGAAGGCTGGACGCAAATACCACCAGGCCCACAAGGTCCCGATCCTGCTCTCCCATCTTCACCACAAGCTAAGGTGGTAGATAAAGGTTCGATTACTCCTCTACCTCCAAGATCAAAAGAGCAAGTTCAGAAGGAACTGTCACAAGAGGATCAACTAGAACAAAGGGCAACTGATGAAGCGTCAAAGGAGGGACAAATAGTTGAATGTTCTCAATCACCTCCCCAAGATACTGAAGTGCAAGCTACAAGATCCACGGAGATCGAGCAAATAGAACGAGAGCCCTCACTGACAGAAATAACTCCAACAAGGAGCGATAAGGGGAAGGAAATTGTAGAACATTCTCCTTCATCTTTAATAAGAAGACCTCCAGCTAAACACACTCCAAGGTGGATACAAAAGGAAGTGATAAGAAGTGCCAGACCCAAATTTTGAGCTTCAAAGGATGACATTTATGAGATTGCAGAAATTTTGAATAAACCTGAGTCCCTGGCACATGAGGCAATATCATTGACATTTGTTACAAGTACACGGAATAGTTCAAAGTTGTTTTCACAGGTAGTCATTCCTCTTAGAGATACAGATGTAGAAAGCCTTGGTCCTAAGGATTATGAATTGAAGAATGTTTTGTTGGGAAAACCCACACGGGATGCATCTCGATTGATGGTGACTATGGGAATCAAGGAAATCATGAAGAACATGGGGGAAGATGAGATGGAAATCCAAGCACTTTGAAGGCAAGTTGAGATCCTAAAAGGATATTTGGCTGAAGTTGTTGGTCCTCTCGATCCCAAGCATCCTGAAGAAACTTTAAACACTGTTCTTAGAGAAGGTGGAGCAGTCCATATGAATCCATTTTTGAGAGCCTGTCAGCAATGGCAAGAGAGTTTTGAAGAGAAAGGAGTGATGATTATCACAACAAACCTGAAGATGTTGCATGCTAGACAAGAGAATGTGAATAAAATGGTGGCGATTTTGAAGTGGGACTTCAATATCATTAATGAAGTACAGGCTTGGAGCAAAGATTTGCAAAATCTCAAGGCCATAAAAGGACAAAGGAACTGAACTTTGGTCTATGTATATACAATAGATGAGTTAGATATGATTGATGATTGGATAGAGAAGATTTCAGATAGCAATAAAGTAATGGAAACATTACATGAGGAAATTCATCGGCTCAAGGATCAAGCTCAGGGACAAATTTTGGAAGCAGAGAGGCACTATAGTGGTGCCTGTTTGGATATTTTTGAAGATGATGAATGCGAGAGATTGCTACCTGTAGATGTAGTAGCAGAGAATTTTAAGAGGATTTTTGTTGAAGTTAATGATGAGGAGGACATCCAACAAGCCTATAAAACTAAGGAAGCATTGTTAAAATTGGATACCAAACTTGGGGATTTTGCTGATACTTGAATTGAGGTAGACAATTACAGATAAAAGGTCAAGGATAAGTATGAGGCTTTAGATTTACCGAATGTAGCCAAAATCACTAAGGTTCTAGATAAATTCAAGGGCAAACATCTAAATAAACCTTTGGGATGAAGAAGAATAAAACCCAAATGCCAAAATTTTAGTTTTTGACACTTACTGAAATTTTGAGATTTTGACCCTGTCGAGCTCCGCAGGTCCGCAGCTTCGCAGGTCTACAGCTCCACAACTTCATAGGTACGCAGGTCCACAACTTCACAGCTTCACAATTCCAAAGGTGCGCTAACAGTTAACTGCTAGTTCCAAAAATAGAGCTTTCCATGCATTGGAAACACATTCTGACAGCAGTTTGACTCTGATTAACACCCTGCAAAGGATCAACTTCTAATTTTGGCATCTCCAGACACTTCCACTCTGACTCTAAGTTCCTGCATGCTTCTTCTTTCATATTTCTTTATTTTTTAACATGTAAAGGCTCATGCATCTGATTAATGAATATAAAATGGATGGAGTCCTACTAAGCACCAGTTTGATAGGTAGTTTGTATATAATTAGTTTGTTTTATTAGTTTAAAAACATCTTATTGCATGAAGATATCTCTCACTCTCAACCAAATTAAGGAGATGATTTCTTATAAATACCCTATTGTAATTTATAATTGGGCCACCGTTATTTTGCAATAAGATTATGCATTTGGTGCTCGCATTTGGAGTGTAGTTATTCTTGCCTGAATGTGTCATTGTTTTGTGGATTTTATTCATGAAATTGTGATTGAGCAAAAGGTTTATTGCATTATTTTTGGTTGTGCGATCTTTTAGTTCTGGTGTTTGTTATAGATTTACAAATTTTGCTAACATATCGAGCTCGAGAAGGAATCACCAAATTGTGCTTGCATAGCTCTCTGTCTCGCATGAGCACACTTTTCGTGGCCTTGCGATTTGATGCAGAGTGAAACATCATTTGGTTATTGAAATTTTCCATCAACGATTGCATCAGTGGATTCTAGGAAGTGTTGCTCTTGTTTTCATTGGTTTCCTACCGATTCCTCAGAAAGCTTAATTCGCAGTGTGTTGTTTTATGTAGCTTATGTCCGTTATGATTTCAATTTCAAGTTATTTGCTTTCAAATTCAAGTTATTTGCTTTTAGTTTTGTTATTTGCTTTGCTAACCCCTTTGTTAGAATAGGAAATCATCTTAGTTGCATTATTAGATTGCATTCATTAAAAAACATAAAAAATACAAAAACATAGTTCCTTTTTTGGTGTTATTTTGAAACAATGTGCAAATTCTTCATTTATCCAAAGTTAGAATGAACCAGCAAAGGCCTCCTCATGAATAATCACATTTATCTTCAACTGAGCAGATTTTAGTGCATCGTAAGACAACCTGAAATCTTGGAGTTGATTCACAAGATCGACTTTTCAAGAGAGAAATTCGCAAGAATTCTTGTTGTTTAGCATCATGTAAAATGACAGCCCAACAATCATGTGAGGTGTTAAGATTATTTAATGATCGATGATAAATAGCAAAGAATGTGAAGCTAAGCAAAGCAGTGTGGAAGTGAAGGAAACTTCATTACTGAGGTTTTTTTTAGTGATCCAAGGTTTAATATTTGGATCTGAGGTTCATGACTTATTCTACAAGGTCTGATAGTGATTGGTCTGGTTGAAAAGACAAAGGAAAGAAGAAGATATTAATAAATTACTTGTTTGAGCATTGAGCTCTTCTTGTAGTTGAAATTTCATGTTTGGGCAAGGGGCTCTTCTTACATACATTATACTTCAACTCCTAACAATTTTGGCACAACTCTTAACAGGGTTGGAATCTTCTAACAGGGATTCAAAGTCTCCTAACAGGGACTCATTGTACTAAATGTTGTAATAGACTCCTAACAAGGTCTATCCTCTAACAATAAATATTTATATTAGTATATCATTGTGTGGGCATCATTCCCACCAGGGTTTTCCCTTTGATCAAGGGTTTCCCTAGTTAACATATCTGGTGTAATTATCCATGTGCATATTTTTATAGTTGTTGTTTACTTTTGTTTAAAGAAGATAAGTGTTTCAATTATTGGATAACTGATTCATCCCCCCCTCCTCTCACTTATCTTGGTGGACTATTATTTCTAACAATTGGTATCGAAGCATTAGATCCTTGAAGAAAAATTTTAACAACTTTGGGAGATCCATGGTGAATATGTTCAGGAAAGATAGTTCAAAGTTTGATGGAACAAACTATGACAGCTGGAAGGAAAAGATGAAGACACATTTGTTGTGTATAGGGTCTAGGATATTGGATCTTGAAAAAATTAGTAAAAACAATCGTCGAAGAAAATAAGTTGTAAAGTTTCTTTGAAGCAGAAAGAGATCTTTTCATGTGTGACATGAGAGCTAGGGAAGCACTATTGACTGCACTTCCTGAGATTGAGTACAATTAGGTAAAATCACTTCCTACTTCACGTTTGATTTGGAAAGCTTTGGAAAATAGTTTTGAAGGTGATGCACACTCTAAGAAGTTGAGGCTATAAACTTGGGTTTATGCATTTCAAGATGTTAAGATGATGGAGATGAAACTGTAAGAACATATATAGGCAAGATATCAAAAATTATTGCAGGTATTAAGGCTCAAGGAGGAAAAAAAGAAGATGATGAGGTTATATGGAAGATATTGAAGACTCTAACACCACCATTCAAGCCAGCAGTTCAGATGATACAGTTATTGATATTTTTAACCAAGGATTTCACAAAGGAGACATTGCTTGGAAGACTTGAAGCAGTTGAGAATGAACTTAGACAATCCAGAGAATTAATCAAAATAGAGACAGCTTTTAGTTGCTTGAATATTTTACATAACCTATCAAGGAGCATAGGTGCTAGAGGATATTTTGCTAGCAGCAGTAGATCTGAAGATGACAGAAAGATTGATGAATTAGTGTCCCTTTTGGTAAGAAGAGAGAAAGGAGGTAAGAAAATATTTAAATGTTGGACTTGTGATGAGTATAGTCATTATGCATCTAATTATCATAAAAGGGAGGAAAAGTATAAGGGAAATCATAAGTTTATAAAAGATAGAGATTGTTTCTATGCAAATGAAGTTAATGATTTTGATGATCAAGCATTAAGTGCTAGTGATGATGAAATTGGACTTGTGGCAATTAAAGAAGTGTAAGAGTTTGCCTAAGGGAAAAATTCACCCAAGAACTAAGAACTTAAACACAAGCACAACTATAGACCAGAAAGAAAGAGTATGATTAGAATGACAATATGTTCATTCAATATGCGTTGTTTAAGTACACTTTTGAGTACTTGTATATAAAGGCCTCTAAGATACATCTAGAATGCCTCAAAATTAGTGCCATGATATGTCATATAAATAGGCACATGTCCATCAGATATGGGTTATCCTCCATTAAGCATGGAAGTATGTGTGATGATGAGAGGATAAGCCTACAAGGGTGTGACATGCAAATCAATGTTGTAGACACCATGTGCTAAAATAGAGTTGCATACTCCTATTTTGTCAACATGACAACTCAAAAAGGTGTGCAAACTCCTAAGTGTCTCACAAAATAAAATAATAAAATAATGCATTAACCTAAGTAAACTTAAGTAAGTGTAAATAGTAAATGCATATTTACGCCAACAAGAGAAAATTCCAGAGCAGGTAGCTTTGGTATCACAAATTGAGAAGAAATCTAATTGGATAATTGATAGTGGTTGTTCACATCATATGACTGGTGATATGAACAAATTTTTTGACTTCAAAAGTCAGGATGGAGGAATTGTCAAAGTGGGAAACAATGCAACATGTCAAGTAAAAGGTATTGGATCTATAACTCTTGATGGTAAAACTAATATTGAGGATGTATACTTTATCGATGGTTTAAAGCACAATCTTTTGAGTGTTGGACAACTAGTAGACAAAGGTTATCAGTTGTAGTTCACAGAAAAGACATGCATAATCAAAGACAAAGATGGAAAAGTAATTGGAACAGGAACTAGATCTAGAGGTAATGTATTTTAGTTGAATCCCATTGAAATGACATGTTTGGTTGCAAAGGTAAATGACAGTTGGTTATGGTATAAGAGATTTTATCATATAAACTTTGATAGTATTGTGAGGACTAATAAAATGTTTTTTGTTAGAGATTTGACAAATATTGTAAAGCCTACTAACACAATTTGCAAGGAATATGTTTTGGCAAAGCATAACAAAACTTCTTTTCCCAGCAAGAATTTTACTACTACAGCAAAGTTAGAGATTGTACACACAGATCTTAGCCATCCTATAAAGACTAGAGGATTCTATGGTGAAAGGTATTTTATTATTCTTGTTGATAACTTTTCTAAAATGATGTGGGTTGCATTTCTTAAAGAGAAATCTGAGGAATTTGAAAAAATTAAGGTATTCAAGAATAGAGTTGAGAATGAATATAGTGTAAAGATTAAATGTTTAAGATCAAATAGAGGAGGATAATTTACTTCAAATGAGTTTAACATATTTTGTGAGGAAAATGAAATTAAGAGATAGCTATCAACTTTGGGAACCCTTGAATAGAATGGCATTGCAAAGAGAAGAAACAAGTCTGTAACATAAGCAACTAGAGCTATGTTAGTAGAAAATGATGTATTCAAGACATTTTGGAGAGAAGCAATGAATATAATAGTCTACACTATGAATAGAGTTCAAGTCAAGAAGGACACAAACAAGACACCTTATGAACTATGGTTTGGTCACTCACCTATAGTTAAGTACTTCAGAATATTTGGAAGTAAGTGTTACATTAAGAGAGATGATGACATTAGTAAGTTCAATTCTAGAAGTGATGAAGGTATGTTTCTTGGTTATTCATTGAAAAGAAAGTCTTATAGATGTTATAATTAGAGAACTAAGACTATTATGGAAAGTGCTAATGTGAGAATTGATGAGAAATTTAGAGTACAAGAGAGAATGGTTGATTACAATTCAGATAATTATGTTGTTGTTACTAAGCCAAGAAATCATGAGGTATCTCTTGAGACTAAAAATGATTTTCAAAATGAAGGAGAGCAAAGGCAAGAACAAAGCTTGGAACCTTTAGTAAAGCCAAGAGTTGAGATAACAACTCCTACTTCAAGAAAGAACATGATAAAGAATCACCCATCCAAATAGATCATTGAAAGCAAAGACAAAGGTATGATGACAAGAAGTAGAGTTAATGTAGAACTATGCTTGATATCTCAAGTTGAGCCGAAGAATGTAGATGAAGCATGAAAAGATGACTATTGGAAGTAAGCTATGAAAGAGAAATTGGATTAGATAGTAAAGAATGAGATATGGGAATTGGTCCCCAAACTAGTAGATAAGAATGTGATAGGAACTAAATGGGTATTTAGGAACAAGATGAACAAACAAGGAGAAGTTGCAAGAAATAAAACAAGATTGGTATATAAAAGTTACTCACAACAAGAAGGAATAGACTATGAGGAGACTTATGCTCCAGTGGCTAGAATAGAAGCAGTAAGATTATTCTTAGCCTATGTAGCACAAAATAAATTCAAAGTATATCAGATGGATGTCAAGTCAACGTTTCTAAATGGAGAACTTAAAGAAAAGGTATACATTGAGTAGCCCGAAGGATGCCCTTTGACAGATGACAAGGACATAGTATGTAGGTTGAGGAAAGCACTATATGGATTGAAGCAAGCACCCAGAACCTGGTATGCAAGGTTGGACAAGCATTTGACAAAACTCATATATAGCAAAGTTATGGCAAATAGTAATCTGTATTAGAAAGAAACTGATGATGGTTTGATGATCTTGGTAATATTTGTTGATAATATCATATTTGGATGAAATGATGAAGAAAGTAAGTAGTTTATAGAAGAAATGAAGAAAGAATTTGAAATGAGTATGATAAGAGATGAAATATTTCCTAGGATCGTAGATAGTATAGAATAAAGAAGGAATCTTTATTTCTCAAACTAAGTACTTAAAGGATTTAATAAAAAGGTTTGATTTGGAAACATGTAAACCTATTGGAACACCTATGGTAACCAGACACAAGTTATCTACTAAGGATGAGACACCTACTATTGAGTAGAAGAAGTACAGATCTATGATTGGAGGTTTGCAATATCTAACTTACACAAGGCCAAATATAGCAAATCCAGTTGGAATTGTTGCAAGATTCTAGGCTAATCCCATAGAAGCACATTGTGTAGCAGTGAAAAGGATATCTAGATATCTAAAAGGAACTTCAAAATTTGGATTATGGTGTGACAAATCTAATGATTTCACTCTATGTGCTTATACTGATGCAGATTGGGTAGGCAATATGGATGATATAAACAACACTAGTGGAGGAGCTTTCTTTCTTGGAGAAAGATTGGTTTCTTGGTTAAGCAAGAAGCAAGATTGTACATCTCAAAGTACATCAAAAGTAGAGTATGTTGCAGTAGCAAATAATTGCAATCAAATTATCTAGATGAAAAAAATGCTGAAGGATATAAGGATAGAAATCAATGAACCTATTGTTATACATTGTGACAACACAAGCATGGTAAATATGTCTAAGAATCTAGTATTGCATTCAAGGATGAAACACATTTCTATTAAGTGTCATATGTTGAGAGAAAAAGTTATAGAAAGGAAATCAAATTGGAGCATGTGAGCACTAAAGAGTAGATTGCAGATATATTCACTAAGCCTCTTCCCAAAGAGACTTTTGAGTATTTTTGAGGTATGCTTGGGGTTATCCCCCTTCCCACATCAGAGTAGAAGATGCAAGAGTGCATCAGACTAGGATAACAAAGCTCCATTATTTATCTAGACTGGATGTTGATGCTTCCTATATGGGGGAGTATTTGTGATGGATAGAGTCATTTAGGACTCTTATTGATGTTGTTTTGAATAGTTTATTTTGACACTTAAGCTGAGTAAGTATTAGTTGTTGCAAAGTTTGATGCAGAGATGTTGGTTGTAGAAACCTTTGACATTGATGTCAATGGGGGAGAAGTGTGGTATGAAAAAAATTATACTATGGGGGATAAGTATTGCAATAGGGAGAAGTATTTCAAGAAAGTATTACACTAAAGGAGAAGTTTGGAATGAATTTTTAATAACAAGTTTGGTAATGAGCACATTGAGGTATATCAATGGAGGAGTATGATTGATGAAGAGGATTTGAAGATTGCCTTTCTTTTGTTGGTATTCTTAGAACTAGATGTTTTTCGTCTATGTTGCCATCAATGCCAAAGGGGGAGATTGTTGAAAGATTGTCAAGATTGGAAGATTGGTTTGATGATGATATGTTACATTCATGATTGAGTTTTTCATTGATGTCAACATAGAATGTTTGATGTCTTCTATGGTATCTAACAGAAGAATAGCGGAAAGATTAAGTTGATACAAATGGCTAGTTGAGCATGATAAACACCTAAGGTTATGGGAGATACTTCTAAGTATCTAGTATATGCAGTTAATGTCAAAAGTAGAAAGGAAAAGTCTAGAAGAAGTTATGTAAGTTTTGGTGATGTATGTTCTAAGATAGAGTTTACATAGGCATGTTCTGATAAACTTGTAGTATCTCCTAGCATAGTTGATATCTTGAGGATCAAGGTTGAGTACATGAATAAGACATGTCGAGGGTGATGTGGCTAAGCTCACTTCTCATAATATTGCATGTACATAAAGCTATTCAAGTTTCAAAGTGGAAGATTAAGGTTATCGCTAAGTGTAACATGTTCTCAGCGAGGTCCTATAATAATTAATTAAGAATGACTAATAGCTGACTCGAGAATTGTTTTAGTGACTTGGTATAAAGGAAAGACATTTTCCTTTATCATGTGAGGTGTTGAGACGATTAAATGATCGATGACAAACAATAGAGAATGTGAAGTTAAGCAGAGTAGTGCGGAAGTGAAGGAAACTTCATTGTTGAGGTTTTTCAAAGTGATTAGAGATTTGATATTTGGATTTGAGGTTCGTGACCTAGTCTACAAGGTTTGATAGTGATTGGTCTGGTTGATAGGACAAAGGAAAGAATAGAGGAAAGAAGAAGATACTAGTAAATTACTTGTTTGAGCAGTGAGCTCTTCTTGCAGTTGAAATTGCATGTTTGGATAGTGGGCTCTTCTTGCATACATTGTACCAAAACTCCTAATAGGGTTGGCACAACTCCTAATAGGGTTGGAATCTCCTAAAAAGGATTCAAAGTCTCCTAACAGGGACTCATTGTACTAAATGTTGTAACATACTCCTAACAGGGCATATCCTCTAACAAGGAATATTTATATTAGTACATCATCTTGTGGACATCATTTCCACTGAGGTTTTCCCTCTGATCAAAGGTTTCCTTGGTCAACATATCTAGTGCAATTGTCTATGTGCATCTTTGTATGGTTGTTGTTTACTTTGGTTGAATGGTTAAGTTTGTTTAAAAAAGATAAGTGTTTTAATTATTGGATAACTGATTCACCCCCGTGCCCCCCCCCCCCCCCCCCTCTCAATTATCTTGGTGGACTTTTGGTTCTAATACAACAACCTTACTAGTTTGAGAAATGTTAATGATATTCTAAGCGACATAAACCAACTCAATATATAGATTTTATGAGCTAAAAGTATACTATGATTAATATATTACTAATTTGGTTAGGATAGGTGTGAAAATTTGTTCCTATTATTGAATTTTTTAATCTCAGCAAAGATCTAAACAATGACGGGTCCCAAACCACATAGGGGAAAGAATAGATAGAACACAAAGGATATCATAGACTCGACTCACTTGTCAAAAGTGAGCAATTTGTAACTTTAGATTATATACATAAAATTCATGCCACACTCAAAAAATTGTTACCAAGTAGATGGATTATAGAGGTAGAATAAAACATTTTACTTTTTTTAAGATGGTAAGATTTCTCAATTTACAACTTTTCTTAAATAGACAAAAACAATGGATGACAGAGTAAAAGTTAGCAGATCTACCAAGTTCCAAGTGGATCTTAATGAAGTATATGAGATTTGTATAGCTCTTGATTTGTATAGTAATGTTAAACAAATTTAATACTAGACTTTTTAGATCCCAACTGACCACTCTCATCTTATTTAACAAACAAGTAATGTGGATAGCATGCATGAACACAACACTTAAGTAGCAATGATCAAATATATAATTGTTAATCATTTTTTGAACACTTATAAGAGTCACATATAATGCCAAGAATAATGACACTAGTAGTGATGAGGAACCAAGAGGAATTCCAATGTCCATGTCCAACTATGAATTATTTGCTAAGTTCAAAGTCTATGTTTCAAGCCTTAACATGCAATAGGTTCCTTTCTATCCATACTAGTAATATGCAACCATAAAATAGGCCTAATTGGCCTTCTTCGCCAAAGAAACTACCAATAATACTTGTTTCCAAGTTCCCAAACTATGAAACAGTATTGAGTCATGGTCCAAAATAAAGGATTCTCATGCTCATTTGGCTGGCCACATTCATTTGACAGGTTATTTATCAAACTCTCCTAGTTAGACCCTAAATCCCAATGATTCCTCAAGATGTAGTCAAATAATGCCTATAGGGTCAAAAAAGAGTTAATTTACCTAGCCCTTAAGTTATATAAATTCATTCCAACAAAATATCATGTTTATTGTTCCTTTCTTCATAGCCCTCTAACATGCACTTTCACCCTTTAATGGTAATCATCGCTCATAATACTTTATTCCTACACAATAGGTTAGTATCTCATGCTATATATAAAATCTCATATACCCATCCCATAAGGAACAACAAAGATGTAAACTAGGATGAAATACTCAAACATTGCAACCCTCAAAAGTATATAAATTTTTTTCTTGACTATGAAAATTTGTAAAAATTAAATATATCTAATGTTACTAGTTAATAAGGAAATTCAAAATGCAATGTGATAAGTCTTATAACAATTCCATAAATATTATGCTATGTGTACTACTTATTGATACACATTCAAAGGGTCTACAAAAAATATAAAGCTTAGATTTTAAACAAATGTATAGTAAAATTGATTAACATTCTAATATTTCACTATTTATTTCATACACTCTCTATTTATTAATAGGTTTAATAGCCCTATATAGTAATTCCAAATTTGTTACATTTACCTCCAAACCCACATCCATTCCAACTATCAAAATTGTTAACTTACTGGCCCACATATAACTAGTCATTATACTTTTAACTTCAATTTTTTTAACATTTGTGCTTTGACTTTAGAAACCTACAACCTATTGTTTTAGCCTTTTTACATCAAAGATACTTATATATATATTATTGGACCCCCATAAGCATCCTTCATGGCATAGCTACACTACTAGGTCTAATGACCCTTATTGAGTCTATTGGCCTCAATACATATAAAATAGTTCCTTTAGACCCTTTATCATGTTACCTTCTCCTCTACATCCTTTCTAACATCTTCTCCCATGCATTCATCATTTCTAAAATCTTCTCTCCCTTTGACAACAATTCCAAAAGTGAAATGCTTGATAGTATGTAGAATTGAGCTATAACCTATCAAATATTACCTTATATTTAACCTTCATTATTTTAGTTAATGTATCCAATTTATTATACAAGTGGCTCAAAGAAAGAAAGAAAAAAAATCAACTTTTTTTTTGGTCTCATCCGAAGTGTGTATAGAATCTATATCTGGTAGTGCTAATGTTTCCTCTAAATTTTGCAAATTCTTCTACATGACCTCCAAGGTAAGGGATATATAGGATTGGAGTTCAATTATACTAATCAATATAGTGTCGTTTTCCAATTGTATTATCCCATCTTATGTATAATCTTCTTTACTTCTCCACTAAATGTAATAACTGAACTTGACAAGATCAAGCTAACCACTAAGATTCTCTAGCTCCTTTTATGCTTCACCTTTATGTTCTTCTAGATCCTTCAAAAAATGTGAATAATTTAATACCTTGTTAATAATTGTATTTCTTAAATCAATGTTTTTTTAATTTATGAATAGTCCTTTTCTATTAAAAAAAATACTCAAATTACAATTCACAAAAAAGGGGTCAAAGGATACAAGATCGCCCCACAATTGAGTTCACACAGCCAAAGCCAGACTAAAAACATGGCCATAGCCAGAAACAGAAGCTATTCATATAAAAAAAAACATATAAAGCAACCTCAGGTTGCCAAAGTAGTGCCAGCCAAGGGTGGTGGATCATCTTTGTCATAAAAACCCTAATCATCTTTGGGATTGGGGGGCGGGCTAAGAATAGTCTAGCCATCATCACCAGCAATAGTAACAGTGGCAGCCTCTGCATCTTTAACCTTTGGCCATGGAGGAGAGATTGCCAAGTCTAGGTGAGGCCACTTCCCAAAATGCGCCCGATGAGTACTAAGAGAAGGAGTTGGGGACCAACTAGAGCCACCATGGGGTGGGGAAGCTAAGCAATGCCTCAATCCACCATCACCACCACTAGGAGAGTAGTGGCAGGAAACTTGGGAGCATGGAGTGTGCAAGTGGTGGCCTGAGGAATGGCACTGAGGATGGCAGCCACGAGGTATCGAGGTATCTACCGAGGCATCAGGAGGAACTCTGGAAATAGTGTAAGGAGCATTGCCCCAATGGTTTAGCAGCTCTTGCAGGTGAGCTACCTCAAGGGAAACTTTGTTAGCTTGCACCTAAATCTGCATAATTACGTTATTACAAATGCATGCCTTAGTGTACATAGCAATGTTAACATCCAAAAAATTGTTTGTGAAAATAACAACATTCCTATCTTTCCACAGAGAAAATAGAATTTCCATCCTAAAGGTATGCTAAATCTGGGCGAACATCCAAGGAATTCTAGGAGATTCACCCAATAAGATCATGTGCCAAGAAAAAAATTCAGTCTTGAATAGCTTAAAAAAATCATGAATCTAGTGCCAATAATTTTGAGCATGCTTACAAAACCAAAAAATATGCAAGAAAGATTCTGGTTGTCCACAGAAGGGGCACCTGGGATCAAGAACCCCAATGTGTTTGAGTCAAGGCCCCAGGGGAAGACCTTGGAAGGCTAGGCACCAAGCAAAATGCGCAATCTTGGGTTTAGTTATAGCATTCCAAATGGTATCAAAGCATTTTCTCCATTGAGAAAGAGAAGATTGCAAATGTCATCTCTAGTTGAACATATCCACCATCGAAAGATGAGGCAAAAGCCATATGTATCCCAAATTTGGCTTGTAATTAGAAAATGGAGTGGCAGGATACCACTTCCAATCAAGCCACCAAGATCAAATAGACTGAATCCCCACTTTATGAACTAAGTGAATAGGGATGGAAGAAAGAAGAAGGTCAAAAGTCTGCCAATCTAAACAAATAAGGCAGTATTGTACTTGTATATCTTCCTAGGCCCTGAAACTCATGGTGACCCTTAAAAAGAGGCCCTTAGGAGTTCTGATGCCACATTTAAAAAATTGCAGAGTATTGGCACCTTGAGTTTTGGCAAGGGGAGTACCCTGAATGGAAAATAGGGGAGACCACCAAATGTTATGTTGATTCAAGGAGAGGCCATTGTGGAATTCATCTCCAACCCATCAAAGCTAGGGCTTAATAGCCTCCTAGGCTTTCCATATGTTCTTGATGACAAATGAGCCCTAAATGGCCACTGGCTCACACATGATGAGAAGTGTTTGGAAGCCAATCCCCTTCCATGCAGGCCTATTGACAGGAAAGCTGGAGGAAATGCAGTGCCGAACCAGAATCTTCCAAGCTTCATCTCTAGAAATAGCCTGAATAATCCATTTTTCACAGAGAGCAAGGCCTTATTTCTGAGTGGAAAGCAGGCCAAGACCACCGAACTCTTTTGGGAGACAACAAAAATCCTAGGCAACTCTGTAAAAGCCACGATGATCAGAACCAGAGGCCCAGAGAAAATCCTTGATCAATCTTTCCAACTTTAGATATGAAGCTTTGGAGGGAGCCCAATAGGAGGAGTAATGCACATGAGTGGCCTCCAGAATCTTTGAGCAAATTTGGAATTTCCTAGCGAGGGAGAGCAGCTTTATGATCCAATAGTCAAGCTTCTTGCTAATCTTAGCCAGCACAACATTCCAAAGTTCCATAGGCAAAGCTTGGAACACAAAAGGAATGCCAAGAAAGTGAAAGATTTCCCTATGTGTAACCCATTTCCACTCAAACTGGTTGAGTCAAGGTGGAGCTGGCAAAAATGACTGACGAAAGCAAAGCATTTTATGCCATTGAATGGTAGAACCAGAGGCTTGACAAAAGGTGTCTAGGCAACTTAAAGCATTATTGATATTTTTTCATCCTCTAAAAGAGTAAGAAAGGAATCATCAAAAAATTGTCCATTGACTAACTAGGAGGATGATTCAGGCAAGGAAATGCCACGAGCCAATCCTGAGGACACAGAATGCGCAAGCAAATAACCAAAATCTTCAACAACGAGGATATAAAGCACAGGAGCTAACAGACAACCTTGCCTGGAAAAAGTCCAAAGCCTCAGATTGTGAATTATTGATGGTAATGCAATTAAATCAATGTTGATTTGACATCCTTTACTAATTCTACTAGCTTTTCTCTTACTTCAATAACTCTCTTCATTACTTTATCCATCATTTTCTTCTCCACGTTTTCGTAAAAAATATTCATTGCTACTATTTGTGAATTTGGACCTTGAACATAAATGGATTTTATTATTATGTCCAATTAATTAATAATAGTAGCTTTAGTATTTCATTCTACCTCAGGTACAAATTTTTCTAGAATAATGCTAGCTTCTCTCAATACATATTTTGTCTTACTTTAATCTCTTATAACATTTCTCTTTACCTTTTATGTGTATTCAATTAAATATCTAGGCTTCATCTTATTAATAACTATCGACGTTGGAATAATTTATTTTCTCCTAAATGTTCTTCTATCAAAAGTTGCATTGATTTGTACCTCTTTTGTACACTTGTTTCAAGGCTTAATTTCCCCTTTACAAGGTACTCTTCTCTACTCTTCTCTTTCCTTTTTTCTTGCCAAATCTCTAAAATATCTCATCTTTTTCTCGAGTACCATTGCTTGAACTTGTTTATGGGAAATTTCTTGTTGATTAAATATGTCAAAAACTTATGTTTCAACTTCACTAGTTAGTGACTTCTCCACACTTTATCCTTCAATGTCATGTACTTGATTGGGTATTTCTTAAATAACATCACCTTTATTTCCTCAAGTATGAATGTATCATCCACTTGAATAGGTGTCGAATGATCTTTGATCTCTTCCTTAATCTTAAGAATCTTCTTCCACATGTCAATTATTTCTTCATGTAGACTTTGTGTATCATATATAAGAATTATTGTGTCTCTATTCCTTACACCAAACTCATTTTTGTGAGCTTCATATATTACTTCTACATCCTTGGGGATTAACTTGGTTTGTACATTTATTAGAGATTTTTCTATAATTTCCTTATCCATTTGCAACGTAGATGACCATCTGGCATCAATTAGTTGTTGCAAATCACAAGGAACCGTACAATATAATTCTAGGGTACTCTTTTGAATCTATGACTATGAAAATGTTGCATTAGTAAATCTTCAATCCTATTATTCTCTTCCACACTTCTAATAGTTTACTTTCTCTTACCATTGGTTTCTACTATACCTCTCACAATTTTATCTATTTTAAGTGTTTTTCTTTCCATTCCTCTCTTATTTAATTCTTAATCTTCCTTATTTGACTAAATTCTTTTTGCTTCTTCCTCATCATCTTGTCTTCTATTGTTATTTTTCTTCCTTGAAGTCTCATTAGTTTCTTGACTTCTCCTTTTCACCAATTTAGTCTTCTCTCATTTTTTTATCGATCAAGTTTTCTTACTTTTCACTCTTTTATATGTAGATGTAATGTTAGTTGATGGCTCTTTAATCACTGTTATTGTAATTCTTGATGAACATGCTTCCTTACCAAAAAAAAATTTGCACTTGAGTTGTTGACATCCTTCTAGTTTTCCTCTATACTATCGATGTCTTTAATTCTTTTTTTTTTACCTATGAGAATTTTTTCATACATTCTAAACCTCTTTTGTATCTATTAGTTTGGACAATAATATCTCTGCATGTTGAATGACATAGTCATCATCAACCTAATATCCCATAGGTGGAAGCCAATGGATTCTAGTTCTACAACTTGTAATATACATGAGCCTCTATCTATTGGGAAACAAATATCATTTTTATATTTTTCCACAATGTTAGATGTAATCCCTTCTCATTTATACATTTTAATTGAAATTATCTAAAGTAATCCCTTGTAACAATATGAAAATCCTCACCTTTCTCCCATATGAGCTCACTTGTTTGAGTGATTATTAGCCGATCCTTAGACCATATAATATTTCCTCTACCTAGAAACTAGTTATGGATATAGAAGAATATACATACCCATAGATATTTGTAATTTAGTGATTGCTTAGTGTCTCTCTTTTTCCTTTTCATGTTCTCTAGTAGTTGAGTTATGATCATCTAACATACATCATATACCATATCACTTCTCACAATTTGATGATCCAAATGAATGACACTACTAAGTATGTTATTAATTTAGTTGGATGGGGTACACCCTGTAACCTATTACCATTGAAGAAAAATAAAATTATCTATCTTTAATCTCTTCAATTTTCATGGCTCCTCCATTATATATATACACACATATATATACATACATATATACATATCTATATGTATATATGTGTGTGTGTATCTATTTGGTTAAGTCAATATCCAAACTAGTCGCAAATTTCCTTAACATGCATTTCTCTCTTTGTTCTCAAAACCCTATGACCTTACGGACAATATGTTTGGAAACATGTGTGGTCTATCCAACCACATATACTAATCATGAACTTGACTCATGATGTATACCTCCCCTCTATTGGAAATGTAGTATAGACTAGGTGACTGAGAGGGGAGGTGAATTAGGAACCAATAAAACTTATACTTTAATTCACCAGTTAAACATTCACCATGTGATATGATCTAATTGCATGCATGAAAGGCTAAAAGTAATAAAACATTCATAACACTTTGACACAATATTTGGTAACCCATAAACCTTTCAAATAGAAAGTAAAAACTAGGGTGGGGATGATAGCCACGAGCTTTATTATTGTAGTATAAAGTTGGCTTATTAAAGCTTACAATTGACCACTTGTGGTGATGTACCTTGTTAGGAGCAATAAGGAATGTTAGGTCCACCTTGTGAAAGGATATACAACATACAATGAAGTATGCACTCTGTTAGGAGGTTTGTAATGAGATTATTAAGTCCACCATTTTGAAGGATTCAACTAATGCACCTGTTAGAATGAATCAGTGGCCAATCTTTGATCTACAACTTGATTTGCTGAATGAGATTCCTTTGAATAACAATGATCACCTGATTGTGATGGGTAAGTCTCTTCTTTTCCTTATATTGGTTGTAGTCTTCTTCAATTCACACTTATTTGCTTCTTACTTGTTCACATATACATTTTGGATATAATATAATATATTACATATATACCAAGCCACTTAATTACCTTATGGAGTCGGCTACAATACCAAATTTATCATAATTTACTAAGTTGGCCCACTGTTGTAACTCAGGTTCTAAAGAAAACTCAATGATGTTCTGACACTCGACAAACACCATCAACACTCGACAGACTCTGGCACTCAGTTGACGTTGAAGCTTGGTCCATACTAATCACTTTGAGTAGTAGGAACTCAGTCAACACTATATGACTCAGTGAACACTAAGAAACTCAGTAGATACTAAATTACTCAGCTGACACTGCATGGCCTAGTCAACATTGTAGTGCCTGCCCCTAGTTCGCATTTATGTTATCATTTTCAAACTCTTTTAGGCCAATTTTATGCTCGATTATTAGTAATATTATTTTGAGATTATCAGATATTGTCTTACATTCAATTGATTATATGATGAGATTATTTGGTACCCTATACTTTATGTATATATGATGATTATTGCAGTATTTTCAGTTATTGATGATGATTAGTTAGATGGATTATCATATGTTTTTTCTTATGGATACTTACCCCATATTGCATGTGTATGGTGTGCATGTATATTTTCTTTATGTATGGCATTTTTGATGTGGTTAAGGAAGGGAGTCGTAGTCACCTACTAGTTGAGATCTACACAATGCACCACTTCTTGTCATTGTCTGTTTAGCTTAGAATATTGTGTTCGTACATGCATGGATTTTATGCAAATTGTAGGTACTAGGTATCGACTTCCTTGAATTGCCAGGATGAGCGTACCTTATCGCATTATCTCAATGGTAAGAGAGGGGAGATAAATTCTTAAGTCCAAATTCTAAACCATTAAGCCATTTGTCCTAGAAAATTAGGACAAGTATCTGAGTTGACTACCCTCTGAATGCATCGAATGACGTTAATTCATGATTATAACCCTTTAGTTTGATTTTGTATGTGTTTTGCTATGATGGGTTTCCATATTTTATTTTATGAGTTGTTGGTGAAATCTTCTATTAATTAAGTCTAATTAAAAGATTTAATTAATGATTTAATTTAATGGAAAAATTATTATGATATTTTGAAATTTAATTATATTTAATTTGGAAATTAATTAAATAAAAAGAACTAAATTTGCAGATAAAAGTTATAAGAATAATTTTAGAACACGATAATATTTATGTAATTTAATAATAATATATTTAGAGTTCATTTTTAAATAAATGCTAAATACTATTATTATTTAAGTTAATAAATATTTTATCATTTAACGTTCGAAAATAAATTAAGAAGTGAAAAAGAAATTAATTTATTAAAAGTTTCATGGTTACATGATGCGTGCATGAGATTAAATTTGATAAATTAATTAAAAGAGAAGTCAAGTAAAAATTAAATAAAGTAATTTTAATAATTATAATAAACGTGCATGGGAAAGAAAAAGAAAAGACAAAGGAAAGATAAAGAAAATTTAATTTAGAGTTGGAATTTGCTGAACAAGGAGTTCTCTTGGGTGAACACACAATTAGTGCCCTAATTTTAGGAGAGAACTCCATATCACAACTTGGGGGTTCATTTTTGAGGGATCGTGAATTTTAGAAGAGGAAGGAATTTTCAAAAGGAAGAAAGTCCTAAGAGGAGGAACTTCTATACAATTTTCTTGGGCATAGTGATTAGCATCAGTGTCCAGGTAGACGCTTGTGATTATTCGCTAAAATTTATTACGCTCTTTCTTTCCTGTCTTCATTATGTCTGTTGAATGTTTTCTGAAGAATTCCTATGATAAATGTTTCAGTATTATGTATTTCTAGTATGAATGTTAAATCTTCGGTTCATGGAAAAATTAAAAGATCTATACAACCCTCTTCAAATAGATTTTAAGAAAGGAAATTAATCCGGGAAGGGTTTGAAATAAAAGAAAATTTTTAATTAGAAATTTGAATGGTTCAACGTATTTTTCCTATCAGACTAAAATTGCAAATGTTATTAAAAAATATTTTTTAAATATAAATTTGGGGGGGTCTTGTTTTTGGAAAATATATTAAAAATATATAAATTTGGGGGGAGGTGGGGCCACCACATCCCCACCTCCCACTGCCCACGGCCGGCAGTAGTCGTACCTGTTGTCACAGGTACTGCAACAATCGTCACAAGCCTTGCGACAATAGGGAGGGGCCACATGGCTTCCCTTTAAAGGCTGGCGGGCATTTTAAATCAAAACGTCAAGACATTTATTATTATTATTTTATAAATTTGTTTTATAATTAATTAAATTAATAATAATAATTAATAAGTAATTTATTAATTATTAATAATTTGTTGTGTGTGTGTGTAGATATCAGTTTTCCACAATCCATAAGAAATCTTTGTTGTATTACTTCTAGGCAGATTGTGTGATAATTTTTGCATCAACGTTTCAGATCACACTCTGTGATCCATCATCAGGATGAAAGAGCTCAAGGAGAAATGTGGCAAGATTGCAAACCCATGATTTTATGAGTTAGTTGGTTTCCTTTCTCTTTCTTAGTTCCTTCTCTTGTTTTCTTTTTCTTTTTATTTTTCTCCCTATACCTGTGATCCTTCCTTGATTCAACTTGCTACCAAACCTCGAATGTTGTGCACCCCAACAACCCCCCCCCCCCCCCCCCCCCCTCCCCCTTTTTATCCACCATGGGTCTGCAATCTTGCCACATTTCTCCTTGAGCTCTTTCATCCGGATGATGGATCACAGAGTGTGATCTAAAACGTTGATGCAAAAATTATCACACAATTTGCCCAGAAGTAACACAACAAAGATATATATATATCTGTGTGTGTGTGTGTGTGTGTGTGTGTGTGTGTGTGTGTGTGTGTGTAGTTAATTTTAATTAATGAATTTATAAATGTATTAGTTATTATTAATTAAAATATATTATTTTAGTAAAGTATTAATTAATTTAATTAAAAATTAGTTTAATTGAATTTAATTAATGATTAATATTGTTTAAAGAAGTTATAGAGTTATTTTTTTATTATTATAAATAAAATTAATTTTTAATAAAGTGGTATTATTTAAACATTAATGATTATTATTTTAATAATTAATAAATGTTGGGGAAATTGAATTAGGGTAATTGTGTACTTTATTCAAATATAAAAATGGGGTAAATTATAAGGGTTAAATTGTAAATTGTAGGTACTTATAATGCACATTGAAATGAAAACTAAGATCTTGCATTTAACTCAACTATATGTTTTCAAAATCAAACCGAACTGTAAGACTATTATGTTTTCTATGCATTGTCTATGTTTTGGGGTTTCAACTAGCTTGACCAGTTTCAAGATATCTAGCAGAGGCTTGGGAAGTTCTGCATTTGTGACATTATGATGTTTTGACCTCAATCTTTATACCCAACCATGGTAATGTGTCTGGTATGCTCTATGATGTGTGTTGATCTATTGATTGTTATTGCTTTCAAGTGTTCTTGTGTGACACTAAGGTGTTTGTATGATTTTTTCTTGGTGATGTCATGTTATGACATATTTGACTTAATGATTTTGAGTCTTTGATCAATTATTCTTGAGATGCTTTCCAGTTGCTCGTAGAGAACTGATGTGATATTGTGATTTATCTTTTGATGCTTTCTAGTCACTTGTATAGGACTGAAGTGATTCTATATGATTCTTCAATTTATGCTTTTATGAGCCTAGGGTAGGTTATCTATACGTAATGTCAAGAAGTGGCTTGCAATGGGGGTCGAGGCACTAAGTAGTTCCCAGGATAACCCATTGTAAGTTGTTTAATAAGTGAAAACACCACACTAAATGAGAGTAAAATGAACCTAATAATAGTCTTTGTATGTTCTCGCACATGCCTCGAGTGCTAGTACAGACTAGGATGGGAGTAGAGAGAATGCTTGGTTGTGACCTTGCATCCGTAATATGCCTTGTCAATATGACAAGATACTAGTGGTCGCATAGGGATCACTAGGGGGTTAGGGTCCTAAGAGACTACGAGTGTAACTTTAGCATGATCCATGCGATGACACTTGCCCACTTATATAGTAGGTTTCCTACATGTCTTGTGTGCCTCTATGATTAGATGTCAATTATATTGGAACCCTTGAGCTAGAATACTTTGAGGATTTCCTAGACTTAGAGAGTACTTCTGATATTTGGTTTGATATCTTGTTTGGGACTTGAGACTATCTCCTCAACCTGGTGGGGGTGGGCCATTTAGGTTCCACGCAGTTGGGTGGTAGTGTTTTTTTCTCTTACCATTGAGATCTGTCTGTAGCCACCGTGGCTAGAGCATTCTTTGTCTGCATTTTCTTTCAATCTATGTATCATTATGATGGATGGTTATATTTTATGATGGATGTCTATATCTTTTATAATGGATCGATATATCATGTATGGTGGATGGTTTCATTTATTTTATTTTACTTTGTATCATGGATCTAAGGAGGAGGATCTATTTCTATTTCTACATATGTATATTCTTTTAACCTTTCATACCCTATGACGTGTGCAGTGGATGATTGAGCATTTGGAATTTCATTTGCCAAGAGGCATTTAGAACAAATGTATATTATTTAAATGGACATTGGATTTTTTAATTATTCTTTCATATGAATGTGGTATTTGATGGACTTAGTATTAATTAAATTTAAATGTGATTCAACATCATGGGATCCTTAAGAAATGTAACTTGTTATGTATGTTTTTAGTTGATTGTATGTTATTGCTTCCGCTACTATGTGTTTGATGTGCATGTTTTATCTTTCTTGTTCAAAAAAAAAAAAGTTTGGAAAACTTAGAAAAACTTTAGGTTATTTCTTTTGAATCCCTTGGCAGGGCATTACAAACACTAACTTCACTTTGTTAACACTGTGAACTCGGTAGACACTACAGAGATCGGTTAACAATGTACTCTTTCTTAGATGCTCAACAGATACTATAAATCTCATCATGAGCTATAGTCTGATTGATTAGCTTGGTAGCAACTAAAACACTTGGTTAACATTGCTAGAAGTATGGTAAGCTTGGTAGCAACTATAGAGGTCAATACCAATGAAACCAACTGATTAAGTATTAACTCACTAATAGACAAATTATTTGACCATAAGGTTAACAATCTCCTCCTTTGGAATTGGTGACAAAAACATTTGTCTTAGAAATATGAATGCTCAAAATACAAGTCAAAATTCCTTTTTTTCACAATCTGGGTCTTTAACTCGATTTTGACTTTTGTCTACTGCTGCCAGGCTTGGTAACCCCTTACTCTTTTTCTTTTTTTTCAAAATTGCTTTTGTAAACATATTTTCTGCTATCTGTACATGTGGTTCCTTTCTTATTACAACTCCCCCATACATATATCTGGAGTATGATAATATTCTCCCCTTTTATCAATAATATTCTCATCCTTTTTGACATAAATGCCAAAGGTGCAAATTATTTACAAGTTAATACCAAAATGTGACAAGAAGTCACTGTGTACCTTCAAAATGATTGTCATTTTCTTTTCCCAATTTTCTTCTAATACCTTTGATGCATGCAAGGCTATTTTCTATTTTGCTAAAAATTCCATCATATGATTAGCTATGGATAAATTATTATCATAGACCAATGTCTTTGCATGTGAAATATATTTTTGCATTGCATCCATGTTGGGAAGGATTGTGCCTTGAATATTTTCAAGTGTGGCCCTTATCCTAGCTTCTTCCCTTAATAATTCTACCTAAAGATTTGACCAGTACCTGATCTTTACAAAATGTGTAGAGCTGTAACTAGGATCAAGTGACAATTATTGTGTTACTTGTCTTCATGTCCTCATCTATCTTGGATAGTTTATCCTTTATTTCCTTAGAGAAGTTAGATACATCACTTAGCTTTACAAACAAAGAAACAACATTATTTACATATGTTTCAAATGTAGCAAGAATCATAGATAATTCTACTTGGTCAATAGCTATCTTTTGTGCTACCTTCTCCAAAAATTTGTTTTCAAATTTTCTTTCTACCCTCTGCAAAAAAAAACTTGTCAATTGAGCTCCTCATTATACTTGTGAACAAATTCAACAAATTGATCCAAAATTGGTTGCTTCTCATCAACCTCAATATTTAGTGCATCAATGAATATTCCTTTTATATCCTTAAGCACTTGATTTTTCTTTTTCCTTTCTTCTCTGAGCTTTTTCTATTTAGCTCTCTTTTTCCATAGCTCACCTAGGGTATTCATTTCTTTAGGAATGAGATCAAAGGTATCACAATTTGGAATAACAATTTTCTCATCCAAATCAATTTCTTCTTCTTTACCCTTTTCTATAAAAACACCAGAAGGAAATGTTACTTTTCCTTTGCTCTTAACTTTTATGTTCAATTGAGGCTTAACCTCAATTGTGATTGCACTTATTGTGGAGACACTCAGTATAGAAATAATAGTTGAAATAGTAGAAACAACAACAAATGTAGGGGTAACAATACTAACATAAATTCTTGAACTACCTTGTTGTAGCTTGGTAAAGCCTAATGTTGGAATGATTGGAGCCTATTTCTCGGTAGATGAAGTGATAGACACTTCACTTATTATAACACTTAGTAATGTTGCTCCAAATATTGGTTGGGTGTTTGGTGATGTATTATTTACCTCAACTAACTTGGTAGAAGCCTTCTTTGAGCGAGGTTGCACTAAGGCTTTTCTCTAAGAATTAGGAAGAGAGGTCATTACCTTTGTTGTTATCTTCTCTAGATCTAAGTCTTCAATATTTTGTATCTCAGGAAGATCACCTCCTGTAGCTTGTTGATCCTCTTCTCCTTCAGCATCATCCCCTTCCATATTTTTAACATCCTCAATTTTCATCATCTATTTTTTCATCATCCCCTTCCATGTTTTCAACATCCCCAATTTTCATCATTTATTTTTTCATCATATTTTTCAACACCTCCTTCATTAATAATTTGCACACCCTGATCACTAGGCTTGTGCAACCCATAAATATTCTTCCATTCTATGGTGTTGAACTTCACAACTGACTCAATATCCTTTGACAAGATCAGTAATGCATTGAATTTTGGTGTCATCTTTGTTTCATTCTCCTTTAATGATTTCTTTACTTCCTTATCACTAAGACTCGACATGAGTTGTCTCAAGGTCTATTCTCTAATGTCTGTTGCAACATTTACTACATTTTCCCATACTTGTGCAACTACCTTTAGAATTACATCAAGAACTTGTGCTTTCAGCTCATTAGGAAACTATTTTTGCCACTACAAAATCCTTTATTTTTTTCTCCTCCTATGTGCTCCTAGTGTCATACCTAAGAGACTTGAAATATGCCATGCTCCTCCTTCTTCTAATCTTTTCAATCTTTTTGCAAAGGCAGGGGCAGTCTTCTGAAATATTATTTGTTTAGCTTCATCTTTATCCTCTCTAATTTTTATTTTCTTCTTGGATTTTGTTTCTCTTCTAGTGAACATGGTAGGGGATTATTTTTAAGGTTTGGTTATAATTACCTTCCCTTTCTTCTTGGGAAGATTGTTCTCTTCAGATTCTTCTTCCTTTGCCTACTCTTCCTCTCCTTCTTCTTTATCAAGATCATCTCCTTATCTTTTAGTGATCAAGAGAGGGGAATTAAAGGATTTGGTGGCCTTAAGAATCTTTTCCAACTTCTTTCTTCCTCTTTTCACTACTCGGAGAAGCTTAATTTCTAGTTCAATTCTAGCCTTTTCTTCCACACAAGTTCCAAAATATAGAGCCTTGGGATCTATTAGCTCATTCAAAAGAGCTTCAATGATGTCTTCAGTATTATCAATATTTACCTCATATCCCAGAGGTTTGACCCATGACACTCTAGGTCTAACAATTTAGATATGAACCTTGTCATAGTCAATAAGAAAATAGATATCCTACTCATAATCTTCAACCAACTTCCTTGGTATTTTGAATTTGGCTTGCATTTTCTCTTTGAAGGGCTCAAAATAATTATCTATTATAAACTCAAAATTTTCTCCCATCTCTTCTATAAATTCATCTATCTTATATAATACTAGTGTATCCTTCTTCCACACCACAGTTCCTTTGGAAGGGAAAAACTTTTGCATATAGAAAAATAAACAAGTCAATAGAGAACCAAACTTACATGGATTATTCTTTGAGACTTGGATGATTTCCATGTTCTTGTTGAATTGGCTCAACTACAACTCATCAAGGTCAAAGGATAAATTGTTCTTTAACACCTTGTAAGTCAAGTCAATAGCTTCATAGGAAACGTTGTTCAGATGACTTGAGCTATATATCTTATGTGCAATAACATGGATGCCAAACTTAATTTCCATGTTAGTTACTCTGTTCAATTCCATACCTTTTCCATCCACTCAATAAGAGTTCTCTTAGCCAAGTCAACCCGACTTAGGGTTTTTGTGGTCTTCACCTTGTTCAACATTGGCAACCCGATAATTTTGTGTATCATCTTCTTTGTTATCAAAATAGGGTGATCTAACCACAAATACATATCATGAACTCAGCTCAAGATGAACTTAATCTATTTCCCTTGGAAATCCCTTGGCATATGTAGAATATACATTAAACCCTTCATCTCTGCATGCTTGTGCTCAAGTTTCAAAACACCATCCACATACAACTCATTGTACACCTAGTTCATCTCTGGGGTTCCCAGTTCTTGAATTGAATAGTGGTAAAATGACCAGATATCATTAATAAGGAGTACCTTTGGAGGAATCTATGACTATGCTCAAATGGGATCAAGTTCTTATGTGATGGCTAGACTCAACTTGAATGTAGGAGGCTTGCAATCAACTCCTCAAATCAACATCTCCGAACCTTTTTTTTACCCTGCTTTTAAAAGATGTCATTCTCTCAATTAAAATTTGAACACAGAAGTAAAGTTCAATAATTATTGCTTCAAATTGCTTTAGGGCTCTAAAATTACTGTTCTCTCTTAGCTCTAAAAATTCACAATGAAATGATTTGATCAATTTTCTCTTTTTAACAGAACTTTGTTTTTAAGATCATCATTAATGCTTCATATAAATGTTTTCTCGGCGATAGGTTGTCATCCACTTGGGTTGGTTTTTAATGCTTGGAAGACACCTTCAACTTGGTAAGGTCTCTTAACTCAATAGGAACAACCAACTTAAAGAGAACTTCGAACTCAATAAAGTTACCACCACTTGGTTTGAACTTGGTACTCGGTAGAGTCACCAACTTGACATCTACATCCAAAACTTTGTAATGTTATGCATCTTGACCTTTCTCGGTAAGGTCTTTAGCTTCCATCTTCACTCAATGATCCTTGTGCATTTTGAATGTTGATATGGATCTTTTGTTTGCTGACTGGAACTGATGTTAGATGACCTCTAAGAATCATAGTTCCAGTAATCTCCATACATAACTAGGTTAAAATGGTTGAGTCATCCAACTCATTGACTTGGGTGTCAGCACTTCCATTACTCTGATTTGCATCTTCAAGAGATTTCATTACCCATTGCTGCCTTATTTGTTATTTTATATTGTCATCTATAGCTTTCTTTTCATCTTCAACTCTTCCTTTATTCATATAACTCTTGGCAATATGTCCAAGTTCTATACATACAATACATCTCTTTGTATTATCTATCTTCCTTGTGTGATGTTTTATGCAGTTTTCTCTAATGTACCCAAACTCACCATAATAGTGACATTTGCACCATGTATTATAATCCCAACCAAATATAGCTTTAACAATTTGTTCTGCTAGGTTCCATTTCTTGGTCTTGTACTCTGAAAATTTGTGTCCTTGTTTGTTGCAATCGTGATACTTTCCTTCAAACTTAGGTCTCTTTGTGTATTCACTTGCTCTATGTCTTGGTTTGTTGCAACTATAAAACTTTCCACTAAAATTTGATTTACCATTGCTCCAACACTTATTTGATGTATGACATATTTTTCCATAATGACTACATGTAGGCCTTTTGTTCTTTTGAGCTCCTTGTTGAGAAGATTCACCTTCTTCTGTATATTCTAATCCATCTTTACCTTTGTGTTTGAGTTGAGTTTTCTTATCTAGCCGATTCATGCATTCTTGTGAATTCATTATCCTCTTATTGGTCTACTTCTCTATGCTAAGATCATTCTTAAATCTTTCATTCTCTACCCTCAAGTTGATAAGCTCTTGATTTGCATCATTGACTTGATCAATTAGATTTGATTGCTAAAGAGATAGTTGGTTAATTTCATTATCCTTTTCTTCTATTTCTTCTTTGGGTTTGTCCTTTTGTTCCATGAATTCACATGATTTGACTGATTTAATTTCTTGTTCTCTTTTCAACTTTATAACTTCTTCATGAAGAGTAAGATTCTTTTCAAGTAGATCTATAATTGGTGCATCAACTTCATCTAAACTTCTTTCTTGATAAATTTCTTCAATGTAGAGATTTTTATTCATTTGTACTACAAGATCTTTTCTTTTTTTCAAGGATTGTGAGAGTTGCTCCTTCACTTTCTTGAATTGATCCATGGCCAATTGCAGATCCAATTTTTCATTTTCAATAGCTTTATCCAGTCTATAGACTTTCATTTTTGTTGGTCTTTTCTTTAGCTACTAAATTTTTGATGTGAGAAAGAATGAATGCTTTGATACCAATTGTTAGAAATGTAGTATAGACTAGGTGACTAGGGGGGGTAAATCAAGAACCAATAAAACTTATACTTTAATTCACCAATTAAACATTCACTTGTAATCTAATCTGATCTAATTGCATGCATGAAAGACTAAAAGCAATAAAAAATTCACAGCACTTTGACACAATATTTGATAACCTAAAAACCTTCCAAATAAAAAGTAAAACTGGCATGGGGATGATACCCACAAGCTTTATTACTGTAGTATAAAGTTAGCCTATTAAATATTACAATTGACCACTTCTGGTGATCTGCCATGTTAGGAGTAATAAGGATAATTAGGTCCACCTTGTGAAAGGATTTATAACATACAATGAAGCATGCACTCTGATAGGAGATTTACAACGAGACTATTAAGTCCACCTTGTTAAAGGATTTGACTGATGCACCTATTAGGATAAATCAGTGGTTGATATTTGATCTGCAACTCATTTTGCTAAATGGTGTTCCTTTGAATAATAATGATCACCTGACTATGATAGATAAGTCTCTGGTTTTCCTTATACTAGTTGTAGCCTTCTTCAATTTGCACTCATCTACCTCTTACTTGTTCACACACACACACACACACACACACACACACACACACACACACACATATTGGATATGATAATATATTACATATATACCAATCCACTTAATTACCTTTTGGAGTCGACTACAATACCAAATTTATCAGAATTCACTAAGTTGGCCCACTACTATAACTTGGGTTTTGAAGACAACTCAGTGATGTTCTGACACACAACAAACACTATCAACACTCAGCATATTTTGGTACTTGATTGGTGTTGAAGCTTAGTCCATACTGATCAAGTTTCAAGTAGTAGGAACTCAGTTAGCATTGTATGACTCAATGAACACTGAGAAACTCTATAGATACTGAATTACTTGGTTGACACTACACGGCTCGGTCAGCACTAACTTCCCTTTGCTAACACTGTAAGCTTGATTAACACTGTACTCTGTCTCAAATGCTTGATAGATACGATGAAGCTTGTCATGAATTGTAGTCTAATTGGTTAGCTCAGTAGCAACTAAAACACTTGGTTAACACTACTAGAAGTATGGTAAGCTCGATAGCAACTATAGAGCTTGATAGTAATAAAACCAACTGATTAAGTGTTAAGTCACTAATAGACAAATGATTTTACCATAAGATCAACACCCTCGTCCAATAGAAATGCCAAATAAAAATATCTATAGGACATGATGGGTTAGCAAGGTTAGCTTAAACCAAAATCATAATCATGAACCAAAAGAAAGCATGTCCATAGTCATAACATTCCTATAAACAATGTATCAAAACCATATTTTGAACCATAGTTAAAAACATGATCCAAATTATGATACTAAAGAAAGATCAAACCTTCCTATGCAAATTCTAACCACATAATAATTTCATGAGGGTGGCCATCGGAAGATAAGAATATTCCCAAGCATGTTATTCTAGGAGTTATCTGTATATAAATTTAATTCCTACCATGGAATCTAGAACTCTAAATTTTACAAAAAAAAAAGGATTCCAATAGTGGCTCTTTCCGGGGAAGTATGCTCTTTAGGAGCATAGTTGTAATGTCACTCTAACCCTGAAATATAATTTGTGATACTAGGGTTAGAGGGACATTACAATTATACTCCTAAAGAGCATACTTCCCCAGGAAGAGCCACTATTGGAATCCTAAATTTTTGCAAAATTTAGAGTTATATATTCCATGGCAAGAATCAAATTTTATCCATATGATCACAAGGATTTTCTATGACCAAGTAGGTGCCTCCATCTCCAACTTCTAGAAACTAGTTTTGATGCATATACTAAGTAGTAAATTTTGAGGTATATGTATTACAATCTACAAGTGTAGAATTATTCCAAGTGCATAGTTGTTTTTACCATAATCTCTTCACACCAAAGTATTATTATATTAGTTTATTTATTCTAATACATTCTATGTGTGAGCACATAATTTTGCAATTGATTTTTCTTTATTTCCTTATATAAGTTTAAACTTTTTTTTGCATGCTTATGATATTATCTAATATTTTCCCAGTTATATTTGGTATCACTAATGTAAGAATAATTACTAAAGTTTTTCTCCATGTGTGAGATTGAATGATATGGATAATTGACATGAAATTTTCTCCATGTGTCATGTAGTCCTAAACATGAAACCCATCGGTGTACAATCTAGGTAAGTTTTTGCTTAATTCTAATTGGTTAAGTTTTAGCTAGCACAAACCTGTAGAAAAGTGTATAGTGTAATGGTGAGTAAGAAGTTTGAACTAGTGGGTATATTGATTCACCCCCTTCCCCCTCTTAGAATATTGACCTATGATAGGACTAACAATTGGTATTAGAGCCTAGGTCCTAAAGAGAAAAGAGTTTAACAACTTGAGGGAAAGATCAAGATGTTTAAGAGAAATACACCAAAGATTTTCAAGGAAAACTACAACCCATGGTGTAGGAAGATTTGGCTACATCTGAGAACTCTTGGAAATGATTATTGGACCCATGTAGAGGTCAAATATATTGAACCTATTGGTCAACATATCTCGAACCAGTCTAAGGAGAAGGAGATACACATGACCATAATGGATGCTCTAGTGAGTACCTTCTCCTATCCTAAGTACATAGATGTTGAAGATCTAGAGACAACATACAAAATGTGGGAAAGCTCAAAATAATCTATGGTAGAAATAAGCACATAATTTAGGCTAAAGATGAAATCTTGAGAGGAAAATTTGATGACACGAGGATACAAGAAACTGAAGATATTGAAGCCCTTGGAAAGTGGGTGAAAGATGTCATGCTAGCTATTAGAGCATGTAGAGGCACACAACAAGAAGATGAGTGTGTGAGCAAGGTATCGAGACTCCTACAACCCAAATGTTCCATAAGGGTTACAACCATTGAAGAGCTAAGAATAATAGACTAGATGGAGGTATCTCATGATGCCTTGGTAGGAAAGCTCATTATGTTTTAGGTAAGTAACTTTGACAATAGTTAATCACCGAAGGTTTAAATTGCATTCAAAGCCTTAGTTGCACTAGCTACAACACAAAAAGGAAGGGAGGAGGAAAGTGCATCCCAATACATAAGAGAATTGGAGAGAGTGTATTCTAAAGAAGCCAAACAAGAAGAGATGGAGGATCTGTTCTCAAAGAGAATACTTATACGAAAAGGGAACTACAAGGGAAAGCTTCCTTTCAAATGTTGTAACTACAAGAAGATAGGACACTATATATCCAAAATCTAACAAGAAAGAGACTAACAACTAGAGGGAAAATAAAAACTAGAAAGGAACCAACAAAAAGTGGCCAAACTCCAAAGAATAGGAGAATAAGTGATTCTACATTATTGAAGAAGATGTGACTGATGAAGAGTCAACCAATGATGATGACGAAGTATCCCTTGTTGCCATCATAGAAGAAAAGGTGGAGAAAGCCTTCATAACTAGTACTATAATCCACAAGAACTAGATAATAAATAGTGGTTACTCACGCCACATGTCTTGTGAAAAGAGAAACTTCCATGAGATTGAAGCCTGCGATGGAGGAATACTAAAGTTTGACAACAACTCAACATGCATAGTGATAGGTAAGGGTATTGTATCCCTAAATGAATCTGCTACTTGTGAATATGTATATTTAATGGAAGGATTTAAATATAACCTATTGATTATAGCCCAACAGACAGACAAAGGTTATAAGTTTGAGTTTAACAAAGGATCTTCTATAATATTTTACAATGTAGATAAACTATTATCTATAGGAGAATGAAGTAGAGGTAATCTTTTCTACCATAATATTTATGATAATACTTGTATGGTAGATATAAATGACAATAGTTAGTTGTGGCATAGAAGGTTATGTCATGTAAATTTTGAAAGCATTACCAAAGTAGGAAGGAAAAATTGTGTAAGGGGTTTACCCCTATTACTAAACCTCACAATGTAATGTGTGAAGAATACCATCACAAAAAGTTGGCAAACTCTAGTTTCTCTAGCAAGTCACTTACTTTTGAACATTTACTGGATCTAGTTTATACTAACTTGTGTGATCCCACGAGGATAAAGAGTGATCTGGTGATAGATACTTTATGTTGTTTATTGATGATTTTTCTAGAATGGCATGGAGTATCTACCTAAAAGAAAAGTTATAAGCCTTCTGTATGTTCAGAGTCTACAAAGAAAAAGTAGAAAGGGAGACTGGTAGAGCATTGAAGTGCTTAAGATTAGATTGGGGAGGTGAGTTCACCTCACAAGAGTTTGAGAGTTACTGTGAGGAGCATGCAATCAGAAGACAAATGTCATCTCCTAGGAGAAATAAGTAGAATATTGTTACAAAAAGAAGAAACAAGACCATCGTAGATTGTGCTAGAATATTGATGATCCAAAATAATGTCACAAAGATATATTTGAGAGAGATTATGAGCACAACTATGTACACCTTCAACAAGGTACAAGTGAAGAAAGGGATAAATAAGACCCCTTATGAACTATGATTTGGATAGACATCAGCTAATATTTATTTCAAGGTATTCAAAAGTAGGCATTACATCAAAAGAGATCAATACTGAGTAGAGATTGAACCTAAAAGTGATGAGAGTATCTTTTTGGGATACTCTACCAAAAGCATAACATACTAATGTGTAAACTTCAAGACAAAAAAGATTGTAGAATATGCCAATATAAAGGTGGAAAAATTATTAGAGAAGAATGAAGAAGATAGCTTAGAAAGAACCAAAAGATTGAAAGTAGTTTGACTATAACCCACTAAGTGATATGGTGGAGAGAGTATCGGTAGAGCAGGAATCTATACAAGACATTGTACTGGCTCAAGTAAAAGAATCTCAACACGAAGAACAAAGTGCTAGCCAAGTATATGAGGAGACACTACTTAGATGATCAAATAGTGAAGAATGATACATGGGCCTTGGTTACCAGACTAGAAGGCAAGAACATCATTGGTACAAAATGGGTGTTCCAAAACAAGATGAATGGGGATAGAGAAATAGTGATAGATAAGGCTAGACTTGTGTGCAAAGGATATGCACAATAAGAAGGTGTAAAATATGGAGAAACCTAAATTGGAATGCATTAGAATACCTCCTCACATTCACAACTTACAAGAACTTCAACGTGTATCAAATGGACATAAAGTCTTCATTCTTGAATAGAGTTCTAGAATAAGAAGTGTATATCAATTAGTCCAAGGGGTTTTAGAATGAATAATGAAAAAACTAGGTACGTAGATTGATAAAATCCTTGTATGGGATTGAAACAAGCACCCAAAGCATGGTATGAGAGATTGCACTCGTACTTGACAAGGATTGGGTTCATAAGAACTAGTGACAAGTGCAATCTATACATGAAGCAAGAAATAGAAATAAATTTGATGATTGCATAAATATTTGTGGATGATATCATCTTTGGTGGAGATGATAAACTAAGATTTATTATTTTTGAAGACATGAAGAAAGAATTCAAGATGCCAGTGATTGGATAAATCAAGTTCTTCTTTGGACTTCAAGTGTCCCAATTAAAGGAAGTGATCCTCATATGGGAGACAAAATATGTGAAATAAATATTGAAGAAGTTTGGCATAGAGGAAGAAAAATTGAATAAACACTCCAATGGTGACTAGTTGCAAGCTCTTAAAGGAAGACAAAAGCCCTAAAGTGAATGAAAACATTGATGCAATGGAAGGAAGGAGAATCACCAAAGGAGATGTCTTATCCCCCAACAATTAACCACACAATGGAAACACAACACAAGACACAAGATCTGATACTAAACTCAATTTTTGTATTTATCAAAAAAATGATTACATGGAATGTGTCAGGCTGTAAGGCCTTTCTGATTATGGAAAATACAAAGTAAGTAATAGTTCTGCAAGATTCCTCAAGATCCAACCCAAACCCCAGCTAGTCTAGATTTGTAGCACAAGGATAGTCCAGTAGAAACCTCCAAGCAAGATCTAAACTAGTTCTGGCAAGCCACCAAGCAATATTCTTATTTCCCAAGCTACAACTACTAACTCTTCTTAGACTTCGCTCCTCCACATCATCTTCTCCAAGCTGGATGATTATGACTTAAAACTCCATGAGACCCCTTACTTATACACATCTAAGCCACAAGTTTTCCTGGAAAGTTACAAATGAAATAAATCCTTACATTAAATACATGTTGAGCCACAAGTCAACCTACAAAAAATATTAAATACCAAATGCCTTAGAAGGCTTACACAACTCATCAACACCTAGGACAAATAACCAAGACCCAAATGGGTCCACACAAACTACCACAATCACTCCACATAATTATCTCAATCCTCATGTAATAAATGCACCAAGTCAGCCAAGCAAATCCCAAGAACTCTATCTTGCAAGCCACACTACTAAGTGTCAACAACCACCAGCTAAGCACAACCGAGCTCCTATAAACATTGTCGAGAAACATAGTGCATGTCAAGAAATAGTATATGCCAAGGAACAATATATGTTGATCTCCTTCAATGGTTGAGCCCCTTTAGTGATCAAGCTCCTTGACTAACACTACACCCAGTAATGACCAAGCACCACTCCTTTGGTGACTGAGTCCTTAAATCCAAAGCAAAATTCCTCCAACATATAGGATTTCTAACTACCATAGGATGCTCATGCATCAAACACCCCAAGTGTGAAAAGATGTTTTCAATAGTAGGAAGAACATCTTCTAGGATTCATCACAAAAATCCCAAACTGGTTCTTCATATACATGTCCTCCAAGTCCTCAACTTGCACACTCTTTCCTTTGTCCCACTTTTGCTTCTTCACATCCATCTTCAGTGTGTTGCAAGTTTTCTTTCCACATTGATCTCCAACCCTCTCAAAATCCTTTGAAATAACTACTCAAGTTCCTTCTACCAAATTCTTGATTCTGTAAAGGAATCAAGGAATGCTTCCTTCCACCTTTCTCAATAGTAATCACATTCTTGACACAATCATGCATAGCGTTGCAATCATACTACCAAGGTCCACCAAGCAATATGCAATAATTACTCATGTCCACAATATCACACAACACTTGATCCTTATACTGCCCAATTTGAAAATCAATAGGACATTTCTCCCTCACTTTCAAGGCATGACCATCTTGTAACTAGCCAATCCTATAAGGACAAGGATGTCTCATTCTCTTCAAACCAAGTCTTTGAACCATCTCCTTAGCAACAAGGTTATCAGTACTACCACTATGCACAATCACATTATAGATTTTACCACTAGATTTACAACAAATCCTAAACAAATTACTCCTTTGACAAGGTTCTCGTGCATTCTTATGAAATAGTACTCACCGAGCCATAAAATTCTCTCCTTCCTCAAGTTCATTGACATGGGTGTCAACTTTATTCATTGTCACAACTCTCCTATAACCATCCTTTTGTGAATACTCATAAGCTCTATGTCCTTCACCATAACAAAAACAATTACTTTAAAGACAACCTCACTCGTTCTCTTCCTTCAATCAATAGGTTTTGTTTCATCTTCTATATGCAGTTTATCCTCTGTCGAGTGATCCTACTTCTCTTTCCCATGGGAACTACCTTGATTTCTCATCTTCAACTTATCTTCTTCCTTCAAAGCACACTAATAAGCATCCTCAACCAAAGCAATATCCAACATACCAATCTCATCTTGAATATTGAATCTCAAATCATTAATGTATTGAGCTACCTACTCCATGGATAATTCTCTATGTCCATACTGAATAGTCATCTTGTAGAACTCCTCAATATAATCCTTCACAAACATATCCTTCTGCTTTAGATTTTGTAACCTCTTAAACAACCCAAGTTTATAATAAGGAGGAATGACTTAGCCTTCAATTTTGTCACCATCAATATCTAATGAGTGATCTTCATTTCACCTTTCTCTTCTCTATCTCTTTGTAATTATTTCCACCAAAGAGAAGCATGCCCTTCTAGCTTAATTTGTGCCAACCTCACTTTGAGCAAATCTCTAATATCCTCTAGCTCAAAATAGTCTTCCAATTCTTTAATCCAATCAATCAGGTTCGATTCAAAGTACTTGAGAAATTAGAAACCTCCATTTTATGATTTAGCTTCAACTAAGATCTAGATCTAGCAAACTAACCAGTCCTATCTCCCTTAGGTCTCTCCACATGATCAAGTATGTCCTCGCCATTTGATCCAGCAACATCGAAGTCTTCAACAACTTCCTCACAACCTTCTTCTATACCCACATGTCAAGGTACACCAACAATAGGCTTCATGATCTCATTCTTCATTGACTCCATCTTAGATCTAAAATCTATCTTAACCTTCTCTAAGATCCTCTATTCCACAACATCACAAAGGTCTTCAATCACCCTAGGGTCCAATAATCTTGTAGCAATCTTCCAAAATCTTCACAAACCCTCTGCAAAAAATCCACAAGAACAACTAGATCCTCCCTCTGATGCTCTTAACCCTGGGTCTTGGTGCAAACTGCCTCAACTTTGGTGATTTGTCTACACACTTAGGAAAACCTTCGCTCTAATACCACCTGATGTAATGCAAGGTAGGAGATCCCCAAAGGAGATTTCCTAGCCCCCAAAAATTAACCACTTAGCAAAAACATAACACAAGATACAAGATCAAATACCAAACTCAATTCTTTATTCATAAAAAAATTAATTACATGCAATGTGTTGGGTTGTAAGGCCTTCTCAGTTATGATAAAATAAAAAGCAAGTACTAGTTTTGCAAGTCCCTCAAGATCCAATCTAAACCCTAGCTAGTGTAAATATGTAGCACAAAAAGACTCTAGTAGAAACCTCTAAGCAAGATCTAAACTTTTGCTCACAAGCCACCAAGAAATCTCCTTGTTTCCCAATTTGTAGCTACTAGCTCTTCTCAAACATTTCTCCTCTTCCACATCCTCTTCTCCAAGCTGGATGATTATGACTTAAGACTCCACAAGGCCCCTTACTTATACCCAACTAATCTGCAAGTTGCCCTAGCAAGTTAAAAAACTCTTACATTAAATACATGTTGAGCCACAAGTTGGCTTACAACAAATATTATATACTAAATGCCTTAGAAGGCTTTCAACACTCATTAAATACACCTAGGACAAATAACTAAAATCTAAATAGGTCCACACAAAATCCCATAATAACTCCACATCATGATCTCAATCCTTAGACAATAAATGCACCAAGTCAGTCAAGTGAATCCATGAGAACTCCATCCCACAAGCCACACTATCGAGAGTTAGCAACCACTAGCCAAGCACCGTCAAGCTCCTACAAGAATTGTCAAGCAACACAGTACATGTCAAGCAACAAGTATGTCAAGCTCCTTTAGCAATTGAGCCCCTTTAGTGACCGAGCTCCTCAGCCTGCACTATTCCCAGTAATAAGTGAATACTACTCCTTTGGTGACCAAGTTGTCAATTCCAAAGCATCATCCCTCCAACATATAGGATTGCTAACTACCCTATGACACTCTTGATCAAACACTTTAATGATTCATAATTGGTAAACTATAGTATGTCATGCACAATAGATCGGACATAGCACAAGTGGTTGGAATAGTCACCAGCCTTTTTGCCAACCCAAAATAATAACACATGGTAGCTATGAAGAGGATCTTTAGGTATCTAAAGGGTACTGAAGAATATGGCCTATGGTATCCTCAAAAAGATATCTTTAAGCTAAGTATCTTCACTAATGCTTTCTAGGCAGGGAATATAGATAATAGAAAGAGAACTATTCATGGCGTGTTCTTTGTAGGAGGAAGATTGGTTGCATGGACCAACAAGAAGCAAAACTACATATCACACTCTACAATGGAAGTAGAATATGTTGTTGCAATAATGAATTGCACTCAAGTTGTTTAGATCAAGCAATTGCTTGAAGTAAATCAAGAGAAAATGAATGAATAAATAGTTATCAACTGTGATGATACTAGTGCAATCAATATATCCAAAAATATGGTGATGCACTCAAAGACAAATCACATATCCATAAAGTACCATTTTTTGAGGGAGCAAGTGCAAGAAAAAGAGGTTAGGTTGGAATATATACCAACCAAGGAACAACTAGCTGATATCTTCACAAAAACTCTTCAAAATGATACCTTTCAGTATCTAAAAGAAAAGTTAGGGGTCTTACCCATATCTAGTCTAAACTAATATTGAATAGGCATACGTTAATCCATGATCAAGGAATAGATAATTATAATGGTGTATTGATGAGAAAAAGGGACTATCTCGAAGAGGGAGCAGTTGAGAAAATAGAGGAGAATAGAAGATGGTTGCCTTTGGTATTATTGTCAAATGGGAAGAAGTTGAGAAAATTAGAAGAAGAGAAACAAAAGAAGCTGAAAAGAGAAAGTGTGAGAAGAAAAAAAAGAAAAAAAATGAGAGCCACAAATGGTCAAAGCATGTGGATACACTATCTTAGGGGAAAATGTTGAAAGGTGAAAAGCAAGCAAACACAAGGCACCAAAATAGTGGTTTATAAAATGCTTAAGTGTTTCAATCAATGCCAGATGGGGATATTGTTGCCATAACTGACTTGAAGCCCAAAGACTAACTAATAGATAGATCGATGGACTAAGTTATCAAAGGTGTTGTCATTGATGTCAAGGTGCATGAAGGAAGTAAGATCAATAGAGAGAAATGACTGACAATGTACATTGATGTGCAACTCTAGTTCACAAGGGTGGTCAAAGAAGAGAAGAAGTGTGGGCCCAGTAATGATGATGATAGAGGTGATCCACGTAGATGAAGTATGCTATGTGAAGTCTATGCATGAATAAGATACCAAGTGGAAAGAAAAGCAAATCAACTAGTGGCCATACAGGATGGTTTAGACAAGTCAACAAGGAAAGCATGGAGCAAGATACCTATAACTATCTAGTTATGAAGAGGTAGAAATTCACTCATTATTGTACCTAATAGTGATGGTTTAATATATCAAGGAACAACTGAAAGAACTAAAATTTGAATTATTCCCAACAAGAGAAATTCATCAAGGATACATGACACCCATGAATCATCTACAAACATGATACACCTAACAAGAGTGGCAATTTATTGCAATAGGAAATCAAGCTAGTAGTAGGAGAAAGAATTCAAATTTTGAATTCTCAAATTATGGATTCTAAGTGAAGTTTGAATAAAGTACAAAAGGAGATAGCATTGAAAAAGAAAATGTTAATTTGTTGAGTAATTAGCTAGTGAGCTAGGAGAATAGAGCTAAGTGGGATCTCAAGGTATGAATGATAGTAACAAAAGAAATGTCATCTTTTAAGGGTTATCGTGCTAAGGAGAAGTGAGTAAGCTCAAAAAAAACAAGGTTTATTGTGTTCAAGAACAAGGAGAGGCAAACACACAAGTGATTGAGGTATGAAGTTAAAGAGCCAAGAGAAGGCAGAGCATAGTTCCAGATAGTTCAAGAGAGCTAAAGAAGGATATATTTCAAGCTAAGTGTAGTATCTATTTCTATATAATTTATTCTTCTTTACTAATCTTCTCAACATTAAATCTTGTTGAGGGTGGACCCTAATAGGTTCGTTGTATAGAACCCCTCAACAGGGTGACACATTAATTTGTGTTCCAAATTTCTCTAACCAGGTTGATCCTAACAAGGCAAGACTCTAATAGTTCTTATCAAAATCCCTTACTAGGGCATCACCTAATAGGGTCTTTGTAATCATCTAATAGAGATAAACTCTTGATCAGACGCACTTTAGGAGAGTACAAGCTCTGTGAGGATTGAATCACACACCATAATTTTTACCCTATATAGGTTTCCACGAGATAAATATCGTGTTATGTGTTGCTATTTCTATTATCTTTGTTTTTTCTTAATCCTGACCAATTAATTTTTAGCTAGTACAAACTCATAGACCAGTGTAGAGAGGGATAGTGAGTAAAAAATTTGAATGAATAGGTATACTGATTCACACCATCCCTCAGTATACTAACCTATGATAGGACCAATAAAACATACCCTAATAGACTCATCCGAGTAGCATAACACTTTCAAGGAGTTACATGAACACCCGATGGGTCAATCATAATAGCTTACACATATGAATATTCCAAATAAGAGAGAAAGATCATAAAACAAATTCTACTCGATAATAGTCATTGGAATAGTTCTTGAAGTCGACGAGACAACGTGAACATTTCTTTGATACCCTATAGGCTCGTTAGAATAACATGTGGTTATAAAATATCCTATGAGTAATAAACATGTATTAGGGTATCTCTTCACAATGATCAGAATAGTTTTGTGTTGCGAAAAGATAATTTAAACATACTCTAGCACTTGATAATACTACCGATATGAGTTATGCAGACAAGTGGAGCAAAAGAATGAGTTTTGTAATGTCAATGACGATGTTGAGAACAAGTGTTGAGAACAAATGTTGATTTGATAGGTTGAACATCATAATTAGCTATATTAATAGAGGAGAATCAATGTAAGATTACAAAAGTGAGATAATAATTTAGAGACTATACCGTCACCTAATGAAGTTATCGACTTAAGATATACCAAAGAACATAGCAAAAGAGTACTAAAAAATGTTATACCAATGGCGCCAAAAGAGCAACATCGTAAGAAATACTTATGTCAATGCCTAAACGTTGTCATGTCAACCTAATTTATGAGCAATTTTGTAATAAATGTCCACATATATAGAGTCACATGAAAAGGAAATTGATAGTCACAAGGAATTGTTTTTTAGTCAAAATTTGTATCAATAACTAAATTGATGTTTTGAGTGGTTGAGTGAAAAGAAAAAATCACAAAGAATTTTCAAAGGCATGTTTTAATTTTAAAAAGGAAGATTCAATGGCTTTAAGTTTAAAACGCATAGAAAATTTATTTTTGAGTAATAGGATAAAACATAGACATGTTGTATTCTTACATGACAAAAGTTTACAGCAGGTTAACACCTGGAAAATTAGGGCTATAGAAAATGTCTTTTAGAAACATGAGAAATTATTGAAAGCACCAAAATTCATAATTAGATGCTATTACACCAGTAATGGAAGAAGGAATAATAATTCTGACCAATTAATAAAGGGAAATAAAGGATGAGAATCAATGGTTAAATGAATGTTAGGGAATCCTTGCTAGAGCCCTAGCTGTTGCACACATTGATGAGGTGGACTAGATGTTGCTACATCACATTTGAACTGATTCAACAAAATAGAGATAATCATCAGGGACACCATACATAATCCAAGAGTTATCTTGAGCATATAAAAAAATGTGGTGTCTTCTTGGGAGATTGATCATTTACTATACAGGTTTTCATTGTATGTTCCAACTTATTATTTTTATTTATGTTGTACTTAGGCCAATAGTTATCAATTAGGAATAACTGTCATTTTGATGAAGGTGAGCACCCTTTCATCTCTTGAATCCTCATCTATTTATAGGGGATCAACAACAATACAATAATTATAAGATCTTTTTGTAAAAATTTTGACTTTTGTATGTAATCAATACAAGGTTGTCAACAAGTTTTTTATAATAGGTGGATTACTCCATGCTTATGTGAATGAAAAGATCAAGTCTTACTCCTCTTTGATGGTATTTATGTTTTTAGCGATTAGATTAGTTATCTACGTTAAATCTATTTTATTCAAATTGCTTTAATGTGATGTTTTATGTTATTTTAATTGGGACTAAGTTTTAGTTTGAAGGATTGGTTATCAAACTTCATCCTATCTTATTGGTCTTTCAAAAGGAAAGTTAAATTAAATAAGAATAGATGCAAAAACAAATTCTAATTAACAATACATAGAGATGCCTTTGAGGTGATGGTCTCATTTTAATAACAGGGTATTAAGATTGTCTTGTAGAGTTATATGTAGGATCAAGAAATTGAATTAATACAATTCGATGAGAAATCAAGGCATTGGTCTAGCATTGATTTGGGATAATTTAATCATGTATTTCTAGAGCAGTCTCAATTAAGAAATATATATCGACACAATATATATATATACACACACACAAAGCAATTATACACAAAACATTCTTTCATATCAATAATTGATTCACAAATTTTTCTAAGTATTGTGGGAATCACAATAGATTCAACTCAAGAAACGTTTCCATCTTGAAAGATCACCAAGGCATTAAATTCACTATATTAAAACCTCCAATAAGTAGATTGAGCTAGAGGTGAAGGTTCACTCGCCTAGGTTTAGTGAAACCTGAAGTGTAGGGGAACTTGCTCAAGAGATCATTCTTGTTCATTGGCCAAAGAAAATTTAGAAATCATTGGGAGCAGTGGTAAAACTTCTTGATTTTCAATCCATGTTTTAGGAACCAACACATGTAAAGCTAGGAAATTTTTGTCATAATCTCCTTCTAGGTATACCATGAATTTGTGTCATGGGTGTAATATTATATACCTTGCATAAATCTACTGAGATTATTTGTAGTAATCAAGTGGTTACAATAAAGATTGATCATCCATTCCTCCATTATTATTATGATGCCAAGGCTAATCAATCTTCAAATTGTACTACTTTTAAAATCTCAACTCCATCATTATCAACTATTGTTGCAACACCACAAGTCTGTAATCTTGACGGTGGTGTGAATTTTCCTCTCCTTAATTGAGTGCATGTCCTAGTGATGGTCAAGGTCCTTTGGATAAAATCAACCCTTTCATCCCTCACATTCCAAATACTTCATTCACACCTGCTATTAAGAATGATCATTGTTCTATACTTCAATATTGTATGAATATTATTACCTATGTTGATGGTATTGACCCTCCTACTCTTGAAGAGTTGCAATCCATTGTGATGTGGAGCCTAATCAGACTCAAAAGTTTATTCGGACCTATTTCCCCCTATATTATTTATATGGGGGTTTGGGGGCAACATCCTAGGTGCATTTCTTGTCACAATACATTGTGGATTCGAGGGGCAACAACCCCATGAGGGTTTTTTGGGGGTAGCGCCCTCGAAGTTAATAATGACCCTAACTTTTCAAAGGGATTGGCTACTATTTTTTCTATTGGATGACTTATTCTAGCCCTGATTTTGCAAGCTGAAAAAACTCATATAAAATGGCTTAGGGTTAGGGATTTCATAATGTATGATGATGTTGTAGCTTTGTGTGACAAAATTAAGTTGTAAGGGATTACAGATTTTAATTACTGGATAATAATAATATTGGACTTGTTGTTGGTGGATGTATGCTAGGGATTGGGTGAACCATGTTGAATCCTTGTGTCTTGTGTTCTCATTTGTGCACTTTATTATTTTTTGATATTGGTTATATTTGTATGTAACAATTATTTTTGTCTGTGATCAATCCTAACACAATCATGTTGTGGTCTACAGTTTAATATTATTTATAGGCATGACTATAAAGGAAAGGGTCTTGGATGCACAGAACAAGGTCAAGCTCTCTTTGGAACCAATGGCTTAATCTTATGTAGTGGGATTGGGTTACAAATATTTTCCTTCGTCTTCATTGATTTTTCAATCATTTGATGTCTCTATTTCATCTTCTTGTGATAAGTTGATGTAGTGTAAGATGGGAGAATCCCCAAAGGACATGTCATAGCCCCCAACAAATAAACACACAGTGGAAACACAATAATAATGCAAGATCTGATACCAAATCACAAGTCTTTATTCATAAAACAATTGATTACATGCAATGTATCAAGTTGTAAGGCCTTCCCAATTATGGTCGAAGAAAAAGCAATTAATAGTTCTACAAGATCCTTAAGATCCAACCCAGACCCTAGCTAGTCTAGATCCACACTTTGGTACAAACTTCCAAGGAAATCTAAACTTGTACTCACAAGCCACTAAGAAATCTCCTTGTTTCCGAAGTCACAACTACTAGCTCTTCTCAAAATTTGCTCCTCTTCCACATCCTCTTCTCCAAGATGGATGATTATGATTTAATACTCCACAAGACCCCCTTAATTTTACCTAACTGAGCCACAAGTCAGACTAGTAAGTTACAAATTAAATAAACCCTTGCTTAAAAAAAAAGCACATTTAAGCCACAAGTTTGCTTTTAACAAAAAATAAATACATACAGCCAAATTAAATGCTAAGGTTAGCTCAAACTAGAAACTAATTACAAAAGACTCAGTTAAGATAGGACCAAGACATGACCGAGCATTAGAAGAACCACCTCTGAGTATCAACAAATCCACCATAGCCATACTCACACAAACATAGTCGGGTGCCAATATGCGTCGAGTCCACCAACAATTGAGCCCCTTCATTGAAAAAGCTACTTGATTAACATTGCAACCAAGCATCATCAAGTTCCTAGTGTATGTCGAGTTCCCACAAGCATTGTTGAGCACCTTTAGTGATCGAGTTTCTTCAACTTCAAATACAAAATGCCTCCAACATGCAAGATTGCTAACAACCCCAGGATGCTCCTACATCAAACATCCCAGGTGTGAAAAGGTGTTCTTAAAGGCTGGGAGAACATCTTCTAGGATTTAGTACATAGATCCCAAACTAGATCTTTACATACATGTCCTTCAAGTCTTCAACTTGTACACTCTTTCCCTTGTTCCACTTCTGCTCATTCGCTTGCGGATCTCTAACTCTCTCATAATCCTCTAGCTCAACTTGGCTACCAATTCTTAGGTTCTATCTACCAAGTTCTTCATTCTACAAAGGAATTAGGGAATGGTTCCTGGCACCGTTCTCAATAGTAATCACATGCTCAACACAATCATGCATAGCCTTGCAATCATACTGCCAAGGTCCACCAAGCAATATGTAATAACTACTCATGTCCACAATATCACACAACACTTGATACTTATATTGCCCAATTTGAAAATCAACAAGACACTGCTTCCTCACTTCCAAAGCATGATCATCTTGCAACCAACCAATCCTACAAGGACAAGGATGTCCCATCCTCTTCAAACCAAGTTTATGAACCATCTCTTCAGCAACTAGGTTATCAGTACTACCACCATCCACAATCACATTATAGATTTTATCTCCAAATCTACAACAAGTTCCTCCTTTGACAAGGTTCTAGTGCCCTCTTACCAAATAGTTCTGGCCAAGACAACAAACTCTCTCCCTACTTAGGTTCACTGATATGGTCTTCAACCTCATTCACAATAGCATCTCTCCTATAACCAACCTTTTTTTTAACATTCATAAGCTTTGTGTCATTCTTCACCACATTGGTAGCAAGTACCCTTACATGCATCTTTTTTTGTCCTCTTCCCCTATTCAATGGGTTTTGGTTCATATTCAACAATTTGTTTATTCTTCACCAAATGATCTTGCTTATCCTTCTCTCAAGGATTATCTCGACATCTCCTCTTCAACTTCTCTTCTTCTCTCAAATCATATTGACAAGAATCCTTAACCGAAGCAATATTCAACATACCAACCTCATCCTGAATATTGAATCTTAAGCCATTAATATATATATCCACCTTTTCTTTAGACAATCCTCTATGCCTAGACCGAATAGTTAACTTGTAAAACTCCTTTGTATAAACTTTCACAGTAATGTCTTTCAACTTCAAATTCAGCAACTTCTTAAACACCTCAAGTTCATAATAAGTATGAATAAACTTAGCCTTCAATTTAGTCACCATTAATCTCTAATGAGTGATCTTTGTTTCATCTTCCTATTCTCTATATCTTTGTAATTCTTTCCACCATAAAGCAACATGTCCCTTTAACTTAGTCTGTGCCAACCTCACTCTAAACAAATCTCCAATATCCTCTAGCTCAAATTAGTCTTTTGATTTTCCAATCAAATCATTTGGATCTTCAAGATTTAAAGTACCTAAGAAATTAAAAACCTCCATCTTATGCTTCAACTTCAACTAAGATCCAGATCTATCAAACTAACCAACTATATTTCCCATAGGTCTCTCCACACGATCAGTTTTGTCCTCACCACTTGATCTAACAACCTCAAAGTCTTCAACAAATTCCTCATGACCATCTTTAGTACCTACACATTGAGGTACACCACCTATAGCACTTATGATCTTAGTGATCATATTGCTCTTCATCAGCATCATCTTAGATCTAAATTCTACTTTAATCTTTTCTAAGATCTTCACTTCCACAACATCATAGAGATCTTCAATCACCCTAGGGTCCAATTGTCTAGGAGGCATCTTCCAAAATTTTCACAAATTCCTGGCACAAAATCCATGAGATCAACCAGATCCTTGCTCTGATGATCTTTACTCCAGGTCCTGGTGCAAATTGTCTCACATTCGACAATCTATCCACACACTCAGGAACTCCAACATTGATACCACTTGATGTAGTGCAAGGTAGGAGAATCCCCAAAGGAGATGTCCATGCCCCCAGAAAATAACCACACAAAAAAATACAACAATAATGCAATATTTGATATTGAATCACAACTCTTTATTCATAAAATAATTGATTGCATGCAATGTGTTGGGCAATAAGGCCTTCCTAATTATGGCCAAATATAAAGAAAGTAATAGTTCTACTAGATTTTGAAGATCCAACCCAGATCCTAGAAAGCCCAAATCCACACTTTGGTACAAACCTCCAAGGGAAATCTAAACTTGTGCTCACAAACCACCAAGTAATCTCCTTGTTTCCCAAGCTACAACAACTAGCTCTTCTCAAATTTTGCTTCTCTTCCACATATTCTTCTCCAAGTTGGATGATTATGGCATAAGACTCCACAAGACACCTTTACTTATACCCAACTAAGCCACTAATCAACCCAGTAAGTTACAAATTAAATAAACCCTTGCATTAAATGCATATTTAAGCTACAAGTTGGCTCACCACATAAAATTAAATACATACAACCAAATTAAATGCCAAGGTCAGCTCAAATTAGAAACTGATCACAAATAACTCGGTTAAAATAGGACCAAGACACGACTAAGCATCAGAAGAACCACTTTTAAGTGTCAAAAAATCTACCAATCATAACCAAACTCACACAAGCATAGTTGAGCACCAGTATGTGTCAAGCTCACTAGCAACTAAGCCCCTTCATTGACCGACTTACTAGGTCAACCTACCACCAAGCATCACTGAGCTCCCAATGTATTTCGAGTTCCCACAAGCATCATTAAGTACCTTTAGCGATCGAGATCCTTCAACTCCAAATATAAAATCCCTCCAACATACATGATATCTAATAACCGTAGGATGATACTGCATTAGAAGTCAAAACTTTCATTACAAGAGAAAGGGTTACTTCCAAATCCTCATTCTTTATTTGAACAAGAGTATATCTTATTGTGGCTTCTTAAATACCACTTGATTACTCTTCATCCTCCTATACACAAGAGGCTTTGTGATATAAAGGATGAAGTAAGACACTCATTTTGTGCATATCACAAAGTGCTTATCCATTCCACTATTGAATGCAAGGTCTTGAAAGATAAAATACAAGAACTTCACCAATTAAGGTTCATTGATCATTCATCTATTGGTGGTCCTAATGCTTCTTCTACACATGTAAAGCGATATTGAGCTTTACCTATATCATATATTTTCTACATATATATCCTAAGACATTATTTGCTTTTGTTGGGTTCAATCCACTTTCTTATCTTATCTTAAGTACATTTATGGGGGCTAATCCATTATCTTATCTTACCTTATTTTCCTTAATGGGACCCAATCCATTCTCTTTTCTTATTGCCTTTGTGGAGGCCAATCCACTATCTTATCTTGTATTATCTACCTTTGTAGGGGTCAATCCATTGTCTTATCTTGTCTTATTTTCCTTTGTGGGGGCCAATCCACTATCTTATCTTATCTTGTCCTAGTCACCTTCATGGGGGCTAATCCACTATCTTATCTAGTTGTCTTATCTACCTTTGTAAGGTCCAATCCACTCTCTTATCTTATTTTATCTACCTTTATGGGGGTCAATCCTCTTCCTTACATTATCTTATTTTCCTTTGTGGGGGCTAATCCACTCTCCTATCTTATTTTCCTTTGTGGAGGCCAATCCACTTTCTTATCATGTCTTATCCACATTTGTGGGGAGCAATCTACTTTCTTACGATATCTCATCTGCCTTCATGGGGGCCAATACACCTCCTTCTCTTCTTTCATCTACCTTCATCAAGGCCAATCCACTTTTTATTTGTCTACTTTTGGGAGGGAAAATCGTCTATCTATATATCTATCTCCTCAGGGGCCAAACCTCTACATCTATTTCTCAATATTGTCCTATCATACACCGATATAACTTAACACTATTCATATTGGAATGATCTTAAGCTACCCAATCACACACCTATATATTTTAATGTTATGCATGTTAGTGCAATGTGTCTAAGGCACCCTATCACATGTCTATCTAGCTCGGTGTTATGCATGTTGGTACACCATTAATGTCTCCCTATCACATGTCTATATAGCATTCACCATGCATTCTATAGCTTATCAAAGTCACCCTATCATATAGATGACTATCTTAACACAAATTTCTACCCATACTGATATTAGTTTCTTGATGGTGGCCCCCTTCCCTAGCAAAGTTATTACATTGATTGTCTTTTCTGGCAGGTGCTTTCATCCATGATGAGGTCAGTGCTACTAATCACAATTATTTGTATGAGCCCTAGAAATAGAGGAAGCTAGGGTCTTAATCACATGGTCTCTCTTTGACATTGGTTGTTTTTCTATCTATTGGTTATATTCTTCCTTAAAGAAGAAATCAATCCTAACTTTTCTCTCCTTGATAAGTAGGAGATGATTTCCACAGCTAGTCAAATTGTGATGTGAATATCAGGATTTAACTGTGTGATTTTTGAGTCAAACTCGATGACCCATGTTTCATGAGTAGTGATTCAACATGAATCCATCTCTCATGAGAATAAATGGAACACTTAGCACTCATTGGATCTAGGTGATGCTCACAGGGGTGAAGCACCGGGACTTCCCGGGAGGTCACCCATCCCAGTACTACTCCAGCCTGAGCGCGCTTAACTACAGAGTTTCCTCCATAGTTAAACCCAAAGCTTGCAACCCCATTTGCAAAACCTTCACCAAGTGTTGTGCCTTATGAACCATTCATTAGAAAGCCCCTTAAGCTCATCAATTGATAAGTAGGAGATGATTTCCACAGCTAGTCAAATTGTGATGTGAATATCAGGATTAGTACTGGGATGGGTGACCTCCCGGGAAGTCCCGGTGCTTCACCCCTGTGAGCATCACCTAGATCCAATGAGTGCTAAGTGTTCCATTTATTCTCATGAGAGATGGATTCATGTTGAATCACTACTCATGAAACATGGGTCATCGAGTTTGACTCAAAAATCACACAGTTAAATCCTGATATTCACATCACAATTTGACTAGCTGTGGAAATCATCTCCTACTTATCAATTGATGAGCTTAAGGGGCTTTCTAATGAATGGTTCATAAGGCACAACACTTGGTGAAGGTTTTGCAAATGGGGTTGCAAGCTTTGGGTTTAACTATGGAGGAAACTCTGTAGTTAAGCGCGCTCAGGCTGGAGTAGTACTGGGATGGGTGACCTCCCGGGAAGTCCCGGTGCTTCACCCCTGTGAGCATCACCTAGATCCAATGAGTGCTAAGTGTTCCATTTATTCTCATGAGAGATGGATTCATGTTGAATCACTACTCATGAAACATGGGTCATCGAGTTTGACTCAAAAATCACACAGTTAAATCCTGATATTCACATCACAATTTTCTCTCCTTGCTTAGATTCCTATATTTTCTTGTATTTTGGAGATAATGCATTGTATTGAGAAATTTTTTTACATCGAAGCCACTTTAACATTGCTAACCCAAATCCTTTAGTTTGTGTGTTGTTTTCTCTTGCCTCGTGGCTTTGTAGCTTTCATGTTCTAACCTTGTTTCTTTATACAATTTTCTCTCTCCAATGCATTTGTAGGTCTTCACTCTAGGAGAATAATTTGATGGTTCAACATGATATATGCTTCCTCTACAATATTTGTTTGGTATTATGATGTTATTTTATTTCAATAGACTTCCTTAAGCATGCTTAATCATTTAGATTCATAAGTACGCTAAAGTGGGGCCAAAATGTAGAGTAAAAAAATGTACACCTCCATATGCAATTTCAGCCACACTTTTGTAACCACTCAAGTGTCCATTTTATTAGAATTAAGGTAGGCCCATTTCAACCTTGCATTATCCTTCTCCCTCTTGGGAAGCTCAAAGTTCTTTCTAGAAGCCATTTTTTAGCACTAGCTTTACATTTTTCATGTGTCATCCTCACCACCTATAGTATCGAAGCATGATTTATTTAGATGTTAATGCATCACATAGATGTTCACTCATCACTCCTAGTATATCGACATCTCAATGTTCAAAAGTTGGTCATGTGCATGGTTTCCACTTGTCACCTCCTTTTTTTGGTGGGAACCTTCTAGAATTTCCTAGAAACCATTTTTACCCTCTCATTCTCTCTTTTAATTGGGATAACTTACTTCTTTCAAGACCTACATGTTCTATCTCTCTGTAAGTAATCTCTCGTGTGTTCTAAAATTATTTTTTCTTTCACTAGACTCCCTTGCTATCTTGTATCTACTACAACATTCTCTCATGGTAATCTATATAGATTATTTGGCTTTCTCAAGACCATTTGGTAACATATTTTCATTTATCTTATGTCTTTGAGAATATTGGGGTGTATCACATCCCTTTTTATCAATATCATTGTTACTATTCCATGCAATAGGGTTTTCCTCTACAAGCGAGTTTGTTTATATTTGCATGTATCATGTACTAGGGCCTCTCCTCCATTTAACATGTTTTCTTTTTCTATTAAATTATCATTTATTTATTTATTTATTTGATACATCTATTATTATGGCTGTTGTGGAAATGAAAATGCCAAAACAAGGACTTGACTAAGGCAAGTCTCCAAGCAACCCCAAATAATTTTACCTCTCTTGTATGTGTGTAGATTTTATCAAAAGCATTCAACCTCATAAGGGTTTTCATATATCTTATTTATTGTGTTGTTTCTATTTATCTCATTTATATTAATTCATGTGTTTATATATATATATATATATATATATATATATATATATATATATATATATATATATATATATATGTATGTATGTATATATGTATATATATATATATATGTATGTATGTATATATGTATATATATATATATATGTATGTATGTATATATGTATATATATATATATAACTTCATCTCTAACTTTTACATTTTGTAGTGTGTTTGAAGAACAAACTTACATTTTTGTCATTTTAGGTGCTTTATATTTTGGTCCATATAGGACTTAACGCATTGCATAGAGGTCTACACACCATGTTAACTTTTGGAAATGTAAGGAGTAATTGAGAGGGGAGGGATGAATCAGTTACCACAAAAATAATTCCAAGTCCCTTAGATGTCAACACAAACTTCTCACTTAATTAACCAAATCCTTGCTCTGCTCAATTAGAACTAGATATATACTATAACTCAGTTAACAAAGCAATCTTAAGATATTAAAGTGTATTAACATTTAGTAACTTAGTTGCAAAAACCTGAAGCATTAAGCAATTAACATGAACACATGAGACACCGAGATTTAATGTGGAAACCCAATTTGGGAAAACCACTAATGCAACTAGTTACAACTTTTTCACTCTTATGAAATGAGCCTTGTTAGGAGCTAGCCATGTTAAAGGTTATAAAACAAACGGGTGTGACCTTGTTAGAGGATTTGAATCACCTTGTTAGGAGTGGACTTGATTTGCAAAATGACTACTAAGCCAACTCTATTAAGAAATTTCTTCACTACTACATTTGTTAGAGAGTAACAATGATTGACCTGATTGATGAAGGAACTTAATTTGCAGATTCATATCATTGTTCTAGTTTATCCTCTTGATCCTTCATGATCAAAATATTCTTTGCAGCTCAGTCTTCTAACTCGAATGATCTATCCTTAATCAAATATCCTTCTCATTTCACTTCTTTTTACAATTTTCCCTGGTTGCTTAATTCACTCCATAACATGGCCTTTCATATATATGATATTCAATGTCAAGTCAACTTGAATACCCTTGCATGCAAAATTTTAATCATCCATTTAGTCAACTTGTATTAGCCAATTAATTAACAAAAGTAATATGTTGACAATCAGCTAACACTGAAATGAGTCACTTGGTCAATACTGAATTCCTTTGATAACTGACTAGACTCAGTTAATACTAACTCTCTTTTTTGACCGACCAAACTCGGTTTACACTAAGTTCCTTTGATGACCAACTAAACTTGGTTAATGCTAACTTCCTTTGCTAACTGACCAAACTTGATTAACACAACCTTCTGCTCAATAAAAGCTTGACATTTGCGTAACATTAATGACAATATGCAATTGAATAATTCTTATCAACAATATCCCTCATTGACATTGATGGAAAAATAACATGTAATTATGCAAAGAAAACTTAGAGCAATAGAATGATAACTAAGATTTTTATAATATCCTTAGTTTGATTCAGATCCTTAATCCATGGGACCTCTAAGATTCTCCTTTTGTCATCTATATTCAAACTCAGTCTTATCAATCTCTCCCTCTTGCTCTTATACAAATTTCTCCCTTTGATTATTTTCTTTGACTGACATCAACATCAATATCTCCCTCTTTGACATCAAATGCCAAAGACTTCATACAATGAAGTTGTAATGTACCTGATGTAATGATTTATATGCGATGCACTCTAACCATCTTAGCTCAAATTGATAACTCTTCAATGAAACTTGGTTTATGCATCACTAAACTATACTCTAGTGAGCATCAAATAGGGGAATGACCCCTAGCTTACCTCCAAGATACAAAAATTCATACTTAGGTAATGGCTTGGTGAATATGTATACAACATGCTCCTTAGTGTTCACATATTCCAAGCTTACCTTTTTGTCTTGAACTAATTCCCTTGGAAAATGATACTTCAATGCAATGTGTTTTGTCTTAGTGTGCATCACTAGGTTCTTGGATATATTGATCACACTTGTGTTGTCACAATAGATAACCAATGGTTCCTTGATTTCTTCCTTCATTACTGTCAATAATTGCTTTATTCAAATATTGGAAATGTAAGAGGAGTAACTAAAAGGGGAGGGGTGAATTAGTTACCACAAAAACAAATCCCAGTCTCTTAAGATGTCAGTATAAAACAAAACCAAAATCTATTGAAATTGTTGTAACTCAGTTAGCACTAAACCACTCGATTAACATAGTAACTTGGTTAATACTAAATATATGCATTGTTACTTGGTTAACACTGAACATGCAAATCTTAAGATATTAAGTGTGTTTAAACTTAATTAACCCAGTTGTAGAAATATAAAGAAAATAACATGGATGCATGAGACACCAAGATTTAACATGGAATTCCAATTTGGGAAAACCACCAATTGCAACTAGTTATTATTTTTCACTCTTCTGAAGTGAGTCTTATCAAGAGCTAACCCTATTAAAGGTTACAAAAAACAATGTTAGGTATGATCCTATTAAAGGATTTAGATCACTTTGTTAGGAGTGGCCTTGTTAGAGGTCTTTAGACACTTCAATCTAGAAATGCCACCTTGTTAGAGTATTTGGAAAATAGTTGTTAAGATATCTCTATTAGGAGATTTAATTCACTGCTAAAATTATTAGAGAGTAACAATGACTTAACCTAATTGTTGATGCAACTAACTTGCTAATTTTAGATCTCTATTATAGCTTACTTACTTGATCCTCCTTGATCATAATGTTCTTTACATCTCAATTAACTAGGATACTTTGATTATCCTTCAAATTCACTTCCTTTATCCATCTTCGTCTATCCCACACATTCACTCATTCAATCCTCAACTTTATCTTATACTTATATGAATTACTTTATCAAGTCAGCTTGAATACACTTATAAACATTCAATAATCAACCCTTGAGTTAGCTAGAACTAACAAATTAATCCATCAAATTCAATGTGTTGTAACAGAAAAATCCTTCCCTAGCTAACCCAACTCGGTCAACACCAACTCTGAAAAGATTTTTTTTTGGTAATCAAGTGAGCTCGGTTAACACTGTATGCTAAACTAAATTTCCTTTGGTAACTAAGTAAGCTCGATTAACATTGGTTCATGCCAATTTTCCTTTGTTAACTGAGTGAGCTCGGTTAACACTGAACTTTTGTTGACTTCTCTTTGGTAACTAAGTGAGCTCAGTTAACACTGGTTCAATGCCATCTTTCCTTTGTTAACTGAGTGAGCTTGGTTAATATTAGATTTCCTTCGATACCTGAGTAAGCTCAATAGAGACTAACTTTGAACTTGGTTATCTCCAAAACGCTTGACATAGAGTAGAAATTGTCTTCATCACCTGAGTGAGCTCGAAAAACACTAACTACTGGGTAAAGACTTGACATTTTGTGTAACATCAAAGACAATATACAATTGAACAATTATTTTCAACACCAAATTATGTTAGAACAATTAACTATTGTAGCTACATATTTTACCTCTATTGTGGATTAGGAGATGCAATTATGCTTTTTGCTTGTCCATGACACTAACCTATTTCCAAGAAATAATGCTCCTCCACTTGTGCTTTTCCTGTCATCAATGCTTCCAGCCCAATCTGCATCAATAAAGGATTTTAATTCAAAGTTTCCTTCTTTCTTGTATCATAAACCATAGTCTTCAATACTTTTTAAATATCTCATAATTCTTTTGACTACCATCATATGATTTTCTTTAGGATTTGTAGAAAACCTTGCAACTATACCAACTGCTAATGCAATATTACGCCTTGTGTGTACCACATATTGAAGTTTCCCAATAATTGATCTATAGGTAGTCTGATTTACCTCCTTTGAATCATCATACTTAGATAATTTATGTCCAGTGGACACAAGTGTTCCAACTAGTTTGGGATCTACCATTTCAAAGGTCTTTAATATTTCCTTGATTTACTTTGACCTAGTGATGTAGATGCCATCTTTCATTTGATGAACTTGTAAAGCAACAAAGAATTCTATATCTCCAAATATTGACATTTCAAATTATTTCCTCATTTCTTCAGAGAATGATTTACATAAGTCATTATGTCCTGTAAATAAAATGTCATCCACAAATATTTCTGCTAGTAGTATCTTGTTTTGAGGTCTTTCTTTAATATACAAACAACTATTGTCATTTGTTCTTTGAAAACCAATCCTTACCAGATATTTATGTAGTCTTTCATACCATGTTGTAGGAGCTTGTTTTAGACCATATAAGACTTTGTGTAGTTTGCAAACTATTGAAATTTATTTTTTGGATCAATGAAACCTTTAGGTTGTTCAATGTAAACTTCTTCCTCCAAAATTCCATTCAAGAAAACTAATTTTACATTCATTTGATACACTTTGAATCCTTAATGCAACATATGTAAGTAATGTTCTAACTCCTTCAAATCTTGCAATAGGAGAAAATATTTCTCCATGGTCAATACCCTCTTCCTGAGTGTATCCTTTGCACACTAGCCTTGCCTTGTTTCTTGATACTTCACCTTTTTCATTCAATTTGTTTATAAAAACCCACTTTGTACCAATTACATTTTTGTCCTTGGGTCTAGAAACAAGAGTCCAGGTATTGTTCCTTTCAATTTTCTCATTTTCTTCATTCATTGCCTCTATCCAACTTTTATTATTCAAAGCATCTTTTATAGACCTAGGTTCAAATTCACTATGCAAACATGTACCTTTTAGTTTGTTCCTTGTTAGTATTCCTCTTGTCTGATCTCCAATTATTTGTTTAGGTGCATGATGCCTTTTGACATATTTAGAAAGTATAAGTTCTTTCCTTCATGATTATGGGCTTGTTCCACTTGGTTCACCAAGTTTAACGACTCTGTGATCTTCTGATCTTTACTCAGGTTTAATTGTCTAAAACTCATTTCCCTCTATCTATGACTCAAATTCCTCTGTCTAAGACCCAGGTTTATCTATTTGAGACTTCGGCTCCTCTATCTAAGACTCGAGTTCCTCTGTTTGAGGCTCGATTTGAACTATTTGTTGCTCGGGTTGCATTATCTGCAACTCAGTTTGTACTAAAGACTTGGGTGACTTGGGTGGTACAGTCTGTTATTGCCTGACCACACTTGCTTGTAACTTGTGTAAAGTCTCTGGCTCATAGTAAACAAAGTTCATATAGTCCTAAAGTTCCTTACTACTTTGTTCGCATTAGGTTTATATCCATACCATAATTCATAAAGTGTTTGATTTGTACCTTTCTTGAATTGAACTCGATTCAAGGTATGAACTATTGTGTCGATTGCTTCTTTCCAATATTTGGTTGCAACATTTTTCTCAATCATTAGTGTTCTTGCACAATCCATGATGGATATATTTCTTCTTTTAGCTACACCATTATGCTGAGGTGTACTAGGTGCAGATACTTGTCTTTTGATCCCTCTTTCATTGCACAACTCATTGAATTCATTAGAGATGAATTCACCTCCTCTACCTGACCTTAAGCATTTTAGATTCTTCCCTATTTCTTTTTCAACTCTAGCCATATACCACTTGATTTTTTTAAAAGCTTTAGCTTTTTCTTTTATGAGTGTTATCAAGGTTTACATGGCTCATTATTTTATGCCATAGCCAAATTTCCTCTACTTGAGCCAATAAATATGAACTTTCAGTAAGATCTAGATGGAATAGATTAGCTTTAGTCTGATTGCCAATCCCAACTAGGTTTCCTTTGCCATCCAACAACTTGGCTTTCCCATTCATGAATTCTAACTTGTACACAATGTTGTTCAATCATGCCACACTTAGAAGATTTTGCCTTGGTCCTTCAACCCAATAAGCATTGTCACATTTGATTCCATCAGTTAATATAATGCATTCTTTTCCTGTCACATAACAAGGTTCATTATTTCCAAAGCTAACACTTCCACCATCATAATGCTTCGAGTGTTCAAACTTAGTTTTGTTAGAAATAGGGTTACTGAGAGGGGGGGTGAATCAATAATCTACAAACTTTAGTTGCCAATTAGATATTTATTTCTTACTTTAAACTATGCATAACACAGTAATAAAGTAATGCTGAACAATAACAATAACAGTGCACAAAGATAACTCATAACACCATATTTTGTTAACTAGGGAAACCCTAGCCAAGGGAAAACCCTAGTGGGGATGATACCCACTAGATAATATATTGATATATATGCTCCTTGTTAGAGGATGGACCCTATTAGGAGTCAATGAGAAAATTTAGTATAAGAAGTCCATGTTAGGAGACTTTGAATCCCTGTTAGGAGATTCCATCCCTGTTAGGAGTTGTAGTATAATGTATGCAAGAAGAGCCCACTACCCAAACATGTAATTTCAACTACATGAACAGCTCACTGCTCAAACAAATAGTTTATTGTTATTTTCCTTCCTTGATTAGTCTCTGATCTTCAACTTGATCTCGGATCACCAGATAAAACTTTGCACATATCGCTTTCACAAAATTTCACTCACTTTGCAATCTTACAAGATAGCACTTTGCTTATACAATACACCAAGATTGCACACCTTCTTATCGCAAGAAGTTCTTTGCATAAATACCATGCCTTTACACAAAATATTGTTGGGTCGGCTAAGACCACAATTCACTTTCCCAAGTTAGAGTAAATTGTTAGGGTAAAGCATTAATTTCATTTCATTTATTAAATTCATTTATTCCCTTCTTAAGATTTTACTTTATGCACCTTTTTGCATCTCTATTAAATAATTAATTAGTAATTATTAAATAGCCTTTTCTTTTTAGGTTACCTTTTCAGGTTTCGATCTCCTTTTATAAGGATTGATCTTTTGTAATTATTTTTTATCTCTTCCATTTCTAAGAATACATTTGTATGATTTTCAGAGAAAAACCCTTGCCTCCTCTTGTCTTTTTCTTCTTTGACAGGTTTTTTGCATGCAAGTGTTCAAAGATTTTGTGGATTTGTATTGATCAAATCCTTTATGGTATCAAAACCAAATCTTTTGTACCTTGTTCATTATTTGGAGAAAAAGGAGAACGAGTGTTTGACATACCATATTTGGAGTTTTTTGGGTATTTTTTGTGAAAAGAGGGGGGTCACTGATTTTTAAAGTAAGTTGAGGCTAAACAAATGTCGTAGATGGATCTAGAAGGAGTCAAAACCCCTGTTTCCATATAAATTTTGTCCATTTTGGACAATGTTGATCCAAGAGGCAAATAAAATTTATTTGTAAGGTCGTACAACCTACTGCACACATTATGAGACATTTAAAAGAAAACAAAAAAGTACAAAATTAATTTTTTTCGGCCCACAGGCCCTTACCAACACTGAAAAAGCCTTTTGTGGCGTCATCCTGACCCCGACCCAGCTCCGGCAGTCACTTTTTCAAACCCAGTGTCGACTTTCCTTGTTAACTGATTGTCACTCACCTATGGCCGCCACGCCACCAAAGCTCTACTCCGCCGGCTCCTCCTCGCTCTACACCACCTTAGTGCCACCCTAGCTCAACTCCACCACTCTACCACCAAAAGCATCACTAGCCAGCAGTGTTTTTTTTTAAAGTTTATTATTATTCTTTTTTTAAAATAATTTCTCTTACTTTCGGGGGCCCTATTGCTTTTTTTGCAATAACTCGAGCATACAAGGGTCTTTTTCCAATCCAAAAGAAGCATCAAAAAGCTAATTCCAATACAAAGATGATGGAGAAGAATTTTTTGAGATTTTTTCTAGATTGATACTTATTTTGGTGTTTGAAATCTATTGATGGCTTCTATCTTTTGAGGGCATAACTTCTTCGTTATAGCTCCATTTTCCATTCCAAAAAAAGTGTTAGAAAGCTCTTCTCGAGAACTTTTTGGATTCTTAGTCATTTCACTAGTATGTGGTACTATGTATTTTTTTTTCATATCTGAAGTCTTTTTGCTCTTCTCTCATTTATGCAATCTATTTGTAAGCTGGGGTTTAGTTTATTGCATTGTGGGGGGCATTTTTATATTATTTTATATTATTATATCATTGTATTAGAAAACATAACAAACCCTTTCTAAAAAAATGGTTGAGACCACTTCTTCTCTAAAACTTCTGAACCCTCGCAATTATCACACCTGGAAGACCATGATGACTCAGCTTCTCCGGTCAAAAGGGTTGTGGTCATGTTTAGATGTCGTGCGACCCATTTTTTAGAGGCCTTTTAAGATCATGCAACATCAATAAAAAATGGATGATGCAATTAGATTGATTGCATTGCAGGTATCAGATAGTTTACAATTTCATTTGGACAAGTGCAACACTCCTCTAGATATGTGGACCAAGCTTCATGGTTTGTTTGGTACTGTGAATGAGTTTAGGGCACTTTAGATAAAGACATAGCTTACATCACTCGTGCCAGATTCCTTTCTGACTATTTATGACTTCCTAATGAAGTTTACTCAACAAAGATCCTTGTTGTAGGGTTGTGGAAAGACGAAGATTGATACTAAGTGCATCTATTTGATTCTCTCTAAGCTTCGAGGGAATTTTTAGATATTTGCTTCCACATTCTACTCCACCAAAGATGCTTTTGGGAATATTATTTTTATGCCTTCTTTTGAGGTCTTTTGTGATTGTTTAACTTGTGAGCAGTCCAAGCTCCCTCAAATGGATTCATTTATAGGTTCACAATCACAGGCATTGCTTGCTAAGACACCTCAGGGTACAAAGAAGTAGAAGTCAAAGCAAATATCAGATTCCTCTTCTTAGCACTCTACTAGCCCATCATTTTCTTCTAAGAAGGAGAAATAGAAGACTAAGATTCCTACATGTTCCTACTATTGGAAGGGACCTAATGATGAGTCAAATTGTTTGCAGAAGAGATTTAATGGATATGAGAAACAAATTACAGATTTACAAGCTCTTCTTCAGAAGAGCATTGTTTTCTCTCCATCCTCTTCTACCTCATAGGGGTCTTCTTTTCAATCTTCATCCATATCTTTGACATCTACATTGAAATTTTGGATAGGATCATGCATTACGGGCATCCATTGCATCCCTTTCCTAGGTCCCTTGGATACTAGATTCAGGTGCTTCTCACGGTATGACATCTTCTCAAGGGGTCTTCTCTACTGTTGAGGCTTCTTCCATTCCTCGTATTCTCATGGGGAATAACACTGCCCTAATAGTCTACGGGAAAGGTTCAATTGGCATTCAGGATGGCCTATTGAATGATGTAATGCATGTTCCATCTTTGTCTACAAACTTTCTCTTGATTTATTGGATTACACATAGTGGATCAAGGAAGATAGTTGAGTTCACTGCAGATTCAATCTTCATTCAGGATAGTGCAATAGGAGGCCTTATTGCTATAGGCATAGTTGATCATACCACCCATCTCTACACCTTCTCACACTTTGGTCCATCATCTCCATTGGCTCTTCTCTTTTGTGAGAGCATCATGCAGTGCAGTCAGGACACTTGAACCTTTGTATTGTTCTCGAGATCACTGTTTTGACTACCACACCACATCCTGTTGAGGTCTTTTCTCTTCAGTAGAATTCTTCTTCAGCTCTACCTGTCCCTCCAGCTCCATTCATCGAGCCTCCAGGTGCACTTGTTAAAGATTCTACAGAGGAAATTCATCTCCTCTTTCATGACAGTGTCAACCCACCTACATTAAGGATTCCTTTTCAAGTTCCTCATGTTTTCTCCTTTGACCACTAGTTAGGCCTTCCAGTTTCACCTCTCATTTAGGGGTTTCCTTGTTTTGTGTCTTTGTTTCTTCCGCATTGGAGTTCCATTGGTTCGATCATTTCTATAGGGGCTCCATTATTCTATGAGGGCTTTGGTGTCTCTTCTCTCTCATGGGGGGGTTGGTTGTACTTATGAATTTGAGAGAGTCTCTTGAGCCATTTCCTTCCTTCTTTTTACTGCTATCTCTTTTTGGAGTGGATCTTTTCCCACTAGGTTTTCTCTATTTGTCTATTTCATGGAGATTTAGTTATGATTGGGTACCTCATTAGGTCTTGTTGCCGGAATCCAAGTTTTCTTTTAGCATTGCATTGTAGTTTCCTTGCTCTTTCTGCATAGTTTGCAGCTGTATTGTTGCTCATCTCAAGGGAGGGTGTTAGAGTAAAGCGTTAATTTAATTTCATTTATTAAATTTGCTTTATTCCCTTCTTAAGATTTTACTTTATGCATCTTTTTGCATCTCTATTTAATAATTAATTAGTGATTATTAAATAGCTTTTTCTTTTTAGGTTACCCTTTTGGGTTTTGATCTCCTTTTATAAGAATTGATCTTTTGTAATTGTTTTTTATCTCTTCCATTTTTAAGAATACATTTGCATAATTTTTAGAGAAAAACCATTGCCTCCTCTCGCCTTTTTCTTCCGTGATAGGTTTTTTACATGCAGGTGTTCGAAGGCTTTGTGGATTTGTATTGATCAAATCCTTTGTAAACATCTAGGATGTCGGCCGTAATTGGACAAGTAATTGTTTTGCAAACAAAACAATTATTTCCTTCAATTCCATTGTCTTGCATCACCAAAACATGATTAACTCTATTCCCTACAGTCTGTACAAACTTATGAGGTTACATACATTATCACCAATATGTATACTATCTTTACATAACTTTGCTTGTCATAATATGACGTTTGCAACATGTTATAAACAAAATAATACACTATTGTAAACCAAATTCTATACTTAGACAATTTCCTGATTACCAAACACTAAGTATCTTTACTTTTGAGGTTTCTTGTCAACAAGTACATCATGTGTTGCCATTAATGACAATAATTACATATCACTATTATCCAATTGTCAACAATCTCTCCCTTTGGCATTGATGGCAACAAAATAGGGAAATTGGTCAAGTGACAAAAACAAAAGTAAATAATACCTTACATCTATTACAACTTGTTCAACTTTACATATATGCTCCCCCTTACAATATACTTTACACTTTTATAACCTTCATATGTATCTCTCCCCTTTGTATCTCTCCCAACATTCTCATGTATACAAGTTTCACATGAATCTCTCCCCCTTTAACATCAATGACAAAGGTCAGAATGTCAAGATTTTGTCCAAAAACTATTGTCCTTCATTATGCTGAAATAATCTTCATATAATCATAAAAAATAGTCTTCATATTGTCCATACCTTTTTTCCATGTCTCTTTGGTAGACTTAGCTAATGTGAGAATTGTAAATAATGCATATGATGCAATCTCAACTGCATTGATATATGAACACAAAAAGTTTGTATATGTGTCCTTGGCCCTAACACATTCCTCTAGCTGCTTCTCAACAAAAGATAATTTCAGAGCAATGGATTCTCTAAAATTATATGTTCTCTTCAAAATATGCTCTTTCTGAAGTTCCAGTTTCCTAATATTGTTGTGAACACTAGTAACTCGACTCTCTAAATCATCAACTTTTCTAGATGGGTGCTGGATCTAACTGGATAAAGTCTCTAGCTCATTCATATTTGCTTCTATCTGACTATCCAAATCTTTACTTAGTTTGTATAATAAGGTACACTTAACATACAAAGCTTTCCCTTCCTGGTGGCATTTTTGAAGTTCTTTTATGCATGTATCAAGATTGACTAAGTCATTCTTGATATGGGAAATTTGATCCTTCGCCTCAACAACATTCAACAAGTTTGTAAACTCTTCATTAAATGACTTTAGCACTGCTTGTGCTCTCTGTTCGGGATTTGACTCAGTATGCCAAACTACTAAAGTATTGTGTAGTCTGTCAGTCACTTCCATCAATGTTCTTTATAAATCCTTAGCGATCTTATTCTTTTGTATGAGTTTGGATTAAGATGAAATCAAATCAGTTTGATCATCATCATCAATAGTGAAACTTGCAAGAGAGAGCGGAGTAGATGAACTAGATGGTTTAGTCTCATCCTCCCTCTGCTTCTTTTCTACTTCTTTTGCTTTCCTCTCTTCTTCTTCTTTCTTTTCTCTTTCCTCTCTTTCTTTCTTCTCTTTTGATCTTTTCCTCTCTTCCTCCTCAGTTTTATTTTTATTTTCTTCTTCTGCAATCCTTCTCTTATCTTCATCTTCCTTTCTTTTCCTTTCTTCCTCAAGAAAATGCTACTTGGCTTCCTTTATCTTCTTCTTTTAAACTTCCAATAGCCTCTTCTCTTCCTCAATTTGTTTCAACTTATCCTCAATATCTTTGATATCAAGTACATTTGGTTCAGACCCACCAAATGGATTGGTATCATCAATGTTGAGAGTAACATTAGTTTGACCGATCTTCATGGTGTCACCACTTACTAATACTTTCGAGGTTCTAGGAGTTGGAGGAGATGTTGCCTGTGACTCTGAAAACATCTTACTGATGGTTGTTGTTCTCTCCTTTCTTAATTTATCTTTCTCACCAACCATAAATAAGAATGGCCTCAACTTATTCCTCAAGTATGGTGCGAGGTTATTCAACAATCCTTTTATTTCATCTTCATCATCAGTCTTGCAAATGGTCCTTAGCATAGATTTATGAAGTGCAAGGTCTTCTTCTCTTGCAGGAGTCTTCTTATCTATAAGTGTCTCATAGACCTTCTAGTTCACTACTTCTTTGATATCCTTCATACTTAGATCGTTTGCAATGATATGTCTCACAGTAGATATATCAATCTAATCCTTCTCGAAGTTATTATATAGATCATAAAACTTGTTCATCTGAACAAAGTTTCCCTCATTTGCAATAGTTGTGTTTATCTTCTCAATCTTTGGCTTCCAAGGTTGTTGAGCTTTGCCTGTTACTAGCTTAGGCAGAGTCACCTTTTCCTGCTTGCTTGGTTTCCTATTCCTCAACCTCTTCATCACTTGATTCAATTGTCAAAAATGTTTTCTACCTCTTACTAGGTCCTGTAGCTATCTATTTGACTCTCTCTGTCTTTGTAGACACTGCTTCAACTAATCATTCAAATTTATCTTTTGTTCACTGGGCTAAACATCAGACACTGCTGCATATGGAATGCTCTATCTCGAAGATGTCTTAGCAATAGATACTATCAAGGGTTGTGTGTTTAGTACACCTTGGTTCATTGTTTGTCTCGTGGCCTTAGATTCACACTCTATCATTCCAGTCTCAGATAGTGCCTTCTTCATGATTGACTCAACCTTCTTGTGAGTTGCTCTCTCCAAGGTTGCTTGATGAACATGTTGTGTAATCTCATCAAATGTGCCAAATCTACATTCAACTTTATCTTTCTATAAATTTAACAAAAAATCAATGTAACCAACTACAACATCATCATTCAACTCATAGCTCAAGGGATCCAAAAATGTCTCCTGAGGTTCCATTGCTCAAATATAAGTGTGATCTGTATCAACTAGAATACATATATCCTCCTTGAATCTATCCACAATTGCAAGTGAAATCCTAAATCTTTGTTTCATCTCATTTTGGAATGTTTCCATAATTAGGTTTCCACTATTAAATATCTTGTCTACGGGGTGCCTTCTGCATACCTTTGTAATCTTCTCCATAGTCCATCCATACTACTCATTATTTTTGTTACTGATAAGTAGGTAAATCTCTTAAGTACATGAAAGAATATGTGATTTATCAATGATTGGAATCTAAATACACCATGTTTTTTTCTCCTAATCTTTTAAAGGTTTTCCAAGAGTTGCATTCTTAGTATTTCACTAAGATTTACTTGCTCTTTCTCAACACATATCTTATAAGCTACATAAATAAATCCTAGTGAAAATTCATCTATCTTAGAACTTGCACAAACTGAATAAGCAATAATTCTAATAAGAAATCTCACATCATCTTGCTTGATGGAGTAGATTACCATAGCCTTCCCTTGTATACAGCCTTATTGCAACTTTCCATTTTCTTCTTAACCATCTTCTCACCTATGGGTATTCTGCCTTATTTGCTAAGACCAATTATCTCATGATTAAGGTCGGCCGAGATGTCTACAATATTATCTTGCATCCACAATCTGCCATCATGTATCCTACTCAATATGACTTCAGTCCATTCATTTGTATCTAGCCCATGATAGAAACGATACTTACACAAGTCAAATTCCTTTAAATGTTCAAATCTAGGCTTCATAGTCATGTTGTGGTTAAAGACTAGTGCCATATCTTTATTCATATATTCACTACCAATTGATTCAGACTTGCAATTCAAATAGCTTTCTACGTCCTCAAGGTAAACTACATTGTTTAGATTGATAGACAACACTAAGTTAGGGTTTTCATCATTAGGTTTACAAAAACTATCTTAAACTTAGGTCTATCCTCATTCTCAACACTATGTACTAACAATGTGTCCATGATCTTTATCAATATGAACTTTTACTAAGCAAATTTGCAAATTTTTTTTATAAAATACCTCTTTCTAAAAATAAGGTTTTCTTTGAAATTGCTCTAACAAGTCACTTCTAAATGCTCTTCGCTTTGAATGTGTTCACAATGAAGTAAAATCAATTCTGTACTCCATTTATCCCTCAACTTGAAACTTGTATTAATTGCGTACTTCACAAATATGAAAAAGCTATCAATTACGTTCTGTAATCACATAACTACTCAAAATCATCTATCCAATCTTCAAATGTCACATGAGGTTTACTATAGCCTCCTTCCATCATGGCAAACATCCTCAAGACTTCACATCATGAAATTCTTTGCAAAAAGTTACTTTCATCTTCTATTATAGAATTAGCCTTTACTATAATACCAGTAACTTTATATTCCTTCATAACTTGTTTAGATGAGCTCTAAATTACAAGCAAGCTTAGGTACCATCTAAACATAACCGAATACACCTTTTCCCAACTTCGCTACCTCTAATTCAATTTTTGAATGAAGTTCTCAAATTCTAATGCTACAAACAAGATTAATTCAACTTAATCAAATCAAACTCAACAACTGACTTCGTTCTTTCTGTCTCATTGTCATTTAACTTTTCTTTTGAGATATCTGTTCCTTTCATGAATGTTTCATTAAGTTCTTCTTGAAGTTCAGTCACAATGTTTCTTTGTTCTTCATTAGTACTACTAGTTCTGAAGTTCCTTTTCTAGTTCCTTCTATCATTCCTTCTGTTACGAAAGTTTCTTCCATTGTTTCTTCTATCTCCAAAGTTTTTTTCCATTTTGCAATACTTCGCTATGTGTCCAAAGTTGTTGCATAACTGACATGCAGGTGCTCTACTTCTAGGATTCTACTAATCATCAGGTGCATGACAATTCTGAGCAATGTTTCCTAAGTTGTTACACTTATAACACACGATCTGTCTTCTATCTTTATAAGATCTTCTTTCTCTCAATGTTCTTTCATTAGATCTTCTTCTATCTGCAGGGTTAGTATATCTAAACATTCTACTATTTCTCCAATCATTATCATACTTAGGTTTCCTACAATCAATTGCATTATGACCCATACCATGACAATTATGACAATAATAGTCCTTAACGTAATTAAATGACCTATTAGTATGTAATCTCTTTTCATATGATCTATTTCATTACATAAATAACACTTACCTCTAAATTCATACCTGGTTGCCTTAGGAGTTTCCACTTGCTTTGGTTCATCCAAGATTTCACCTTCTTTGTTTTGCTCAACTTCTCTAGGTTTCTTAGAAGATTGACTGGATTCAATCTTGTTATTAGATTTATCTTTTTCTTTCGGATATGATCTAATCTCAGGCTTCTTTGTAGACATGTTAATTAGATAACCAAGGCCAATCTTGTCATAAGAAGGTCTCTGTATTGACATTGAATCATCAAGCTTTTCTCTGCCGAAATAAAGTTTCTCAAGCTATTGTTTGCATTGTGTCAATTCACCTTTTACAATAGTGTTATACTTAAGGAGTTCTTTGTGATCTTCTTTCAATGTTTCAAACTTAGATGTTTTCTTTGTCAGACTTGCTCTCAGATCTGCACTTTCAATCTTTAAATCAAATTCAACTTTGCTAGGATCATTTCTCAAAGTCAACTTCAGATTTGTAATCTTCAACTCATGCTTCAAGACTTGTACTCTATCTTTAACTTTGAAAAATCATCATCACTAGTTCTAGATTCAGTAAATTCAAGCTTTGATTTCAAATGTTCAATCTTTTCCTTCAGTTGACCAATGTATACTTTGGAGTCTTTGTATTTGTCTTTCAGCTTATCTCTTTCTTTAGTAAGGAGATCAATCTGTTCAAGAGCTTCTTCAAGGTTCTTCATCAACTATTCCATATCCACAGGGATCTTACTTGAGTTGTTAAGCCTCTTCAAAGTAACTGTGCTTTGATACCAATTGGTAGAAATAGGGATTATTGAGGGGGTGGGGGGGCGTTGAATCAGTAATCTACAACCTTTAGTCACCAACTAGATATTATTTCTTACTTTAAACCATGCATAACAAAACAATAAGTAATGCTGAACAATAATAGTAATAGTGCACAAAGATAACTTATAACACCATATTTTGTTAACTTGGGAAACCCTCGCCAAGGGATAACCTCAGTGGGGATGATACCCACTAGATAATATACTGATACGTATGTTCCTTGTTAGAGGATGCACCCTGTTAGGTGTCACTTCTTTAGGTTTCTTAGAAGATTGACTGGATTCAATCTTGTCATCAGATTTGTCTTTTTATTTAGGATCTGATCTAATCTTAGGCTTCTTTGCAAACGTGTTAATTAGATAATCAAGACCAATCTTGTCATAAGAAGGTCTATGTATTGACATTGAATCATCAAGCTTTTCTCTGTTAGAATAAAGTTTCTCAAGCTGTTGTTTGCACTAGGTCAATTCACCTTTCACATTAGTATTTTACTCAAGGACTTCTTCATGATCTTCTTTCAGTGTTTCAAACTCAAATTTTTTTATTATCAGACTTGCTCTTAGATCTGCATTTTCAGTGTTTAAATCAAATTCAACTTTGCTAGGATCATTTCTCAAAGTCAACTTCAGATTTGTAATCAATAACTCATGTTTCAAGATCTTGTACTCTATCTTTAACTTTGAATAGTCATCATCACTAGTTCTTGATTCAGTAGATTCAGGATTTGATTTTAGATGTTCAATCTTTTCCTTTAGCTAACCAATGTATACTTTGGAGTCTTCATATCTGTCTTTTAGCTTATCTCTTCCTTCGGTAAGGAGATCAATTTGTTCAAGAGCTTCTTTAAGATTCTTCATCAATTGTTCCATATCCATAGGGATCTTACTTAAGTTGTTAAGCCTCTTCAAAGTAACTGCACTCTGATACCAATTGTTAGAAATAAGAATTACTTGGGGGGTGGGGGGGTGAATTAATAGTAATCTACAAACTTTAGTCACCAACTCGATATTATTTCTTACTTTAAACCATGCATAACAAAGCGATAAAGTAATGTTGAACAATAATAGTAATATTGCACAAAGATAACTCATAACACCATATTCTGTTAACTAAGAAAACTCTGGCCAAGGGAAAACCTTGGTGGGGATGATATCCACTAGATAATATACTGATATGTATATTCCTCGCTAGAGGATGCACCTTGTTAGGAGTCAATGAGAAAATCCAGTATAAGAAGTCCTTGTCAGGAGACTTTGAATCCTTGTTAAGAGATTCCAACCCTGTTAGGAGTTGTAGTATAATGTATGCAAGAAGAGTCCACTGCCCAAACATGCAATTTCAACTACACTGAGACCTCACTGCTCAAACAAATAGTTTATTGTTATTTTCCTTCCTTGACTGATCTCTGATCTTCAGCTTGATCTTGGATCACCAAATAAAACTTCACATATATCACTTTCACAAAAGTTCGCTCACTTTGCAATCTTACAAGATAACACTTCGCTTATACAATACAACAAGATTGCACGCCTTCTTATCACAAGAAGTCCTTTGCATAAATAACATGCCTTTACACAAAATATTTTTGGGTCAACTAAGACCACAATTCACTTTTCCAAGTTATAGTAAACATCTAGGATGTCGGCCCTAATTGGACAAGTAATTGTTTTGCAAACAAAAATTTTCTTTCCTTCAATTCCGTTGTCCCACATCATCAAAACATGATCAACTCTATTTCATACAGTCTGTACAAACTTTTGAGGTTACACATATCATCACCAACATGTATACTATCTCCATGTAACTTCACTTGTCATAATATGACGTCTGTAACATGTTATAAACAAAACAATACACTGTTGTAAACCAAATTCTATACTTAGACAATTTTTTGATTACCAAACACTAATATCTTTATTTACGAGGTTTCCTATCAACAAGTACATCATGTGTTTCCATTAATGACAACAATTACATATCACTATTAGCCAATTTTCAACAAGTTTTGTCACCATTCATGTGATGAGAACAATCGCTATTTATTATCCATGTTTCATTCTTACTAACATGAGAAATAAGTGCCATATTTTCATTTTCCTCATCATCTAATTCATCCTTAATAGCAATATATACCATTTCATCTTCATCATCATTGTTAGAATCTTTAGCAATATAACAAGACTTCTTACCTTTTTCTTTGTAGTCTTCGTAGCTCTTGAAGTCTTTCTTGCTTTTGAACTTATTATAATTTTCTGTCATTTTGTTTTCTTTGTTTGGACACCTTGCAACAATGTGACCAATCTCTTCATAGGAGAAACAAATCAATGAAATTCTACCTTTATATTTACCTCTGCTTTTTGGTAACCTTATGCAAGTAGGGCTTCAATGGCTTCAAGGTCATCCTCGGAATCATCATCTTCTTCAATGTCAATCTGTTTGCCTTTTGAGTTTCCTCCCTTTCTACCAAGAGATAGTTTTGATTTGAATGCAAATTCTATGTTTTTAGTGTTAGGAAGATAGTTATCAAAGTTATCCAACTCAAAAGCAGTCAATCTTCCCACTAGTGCATCCAAAGTTATATTATTTTTAGGATCACATCTCATCTCTTGAATAGTTGAAACTCTAATTGCATAAATAGGAATAAGAGTTCTTACTACCTTGTTGACTACTATTGTATCATCTATTTTTCCTCCTGCAACTCTGATTGCACTTGCTTTGATTCTTTCACTGTATTTTGCAATATTTTCATCTTCTTTCATCTTCATTTGAGTGAATTGACCTCTTAGACTTTCTACTTTGGCTCTTTTCACATTATCATCTCCACTGCAGATCCTTTATAGTTTCTTCCACACGTCATAGGCATCAGGGTAATCTTTGACTTCATCAAATTCAGTATAGTTGAGAGAGGAAGCAATTTCAATCCTCATTGTATTATGATTCTTCATATCCACCATCTGATCTACAGTTAAAGGCTTTGGTGGTGCCACATATTGGTTCTCCAAGAAGTGTAGACCTATATCTCTAATGGTTCCAAGATGTAGCTTCATCAGTTCTTACCATGCTGAAAAGTTCTCTTAGTTAAGCTTAGGATTCTCTCTTTTGCATGACATCTTGATCTTTAGCTTAGGTCTTTGAAACCTTTCTTGTAAGCACTAACAACTCTGATACCAATTGTTGGAAGCATAAGGATTAATTGAGAGGGGAGGGGTGAATTAGTTACCACAAAAATAATTCTAAGTCCCCTAGATGTCAACACAAACTTCTCACTTAGTAAATCGAATCCTTGCTCTGCTCAGTTAGAATTAGATATATATATTGTAACTTGGTTAATAGAGGAGTCTTAAGATATTAATGTGTGTTAACCTTTAGTAACTTAGTTGTAGAAACATAAAGCATTAAGCAAATAACGTGGACACATGAGATACCAAGATTTAACGTGGAAACCTAATTTGGGAAAACCACCAATGCAACTAATTACAAAATTTTCACTCTTCTAAAGTGAGTCTTGTTAGGAGTCAACCTAGTTAAAGGATACAAAACACACGGTTAAGTGTGACCTTGTTTGAGGATTTGAATCACCTTGAATCACCTTGTTAGGTGTGGTCTTGTTACAAGCCTTCAAACACTTCAATATAGAAATGCCACCTTGTTAGGGGATTTGTAAAATGACCATTTAGCCAACTTTGTTAAGAGATTTCTTCATTGCTACAATTGTTAGAGAGTAACAATGATTGACTTGATTGATGAAGCAATTGACTTTGCAGATTTAGATTGTTGTTCTGGTTTATCCTCTTGATCCTTCTTGATTTGAATATTCTTTGTAGCTTGATCTTCTAACTTGGATGCTCTATCCTTAATCAGATATCCTTCTCAATTTTGTTTCTTTTTACATTGTTCCCCAATTGCTTAATTCAATACACAAATTGATCTTTCATATATATGATATTCAATGTCAAGTCAGCTTGAATACCCTTTCATACAAACTTTTAATCATCCATTTAGTTAGCTTGTATTAACCAATTAATTAACAAATGTAATATGCTGACAATCAACTAAAACTCGAACGAGTCACTTGGTTAATATTGAATTCCTTTGGTAACTAACTAGACTCAGTTAATACTAACTCTCTTTTTTGACTGACCATAATTGGTTTACACTAAGTTCCTTCCATGACCAACTAAACTTGGTTAACACTAATTTCCCTTGCTTACCGACCAAACTCAGTTAACACTAACTTCTACTCAACTAACACTATGCTCGATAAAAGCTTGACATTTGTGCAACATCAATGACAATATACAATTGAATAGTTGTTATCAACTATTAGCATCTATGTTTGGGATACTTGGATTTAAACCAAAGGTTCTCTTTGATCAGGTCTTTCCATTTCTGGAACCAAAATATTGCTTCATTTATCTATAATAAGATATTTCCACTAGTTTATCTAGTTTGGAGATATTTAAATGTATCTTGTACATTTGACTCTTGATAGAATCTAGTCTTCCTTTAGGGGGGTAAGACTTACACCATTATACAAATAGTAAAATACACGCCATAATCCTTAATCCATGCTCACTAGTCCATAACACATGTTGCAACCTAGTTAGCTCCCCAAGGCAATTACATGTAATTTCCACATGCTAGCATTATCTGGAGTATGACCCAATTAAGCCATAATTCCCATAGTAATTACATGCAATTGCCACACGCTAGCATTATCAGGAGTATGACCCAACTAAGCCATAATTCCCATAGTAAACTCTAATGCAAGTCTTCTATCATTTATGATGATCACGTACCATCATTCCAAATTGAACTCATAATCAAAACACAACATCCATCTCTCCCATATTTCTTGTCATTGGCTTACAACCAATCTTCACCAACACAACTGTAACTCTCACAAATCAAAATATTAGACCATGCAACCTTGGACATAAGATCTACACACACTCTTTACGATATAACCAAGCTCACATACTCTAAAGTTCCATACATTGTTTGCAAAACTTTGTCCTACCTATAACATCTACATTTAGTCTTGACATAACTAATACACATGTTGACATCGATGACAAACCTTGGATGTCAACATCCCAAACAACAACAATTCCAACTAATATCTAGCAACTTATTCCTAATTTAAAAAAAAAATTATATGCTTTCCTTTCTTGGAGAGACATTTATGAAGTCTCTATGATTCAAAGCTTTTTTTCTTGATATTTTGTTCTTTTGATGAGCATTATTTAGGATGAAGACTATAAATTCTCAGAAGATCGAAGAACAATAATGGAAGGATTATGAAATTTATCAAAGACAATAATAGGGAGATTATTACAATTTGGAAAACACTTATAGACAAGGAATAAGTGTTAAGTGTGTTATTAAACAAACTTATTAAATTGCTTGCTAGTTGGATAATGCATTATATATTACAATAAATTAGCATTACCTTTATTATTGTGAAAAAAAGTGATTATTTTTACTAAGATTATTCAAATTATATTTATAAAACTCTTTCATATACTTTAGTAAATATATTCTATTGTATTACTTTTTTATGGAGGGCTTAGGAACCCAATATAGACCCACATGTGCACCTCTTCAACTAAGAGCCAAGGAGCAAATTACTTTTGTAATAATGTATGTAAACATGAAAGCACAACCAACACATAATATAAATAAATTTAATTCTTACCTATATTAAAAATAAAAAACAATTTCACAATTATGCTAGCTTTAAAATAAATAAGTAAATATAAACATATTTAAAAATAAATAATTTATAATATATTTAGACAACAATGGCAAGTTTGTGAACTTCACATATAAGAGAGATATTGTGTTAAGTCTATGTAAATTTAAAATCTAATAATAATTAATATAGAGTTTGATACATTACATATAAAAATCAATTAACAAATTTTATCAATTAAAAAACTTAAGAAATACACATTTACACTATAAAAAGACAAATTTTTTATTTAAAAGAAAAAAAAACATTCTATTTGGTTCAAATATATTAAGAGAAATTCATATGCTATGTTTCTTTTATATTAAGAGAAATTCGTATGCTATGTTTCTTTTATCACAAACATACATTATAATTTATGAAAGAAGGTTAGAATCAAAATTGAGAATAAATTCTATTTTGAATAATAATGAAAGAGAAGAGTTGTGTGATGAGTCATACTTATAAACCTTAATTATCGGGGCGAGGATCCAATAATGGAGATGGTAGTTGGACAATGTGAGCTCATTCTTGGAGTGGAGTAAAATGCCATGCTAGTATTGCTTTTCTAAAAGATATTAGGAAATAAAAAATGAAATATTTATGGGGTGCCACAATAGCACCAATAAATATAATTTAGCGTATAACCAGGCTTTTAATAATGCGTGGCACCTTATTTGAAGAACGGAATCTAAAGAAGCAGTTTCAAAAGGATTAATGTTCTCTGGTCGTTTTTTTGGAGAGTGTTCTTTTCTTGAGAGTCATTGCACACACGTTATTAAAAGGACAGGCTAATTTCCATCCAAAATGCACTAAATAAAAAACAAAGTCAATTTTTTTTTTTTTCTAGATTCACGAAAATGTATTGATTTTTTTTTTGGTTTTGTGATTTTAGATGTAAATCATAAAAGATCAAATGTTAAAATTTTCAGAAAAATCCACAATATTTTGATCCTTTTAAAAATTGGTCACCTATACATTAGCCGTGTCTCTCATTCATATCTTCAAGAAATGAAAGACAAGACTAGAAAGTTTAGAGCATCCACATACAAGACACCTTAGAAAATAGATTTGATTTTTCTGTCCCTATGACATAATTAAATTATACTTTCCCCTAAAACATTCATATAATTTAACGCTATGAAACTTGTACAAAATTGAGTGTGTCAAATGTACGCTCTGCACATCCCGATCCGGAAGCTCACGAGAGGCCTCTGACTTCAACGGGAAAAAAAATTAAAGCTGAAATATAATTGGGTCGCCGCCATTAATATGAGAAAGAGAAATTGAAAAAGGAAAGCAAAATGACAACCGAGATTTTGGTTGAATAAGTTTTGGCGGGGCAGAGAGAAATTAGAATTCGAAAGCAGGCGCGCTAAAGACCAAACGAGAGGGAACTTTCAACTTTCAAGTTTCCATTCATTTCATTGCCATATGCTAATCTGTCCTCTATTTCTATTTCGAGCTCATCTTCGTCATTTGCATAGCCTCAGCTCACATCGTCTGCAACATTTCTTGGCAGTTTTGTTACATGCTGTGACAGAAGTGGATCTGAAGTTGAAGCAGAATGCGTGCGAGGGAAGAGGAAAGGCGTGCCCCTATTACGCGAGCCCGCGCTGCAGCGGTGGAGAAAAATAACAAAAGTAGATGTACACCTCCTAAGCGTACTGCCCAGGATGAGAATGGCCGCGGGATTGCTCAGCCTCACAATAAAAGGCGAGCTGTTTTGGGGGATGTTACGAACACTGTGCTGGCATTGCCAGTTGATTGCTTGGAAACAAAGGTAAGGTTGCGTTTCCTTAGTCCGTATTTACTTATATGGAGTTTTTCAATTTCTTGAATCTGAAAAGGGGAAGAAATATAAAGAAACGATTGCGCACAGTGGGATCCATCTTGTTGTTCTGTAACTCAAGATTCTGGGTAGATTTTTGATTCAACTTTGTGTGTTGGATTCCTCGGTCGAGTAAATGGGAACTTTGGGTCAGTTTTGATTCTTAAATTGCCTGATGGAAGGTGCCCATGTTTCTTTCTGTTTGACCATTCGATTTCCAGAGGATTTTTAGCAATTCTTTTTCTTGTGACATCTGTAAAATTTTGGTACTTCAGGTCATGAAGTCTGGTTTCATCACCCTCCCCTTTTTTCCTTTTGGGTTTTGCTTGAACTTGCTTTCTAAATCTCAAAACTATACCATCCATTGATGCTGTAATTTTGATTTCAGAAGAGGCTTCTGTCGCCTTATTTTAGTTTTCAGAGTCGATCCTCCCGAGCTTATAGCCATTTATGGATTTATTCCACTTAAATATTTGATCTAAAAACTAGATTGATCATTTACAACAATTACATATGTTTCGTGGGGATTTTCATTGCAGATTTTTATCACGATCACTCTAATGTATTACCGCTTGAGCTAAACTTATTGTAACTTTTCTCCTTCAACCTTGAATCTGAAATCTCAGTTTGAGATGATATTAGTTTCTTGTGGCTTAAGTAATTAGGGTTGATCGCCTTGGATTTGTTTCAAGAAATGATACGCTACCCTCATTATATAGTTTAACTTTTTAGCTTTGGTCAATACCAGGGCCAGGGAAACAAAGGGAAGGAGAAGAAGAAAGTGAAAGCAAGGTCGCGTAAGGATGCCAAGAATTTGGCCTTATCCACACCTTCTGATGAGATCGTGGCTCTGCCTCCAACTATCGAGGTTGAATGCGTGGAAGAGATTGGAAAAGCCGAGGCAAATGAGATTGTGAAGATCAATACAAATGAGAGTGACGAAGGGCATTCATACAATGATGGTGGCATTAGGGAGGATCCTCAGATGTGTAGCAGCTACGTCCAAGATATTTATAATCATTTGCGGATTGCTGAGGTATGATTTGCATAAGTTGGAATTTAGATCGATTTCTGTTTTAAGTTAGCCGCCATTTTCATCCAGCCTCTTTAAAATTATGGGAGTCTTCTCTATGTTTACATTCACATAAGTCATCAGAACACCATTTAAGATTCTTTTTGCCCATTAATTCATTGTCTATATTAATTGCTCTGTTTCAGTTGAAGAAGAAACCCAAAAGCAATTTCATGGAGAATTTGCAGCAGGACATTACTCCTAATATGCGGGGGGTACTCATAGATTGGCTTGTAGAGGTGTGCATTTTGGAAATTTGAAACAGATTATGTTGATTGCAGGAATTAGTTTTAACTCAAAGTAATTTATTTATTTATGAATTCCACAAGTTATCTCTGTCTTGTGTCAATTTAGACAATCCCCTATTCTGATGTAAACTTATAACATTTTCATCAGGATGATGGACCCTGCTAAGCTATCTTAAATGTTAAAACACTTATATGGCATCAAATCTCCCACTGGCCCTGTTAGCTAAATCCTTTCTATATTTTGAGTAATCCCCCTTCAGGGTTAGACCCGAAACATTGGGGAAAAGATATTGCTGTATCTAAATAGATGATTTGTACCTTGGAAGTTTTGAAGTTTAAATTTATAGTTACAGGTAACATAGGAATACGGATACATGATTTAAAATGATATCCTGTAGAAATCTTCAGGCATTTATCAATGTGCCTGTTTGTTTGTTATACCAGGTATCAGAGGAATACAAACTTGTACCGGACACATTGTACTTAACTGTAGGCTACATCGATCGATTTCTCTCTGTATACCCTATCAGCAGACACAAACTCCAACTCCTGGGGGTTACCTGCATGCTTATTGCCTCGTATGTGTTGGTTTCCTTTACATTTCATTATTAAAGGATTACAAGTGCATGTCTTGTTTTAAATTTAGGAGGATAGGTCTCATACTGGGTAACATTAATATGTGCAGGAAATATGAAGAAATTTGCCCTCCTCATATCGAGGAATTCTGTTATATAACAGATAATACTTATACAAAAGAAGAGGTATATGCCACTTTCATATTTAGAAATTAGTATTTGTTCCCTTTACACTGGTATATATTATGTGATGAGTTCCACAGTTACATGGAAACCTAATAAACATTTGGTGTAAAAATTATTCCTCTTAGATTTCTATTTGTTAGTCTATGATTGTTTCACTATTTCTAGATTTTAAGGTATTTTATTGTGTATTTTAAGGGTAAATACAAATTATAATAAGAAAGGCTTAGATATTATATTCAGTTCTAAAACTTCAAAATAGAAACAATTTTTCTTCAGGTATTTATTTGTTCTAGAACCTTTTTTTTGACTCTATTAGCTTCCTCCTTGTACAATAAATGCAATTCATTTTTGTATTTCTATCTTATCAAAGTGTTTATGGAAGGAAATACAAAACATTCTTATAAAACATGTTTGAGTTAGTTTTGTCTCAACTAAGTTGCTCCAACAAGGTTGTGTTCTTGATTTTGTATTTCTTTAAGTGTTAAAAAGTTTTGCAACTTTTCTTTAGTTCCATCAACTTTCCTCCTTTACAATAAATATATTTCATATTTATATTGAAGTGTTTATCTTATAAAAATAGATATTTAATTGTTTGCATTAGTTTTGCCTCAGCTAAATTGTCTGCAACAAAATTGTGTGTCCTGTTTACAATTGATTTTGTATTCACTTAAAGAAATCAGCTTAATTTTGCTTTGGGGGTCTAAGTTGAGCTTAATGACATTTTGCAGATGGTAACAATGGAGAGAAATATCTTGACCTTCCTTCATTTTGAAATGACAATGCCCACAATAAAAACTTTTCTAAGGTAATCAATTTTCGAAAAAGTTGGTCTTTTAAGTTTTGGTTTGTTTTTCACCTCTCATTTCAACTTCCTTACTAAATATGAACGGTTGAACAGGCGCGTTGTACGAGCTTCTCACCTAGAAAACAAAGTAAGTACTGCAATTTGAAAATTAGCAATACGAAATTAAATTTGTGCAATGCTACGAAAGTTCTTCAAGAGTATTTATTTGGGTCACCTGCTTAGCAATTTGGCTTTTGACTAATTGCCATAATGCATGGTATTTTGTATGATGCTGGTATGATTATTTTTCAATATGACAGCCATTAATTCATAACCGTACACTGCAGGTACCTTCTTTGGAAATGGAGTTCTTATCCAATTATCTCGCAGAGTTAACATTATTGGAATGCAGTTTCCTTAAGTATTTACCGTCACTTATAGCAGCTTCAGCTGTGTATCTTTCTCTGCTCACCCTCGACTCTAAGAAATGCCCTTGGGTACTAACATTTTCAGTTTTATTATCTTTGGTTTCTTTCAGTTTTCTAGTTTGATGCCCTTATTCACGAGCATATATAGGAAGAGAATGACTGATTGCTAATTTTCACTGTTTTTTGTTTTGTAATTCTTGCTTCACAGAATTCAAATTTGCAACAATGCACCGGTTATAAGCCATCCGAACTTAAGGACTGTGTGACTGAAATTTATGACTTACAAAGGAAGAGAAGGGCTTCCGCATTCATGGCAATAAGAGAGAAATATCGGCAACTCAAGGTGCTTATTTATTCTTTAGCCAATTTCTTCCTCCCCAGGTTTAAAAGATACGCCTTTAATTATAACGTATCATGCAATCATAATATCATTTGTTGGATGATTGCAGTTCAAACGTGTGGCAAACTTGCGGCCACCTCCCAGCCTTCCTCCGACTTTCTTTGAAGACGTTACACAGTGAAAAACACTGGGCGGGCCAATACTTTTTGTTGGGCACCTATCTTTTCGTTGTAAATGGTATTATATTATACAAATAATAATAATAGTACATTAGTATAGTTTTGGATTTCAAAGAAAGCCTTTTGTCTGCTGTGTGTATATATGTATATATCTTCTTTTGCTTTTCTTTGCTAAACTACATGTTGCGTCTACTTCATTGCCCTTTCTTCCCAAGGCTATAAAGGTTCAAAACTCATGAAAGCGCTATTTTGCTTAGGAGTAATTTGCATTTCAAGGTGGTCTCAAATAGGATATTCAAAATCTATTATTTGTCTCAACAATAATTTGTATTATTTGTCTCAACAATAATTTGTATATCTATCATAGGTCACATGAAATATCCAAAATATGAATCAATTTGTGTTTCATTTGATTTTTAAATATATACATATTTCAGGAAGGTTATTTTGTGAAATGGGTGTGTTGTATTTTTTTGATGCTATGATTTGTTCAATTATTAATTATAATTTATAATATTAATAATTAAAGTAGAAAATGACAATGCTATTAATAATTGTAATGCAATATTATATAATTATATTACAAAATTAACATAAATAAATCATATATATATATATATATATATATATATATATATATATATATATATATATATATATATATATATATATATATATATATTTCAATACAATTTGAAAATAAAGCTACATTGAAAATATTTGTAATATATTTTGGGTGTTGTTAGGACTTATTTTGTCATCTTAGATTTTGTTATAGTACCTTCACCTTTTTTGTGTATAACCTTATTTAAATCATTGTCTATAACTAATCTTGTGAATTTTTTTGTTGCTCTTTGTTTTGTGATTTTTACCTTAGCATGGTGATTTGTTATCATGTATTTAAAATTATCAAAGCTAAATTATTTTTTAAATGAGGGATTTGTGATTGAATTGATAAGTGTTTAAAGTATTTGTTAAACTCTTTATCCTTAACACCTTGACTTTTTGAACATTAACAATTTGACATCCCCGTTAATTTTTTAATTGTTTTACTAGCTTGCCAAAGATGCCCAAAAAATCCATGAGTTGTTAAAAAAGGTCTTGATGCATAAAAAAATTGATAATTGAAAGGGATGCCAATTTACCTTTTTAAATTTGAATTATATGTTTTGGCATGATTTCAAAGCAATTTTTATTGATGAAAGTAAGCAAACATGGTTTTGTTTGATGGTTTTGGGTAATATGTTTTGCCCTAAATCATAACATAGGGAATAAGAAATATTATAATAGTTACAATAATATTGTTGCAAAATCACATCTAATGTTTTTGATATAAAAGTGACCAAAAACTAGGGGGCAACCAACACAAAAACTTGTTGGCAACTAGCACATAACCAAATAGTCCCCCTAGTTTTTGGTTGCTTTTATATTAGTTCCACCAGATTGTTGGTTCCTTGACCCAAACTTCTTGAGTAGGCAACTAGCACATTGCTTTTTTTGATCTGTAGCACACCTCTTGTTGTTGCAAGCCCCTTAATGTTGCCCCATTGAAATTTAGTTTTATAGTGGGGCTAGTGGGGGGGTTCCAACACATTTCTTTTGGCAAGCATTTTTGAGTTGTCAAAATTATGGAAATTGGGAAGAATATTCCATCTCTCAGCAATATCCTCCTCTTTCTTACTTGGGGGTTCTTGTGGGAATTTGATTGTAGTTGACATAACATTCTTAGTTATGATCTTGCCTAGAATCTCTTCCATTATCTCCTCACCCCTCCTTACGAAAGACCTTGTTGTTTCTCTCCTTCCAAATGCCCTAGCAAATGTGGGGGGAGAAGCCAAAGGATTTTGAGGTAGGGATGGTAGAATGGGCAGCTCCAGTTCTACATGAGTTGCTCCATTCCTCTATTCATGACCCAATCAATCGAGATTTTTTTCTAGATGTATGACCAGACCTTAAGGGTATAGGGGCATTCTAGAAAGAGGTGTTATGCATTCCTCTACCTTCTTGCAAAGGTAACATCTGTTGTTGATTGGTAAGCCTTGCCTTTGAAGGTTATTAGTTGCGAGGATTTTGCCATGCATCACTGTCCACCAAAAGAAGTTCACTTTTGGTAGTAATTGACTAATCCAAATCTTTCTCTAGCTTATTGTAGTTTGATCATTTTCAAAGATGAGATGATAGGCAAACTTGATCGAGAATTGACCATTTGTTTGCCTTTCTCACACCACCTTGTCCTTTTGATCATGCAAAGGAAGTGCATAGTGGCAGATAAGATCCTCCAGCTCTTTGATCAGGAAGTCCTCACTATTTGGTATATCGAAAGTGTATAGTTCTTTCCATTTCCCACAATCATTAATATAGTTTGCCACCCTTGTCCCCAACATTCTTTCTAGAGGTTCTTGAAGGCCACTAAATTTGCTGTAATTGAGAGGTTTCCCCCCTATCCAGTTATCCTCCCAGAATTTGATTCTTTTCCCATTCCCAATCAATCATCTCACACCTTTTCTCAGAAGGGCCCTGTTTTTGAGGATGTTATTCCATATCTTAGACCCACTAGGCAAATTGTTATTGAGGAGGTTATATCTAAAGTGAGTGTTGGCAAGGTACTTAGCCTTCAAAATTCTCCCCTAATTGGTTTCATTTTCCACCAGTCTCCACCCCACTTTTGTGAGTAGAGCCTTATTCATATAAACCATTCTTCTTATACCCAACCCCCCTTTATCCTTCAGTTTGCACACAGTCTCCCAATTCACTAGACTCCATTTATTCTTCTCCTCCATACCAGACCAAATGAAGTTCCTTTGCACTCTTTATAGTTTGTTTGTCATGTGCTAGTTGATCTTGAAAATGAGAGAAAGTAGATGGAAATTTCTTGGAGTGTTGCACCTAAGAGTTGTAGTTTTCTCACATTGCTAAGCAACTTGCCCTTCCACCCAATAAGCTTCTTTTGCATTCTCTTTAGGACATTATTTCAAAAGTTGGTTGAGACCTCTTTTGTGGTTACAGGGAGCTCGAGATATGTGCTCGGGAGGTTCTCCGATTGACAACCACGGATATTTTTGATCTTCACAAGCAAAACCTCAGAGGTGTTAAAAAAAATTCTTTCTTTTAGCTAGATTAATTTGCTCACTTGGGCGATTCTTATAGTTGGTGACGAGGTTCCTCCATGCTTTAGCTTCCTGTATAGAGGACTTTTTGAAGAGGAAGGTATCATCCACAACTTGTTGGATAACCTCAAGTGTTAATGTGGTAGCTGGTTGAATACCTTTTTCAAGTCACCTAACATACCCAATCTATAGGCTGCTCTCCCTAACACTTCAACCACCATGATGAAGAGGTAGGGGGAAAGAGGGTCCCCCTGTCTTAAACCTCTACCCACCTCAAAGTTTCCCCAGGGGGTCCCATTGAGCAAAACCTCAAATTGAGTGGTTTCCACCATAGTTTTTATTAGGTTCACAATCTCCCTTTTGAACCCAACTTGTTCCAGTACTTCATAAAGGAAGGTCCAACTGACTCTGTCATACGCTTTAGATATGTCTAGTTTTAGAGCCATGCATGACATTTTACTCTTTTTGGATGGAGTAGCTGATCTCATGGGTGGAAATCACAACATCTAGAATTTGTTGACCCGAAACGAATCCCTTCTAAGAGCTGCCAATAACCCTATCTAGGAATGGTTTAATCTTGTTGACTAGCACCTTCGAAAACTCTTTATAAATGGTGTTACATAGGTTGATCAGCCTAAAATCACTTAAAGTTTTGGGGGATTGAATTTTAGGCACAAGAACTAAGAAGGTTTTATTGATCCTTCTTAGCAATTTCCTAGTTCTAATGATGTTTCTTGTGGCCCAAATTAGCTCATTTTTTATCACTTCCCAAAAATGTTGGAAGAAGGTTGGCGGGAATCCATTCGGGCCTGGGGCCTTGAAGGTTTTCATAGAAAAAACAACATTCTTCACTTCCTCTTCTGAAACTTTCTCCTTTAACTTATCATTTTCCTCCATCCCCAACACTTTTGGGATATTATTAAGCATACTTATCTTTATTCTGTTGTTGCACCTTCTATCCTCTTTTTTATAAGCAATCGTGAAGAAGTCTACAGCATGCCTGCCCATTTCCTCTTGCTCCGAAAAAGTCCTTCCATCATCCTCCATCAGGGAGGTGATAGTGTTGTGTTTTTAAAAATGTTTCACAACTGATCTATGGAAAAAGAGGTGTTTTTGTCCCCTTTCGTCAACCAAGCAATACGGGACCTTTGTTTCCAAAAAATCCCCTCCTTGAGATTAGTTTCCTTCCACTTCCTCCTACAGATCTCCTCCTCCAGCATGTTTGCTTCACTATCATCCCCTCCTGCCATGGTAGTTTGCAACCTTTTGAGCTCCTTCTCAACATCCTACTTTATTTTAAACACATTCCCAAAGGATCTTTTAGCCCATTCCCTGGCATTCTTTCTTACATTATCCAGCTTCTGTGTTAGACGGAACATAGCCATCCCATCCACTCTTATATTTCGCCATTCTTCCACTTTATTTTTGAAGTCCAGGTGAGATTGCCACATAATTTCATACATGAAGGGTTTAGGTCCACTCACTAGATTATTCGCCCAATTGAACAAGATCAAGGAGTGGTCTGAAATAGTACTTGAGAGATTCACTAGGGAGGAGGGGATGATGTGGGGCCAGTCTCTTGAGAGAAGTAGCTAGTCCAACCTAACCTGAATCAAGTCTTGACCCGTCCTATTGTTGGACCAAGTAAAAGGATTTCCTTGTAGGTCAACATCCAGGAGGTCATTAGTGTTTATGAACTCCAAGACGTCTTGCATACTTTTCGAGAAGTCGGTTATCCCCCGAGCTTTTTTGAGGGGTATAAGGGGGTGTTAAAGTCTCCCATACATATATAACTCTTTTTCTTCAAGACACCCACCTCTCTTCCAATCTTATCCCAAAGTTCACCTCTTCTCGCCTTGGTATTCGGGGCGTGAATGTTAACTAGATTCCACACCATTCTATCATTGCTAAACTCAGAAACCATGAAGTTCTTCTCTTTAAGGACTTCCCTACTTGTCAGGACACTAGGGTTCCACATGATTGCAAGGCCCCTCAAGGCCCCATCAACTTCTTAATGGAAGAAAACCACCCTAGGCCAAAGCTTCTCAACCACCTTAGTAAAATTTTGATTTGTCATTGTTGTTTCTTGGATGAGGATACAATCAATCTTTTCCACCATAATACATTGTCTAAGAGCATACTGTTTCCGAGCGTTGTTAAGCCCCTTAACATTCCATGAGAGGAATTTCAATTTTTACCTTTTTTGATTGTCTCCAATGTAAGTTGTCTTCCATTGGCCACTTCCCTTGCTGCCTATTTAGTCCTATTTGTTCTGTTGTTTGGGCGTCCTATGACAATTGTTACCCACACATTCAATTTCTTGCCCCCCCCCCCCCCCCCTATTTTCCTCTTGGGGTATTCCCATTCCCCCGTAACACTCATTTGGGGGGAGGATGGGGCCAAGAGGGCCAAACTTCCCCCATTCTCCTCAAAGCTTCTCACGTCCTTAGCCACAACCTCCTCCAGAGACCCCAATTTTAGCCTCTTCGGGGTAAACATCCCCCTTTGGCTCAACTTATCAGTTTTCTCTGTGTTAGAACTCTCCCTACCCCCATATCTGGTATTGGGTTCTTTATAGGTGTTACCAACACCTTGGTCTATCTCCTAGCATTTGAGCCCAAGGACACCAATGGTATCATTGCTAAAATCACTTGGCTTCCTAAATGATCCTTGCTAGAAGGTATCATGCTGTTGGTGGCCATCTCAAGGGGACCAATTTTTCCCTCCTCCAGTGCCTGGTTAGTGTTAACTTCTCCCACTACCAAGGATTTCAAAAGGTCATAAATTTTTCTCCTAAATAGGTTTTCCTCCATCTCTACTCCTTCCTTTGCTTCCACTGTTGTCACCTCAAGTGTCTTAACAGTCTCTTCCACCTTACCTTCACTCTCGTCCTCCTCAACTTTCTTACTACCAGGACAACCTTCCATAATTTCAATTTCTACTTTCTTAGGGAAGGATGAAGGTTCCCCAACCAAGACGATGGCCTCAACAATGCCTTGTGAATCCACCTTCTATTTGTCCTTCATAGAAATGGAAGAGCAAGTCAACAACACATGTCCAAAGCAACCACAATTTTGGCAATACAATCCTGCATTCTCATATTCTATCGGCTGGAACCTTTTCCCCCATTTAGTGGACAACGTGACCATGGTTAGGAGAGTCTGATTAATGGTGACGTTCACATAGAATCTAGCAAAAACAAGTCTAGATTTAAGTAGAGTTACCTGATCAGCAATGATGAAATGTCCAAAGGTGTTTCCAATGTATCTTAGGATCTTTTCATTCCAGAACTCTAGTGGTAGTCTAGGTAGGTGGACCCAAATTGGAGCCAAGCTTTGAAGCTCCTGAGTGACATCAAAGCCAGGGTGCCATTTCGCCAATGCCAGACAATGTTTACCATAGTACCAGGTCCTAGACAGGAAAACCACCAAGTCCTCCGTTGAAGTGAAACAAAAGCAAAAGAAACCATTGGGCATTGCCAAAACACTAACGCTTCCCTTCACCTTCCATTTTTGTACAACCCATTTCCTTTTCATCTTAATTGAAGGCTTGAAGGAAATAAACCTACCCACAATACAGTGTTTGAGGGAGGTAGTAGTGTTGTCCACAACACTGTCTAGGAAAGTGATTTCTGGTCCTGTAGCTTTGTGGGTGACTTTGGTAGTTTCAAGCTTGGTGTTTCCCTCCTGTTTCCCCCTGAGGGCATTCTTCCACACATGTTTTGGGGGGGGGGGGGGGGGGGGGGAAGAGAATCAGTGGACCCATCATTAATATGAGTATAGTCAACTCCAAAACTTGACAAGGGGGGTTTAGAGGTGCTACCCTGACCCAACGCTACAGACAACACAGGGGAATCTTCTCTACGAAGGTCCAACACCATGTGTAGGTCTAGGCACACTGAGGAATCGAACATTGTTGGGCCTTCCAAGGCCATGAAAGTTCAAAATTCAAATTGAGGGGAGAGCAAGAAAGTTGCAGAACTATTCTAGTGTGTTAACCTAGTATTTACTTTTTTAATCACATCTTAATGTTGATATTGCCTTAGCTTAACCATTTATTTAGCAACCTTTACCACCACTCAATTTGAAGAAAAGAGGCAAAGGTGAAGTGTAAAGTGACATGCTTGAGTTAATGTAGAAACTTTAAGAGCTTCATTCATGTCTATTGTGTTCTTGTTGATTTGCAACATATCTTGTGAATTACTTTTGGCTCTAAAAATTATAACATAGAGAGAAAAAAGATAAACATGATGATAATTTTGGCCTATTTGAGCTAACCTAGATAAAAATCAAATTGAGTGCAAATATTAATGGCCATGGTGACGATGGTATGTATAATCCTTGTAATACTCTTTCACCATGTCTCCTTAGTTCATCTCAAGTTTAAAGGCCATGTATCTATATATTTGCATTTTTTCTTATTTGTAAGGTTTGGTCATTTAGGAATTTTTAGAATATTGTTTCATAACTTATAGGATTTTCACCTATAGCCACATCTTCTAATATTTATGTTGATTTTAAAGAATGCTTGGTTTTGATTGCATCGGCTCAAATTTTGGCTTCTTCTCTACCTCATAGCATTATTTTGGCTGAGTTCAAGGATCATCTCTTTAGGCTCGTGGTCATCTTTGACTTGGTTTGGTTTCTTCATGAATATCCCTTCAAAATAGAGTTTTGATAAGCTTATCACATCCTTTTTCTCGTCGATGTCCCCTGCCCATGGCTCAAAGAGACGACTTGACCCTCCCACTTTTAGTCATTCCAGATGCATGAGGCCTCACAATGGATATTTTCGGCAATGACACTCTACTTCTAGCGGTACTCTGTGATGGTCCATGGTTCTTCTTATCCTTCTGTGTTGGACTTTTTCTCACTCAGAAAGGATCCTTAGTCTTTTTGCTTTAGTTATTTTGTTTTCCTTTTTTGTTTTTCTTTTTTCTTCTCATACACTATTTGGTGCTCCTACTATTGGTTGTTGCCCTAGTTGTTTTCTTTTAGTCCCTTATACCCTTTTTGGTCTCTTGTTGGACATTAACAAATTTATCTTATCTCATCTTATTTGCATTCTAGACCTTAAGTCCTTGTCCCTAGTATTAACATGAGGTCAAGGTTGACTGGCACAATCTTGACCCAAGATAAGGTAACTCGAGGTGGCCTTGTTTGAATAATTGAGACTTAAATTCAAACAATTAAACAACTACCTTTTGGGAGAAAGAAAAATTCTTTTGTGTTGGCATGCTTGGGAGATGTATAAAAGCAAGCTTACATGCTCTCATTTGACATCTACAATCATTAAATCAAGCAATCAAGATCTTAGACATTTAATTCGAATTCAAAAGCAAGCGATCAAGCATCATTCAAGGCATTGAAGTAAAAATTTAAAGCATTCATTGTGGCATCCATGACATAGCTTTAGATTATCCATTTTTTTAGCAACAACCTTTACAACCACTCTACATGATTTAGATCTAGCATCGTGAAAGTATTAACAATTCAGTTTCTTTGTGTACAAGGATTTCCACACAAATAAAACTTGAGAAGGTATGAACAATTCAATCTTTAGATCTAGCATTTCCTACATTACAACATGCGTTTATTTCCAATTCAAATGTTTCAATTTCAATGTTAATTCCTTAACTGAGGTTAACCCAAAAAATCTCTTTGTTATGTGTAAGTGGTAGGCTATAGAGGCATGGATTTGTATTCAAATTGAGGAAACAAAGAGTTATAGTTCTCCCTTTTCTATATCTTGAAGAAGGATCAAGGTTGCCCTACTCAAAGTAGTCCTAGGACAAGGCTGCCTTGCTCAATGCCATCCCTTAGATTATGACACCAAGTTCCTTTCTATCTTTTAATTCCATATCTACTTTTAATATCTCCATATCTAATTTTTGTATATTTGTGTATGTAGAAAACTCATATTTTTTTGCCTTCAAACGTAGCTTCTATATTTATTTTAATAATTATAGTATCATTTTATTTTTGCACAAGGGATTGTTGTATTTATTTTGTGCCCAATATCTTGAGCCAATTGAATCACTGCCTTCTCAATACAAGGATTAAGATCCCTAATTTGCATCCATCAACCGATGAACCCTATCTCTCAATATTACATTTTGGCGAACTTGATGTATCCTATTTCTTCCTTAATTATGTTTTTTGGGTATCTAGATTTGGTTTTTGTGCATCTAGTTAATTCATATTAATATCTTACATTTTATGCATTAAAAGATCCTAGTTAATTGAATTGTTAATCACATTTTATTCATGTAATGATTACATGATATTAAGAATTTGCAATATTTAGTCATTTCTTTTGCATCTAGCTTTGTGCATGAGTTTTATGAACCTTTATTCCTACATCTAACACCATGAAACTTAGCAATTTATGGAAATTTCACCCTTTAATTTTTTTTGACCTCAAACACCTTAACCATTGAAACACCAACAAGACATTGTTTCTCATCTTATCAAAGCTTAAAACATAAAAAAAGATATTATTTTGTGAAAACCTAAAGATATTCCACCTCCTAATCTTGGGCTTGGACTCTCTCCTACACCTTCATTCCTCTTATATATGCTTCGGATCCACCTCGTGTATCTTACAAACATCCAATATCTTACATCTTTTGACCTAGTGAGTTCCCTTTTGTTCCAACTTCTACAGAGGAAGAAAAGGAGCCAATGTTGATTTATCCCAAACCTTCACAAATCTAGCAATTGTTGAAAATCCACGCCTTCTGTTAGTCTAGGTGAAATCTCAAGATCAAAAAGGGATTTCAACCAAATTGTTATAAGTAACAACAAAGTCATTGAAGTTTCTTTGCTTTGCACTCTCCTAGCCAAGACCCAACAATTAATTTGTTGGGTGAAGAATATAATTGAAACCACCTCCAATGATGAATAAGATGTCTGGATGTTGATGTAGTGTATTTGAAATTTGTTCCCACATATACAGTAAACATTTTTGCTTGTTGGGCCATAAAAATTTAAGAGATCAAAGTCCTCATTCAACAATTTAGAAACTACACACACCAACTGCTAAGAGCCCCCAAAAGCTATTACAATAATGTTAATAACTTTTGGATTCCAAAGTAGGCGCAGTCCTAATGAGGCATCAAAAAAGGAACAATGCTACTGTCAAAACTGCTTGCTAAAAAATCCAAATCTTGTCCACTTAACTTTGATTCTTGTAAAAAATTAATTTCAGGTCGAGTTTGATAAATACATCGCTTGGTCAATGAACTTTGTCATGGGCATTTCATGTTAGAGTAATTATTTGTTTGCACTTATTAATTAAATCACTTTGATTTAATTAATTAAGTTGCCTATTACTCTAGTTTGCTTAAGCTATCTTGTAGGTGCATATAATTAATATTTTATTAATTATATTGTGCAACCTAGCTTTTTTAGGCTTTAGGTTACCCTTTTCCGATTTCGATCTCCTTTATAAGGATTGAACTCTTTGTATTTTTTCATTATGAAAATCCATTGAATAATATTTTCTTCGTCTGAGTTTTTCAAATCAAACCCTTGCCTCTTCTTGTCTTTTTCTTCTCCATGACAGGTTTTCTACATGCAGGTTTTCTTGGGCTTCATGGATTTGTTGTGCGCTTTTGCTCAAATCCTACATTTCAACCCCTAACATTCCATGAAATGATCTTCATTATCCATAGGATTAGGAGTGATACTCCTTTCTTGATCTCAATTTGGTTTTCCCCAAGGCACAACCCACATCTTCTAGCTTGGTTGTAATAGTTTTCCTACCCCTCTTTTTATGTTCACCCCCTTGCATTTACATTTTTTAGATGTTGTTTAACTAATGAATCTCAAGAATACCCATGAAAGAGAGCATCTCAAGAGGTAGATTACAGATCTCTATCTATGACATGCAAAGGTGTAAATAGAAATATGGTGGCTCTCAAATGAACCAAGCTATGCAACCCTTGCAGGGTGCACCATAGAATAAGAGATTCAAAGACGAAAGCATGCAAGAGTGCTAGCATCCAAGAATCACAATGGAAGTACGATGCAATGCGAGCTATACTAAATGAAATGCAAGATGTAAGCTAAGTTAATCAAATATGAAGAGTTACAAGCCTTCCTACTTAATCTACATTAGCTAATCTAAAGCATAATGAAAGATAAACTACATGCAAGTAAGCTACAATACAATAATGAAAATGTTCTAGGTATTCAAAGCTCCAAAAGCACCTAGAAATCTTATAGCATAACGTCAGTACAAAGCATCAAGATTCAGAATGAGGAGAGAGCCCTCCCTTTTAAAGAAAAATGGATGGTTGAGATTGAAAGGCAAGAGAGGGATAATTAAGGGTGGAGAATGAGCCTTGAGTGATCCATGTGCACAAGCATCTCACCTAGTCAAGATCAATGATGGCTTTAAGAGGCAAAATATGTATGGAGGAGAGTAAAGATTCCACCCACATTGGAAAGTGTGCTCCTCATGTTAGACAAACAACCTTTTCCTCTTATTTTTAAAATAGGAATAATGATTTATGTGCACAAACTTAGGATAAGTGGAATTTTGGGGACTTTATTTGATTAAAAGGGAGCAAGTTCTATGAATTAAATAAAATAATTTAGATAAGGTGGTGAAACCATAGGTTATAATCAAATAAATGATTAATTGATGATTTTATCAAGAATAAGCAAAGGATAAATTACACAAAATTGCTAGAAATTTGTTCAATGCTCACCTTGGGATTTGTGACAAGGGCTTAACCGTATCTTGTGTACTATAAGTTGAGTGGTTGTATTGGGCATTGATAGATCGGTCTTTTGGTGCAATGAAACCCCACTGTAACAAGTGATATTAGAGCTTGCTCACATGTTTGAATCCTCATACCCTCGGGCAATGCTGAGGGGGAGATTGTTGGAAATTTGTTCAGCGCTCCCCTTGGGATTTGTGACAAAGGCTTAACCACCTCTTGTGTACTACAAGTTGAGTGGTTGTATTGGGCATTGACAGATCAACCTTTTGGTGCAATGACAACCCCACTATAACAAAAATGGGGCTCATAGTCTAGATAAGCATTTTTGGGTGATTACACTGACAAGCCAAAATCTTGTGGGACATGGTTTGGGGCCACCACTGGTGAAGAATCAAGCACAAAAGGGGAAACAATCACCATTGTATGTTGCAAACTTTTTTCAATAGTAGATTTTTTTGGATCCCTAATACCAATGGTCACATTTTCAAAATTTTGAAAATGATCCTAACATCCATTGTGTTGAAGATCATCTAGATAGTCAAAGGTTGTCTCAACATTGCTTATCTAGGAGAAAGGTAGTTCCATTTGCATTGAGAAAGAAAAATCTTCTTTCTAGGATTGACACTCCTCTATAATGATAAAGTCTTGTAAAGTTTCACTTTCTAACACTTTTCCTTTACTAGTGAAGACACAAGGGCATTCCCTAGAGGTGTGAACATCACCATTGCAGTGTTTGTAGGGTTGGATTGCTTCCTCAACCTCAATATTTATTTTCAAACATTTTGCTCTGTAATGAGTTCTATCATTTATGGGAGGGAGTGAGTTGCCAAGCAAAGAATAAAAATTTGTGCATACATACTGAAGTACTTTTTTTGCACCCCATGATCCATCTTGACAAAAGTTCCCAACTTATTCTCTATGACCTTGAGAGTGTATTCGTTCCAATATTCACGGGGGAGATTGTAGAGTCTTACCTAGATCGAGACAACATCCATGCATTTTGTTTTCAAATTAAAATTTGGAATCTAATTCTTGATGTAGAATCCTTTACCATTCATCATGTAGGGCCTGTTCTCCCGGATTCTTTCTTTATCACAGTTGTGCTTAAAAATGATTAGGTAAAACCCATTAGGTAGGGTTTTAATTATGTAACCATTTCCCCAGTGAGCTACAACCCATTCCACAATATTTTTAAGAGTGGACTACGGTATGCTCCATTTTAGGAAAAAAACTTGTCATAAAGGTCTGAGACCAAGTAGTGATAATTTCTATTTTCTATGAGAACATTGATGACAATGCAGTGAATGATGTGAGCCTTTTGCTCACATTGTTGGCATGCTACAAATGACATCTTTAGTCTCCAAAACTTTTGCTCTACAAGTTTGAAGCTAAAAGGTTTGTGTGCATGTTGGTTGGTATACCCCCACTGGTTCTGCTCAGTTTGAACTTGGGAATTTGGTGCCAAGTGTTATGTTGAGGTTCTATGTTCATTGTTCCTTGTTTTGTGGCCTAGTGAGTGATTCATTTTTTAGCTTGATTGCCATTGGGTTTGAGCCCAACTTGTGCGTTTTGTGTTTGGCTATTGAAAGACCATTGCCGCCTGGAGGGGCTATTGTAATGCCTATCTTCAAGCTGAAGGATTGATCCATGGTGTAGTTTGAGAGCCATTGTTTTTTCACTCAAAAGAGCTGCAAAATGGTTTGTGGTATATATATATATATATAACAAATCAACCAATTAAACATAATAATAATAATCTTTATAACCCACACACATAAAAACAAGATATTTTAAAAAAACACCTTTGTTCTAACTAATATTTTTGATAAGTCTAATATTTCAAAATTTTAGATATTTATTTGTTATTTTTAAATATATAATTACTTATAACAATGAAATACAACTAAATAATTAAATATATGGATTGAATAAATTACAATTCTAAGTATCATTATTATTATTAAATAAAAATATAAGTTTCCTTATCACCCTTTAAAATGCAAGGCATTAATATTGTAATGTTACAATTACACGTAGTGCATTATAAATACAATTACAATTATGGTAAAGATTAAATACCAAATAAAAGGCATTGTTCTTGCACTATTACAACTATATGTTGGCCAATAGTGGCATGTTGTGATGGTTAAGTTGGTGTGTTGTTATCCTTGCCATCAAGGTTCAAATCTCATGGGGATGAGGTCCCCCGTTTGTGGCCTCACTGGTTCATAGCTCCAGGTCAAAGCGTTTACCCCTCTTTGAAAAAAACAATTATATGTGCTATTATAAACAAGTATAATTTAAAATCATAATATAAATTCAGTAATAAATTGAAATATTAGAATATAGTTAAAAAATGTTAATAATTTGTATATAAGATTCAAATTAATTTATCCAATCACATAATCAATAAATAATTTTAATAATTTATAAGAAAAGAAAATCTATACACACACACATATATCTATACATATACATATATATACGTACACATACATATGTATACGTACATATACATATGTATACACACATATCTATCTATACATATGTGTGTTTGTATGTGTGTATATATACATATGTATATATATATAATAAAATAACACATCTATAAATTAATACCTATCCCCATTTAAAAATCAATTTAAAGAACTTGCAAGTTTGGAGGAGTCCCATGAACTTCAAAAGATATTGTAGACACTTCTCATGAAATGAAAAAAAATATGCTTATGTTAGGATAAAATTAATAGAGTCATTTCATTTAAATTAATGTTTAAGTCAATGAGCTCTTCGTCTATTGATAAAGTTGAATGGATCAAATCTTCCTCTATGTAGGACCCCAACATAAAAAAGAGACGAGGCTAGTCAAATATTAGTTTTTAATTTTTTTTCCAAAATCTTATAATCTCTTAGATGTAAATTTAAATATAGACTAATTCCCATTATTGATTTAAAAAACATTAGCACTTCTAAAATTTTAGAACTTAAAATTCAAGATAACGTATTATTTAAAAATTCATATAAAGTCTTGCTCATAAAAGCTCCACAAATTCTTAGCCCAAACATTTAGAAAGCCTTTTAATTTTTTTTTCAAAATTTTATAATCTTTTAGATGTAAATTTAAACATAGACTTTCCCATTATTGCTTTAAAAAATATTAGCACTTCTAGAATTTAGAACTTAAAATTCAAGATTACCTATCATTCAAAAATCCATATAAAGTCTTGCTCATAAAAGCTTTAGTGGAAACATTTAGAAAGCCTTTTAAAAATATTTTCAAAATCTTAAATTCTTGTAGATAAATTAAAAAATAGGCCAATTTCTATTATTGCTTTAAAAAATATTAGCACTTCTATAATTTCTATGTCTACCATTCAAAAATTCATTTAAGCCCAAGATGGGATGCCTTAAAGTGGTATTCATGTACAACTCTTGTCAATTACGAGTCTAAGATGGGATACCTTTGGCACCATTTGGCTAGTACCACATTTGCCTATGGTTGGTACTCTCAACCAATGTTGGCACCTCCCTGTCTTTGCAATGAAATTGGAGATACAAGTTTAATGCTATTTTCAATGCCATCATTGAGCCAAAGATTGCACACTTTGCTTAATGTGTTCTATTCCAAGGATTGCCAATGGGTCCTCGACTCAAGCACTCGGGTATTCCTGACTCTCATTGTCCCTTTTATGGGCAACTTGAGTCTTTCCTGCACATCTTTTGGTTTTATGGTTTGGATTCATGATTTTTTCAAGCCTTTTAGGCTAGAGCCATTTTCTTGGCACATGATCTTGCTGGGAGATTCTTCTAGAATCCCTTTAAAGTATTACCATATTTGGCATGCTTTTAGGATGGAGATTCTTTTCACTCTTTGGAAGGATACAAAAACAGTTCGTTTCACTTGCAACTTTCTAGATATAAATGTCCCTATGTATACTAAAGTTGGCATATGTGATAATGTAATGATGCAAATCCAAGTTCAAGCCATCAAGGTGGCTCTTGAGGTGGCCCACCTATAGGAGTTGCTTAATCATTGAGGTAACGTGCCATGTACGGTTGCTTCGATGCCATCAGATTCTAGTTCCATGGATTGGACTTCGCCCTGTGGGCACCGACGGGGTCACAACTCCTCTGCTTGCCGCTCATAGACACCACGCTCCCTAGCTCCCCGTCGCTCCCCTAGTGGTGGTTTCGATGGTCGACAGTGCCGCTCAACCTCTACATGGAAAGGTTTTGGTTGGTCCCTGATGGCTCCTTTTGCTACCCCTATTGCCTTTGGTTGGCCTTCTTCTAGTAGAGATCTAAAGTGGTCATTCTCTCGCTTGGATTTGACAATCTTGCCTCTTAGGGTGGAGGGAGAAGAAAAGAAAGAAAAATATGCTGCTGATGACAGGTGGACTCCTTAGCCACCCACCAACTCTATTAATGTATGAGGTTCTAATGATCACCATAATCCACCTCCCTCAACTGACACTACTTTAGTTTCATGAGATAATTTATATATATTTTTTAGTAAATAGTTGTTAGCTTTCACTCTTTACAATGTGAACTCCCCCTAAATATATTTTTAAAAATAAATATGAACTCTCCCTAAATATATTTTAAAAAACAAATATATAAATTTAATACTTTTAATATTTTAATTAGTAAAAATATTCATCTTTAAAAAATCCATATGAAGTCCTGCTCATAAACACTCCACAAACTCTAGCCGAAACATTTAGAAAGCCCATCAATGAGACTTCAATCTTAGTTTTCAACTCGGTTAAACAGAAGGTAGGGCGGACGTCCTAAAAATCATCGATAACAGAACAATTTTCTGGCATGCCTCAATCCTAAATACAGAGTCACTTTGATCTGAATGAAAGGCAAACAATGTTTTGTTCCATAGCAGTTTAGCCTTTTAGATCTGAATCTGGTCTTTCCTTTTTGCGTCTGATTTGTGGGGAATGTTAAAAGAGTTGTAAACAAAATTATGAGTGGCAAGAGGGGTTTGTTGTTGTTAGCTGGGTCTTTCATATCAAGGAGGGCTGTGCTTCCCTGTTGTCCCTTACCAGCTATATGTAAGAGGAGTTTTTGTTACGCTTCAGCCAAACGTGAATGTGTTTTGAGGGTGGGGGAAGTGGAGAAGATACTGGGAGATGTGAAGGCGCAGGACGTGAAGAGCATATTTGTGGGCAGTCACTGCGAATGGGCCGATTACATGGTCCTTGCCACCGGCAAATCGGATTGGCATGTTCGCAACATTGCCCAGGCCATACTTCATAACATCAAGCAGAAGAAGAAGAACAGAGAGGACGGGGACGAGGTTTATTTGCCCGCTGTAGAAGGGCGACAGGGAGGAAAGTGGTTGGTGATAGACACCGGCAGTGTAATTGTGCACGCCCTTCACGAGGATGCTCGTGCTTATTACGATTTGGACGCTCTTTGGACGGACCACAAACCATCAAATCAGGTCAGCTCACTTTATTCACATTCATCTGTTTTCTTATACAATTATGTCATCCTTCTTTTCGAATTTGCCTTGTCGGGTGACCTTCCACGTGTGTCACAACTAAGGGTCACCCATTAATCACTCTCCATGTCCTCGACAATTAGGGTATGCTACACCCAGTGGGTTGGTTGTGGGATTTGAAGCAATTTTAAAAACTTAGTCATGTCTGCGTGAGATTTGAACCCAGGGCTCCTCTCTGGAAAGTTCCAATCTATTTAGCATTTGCTGTCCATGTATTCAACCTTTTTCTCTCTTTTCATTCCTAACACATGTTAACAGGGAATGACTGCTTTAGCAAATAATGCCATATATTATCAAAGTTTGGCTTGCTAACAGTATACGTCTAATCAATTATTGGGTTCAACTTTGCCCATTTTGGGCTTGGGCTAGAACTGTGTCTCAGCCAAACAGATCAGAAAACAAAATTTAAAAAACGGCATAACAAGAAAAATTAAACCACAGAAAGCATAACTTTTTGAGCTTTCTTTATCCTGATGATGCCACCACACAGTGTGATCCAAAATGTTCCACTGTGATACCAGAAATATTAGTGATAACCATCATAGATTGTGGAAAATTGATTTTCGTAATTAAACCAACTGAATTAAAATCGCCTTAAAAATTATTAAAATTACTAATCATGACTTTTTCTTGCAGCAAAGTTTGTTTTCTCTATCACGAATGCTACAGAAGATAAATTTAGATGTTGAAATTAGGGAGAGAGACGATTCCACAGTTTAAATTTCTTCTCCTTAATATATAGATGTTTTAAAATTTAGTGGAGTCTGTATCACCTAAGTTATTGGTGCGTCCAGGAAATCACTGGGTGGTGATTCTGGTGCTTTTGGATGTGTTTGGATGCTGCACCGGTGCTCATTGGAAGCTCGTCCAATGCCTGCGGATGTGCGCCGGATGCGTTTGAGAGCATCCGGACTTTTTCAACGCCCATTCACTTAAGTGACTATAAAAAATAAGTGTTAAATTGATTTTTTAAATTTCATTTTTGTTCCTTTTTGCCCCAAAACCCTAAAATGGCCCTGAAAGAGGAATGGTTTATTTTTGTATATTTCTTTGCATACACAAATTATAGTGTACACTATATATATATATATATAAAAAATTTATATATGGACGCACCCAAATGCATCAAAAATCCACCCACCACCCCCCCCCCCCCAAAAAAAAAAAATCACGCATCAGCACCCTGCACCATATCAGCATCAGAACTAGCATCGGTAACTTAGTCTATCACAAATGCTACAGAACAGAAATTTAAATTTTTCAATGAGGGAGAGAAAGACGGTTCCACATTTTGAATTTAGTGGAGTCTCCCAAGTTGAGTCAGCCGGACTTTCTCGTTGACATGTTTTCCCAAGTTTTGCAGTCTTTCCAAATCTATGGTTATAATTGCTTTTACTAAGCTCTATGAAGACATAAATTGATCCAACCAAACACTAATTACTAGATTAGTCTTCCATATCTTTCATTATTCGAAATAATGGACCATAGTGCAACTGGTTGTAGTATTTGACACTCGATATCATATCTATATTTCTCTAACCTTGTAAGACAAGATAAAATAGTTTTTTGTTACTAATATACCGTCTTAAGTTTACCAAAAACATAGTTTTTGTCCGCTCGTTGCTAACAAGGTACAGGGTAAACATAGTTGCTTGTGGTTGTGAATCTAATAGCAATAAGTTCCTATTAAATTTTTTATTGTTTTAACCGACAATTTTTGTTTGAATACAATGCTTTCAAAGGATTGTTTCATGAATGCAAGCAAGAAAGCAAAATGAGAAAACATGCCCTTAGATGATCAAAGTAGTTAAATGGGATTCCATAAAGCATTCACCTAAGATATCGGAACACTAGGGTAAATGAATGAATAAAAGATTTTTAATGACGTCCACGAGGCCATAAGCCTAAGGGACCCACGTAAAACTCCTAGTCAGTCTGATGTGATTTCTCCAGCCTGTCTCTTTTGTAATTAGATTGTCAAGAGAGGGTAACAAAGGTGGTTAAACTCCAAGCCTCTAAGCACAAAGTGCAAATATCCATATGAGGAAGGAGACCTTGGTCAAGCATGATGCTGATGAAGATCAGAGTAGGATATCATGGTCAGAAACTATCTCAAGGCTCGAGACGAAAGAACGAAGTGTGATGAAAGGGTTAGTGTAGGAAATGAAATTGTCAATCATATCCAATGTTTGTGGGTCAAAGCTGGAAAGTATTGAGGAAAAAGGCTGCCTATTTGACTTTTCTAAAGTGCAAGGTCAATAAATGTTTGATGATAGAGAAAAAAATGGTAGCAGTTGCTTTTCTTGTGGTTTGCATTGGAGGCTGCAAGACAAAATGGATCCAAATGCCCAAACAAAGCAGATCCATTTCATCTAGTTCGATAGTAAGGGGGCTGGATTATTCCATTGATGATACACAATGTTGAGGATAACATCAATAATTTGGATTTGTCTTCTCTTTGATGACAAGAAAAAAGAAGAAAGTGATAAGCTTGGTTGTCTCTAGAGGGCTGATGTTTTTGAACCCATGCTTGAAAGTGAGCCTCAAGGAAGAGGAAGAATACATCATCGATCAGGATTGCAAAAGAATGTAGACCCCCTAGAGCTCTCTGTAGATTGTGTTATACCCATATGAAATTTTAGTATTATGAAGTTTAAACTTTAAAGTGGCCATCTATTTTTTTCAAGTATAAGATGTGATTAAGCTCATTTTGACTTGAATGTTCATAGGAACAGGAAAGTGAAGTTATCCATCGTGCCAAAGGAAATGAGGTCCTAAGATTGTATGTACTTGATAGAATCTGTTTCAAGTCAGACTTTCATGAAGGGAACATCTTTGGGAAGGAAGCATTGAAGTCAAAAATTGTTATGGTGAGAAAGTGCAATTGTACACCTAGAGTAGAAACATGCAGTAGAAAAGGGGAAGCCCAAAGTATAAATACCCATTGCCTAGTGTGCATCTAGAGTCATTGTGCACACTTAGCAAGGGACTGAAATTATTCAATGTATGGAAAGGAAGTCTCGTGTGATTGTTATTTGTAAGGAAGCTAGGGTAGTGGAACAACTTCCTCCACTAATCTTGAGAGGAGGGTTGTGTTTTATTGTTTCTTTTCTGATGTTTTGCTGCTTATTTAGTTCTTTGCCTAAAATATTAACATAGTATCAGAGCCAGGTTCCCAAAATAGCTAGGAAATGTTAGAAAGTCATTTCTATTCTGGGCAATCTCAATGAATTGGTAAAAGGAGGCGTAGTAGTTGTGCATGAAAGGGATTGAAATGAGAGAATTTACCTATGTTTCGCATCTTCTGCGAAGGAGGCTGCTGTAATGCATTGGTGCTTGGAAGATTCTACGGGAGACTTTTCATGAGAAACAATGCTCGCTAATGGTGATTGCATACCACTTTGCTATTGTTGTCTTAAAATATGAGTTTATGGGCATGCTTGAGAAGGCAGTCTGAGCAGTAGTTGCTGGTTGCAGGTGATCTGTGGGTGTAGACCAATGGAGCTTGGTCTGCAATTCACCTGATGATTTATATTCTTCATTTTTATATGGTGTACGTCCTGCTATTCCTAGGATAAGATATGGACACTCGTTGCTGTAGCAGTCAGGTCTGCTGAACTGTAAGGGATATGAAAATTGAAATATGTAAGGGTATTGCTAAATTGATCAGCAATAAAGAGGACGGATTGAGAAGCAATAGGATGATGAGAGAATATATAAGGATTTCAAGGAAGTAAGAGATTTATGCATCTTTTAAGAAATTCATGCAGGATGTAGAAATGAACAAACATGAAGACACTTTGCAACTATGAGACTAAGTTGATGGCACTGAAGCGGAAGAAGCTATACAGATAGTTGTTGCATTAAGTTTCTTCAAAGAGCAAGAAATGACATTTAGAGGGTGTTAAGTTCTGAGAGTTCAACACGATCTATCAAAGGGTTAATGCGTTGGAGATGACGTCAAGACTGGAAAATATTTATTATTCAAAGGGAAAGCTTGATGAGCTGAAGAGAGAGGACTTCTTTAGGTTCAATCAGATTCAGAGGGAGCTTGTGCGGTAGAGGGATCGACAAACTTGATAAGTAGTGTGGCCCTAAAAGCTCATTGTTTGGTCAAAGATTGGAGCCAGTTGTAATTTATTGCAATAATCAAAGCTGTGAGAATACTGATCTTGTTGAGAGGGTGTCTCTGCTAAGGAGTCTCAGCATTCAGTTTTTCTTATTATGTGTATAATGCATTTTTCGTTAAGGAGAGATTTGGGGTGAAAGCCCTTATAATGCATTTTTCTTTGAAATGGAGAAATTTGTGGAGAAAGTCCTTGTAATGCATCTTTTTGTGAGATGGAGAAATTTGATGTGAAAGCCCTTGTTTCTCTCTCCACTCATGGGAGTAGCCATAGTGGATGTCATGTTGGGAGACTCCATGTCAACTTCATGTTGAGTGACTTCGTGATGTGAGCTTGTCTTTTATTTCACACATGGGAGTAAACATGGTGAACATCATGTTGAGCGACTTTATGATATCATGTTGAGAGACTTGGATAAATCTTTTTCTTTGTTTTCCTCACAATGGGTGCAACCATTGTGACTTGCATGTTGAGACTCCGTGACATGAGAATCTGGAAATTATATCTTCTTTGCAAGAGGGAGTGTTAAAGTTTGTAGCTATAGGAGATATCTGTATACCGGATATTAATCAGAAGACGAACAGGTTTTGTGTACATGATGCTGCTGCTGATCAGTACTTTCATATTGCTTTACAGATTGTGAATTGGTTCCTTTTGGTAAGTGCAGATTTGTTATGTGTCTCGAGACTTTTGCTTTGGTGCTGCTGTCAATTTTCATAGTATCTTCCTCCAGTTCACTATGGTAGCAGCTGCTAGTTCATGTGGTTGTGTATTAATCCCGTGTCTCCTTAATTTGTAATATTACTGTGTTTTATTCTTAATTTGAACGTTATTTATATTGATTAAGGATTATAGGTGTAACTGTTTCTGTTTATGCTATGTTGAATGGAATGCAAGAGATGTCTGTTTTCTTGGTCTTTTTGTGATCCTGTGGCGGCGTCGACCCTCAAGTGGTGCATGTTTTAGATACTTGATGGTGGTCTTTTCGTGTATTTGTTTTCTGTCTCGAAGGAAAGATAGCGAGTATTCAAGGGACAGCAGACATTCAGCGTTATGATGTTATTCTCTGCAGTTATCATATGTTGAGGTTGCTGTCTATGGTATGGTGAATAAGAAAGTCATTCTGTTTTCAGTATTTCTTTAGTAGTTTGTATTGTGATTGTAATAATGCATCTATGTGAAATTGCCAAGAGTTTACAATCTCTTAAAGGATTCATTCCTTAGTTAAGCTCGTGAGTTGTGTATTCAGACTTGGTGATTATTCAATAAAGTATCATCTTGAGCGGCTGGGTTTTTCCCCTCAGGTTGGAGGGTTTTCTCAGGATAAAATACCGTGTCTTATTGTTCTTTTCTGATGTTTTGCTGCTTATTTCATTCCTAATCTAAAACATCAACAGGAGGCAATAACATCAGATATACTTCATTTGTAGATGCCCCCTATCATCTAGTTAAGTTGTGTTATTAAATAATGTTTTTTTTGGAGGGGGTATATTAACTATATTTAATTGCACTCATTATGTAATGTTATGTCTCGTGCTTGAGACACGTCTCTCAAGCATGTAACATATTTAAGGATCTTTGAATCCATCTATTTGAATATATAGAAAAATATTATTTTCATATCCAATTTTCTTACACAAACATATTTTAGCATTCCTATTCTATAACCTATTTTTTGTTGCGTAAATATCCCCAAACAGGACAGCGTGTCAATATAATTTGCATTATCATATGCTTTAGTATTTATTGCTAATAATACACTGAACATAGATAACCTAAAAGGTAACGACCATCTATGTCTATAATGTCACATAATACTGATTTACTTTATGGGATCAAAGGGGATACATTCATCTTTATAGTTCTTGTGAATGACAAGTTTACGTATCACTTATTAGTCATAGGCAGGGAACTAATGTTCCCAGTGGTGGTGGGCTATTAATTTTTAAAATCAAAAGCACTGACTTTCTAAAGTTACAAATCAATTTATTTTTAAATTAATTTTCAATAAGAAAATTTTAATTTTTGATTGGTCAGAAGTAATTTTACCAGGGATAAATTTTTTTTTTTTTAATACCAAAATTTGAGAAAATTAAAAATCCAGAATGTTCTACAACCCTCTGCAAGTTTCCATAGTTGTCTGGAAGCTTTGGAAATCACCCCATGCTTATTCAGGCTTGAAAGAAAATCTGTGCAGAAATAGAATTCGTAGGAGCAAACACTGACACTCCGGCAATGACATTTCCCATCAGATTTGTGATCTTCTAAAGCCATGTCGGAGACTCCACTTGGAGTTGGAGGAAGGAAGAGACGTGTTTATGGATACACCCCAGCAGATGCTTTTCATCAAAATCTTCCCTCTTTCCATTAACATTTGTCTTTTCATTAACATCATTTTCCAGAGGCTCTGCTTCCCCCACTAGACTCCGACGGTTGAGCAGAGCCAAGAATCGAAGGTCGACTTTGGCTGCTGCAAAAATCTTGACCAAGCGTTTGTTTTGACAGCAAGTTTACCCTTTTGGACTCCATGAAATCATGGAAAGGCTTCATGTTCGCTTCTTTGACCAATTTTTCTTTGGCCAATGTCTCAAAACTATCATAGAATGAATCTAGCAGCGACACTACTAGTTCTGGAATGTTTTCATTGCTTCTCTTCTGCAAACAAATAACACATAACATCAGGAAAAAAGTGACACAATGACCAATATTAGCTTGATGTACTTGCTGACTTGCAAATGAAAAAATATATTTTAAAAGACATCTTCCTCTTCATAGCACAGTGGATCAGCTCGACAGGATAGAGATTTTCTTCAAGTACACTTATTTTTATGTAAGGGCACAGAAATTGTTACCTTTACGCCCACTACAAACTATTTTCGCTGGCAAAATATGATCACATAATATTCTGATAATGATGCAAAAGCAACAATTTCAACTCATTATAATCAGGGTGCAGAGGAAGGGGGAAGCACGGGGCTGGCTTGGAGATGTGGCCTTGTTCCTTCCTCCGCCATGCTAAAGACTAGCAGATTTAACTCTGCAATATTCCCCCCCAGATCACCGTTCACACTATGGGCTTCTTGACTACAGCTAAGGAGATAGGTACAAAGTTGAATGCTTTATTTAATGCATTTGCATCCGATAACTATCACCGAATCATATCACATCAACATTAATATACAGTCGGAAGACAATTGCCGAATTACTGTTTGCCTAGGATAATTTAATTGTTTTAAACAAATTTCAATAACTTTTAGTTGATTTTCAAGAGTTTTGCATTGTCAAGTTGAATTTAACTATTTAAAATATGGAACAGTATATTTATTTTTAGATTTTTTAAAATTGTTTACTTTGTATTTTTCTATGTGATATATTTTAAAAAATAAAAATATAATATAATTGTTGAAGTTTATATTACAATATTTTTTTACTGATAATTTCAATTGAATAATAATAAAAATATAATACAAAAGAATTATATTTAATATGTTAAATAAATTATAATAACATTATCCTTAAATAATAGCTACTTAATTTTTGTATTTTTACATTATAAATAATAATAAATTCGTATGCTAAAATAGATGATAAAAAATACTATAAATTATTAGTCCCAGGGAACTAATGTTTGCTAGATCCAATGAGTGATGTTTGCTAGATCCAATGAGTGCTAAGTGTTCCATTTATTCTCATGAGAGATGGATTCATGTTGAATCACTACTCATGAAATATGGGTCAATGAGTTTGACTCAAAAATCACACAGTTAAATCCTGATAGCAATATCACAATTTGACTTCCTGTGGAAATTATCCCCTACTTATCAATTGATGAGCTTAAGGGGCCTTCTAATGAATGGTTCATAAGGCACAACACTTGGTGAAGGTTTTGCAAATGGGGTTGCAAGCTTTGGGTTTAACCATGGAGGAAACTCCGTAGTTAAGCGCGCTCAGGCTGGAGTAGTACTGGGATGGGTGACTTCCCGGGAAGTCCCGGTGCTTCACCTCTGTGAGCCTCACCTAGATCCAATGAGTGCTAAGTGTTCCATTTATTCTCATGAGAGATGGATTCATGTTGAATCACTACTCATGAAATACGGGTCAATGAGTTTGACTCAAAAATCACATAGTTTAATCCTGATAGCAATATCACAAACTAATGTTTGGTCACTATTAATTTTTACAATCAAAATCAATGAGTTTCTAACATTAAAAATCAATTTATTTTAAAATTAATTTCCTATAAGCAAATTTTAATTTTTGATTGGAATTATAGATTTAAATATTACATATACAATAACAAATGAGATTTATCAATATTTTTTACCATAGTACTCTAAATGAATATGCACCAATGTCTTGGCATCTTCCAACTTTCTCTGATAGGTTAGACTGGTATAGGATAAAGCCTCCAATGGAAAACCAACACTTCAAACTCTTATGTTTTTCCATGTCTTCTAAGCTAGAAGTTTCTAGAATTTAGATAGAAGTTTCAGGTTTGGGAATTGCCACCCATGGTGGCAGCAGCGGCAAAGGTTCCGTACCCCCTTTTGCATTCAATCACTATACTCCAACCACAAAAAAAAAAACCAATCTTCTCTTTCTTCATTAAGGCAGGGACTCTAGCTCTTTCAGAGCTCTTGTTTGGAAAAAGAGAACTTATTATCATTGTGACTTGTGGCAGATGGTGTTGGGTTTTCGGTCTTGACTCTTTTTATGAAATGAATTTGACTAATTCTATATGTTTCTCTCATGCAGTTAGAGGACCTGGAGAGTTCTCTCAGAAAAGGTAGCAGGAGAAGGACAAGACCGTTGACAAGTATTAACTAAAAAAGGCTGATGTTTAGATCTGGAAGGAGTATCGGCTATACTGTTCTTTGTAAGATTGTGCCCATATTTAATGCTTATTGAAAGGAGAATAATTTTGGTATTTTCAATTTATTTTTTGTTTTTGAACTTGGTGATTCTAAAATATTCAATGAGACACTTTAGAAGTTTTCCAGTTTCCATTAAGCTTGTAATTTTGATTTTTTCATGTTGGATTCCATTTATAAGTTTTTGAATGCTTATGCACCATAACATAATCAGTTGGATCAGTATTGGACATGCTCTTGAATTCCAAGTCACTGAACGGCCAGTTTGCCGGCATATAAGTTTGAAAGTAACTTTATATTATTGTAAGGATTGTTATGATGCATTTGTTTTCCCCCTCTGTGTAGGTATGTTTATGGATGCTCGAAGACTCAAAACATTTCTAAATTGGTTGGAATTGTTTTCAGGAGCTGTCTTGCATGAGTCTATTTCCTCAGCATGCCTATACAAACTATAAAATTTTCAAGATCATAATAGTGATGTCGCCTATCAAGAGAGGGTGGTAAATTGGGTATTTTGTTTCTTTCCATTATACACATATTTTCAACTTTTTACATATATATATCTCTTATGGTGTTATGGATCACATATGAAAATATGATCCCAACAATTTTTCTATGGACAAAGTTCTCAAAATTGGGAACACCAGGCGCTGTCATTGTTATGGTAAGCAGGATACAAGTCTTTTGGCTTACACGTGCATTTGTCTTCATGACTCTATATACAATTTAATAAAATTCAATTAATTGTTCTGCTGTAAGTTATTTGATTGTCTTAAATCTATGTTAAGAATTCATGGTGATTGTGTATCGCTCATGTGGATTTATAACGTATATGGATTCTAGAGTTGCAAGGTACTAGCCTCTATGCAATTTGATTTTACCAGATAAATTACTTATGACAGTTAAAATTCACATAGCAAATCATTTGCCGCCATGTTTTTGTTACTTGTACCTGTGAAAATCATAATGTATTGGTCAGTTCAATTCGATATAGCCTTCCTTTTGCCAACAATTATTTTGATATTTCAAGCCCCGTTCTAGCATTAACAACCTTGATTTGTTCAGCATTAGGTTTCTGGTTTTATCTAGTTGTAGCCTTAAGGATTTTTAGCCATTGAACGAGTGCTAATCTAACTAGTGTGTTTGAAAGGTTCTCAATTTGTTTTATGCAAGTCGTTTCAAGGGTTTCAAGAATCCAACTGAAGTTTGTTTTATGCAAGTCGTTTCAAGGGTTTCAAGAATCCAACTGAAGTTCATTATTGGGAACTTATGTTTTCTTTTGTCTCCTCTTTGTATTATATTTTTCAAAAAACTAATGGAATAGTGCAAGGTTTCGAAAGGGTAGATTTAATAAATCGTTTATGTTGTGCTATTTCCTAATTTCTGATTGGTTTAGACTTAATTTGCTGGGTGTTTTGGTATTTTCGTGAATAGAAAAAGGGGACGAAAATAAATGCAATAGGGATGGTCTGACAGCAAATTAATTGTTCGAATATGCTTGAGTCCCTCCCGTACACTCTAAGTCGGTTGGAAAAGCATTGGTATTGGCAGCGTCGCTGAAAAACAGTGTAGTCTCACTTTTCGCCCTGACAAAGGGAACAGGCTCTCAAAAAGACAAGTGGTTTTCCAACTAGATGCCAATGGTAAAAACAGTATTACTGTGGACTCTGGGAAGGTCAGTTATCATTAAAATATTTAAGAGCATATTACCACATATTTTTAACATTACACTATTATGATTTAAAAATAATGAATTTTTAATATAATAACAATATTATATTTAATAAAATTGAAAAAAAATAAAAAATTATATAACTTAAAATTATATAAATTTAGTTAATGGGCCGTCGTTCTTTTGGTGAAGTTGAATGGTTCACAAAGAGCCCACCAAATGGCTCACAAAGAGTCCACCAGAGATGAAGTCTTGCTGAGTGCAAGGCTTGAAGACATCATAAGGGGTGGGGTTGGGATTGTGCCTCGGGCAAATTTGGCATGGATGCTCCTTAGTTCTTGGCTCTTAGTTGAAGAAGTTTGAAACATGCGTGGGCTCGTATCGAGTACCTAAGACTTGGTTGTGGATGACCTCCATAAAAAAATTAATATTATATTATAATTCTGCAGATTATTAATCTTATATATTCTATATCAACTAAAATATATAACCAAAAGTGAAAAATCATAAGACATCTAATATAGTACATTAAAATGTAAAATATAAATTATAAGAAATATTTAAAGACAATTATAAAATAATATTTAAAAAATTACTCCAAACTTATGAAAAGACAATTTGTAAAATATAATTTATATAATTTATATAATACTTTAATTGGACAATATTTAATAATATTAGAATAAATATATAGATATATTTAATAAACTTAAAAATAAATAAGAAGATATTAAAATTTACTAAATATGCAAAAATAATGTTAATAAAATAAATTCAGTTCAAAATTGTTAAAATTATATAAATTATTATGTAAATAAACCATCTTTTAAAATTTACTTTGTGTTTATTTCTCACTTTCATAATTCTTCCCATCATAACAAATTTAGATTATGTTTATTCCCACCATAACAAAAGGCAGAGACTTTAGTTTGCCAAGGGCTCTTGTTCATATCTTATAAAGTAGGAGATTTCATTCATATCTTATAAAGTAGGAGATTTCATGAGATTAAATAAATTCAGTCACTAAAAATGTCCATGTATCTTTTTATCATGCATTTTGCTTAGTAGAGTGCTCTACTAAATAGATACTTTTAAGTTAAAATATGGTTATTTGAAGTTTCTCTGAATAACTATAATTAATACTGGAAAATGTGGATTTTGAGGAAAAACACAATGTATTTTCTATATGGATATACTTTGCTAAGGTACATGAGGAGAGTATATGTTTATACTACTGTATAAATTTGATTTAAGGTTTTATATCAAATTCGTATCATTGTTTAATCATTTCATATGCAATTTTGAAAAACAAATTTGTTCACTAAGAAAAGCCACATACTGCAATTAATTAGCATTTTGTTTTCAACTTTTTAAAGCATTGATGGTGAATAAAAATGAATACAAACTCATAGTTCTATAAAACACTAAATAAAAAATAAAAATGTTTAATGAAAGTTTACGATTGTTTCTAATTCAACTCTATAGAGAGAGGGACAATTGATTAACAAAGAGAGATACCTGAAAGGAGTAATTGGGGAAAAGGGAATAAACTCATAGTTCTACAGAACACTAAATAAAAAACAAAGATGGTGAATGGAAGTTTAGGGCTTTTTCTAAATCAACTCTACAGAGAGACCATTGATTAACAAAGAGAAATTTTTGAATGGAGTAATTAGGGAAAAGGGAGTGTACTGCGTATTGCATAGGACTTTCCTTTTGGAAAAAGAGGGGTAAAAATTTATTAAAACAAAAAGGATTACAACAAGGAGCTCTATCTTGAGCAACAAGTTCATCAAATTCTTGTAACAGGTCAAGGGGAAGCTGCCTCCTATCCATAATATTCCAACATGGAGCATGACCAAAAGCCCATTTGGCCAAACAATCAGTAGCTTTGTTCCATTCATGAGGAATGTAAGTAAACCTAATGAACTCAACAGAGGTACAAAAGAGAAGAGTTTGATTAACAACAATGTTCAGCTGCCAACTAACATCCTCAAGCTCCTGCGAGAAAAGCAATTTCACCACCACTTAGGAGCCAGAGTCACAGATAATCTTGTGCCATCCCTGCAAACAACATTGTTCCACAACATATAAAATGGCCTAAGCCTCCATGAGATTGTTAGTATGGTCACCCTTATGCACTGAGGAAAAAAATTTAACTTCACCAAAACTACAATGAGTCACTCTCTCAATACCAACAGGGCCTGGATTCCCTCGGGAAGAACCATCACTGTTGATTTTTAGAACTCCATGAGGAGGAGGAGTCCAATGCCCCTCTCGATTCACCCATCCTTTCCCTTGTTGCCGAGGATGTTTAGGCACTCTTTGATACCATTTGAGCTGCAACCCCATCCCGAAAATAAAAATTGAGGCGATTGCATATAGCAAGATCAACTAGATCTATAACCCCCATCTAGCGCACACTTGAATAGTTTCCTGAAGAGAATGTGAGATGGGAGCACTGCCCAAGTGGGCCCAGAACTTAGGCAAAGAGGAAGCATGCCTACAACAACAACCCTAAGCACTCCACCAAAGGTGCCATAACTGAGTAGAAAAGGAGCAATGGAAGAACAGAAGGGAGACAAACTCCTCCCCATTACCACACAAAACACAATAAGAGGGGCTCTCAAATCTACATTTACAAAGGTTATCCCATGTAAGATAGCAGTTGTGAGCCACTAACCATGTGAACTTGAACTTGCATATTAAGCCCCACTTTTTCTATATGAATAAATGGTTAGCCTTATTTTTCTCAACCCTACGAAGCATTAGGAAGGCCAATCTTGGGAAATGGCTATCTATCCTTTAGATTGCACTAAGGCATCAATGCCTCTTAAGTAGTACAAATACAGTAGATGGATGCTTGTAGCATTCTAGGGTTGGATAGCCATTTCCTTAATATGTCTGGTAATGGAAAATAATAAGAATAGAATTTAGGTAGCACATAATAAAAATTGTTGGTACTTAATAAAAAAAAAATGACAATGTTTTCAAATGGGTAAAATTAATGGATTTTTAGTCTACTAGAGAAGTTGAAAAGTTTTCACTATATCCATTAGAGATCGAATATGAATTTTTTCTTAATTGTAGGACCTTGACATCATAAGAGACATGGTTGAGCTCGTGTCCCAAAAGACTTTGGTAAAATGCATACCCCTCAATACTTGGACTCTTAACCAATAAAGTTTCATATAAGACTTGAGACAAACTTCACCTCCCTAACACTCAACACAGACCCACCTCAACAGAGGATTTAATTATAAATTCAAAGTTTGAGAATTAAGTACATACACAATTTGGTACAACAAAATGATATTGAAAACAATTATAGAGAGACATAGATCACTGTAATTCAAAGAAAATATTGACAAACTCAGTTTCATGAAGGCTTTCTTTATTCCTTCAATACCAAACTGTAAATTCACGGACCCACGCCCCTGCACGCTACAACTGGGTTGAGTAGAAAACTTTGCCTTCTGCACCATACCCCTCCAGAGAAGAAAAAAATCTCCCTTCTTTAAGAAAAATCTATATCTGCAGGTGACTATTCGATTCCTTTTTCCAGTTTTGTAACCGAATCTAGAAAATAGTTATGAAGATTTTACACCTCTTCGTTTTCCCTATCCATGGCGCTCCATCAAATGATTATAGAAATTTGGAACAAATGAAACAAATCTACTTTGGATATAAAAACTCACTTGTGAGCCTATCGAATTTGTTCTATGTTTTCCATGATCTTCTATGAGGCCGCCGTGACTCTTCATAATAATGTGCATTATTTCAAACCAAGTTTCAGTGGATGTAGTCTGATGAATATCTGTCACATGTTCTTCGCGATTACAAATCTGCGAAGTCCAATTTTTTGATCATGAGCTGGTCATTTCCACTCATGGGAATGATGATTTGGAACATCATGTAAATCACTAAGACTGCGGCCCAACATAACTACATTTGAACTTGGATCAGAGATGGGTGTTTGAGAAAAACTTATAAATCGTAGCTTGCGTCAAATTTAAAACCAGGGTGTTGCCCGAGCATGTCTATTGTTACGATAGAGGCATGCTTGGACTTGACTATTGTTAAATAGTTAAAATTGATGGATGGGCAGAGGCGCACAAAAAATAAAATATGAAATGCAATGTGCTGTAGGACAATAAAAATTAATTGCATTTGATTACGTTTTGATTGACAAAAATGGATATATAGCACTCCCTTTTATAGGTAAGTTTACAATATTTTAGAAATATCTGAAATTTGTTGACAAGACAATTATCTACAGAGTTATGAAAACTATTACAGTTGACACAACTTAAACCTAAACCTAAAATTCTAAAAACATTTAATGATGAATATGATTAAATAGATTTTAGGAGTAGAAATTAATATTTCTAACACTTCCCCCTAATTTCTACTATCAACTATTACAAACTTCTTTAATATTTACAACTCTCAGAGCCTCCTTCAAAATTTCAAACTGTACTTGTGGTAAGGCCTTGGTGAAGATTTTTGCAAGTTGCTTATCTGATCTGCAATGCTATAGATTAATTTCTCTGTTATTAACTGGCTCTCTGATGAAGTGATACCTTGTGTCAATGTGCTTTGTCCTCTTGTGAAACACATGGTTCTTTGAAAGTGCAATAGCAGACTTGTTATCACAATAGATTGTAGTAGGTCTATCTTGAGCTTGCATTAAGTCTTTCAAAATCTTTCGCATCCATACTGCTTGACATGCTGCTGTTGTTCTTGCTACATACTTTGCTTCAGTTGATGAGAGAGTTACTACAGGTTGCTTCTTTGATGCCTAGGCTACAACACCTCTCCCAAGATGAAATGCATATCTAGATGTGCTCCTTCTATCCTCAGTATTTCGTGCAAATCACTATCTGTATATCCAACTAATTGAAAATCATTTGAAGTAGAATACAAAATGCCATGATTCATAATTCCTGCAATATATCTCAAAATCCTTTTTCCTACTTGCCAATGTGAGTTCTTAGGTGATTCCATGAATCTAGAGATTAAGCTCACTCCATATATAATATCTGGTTTAGTAGTAGTAAGATACATCAAACTACCAACCAATCTTCTGAATATAGTTGAGTCAAAACCTTTCTTAGTATGTTTTCTATTTAGTTTGGTGCCTACTACCACAGGTGTAGAAACGTGACTGCAATTTATCAATCTAAACTTCTTTAGAACATCTTTTGCATATTTACTTTGACAAATGAAGATTCCCTTATCATTTTGAGTAACTTCAATGCCAAGAAAATATTTCATCAATCCTAGATCTGTCATTTCAAATTCCCTTTTCATTGTTGATTTAAACATGTCAATAGATAATTTGTTTGTGAAGATCAAATCATCAACATATAAACAAACAATCAAAATCTGACCTTGTTTATTGATCTTGGTATATAATGTAGGTTCACTAGTGCTTCTTTTGAATCCATTTTCCATCATGTATGAATCTATTCTACTGTACTAGGCTCTTGGAGCTTGCTTCAATCCATAGAGTGCCTTCTTCAACTTATAAACTTTGTCTTCATGTCCTCTTATTTTATATCCTGGTGGTTGCTATACATAGACTTCTTCTTCCAAATATCCATTCAAAAATGCTGATTTGACGTCCATTTGGTGAACCATCCATTTGTTTTGAGCTGCAATAGCTAATACTATTTTAACAGTATCAAGTCTCGCTACAGGTGCAAATGTCTCATTATAGTCAACCCCATATTCTTGTGAAAATCCCTTAGCAACTAACCTTGCCTTATATTTGTCTATATCTCTATTTGATTTAAACTTAGTCTTATAAACCCATTTTACACCAATGCAATCTTTGTTCTTAGGCAAATCAACTAATTCCCATGTATCATTTCTCTCAATTGATTCTAATTCATCATTCATTGCATTAATCCAATGTTCTTTCTTAATTGCATCTTCAAAATATATAGGATCTTGAACAAATAAAGCAAAATTTGATTGCAAATCTATTTTATTTCCTTAATCATAAATCTCATTCAAGCTTCTAGTTTTCTTGCTTGTAATCCTTGATCTCAACTATGCAAGTATAGGGTTTGAATTATTACTTACTTGTGAGTTCGAAGATTCTCCATGCTCAACTTCATTTTCTAAGTGATCTCCTTGTGGACTTCGTGGTGGAGTTTCTTCTTGGTCACTTGGTTGATCCTCTTGATCTTCATGATCTTTTTTATCCTTCTCATCATATGGTATTGTTGTAGCACCTGTAACATTTGTATCTATATTTCCATCCCAAGATTCATCCTCTTTAAATACAACATCCTTACTCATAATGACTTTTCAGGTGATAGGATTAAACAACCTATATGCCTTAGATTGCTCATCATAGCCAACAAAAATACATTTCTCACTCTTATCATTTAACTTACTTCTAGTTTCTTTAGGAACATGTGCATATGCAATACAACCAAATAGTTTGAGATGAGAAATACTATGAATCTTACCACTCCATGCTTGTTGTGGAACCATGTCCCTCGCAATCTTTGTTGGACTCCTATTCAAGATATAAATAGCAACAGAAAGCTGCCTCAACCCAATACTCATTAGGAAGATTCTTACCTTTCAACATGCTCCTTGCCATCTCCATTGTTGCCCTATTCTTTCTCTCTACAACGCCATTTTGCTGTGGTGTGTAATTGGTAGTAAATTGCTTTTTGATTCCATGATCCCTGCAATAATCTAAAAACTCATTTGACTTATACTCTCCTCCTCTATCAAATCTCAATACCTTGATAGGTAAACCACTTTGTTTCTCAACACAAGCTTTGAATTCTTTAAATTTGCTAAAAGTTTCAGATTTGTATTTAAGCAAGTAAACCCATGTCTTTCTACTAAAGTCATCAATAAATGTTAAGAAATAAATGCTCCCCCCTAATGATGGCATTTTCATTGGACCGCATATATTTGAATGCACAATTTTTAAAAGTACCCTTGCTCTATATGACATCCCTTTTGGAAAACTCTCTCTATGATGTTTGGCCAAAATACAAATTTCACATGGACTTAATGATGCTTCAAATGGGGGTAAGCCTCTTACCATTTCCTTTCTTTGCAGTAAAGACAATCCTTTGAGATTTAGATTACCATACCTCAAGTGCCATATCCATGTTTGATCTTGACTTGCTGCAACTTCATCAGTCATATTGCTCTTCATCCGAAGTGGAAACATTCTACTATTTGTCATTTCTACCCTTGCAATCACCATGTTACTAGGAGGCATATCAAATATAGTGTACAATTTTTTCTTAAAAGTAACTCTAACTTTTTTGACTAAGCTGCCCCACACTTATAAGATTATGTTTCAAACCAAGCACAAAGTATACATCAGAAATATATTTCTTACCATGCTTTATTATAACATTGATTGTGTCTTTTCCACTCACTTCCACTATCTCATTATTTCCCAACTTCACTTCTGATTTAATTGATCTATCCAAACTTTCAAAAAGCTCTTTATTACCTGTCATATGATTGCTGCAACCACTATCTAAAAACCAAAAATCATTTGTGCTCTCTTGAGCTACATTGCAAGTAATAAACAATGTCTCAAAATTACTCTTAGAAAAATTTACGTTTTGCTTACTCATATCAACTTGTTTTTTCGACACTCATTTGCAAAATGTCCAAACTTCTTGCAGTAATAACATTGATTTTTTGGTTTATCATACCTTTGTGATGTCTGGTTGTTATAGCTTCCCCTTAAATAGGAGTATTGATATCTTCTTCCTCCTGAATTTGGATTCCTTTCTTCTTTTTGAAAATTATTTTTGCCTCTTCCTCTTCCTCTAAATCCAACATTTCCTCTTCCTCTGCCTCTTCCAAATAACATTTGTGTTTTAAATGCATTCTCTAGTGAAGAGTTATTACGCTTGTTCAACTTGTCTTCATGATTGTATAAAGATCCAAATAGCTCATCTATAGATAATGTTGTTAAATCCTTAGATTCTTCAATTGCAACTAAAAGGTTATCAAATTTAATAGGCATACTTCTAAAAATCTTCTCTATAAGCTTTGGATCAATAAGTTCATCACCATTCATCCTTATTTGATTAACAACATTCATGACACAATTTGAAAATTACTCTACAGAATCAAAATTCTTCATTTGTAAATTCTCAAATTCTCTTCTAAGTGCTTGCAATTTCACAATCTTTACCTTACTTGTACCTTGATATGCAGTCTCAAGAATATCCCAAGCTTGCTTGGCTGTAATAGCTAGCTTAATTTTTCCAAGAACTGAGTCATCTAATGGTTGTCCAATAAGTTGCAAAGCCTTTTTATTCTTTTGCCTATTTTCATCTAGCTTTTTCTTTTGATTAGCATTTAAAGTAGACTCATCTACAGGCTCAATATAACCATTTAAAATTACATATGATAACTCATAAGAATCAAATATAAGCTTCATTCTGAAAGCCCAATCATCATAATTCTTTCTAGAAAACATTGGAATTGAAGGTTGAAAACTTTCGGAAGCCATTCTTGATATAAATTTAAAAAGAGATACACAGATCTACCAAACCTTAAATAAGGTAACAAGATACTTACAGATCTCAACAACAACCTCACAATAAAGGCATTTACAGGACTTTCTATTTCCTTTTCTGCTGCAATCCTCTTTATGCATGATCCTTTAAACTCTGCTTCTTAACCAAGCTCTGATACCACTTTGATGGGTGGGCAGAGGCACACAAAAAATAAAATATGAAACGCAATGTGCTGCGACACAATAAAAATTAATTGCATTTGAGTATACTTTGATTGACAAAAATGGATACATAGCACTCCCCTTTATAGGTAAGTTTACAATATTCTAAAAATATTTGACATTTGCCGATAAGACAATTATCTATAGAGTTCTTGAAACTACTATAACTGACACAACCTAAACCTAAACCTAAAATTCTAGAAACATTTAATGACTGATATGATTAAATAAATTTTAGGAGTAGAAATTAATATTTGTAACAAAAATTTGACTTATTTTTTCTAAGCTTAATTTTCTTCTTAATGTGTGATGTTTAAGAATGACTCTTGGTAGTAGTTTTGATCAATGTTTTACTATTGTATGTAATATTGAGTAATCTCGTTGGTAGCCTACCTTTTGTTCCCGAATGGTAGAATTTGTTGTGCATGCATCATCCCCGAGTGTATTATGCTTTGAAAATGAAACTATAGCATTTCTCAATAATCTTGAGAATTGTAATAATGAATTTGTGTTCAATGATCTCCTTCAAGTTGGGCCCATTTCATTATTTCCTTTTCTATTACACCTGATGCCTAATGTAAATTTAATTAAACTTATTATCAGACCGATAGATGTATTGTAATTTGCAAATTTCAATGTCCTAATCTCTTTTTCTTGTTTGCAGGTTATGATCAGAATTTATGGTAGAAGGAATCTGTATATTAATAACTATGAAATGCAAATTTAAATCTAAGAATTTATTTGTTCTTCAAGTCTGTAATTGCCGAACTCCAAGTGAGAGAGCACTCATCAATTCATGCCTCTCTTAGTCTATCAGGTGGGTATTTATATTGTGTCAAAATACATGTCATGAGAGGACATACCTCCACAATGTGAGCCATGTCCTCTCATGACATGGATTTCTAAATGAAAAAATAATATTATCCTTGATTAGTTTAGTCAATCAATTTAATCTTCCATATCGCCAATTTGTATACAAGTTAATGGATCATTTGCTCAATCAAAATTATGTTTCAACAATAGTACATAGTCGATCAATTCTATGCATATATATATAAGATCATTGTTTGATCTATGTCAAGAGGAGGTGAATAATCTGTTGATAGACATTTCACTATACTTCATTTGATATGATGCATAGAGTTTCGATTGAATGCAAGAATGATTGTTTTGTTTCCAAGGTATTCAAAATTATTAATTCTTATTAAACACAACAACTGTGCATCTATATCAGTTTACATAGTGAACTGACAATACATACATAGTTGTATACAATCAATATAACTAATCATCGTTGTATCTGACTGAAGTTTATATGTATCAACACTCCCTCTTAGCTAAGGAAGATAATCAAGTATATATCAATGGAGATATCACCTAACTCATGATATTAAAGGATGCAAAGAAAATCAAGTCACGTGACATTCTTCTTATGGATGGATTACTATAAAAGGAGGAAAAATCAAAATCACATCGCCCTTTTTTTGACTTCGTTCCTGTAATAGTAAGATGAAAGGAAAACTATTTTTGGGTTAGTTTAAGGCTTCAACATGTCTCCAGGTTGCAGGTTTTTGTTTAGGTAAGGAAAGCTTTTGGCTTGTTCTTCTAATACCTTTTGATTTAAAAATAAATAAAATTTCTTGCAAAGGCTAATCTTTTTAATTTTTTTTTTATAAGTTGTGCTTTAATGCTTATATTCTCTAGTTCTTTGTATTGGGTTTTAAGGACCCTTTAAAACATGTTTTCTCTTAATAAAAAAAAATAGAAAGTTGATCCTTTTGTGATCATGATGGTCAAAGGTTGTTTTTGTAAAAGTCGATGACATACATTCCATTATGGGTTGGTTATTTTTTAGGTGGGGGTTGAACTATGGTTTAAATCGTGAAGAAACACTAGCAAATTTGCAAAGGTTTTGATTGGTTTAACTAGATTTCTTTTGGCACTTATAAATTTTCATTAGATGTGACATGTTTGCTCTTAATGATTTACAGTGATTGTACCAATGTTACTTTTTTTGTTGTTGTTAATCAATGTGTATTGTGTTAATTTTTTAGGAGATTGATTGAGTTTTCTTATGTTGGAGTGATTATTTTTTATTTTTCTAGGTGTATCTGTAGTCATGAATGTTTGTTTCTCTTACAATGAACCTAACACAAAAGTTGAATTGTACCAATTACATTGAATCCTTATGAAGATTTGTTTTCAACTTGTTATTCCTTCACTTGACCCTTATATGAATTATTAATGTCTAGAAGCAAGAGCCCATTCTTGGTGCCTATTGTCCTTCCTTTGTTCATGAATATTGTTTTTATATTGTGATGTTGGTGTAGTGACTAACACAATCCTTAGTTATGTGTCTTTATTTAGACCCTTGTAGGTGCTTCCCAAGGCCAAGATATGAATATAATGTCATAGGTCTCTTAGAGTGTGGCATTTCGTTATCCCTTCAACAATGAAAGGTTTGTTGCAAATTGTGTCTTTGTGGGTAATGGAATGAAATCTAACCAGGGATTGTCAAACCTTTGTAAATGTCATCTTGTGCATTCTTAACCCCATCTCAAAAGCTTGGAAATGGCCTTAGGCCTTCCTTAGCTTATTTTGCTTCTAAAAGACTATTTTTCATTTCCTTGAAACCCTTAACACAAATAGTTGATTTCTAAAACCTTTAAGATTGACTTACAAGGCACATTAGATCCTACTCATGTAAAGCTTCAACTAACCATATTTAGGCATAAGCCTCTTAGGGATTAACAATATACACATCCATTATGTAAGAAATAGGTAAACTAAAGTTAGTCGGGTTAAGGTTAAGGTTAGATTAAACTTAGTATTAGAATTAAAATTAAATTTAAAGTCATGATTAAGATTGAAATTATAATTCTTTTGTTAATGGGGCTCAAAAGGATAATCTTTCATCAAATGATATATGTAGGGCGAAATACATTGCTGTAGAACCACAATTAGACTAAGATGGCATTACATGTGTTGCCTAGAAGATGTCTTAGGATTGAAATCAATCCCATTAGGAATTAAAAAAAATGGCACAAAGTTAAGAGTTGCTTCAATTGGGATGAAGTTAGGTTTCAAATTGAAAGTAGATGAATGACATCTTGAAGGTAATTTTTTGTTCAATGTCAATGCCATTTCACAAAGATTGATCTTTAACTTGAAACTCTAAAATCAATTGACACTATTTGGTAGCTGATTAGGAAATGTTCTTACTTTCAAATTACCCATGTTTATAGGGAAGGCAATGATGTAGCCAACAATTTGGCAATGACATAAGATAATGGTGTTGGAAAAACTAGTAGCCACCACAAGTTTTAATTGCCTTTCAATAGAGAATGTTATATTTGGGCGTGATTGGTGACCTTTTCGTTGAGCACTTCCTAATATTTATTGTGTATTTGAGATATTTTCAAGACAATTTAGTTGACAAACAAGGCACATAGGAGAAACCAATAGAAGATAAACCCAACTATGTGTTCTACTAATCACAATCTTTCATCCTTTATAGAATAACTTATACATTGATAACATTAAATGCTAAGCCCACTATTGTTCTATTGAGAGTGGGCCAACATCCCTTGTAGGGTTTGGGACATAGTTTAACCGCCTCCTATGGCTCTATAAGACCATTGGTTGCATTGGGCATTAACAAGTTGATCTTTTGGTGCAACGACAACCCTGCCCTTTCTAACAATTGGTATTAGAGCTTGGTCACAGGTTCAAATCCTGCAAGCCACGATCAGTGATACTGGGAGGGGGATTGTTGGTAGTGGGCCAACATCCCTTGTAGGGTTTGGGACATGGTTTGAACACCTCTTGTGGTTCTATAAGACTATTGGTTGTATCAAGCATTAACAGGTCAACCTTTTGGTGCAATGACAACCTTGCCCTTTCTAACATATTCCAAGTTTTATATTTAATTAATTGTGAGTAGGTGAGTAAGGACAACAAGAATCACATGGATGATATGGTTGTTGGGCGATGCCTAGTTGGTACTGATCACACATTTGTTAAAATCATTTGTGAATTGAAAAAAGTACACTCAGAGGATATATTAGGTGACATAACACTAGCAAAATTAGATCATGACAAGTATTAGTGGTACACCTCAATTATAATTCTTAGGAGAGTTTTTTGATAATAAACGGAGGAGTTTCCCTTTCTGAATTCATTTACTCTTAAAGAATTGCTAATTGCCTCTATTTTGTGTAGGTTAGTGTTTGCAATGTTGGTAGTAATGGACATGCCTGTAAGGCATCTTGGTCGAAGGTGACATATGGCCTTCTTGAGAGAGTGCTCAGAAAATAGTTTGACACATTTTCGAGACAATTCACTACTTAATTTTGTATGCCATCAAGATGGTCTTCGGTATGTAGTTTTTGTTGGTTGACAATGAATTTAGAGTAAACTTGGAGTGGTTGCTACGTTTTTGACCTCAATCTTGGATGCAAAGGGAATTTGAAGGATATGAAAAATATGTTGACAAAGGTAGTCTTTTGGCAATATTGGATGATTTTATGGAAAACATCAATGAAAATTTGGTTATTTTGAACACTCAAAAGACTTTAATGTGGTTTGGATGCATGATCATGAGGTGACTAGGCATCATTTCATAATAATAATAATAATAATAATATAAATATCCAACAAGAGACCACAACATGAATCTATGGGACTGGGCGCTTACAACCAAGAAGATAGCCTCAAACGAAACACCAAACAGTGCTAATAAAAGAGCAGGCACAAACCTGAAATAGAGGATGAAGAAGAGAGCAAGAGTCCCTCCGAACATGATTAGGGTTTAGGGATCTATCCTCGAAGGAAGGACAACAATGAATGAGATGGACAGGGGGACCAGGGGCTTTATTCTATCACTAAGTGCTACAGGAAGAGTGTAGTTGGCGAAGAGGAACACTATGGGGTTTCACTGATTTGGAGCGGCCAATGTTAGGGAAACTATACAGTTGCTTCATACCTCGAGCATGAGATAAGGGTGAGAAAAAGGTTGTGATAAGTTGTACTTGGGTCTAACCCTTGGGGAAATATAGCTGCAAAGAGTGGTTGTGAAGCTGTATGGATTCACAAAGATAGAGCACAAGGCAACACTGTCTGTGTACCTGAAGAAGTCTAAGAGGGATCTGCACTCTCTAAACAAACAATAGAACCTCCCCTTGATCTCGTAGTATATGAGGCATCTTAAAAGGAAATGGGTCTCAGATTCTGCATCTACCATGGTACAAAGTCTACAAACCTGATTGTCTCTATCTATATGGTGGTCGATATGAATCAAGAGTTGGTGAGAGCCTAACCTGAAGGAGCCAAGGGAGATACGTAGGGCTTGGGTCCACTATCTATGTAAGTATTCTGGGCGCCAAATGATCTCATATTGAATATCCAAGAAGTGTTCGACATAGAATGCCATCCTCGGGCGTAAACCCCCTAGAGGATCAACTCAAGTTCAGATAATATACTGTCTGTAGATGTCCAGTCTAGCATAGCTGTTCAACTCTTGTCAAGAGGGGAGGAGGTGAGTTGGAGCGTCCAGTGAAAACTGGTAGGGAGGGAGACGTTGATGTCTATCTCGACCAATATCAGTAGGATAGTAGCCTGGGTGTACCAACAACAGGCCCTAGAGGCTGGATCAGAGTTTGTAATAGCAACTAAAGAGAAATATGCCAAATGAGGTAGATTGGGAGAACAAATCAAGCTTGGAAAAAAATTAGTCACCTTTCACTATTTAATATTTTTGGCCTAAGAGTTAGATATTAATGCATGATTTTTAAGCCACCCACTCAAGATTGCTTCCTTTATGAAGTTGGATGGAAGAAAAGTGGGACGATTGGCTCCAATAGTTATCAAGGATGGTCTTGTGAGGTTTGATAAAGAGGTCTAAAAAATGGAGCTAGACAATGAGGATGAAGAGGACCTTACACACATGAGTGATAAATAGGCTTTGGTAAATGAGGACTCCTCTAGTTCATTTGAGCAATTGGAAAACCATAGTAGTCATGAACAAGGTTGTGAATTCAAAGTTTGGTAGATATCTGGCAAGTGCTATGTTTTTGTTTTTGTTGTGTTATGGAGGTAGGCATATGATAAAATAGGTTTTATGAAATGCCCCATTTTGTGTCTGGAGCTCAGGCAATATGTACTAGGGTTATTTAGTTGTTGTAATGGGTTCTCCTTTTTGTCTCCATAACTGTTTTGTCATAGATAAAGACTAAGGGCTTGAAGGCACGTAGACTTGCCCCTTCTCTATAAAAGATATACAATAACAATAATGTACTGGAGATTAAAGTAGGGAACAAATATGGTGGAGATAGTAGCTACTTTCTTTTAGGGATTTTTTTCTTTGCATCATTAATCTCCATTGATATGTCAAAACTCTAAATATTTAATATTAAAATATATTGGGTTATATGGCCTCCTTTGGCCTATCAAAAAGAAATTTGAGATTATAATTAGAATTGGAGTAAAAATATTGGCTAGGGTTATAACTAAGATAAAGGTTAAAGTTAGAATTAAGATTAGAACTAGGGTTGTAGTTTGATTTAGAATCAAAACTAAAGTCAAAATTAGGGTTTAAAAAATTAGATTCACGAGTCTATATCTAATATTCTTTAAAAAATTAAATATTATATAGTGTACTTTACTATGAAAAATGTATCAATTAATTAATTTATGTTTTTTATTAAGATAAAAGTAGGTTTTGAAGGGACCTAAAGCCCTATACAAGGTAGATTTTTGGAGGGACCTAGAACCCACAACTAAAGATATTCAAGAAAAAACACAACTGAAATTGAACAAAGACAATGTGGAACTAAACCAAGAAAAGGGGAACAAAAATAGAAACTTTCCCCAACCAACATGACAAGCTACATGAAAAATAAAACCATGAGAATCCAACAAGCAACCCAATAGAACCAAACCTCACAAGGAAATATGACTTGCATTCTAGAAAGAGTGGACATACAAAAAGTTCATAGGGAAAAAATAATAGGGTATTGCTTACCAAGATCAATCATCCAACAATATGATTTTCTTTGGATCTCTTCTTATGGGATTAAAGGGTCATGTCAAAAGGAGAATGCCTCTTACAGTGTTTTCCTTTTGAGTGTAATCCCTCCTTCAACTTTAGTAGCCTCGACCTTCCAACCCTAAAATACCCAAGAGGCCAATGCATTAGGAAGATATAGCAGACTAAACAAAAGCACCAGAGTCAGGTCCAGACAAATTCTTGGAAATAGGAACAACACCAAGATGCGCACCAACAAGGACCATGTCATTACCAATAGTAGGGATAGGTCCAACAAAAGGTATCATAGCAGAGCCACCAACTTATGACAAAGTCAAAATAGGAACACCATCTGAAACAACAATGGAAGGGACAACACTATCAACAACATTCACAAAAGATAAATTAGAAGCAGTCCTAGGAACTAGGGGAGCAAAGCTAGCAGAAACCGCATCCTACTCCTTAGAACCATTAAGGGAATGATCATTCCTAACCACTTGAGAAGAACTCTTAAATATTGTGCAATGTTGAGAAGAGACATCTTTCTGCCAAAAGAGGGAATCTTTGATTTATCTTTCTCTAAATCACATTTGGTCACAACATGCCCAGTCTTGAAGCATCTTTTACATTGGAATGAAATCCCTTCATAGTCCAAACATTGAATTCAAGATCCCTTTGGAGTCGTGAGTTTAATATCTTCTAGCAGACCCTTAGAAGCATCAATATCAACCAATATGTAAGCATACGTGGAATGAAAAATATTAGTAAGACTCAACATCCACCATAAGAAAATCTCCTAGAGCCTCATCCACTTCCTCTAGAAGCAAGTCCGCCCAAATATGAAGTGGGAGGTAGGAGAGTCTAACCAAAATTGGCATTTTGCAAAAAAGATTCAGAAGAAGGGTTGTAAGTCCTCATGTGAGGGTTTTGTTATCAAGTGAAAGCGATTCTCCTAAGTAAAAAATGCTTACAAAGAATAATTTTTCTATCCTCCATATTGTCAAACTCAACAATAAAGAACACCATGAGCAAGGAAAAATCTGAATCGAATAAGAAATGATGGGCTCTCGATGCTTAGAGATCCCACCATGAAGCCCCAAGAGACTAGGCTAGAAACCCTAAAATTGACATATAATCATAGATGAAGAAAGGTCAGAGGCAACCTAATCAATCTCAACAACCATCTCATCGTCTAGCTTAATAATTTATTTATGTTATTCTCAATTCAAGCATATATTTATATCACAATTTTAAATCTAAATTTAGAAATTTATTAACAAATCAAAATAACTATTTGTGTTCTCATTTTATCTTGTCAAAAACTTTGGTTCTATAATTGTTATCCCGACTGTTTTTGGCTTCATTAAACTTGGGTCTTTTAAGCCTTGTGTAACTACATTCTCAATCTCATTTATTATCTCGATATAATTTCCTTCCATTATTTGAATTGGCTTCATCTTTCTTTTAAGTAGTGATTCCATTTTCTTGAGAAGATTTTTCAAAAGATGATTACTAGTTATTGTGCATAATCTATTTACAGTATCTTCTCTTATCTTTTTTGTCCTCTTCTACTGGTCTTAATCTCCTTTCTTCTAGCTTATTGTAAAGATCATTTGGAATACCACCTTGTTGTTCAATAACTAACCTTTTGTATTTCAAAAGATACTTAATTACTACAACTTCCAACTGCCTCTGTTTGTTCTCATCATATCTGTCAGAGAATTTATTTAACTGATCTAAATTTCTTTGCTGTATTATCTCTATGTTAAGCCTGCCAATCTCCGATTTTCATGACTTCTTTTTCCCAGACGCTTGACACATCTTATGTTGTTCTACACTAATTTGACTTGATCCACATTCTACAACTTGTTTCACATTAGTTTTCTTTGCTACTTCCTCTTCCTCTTTTCATTTAGATTCTTCTTCTTCTTCTTGACTCTTCTTACTTTTAATCTTTACTGTAATCTTTGACCTCTTAGGTGTGGGACCATGTGCCATTGCCTAAGGTCAAGTTGATATTTTAGGTGTTTCTTGTTTTTTCTCTTCCATCAACTCTGTTTTAAAAACTTTAGGTTCACTTATCTTTATTGTAGGGGAAGATCTTGTAGATCTTCTAGGTGTCACAATTTGTGCTACCACTTGTACATTTGTAATCTCAACTTCTTCGTCTTTTGCTTATGATTCTTTGGGTGTTGTTGTTGTGGCTTCAATTGCAAGTGGTTGTACTATAAGTATACTTGATTGTCCAATGTTTTAGATTAAGGTAAAAGCAGGTTTTGAAGGGGCCCTGAAACCCATTACATCAAAGAGAAAGATAAACCATTAAGCACAACCAAGTTTTAAAAGGACCTGAAACCAGCCAAACAACTAAACCAGGTTTTGCAGGGACTTGAAACCAACAGATATGACCAGTAAAATTAACCAAAAACTCTGGAATTTGAAAGGACAAACAGACTGGAGCAAAGCAGCCAGGAAGGCTATCCAAACCAGATACCAGAAACCCAGAGACAAGACCATAACACCAACCCAGAAGAACCAGTCAGCATAAGGTAACAAAAGATTATCCTTTTAAAATGAGGTTACCTTTACGCGACTGAAGGGTCATATCTAAAGGGGGAGCAGAAGGCTTAGCCTTTTTCCCTTTAACCGCAATCCAACCATCCTCAAACTTCGCTGCCTCGGTCACCCAATCCTCAGAGGACAAAGACCCGTGGAACCCTATGAGAGACAGACGACAACTGACCCCTAGGAGGGTCAACCGAAGCAGGGGGAGAGACCAAATCCTTAACCACCAGCTTGGAAAGAACGTTGCCCATAGCCATAGAATCCACAGGATGAGACGCCAAAGCAACCTCCGCAAACACCGGCACGAAAGGAACACTAGCCTCAACCTCTGAAACCACAAGAGCAACCGAGGATTGTTTCACCGTATAATGCTCAGAGGAGGCCCCAGTCCACCAAGAGGGGGAACGCCTGGGTTTGGATTTCCCAGCTACACAACGAGCAGCAACGTGACCTGTCAAGTGGCATTTCCTGCAACGAAAAGGGATTCCCTCGAAATCCAACATTTGAGACCAAGACCCCCTCGGGGAATCCAAACAGACTGCCTCCAGAAGACCTTTAGAAACATCCAAGTCAACAAGGAAGCGAGCATAGGTCGAGTGGAAAATATCCGAAGTGTCAGCATCCACATATAAGAAATCCCCAATAGCGTTCCCAATAGATTCAAAAACTGAATCCTGCCAAAGATGAATCGAAAGATTAGGGAGCCGAACCCAGATAGGGTACTTATTAAAGGATTCCAAGAGAGGATCAAAATCCATATGCCACAGTTTGGCCATAAGTGGAAATCTGCCCTGCCAAGAGAAATTATTGTGACATCAAATAATCTTCTTGTCATTAGAATCTTGATACTTAGCTATAAAAAAACCTTTAGCACACGGAAATATGTGAACATTATAATCAATCAGTGGCAACCAGTTCTTGGAGATCCAGCTATGTAGATCAGCAAGGGAGGGCCAATAGCCACAGAAGCGAAAAATTGTAGCAAAAGAAGAAAGGTCATCTATCGTTTGGAAAATGTCTTCAACTGAATCTGGATCCAAAGGGACCCTAATAGGCTTTAAAGCACTTACACGCGAAACTAGAGAGGGGCCAGATGAGTTAACATGAGGGAAAGCACCATGAAGCCCAGCCTCAAAGGCGACAACGTCAGCGAAAGTTTTTCCCCTGGAACCAAAAGAGCCTGAACTAGGAGCAGGAGAACCAGAAGTCGACAGAGGGGCAAACGGGACCCTACCCCCATCCGCAGAAGAGGTCGGGCGAGATGCAGAAAGAGCCTTAGCCCCACCCACAGAAGAAGTCCCACCCGCAGGAGGAGCGGGAGCGACTCCAACAGCCACTCTGGAACAGGACGGAGACAGGGGAGTCGCAATAGATCTTCCAGTTTGAAAAAGCGCCTGGGCGGGAGAGTGGGGAGAGCGGGGAGAGCAGCCCATAGTTGATTGTCCAATGTTATGCATTTGACTAACAATCCTTTTAGCTTCTTTCCATTCTTGTTTAGTCATTCTTTATTCTTTATTTATTTGCTCTAAAAGTTTTTCTAGATCTTCTAGGTGTCACAATTTGTGATATCACTTGTACATTTGTAATCTCAACTTCTTCATCTTTTGCTTATGATTCTTCGGGTGTTGTTGTTGTGGCTTCAATTGCAAGTGGTTGTACCGTAATTTTACTTGGTTGTCCAATGTTATGCATTTGACTGACAATCCTTTTAGCTTCTTGCCATTCTTGTTTAGTCATTTGCTCTCCAAGTTTTTCAACTTTCCTTTTTCTTGCTCCAACATTCAACTGTTCACTAAATTCACTAGATTTTTCTTCATATGCACCCCATCTAGGGCATTCAATATCCCTCTTTGATTCTAGCATTGCCTTGACATAACCTTCTAATACTTCTTCACTTCATATCCCATTGGGTGGATGAAGATTTCTCTTGGTTCTATAACCTCCATACATGTAAAATTTGTTTCAACTATAAACCACATGTCATGTTTGTACTTCTCAACAATTGACCTTGGAATTATGAATCTCTGTTTCATTTAAATTTGGAATGCTTTGACCATTCTAGTTCTGTCCTCTATGATCCTTACTTCAGGCTGCCTCCTATAATGATTTGTGATCAATTCCATAGTGCATTTATGCGTTGTCCATTCATAACTTGGCATGGTTGGGAATCTATTAAGTACTTGAAATAAAATGTAGTTAATTAAGGACAAAAACCTAAGTGGTGTGTATTTATCCTGTTTGATCCTCCTAAAGTTCTCAATCAAATTTTGTCTCACAATTTCACACATGTTTACTTTCTCTTTGTCAATTGTCATCTTGTAAGTTGCATGAATATATCCAACTATAATTGAACTAGTTCTAGACTTGTAATTCATTTTGTAACCAATGATTTTGCTCAGAACTCTAAAATCAGTTTGCTTGATTTTTCCCAACAACATTCCTCTCTTGTTCCAAACTGCTCTAGTGTTCATCTCAACCAATTTCTTAACTTATTTTTCTATTATAGGGATAGTACCCTCATTACTTTGTCTTGTAGCCTTGTGAATTAATTCACTAGTGATCATATTGGGTTGATCACCTACCCAAATCATGTTATCATGAACCCTACTCAATATTATTCTTGTCCATTCACGGTGCTCAACTCTTCATAAAACATGTATTGAGTGATGTTGAACTATCCTAAATGTTCAAATCCTTCCTTAAATGCTTTTCTATTGTTGTAAAATTTGCTCAAGTTTGAGAATATGTCACTACCTCCTATAGTTTCAAACTTGCAATGGATAATTGCAAAGATATCAAGAACATGTAAAACTTTGTCCAGAATCTGTGATAAAATTCCGTCAAAATTTGCAAGAACAATCTCGCACGATCATCTCCTAAATATATGTATGGGTGCTTCTTGAATTGATATCTTGGTTGCTCTATCACATCATAGACTATTGGGGTTTCCATAGTGTTTTCTCCTTCAAATATAGTTCAAATTCAAAGCTTGTAAAGAAGCTAATACCTTTTGAAATTGCGACTAGGGCATCCACGAATTTGACTCCAAACACTTCAAATCCTTTTGCTAGCTCTCTACTTTTGCTTAACAATCAAACGGTGAGTAATGAATTGCATTTCAACCATTAAATATCCCTCAAATAGAATCTGCATTAATTGCGTTCAAGATAACCAAAACGTGATTGCAATCGCAGTAATCTTTAATTATTTATCAAAATTTGCATACTTCACATTAGATTTTATGGTTAGATGTAGATTCCTCATAATCATTTCATGCTATAACCTACTACACAAAAATCAACTCCACCAATCAAGGGTCTGATAGATTTCTGATGCAATATCCCTTGTTGTAAATTGAAAAATGGTACTTCATGTAGATGTAGGGGGTTCATTACTTGGTATTGTTCCCATCTTATTCTCTAGTGACTCTTTTGACTTTTCTACCCATACCTTTGTGTTCTCTCATGACCCTTCTTTTACAAATGCTTTATCAATGCTCTCTACTTGTTTCTTATTCACATTCTCATCTCTTCTCACATTGTTGATGTTTCCTCTTGTATTAGGTGTTCTCATGTTACTATTAAAACCATTAAATTTGAAAAATCTTGTTGTGTGACCTGAGTTATTACAAATGTGACATGCCATTATTTTGTTTCCATATATCAGTCCAAACTATTTAATGTGAAGTCTACAATCTCTTGCAATATGTCTAAAATGTATTTAAGGTGAAGTGTACAATCTCTTGCAATATGTCTACTATCCACCCTATTCTAGAATTGGTAGTTGTTGATGCGAGTTTTGTATCACTTACATAACATATTAGTAATTGGATATCCAATACGAAGTATCAAACATACAATTTCTCTCTTGAAAAGTTATTGCTCATGGAATATGAGAATAACTCCAATGTTCCCTACTCTTGTGGATACTCGCTCAGTTTTATCGATGTGATTTGTTGGTAATCATGTAGGCGGCCTTACACTATTCATTCAAGGATGACTTGGACTTTGGTGCGATGAAGGTGATGGTGGTCCAGTTTGTGAAATGTGTGGAGGCAGATAATGTTGATGGTGGTGATGATGGAGGGTCTGTCTGCCAATGAGGATGTTGGTGGGAAAGCGATGGTGGTGGAAAGTGAATGGGTGAGTTCTGCAACTCGACTTAATTCTCTAACTTCCTTCTCTAAGCTTCGACTACCTAGCTACTCACTATTGTACTCTTACTCCTATGAATGGAAGGTTAGCAAATGGATGGGGATCGAACCTAATGAGAGTTGACCAACGGCCTCACTTCCATAGGTGCAATGATTCAAAGGAATAATAAACTAGTTTACCACACAAGACTTCCCAACCAGCCGCTAGGATGCTAGTGGTCTAGTATTGATCCTTATCGAACATCTACCAATGCTACCATGCAACTATCCATCAACTTTAACTTCACTTAAACAACTTCAAATGCAACCAACTTAAATAACTTTAAAAAAAATCTAACTATGTGGAAGTAGAAAACATGCAATAACACCCAATGTTCTTAATCAACATGCAAATCGCAACATTGAAAAAGAGAGCAACTTTGGTATTATCTTCGCAACAATTTCTCCAACACTTTACAACTGAGAGCAGATGGCCTTATATAGGGGTCAAAAATACAATGGATACTAGAGATCAAAACAAGATCAACGATCTAGATTGGATCCTCAAAACTCTAGTTAGGGTTGCTACCTTATCGACCAATGAGAAGCCACCACCTCGTCAATGGACCAATGAAAAAAGTGCAAAGTGGCAACCAATGAGAAGGCACCAAAATGGTAGCCAATAAAAAATAGACACTTGTCCTATTCTAGAAGAAAGAGAAATTGCCACTTGGACTTACATCAAATGATCCTCTAATATAAATCTTCCATTTTCTTTCATTTTCTTAGCTAAGGCAATGAACTTAGCTAGCCTTTCATTAACTTCTTCCATAGGAGGACAAGGTGTGTGCTTTACCTTGAGTTCCACTGACTTCACCACGTTGCTTGCTGCTTGTAGCATCTTTTCATGATCCTTCTCATATTTTTTCGCAAATCCAATAAGAGCATTGAGAGAGGAAAGGGTGCCCAAATGTTTTTTCTTGATTGCAACCTTCTCTAGCTCATCCAATCTCGATCCAAAGCTTATCTCATTGATATCCTCTTCTCTGATGTCTTCAAAATCAAGAGTTGCTTCGTTGTCACTCGTCATGGTCGTAATGGAAGTATCGATGCCTGAGTGTGGTGTGCAACTACCTTTTGTATATCTTTTTATTGTGCTGCCATCGGTATCGATTATTCGCCTCATTTTCAAGAAGAAGGGTGTTTTGGGCATCATATCCTCTTTGTCTTTCTTAGTGTTTGTTCACTTGGGATTCTTACTTGCACTAATATCCTCCATGCTTGTCGCCCTATTACGAGATGGTAGAGTGGTGGATCAGAAGGCAAGTAGAACCAAGGGAGGCAAACCTTAGAGTAGAACGAAAGAGAAAAATTCGCTTAAGGACCCTTTTCAACTCTAAACGATTTGAAATTACCTTTACCAATAGCCAAGGGGATTGTCCTTCCTTTAATTTGTCCCTCATCTGTATCATGTCCACTATATCGATATTGGTATCAGTTATTCTCTTCATTTTCGAGAAGGGTGTTTTAGGCATCATATCCTCTTTGTCTTTCTTAGTGTTTGTCCGCTTGGGATTCTTACTTGCACTAACATCCTCCATACTCATTGCCCTATTACGGGATGGTAGAGTGGTGGACCAAAAAGCAAGTAAAACCAAAAGAAGCAATCCTTAGACTAGAATGAAAAAAGGATGTCAGCTTAAGGACCCCTTGCAACTCTAGATGATGAAAATTCACTTTAACCAATAATTGTACAGTGACTTTTCAAAATTAAGACTAGACCTCAAGAACTTCAAATCCATTTGCAAATAAAAATTTTATCATGTAATTCTGCAAATAAAAATTACCCAACCTAAGGCAAAAATTGTAGCCTCTTGCAAAAATCAGAATTTTATCTCTCACAAAATTCGCCAAGCAAGAAGAGTGAAGATCTCCACTTGCAAAATTGCCAACACCTTGAAAAGGAGAAGTGAGAAGTGAGGAGGAAATGGGAGAGAGGCCTCCTCTTATAGCCAACTTTCTTACTCCCCCCAAGCTAGCCGACTTGGACCTTGGGAGCAAGAAAAATAATAATTAATGCAAAATTATGGCCCACAATTAAATACTTAGCTAAAATTAATTTTGCCATGATGAAAATTAACTTTTTAAATTGCCATTTGGACCCAAATTGCAAAAATAAATTAAATGATGCATTGGAAATGTGAAATATTTTCATTTAATGAGGATTTAGTAATTAATACGTCATTAAAATTAAATTTTGGCTAGCCAAAAGCCATTTTTCAATATTAAATTTGCTAATTTCATTAAAGGCAAAAAATTTGCAAGGCAATTTTAATCTATTAAAGCCAATTTTTTGCAATTTTTACCCAAATTGATTTTGCTATGCCAATTATAAATTTTTTGACAATAATAAAATAAAATTGCCTCTAGAGTCAAAAATCGATTTTTGCAATTTAGCCAAATTTCTACAAAATTAAAATTTTCACCAAAGAAAAATTTAAGATTTTCCAACACTCAAGTCTAACAAAATTTTTCCTTTTGAAAGATTATTCAAATTTACACAATTATATCCGAATTTTCAAAAAAAAAGTCTAAGTACAAAATTTACAATTTTATCCCGCCAAGTTGGAATTAACTTTAAAATTTGTTCAGCCTAAGGATAGAATTGGTGGCTCTGGAAAATCAAGTTAAAAAAACCAAGGTGAAAATACGCTAAGTCTCTCCCATTGGCCTGAAGGTGTCCAAGGCTCAAAATTTTCAAAACTCAAAATTGTTGGAAAATTTCAAAAAAATATTGCCAAGGCGATCTTAAAAAAAAAGAAAAGAAGGGGCCCCCAATTTTTTTTTGGGGCGATGGTGTGAAAACCTCACAACAATAGTCCACAACTCATGTATAAACAAAGCAATTGGTACTATTATTGCCATTCTAATTATCACTATGTAGCACTTGTTTTAATTGAAAGGTTGTTTTTTAAATTATTGTTCTATTGTAATAAAAGATGATTGAAATTTGATTATAAATTAATAAGACATGGCATATAGCTTGTCTTTTGTTAGATCATCTCAAGTTGTTTCTGAATTAGGTTGTGTAGCTGTTTTTGCATCAACATATCACACTCTATGATTCATCATCAGAAATGCAATAAATAAAGGAGCGGACATAACTTATTAAGAGGGATAGAGGAGGAAGAGGAAAGAGAAGGCTAGGTGTATGACAAAACACTTGAAAAAAGTCAAAAACTAATAAACAAACAGAGCTAAAATTAGAATAACCAATGAAAAATGCTCTTCTTGATATTAATGATGTTATATTTATTATCAAGTATTAATAATCCAACATTCAAACGGTTCTCAAATTTAAATCAAAATAATTTTATTATTTCAACTTGGATGACATAAATGATATTTATTGTAGGAATATTGTCCACAACCAGAATATTTCATTCGCAATATTTTCCTTCTCAAACAAGAACCCAGTTCACATCATGAACTGCAAACCAAAGAAGAGCCTTTGGGACTTTTATTGTGTTGCACGAAATGTCAGGAGTGTCGTTATGATCAATACCAAAATCCATGCTAGTTCAATGACTCGGTATTGAAAGAGTGATTTGCAAAACTTTCAGGTACATACTTTTCTTGGAGGTGGTGATATTTATACATACTCTTACATCATTTAGCAGCAACACGGCAACATAGATACGATTTTAATGATCGTTTCATTCCAAAACAAGTCACCATCTTACCACAAACAGAAAAAATCAGTGCATAACGTGTAAAAGAATTTAATCTGGGAGTTGCACTTTGTCCAACTTGATATTTTACAAACTTTGATATAGGAAGGGAAAAAAATATTTTGTTACTTGATAAGAATACAAGTAATCCTCAATGCATTACAATATCACAAACCCATTTTCCGTGAACATCGATCTGAAAGGTTTGCAATCACAAATCCTGCAAATACCTGTAAATGATCCAATGAAATTTCAGACATGATTTCACTTTATCAGGTAACATGTTCAAGCACAAAGTCTATATACTTCAGAAGAGTCGATAAGAAAATATGATGTGGTAATATACCTGAGCTGAACCAAGCATATAGATTGCCGAATAGTGCCGCCTATGAATCACCATGTCAGCTGTCATGGCAAGAGGAATGGTGAGGGACATCCCAAGAGTTGCAACTAGAGGTGTTGTCCATACCACAGATAGTGCCCTACAATTATCAGTGAAAATATGATTCCAACTTAGTTCTTGTATCAGAGGCCATACATAATGTAGCTACATATAAACATTACTTTGCAAGCTGCATACCAAAAGTAATCCGATAGGACACTTCCAATGAATCCATTTGCAAGCACAACTTCATCCAGTTTGGCAGATTTAGGAATGCTAAATTTTGGTTCAATGCCAATAGCAGCTAAAGGCCATGCTGCAAGATAATATAATCATGGATAGTTTAATTTCATGGTAATGATCGTCTAGGAGATTACAAATTAAAAAGCATTAGAGGGCATGATTTGACACAATCAGTGCCAAGTAGAGCAACTACAGCTAGAAAATCTTCTAGATAAAATGGTAAAAGTAGATAGTAATGCCTATGCTTTGAAGATAAAATCAATTCTGTACAGTGCCTATCTATGCTTTGAAGATACAATTAATTTTGTGTATAATGCTTCTATCACGTGCGTATTGACGCATTAAAACAGAGATGACACGATGAAAATAGATGCGACTCCCAGGAGCATCCAATGACCAACAATAAATAAATAAAAATCTATGAATGGATATTCTGATTATGGCACCCAGATTCAATTGAAATTCTAAATCCGAGTCTTGTTGAACATAGACCATACAATTATAGAGGTGTGCAATCACATCCATGCATAATTATAGCTCATGATTGGTCTACTCTTGTAATTACTGCCTTTATATGAAGTGCATTCTTTGTTTGATTCTTCTGGTATGTATTGACCTGTTAAGGATCAGTTAACTTGCTTGCCTCTTTTAAGATAAATACATCGTGGAAAAACCATCCTTCCCAGTACATCAATTTGGGGAACCTGCATTGATTATGGCGGTGTTCGTGCTTACAATTGGTGGAGACAGAGTGACTCATTGGTACCAAAAGGAATGCACCGAAGATATTTAAGATTTTATTTATAGAGTTTTCTTTTCATTATTTATAAAACAGCTTTGTGGAATTTTTACCATCATGAAGTCACGAGTTTAGATTATCATTGGATCCTAACTGAGCAACAAATAAGTCATGTCGCTTGAGAGAAAAATGGATTAATTAAAGTTGAGCAATGACTAAAAATTTTTGACAACTAACAAGCTACATGAAAATAACTTGTTCCAAATATTTCCAGAGCCGTATTCTTACTACTTAGCAAGTAAAGGCTGAAAACTTCAATGTAATTTATGCATGAAGTAGATAGCAATCAAATAATTTCTCACAAAGACTTTGTTTACCTGGCCACCACAGAGTTAACATTGTAAATAGTCCAATATAACCAAATATCTTTTGCACATCAGCCCTTTCACCTTCAGAACCCGCAAGTTTCTTAAGCAGTACTGTGTAGCAAGAAAACCATGCCAAGGTTATTACAAGCAATTTTGAATCGTAACTATTGACAATAATCATTACAATACAGGCAGAAAACGTCTGTTCTATCTCTATGACACCAGGGAGGGAGAGTTCTGAGGAAATGATGGGAATAGAAAGGTGGCCCTACCAGTGAATAGGCCATAACAAACTGCTGAAAGCAGCCCAAACACATCTCCCACAATTGAGTGTTCACCATTTCTGCTCATTAACATGCAAAGAAAGCAATCAAAAAATAATTATCTAATAACTATATCTGTATGCAAGGTAGTCTATACGCAAATAAGCAATGTTGCAGTCTCCATTATAAATATTTGATGCATAACATCCTTGTATAGAGAAAAAAGATTTATATTTTCTACATAATCGAAGAATTCCATGTGTTTCACCATTTAATACAAAATGATACAATACTGTTACAAAATATATGTATTAGATAATATATTTTTCTGAAAAATAAAAGACAAGGATATAATAGAATTACCCGGAAGTATTTTGAGTGGCATCATCTGCAGCCCATGTCTTCCCAAGAGTAGTCATTGCTACTCCAGCCATGCTTACAAATACGGCAACAACTTTAGCAATGTTTAGAGAATCTAGTCCAAACATTGCTCCAAAGAATAGGGTGAATAGCCCTGATGTTGAAGATAATATAGTTGTACTTGCCACACTCGTTCTTGCCAAGGCTGCATTCGAAAAATACTGACACAAATAAAAAAATGTCAGAACCCATATACTATTACCATAGAGAGAGCAAATTTTGGTATGCACTTCAGAGAAAAGATACAATGAATAAAGAATTGCAACTTAATGATATGTCAAGAAGTCAATGTACTTCAAGTATGAGGTGTTTTAATTTGATAACAGCTCCAAAAGGTAGTTGTTCCTAACTGTTGTATGAAGTCACACAGATGAGAATATGTATTATCGGGAAATGGCCATTGTTATGAATTTCTACAACATAGTTAGGTTTGGTATCATTGTCGTTGATGATGGAAGGGGGAAATCGATTTCTCTATTTCTGTTTCCTATGAGATGTAAATGTTGCTATACTATAATGTGTGTGTAAACCATATGTCCATATTGTTCATTCTCAAGTTTTGCACCTTTATTTTTTGCCCTGTTGTCATACTGAATCTATATACTCTGTGTGAACCACCAAACTCAATCTCCATCAAATCAACTGTGGTCCTATATCTAAATGGTCGATCAATGTAGATACCAATGTCAGAGATGAGAATTCAAGAACGGAAAAAATGTAAGAAAAAATAAAATATAATGGGGCTAGTGTCTGATTTAGAGAAATGAAACTAAAGACAAAGAATGGCAAAGAGTCTCTAGGAAGGTTCAGGACACCATGTTAAGTGGATCCAACCAAAAGGTTAAGGATACACTTACTCCTCTCAATAAGCATGGGATGTAGATGTCTCAAGTACTGCCAGGAGGAGGTAGAGAGGGAATGCAGAAGGAGAATAAGAAGACAGATGAAAAAGAACAAACACAATCCATGGATCAATAAACTCAAATTCAGACTACATAACAATTGCCCTCGCTCTCATTGGCTGCAGAAGTAACTTATAAACATATCCTATCTGACAGCTTTGAGAAGCATAATGGCTCACAGGCTAGAGGCCTGGGGAGCAAAACAAGACAGAAATGAAATTCTGCAAAAAGCTCAAGAGAGCCTTTGAAAAGGATTAAGTGGTTGCATGATGAAGCAATGGATGAATGACTCTACACATGTAATAAGAAGTTTATGAAACCAATCTCCATATTGCAGATAGGTTGAGAGAATCCTATCTGACAACTTTGAGAAGCATAATGGCTCATGAACTTGAGGCGTGGAGAGCAAACAAGACAGAAATGAAATCCTGCAAAAAGATCCAGAGAACCTTTGAAAAGGATTCAGTTTGTGCATGGTGAAACAATGTATGAATGACTCTACACAAATGTTATAGGAAGTTCAAGAAATCTATCTCCAAATTGCAGATTGGTTGAGAGAGAGATGGTTTATTGAGGGTCTAACCAAAGTAAAAAGATGAAAACGAAAATCATGTGCATGAGACAAGTGCAGTGTTCAAGAAAGTAGTGAATTTTTAAAGTGAAGACAAGACAAATGCACGAGTAAAGATAGAAGCTTAAGTAAGAGGACATGATGACCTTGTCAAGTAACATTATAACATCCCTAAGAAAATACAAGTAACATTATAACACCCCTAAAAAAATACACTATTTTAAATGTAATTTAAGTCATGGTGTAATGTTTTTTCATGAGCATTTGTAAAAGGATAACTCAGCTTCATATAATCCACTGGAAATTAAGTACCCATAACTATAGAGGAGGTGTGACAAGATTGAGGTACAACAATTATAAGATACAATCAAAGGGTTCCATGTTTAAAATTCCTAGGAATGTGGTCCAAAAAAACCTGCAGTGCATTAAATAAGCCCATAAATGTCACCAACTTTTACCAAACAAGGAATGCACAGGGACTTAAAAAATAAAAGATATAGCAAACATAGATTCTTAATACAATATATTAGTGATAAGATGCACAGTGGATTAAATTGTAGCGTTAATCCATAAAGAAACCAACAAAATAGGGGTAAATCACACTTAGAAGGCATATGCTATATATCAAAGAACAATTGCAAAAAGGATTTCATAATAGAGACAATTACTAGAGAAACCAACATACAAGAAAGAAATAATCAAGAGAGAGTGTTGCACAGGCAGAAATCCAGAAAGGGATAGCTTGCAGTTTGACATTGTTAAAGAAATTGCTCAAAGAATGTTTAAAGGTTGCATGCATTAATAACAAAGGATTGGAATTGAAATTTAGATTTAAAACAATATTCTTTGAAATAAATAAAAATTGAGGTCAAGCCCCCTTTTGGAAAACCAGTAGAAGAGGCTCAAAATACCAGTATTAAAGGTGTGCAACTCTGCAGTCGGTTGCTCCGCAGATTCATTACATTAACTACATTAATAAATGGATTCAGATGCAGCATCATTTCAGATCCAACATAAACAGAAAATGAGGTTGAATAATACTCTCAGAAAGACTTCAGAAGAAAATTACAACTAGACAATGGGAAGCAAAACCCCTGACATTTGAAGGGCAAAGCAAATGTGCTGAAGTTGGGTGATGTCACAAAGACAATTTTCATAGCTATTTAAGTTGCGAATAGCCAACAAGATTTTGGAGCAGTTAGTTAGGTAGTTGAGAAAACTTAGAAGTAACTAATGCCCGCAAAAGGAGATCAAGGAAGAAAGGCGAAAAAAATGACAAGGCCAAGAAAACCTGCTTAAATAGCTTAGCACCTTTGTGATGGGTTAAATGTAAGTTAACAAATGATATGGTACCCTTGTCTAATAAAAAGATTTCATAAAAGATCAATTGGATGAAAACCCCACAGTACTTTTGTAAACTTTACATGGATGGCGCATCCAGAGGTAATCTGGGTTTAACTGGTACAGGGTTATTATCCATGATTCTAATGATTACTTCTTGAAAGATGCATCCTCCATTTGGTACTCTAAAAAAAACAAAGAAGTGGAGTGGGCAGCAATCATCGAACATCTCTTGTTGGCATCCACCCTCAGTTGTAAACAATTTATCATCAAAGGTGAGTCCACAATTGTTATCATTGGTTTCAGTAAAATTAAGTGTCCAGGTCAGATATGAAAAAGTTTGCTTGATGAGGCCTTGGTCCTTTATAAATCCTTTTAAAACATTTTCTTTATTTGGTGCTCCTGAGAATGCAATCAGGCGACCAATCTTTTAGCCACTGTGGGGTGCAAAAGTGCCCACTTTAAGCTTTAGTGAGAGCAGCAGGCCTAAGATGGTCTTGAAGCTCTCTTTGTTAAAATTATAAAGAGCCCATCATGAATCTGTACACACTTCAAACAATCAACTGAGAAAGATTCCAACCACAAGAGAATGTTGCAAATGAGCTTGCAAGAATAGAGAGATCAAAATGATATGAAGATGCTTCAATTGATATTGAATTGATATGACGCAATGTACAAATGAGCTTGCTTATATAGCCAAGGTGACAAGGTAGTTACTATTATCCATGATACGAACACTAAATGACTAATGCAATATGATAGATGACCAAAGCAAATATTAAATGATAAGCTATCATCTATTTTCTAGAATGCCACCTAGGATAACTCACTTGATCCTATGCACATATTAAATGACAAATTACAAAAGTAACTCATGACAACCAACTTATGCCAACTAAGCCTGAAGAGGCTTAACGTGCATTTGATATTTATACTAGCACTCTTGGTGTCCACGCCCCACTTTGAGGTTGACCTTGAGTTCTCACAGATATTTTTTCAGTTATGTTTAAGGGCCGGTGTTATTTTTTCAAATAAATGGTGAAATTTGGCTCGTCTTCAATAAGAGAGAATAAAACATTTTTTCTCCATTAATATATGGCAAAAGCTGTATTTATTATTCACCAAGGCTTTCTTTATTAAGAGAACAAAATCCAAAATTACTCATTTTGCACCATTAAAAAAGTTTTGCATTGAGCAGCATATTGAGGATGTCATACCTCTAATAATGCTTCTTGAAAAGTAAACTCTTCAAGTGGTTTTAAGACAACTCTTTCAGTGTTTGTTTCCACCCAATTGGATATTTCTTCTGTCTGTTCAAATTTGCAGGTTAGGCTGGTGCAGGTGTTGCATTCACTTTCATTTTCTTAGTGGAATCTGGGTCTCTGATACATGGCTACAGATTCACTTAAAATGCTCAAATACATCCTTGGCCCAGAGTGTAGATGAGACTAGCACAGCATATTCGAGAGTTTCCATTTTGGATGATTTTCCAAAGAATTTAAAGATGCTGTCGGAACCTGAGATGCATAATTGGGCAGGGCATGAGTTGTTACAAAACCATGGCATCTATTCTTCTTTTGGGTTTGTGAAGGAGGTTTCAATTCTCGAGGTGAAAATGCCTTAAATAGCTGAATACTATGAGGGATTTATCATTAAAAAATTTAGCATGCCTGGCAAGGAGTTAATAGTCTTTTAATCATTGGACAGAGAAAGCCTATGACTTCCATCTCAAATGAAAAGTTGTCAAGCATTTGCTTGTCACCCAACTGAGGGAAGCTAGACGTTACTGATGCTTTCACCCTCCCACTGCAATAACATGGGGCGCTGGGCCAGGACATCAAATGAATTAAGGTAATTCATGGTGATAAATTTAAGCAGTAAAATGATTGTAAAGAGAGTGCAGCCTCTATCAGAGGGTGAGGCGGTGATAGGAGTGGTTGGGGTAAGAGTTTTCTAGATGGTACCAAGGTCTTTGCCGGAGGAGTTGGTGGTTGGGGTGTTGCTTAACATAGCTGATAAATGTGGCTCTACGTTGTCTCCTTTTGTTTCTTATTATGGGTTGGTGATTCAATATCTGCTCTAACTTTTTTGTTTTGTTTGTTAGCTTTTGTTTCGAGTTTTGTGCTCCTCCAGTGTTCTTGCAGTCTGTAGTTGATGATATAGCCCTTTTTGTTTGCAACAGTTATATTTCCATATTGTAAAAGGCAAAGGTTCCAACTTCCAACAGAACTCTGGTTTGATTGTTTAAAAAATTATTAGGGAATTTTAGGCTTACCCTAGAGTGGCAAAATAGGTGATGGATTATTCTTTGATACTTCTTAGTCCTCAGCTCTGCAAGCCAGAAAACTCAAAAAAAATTGTTGGATCAACTTTAGGTTTGACTTTTGTGTACACATGTTCTTTTTCAGTTGATTTTACATGGATATAAATGGAGACTTATTTTTGTTCTTTAATGGTCTTCTGCTATTCAATCCCCAGCATCTGTAGAAGATTATGAATTCTCTTAATCTATCTACTGCTCACGTCTTGGGTGGTACCAACATCATTTATTTTTATTTTGGCCGAGTTTTATCCTATTTGCTGGGCGCTGTATATTAATTTTCCATGGTCCACCACACCTTTCTATGGTATTTGAAATGCTCTGCTGGTCACGGGCATTTTCTGCCCATTCCTGCACAATCCTTGCTATAGTTGTCTTTTAATAGCTGGCATCACTGTCATTGTGGGGTCTACAGAAGTGAAGTTGAACACAAAACACTAGAGGCTTTGTTTTCGAACATCCACTAATAAGTTAATATCCGTATGTCAGTTGAAAGAAATTGAAATTCTCTCTTTAATTCTGTTAAGAGTATCATATCTACTGTGGCACATGCATTATTTTGCATTGGGTGGTTACTGTGGATTTTTTTGACAGGCATTACCGTCTCACACTTATTCTTAGATTTGCAGCTGTTTCCTATACTATCATCGATTTTATTACCTGTCTACTGAAAAGCAGTTACACTTTCTGCCAGACCATTAATTCCTGAGAACAGTTTTCCTTTCCTGGTCACTGCAGTATCTTAACTCACTCATGCATACGCTGGCTCCAACCTGTTTTTCTCAATGAAAACAAGCATTTGTTGGTGGTTTGGCGAGGAGTGTAGTGGAGAAACGTTGAAACATTCTCCTAAACTATAATGTAGAAAATGAGTGTACATGGTGTCTAAGCCTATTAATGTGTGTATAAGAGCGTTGATAGAATATTCAATATACCATGCACAGGAGTCTCAAAAAAGGAGAAGGGATTGTAAGAAAGAGTACAAAAGGCTGAAACTTTGAAAGTCATTCATGGTGGCCTCTGTAATTTTCAGAGTCTAGCATACAACTTGTATCAGGTAATTTGACAAATTTTTCTGGTTTCCTCAATGTTATGTCATGAGCTAAGTGCCTGCAAGTTAAGCTAAAAAAATTGAAATTCTGAGATATAACTTTCTGAACCTCTGTAGTTGCCTGCTTCTGAACTTTTGAGTAGGAAAATATTAAGATACTTTTATTTTTCCGTCAAGTTTCTGAGTTATTTCTTTTGTAAGTTTATACCTTTGTGTGCGAAGACACTCGCACTGGTTGGCTATCCTACGCCCCCAGTACGTGTCTGTATCAACTTGTTTTATGAAATGTGTATTTCGTACATAAATTGAAAGGGTTGCTACTAAAATAGTCTTTCAAACTTTTGCACAGTTGTTTTCATGCTTAGAGTTTTGCTGATCCAAGCTAATGTAAACACTAACAGTCTAATACAGGATAGTGAAAGAAATTTGTAATTGGGTGTAAGAGTAATGATTAATGATTGAATTGATGGGAACTAGAGTTGAATCGTTGTATACTACTTGTTTCTATGTTAAGCACATTATGGCCATTTTCAGACATTATTTGATCTAAGCTAATATGTTAAATGCTAATGTAGAATAGTGATTAGAATTGGATACAAGAAAAATGAAAATTGATTCAATTCTATTCTCTATGTATGATCACCTGCTTCACAATTTTAAGGAAAATATCCGTATATACAAGCATGTTACAAGATGGATGATTTTGACAATTAAGTTTAAATTCTAAAAGATTAAGCTTCGCAGTAGTACTAAAAATGTATATATATTGATATTGTCATGCATGAAAAAAAAATTACACCATGTAAGGAAAAAATATATTTTGCATTGCCGTTAACTTCTCCATACCAAATAGACTAGTAATTGCAAGCAAACAATTCTCTATGTCATTCTTCTTCTGTACCTTCAAATGAATTAAGGTAAATATTCCAAGAAAACACCACAGGTACGGAGAATAGACAAGCATCATACACATTGTGCCAGCATCTTAACCCACCTCTGTAGCAAACCAAACTGGTGTGAGTAAACAGCTGATTTTTGCAACCTCCCTTTGAGTGAGCTCTTCTTGAAGCTTCATAACTTGCAGTTCTTCCTGATGCTTTGGAATTAAGGTCTTCCCTTCTTCTTCATCCACATTCATATCACCATTGCTATCTTTTCTTGAAAAATAGATTTGCATTTCAGACTCCATATCATCACATGATGCATGGACCTTCAAAGGGGAATTAAGACAACAAGAATTATCAATGCTAGAATCTATCACTATACAGTTTTTTTTGCATCGCTTCTTTATAATGTTGCAGATCCAATCCTTTGCCAAAGATATTGGAAGATAAACAACCATAAGAGATGCTCCCAAATATGTAAGGGCAAAAGGTTGTCTGTAGGCCTTGAATATAGTCTGCAACATTTCAAAAGAATATTTGGTAAGAATAAACATACACCAATCTGAAGGCAAAGCTCTCAAGTCAATTCAGGAAATAGTGAAACATTATAGCAGCTAGCACATTTGTCATAAAACAACAGTCAAATAGTTTACAAAAATGCAAGCCCTGTTTCAATCCCAAAAATAGATGCCAAATATTGCTAAAAGCATGGGCATCAGCGCATAAGGTATTCTTTAAAAGCTTGTAGGTTGACATTTGCAGTTGTATCAAAAAGCAGGTATACCTTACAAAAATTAAGATTTGTGTCCGGTCCAACTTTTAATGATTACAAATATTAAAAACAAATACACATGAGAATTCCCTAATCTCTATATTGCAAATACAACTTTTAAGATTCAGAAACTCAAGGAACATCTGCACATTAGACAGTTAACCTAGTTTGTTTTTCATTGGGTGAGACTATCTAACCTCAAAAAGAATGCTAAAAGTCTTTCTCATCTGATGATTAACCATTATGATTTTTTTTATTTATATAATATATTGACCAGCAATAATGTGCAACATCTCAATTGCAACATTATGCATTCAAGCAAAAAAGCAGCAGTCATATTCCTGCATTTTAAGCACATATTCCACCTAAAGTTTTGACCACATCGCTACTGCCACCTTGGACATACAGCCTATCTATTCTGACTTAACACCTCCGATAAAGGAGCAATGTACGAAGACAAATTCTGTTACCACTTGAAATGGATGCATAGCCACAGAGTTCAGGGAGGTCCTCACATTAAGACATTTATCTTCATTTCAATCATTAACTCTTTTGAGGGAGATACTGAAAATCTCTCTTCACGATAAAATCCTAAGTCAGTTAAAGTCAACAAGTAATTCAAAGCACCCAGAGCTTCAAATTTCTGCCTCAAGAAAGCCCAAGAATCATTGCATCATCTACGGTAATACATGGGCTTGGATAATACCCTCCATTACCTGTTTAAAACAGCAAATAGTAGTGCCCAAAGGCAGTAATAAGAGATCACAATATCCCATGGCAACAATGTCCCGAATTCTTAACAGAGAGTGATTCCAAAATCACACATATTACATTGTTTCCATCTTTATCATCTATTAGAAGCAGATAATCTAATATTACTGGGGATAATCCTGCAATTTGCATTTATACTATATGTTTCAAATGCTGCTGTTACTTTTCTGGATCTGTCTCCTATGATCACATCCACATATTAATTGCACAAGATTGAAGATGGGAGGGATCTATCCATGCTGTAATCTAGTAAACCTTCTCTGATTTCACGTTTGAAATATAGTATGAGCAGAAGAAGAATATCAACAGCCATAATAAAGATACAAAGTTTTAAAAACAATTCTTTCATAAATAACATTGCAGCTACATAACCTGCTTACATCATATGTTGATGCTCTTATATATCTATTTTGTGACACTACTCTGTAGTCTAAACTGCTATTGTGAATATGGAGATGCCCTTTAAATAGGATTTTTAGTCCCTAAGCATTGTTCTCATGTAACCTCAAATCCGTTATAAACAATAACAAACTCAAATGATTTGTTTCTTCTCTCATTATCAAATTATCAAGTTAAACCCTAATTAGCAATATTACTGTAAATCTAACAAAACTAAAGAATCAAGAGAAGCTAAAGGTTTCTCGTGCAATCCAAAAATGCTTTCCAATCACAGGGGAGATTGTTCAAATTGTAGTTGCAGAACTCAGCAAGTACTTGCTGCTCAAATCCAAAACAAATACTTGCTATTATCAAGAAATTGGCTGCAAGTTTTTACCACTCGGCACCAATCTCACAGGTAAAATTGCTATTGACTTGCAACTAGAACAAAACAACTTGACCCGACATGAAAAGTAAACTTAGTGAGCTCTTTTTCAAATTTTGTGGATTCATTTATGGGTGTAGAAATAAAGTTTCTACACGTTTTCTTTAGTACCGAGTCTTGTTGACAGGTAGAAGTGTTAAAAGAATGACTAGTATGCTAGAGTAACAACCAGTCGCAGGTCTGTGCATGTGGCTGTACCTTATTAATTCTGTAGCAGTGTTATAATTTCATTGCAGTTCTGTTGAGCTTTTGAAAAGTTCAACAAGTTTTTAAAATTTTGATCAAATCATATTGCTTTAATTTTGGCTTTCTATGCCTCAGGCTCCTGTTATAGAAGATGTTGCTAAAATTTTGTACTATTTACTATTGATATTGATAGTTGAAGCTCATGTGCAGTGAAAGTTTGAGGTGTATTTTTATTCTATTTTAATCTAATTTTGATTTATACACGAGCGAAATCAGTATTATGATCCAAAAAATTGAGTATAAGTTAGTTTTTTGCATTATTATTTAAAAGATAAATTTATTAATATCCAACAAAAGACCAACCAAAGGGTCCAAGGGACTGCCAGAAACAGAACAGTAAGACCACAAACAGCAGGAGCACTAAACTATGTCCGGGGAAAAAGACAGAACAGGGAACAAAGAACAAAAGCAAGAAGAAACTGCAAAACTAAGCAACACAGCTAGTTGTTCTGAACAACTGAGAAAGTTCAGAACCGACAGATAAGCCTTGGGACAAGAGATCCCAAGCCGTCTCTGAGGACCCCCGGAAAATTGGAAACACTAGAAGAAGGCCACTGCCGCATGAAGGATCTGCAAGGACACACATCCCTGGGGAAACCAAAAGGAGTATCCAGTGCCTGCTTGGTCCCATGTGTGGGGGGAACCATGTTAAAGATTGAGGTGTTGAACTGGTTGGAGTATGGTCTCTGGGAAAATAGTTGTTGTAGAGTGAAGTCCCAGAGCCTTTGTGCCTCTTGAAGATAGAGTGCAAGTCACCTGTGGTCCATACATCTGAAAAAAGCTGAGAGAGGCTGACTCCCTCTGATCTCATAGTAGATGGGGCAGCGAAAGATGAAGTGGGCCTCTGTCTCAGCCTTGCTCAAGCCACAAAGTTGGCAGATCATGTCCTCTCTGGCCAAATGATGACTGATCTGGATGCAGAGTCTATGTGACCCACTCTGAATGAACCAAGAGAGATACGGAGCGCATGGGGCCAGTCATGAGATGGGTAGAAGGGGCAAACAATAATCCTGTCTTGTAACTTGAGAAAGTGCTCCGCATAGAATGCAATCCACTAATTTGAAATTATGCCTAGTTATTGTCAAATCCCTAGTTTTAAATTTTTTGAGTCAGCCAAGTAAATGTCAAGTACAAGTGTTTCAATTATGGTTCAAATAAAGCAAACAATTATAAGGACTATTACCTAGACTATATCCCACACAAATAAAAGATTAGGCTATATTAGCAATCAATCCCATCATGTGTAGGCAAAGGCAACCCCATACTATTTTACTACTTAAAAGTTGCATGGAAACAGAATATCTGATACAACCATGGCATCAGATACAGATAAGGTATTAAATACCGATACAACGAGTTATCGAGACCTCCCAGTACACAAATGGAAAGATATGGCAATTATAATATTCACATATCTTCGCTTGAGTGTGCGGGGGAGGGGATTTCAGTGGTTTGCCTTGCTGCGGACCTATGTTGTCGTGCTTGGTTATGTTTGCAGAGCAGGGTGCAAGTGTTTGGTTTTGTCTTTGATATGTTTGGTTTTTAAAAGAAAAAGTGTGCAGGCGACCCAGGAGGTGAACATATTCACAGGGCAAGTGGTCTGATGTGGAAGATGTTGCAGAAAGGAAGAACTCAAAGGGCAAGGCATGGCCAAAGGCAAGGATCATGATAAATCCAAGAAGGGTCAGAGCCATGTAGAGGTTGGAGAAAAGTGTAAACATTGTGCTCTCCATTTTTGTTCGGCTTTGGTGAGCTAGGATCTGTTACACTCTCCTACTCCCACGCTTGCCTTTGACCTTCTGGGTTTGGTTCAGAACCCAGTGGTTGCAAACTGGGTCTGTGCCTTCAAGCTTGGATCAAGAAGCCCTTGCAGCATGCAAAAATAGGGCCAATCCTTTTATTGTATTCAGTGCTTACTGTCAGGAGCAGATTCAAAGGGTTATCACTAGTCCTGTCCCTCCCAAACCGCAATCAATTCCACCCTATTCTCCTCATGTGAAGCATGCCCATCAAAACGCTGACTCTAGCTTTCTCTGTTGGAGATGCTCAGGTGGTTTTATCTAATGAGCCAACAGATTTCTTCAATTCCGACATCAGTGTTGATGCAATTTCTGCTGACACAGTGGAACATTCTTTGATTCTGAGAATTTTGCGGAGGCACCTGTCTTTTGGGTTCAGTCTTGGAGTGGATCAAAGAATCATGGAGTAATCTGACTACTCTTGTGATCAAATCTTCAAATTCTGGGTTTTTTTCATTTAATTTCACCTCAGTGAGGATTGTACCTTTGAAGTTCAAATTGGTCCATGGTTTTCTGGGCAATTGGGCACCCCTTTCTTACTCCCTAGGACCCCTTTTTTGACCAAACCACTGCCAAGATCACAAATGTTCCTATTTGGATCAGACTTTACAATCTGCCCTTGGTTATACAGAATGTTGATCTCATCGGTAACCTGATCAATCAGGTTGGTTCCTTTGTTAAGATAAACTCAGAAGATATGATTTTTGCCTGCAAAATACATCAGGTCTTGCATTATGATAGACATTTCTAAACCTCTTTCTCATTTTATCCAGATTCACTCTTCTTTTGGTTCTTGGACTCGGTTTTTAAATTATGAAGGGTTCCCATTTAGATGCTTTTGCTGCAATAAGTTGGGTCACAAAGTAGAGGATCGGACTCTCCAGAGTGTGTCTGGCACTAGGCATGTCAGCCTTAAGAAATGTATTAAGAAGCCTATTACTCTGGATGTTGATTTCATTTGAAGAAATCATGGCAAGATTGTGAATCCTCAACCTGTCTCAAGATCTGATCCAGTGCAGCTTCCTGAATCTTCCTCTCCAAAGAGGCTTTTAGAACCTTTACCTCCTGTTGATCCTGCCCTAGATAATATTACTGATACTTCTTCTGAAAGGGAGGAGGATGGTTTTGAGTCAGAAGGCATCTTTCCTTTTATGGAGAATATGGATGATTTGAATCCAGATTATTTTGTCTGGGACTTTAAGGTGGCTCCTCTACAGAAATATGAGATTTCTCAGATTGTGAGCAATAAAGCTAAACCGCATTCCAGTGCTTCTAAGAGGAAAGCGGAGGAAGTCTGAGACTGAAAAACTCCACAGAGAAGGTAAAAAAGCAGTTGAGGAGGGCTCCCTGAGAACTATGGATGCTCTCCTATCTCAGAAGAATAGAGTTTAATTTCTCTCTGGCTCGGAGCCTTTTACTATTTTATCTTTCGCCATTGCAGACTTTGCTTGGGGATTTGAATGCTCCTTTCAGTTTATAGCAGTTCTTTCTAGGATTCTTTTCTTTCTCTTTGATCTACTCTTTTCATCCTATGTCTTCTTCTTCCTTGCTTCCTGTGTGGCAGTTTTGATGTAATTTATTTTCTTTTATGCTTTGATAATAGGAGTAGGGTCCTTACCCAACAGCTTGTGGATGGAAAAAAAAAACATATATCCTCAATTATTTGTACATCTGTGTAACATCTGGATAATCTTCAACTACAATTACCTGAATTTAATATTCTAATTATCTGATGAGATAAAACTAAACTAATACTGAAGTTAATCTAAATTCTAAATCTATTTTAATTACTGAATTTCAAATTCATTCTAATGTTTGAGAATACTGAAATTTAACCCTGATCTATATTATTGCAAGGAAATACTGCAACTAACATACTAAAAAGATTCATTTTTACATTACATCTATTTATAGAGAGAGAATATGTCGGTTATATAGATATTGCATAAAAGAAATAAAGAAACTTAAATAAAACAAAATTACATACCGATTTACTTGAGAGATTTATCCAAATTTAATTGACCAAGCTCTGACTTTGGTAAGGGGGAAAAGCATTAACATGGGCTTAACCTCCCAACCGCGGACCTTTTTACTTATCCCCACAAGTTCTAATTTAATAGAACGGCCCTCCCTACCCGGAGGTCAGGCTTGGGATGTTCATCGATCCAGTCATCGGAGTATTCAGGTGGGTTGAGGTCCCAACAGCTATTTGATTAAATAGCTGAAGTATCAGGACAACAACGCGATCATTTTGTTGTGGCATGAATGCTCTTTTATCGCCCTGGCCAGGGATTTCAGAGGTGGGTTTTTGTAACCCGATCTCCACCGCTCAGCTTGACAATCAAAGTGGATTTACATGAGCTAATCAAATTATTTTGAATTAATTAGTTATTGATAATCTTCTTGTTTTTTTTTCTTGTGTCAGGTTTATCTACACATCCCACCGTTAACAGATCTATAGATCGGTGATTAATCAGTGCCTGAACCTTTTTATATCTTATTCTTAAGATTATGGTTCTGCTTTCTCAGAGTTGATCCTCATAAATGATTTTGGTTAGATGAAAATAGAGCAATTTATGACACCATGCTACGAATTTGAGACACAGGTTGATAAAGATGCAATTCTATATTCAAGTATTTGGATTTGAAAATGGTGTAAAACAAAGAATGAGATCAGAATCTTAACTTATCAGAAGCATCATATACTACACTACTAGACAATGTTTGCAACTCTATTGTTTCCTACAGTTATGATGAGCTTCAAGTTTAATATTATGGCTTAGTCTTTTCACTTAACTCTTCCTTACTGTTACAACCCGACTCAGAAAGAAAGAAGTCATAGAAGATGAAGAAACAAACGTAAGGGATTGATGTATGTTTTAACACACTCTTACTTGTCCACAATCTGTTGAACGATTTGCTTGCGAGTCCTCAATGCAACTGGCTCTCGACTCTCAGAAAGTGCAAGAACGTCTTCACGTATGCTGTGGTGAAAGGCTTTGCGGTTAGACAAATCGGAATTGCAGACGTGAATACTTGGCAAGAAACTCGGGTATCAAAAGAACAGTCTAGAATGGATAACCCACGGCAAAGAAAAGAGGCTTCCTTACCACCAATTTCAGATCATTGATAGACAATTCCTCAGACCATGGCGAGAGTATCAGCGGGCGGAAGACATTGGTTACCGTCATGACAAAGGCAAAATTTGAAAGATATGAATCGACTTTTCATCTCCTGCCGTTACAAGATTGAAATACGATTCGAATTCCCAATCGATTGGAAAGAAAAAAATAAAACGTTGGGACAAAGGGTGTAAAGTTTTATTAATATAATTTAATGTTATATTATTATTTTGGTTAGATTATAGTTAAATATATTCAAAGTGACATTATTGTATTATAGACCCTTTTATAATAGTGCCACTTGGCAATATTTAATTGTGATTCAAATCAAAGTAATAATATAATATTAAATGATATTACTTTTTTTTTTAAAAGGTAAGAATTTTATTATTTAATTTAATAATCTTGTATTATTATTATTATTTTAGCTCATGTAACTTTCCACTTTGAACTTTTATTGTCAAGCTTTAACAACCTTGCCATGGCGTCTTTTGATCAAACTTGATATTCCTGATAACTAGGTCACATGATCGTCCCATTTTCGGATGACCTCTTTTCGTAATGCTTCCCCTCCTTCTCGAGTCTTTATCTTGCAACCTTCAAAAACAATCATTCTTGCCAACAACATCAATTTCATAATTCATAATAATATCCTTAGGAATTTTCATCATAAATAATAATTGTTTGAACAACGGTTAAAAATTATATTCTTTTCACATGAACACAACGGCTATAAACTATATTCATTTCACATGAAAACAACGGCTATAAACTATATTCATTTCACATGAAATTTTATTCTGGTTCAACGACTATTTTTAGCTAAAAAGAAATTAGGGCAAAATTTGGGATGTAACATACCCACCCCCTTAGGTCTTTCATCGTCCACGATGAAATAGTATCAAAGAAAACTAATAAACCAAATTAAAAACAAGAGAAATATTCAGTTCCCAGTTTCTAAAAATAGATAAGGGTATCTTTGAAAGATATCATGATAGTCTTCCCACGTAGCATTATCCTCTGAATAATGGTCCCACTGAACCTTGCACTGACTTACTTCTCGATTTCGTAAGTGCAGCTTACACACCTCGAGTATTCTGGTTGGCTTTACCGCTACCACCCCTGGCTCTCGTGCCTACAACAACTTCCAATCAATCATGTGCTCATGATGACTAACAAACTTTTTAAGGTAGGACACATGGAAGACGTTATGCATCCTGGCAAGGGCTGGAGGTAAAGCAATCTTGTAGGCCACCGGGTTAACTACCTCCAAAACTTCAAAGGGACCCACATATCTGGGGGCCAATTTAGCATTTTTGCCAAATTTAATAGTACTTTTCTGGGGCTTAATTCTTAATAACACCTTGTCCCCTATAGCAAATTCTCTGGGTATCCTTTTCGCATTAGCATAACTTTTTTGCCTGTCGTTAGCTTCCTTTAACTTCTGGCGGATTTGAAGTACTTGCTCTTCCATTTCTAGAAGCATTTCTGGGCCAACTATAACTCTGTCTTCTAATCGATTCCAGCTTACTGGGGTTCTGCATTTACGGCCATACAAGGCTTCAAAAGGTGCCATTTTAATCGAAGACTGATAGGAATTATTGTATGCAAATTCAACCAATGGCAAATACGTTTCCCATTGATACTGTCGATCCATGCAATAAACCCTTAGAAGATACTCTAATACCTGATTAACTCGCTCTGTTTGGCCATCTGTCTCAGGATGATATGCTGAACTTATATTCAATTTAGTGCCCAAGGCTGAGAATAATGTCTGCCAGAATCTGGAAGTTACTCTTGTATCACGATCTGAAATAATCTTCTCCGGTACCCCATGTAATCTGAAAATTTCTTTTATGAATTTATGGGCTATCTCAGATGCTCCATCAGTTAAATTCCCTGGAATAAAATGTGCTACCTTAGTTAATCTATCAACTATGACCAAAATAGTATTATGTCGATTTCGAGTCATAGGCAACCCTTGTACAAAGTCCATAGATATTATTTGCCATTTCCATTCAGGTACTTCATTTGGATGTAACAGTCCTGCTGGATATCTATGTTCTGCTTTCACCTTTTGACACTCTAAGCAACTTGCTACAACCTCAATTATCTCTTTTTTCATTCCCTTCCAAAAGTATGAGGGTTTTATATCTGATAACATTTTTATGACTCCTGGGTGTCCTGAATATGGAGCTAAATGATACTCCTCCAGAATTAATCTACGTAGCTCAGATTGATTGGGTACATAGATCCTGTGGCGATATCTCAACAATCCATCATCTTCTAATTTAAAATTTGAATATTTGGGATCCTGTGGATCTCTAATAAGTGCCAAACTGATTTCTGCATAAAAATCATCATTCTCCAAATGCTATAAAATCTGGTCTCTCAATTGAACTTTTTATCTTAGTCACTGCCGAAATGTGCCTCCTTCGGCTTAGAGCATCGGCAACCTTGTTTTCCTTTCCCTTAATGTAGCTTATGTCAAATTCATAATCTGCTAGGAATTCCAACCACCTCCTTTGTCTAGCATTCAAATTTTGCTGAGTAAAGATATATTTTAAACTTTGATGATCAGATTGAAGTTCGAAAGGTTTTCCAATCAGATAATGTCTCCACATTTGTAAGGCATGTACTATGGCTGCTAATTCCAGATCGTGTGATGCATAGTTTTGTTCATAATTCTTCAATTTTCTAGACTCATATGCAATGACTTGTCCCTCTTGCATTAACACGCCCCCTAGTCCTTCACCTGAAGCATCAGTGACTATTGTGAATGGTTTCCGTGGATCGGGTATTGTTAAAATAGGTGTAGTAGTCAGTTTTTCCTTTAGATATTCAAAAGCCGTTTGACATTTTTCCATCCAAATAATTTTTTTTCCCTTTCTTTGAAGTGTTGTGATTGGATAAGCTATGCTTGAAAAGTTTTTAACAAATTTCGTGTAAAATCCAGCTAATCCCATAAAACTCCTGACTTCCGACACATTTTTGGGTATTGACCATTCTTTGATTGCCTTGATCTTAGATGGATCCACTGCTATGCCCTGTGCTGATATTATATGCCCTAGATATTGAATTTCCTTCTGGTAGAAAGCACACTTTGATAATTTTCCATATAATTTATGTTCTCTAAGTCTTTGTAGTACTATCTCTAAATGCTTCTGATGTTCTTCTTCATTTCTAGAATAAATAAGAATATCATCTATGAATACCAACACAAATTTGTCTAGGCAATCATGGAATATACTGTTCATTAAATTCATGAAAGCTGCGGGGGCATTAGTTAATCCAAACGGCAAGACTATAAACTCATAATGTCCATATCTGGTTCTAAAAGCAGTTTTATGTATGTGTGATTCCTTAATCCGTAATTGATGATATCCAGATCTCAGATCGATTTTCAAAAACACGGTCGCACCTTTCATTTGATCAAATAGATCATCTATCCTGGGTAACGGATACCAATTTTTGATGGTGACCTTATTAAGCATCCGATAATCTATACACAATCTCATGGTTCCATCCTTCTTTCTTACAAACAATACAGGAGCTCCCCATGGTGAGACACTGGGTCGAATCATTTTCTTATCCAACATATCTTGTAATTGAATTTGTAATTCCATAAGTTCTGTGGTGGTCATTCTGTACGGGGCTCTTGATATAGGTACCGCTCCAGGTGCTAAATCTATGGAGAAATCAAATATCCGAGAAGGGGATATTCCAGGAAGTTCCTCAGGAAATACATCTTGATAGTTCTTTAGATAGGGATATTTTTCTTCAAATGATTCCTTTAATTTTTGTTTAATTTCCCCATCTTCATAAATATATTCATCTCCGAGTGTAGTTTTTCTTAAATCTTCAATTTTTACTGCGAATATCTCACAACCTTTTCTTCCATACCTCTTAAGCTGCATTGCTGAAATCTGCTGGGCTCTTATTTTATGTTTGACCCTTGAAATACTTGTAGGCCTGCCTTGATCATCCACACAACTTACTGTTTTGGCTAGACAATCTACATTAGCCTTGTGCTCGCTGAGCCAATTTATTCCTATAATAATGTTGTAAGATCCTAATGGTGCTACGTATAAATTTAGTTCTGTAGAAAAGTTTGGAAAGTCAACCTGAGCTTCGAACAAGCATTGCTCTACCTTAGCCCTTGTCTGATTTGCATATTCGACTATCCACGGTTTTGCCATAAAGCCAGATCTTTTTGGAAATTTACTTAATAATTTAGGTGAAATAAAACATTCTGTTGCTCCAGTATCAATAAGAATAGTTACAGGGTTACCATAAATTTTACCCGGTGTTTCAACGGGGCCTATTTGTTGTTCTGCCTGTTGATTATTCAGGGCTGCATGAATTCTTTGTTGAAAAACCTGTTGTTGTTGTGGCAAGGGTGGGCATGGTTGCTAATTGAGGTTAGGGCATTGTCTTTTAAAATGATTTCCTTTACAAATGAAACAACCTCCTGGTAGTCCTCTTTTTTCATTGTTCCTGTCATTTTTGTTTACATGAACGTTTCCCTGATTATCTCTGGTTCCACTGCTTCTATTATCAGGTTTGTTATTCTTTAAGTCCTTAAACTGTTTTCTTGGTGGTCCAAGTTCTGCACCTTCTGAATTCCAATTGGTTTTTCTCTTGCTGTCCCTGATCGAATCATCTTTCTTGATTTTATGCTCCTGACGCACAGCTTTTTCCAAGGCTTCTTCCATGGTTCGTGGTGCTAAAACATCCACGGCTCCCCCTATTCTATTATTCAATCCCATGATAAATTTTCTTACTTTTAGATTAATATCCTGCTGGTAAGGCGGCACGTATTTAAGTAATCTGATAAATTTCTCCCAATATTTATGAACTGTCATTTCCCCCTATTTCAGATTCTGAAACTCCATGAGTTTCTGATCATAGAAGGTTTGAGGTAGCCACCGAGTTCTAAATATGTTGACAAACTTTTCCCAGGTTATGTCCATTGATCTAATGTTCAACTCTACCTTAGTATTTCCCCACCAAGTTGCTGCTTCCCCAGTAAATTGGTATATACCCCAAACAGCCTTAGAATTCTCTGAAAAATTCCGTATCTCAAAGTATTGTTCCATCTCCGTCAACCATGCTTCAGCTTCTTCCCCAGATTCAGTACCATTGAATTTTGGAGGTTTAATTTTCTTAATGTCAGCTGATAAATCAGCTACAATCTCTTTTTTCTTTTGTTTATCAGATTGATTAGGGGAGGGAGTCCTATTATGTTCCGAGATTTCAGTCTCAACTCTGGGTGTCTCTTGCATTTCCTCACGTTGTTGCCCTATCTAAGCTGCCATCTCACTCATTCTTTTATCCATTGCTTCTAATTTTAATTGTGTTTCTTGAAGAATTTGAAGTAACAATTCATTAGAGGCTTGTTGATTTTTCTCGGACTATTTCTCGATTTTCCACATCCTTATTGTTGTTCATGTTGTATTAAGTTTAAAGTTTTAGCTTTTGTTGCTCAAAAGTTCAATTCCCCATCATTGCAAAAATGTTTATTTATTTATTTTTATTGCACATCTATGCAAATTTTAATTACAACTCATATCCATTGCTCGACAAAGCAAATAAATATTAAAAAAAAAAACTTTGCTCCACAAAGCAAAAATCTTATTTAACATTGCTCAACAAAGCAATCCTTTATTACAAAAAGAAAAATTTCTTCAATGAGATTGCTTGCATCCATAGATTATGTTTTATTTTTGTTTTGCAATTTCTGACTTAATTTGGTACATGTCCCGTACCATCCAAGATCTGTGAAAGTGAAAAAGGGGATTGTTCTGCTGAGCATTCCAAATTTGAATCAATTTATTCCTGTATGCTGCTTTTTTGGCCGGGGTCCATCGAATCCTTTCCTTCTTCATCCGTCGAATGGCTTGATACATTGTTTCATCATCTCGAGGTTCAGAGCAGTAAGAATAGTCATACTTAGTCATATTTTGTAGAAGGTAAGGAAATATAGGGTGTCGGATTTTCTTGCGGGGTGTTCTACGTACTATCATCCTATATTTGTTTTCATGGACGTGATGAGCCCAGGTTCAGTGTTGAACTAGGCTCTGATACCATATGTAACATCTGGATAATCTTCAACTACAATTACCTGAATTTAATATTCTAATTATCTGATGAGATAAAACTAAACTAATACTGAAGTTAATCTAAATTCTAAATCTATTTTAATTACTGAATTTCAAATTCATTCTAATGTTTGAGAATACTGAAATTTAACCCTGATCTATATTATTGCAAGGAAATACTGCAACTAACATACTAAAAAGATTCATTTTTACATTACATCTATTTATAGAGAGAGAATATGTCGGTTATATAGATATTGCATAAAAGAAATAAAGAAACTTAAATAAAACAAAATTACATAACGATTTACTTGAGAGATTTATCCAAATTTAATTGACCAAGCTCTGACTTTGGTAAGGGGGAGAAGCATTAACATGGGCTTAACCTCCCAACTGCGGACCTTTTTACTTATCTCCACAAGTTCTAATTTAATAGAACGGCCCTCCCTACCCGGAGGTCAGGCTTGGGATGTTCATCGATCCAGTCATCGGAGTATTCAGATGGGTTGAGGTCCCAACAGCTATTTGATTAAATAGCTGAAGTATCAGGACAACAACGCGATCATTTTGTTGTGGCATGAATGCCCTTTTATCGCCCTGGCTAGGGATTTCAGAGGTGGGTTTTTGTAACACGATCTCCACCGCTCAGCTTGACAATCAAAGTGAATTTACATGAGCTAATCAAATTATTTTGAATTAATTAGTTATTGATAATCTTCTTGTTTTTTTTTTCTTGTGTCAGGTTCATCTACACATCCCACCGTTAACAGATCTACAGATCGGTGATTAATCAGTGCCTGAACCTTTTTATATCTTATTCTTAAGATTATGGTTCTGCTTTCTCAGAGTTGATCCTCATAAATGATTTTGGTTAGATGAAAACAGAGCAGTTTATGACACCATGCTACGAATTTGAGACACAGGTTGATAAAGATGCAATTCTATATTCAAGTATTTGGATTTGAAAATGGTGTAAAACAAAGAATGAGATCAGAATCTTAACTTATCAGAAGCATCATATACTACACTACTAGACAATGTTTGCAACTCTATTGTTTCCTACAGTTATGATGAGCTTCAAGTTTAATATTATGGCTGAGTCTTTTCACTTAACTCTTCCTTACTGTTACAACCCGACTCAGAAAGAAAGAAGTCATAGAAGATGAAGAAACAAACGTGAGTAAGGGATTGAAGTATGTTTTAACACACTCTTACTTGTCCACAATCTGCTGAACGATTTGCTTGCGAGTCCTCAATGCAACTGGCTCTCGACTCTCAGAAAGTGCAAGAACGTCTTCACGTATGCTGTGGTGAAAGGCTTTGCGGTTAGACAAATCGGAATTGCAGACGTGAATACTTGGCAAGAAACTCGGGTATCAAAAGAACAGTCTAGAATGGATAACCCACGGCAAAGAAAAGAGGCTTCTTATCACCAATTTCAGATCATTGATAGACAATTCCTCAGACCATGGCGAGAGTATCAGCGGGCGGAAGACATTGGTTACCGTCATGACAAAGGCAGAATTTAAAAGATATGAATCGACTTTTCATCTCCTGCCGTTACAAGATTGAAATACGATTCGAATTCCCAATCGATTGGAAAGAAAAGAAAAAACGTTGGGACAAAGGGTGTAAAGTTTTATTAATATAATTTAATGTTATATTATTATTTTGGTTAGATTATAGTTAAATATATTCAAAGTGACATTATTGTATTATAGACCCTTTTATAATAGTGCCACTTTGCAATATTTAATTGTGATTCAAATCAAAGTAATAATATAATATTAAATGATATTACTTTTTTTTTTTAAAAGGTAAGAATTTTATTATTTAATTTAATAATCTTGTATTATTATTATTATTTTAGCTCATGTAACTTTCCACTTTGAACTTTTATTGTCAAGCTTTAACAACCTTGCCATGGCGTCTTTTGATCAAACCTGATATTCCTGATAACTAGGTCACATGATCGTCCCATTTCCGGATGACCTCTTTTCGTAATGCTTCCCCTCCTCCTCAAGTCTTTATCCTGCAACCTTCAAAAACAATCATTCTTGCCAACAACATCAATTTCATAATTCATAATAATATCGTTAGGAATTTTCATCATAAATAATAATTGTTTGAACAATGGTTAAAAACTATATTCTTTTCACATGAACACAACGGCAATAAACTATATTCATTTCACATGAAAACAACGGCTATAAACTATATTCATTTCACATGAAATTTTATTCTGGTTCAACGGCTATTTTTAACTAAAGAGAAATTAGGGCAAAAATTGGGATGTAACAATCTGAAACCCTTATTTATATTTTTTTTTAGTTTTAGTTTAAAATATTTATTTTTTATATAATATTTAATCTTTAGTGATATATATATATATACACACACACACACACACACTTGAACAATTTACTTTTAAATTTTTAATGATTGTTTTTGCAATTTTTGAATTTTTTTCATAACCTTATCCAGATATGGCACCCATGCAGCATCCAAGGATATTGCATCTGTATCCAGTACCCAATGAGAGGCTGCGATTATACTAATAGGGAGGAAAGATACCAGGAATTCTGGTGATTATGCATTAGTGCAGCAATGTCAATATGAAATGATGTCAGTACAGTCAGATCACTGATGAAATGTAGCAACACAGAAAGAAAGCATTCCTTACAAGACAAACATTCGAAAGCACACCATTTTATAGAAGTTTTTTGAAGAAACAGATTTTCCAGGTAGCCATATATAAAGCCAACCACTTGAAGCGTATATAATACAAGTTTCTGGCTACCTGATTTGCATATTCTGTGATCTCAAATAAGATATTGTGAAAATAATGCAAAATACTCATTCAAGAACCATTTTACCCTGTATGGTAAAGTAATACAGCAATGTTGTTTACAGAACATCACTATACTCTCCAAAATTGTCCCATCCTCCCCGTGTTATGAAGATTATTGCTTGTAAAATTATAAGTTGTAAGTGATAATATACATTAATGTAGACGAAACACAATCCATGCTCAGAGCCACAATGTATCTGGTAGCTCCACAAGTAGATCAATCCGGCCTGCCTATATAGTAATGAGAAAGTCCCAGCATTTGTCCTAGTGTGTCCATGGAAACTTACATTGTATCACGTCAAGATTAGGACCCCAAGGCCGAAAAAGAAGAATGTCACTTGAGGGATGTTGAAATAAAATAATCCCCATCTCAGATCACCAAGATGATAGTACTCAAACAGTAGAGAAGGCCACCATTTAGAGCATGGTAATGGGAAGGTCCTAGATCCAAATCTTAGCCAGTGCATTGAAAGTTACAGGGGAACATTTTTACCAGAACGAGTAAAAACCAACAGGAACATGACAAGAAATGGTGTTTGAAAGGTTGTAATGAGCTGATTACAAGGTGATAATAATCAGTTATGGGCCCCATGTTCTTGGTCAGAGCTGGTGGTGTTTACTACATAATGGATTCAGAAGATGGAATTTTTGTCTGCTGGTCACAAATATAGAGTCATTTGTGGCATTCCTTATGGTGCTGGAGTTTAGCCTGGAGCTGCTAGGGGGAAACTTTTTGCTCAACAGTGAGTGGGGTTGGCTATCAGCCTATGGAAGGGATGATTATGTTCAAGGGTGGAGTTTTTTTGGGTTCTTGGATGCCTTTAGTCAGGCCTCAGATCACTCATGTGGAAGTATGAAATTTTTTTGGGTTCTTGGATGCCTTTACTCAGGCCTCAGATCACCCATGTGGAAGTTTGAAGGCGGAGAAATGCTCACAGGGGAGCTTCTTTCCTTCTGTATTTGTATCACCACCACATGGCATTTGAGGTGGTCAAGAAGAAAGATAAAATTAGTTCAGTGAAGTGGCAGTAAGGTGGATGTGAATCCAGTAGCTGTTTTCGTAGTTTGTCTCTGGTCAACACTCTAAGGTGTTAGCATCTGCAAGAATTTTTCTGGTTTTCTTTCTAGGGAGCCTGTTGGTGTTGGATCTTTTATTTGGATGCCAGTTCACACCATGTATAATCCAGGATTTTCTAATTTTTTTTTTTTTTCAATTCTGGGTGTGGTAGCATTAATAAAACAATCTGTATAATTAAATAGAGGAAACTGACCAATGGGCAATAACAGTAAAAGATGCTGAATTCTCTGTTCATGGGGATCAGCGGGTTGATCCCCATGAACATCCCAGTAAGGGGACCATTTGGAAGGGGCCAGAAGAAGGATGGTATAAGGTGAAGTTTGATGGGGTTTCCAGAGTTGGGAGTGTGGGGTGGGATGTGTCATCAAGGCAAGATTATTGCACCAAAATCTAAGTGCTTGGACCAGAGGGCAAACAATGAGGCTGAATTCCAGGTGGCTCTCATGGTTCCACAATGTGCCTGAGGAGAAAGTAAGAAACATATATCTTGAAGGTGATTCCCTTCTTGCTTGCACGTAGAGATTTGATGCTTGCGTCCATTAAAAAGGGCAAGTGTAGGATGGCAAGGACATCATGGAAATTTGTGAGCAAGTTTTGATGAGACAAAAGCTTTAATGAATAGGTATTGGAGGCATTGAGTGGTTCAACATTAACAGGTGTGGAATTCATGCCTATAGCTGTATGAAGGCCCAAGTTGCTTGCCATATATCACATGGAACCTCTGGGGAATTGGGCACAATGGATGATCCTGTAAGACTCACCAATAGCAAGAGGCAGATGGCATTCTTTGGAGCGGTGACAAAGAAAAGGATGCTCAGAGATTTTACGACTAGTCACTGGTTGGTGATTCATGTTGTTAAGATTGTTTTAAGGAAAGAATTTCTCAAGGCTAACCATAGATATAGAGTGAATTTTGACATCTCGGCTATGTTTGATTTCAGTCCTCAACACTGGCGAGCAAAAGTAAAAGGTGATGGCCCTGTGCAAGAAGCTAACATAGAGGAAATTCGTAGGAGAAATGGAGGATGTTCTGAACAATGTAGGGGATGGGATTGATATCCCTCTGCTAAGGGATTACTGTGTCAAATGTAGACATGGCCAAGGAATGGACAGGTTCCTGCTCATCTTCGCGAAGGACCCATCTGAACTGCCAAAATTCTGATCGGCTGCAGCAAAGGGCGTGTAATTCCTTAAGTCCATTTTGGAGCTGGCATCTGAGGAAGGCCTGGGGTGACTCCAGGCCTTCATCAAGGAGGAGAATTTGGAGGACACAGAAGAGGATGAATTGCAAATGATGGAGGAAGAGAAGGATGTTGATGAAGGTGTGGAGGAGTTGCTAGCAGCTCCAAACCATAGCGAATGTGGACCCAATTGCCCATAGAAGATGAGTAAGTAGCACCAGTTGGAGAAGACAGGTGAGATGTCAACCAGTCAGATTCTCCTTTTTTGCTGACTGAAATTTTGCTCTTTTGGTGGTCATAGTGGGATGCCCAGTGAAGCCATCATGGCTGGGATCTCTTTTTGGTTGTAAATGGTATAGTTGGCAGTTTCTGGTATACTTGGTGGTCATATTATACAATCACTAGTATGCCTTTTAATGTGTCATAGGAGTATCCAGAATGTTACTTTGTGATCAGTCAAGGCCAAACTCATATTAATGCTGAGTTGGCATAGACATGTAAATTTTATAAAGTTTTTTGCTATCAACATAATAGTGCAACCCCCTTAGACTGAGTTTTAGTGATCAAAACATAAATAAATAAAAGATGTTGAATGAAAATAAAAAAATGAATAAATATATGTTAAAGCTGAATTTTATGAAATTAGCTAGTTGTATTCTAATTGAAGAATGTATAGATATTTGAACAAATAAATACACTATGATTAATAAAATATTTAGTTAAACTTAAAATAGATGATGTTTTGAGATTTCTATCCTGCATCTTATAGGAATTAATTGTATAAAAATAAAATGACAATATCACAATCTATCAAATATTTTTACCATTAAAAAAATGTCTCTGCAGCCTAGTCAAAATGAAGGGGAAAAAAATCTAAATCGGTTCAATCTGAATTATAAAATGAAAGCACTTCGAATATTGAACATTATCCCCAAAAAACAAAAGTCAAGTTTCCTGATTACTCATGTCAATTCGCGTTCCTTCTAAGCACTGGAAAATAATGTAATGCCAATAAATCAAACACAAACCATTTGGCTTACAAGCTAAAAGCCACAATAAATCTCCATCTTCAAAACAAAGAAATAAAAGGAACATCAAAGTTTAATAAATTGGATAGATGAGAATATATTAATATAAACTAATGTAATGAACTTTCTCGATTTCTTTTTATTTTATTATTTTGATGATTACACTAAAGCTTGGTCTCCACGGGCAGGGAGAAAAATAATCGTGGCTATGGCTGATATTAACATGGATCTGAAACTTGGACATGATGTCATGCCCACCTTCTAAAATCCACCAATCAGTATTTCTATTGATACAAAGGTGTACACGCTCCTCTGTTATAGTTGCGTGGGTTATATTGTGCTTGTGTGGTAAACCAGGGTGATGCTGATCTGGGAAAATGTCTTATATTGATGATCATTTAATTCAGGTGTCAAGGATCCATCTACAGAATGTCAGGCAGTTCGTCTTTAAGTACTAATGTTGGGACACGCCCAGGTCAGCTGGAAGGATTTCATTGATGATCGGGCTTCAATTGCAAATGTCAATAAGATAGTGATAACTGATGGTTTTATAGGGTGATAACCCCGCAGTGCATCTGTTACACGCACTGTTGTATGCAATAGCAGCAGCGCAAAGCAACAGCTCAATCATACGCAACAGTCTTTCACAAAGCGGTCCAATACTGATCCGTTAACTGCAACTAGGCAATGAACAAGTTGGTGAATCAGAATCACACACAGATATCGCATCACGCCAAAGTCCAGTTATTGTTTAGCATGGCCTGCCTTACTTTTTCAATCTATCTCCACCCTTATACATCTGATGGCCCAATTTTACTCCAAATAGCATATTAATAAAAACAACAATCTCAAATATCAATTCCATTCCATTCAATTCAACTCGACAAGAAATGAAGAGAATATCTAGCAAATGCACCCTAAAAAGAAGAATAATTAAAAACCTCCGGCAATTAGCTAACAACCAAGACTCTGTAGCCGAACATCCAGTTTTATTTTATTTTTACAAATATACGAGCTCCAATTCTATTTTGTTGAAAACCTAAACGGCCCTCATCCCCAGAAATGCCACAAACCCAGTTTATCATATTTTCTTAACAGCTTAGCTCGGTCCATTAAAATGAGAACCGAGATCTTCACAGTACCAATTGCTCCAACTAGATTCTCAAAACACGGAATGAATTGCATTCAATTCAATTCTAGCTCAAACGAGAGCAGAACAGAGTAATAGATCTGGCAAAAGTAGTTAAATCAAATCAAATGAGAAAAGAAAAATGGAAAATGAAATCGAGACCTGGGTGACTTCGGCGGAGGTAACCCATATGATTACCACAACAGCAATAAGCATTAGCCCCCCTCTGTATTGCCACCGCCCTCCCATGCTGCCGGCAATATCTCCTCCTCGTCACTTATATATTTGCATTGGTCTCTGATTGCGCAGCTCCCTTATTATTATTCTTCCTGGGAATATGCAGGGGAAATTGTTAAGAGACGTTGTTGGGTCTCCTTCCCAACCAGAAAGGCCTGCAATGCTCCACTTCCTCTTAGATTTTCTTCTGCATCACGGGCAGTTGGTGTGCTTGACGTTTCTGTTAACTTTTCCGTCAAGCTCGCCCCGAGTTTTTAAATTAGCGTTTCCCTTTTGGCTCTTCTGTCGACCTCGTCGAGGACGCGCACTGAGTGCAATTTGGTGAAAAAAGTTAAAACCATTATTTCTATCCTCCCTTGTCTAATCTTACAAATTCAATCCAGCTTTTTCTTAAAGCAATATTTTCTGAATGGATGTTTGCTTGTTTTTAAATTGTTGAGTAAATCAATGTAATTTATGTAAATTTATTAATATTTATTGATTATTGATACAACAATAAAAGTGTGAAGTGGTGCTAATAATTATTTAGAGGTCTTGATGTGACAATAAGTGGGGACTTTAACATGAATCATTGCAGCAATCTTGTCCTCTCTATCAATATATTCAACATTGACTTTTGTTGTTTACTACGATTGGGGATATCATTGTGTAGATGGATTTATAGCAATGAGTAATTTAGAAATAGAGTAGAAAAGAAAGTGAAATGGAAAATTTGTGTGTGGTGAATTTGTAATTGTAAATATTTAATGTTGTATATAAAATAACAATTATAAATGTAGTTTTGAAATAGAAAAATTAAACTTATAAATTATTTGTATTAATATGTTCGTAATTTTGAGAATATTTTGTTATTATCTTTAGAATGGTTTGTTAACATTTATTATTTGTAGTAGTGGAGAAGGAAAAACTCACCATTCTTGGGTCAGATTAAAATCGCCAGGGATGAACCATCCCTCATTTCACCTCTCTTAACTAGCGGTCTGGTGAGCTAGGGGATAAAGACAAACAAATATGATGAGGAGATTGACAAACTAGAATACTAAATGCAAGAATTAACCATTAATTACTAATACAAACTCATATTTTAACTACAAAAACCAAAAGTGAAAACTAGAAAGATAAACAGTTGAACTTCGTGAGCTAAGTACCCAAGATGTACATGTAAGTCTGGTGTAGAGGCACAACACCCATACATCCCATATGGACAAAGTATAGAGGATGATACGAAATTAGAGAAAAATGATAGAAAAAGCCCTCCAAAGTGGTGCTCTACCTGGGTTTAATTTTAGTTTTGTATAATTTTTTAAGGGCAAAGAATGTGAAGAATTTAAAAGTTGTTATTCAGGAGAAGGGTGAGACTCCACCTTCTTCTAATAGTAAGCCTAATAGTAAAGCAGATTTTGATTTTCTAGTGATGTAGGGAGAGTCCAAAGTGAAAAAGAAGTCCTCTGCAACTAAGAAGATCTAGTCATTCCCTAAAAGGATTCTTTATGGTGAAGGGGGATACCACATCGAGGACAGTGATCGATATCTCTGCCTTAGGAGAAAACCCTTCTAAAAGAGCCATAGTTGATTTTGCTGATAAAGGTGAGAATATTGAGGATAAAGACAATGACAAAGACTCTCCTAAAAATATAAGGTCCCCTATGGTAAATGTGAAATCATGGCATGTGATGTTCAGTGGTGTCATGATACATATTTGATTGCATGATAATTAATTATTGTGTTGCCATTGATGTCAACTACTGACCTAGTGTTCATAGTATGTCACTGAGCATAAACATGGTGAACAAGGTACAATAGTTTTCAAAGGTAGTGATCCTTATGAGAGAATTGTGAGTGTCTCTTAAGGTCCATTGTATGGCCACTACTAATAAAGTGAAGAAAGATATGATCAAGTGACTTGACAGTGCAACTGCTAGAATAATTAGTGACAAGTGATAGGTGGTTTGATTGGTTTGTCATATCTACAATGAGTCAAGTAGAGCTATCACAAGATATAGTCAACAACACTATCCAAATGAGATAGTTAAAACCACAACTCACTAGTGTGATTGGTCTAAAGAATATGTGATTGGTGCAATCATCCTAAAATGGGTTGCTAGACTAGAAGCCCCATTTTCTCTAAATCATGACCTTCCCCTCAATAATGCTAACCCAATTATCGACATAATTCATCAAAATCAATGGAACCCCTAATCAAATATTAACTTGTCATTAATCATCTTCGCCTATTTAATTAAATCAAAATAATTAAATACACTTGTCTAAAGTAATTAATTAAAAGGAATTAATAAATCCTCTAAAATACATATCATGAAAAAGGGGACTAGTAGACAAAGTGTTTGTGAATAAACCAATAAGGTTGACAAACATGAATCACCTCACATGGACCACACAAGGATGAATCCTAATCACTCTTTAACTTTGAATCTATACCACACATTTCCTCTTCAATTCTATAAAAGGAATGGACTTGAAGCTCGAATAGCCCATTCATTTTTATTCATATTAATATGCTATCAAAATGAGTCATTCACTTTGCATCTTAGGGCTATTTTGTAGAATTCATGGTTTAATTGAATAATTTCATCTTGTAATTAGCTCACATCTCATTTTCATGTGGAATTGATAACCTAGATTTTGCTCTCTCATGTTAGAATTGCATTATTATTTACTTGAATCTCATTCTAAGCTTGTATTATCATTGATTAGGATCTAAATTTGAGGGCAACTTAGACATCTTAATCATACTCTTCTTAGATAACAATTCTTGGAAAATATTACCAATCTTATGACATATGTAGCTTGTCATACCTATATTATTCTATGGTCTAGTGTTGTTCCTATAACTTGTCCTTAGCTTGTAGTGGAATGCAAGATGACCAACATTTCCATAGGTAGAACAAACCTATGTTTTACACTTGTTGTTTCCAGTATATCTCCTTGTCTTTGGAGATGACTAATTTGATTGAGATTTTGATCTATAGTCCTTGGATTTATGACCGTACATGTTACAATGGTAATAGTAACCCTATATTCTTTCCTCATTTACAAGATCCCTACACTCATGTGCATTGTGTCCATGCTAATGACATATATTACATTAGCATATGTAGGCATGTTGAATACCATACACTATTTGATAGGTGCCATCAAATATTTGACGTGTGTCCTAATTTACCGCAACAATAACAATAAGGTTTGGTGGATGACATACCTCTCTTTGGTGTCTTCTTTTCCTTTATAGGGTTAAGGTCTTTTGTTCTTGAAGACTCTCCTTTCTCCATTGTACCGATTCCTTCATATCCTAGACCAATTGAGCTTATGGTCTTCCTTTGAGCTTTGATTTTCTCTTCCAACTTCTTGGTACTTTCATTAAACTTTACTAGTCTTTCATTCTCTTCTATAGTTTCCTTTAGTTCATCCCTAATTAATGAACTTGCTCTTCTTCATATAGAACTTCTAACTACTTTGATTTGTCATGACAATGTTCCTGTAAAATATTGTTCTCTTGTCTCATATACTGATTTTCTTCCATCGTAGTTATTTATTCTTCATAGACTTGATCTCTCGCAAGGATAAAATTTCCTTTCTCACCATGTTCTCCACTCACTCTTACTGCTACCAATTCTTGTTCTTTTTTCATTATTTTGATCTTTTGGGTATGCTTCTCATTATCAGTGATGAGTTCGATATTCCTTCCTCAAATTCTTCCGATTCACTTTTCTCTTCTAGTTTCTCTATCATCTCTTGAGTTTCATCTAACTTTTTCACTAGCTTTTTTCTCTTAGCTACAAATTCTCTCAACTTATCTTTCAAGTATTTAATAGTATCTAGGGCATCTTTGAGTTGTCTCTAAAGTCCAGTGGTTGCCATTTGATCTTTCCTTCAAGAGATCAAACTTGACACTTCTAGGGACTATGCTATGATACTAATTTTTGGTTTTAGTTGGTACTAAGAGGGGAGTGAATCAACAATACACAATTTTCTATCAGTTATAACAACAACCTTATTCCCAAACCTTGTTGCTAGTCCTTTACTGAGTAAAACAATAATCAATGCAATATAGTAGAACCATAAAAGATCGCATGAAAATGCATACATCAATGACATAGGTATTTTTATGTGGAAACCCTTGCTATGAAGGTGAGAACCATAGTGGAAGTAATATACCCACTAGCCTTTCCTTGCAAGTAAAAGGGTGTCCTACTAAAGGCTTACATTTGTTCCTTTTGAGAGCTCATCTTGTTAAGAATCAACATAATTTGTTAGGATTACAGCATCTTGTCAAGGATACCTCATTAGAGGATTTTAATCCCTTTCTAAGAGATACTTTGTTAGAGGATTTCAAAGATTTGTTACAAGTCTACTATGTTAGAGGCTTACAATAGTTGCAATGGTAAGAAATAAAACTAAAGGTTAGATATAAGAATGTGGCACACATTGCCTTATAGATCAAATGTGATACCCCACAAAGATACTATAATCTTCTTCCTTTTTTTGTGGCTTTACTCAGCGAGAAATCTCTATTCACTTCCTCTTTTACATGCTTGAGTATTAGTGTGTTATTATCTTATAGTTTTTTTCTATTCTCACCTATCTCCCACAAATCTCTGTGCATAAATTGGCAACAATAAATTCACAATAAAGTTTGAGTGTCCTTAAATACATTCATCTAATCTAGGTGATGAAACCCTAAATTATCCCTCTCAAATCATGTTAGAGTAATAAGATATTGCCCTATTAATTAAATTATTTTGATTTAATAATTAAGTCACTTATTATCTCTAGTTTACTTAAGCTAAGCTTTAGGCATATAATAATTAATTCTTTTGTTAATTATTAAGATGCAACCTAGGTTTTACCCGGTTAGGGTTTTGATCTCCTTTTATAAGGTTTGATCTCTTTGTAATTTTATTCATTCACTTTTGATTATAGAAATCTTTCTTTTTGCTCATCAAGAATGTCTCATCTATGGATCAAGCAATTCCAACCTCCATAGCTTTTGCTTCTCTCTTTCTTTGTGACAGGTGTTTACATGCAGGTGATTCTTGGGAGCTATGGGGTTGATCTTTCATCAACTTCAACATGGTATCAGAGCTCTAGATCTTGATGCCCGTGTTCTATTTATAAGAAGTTTGGCTTTGCTTTCAGATCTATGTTTTTTCTTTCTGAGTTTTTCATTTTTCAAAGTTATTTTGTATTGAATATGGGGGTCATTGATTTTTTGGTCACTTTGAGCCCAAACGGACATCATTGTTGATCTTAGAGTGCCCAAAAACCCCTATTTTTATATAAAATTTGTCCAAACTGGACACAATTGAAATTTGAGGCTAAAAAATATTGCTCCTAGATTGGGCATATTTCTCGAGGTAATATTTTTGGCACATTTCCTGAGGTGGAAATTTTATGATTTTGGCACATAAATTGATATTTTTTGTTCAAAATTTGATATTTTGGTACGTTTCCTGATTTGGTATTTTTTGTACAAAAAGCAAGATTTTTTGTCATGCAAATCAAGAATTTTTGGGCACACAAAGGGGTGTTTGAAGAATTTTTTTTTTAGATTTTGTCCAGTTGATTTTTTGTCCTAAAACTTTTCCATAAAGTTCTAAAGTCTTCTTCATCAGTCTAGCTTCCTACTCTGACTCTTCTCCAGTTAAAAAGGTGTCCCTACGAACTGCAAATGCGATATAGGGTCTACTCCTCTTGCTCCTTTAACACCTTTCCACAAGCCTCTCACTCTTTTTTCTCAGATCAATCTCCTCAAAACTTCTGCTAGAATAATAAATAGGAAAGGAGATAATGGGTCTCATTGCCATATACCTTTTTCTAACTCAAAAAAACCTTGGGGGCTTCCATTTACCATAACAAAGAATCTTATTGAACTTAGACATCCTTTAAGCCACTTTATCCATTCCTCACTAAAAATGAACTTTTCTAAACTTTTAACAAAAAATCTCTATTTACCTCATCATAGGCTCTTCTTATATCTAGTTTCACCATCATTTTGTCGAGTTTCTTTATTCTTATAGAATGGATCATTTCATGGGCTATAAATACTCCTTCTAAAATAGATCTTCCTAGTGCAAATCCACTCTATTCTTCTGAAATGACATCATTTAGAACTAACTTTATCCTATTAGCAAACACCTTTGAGATGATTTTATACAGGATATTGCACAAAGAGTTTGGTCTAAAATCATCAAAAGACCTACACTCTTCTTTTTTTGGAACTGAAGCAATGAAAGTATTGTTTAAATCTTTTAAAACAAAAACCCCTGTTCTAGATTCCTTAGCCATCTCCCACACTTCATCCTCTATGTATTCCCACATGAATATGAAAAAACTCCATGTGAAATCATTTGGCCCCAGAATTTTATCTTTTTCTAATCCCCATAGAGCTCGTTTAACCTCCTCTCTAGTAATTCCAACACTTAGCATCAAATTTTGCCTTTCTGTCACACATTTTGGAATGCACTCTAGCACTTCATCTTCTAAAGCCTCCCCTTCAGCTTCCAACTTCCCTCTTTCTTTGAAAAAGTCTACGACTTCTATCTTAATCATCTTTGGGTCATTTATCACTACTCCTTCTGCATTTTTTATGGAGAAGATCTTGTTATGAGCTCTTGTAATTTTAACTGAGTTGTGAAAAAACTTTGTGTTCCTATCACCCTCTTTCAACCATGTTTCTCTTGATTTTTGCCTCAAAAAAACTTATTCTCTTAGAAAGATTTCTTCATATTCCTTTTTCAGCTTCTTTTCTTCTTGGAAAACCATCTCATTCATCCCCTGTTGAATAATTCCTTCATTCAAATTTTTTAAAGATTCTTCCAACTCTCCTTTTCTCTTAAAAATATTTTGGAGAGACTCCATATTCTAGACCTTCAATTTTCCTTTTATATGTTGTAGCTTCTTAAATATTCTAAAGGCTTTGTTTCCTTCCCATTCGAGGACCTCTTTAAAACCTTCCACTCTTAGCCATATTGCCTCAAATCTGAAAGGGCGTCAATTGGGGGCACACTCTTCCTGAATTCTCAAACTAATTGGAAAGTGGCCTGAACCATAGATTGGTAAAATTTCATCTTCAACCATCCAATCCACCACAGTCCAGTCTCCCCCTAAAAGGAACTTGTCCAAGTTTTCTTCTATATTAAAAAACCTTGGATGCCCATTATTCCATGTGGATTCCCCATGCTTAAAGGGAATATCAATTAGACCATTCTCAATTACACAGGTTGAAAAGTCCTCCTATTTGGTCATTTTCCATTCGATAATGTAATTTCATCTTGCAGAATTTCTAACATTTCTATTAAAGTTTTCCATAATTCTCTTTTCTCTTGATTTTGGACTGGTCCATATACATTAAGAACATTAAATTCATATCCTAATTATTTTGAAGTTCCCTTAGTCCATTGCCAATTCTTTTCCTTCTGCTTTATAGTCCCAACCACTATATCCAGATTCCATAAGACACTTATCCCTCCAGAAGCTCCATTTGCTACAACCCAATCACTATGCCATCCACCAAACTTCCTCTTTACACCTTTAGCATCCTCAACCTTTATCTTTGTTTCTTGCACTAGGACCACATCTGGTTTTGCTTGATCAAGGCCTCTCTTGATCGAGTGCATCTTGTTAGGGACATTACAACCCTAGACATTCCATGAAAGGATCTTCATCCTTTCCAGGAGGGGTTTTCCCCCCTTCCCGATTTCAATTTACCTTGTCCTCTCACACTTCCTACAATTTGGATCAACACATTTAGTGTTCTTCTTTTCCCTTTTGGCTTTCCCCTATTTGGGCTTTATGCTTTTAACTTTATGTCTCTCCAATGGTTCTTTTTTCTTTGAGAGCCATATTCTCCTCCAACCCAAAATAATCTTCTTCCACTTCAGCCCCCTTATCCATATCTTCCTCATTCGAGCTTTCCTCCAAGCTTGAATCCCTGGAGCCTCCTTTTAGCTTTTGAATTGGAGAGATTTCAATGTCTTAAAAAAATTCCTCCATCCCTCTCTCTTCTTCCCCTTCTGAAATTTTCGTATACCCCTCATCCTCCTCCCACCCTTTTGCATTCCCCCAATCTTTCATCCTCTTCTGCTATCCTTTCCACATTTCTTTCTGTCATTTGCAATTCTTCTCGGTCCTTGAAAAATCTCTATTCTTCCCTTACTAGAAAAATACCCTCACCCACCACACCCTCCTCTTTCCCTAGCCTTTGCCCTTCCCCAAATCCAACAATTTCTTTTAAACCATTACTTAGCCGAGCCTCATCCCCTGCCTTTTCCTGCTAAAGTTCTTGTTGTGAGAAACTACCCTTATCCACCCCAAGACCCATCCCCTATTCAACCTCCATTATTTCAAATACCCCTTTCTCACAGCCTTGACAATTATTTTCTTTAGTTTTATGCATCATTGTATTTTCCACCTTTGCATTAGCTTTTTTCAAAAAAATTGCAAACTCTCCCTTCTCCCCTTCCTTTATTCGAGCTATTTGTAACACCTTATCGAATAACCTTTCCTAATATTTACCTTTGTGTCATCCTTCTTGCTTACAAATTTTTGAATCATATTCCTCACATAAACAATGCTCACACACCATCAAACCCTCTTCCAACGACACTAGTGGTCTCCGTACTACCCGCTAACTAAAGATTTTGACCACTTCAGGTAACGGGTGGCCATCATTCCACATTATGCATATTCTTTGAAACATTTGAAGGGTTTCTTTATCGACCATTTTTGCAACCTTAATAAATGTTCCCAACTTTTTTTCAATCACTTTATAGAAGTGTTCTAGCCAGTATTCCCGAGGCAGGTTTCTCAACCCCACCCATAGAGGGTGTGGTGCCTACCCCTAGTTAACTTTTTCAATTTTATTGCTGAACTCTTTTAGGCTAGTTTATGTGTATGCTTGATGAATAGTAGTATTATTTTCTAGATTATTGGATATTATTTTCATACTAAGTTGATTATATGATGAGAGTACTTTGGTACTAGTTACTTCATGTATGCATGATTATACCTTGATGATGATTGTTTACAGTGATTTCAGTTATTTGATGATGTTAGTTAGATGGATTATTTATGCATGTTTTCTATGGATACTTACCCCATACTACATGTGTATGGTGTGCATGTATGTTTTCTTTATGTATGACATTTTAGATGTGGTTAAGGAAGGGAGTCATAGTCACTTGTTAGTCGGGATCTACATGATGCACCACTTCTTGCCATTGCATATTTAGTTTAGAATATATGTGTTTGTACATGCGTGGATTTTATACAGATTGCAGGTACCGAGTATCAACTTCCTTGAATTGTGAGGATGAGTGTACCCTATGGCAATATCTCAATGGTAAGAGGGGAGATAAATTTTTGTGTCCAAATCCTAACCTTTAAACCAATTGTCCTAGAAAAACTAGGACAAGTATCTGAGATGATTACCCTTCCAAATTCGTCATATGACATAAATTTGTGATTATAACCCTTGTGTTTGATTTTGTATGTGGTATTTTATGATGGGTTTTCATATTTCGTCTTGTAGGTCTTTGGTAATTTTTTTGTTAATTAAGTCAAATTAAAAGATTAATTAATGATTTAATTCAATGGAAAATTATTAAGATAATTTTAATATTTAATTAAATTTAATTAATTGAGAAATTAATTAAATAAAAAGAATTAAATTTAAAGAGAAAATTATAGTTCTAATTTGAGAGTGTAATAATATTTATTTAATTTAATAAAAATATATTTAGGAGATCATTTTTAAATAAATGCTAAATATTATTATTGTTTAAGTTAATAAATATTTTATAAAAAAATGTTTTGAAAATTAATTAAAGAGAGAAAGAGAAATTAATATATTAAAGATATTTTAAATTGCATAAAGTATGCATGAATATTCGAAAAAATAAATAAAGAGTTAAAAAATTGTGATCAGTAGTTCCCTCGCGTGATCGCACAATCAATGCCCCGAATTCAGGGGAGAACTCCATATCAGAGATTGGGAGTTCATTTTGTAGGGACCGAGATTTTTGGAGAAGGGATTTTTCAGAGAGAAGGTTTTGAGAGAAGAGAATTCTCTCACAATCTTCGGGTGGTTACATATTAGCATTAGAACCAGGTAGAGCCTCGCATTTTATTCACCCAATGAATTATGTTTCTTTGAAATTCCTGTCTACTCGTGATTGTTGAATTGCTTTTCCAAATTTTGTTTGTGGTGAATCTTTCAATATTTCATTTTGAATTTACTGGTATTCATATCGAATTCTTTTGTATATGAGGATTGAAAATTAGGAAACCCTCGTCTATGAACTAAATTGTCATTATTTTAATCAGAATTAGTTTTGAAAAGAAATCAATTTTAGATCGAAAATTTGACTTGTTTATATGGGTTTCCTTATCAAACTAAATTTGCAATGTTTATATATATATATATATATATATATATAATGTATAAAAAAAATTTATTGCTAGCGTCGGCAATCCCTCATCATTAGGGAAAGTCTGGCCTTCTACAAGGAATGGCCTCATATGGAAGCTAGTATCAACTTCCTTCTCCATTGGCGGAAGATCATAGTGGATGAGAACAAGGAATGGATCATCAATTACCTCCATATGTTCAACTGGGTGTGGTATTTGATGATCTTAATGCCCTGGTTTTCAACACTTTTTAGCACTCTTAACTCTGAAAAGATGAGCAGGGCTAAGGTTAGCTTCGAATTCCCTCCCAATTTCATCACGGATAACTCAAATGATTTTGCTGAGGTGATTATGGTAACATGGAAGAAGTAGGTTATGATATGGGTCTGCAAATTTTGAGGCTAGCTAAAAGGTTTGGGTAAATTTGTATTTAGGTTTTTAGGGTAGTATATTGCAAGGCCTTAGTATATTGGCTTAGCTTCTTGTTACTATCAAAGAGTGCTAGAGATTTTGAGTAATCTGTGGAAAGCTCCCACCTATTGTGATTCCAGACTTTTATATAAATTTCTATATTATGTTTATATTATTTGTATTTGTCATATGGTGTTCTTCTGGGTGTTTCAATTTCATGCTTTGAGATTAACCAATCATAGGATATTTTGCACAGTAACCATATAAGGTATGAGAATTTATAAACTAAGCACTGTTCTATTTGTTTATGTTTTGATTTGATTACCTTAGTTTGAAGTTATAATTCCTCTAGTTTTGGTGGATAATTGGAATGTCTGGCTTGCTTACTATGGTTTGCTAACGATGTGATTTCGGGATATCTATTGTTAGCATAATTCACGGCTCGGTATAGATTCAGATTGCTCTGGTTTCCTGAGGTTAAACCTTGAAATCAAGGCTTATTATGGTAGGGATTCTCAATTTTGTTCTTTGTTATGGCTTTTTGATATGGTTTTTATGTTGCATGATTACCTTAAGATTATATGGCTATGCTCCTAGATGTCAGAGTTTGATCAAGGATACCTGTATTTAGGTTTATCATTTATTCAGTTACTGTATGCAAATTTTCATTGGTGAATTCAGATCTAGCATTTTAGATAATGAATTTGCATATTGGGTATTCCACGTGCTACTTTGTTTCTGATAAAGGTAAATTGAATCTATCTGGGCTATTATTAAGCTTATTACTAGTTTCATATCGAATGGAGGCTTATGCTCTTTTGTTTTTCTATGAAGTAAGGTTTAATTATGTATTATTTCGCATTTTAATTTTTCTCTTGAGGCTTTGATTTAGGTCTGCTCTCAATTGGCATGATCTATCGGTAATGTAGATCAAGTAATTCCATTGGCTTCCTTCTTGTGTTTGAGACAGTGTATGCAAGGTTTAGTTGGGTTTTTTCCTTATAGATGGAACTAATGCGATAAACTAGAATTAATTTTATCTTTTATAGATTTTGACTAAGGATTATCCAACTTTGTAAGTGTTTTAAGATGTATTGGAGAAAGAATGTTCAAACACATGTATATTCGTTCGATTCTGGACTCGACATTGGCTTCTTAGTCTGTGAAATGGCAAAAGATCTATATTTTCAAAGTTTATACATCATGGGTAATGCCCATGTATATTTGAATATTTTTATGTAATTCTGATTGGACTGGGGTATGCCCCTTTTAATTTGTAATAATATAGGACGAATGTCTTGGGAAAGACTGGAGGTTTTCTTCTCCGTTCTTTCCTACCAGTGCCTGTTTGAATGGAGTAATGCTATGTAACTTTAATTTTTGATTTAATAAAATTACTCAAGGCCTCAACCATTTACCAATTTTATATATATATATATATTTGGAGAGGAGGTGGGGCCACCAAATCTCGCTACCTCCCCTTTATTTCTGCTTGCGATGTCTGTGTGTGCATAGATGTACTACTGCATGTAGCAGTCCATTTGTGGCCGCACGATAGCCTTTAATGGTCGGTCGGTAGGCCTAAACCGCTACACACTATGTGTTTGTTTTTAAATTGATTTTTTATTAATTAATTTTTTTATTAAATTTAATTATTATTTATTAATAATTTTATTAATAAACTTTGTTAATTATTAATTAATTAATGATTAATATATTATTAATATAGGTTTTGGTTTTTAATAATTATTAATTAATTAAATTAGTTTTAGTTTAATTAAGTTTAGTTAATAATATATATTATTTAATAAAGCTTTAAATTTATTTACATTATTATTATTATTAATGATTTTGATTTATAATAAAATGGTAATTATTTTATTAGATAATCAATAATTATTATTTTATTAGATAATCAATAATTATTATTTTAATAATTTAATAAATAATTATCTTTAAGTTATTTTAGGATATTTAATTATAATCCTTGTAATCTCATGAGATAAGGGCAATTGTACTTTATGGTCAAAAATGGGAAATGGGTTAAGTGGTAAGGGTAAAAATATAAATCTTATATATTCGAAAACTTACATTGAAACGAAAATTTAAATCTTACTATTAACTCAAACTATGTGTTTTCAAAATCAAACCAAATTGTGAAATGTGGTCTTATATCTTGGGGTTTGGGTTGACTAGAGTATTGACTAGTCTTAGGATGGTTACCAAAGGCTCGGGAGTTCGATGTTTGTGATGTCATGATGATAAATTGATGTTTGATCTTTTAAACTCAACCATGGTAATGTGTCTAGTATGCTCTATGATGATTTTGGATCTATTGTTCGTTATTGCTTTCAGTGTTCTTGTGTGAAATTGAGATGAATAGTATGACTTATTTGACTTAACCTTTAAGTCTTCAATCAATTATTTTTGGGATGCTTCCCAGTTTTCTTGTAAAGGACTGAAGTGTTATTGTGAATTATTTTTTGACGTTTTCCAGTCACTTATATAGGGTTGAGGTGGAAATTGTGATTCTTTGATTTGTACTTTTATGAGCCTAGGGTAGGTAATATGTATGTTATGTTAGGAAGTGGCTTGCAATGGAGGCTAAGGTCCTAAAGAGGCTGATGGGTAACCAATTTTAAGTAGTTAATAAGTGAAAACACTATACTAAACGAGAGCAAAATGAACCTAATAAGAGTCTTGTCTTTCCTTGCCCATGGCTGGAGTGCTAGTACAAACCAGGATGGGAGTAGAGGGGATGCTTGGTTGAGACCATGCATCGTTAGTATGTCGTGTTAGTATGAAAGGATACTAGTGCCACATAGAGCCACTAGGGGGTTGGAGGATTAAAAGACTAATCGAGTAACCCTAGAGTTGGTTTGTGCAATGACACTTGCCCATTAGCAGTATAGATTTTGTATGTGTCTTTGTTTGCCTTTGGGTTTAGATGTCGACTTATCTTGGAACTTTTGAGTTAGATTACTTTTAGGGTTTTCCTTGACCTAGATATTACTTTTGATTTTTGGGATTGTTATTTTGTGTGGGACTTGAGACTATCTCCTCAGCGCAATGGGAGTGAACCTTTTTGGGTTACCACGAGGTTGGGTGGTAGTGCTTTTTAATTTTACCATTGAGATCTGTCTATAGATGTCATGGTTGGAGTTCCTTATTCTGCATTTCCTTTCATTCAATCTTTGTATATTTTGATGGATGGTTATACCTATATGATGGATGATTTTACTTATTGTATTGTACTTTGTTTAATGGATCCGAAAAGGATGATGTAATCTATTTTATAAATGTATATTCTTTCAGGCTTACATACCTTGTGACATGTACAGTGGATGATTGTGCATTCCAAATTTATTGCCATGTGGCATTCAGAACAAATGTATATAATTTAAATGGATTGGACTTGTAGTTATTCTTTCATGTGGATGTGTTATTTATTGGACTCAGTATTATTTAAATTTAAATGTGATTCAATGTCTTGGGATCCTTAAGGAATGTAATCTATTATGTTTTCTTATGTATGATTGTATGTTATTGCTTCTGTTACTTAATGATTGTTGTACATGTTATTCTTTAAAAAAAAAAATGTTTGGCAAACTTAGTAAAACTTTAGGTTAGTTCTTTTGGATCCCTTGGTGGGGTGTTACAGAGGGAATTCCTTTATTATTTCCTTTGTAGGATCAAAGTTTGGGACCCATTTTTTCATATAAAACCCAAACTTGTCAAGAAAATATGGTCTACTATTCAGAATCCAATCTCTATCTTAAGCTATTTCAACAATAACCATGTAGACACCATTTTCTAGAGTTTTGAAATCTTTCATCTTTCCCCACTTCTCATCAAACCATGTTTTTATCTTGCCTATTATAGGCCATGGTCCTCCCCATTTCAAGAAAAAACCATTTCTTTCTAACAAATCTTTCTTCTCCTTCAAAGGACCCATATCTAGCATCACTCTTTCAATTGTGCACCTTGTCATTTGTTGATCTGCTATCATCTATTTTTCTTGGTTTTCCACAATATGTGGTTTTCTAAGTCTCTTAGCAATGTTTTCAAAAACCATCTTTTTCCTAGATTGATTGATGTGAATCTTTGTATTGGATGACTTTTCTGACCCCTAAAACTAAGTCCTCTTTCTTTTTGCCACTTTCCCCCATTTTGTTGTCCTGCTCATTTCCATTGAAAACTTCCTTGAAAGTTTTAGCTCTCATTCTACCATCTCCCATTTCTGTTTCCCCTGTAGTTTAGGCTTTCATGCCTCCTGAATGACTCTAGGCTTCCCCTGGTTTGACCATTTCTTCCATGATTTTTGAAACCCTCTGCAAACCTATTTGAGAAACTAGTTCTCCATCGCTCTGCCATTTCTTCCATGATTTATAAAGAATAATTTATAAGTTAAATTTTAAAAAGAAACTAAATCATAAATTTTTATTACATTTATTAGTCCCACCTATATAGGTGGAGACTTATGTTTTCACCTTGTTTTGGACCATTAGTTTGAGTGAATTAAAAAAAATTAAGTTACATTTGTAATGTTTTGTAATTTGTTGTTTATTCTTTAAATTTTATAAAGACTTTTTTTATTTCTTATTGGCTGGTGATATTTTTGTTAGTGGTCTTTTTCATTTTTCCTTTTTGAAAAATGAAAATATTTGTACATCATAAATTTTTAAGATAATTAAATTAATATTAAAGGCTGATTATTTTTCATCTCCGTGAAAAAACAAATGAGCTTGCCTTGCCTTCAACATGAATATATCTGCCTCAGAACTCTCTGGAACGAAGTACCAAAGCAAGCCAACACTCCATTTGACACGTGCAAGGGATACATCGGTAGCAAGGAAATCTCTGCTTACCGTGAAATGATTAAAATCATTGAAATTTGGAATCATAATGCCTTTCCCTTAAAAACCTCCATTTTTATTTATCATAAGTGAATTTTGTGTCTAAAGGCTGAACAATAGTACTCTCTTTATTCAAATCCAAGGTGAAAAATGTCCTCAAAGATTTCATTTTGTGGACCCAGTGTTGAATTGGCACCTAAATTGACTAGCAAATCATCCACTCTATTCGCTTCCTGAAATGAATGTGAAACCTTAAAATCATTGAAAACCATAAGCAATTCCTTGATTTGTTGTATACTTTGATCTAGGTGTCATGCCTCCATCTTTCCTCTCTTTATGCCATTTATAATGATCTCTAAATCACCTTCTAGATGTATTTGTTTACAACCAATTCTTGTTGCTAAGTCCAAAGCCTCCCTGGCTATCGAACATTTTGCAGTATTATTTGTTCCATCCTACAAATGTTTGGCTGCAAATGTGGGTATGTTTCCCTTATGGTCTCTTGCCATGCACCCACACCCTGAAACACCTGGGTTTCCCCTAGCTACCCCGTCAAAGTTAATTTTAATCCAACCATCCTCTAGAGGTATCCATAATGCCTTCTCCCTATTAGAAGTTGGATTAACCCCAACATGCTCATGAACAGGCCTGTAAAAATTAATATATTGATATTATATGCTTAAATGCTATATTTTTTGGGGGGGAAATTTCCAGTAAGTGAGAATTTTGGCAAGTTTAACTCTTTTATCTTTACTATAATATATTTTACAAATTTCAAACTATGATTATATCCACCTATGATTTTTTTAGATAAACTATAATATCCACCATTTAATATAGTTAACAATTTTATTTTTTAAATTAAATAATAAAAAATTTTAATAAGTGGAAAATAATTTTCCATACCCTTTAACTTGAGAATGAATGATGATAGTTTAAAAGAAAAGTAAAATAGAATGACCTCCATGGTTCATACTTCTATTTATTCAAATTTATAAGTATCCTAATGCATTTGTTAATCTTACATTCACCCATTCTAATACATTTTAGTTCTCCGTTGTTTCACTTACAAATACATAAGAACCACCAACTAGTACCAAACAATCATTAGTCCCTAGATTATTTATAGAATTTTGATGAGCTAGAATGTAAAATTATAATAATAACATTGTAAATAGTTAGTATATTTAGTAGAGATTTTATGTCTTGTTATTTTTACAATGAGAAGTTAGTTTCCAATTTTGAGCCAACTCATACCATACAATAGCCGAGTTTTTATATGTTTTATCAAATCATATTTAGCAAGACCTTCACAAGTTTTGATCCCCTTTTCAACTCATTAAAATAGAATAATAATACCAAAGGTAGAATTAATTCATATAAAATAACCAATAAATCTTATAAACTTTTATAACATAAAATTATCAACATAATACCAAACTTTGAGAATTAAAATAGGTTTCATTTCAACGTAGTTTTAACCAACAAGCACAAATATCCATTATAGAAGAAAGTCTCATAATGATTAAATAGAGAAACCTTAAGTTGTCTTATCTTTCAACGAAAATCTATCCATTTGAACACTATGTGACTTTGACACACAATGTTGATGTTTACATGTAATAACAACCTGAAAAAGGAGTCAAACTTATAAGGATATCAGACCGAAAGTTTCAAAGTAAAAAACATATTGTCTAGTACTATATATGTTTAGTAAAATGATCAACAATATAAAATATAAAAACATTTTGCACTCTTTTCTTATGCATCATGCAAGATGTTGGAGGATTGGAAATCAAAAGACAAACTTGTACTTAACATTATAATATTGAATAGAAATCGATGTGAGAGATGTAGGTTCTTGAAGAAAATGTGAAACAAGGAAGTGGCAACATGTTCTATGAGTTTCTTTTACATGTAGTGAAGGTAAGAAACACATGTACTATGTAGATGATAGTGTGAAATAATGTGGGAGTTGTAAATATTGTAGAGTTAGTTAAAAAAATTATGAATTGTTGGAAGTATTTAATGGGAAAAAAGACATTGAGAGGGGTGGGGGGTGTGAATCTGGAACTCAAACTTTTGCTTGCAAAAACAAATTACTGATTTCACACCTAATTCATATCATATTTTAGATCTAATATCAAAAATGTAATACTGAAATAAAATCAAAGCATAAAATCCATGAAAAGTTTCAACACTAACACAAATAATTTTGGTGACCCATAAACACTTAAATGTGAAGGTAAAATTGGGGTGGGGATGAAACCCACAAACCTTCACTATTGCAATAATAAAGTTAACCTGTTAGGGTTACAATTTTGATCATAACAAATGATCTACCTAGTGAAGGGTCTATCCTATTAAAAGCATTTAAGACTATTAGGCCTTGCCCTGTTAAAGGATTTTACACTTACAATTAAGTAAGGATTGTTAGGAGATTTGAAAAAGTCTATTAGAACCACTCAGTTAAAAGATTTTCCTTGACTCAATATGTTAAAACTAATCCAATACTTGACCCTCAGTTTTCTCTGAAAGCTGATTTCAGATCTCCTCTGTTCAATGTCTCAATACGATCTCTTAATCTAATATCTATGTTCTGTCCTTCACTACTTAGGTCACTTTGTCTGACCTTTCAGATTAGGCCTTCCTTGCTTTGTTTTGTTCTTGTTCGTTCCTTCACTTGCGCATAAACTAATCACCAAACTTTCTCCCTCTTTCATACATAATCTTAGGGTTAGTAGCCTCTTTAAATAGACAATCTTAGAAAGTTCTAGATCATAATCAACAATTCACAATTCATCCCTTTATCGTTTCCCTTCTAATTTTCTGATTGGTTGATCTACTTTCCTTAGGATTAATACCTTCTATAAAGATGTGTAAACTCCATCCTAACTATCTCTACAATAATTAAATCTTGTATAGAAGCTAGCCAAAATGATTTACATATGTATTTTTGCAATGACAAATTCATATGTGAAAACTAGTTTATTGGGCATTTGAATGTTTTGACACTCGATCATAACTAAAATTCATGTTGTCGCTTGACTTCTACATACTTGGCATATTATGTCTACTTGACAAAAAATATCTTTAAAATTGCTTGGTCTCAACTGTGTATGCTCGAATTATATGCTCACTCAATCTCAACTGGGGTGCTTGGAAACCTTTGACTTGCTCGACATGTGATGTAAAACAAGTCCTTGTGTACTTAGCCTTTACTAGATGACTTAGTCACACTGATGACTGACCAACCTTGCCTAGTAAATGAATAAGTATTTAGACACTAATAAACAACTTGGATTTGGAGATAATAAGAAATAAGTTTGGTGTACTTGCAAATGATAAGTATAGGATATAACATTGACGACAATAAACAAGATAAGTAATTGATAAATAACAAAACTTAGAAAAGTTATTTTACTTGAAACCAAAATAATAGAATTATCATTGAAGATTCAATTAATATAATTTGTCATGTCTTATGTAGTAACTGTTGTCTCTTATTTTCATGTCATAACAATTATATAAAAATGTGCAGTTTTATAGTGGGTAGACACCTTTACAAATTGAGAGAATTTCTCAGTACTTAATATTGGTTCATAGCTCCCACAACTAAAATGTACACAAAGGATGGAGGATTGAACATTAGGAGAATAGTCATAGAATAAGATATGCATTTGTTAGTTTCAACACTATACTTCAACATGTTCCTCGTGCATTTCAACCAAAATTTAGAGATGAGATTGAGATCAGAAGAAATGCAGTTTTGATAGGTCCAAGTAGCAAGGAGTGAGAAGTAAAACTTTGTGGTATAGATAATTAAATGAAATTTGCACAAGATTGAGAGAAATCACTATATGATCATAAAATAGAGAACTCAAATATTTGTGTTTTGATATATCTACAAGCTATATTTCAAAGTAAGGAGATTTGGGTGGAGTGGATGTGAGAAAAAGACTACAAACTTAAATTTTGAGAATACCTACGATAATTATGAATGTCATGATACTACTAAAGCTAGTTTTTCTACTGGGATTTTTGATAGACCCATTAACAACCATATATCAATTATTAATGTTTTTTACAAGATAAAGAGCAATCAAACCAGAAATCTCTAAATTAATGCAGGCTTGCAAAATTGTCATGATAAGTAACTATTATATAAGTACTTGAACAAAATGCTTTTGTCCCCCAAAATATAGTGAGCTTGCATCGTAGAAATTTCTATAGAATTTTTATCATAACTAAATTTGAAACTTGAAACTTGTATGCAGGGTGTCTTACTTCGCCCCTCTTCCAGTGCCAACATTTCCAAAAACATAAGTTGTCTTACCTCAATGTTGCCTCAACTTCCATAACCAATCCATTAAGTTGAAATCAAACTCAAAATACTCTAATTAAAAAAGAAGAAGAGGAAACAAGAAATTTAACTTTTCATACATTAATCATCCTTCATCTTCCATAACCAATCGCTTAACTTGAAATGAAATCCAAAATTGGTCACCTAAACCCCAAGAATTATTAGAATGAATTGAGGTACAAGAGGTAATAACAAAGGTACAAAGGTAAAAATAATAATATGTTAATCACTAATCCAATGGGAATCAGTATAAAGTGAGGAATGATCTATGCATACTTAATAAGAAACCAGATCACCACTCGCAACTTTGAAAAAATTAGGCCTTCTAACAAACTTGAAACTCCTTTAATCCAATAATAACTAGAAAACATATAAGTAGAGTATACATGTAGAAGATCACATGGCATAAAGAGTGACTCGTCTACTATCTTATCCATGTTGAGAATGACTTGTACATGTATGTGAGTCCAAGGTACAATGGGTAATCATTGTATGCACAATAAATCGACTCTACAAGTGGCTGATCAGACATGGTTGCACAATACGATGCTTGATTGGGTCACCATATGATTACAATATGATGTATTCCATTTTGATTCAATGAAGGGAGTATAGTGGAATGTGTTGTATGAACTTTCACTATATGGAGTATAGTGTACTGAATGACAATGACAAGTACAATTATGACTTTGAGAAGTATGAGTAAAAGTATGATGACAATTTCTAGTATGGTGTCAACATGGTGGTAGTTTCATATGGTGTTGATTCTTGATGGCATTACTAGTACAGTGACATTTGAGGTAAATTTTAAGGCACAATTGGTTGGCCATTTCATTGAGTTTTGGTTGATAAATTGAATTCCATATTGAATTGTACAATGTACAAATGTCTCTGGGATTTGTTAGCAGTGACATAATAAGATGGTAAAATGTCAAGTTGATTGTAACGTGAGTCTATGAGCATGCCCAAAAACTAATTTTTTTTGTATGTAAATTATTTAATTTAATACAAAGTTTCTCAAGGTTTTTTGGCTAGTGAGTTTTTCTCGAAAGAGTTTTTCACGTAAATCTGGTGTTTCCCTATGTTTATTTCATATGCTTATTATTTTCTATGTTCTTATTTCTTTTGCACATCTCAATATGATGAAGTAGATTTAGGATTTTTTATTATCTTCCCCATAAATTGGTGTTAGAAAGTCTTGGAATATATATATGGGAAACAAGATACTAAGAGGGAAGGGGGGGGGGGGGGGGGGTTGTGAATTAGGATCTTAAACTTTTGACTTCAAAATCAATTCCATTAAATCATACCTAATTTATCATTAAAACTGTAATGCTAAAACATAAAATAATTCCATCACATCCATAATAGTTCAACACATAACACAATGATTTGGTTACCTAGAAACACTTCAAGATGAAGGTAAAAATGGGGTGGGGATGAAACCCACAAATCTTCACTATTGCAATAATATAGTTAACCTGTTAAGGTTACAATGTTTGATCATAAGATATGATCTACTTAGTGAGAGGTTTGTCCAGTTAAAGACTTAAAGACTATTATGTCTTGCCTTGTTAGAGGGTTTGATACTTACAATAAAGTAAGGACTCTGTTAGGAGATTTACATAGGCCTATTAAGACCACTACATTAAGAGATTTCCCCTGTCTCAATTATAAAATAACTAAATTAGTACCTGACCCTTGGTATGCTCTGCAAGATGATCTTGGGTCTTCTCTTTCCTTTCTATTTGATCTAATTCTCCTAATTTAATAACTTTGTTCAGTCCTTTACTACTTTGATTTCTCTCTCTGTTGGATCTATCTCTTCAACTCCTTCACATGCATGTATCCTTTTTGTACTTCATCCAACCTGATTCTAGGGTTAGATTCCTCCTTAAATAGAGTTCATGTAAAGCTTCTAGATCTTGATCAATGGTTTAAACTTCATCACCTTTTGTCAATTATGTCCCTTTTCGTGATTGGTTAAATTATTTGCCTAGGGATCATTATCTTATGCTAATGATGCGTAATCAAAATCTGATATGGCTCTACAGATATTAAATCTCATAGAAATGTTGGCCAAAATTATTCTCATATGAGTTTGTGCCATTAAAAACTCACATATCAAAATTGCATTACTTGGCACCTGAGTGGTCTAGCGCTTAGTCATGTATGTCGTTGCTCGACTTCTATAAGTTTGTTTTCTCAACACTTGATAACTTCTCAATTTTTTCAGTCGTCGTTATATTAATCAACTCATACTATATTCTTCAGCTCCTATATCTTCTTAGTCTCTACTGAATGCTCAACAATAATTGTTCTACTCGGTGTAAGTGTTACTTGTTCAACCTTTACTAGATAACTCGGTCGCAGTGATGACCTTGTAATCTTGCCTAGTAAATGACTTGCAAATGACTAAGTGTTTGGTGACTAATAAAAAATATAGGCTTAGAGATCTACAATCTCCCCCTTTGACATTAGTGGCAAAAATACTTTGCCATGAAATTATTCCTTACAAAAATGTATTCTCCTCTGAGACCAAAATGTGATTCAATGATTGATACTAATATCTTCTTCTTCATAGCTCTCCAGCTCTAACTTGTAACTCCTCCTTACTTGGTACTTCTCCCTTCTTATCAGTTATCCCCCTTGTGTTAGTTAGTTATTTTCGTTTCAATTATGCCCCTTATTTTTTTCACTGATGGCAGCTGGGGTTGTTGGGGTGAGTTGGAACTTCTCAAGAAATGTTTGATGACTTGCCACATTATTGGCATAGCCTTGGTTCCATCTTTCTTGTACCTTTTCCAAAATTTAAAATTGAATCTCTAGCTGGACAACTAGGTCAATGAATCCTACAATGTGTGAAAAAATTATATCTTTCTTCAAAATTTCCTTGGTAATAGAAATAACCTTATGAATTATATCTATTTATGGCAATAATTGAAGTTGAATTAACACCAACTTAGTTTGTATTTCTACATCTTTAGCTGTGATCTTAGCTAACTGTGTCTGGTTGAATATAAGTTCACCAAATGAAAATGAACTTGGATTTTTGTTCTTACTTAATGAGTTAACATTAGTCTTTATATTTGAATGTAATAACTCTAATGATCATTGAGTATCTACTGTAAAGAAATCTATATCACACAATCTCAAATGTAAAGAGTTTATTATTTTCAAAATTGTTTCCAATTGTGTAATAGTTGTACAAATATTCGCTTGTCATTGTAGTAGTTCATGTGAGAATTTTTGCAATATTTTATGCTCCATTGTTCTTTTAGACCATTGTAACAACTTCTCATTTATTTCTATGTCCTTTGTTTGAATTCTATCAACTATATATACTAGTTGATCCAAAATTGTATACTGATGATTGACATATTTAATGCCAAAAGCATCTGTTAAAATATCTTTGACAACATGCAATACCTCTTTTCTCTTCTATTCTCCCTTCAACAATTCTTCTTTGGCCTTTTGACTCAACAAGATTTGCAGTTCATGCATTTTCTCTAAGGTAAGATTATTCAAATCATATGTAGGTAAAGTAATTACCTCATTGAGGTCTACCAACTCATTAACACCCTCTTCTACATGAGTCATAGCCTGAGATCTTGAGGGTGTATCACTCAACAATGATAGTTATAATTGCTCCCCTTTCTCACTTGATCTCTCATTTGGTTGTTGCACTGGTGTAGATATCACCTGTTGTATAGGTGTCACTAGTGTATGTTCTGTAATATTTGCACTTAACATTTGCATGAGAACTTGAGTAGCCTCATGTTCTTTCTATGTAACTCCTTCATCTACCATATTTGTGCTTGAGAATTTCTTCAAATTCTCTTCCTTTTTTTCAAAATTTTCATACAAGTCATTGGTGGTGAATATACAATCAATACCTTACCAAGTTACTCAACACTTGTAGCCACTATAACTAGTGTAACTATAACACCGTCAATTTTCTTAACTTCAATATTTGGATATTCAATTACCTGTACCAAAATTGGATTTATACATTGTTTTCTTGAGTCATTCATCAGTCCTTGAGTTTCTTCTTTAGTGAGTTTATTTGGATTGGGTGGAGGGATGTCAGTGTCATCTTCAATTGTGACGATATCCTAAATTTAGTTCCACTAACAAGTTCTTCAATTTCTTCTGCTAACTTAACCACTTCTTACTTTTCTTCACCTTCATATTTTACAACATCTTGGCCTTCCCTCACCTCTAAAACTGGAGTAAGTACTCCAAATACTTCTTTCCAAAATTCAATACTTGCTTTCTCAACTTTAGGAACTTCGTTCTTTAGAATTTTATAAGTCTGGTCCTTCACATAAGCTTCTTAACATAATCTCTAAGGGCTATAGGCATATGTGTTTTCCCAAATCTAGCATGATATGTGATAATGTTTTTTCTCTTATTTTCTTCTCTTTCGTCAATGCCCATTTCTATTTGGCATCCACTCTGTTATACAGCCCCACAGGAATTCCAATTTCCACATCCATAGGGGTGTGTGTAAACTTGATCAACATATCAATTAAAGCTTCTTTAAGTTTATCTTGATCTTCATTTCTCAAAGATCATATTGTAAATCTTTAAGAGCCAAAATATTTTCTAATTCTATCAATTTTTTACATACCTGATCCATAGTCATTGGAGGGATACTCTTTACAATTTGCAATTTGTTGGTCTCATCAGACTCTGTCATTTCTTCTTCCTCCTCCTCCTCTTGTGCAACTACCAATTTCTTTGGCTTCACTTTCTCATCTGCATATTTCCTCTTCATTGATGGGCTCCCTGGTAGTAGCTCAACAATAGGTTGTACATACTTCTTTTAGTGATGAACACCTTTCCCTTTGGCCTTGATGGTGTTACCATTTCTTACATGTCTTTCCAGATGTCTTCCTTTATCTTAGGTGAAATAATCACAACCTTCCTTTGTTTTGGTGCCTTCTATTTCACAATTTCAAGTTCTTTTCCTTTGTCTTCCTCAACCTCTAAGGGTTAACTTGACCCTTGTCCTTATTCAATTTGACTAGATGTGACAAATTTTCTTTTCCTATGCTTATCTTCCTTAGGGGTGCCAACTTTAGTAGTAAGCTTAGCAATAATTATTTCATATGTGCCAAATTGTTCGATACTAGCATCTATGGCTGCTGACAATAGTGTAGTGACTACCATTGATATGTCATCAATACTTATCTCATAGGGAATATGCCTTAACCATGCTACCCTTGGTATTATTTCTTATGCATACACAAAATTTGTGTCCATAATGAAACAAATTTCATCATAATATTTATCCACAATTGATTTTGGAATCCTCATCTTGTTCTTCATTTTAGTTTTGAATTCAAAAAAATAGTTGTCTATGACCACTTCAAAATTATCTCCTAATATCTATATTAGTTCATTCAGTTGATCTACAATAGTTTTGTTTCTATCCCATGTAATCCTTCCAATAGTAGGAAAATAGTTCTATACATAAAAAATATACAAACTAATAGGGATCCAAACTTACAAGATGTGTTCTTAGCTTTTCTTACTGTTTTCAGGTTTTTTGTAAGTTGTTGTAACTGCATCTAAGCAAGATCGTATTAATGATCTTTCTTCACAATTTTATATCCCAAATCAACTGCGCCGCATGACATGCTGTTCAATCAGCTAGATTGATAAAACTTGTGTGCAATCGCATGAACAATGAATTCAATGAGTGGATCCTCACAGATGTCTATTGACATTCCACATTCATTTCATTTTGCCTTAGTTATGGTTTCAATTTATTTATGTGTGCTACTCCTTATGCTCTTAGGTCGATCCAATATAGGATACCTAGTTACTCTTTGAATAATTGCTTTGTTGATCATTATTGACCCTCCTTCCAACCACACTTTCATGTCATGAACTTGACTTAAAACAATTTTCATCCATTTGTTCTTGAAAACTTTAGGAAAATCTAGGGCACGAGTTGAACCTTTGTTTGCAATGATTCTGAATCCATCTTTTAGAATTTCATCTACATATAACTTGTCATAAGCTATTTTGATTTCAAAATCTCCAATTTCTCTTATCTTACTTTGATAACATGAATTGATGTCTTGCATAGTCAAGCCTCTAGCTGGAATAGATGACAACGCTCCAACATTATCAATAGGGGTTTCAACATTAATTGTGTTTCTAAACTTTGGTGGAGGTCTATGATCATACCTTATAATTTGTGCATTGTTATCCTTTGCATCTTCACTTCTAGACGCCATTGTGGACTAGGGTTGTCAATAAAATATTTTCACAAAATACCTTACTCAACAATAAGAGTAATACTTACTTCTCACAAATTTGATAATACCTTGTTGTGATTCCTTTCTCTAGTTGCTAAGACTACCTTAAATATTCTCTTAAAAGCTTTGATCGCTAGGTAAGAAAAATACTCGTTCCAATTTAATATATACTAGTGATCTTTCAATTTAGGTCTGCAATAAATGTCCTCATATTCAAATAGTGTTTGATAGCTTGGCTTGGCCTTAACTTTAGTTCAATCAACATTATGCACTTGGTCATAGCCAACTCACTTGGTCAGTATGTGATCCTACTTGATCACTCAGTCTATTCTGTAAGACTCGATCAATATAGACTATAACACTGATGCTCGATACTTATCGATTTTTCATTACTAACACTTCTCAATGCATCTTTACTTATGCATATATATCTTTTCACCTCTTCTAATGCTAGGAATTGATGTAAAATATAGTTTTTAAATATACAATTCGTACATACCTCTTCCTTTTAGTGAGATGTGGTGTGATCTCTAGATCCATCAGATTGGGTGATCATAGTGTCTTCTATTCTATTGCTTCTAGCTCTTACTACCTCTATACATGTCTTTTTCTTTTTTAGTTTGTCATTTTCATTTCTTGGTGTTGCTGCAGGTGTCTTGGTCTTGTAGTTCTTATTGATGTGTCCCACTTTAAGACAACTAAAACATACTATCTCACCATTTAGCCATTTCTTGTAATTTCCTCTAAAATGTGGCTTGAGGAAATTCTTTGGAATGTGTCCATATTCTCCACAATAGTGATAATTATACCATGTGTTGTAATCCTAGTCATAGCAATTTCCTTACTTTGTTGCATGAGTTTGTTTTCCAGGTGATCAATGTGATTTCTTCTTAAGTTTGTATTAGAGTATTTTTTAATTTATACTTATTAATTAAATCATATTGATTTAATTATATAAGTTTCTATTACTCTAGTTACTTAAGCTTCATTTTAGGTGCATTATTAATTAATTATTAATTAATAATGTGCAACCTAGTTTTTTAGTTTAGGGTTTCTATCTCACCTTTATAAGGTTGAGCATTGTACTTTTTTCATTATCTCTTATGCATTTTTCATTTGAGAGCAACTTTTCTTCTATCTCCATTTTTTAGCAAACCCTTGCCTCTTCTCGTCTTTTTCTTCTGTGACAGGTTTTTGCATGCAAGGATTCGAAGGCTTTGTGGATTTGATTGGCTTATTTGCTCAAATCCTACATGGTATCAGAGCCATATCTGTTGTAGCTTGTTCGTGATTTGGAGAAAAAGGAGAACGAGGGTTTGGCAGAATAGATCTAGAATTTTTTGGGTATTTTTTGAGAAAACAGGGGGGTCACTATTTTTTGGAGCAGGTTGAGGCCAAACGGACGTCACGGATGGATTCAAAAGGCATCAAAACCCCTATTTCCATATAAAATTTGTCCAATTTGGACAATGTTGCTCCGGGAGGCAAATTTTTTTAGCCCAGCAGGGTCGTACGCCTCCTTCACGCAGATCGAGGCATTTTTAAAAAAAAATTTAATTTTTTTTTTTTGTTTCGGGCCACTCTGCCTTGGCGCCACCCCGCAGCCACAGGAGCGCTGCCCGCGCCCGGCCGGAGCTCAGCCGCAGCCGGTGGACCAGCCGCGGCGCAGCCTCCGCCCCACCGCCACCACTGCAGGCAGCGCCACTGGCGTGGGCGGGCACCACCTCCTCCAGCGGCACCGCCACTTGCAGCAATCTCGGCGTGACATCATCTAATCGGCCGATGACATCATCAAATTAGCAGTCGGATTTTTTCTCGGTGACTGGCTGTTGACGGCCATAAGTTTTTTCGCATGCCTGTATTTTTCCAGAGAGCTCCCTTCTTGGACCTGCAGCTGGTTTTTTGGCCTTAACTTGGGCATACGGAGGTCTTTTTCTGATCCGAAAGAAGCATCAGAAAGCTGGTTCAGAGACGAAGACAATGGTACTAGTTTAGTTTCATTTTGAGTTCATTTGAGCTTCCAATTTTAGTGTTGAAGTAGAGACTTCTATTTCCCTCTTCTCTTCATCCAAAATCCAGGTTCTTTTCTCAATTTTTATACTTTCTATAGTTGTTTTCTTTGGTATTTGAGGGATATCATTATATACTGTGGGAGGGGGCACTTTCTTTTCTGTACTTTAATTCAGAATAAGACCCTTCTACTTCCGTCTTCTTCTCTCAATGGCGGACTCCTATGTCGCCTGCCTTACACCACACAACTACCATACTTGGAAAGGATAGATGACTAGATTGCTTATGGCAAAGGGGTTATGGTCATGTCTCAATGCGGCTCAGCCAGTTCTATAGAGGCCTTATGAGCTTCTTATGCAGCGCAATAAAATGGATGAGGCAATGGGCCTCATTGCAATGAATATTTCAGAGGGGTTATTGTTTCACCTGGATGGTTTGAATACACCCAGGGCTATGTGGGACAAGTTTTCAACCTTATTTGGCACAATGAATCAATTCAAGATTCTACAGATAGATGTGGAGTTTACCTCCTTGATTCATGAATCATTCACCAGCATTGAGGATTTCTTGATGAAATTCAAGTCTCTTCGATCTATGTTACAGGTTGCAGGAAAGACAAAATCTGATAATGAGTGTATCTTTCTGATACTGTCCAAGCTTCAAGGACCTTATCAGATTTTCACTTCTACCTTCTACTCCACTATGGATGCTCTAGGTGCACGACATGTTATGCCCTCTTTTGAGATTTTTTGTGACCGGTTGACTCGTGAGCAATCAAAGCTCACTAGTATGGATTCTCTTACAGGTTCACAGTCACAGGCATTGATTGCCAAGCCACCTTAGTGCACACAGAAGTCGAAGCAGTTATCAGATTCCTCTTCTCAGCACTCTACTGGCCCACCATCTTCTTCTAAGAAGGAGAAACAGAAGACTGAGAGACCTACATGTTCCTATTGTCAGAAGGGAACACATGATGAGTCACTTTGTTATCAGAAGAAGTTTGATGGTTATGAGAAACAGATAGCGGATTTGCAAGCTCTTCTTCAGAAGAGCAATCTTTCCTCTCCATCCTCTTCTGGCTCACAGGGGTCTACTTATCAGTCTTCTTCTATCAATCCTACAGCTGAACAGGATCTTGGAAAGGGTCATGCATTGCGGGCTTCTTTCACATTCCCTTCACAGGTTCCTTGGATACTGGATTTAGGTGCTTCTCACCATATGGCATCTTCTCGAGAGATCTTCTCTTCTTTTGAGGCTTCTCCTATTCCCCATATTATCATTGGGAATAACACTATTATGACAGTCTGCGGGAAAGGCACTGTATGCATTCAGGATGGCACATTCAATGATGTGTTGTATGTTCCATCTTTGTCTGCAAACCTTCTCTCGGTTTATCAGATTTCTCACAGTGGGTCCGAGAAGACAGTTGAGTTCACTCCAGATTTAGTTTTCATCCGGGATAGTATGACAGGAGGTATTGTTGCTACAGGGACAGTTGATCTTTCCACCCGTCTCTACTCCTTTTCACACTTTGGTCCACCTTTGCCACAGCACGACTCTCCTCCTTTGAGAGAGCATTATGTGGTACAGTCAGGTTTCTTGAACCTCTGTGTGGTTCCTGAGACTGCTGTTGTAACTGCCTTGCCACCTCCTCTTGAGCTCTTTTCTGTTCAGCAGAGTTCTTCTTTAGCACTGCTTGATCCTCCAGCTCCATTCATCAAGTCACCAGGTGCAGTTGTTGAAAATTCTACAGAGGACATTCATCTCCTCTTTGATGACAGTGTCAGCACACCTGTCATACCACTTACATTGGGGATTCCCTTTCAGGATCCTCGTGTCTACTCCTTTGAGCATCAGCTCGGCCTTCCAGTGACACCTCAGCTTTCGAGGTTCCCTCTACAGTGTCCACTACCTTTCACTCCTCTGCACTGGAGTCACAGTGGTTTGTTCATTCATTCAAGGGTTCTTTCATTCTGGGGGGGCTTTGGAGCCTTGACCCTCTCTCACGGGGGGGGGGGGGGGGGGTTAAAGTCACGCATTGTACTTATCGCTTTGAGAGAGTCTCTTGAAGTAATTATATCTCTTTTTGGAGAGGGGTTTTTCCCACTGGGTTTTCTCCTTTACTCCAGTTTATAGAGATTTCCTTGTACTGGGCACCTGATTAGGCCTTGTTGCCGGGACCCACTTGTTTTTTGCTTTCATAGCTTTTCTTTGCTAGGTAAGCTTACTCCTTGCTTTCAGCTTAAGGGGGGGTATTAGAGTATTTTTTAATTTATACTTATTAATTAAATCATATTGATTTAATTATATAAGTTTCTATTACTCTAGTTACTTAAGCTTCATTTTAGGTGCATTATTAATTAATTATTAATTAATAATGTGCAACCTAGTTTTTTAGTTTAGGGTTTCTATCTCACCTTTATAAGGTTGAGCATTGTACTTTTTTCATTATCTCTTATGCATTTTTCATTTGAGAGCAACTTTTCTTCTATCTCCATTTTTTAGCAAACCCTTGCCTCTTCTCGTCTTTTTCTTCTGTGACAGGTTTTTGCATGCAGGGATTCGAAGGCTTTGTGGATTTGATTGGCTTATTTTCTCAAATCCTACAGTTTGCACTCATAAGCTTTATTTCCATACTTTTGACAATTGTAGCAGTGACCTTGGAATCTAGATACCTTTCTAGTTGAATCTATGTTCTCTGTTCTGCATTCATGAGCTTGATTTCCTACTTTCTTGCATTTAGCACAATTAATGCTTAGCTTAAGTTTAGGAGTTTGCTTACATTTTTTGCTTCTACAAATGTTAGCCATATGTGCAATCTTTCCATAGTAATAACATGTAGCTTTACATTTTGATTTTGCATTCTTTGTTCTCCACTTTTGGAAGATTTTCCTTCTCCAATAGTTGAAAGTTGCTTGTAACCAAGTCCAGATGTATCTTTTTCTCTTGGCGACTTCATCATGTCTTCAAAATGTTTGATTGCTTCATTTTGTTTGTTCAACCCTTATATGAGTTCCTTTTCGTTCTTTAACTCATTCTTCAATTGCTCATTTTTTAGCTTTATATTTATGATCTCCAAATCTTTTTGTTTGCTTCTTTATTTGCAATTACCAACTGGTTTATCATATCCAACTGAGTATTTGTAAGCTTTTGAACTTCAAATGATATTTCTTTAAGTCTACTATCTATTTTCCTTTTGTCTTCTTCAGTCATGAGCTTATCTTCTATTGCTTTTTCCTTTTGTTCAATAGCTTCATGTAATATGACATATTGAATTTCTTGCTCTATCTTCATATTTTATTTTTTTCTTTTACTAGGGCATTGTTCTTCTCTAGTAGTTTTTTCATTGTCTCATCTTTGTTACCATTATTTTCACTATCCAACAATCCTTTTGTATCAACTTCTTTCTATTGAGTGTCATTAAGCTGTGTAACCATCTCTCTTCTCCTTTTGAGGGATTTTCTCAACTCTTCTTTTGTTGTCTCTAATTATTGCAACCCAATCTAATTTTCAATGATCTTTTACATCTTGTATACTTCCAATTATTGGAATATATGGGAAACGAGATACTAAGAGGGTGGGGGGGCGGGGGGTGTGAATCAAGATCTTAAAATTTTGAATTCAAAATCAATTCCATTAAATCATACTTAATTATCATTAAAACTGTAATGTTAAAACATAAAATAAGTCCAACACATCCATGACAATTCAACACGTAGCACAATGATTTGGCTACCCAGAAACACTTCAAGGTGAAGCTAAAACTAGGGTGGGGATGAAACCCACAAATCTTCACTATTGCAACAATGAAGTTAACTTGTTAAGGTTATAATACTTGATCATAAGATATGATCTACCTAGTGAGAGGTCTATCCTATTAAAGACTTAAAGACTATTAGGTGTTGCCTTGTTAGAGGGCTTGACACTTGCAATAAAGTAAGGAATCTATTAGGAGATTTACATAGGACTGTTGGGACCACTCTGTTAAGAGATTTGTTGTGTCTCAATTATAAAATAACTAAATTAGTACCTAACCCTTGGTATGCTCTACAAGCTGATCTTGCATCTTCTCTTTCCTTTCTCTCTGATCTGATTCTCCTAATTTGATAACTTTGTTCAGTCCTTTACTGCTTTGATTGCTCTTTCTATTGCATATGTCTCTTCAACTCCTTCACATACGTGTATCCTTTTCACATTTCATCCAACCATGATTCTAGGGTTAGAATCCTCCTTAAATATATTTCATGTGAAGCTTTTAGATCTTGATCAACAGTTTAAACTGTTAGAGTAATAAAGTATTTTCTTATTAATTAAATCATTTCAATTTAATTATTAAGTCACTTATTATCTCTAGTTTACTTAAGCTAAACTCTTGGCATATAATAATTACTTATTTTATTAATCATTATCATGAAACCTAGGTTATATTCCTATTAGGGTTTGGATCTCTTTTATAAGGATTGATCTCTTTGTAATTTATTCATTCACTTTTGATGACAACAACTTCTCTTGTTGATCATCAAGAATGTCTCATCTATCGATATGGTAATTCTAACCTCCATAGCTTTTGCTTCTCTCTTTCTATGATAGGTTTATGCATGTAGGTGATTCTTAGGAGTTGTGGGGTTAAGAATTCATCAGCTTTGGCATGGTATCAGAGCTCCAGATCTTCATGCCCCTATTCTATTTATGAGAAGTTTGGCTTGGATTTTAGATCTGTATTTTGTCTTTATGAGGGATTCATTTTTTAATTGTATTGAATATGGGGGTCATTGATTTTTGGGTCACTTTGAGCCCAAAAAAACATCATCGTTGCGCTTAGAGTACCCAAAAAAACTTTGTTTTCAATAAAAAATTATCTAATTTGGACATAGTTGAAATTTGAGCCAAACTCGAATTCGACATGTTTCTCGAGGCAGTGACTTTGTAATTTTCAAGAATTTTTGGCACGAAAATTAAGATATTTTTTTCAAAATTTGAGATTTTGGCACATAAATCAAGATTTTTGGCACATAAATCAAGATTTTTTAGCACAAAATATCAAGATTTTTGGCACACAAATCAATATTTTTGGGCACACAAATCAAGAGTTTTGGGCACACAAATCAAGATTTCATGGTACACAAATCAAGATTTTTGGCACACAAATTGAGACAATTTTAGTACAAAACTAACACACTTCTCGAGGCACTTTGAAGTATTTGTGAGTATGCTTTGCTCATCTAGACTCCATTTTTCAAAAATAAGATATTGTCGAAAAGTTGATTATGAGCTCATCGCGATGGTGCAATTTATTTGGAATTTGATGTTGTTTGGTTGCCATTTTATGTAGTCAAAGTCAAAGGTTCTATTTTTTACTCTAGGAGACTTATCTTGAGACATTCTATTTTCCAGATTATGCTCTAGGCACATCTCATTTAGTTTTTTGCTTTTTTTGCATTTTGTTGGATCTCTTGGTTGTTTTAGGTCTGGAGATTGATTTTGTTGTTTTAGATGATTTTTTTTGGGTTGTACTATCTCTTTTATCAAACTTATGTCTCTTTTGATCTTTGTTGACATCCTTTTGTAGTATTTTTGCGAACACATTGAGATAAAGTGCCACTGTATTACATTTCAGGATCTTGTAAATCTTTGTATTTTGTTGTACTTGCACTACATTATAAAGTGCCTTGGGGGGTTTCATGATGGCCATATTCGCCATCTTCCATTGTCAAGTGAGTGTTCCTTCCATGACACTAGCCTCATGATATATCGATGACACATGCCATTATAGGTATTTGTACTTCTTTTGCACTCTTGATGTTCCTAGTTCTTCTTTCTGCAGGAGATATTGCATTCATTTTTAATGTTCATGTCTTACCTCTCAGCATTATAGGGGGGTTATTTTGGTTCTAATTTTGTCTTTGTTCGATGGAGTGAGCTATGTATTCATTATTGATGCTATGTACTAGGTGATTGTAGTGGCTGGATACCTATGCATTTTGGTGAGATGGATAATTTTCCATATAGACATTCTTTCATTCCTATTTTTGGAGGCCATGAAGATACCTTCCATCTCTAATTGATTAGCTCTTAAGACATAGTCTTCTATACCTAGTCATATTTTAAATAGTGGAGGTCCTTTAGCAGTTTGGTAGTATTTGCATCTTTATGCTTCAGTGGTGTTCTTCATGATCATCTTTTTTTCATATCTTCTAGGACATTCCTTAGTTTGGAGGCTTCTTCAATCCTTCACTAGTTCTCTTCATCATTATTTCCATCCATTTTTGGACTAGGGTTTTTCCCATGTGGTTTTCTTTATTTTTCCTCTTGTAGAGATTTGGTAGTGCTTGGGTACCTCATCAAACCTTGTTGTCGGTACCCAAATTTACTTTTGGTAGTAGTCTCTAGGTTTTTCTACTCCCTAAGTTTATCTTAAGGGGGGGGGGGGGGGGGGGGGGCGGAGAGTGTTAGAGTAGTAAAGCATTTTCTTATTAATTGAATAATTTTGATTTAACTATTAAGTCACTTATTATCTCTAGTTTACTTAAGCTAAACTTTGGGCATATAATAATTAATTATTTTATTAATTATTATCATGCAACCTAGGTTAGATTCCTGTTAGAGTTTTGATCTCCTTTATAAGGATTGATCTCTTTGTAATTTATTCATTCACTTTTGATCATAGCAATTTCTCTTTTTAGCCATCAAAAATGTCTCATCTATGGATATGGGAATTCCAGCTTCCATAGCTTTTGCTTTTCTCTTTCTGTGACAGGTGTTTGCATGCAGGTGATTCTTGAGAGGTGTGGGGTTGAGCTTTCATCAACTTCAACATAAAATTCATCATCTTTTTTCATTTATGGAAGGTGTTTCCATATGTAACTTTCCTTATAAGTGGTATCATATCCACACTAGTTTGATTGTTAGATATGGTTCATAGTTTGTACCAATTTGGTTTTAGTGGCAGTTTGCAAAGTGTTCATCTAGAAATTGAGATGGAGGGTGCATTATGGAAGAAGATACACTGAGTAAAAACATAAAGGATCTTCATATAGGAGATGGAAATGATGATGCCATGGGTGACTTAGAACCATGGTTGTACAAGAGTTGTTGGCATTGACATATTACCGAGTGTTTGTAGATGTTGGAGGATGTCTTAGATCTTGTTACTATAGAAGAATCTTTTACATTTGATGGAGCACTTGTTGGTTTTTAATGTAAATAATTAATTATTATTACACTTTACTTAAGTTTACTTAGGTTAAATACATTATTTTATTATTTATCATATAGACACCTAGGAGTATGCGTACTCATATGAGTTGTCTTGTTGACAACACGGGTGTTAGCAACTCATTTTAGCACATGGTGTCTACAACATAGGAGTTCACACATTCAATTGAGTTGTCATGTAGACAACACAATTGTTCACACTCTAATTAAGCACATGGTGTCTACAATATCTTTTTATGTGATACACCTATGTAAGCTTATCCTGTCATAACCGGACAAACTTCTATGCTCAATGGAGGATAATCTACTCTTGGTGGACATGTGCTTAGTTCTGAGGCTTATCATTTTGCTAACTCCTAGTCATTCTAGAGGCCTTTATATATAGGCACTTCTAGTGTACATGTTAATCAATTAATTCTCATATTGTTATTATGATCATACATCATTTGATCCAAATTGTGCTTTGTTGTTGAGCTTCTTCATCTTGATGTCATTTTTCCCTAAGGCAAATTCTTACATTGGTGGCATTTATCTTCATGGTGTGTGGAGATGGTTTCATCTCGAGGATTCACAGGTGTACCATCCTAAAGTTGATGCACTTTATTTTGAGACATTTTAGCCCTCCTTAGTGTGGTTTTGGTCCCTCTTTTTCCTCCTTAACCCATCTCATACTTCTGTATCATCTCTTTCCTTCTAATATGGTCCTCAATGGGTCCATTTCATTGTGAAATTAGATAAGAATTAGCATTTGCAATTCTGAAAAATTTCTAATCCATTGTTAGGGTGTGCAAAATAAAAAATGGAATTCAATTTTTTTAAAAGAATTTGGTATCCCCATTTGCCCTCAAATCTAGGATTTTTTATTCCATATAAATAGGTGGAATTGCTCTATTTCCCAATTTAATTCCTATTTGGAAAAAAATGAGCATTCCATATTAATTGAAATAAAAATATTTTGAAGTCCACTAACTTGTTTGTAGGTATGGGTGACATTGCCCTATAATGTAGGATACATTTGATTGAAGGGTAAAATCCCTCTCAACATTTTCAAATAGAAATTGTGGTAGCTATATCATTGCCATCTCCAACCCTTGTGTTTTCTTCTATAGACCCACCATTCAAAGTGATTCATATGTGTTTTCTTTATCACCCCTACATTTCAAATCAATCAAGGAAAATTACAGAAAAGCAAGACTCATTCATATTGACAACACCACTTTACCATGCAATTACACCCCCTCGCATGGGTAGTGGTTATACAATAATTGGAATAGATGCTTTAGTACACTTTTAGGGCTCATTTGGTTGTGGGCATAGGAATGGAGAATAGGGATGTAATATTGGGAATAGGAAAAGTTATTCCAATAAAACCTATTTTTTGGAATGGGTATAAGCTCATTTCAGAGGCAAAATAGGAATATGTATTCCTATTCCCTATTCCAATTGACAAACCAAATGGAAAATAGAAAACGTATTCCAATTTTTCTATTCCTATTCTAGCAACTGAACAAGCCTTTAGGAAATACTCTATTACTAGTTCTAATTTTATTTATTTATTTTGTTAATGACCACGACATTTGTGAATACGTAAGTGGCCTAGACAAGAAAATAGAAAGTTGTTCTGGAAGTGTGATATTTGTGTACACCCAAGACAACCAAAATAAGTTGAAACATCATGCTTATTATTAGTAGAATCCCTACTACCCACCTCCATGTAATCCACTAAACATAATGATTTAGGTCAATCAAAATTGAAATATTTTCTCTCTTAATGACCTTTCAAACAAGAACACACAATTAGATACAAAATCCAAAGCAAGCACAATTAATCTTGTTATAGCTTATCGGTTTGAAAATCCAAAGAAAGTACAATCTAATTTTATATGTCAGTATGCTTATTCTGGTTGGTATTCCAATTCCATGTGTAACCAAACAAAGGAAATATTATTCTCATTTTAAATTCTTAGTGAGCCAAATGATCCCAAACTAAATTCAAAAAGCCATAATCTGGATTTCAAGTTTCAGAATCCCAAATCAAGGATTTTGAATGTCAATTCTCAAATCATATTCTAACAATCAAATGAGCCCTAAGTGTTACATTTCCACCTTTCTAGCCATATCTTCTGGTAGGCTCTATACTTCACCATTCTTTCAACACCTTCTAGATGAGCTTTCTAAGGTTTCCTTGTCCCCTTCTCTAGGACCAGGTTGACAAGATCAACCCAGACTGGTCAAGATCAACCCAAGTGACCTAAATTGGTCAAGGTTGACTAGGTTGACCTTGACCCTAGGGATTGTAGGGCCCATAGACCAAAAAGCCTCAGATGTTTAATTTGTTAGCTCTTTGCTTCCTTGTCAGCCAAAATTGTTTTCCCATTTGAAAATTAGTATATAAGGATTCTTGGGGGATTTATTTTCACATCATGCATTCACAAGACTTTCACAATACACCAAGAAATCATGGTATTCTTATTCAAGCAAGCATCTTCAAGTATTCAAGTGTTGGCACCTCCTTTTTGCATCAAGCTTCTTCCTTCAACATGGTAGTGGAGTTTATCTCTAAGGATAATATTTATTATTCCAATCCATTCAATATCCTCTATTGATTATTATGACATGTCACATACATTTCCATACATGAGGGTTTTGTCTTCTTTGATTTCTTTATGATTTCTTTGAGTCAAGGCTACTTCACTTGCATACTTAATCCCACATCAAATGCAATTGCACACATAAAGGTAATTATATATTTTATTTGATATTATTTAACTATATTACATGTTATAATTTCCTCTTTCAGTTTCATCTCAATTTAAGGCAATTTCTCAATTTAGGGCTTGACTAAGGCAAGCGCTCATCCACCAAACAATAAAAACCCTTTCATTTTCTATATAGGACCAAGATAGAAGAATTATGATTGTAGATCTAAAATTAACTACTTGATATATTTATAGAGAGGTTTGTTTGACTTTTTAATTTTCCCATAGTACACAATGACCTTCAAGAAATCTAATTGATCAGGTTACAACCAGATCGATCTAGAACCTATTGCTTTAAAAAAAAATTGTTTTTGGGTTTTGTTAGATTCATCATTTATTTTGAGAATCCACCATTAGATATTTGGAAGTAGGTCCACATATTCTATTTTCAAATCTAAAATACATTCTCCTTTATGTACTTTAAGGTGAGTCTTACATATTTCACTTCCTTTTATGCTTTTGGCAATCCCTTGGTTATAGGAGAGACATTCAACCTACACTGGAAGATTACTTAAAGAAGACATCTACAAAGGCATTTATATTGTGTGATAAGGAAAAGATGCCAAAATAATAGTGAAATCCTTTAGAGAACATGGTCAATTAAGAATGATTCCAAGCTTTGAGTTTTTGAGCAACAATGATAATTTCTTGAAAATAGGCCTCATTCTCAGACTATAATAACAATACTTCCAAAGGGTTTTTGTGTGTGTGGTTAAACTATTAAGTTTGGAGCTAAATTTGAATGTAGATGATAAGACTATGAATGTCCCTCCATTTGGCATTTGTTTCAATTGATCTCATTCATTCTTAAGCAAGGAATATGGATTTATTTATAACTATCATAAACACTAACTAGGGTATCCAGAGGGCTATTAAAATGTGATAACTCCAATAGAACATGTGTGTTTAATATCCATTGTTGGAATGAATATATAATATAATGTAAAATGCATGCCCTTGTTGCTACATAGTCCCATGAAGCAGTTTGGATATGCTTTGACATAGGAGGGGATGAATTTGATAGTCTATGTGGTAATATATCAGAGATAAAGTTGATTGAAGGCAACTTTGACCACAAAAGAAGATATTGGGAAGTGGTAGGATTGTTGAGAGGTACGTGAGAAAGAGTACACAACATGATTAGGGACTTGAGAATGGAACAATTTGGTTGTCTTCTTGTAGGAACAATGTTTACCACAATTTTCCAGTAAAGACCTAGAATAATGGTTTGTGGTTGGTAGAATAGGACTAGATGGAGAGTCTAATAAATGAATAGGGTTTGGGAACATTCAAGAATCTTAGATGGATATGTGGAAATAGGTTTAATATTACTAGATCTGATTTTTTGAGGTATTATGAGAATGATGACAAGGGTTTATAGATATTGAGGGATTTGCATCTAAATCTACATATTGCTAATAACCTTCATCTCAAAGAATTTAAAATTAGTCAATGTAAAACATTTGCGAGGATTCTGGGTAGGCTGAGACTGTTTTATATTAGTAGAAGAATATTTTTAATAATCATAAAGGAAATATGAGCTTGATGAAGATATTCTTATATGCAAATTAAATTTTCAATATTTTCTTTGTCCTACTTTTGGAGATTTTATGTTACCATCCCTTTTTGTAAATATCACTAAAAACAAAAGGAATAATGTAATTCATTTTATGTATTAGTTAAATTGCTTTCCAATACCAACAACAACTTAATAGGTTGTGTCCATTGATCAACATAGACAATCTTATAAAAAAACCCCCTTGAACTTATTATATCTGCTCTAAGATTGGTATTTGTAATGATTATTGTAGAATAGTGCCTAGCAATCAAACAATTATTCAACATTATATTTTCCTATTTAAACTACCAAATATTTAAAAGAGGTATAATTTTTTTTAAAAGATTAACATAGTTCATATTTATTTATTAGATCTCACTTAAACTAAGTATTTCCTAGAAATTAGAGTTTGAATTTCAAAAACTCAAACATTCATGAGATATCACTTGTAGGCTTCTACTATACTTTCTTTTTATAATTTTAATATTTAAAAAAATTATTCTTCCCCATATGTCATATAATATATGAGGAAGGAAAAAAATGCATATATTTTTTGAGGTATTATGGGAACGATGACAAGGGTTTAAAGATATTTCTGAGGTATTTGCATCTAAATTTGCATATTGCTAATTACCTTCATCTCAAAGAATTTAAAATTAGTCAATGTAAAACATTTGTGAGGATTCTGGGCAGGCTGAGACTGATTGATAATAGTAGAAGAATATTTTTAATAATCATAAATGAAATATGAGCTTGCTGAAGATATTCTTATATGCAAATTAAATTTTCAATATTTTCTTTGTCCTATTTTTGGAGATTTTATGTTACCATCCTTTTTTGTAAATATCACTCAAACAAAAGGAATAATGTAATTCATTTTATGTATTAGTTAAATGGTTTTCCAATACCAACAACAACTTAATAGGTTGTGCCCATTGATCAACATAGACAATCTTATAAAAAAACACCCTTGAACTTATTATATCTAGTTTAAGATTGGTATTTGTAATGATTATTGTAGAATAGTGCCTAGCAATCAAATAATTATTCAACATTATATTTTCCTATTTAAACTACCAAATCTTTAAACGAGCTATAAACAAATTTAAAAGATTAACATAGTTCATATTTATTTATTAGATCTCACATAAACTAAGTATTTCCTAGAATTTAGTGTTTGAATGTCAAAAACTCAAACACGAATTGTACTTTCTTTTTATAATTTTAATATTTAAAAAAAAATTCTTCCCCATATGTCATATAATATACGAGGAAGAAAAAAAGTGCGTGTATTATTGTCCTCCATGTCTACTTGCAACAATATAACCCAATACAAATTATGTTTTACCTATTGCTGACCTCCTATCCCTCTAGAATTGAAAGACACAAGTGAACACATTCATTATTCTTGAGTTTCTTAGATCACTGCAAATGCAATAACACTACCTTTTTGTATGTGTTTTCTAAATGACAACAATTTCTTATTTATATTGAGAATAAGCCATTAAAAGACATGTATGATTGTTGATTAAAAATTAGTATAATAACAAATTTAATCATATATATATCTCTCATATAATAATAAACTTATAACTCATATATAATGAATACACATATATAAATTATATCTCATATATAATTTTATATATTCATAGATTTAACCAACCGAAGCTACCAAACATCAATATTCCTTCTTAGCTAGGGAGGATAAACACAAGACATATATTACACCACTGGCAATATTAGGAATGGGAAATTTTAAGGATATCTTTGATCATAAGATATCCACCATTTTGATGTCATAGGTATTGGCCTCCAGAATATCAACATATGATATTTGTCAAATACTCTGAATAATATTTTGATATCACATCTAATATCATGAGTATTGGTCTCCAGAATATCAACACATGATATTCACCAAGTACTCAATAAGGTTTCATATCACATATGGTATCATGAATATTGGTCTCTAAAATATCAACACATGACATTCACCAAGTACTCAATAATGTTTATATCACATCTGATATCATGAGAATTGGTCTCAAGAATATCAACACATAACATTCACTAAGTACTCAATAAGGTAGTGGTATGCATAATATCAAAACTTGATATTCACCAAATACCTATCATATATCTGTACAAAAGACACATAGACAATAAAGTGAATGACATCTAACACTTAGTTGTTGTTTTACAAGATATAATCCATCATGATTTGCTTCAACATTTACATATATCATGGCTTAAGTTATTGTAAGATTTTCACCTTCCAATAACTTCTGCTAATACAAGTGATAATCATTTGGAAGTCATCACTTCCTCATGATGTACATAGTGTAAGGAAACTTGGAATAAACAATATAATTATTTTCACATAACTGATAATAGATTTGAAATAAATATTCAATTGAAATTCACATGCAATAGAATAGACAACATATCCACAAAACTACCAAGTGGTATTACGTAAACTATGTGCTACCTAACCCATTAACCCCATATTTAATATTAGAAATTTAATTCTTTTTTCCAATATTAAATAATTATATCAAATATTATCACAATGTTACAATACAACTCATTAAGAATATTATATGGGAATATTTACATATTGCATGTCCATCCAAGTGCTCCTAGGTTCAACATTACATAATAAAATAAAATAATAAAATATAAATTATACTATGCAATATGTGCAACACAAATAATCTCGATGATCTCCCATTTGTTGTATACATTATATAGGGTCAATTTGTAGCCACATAAATGAACAAGGAAATAATCCCTTCTAGCACATCCATCATTATGGATTAAAGTACACCAAGTGCTCCATCATGGTACCCATAACAAAAATCAAAGTATTTAGCTTCCCAAACATGAATGGTGCCATCTCCTATTTGTTTGAAATATAAGAGGAGTAACTAAGAGGGGAGGCGTGAATTAGTTACTACAAAAAAAATTCCCAGATCCCTTATATGTCAATACAACTCAAAACATAAACTCTAATAAAATTGTATTCTACTTTAACTCAAAAAACAAACATGCACTTAGTTAACACTAACAAAAATGCTATAACTTGGCAAGCACTGAAATATCAACTATAACTTGATAATAAATTAATATTCAGATCTTAAGATGTTTAGTGTGATCAACCTTAATTAACTTAGTTGCATACACATAAAGGAAATAACATGAACATGAGTGACACCAAGATTTTATGTGGAAATCCAATTTAGGAAAAAACCACCAATTACAACTAGTTATTATTGTTCACTCTTCTAAAGTGAGCCTTGTTAGAAGCCAACCCTATTAAAGGTTACAAAACACATTGTAAGGTGTGACCCTATTAAAGGATTTAATCACCCTATTAGGAGTGGCCTTGTTAGATGTCTTCAAGACACTTCAAGTAGAAATGCCATCTTGTTAGAGGATTTGTAAGCCAACTCTGTTAAGAGATTTAGTTCACTGCTACAATGGTTAGAGAGTAACAATGATATGATATGATTACTAATGCAAACTTATCTTTGCTAATTTCAAATCTCAATTTTGGCTTGAATACTTGATCCTTCTTAATCTGATGTATCTTTGTAGCTCCATAAGGATATTCTACTTATCCTTCCAATTTGCTTTCTCTAAGCATCTTTTTATCTTTACACACTTGTTCACATTCAATCCCACAACTTGACCTTATATTTATATCTTATACATTATCAAGTCAACCTGAATACAACTTAAAACAATTTATATTCATCTCCTCAGTTGATTAAAACCATCAAACAAATCCATTTAGCTCAATATACCAAAATAAGAAAATTCTTTGTTAGTTGACCCTGCTTGGTAGGCACTAACCAAAAATAGATTTTCTTGCATTAACCATGTAAGCTCAGTTAACACTAGTTTTCATGCCAACTTTACTTTGTCTCTTAAGTGAACTCGATAGATACTATCTTCTATGAATTCTCTTTGGTAACCTAGTGAGCTTAGTTAACACTCGTTACCTTCCAACTTCTCTTTGTCTCCTAAGTGAACATGGTAGACATTGTCATCTGAACTTGGCAAACACTGGAATGCTCGAAAGACATAGAGAACTGTCTTGATCGCCCAACTAAGCTTGATAGACACTGACTGGTGAATGTATGACATTTTGTGTAACATCAAAGACAATATATAGTTGATCAATTATTTTCAATACTATTATGCCACTGCCACCAAACATACATATAATCTATAAAAAGAGAAAGCCACCCAACCCATCACTTAAGAATCATAAAATACTATACTAAGTGAAATGCCAAGCAAAAAATCTTGATCCAAAGGTAATAATATGTTTCCATAGTTATCAAATATCCATATCTGAAATAACATCCACAGTAAGTGCTAACCCATACAACTATCCATACCTCCAAAGGTACATACCAAGTAAATCTTACATCATCAACATATCCAATTTGTAACTTGGAATCACAAGCCTCAAGAGAAATACTTGTCACATATATACCAAGAAGCTCCCATTGCAAAAGATAATATTAGATCTATAACCAATCCACTCACAAATTCTCAAAGAAGTAAATCCATGTAGTGTCAAGGACATCCATAATACATAAACTAATAACTTGCAATAACAACTCTCATAACAAGTCTCCAACACTCCTAAGTTCTCCACAACCAACAAAGGAAAGAGACAAAGAAATAACCATACTATCTCTCACATGACATAAATGAACACAAACCAATGATCACAATCTCTAACCAATATCAAATCCAATTTAAGTAAAAATAAACATCTAAGAAGATAACCAAGAACAAAAAAACCATGAAAATCATAACCTGTATCACGTCGTTCTACACACACCTCTAGATATAAATTGTGCAAGTATGATCTCCTTTGTAAAACCCCAACCAAGAAGCCACAACAACACCTAAGCCATATCACCTAACTAATCATAGATGTAAGCCTCTCACAAGAACAACAACCTCATAAACAATTCCTAAATTAAGGAATAACCATTATTAATCCAAGGAATCTTCCTAATATAAAAACAACCATCTCCCAAACTCAACCAACATAACAACATATGAACAAGGATATAACCAATTCTAAACCATCTTTCAAATGAACCCTCTAAAACTAACTAATGTGCCATAGCTCAAGATCCATATCAATGAAAGAAAAGTATGAACACAATACATTTGAGAGAAAAATGGGCTATACCTCTCAAGTATTAAAATTCCAAGTAGACTGAGAGTAGAGAATGAAAATGTTCATGAAGATATCCAAGTCTCCAACCAAGACTCACCTCAGAACAATCTCCTCTCAAGTCCATATCAAGTGAATGCCCCTCAAAATTCATGCTAAAACCATCAATTGTCCCAACAAATCTATCTCTAATACAAGAGATATCAACATCACTACCATCTCTAAGTATCCATGAGCACCTATATCCAATCAATCCATGCCAACTCCAAATTAAACATATCAATATCATGAAGTATCCAACAAATTATCTATGTACTGAATTCCAAGAAACTAAAACCAAGATCAATGTCAAAGTTCCAACCATGGCCTTAGGAACATAAACATGACAACATGTTCTAAAATATCTCAACCAAAGAGACAACATACTCCATATGAATGTACTATAACATGTTACAACTCTAAACACATATAAAGCGTATACTATGACATAATAATGAAACTATCCTAACACCAAGGATAACATGTCAAATGAAAGCATAAACCACACCTTTACCAAGAAGCCTGTGAGCCCTCAAGATGGAACTATCCCTACACACTATGAAGAAAACCATCTCCACACACCATGAAGATAACCAAGTGCACCATACATATGTCAAAGACACTTCTGTAGCAACAAGATCTAAGACAAACCTCCAAAATCTGCAAATACTCAATAAAAATCTCAATACCAAAAACTCCTACTTAATCATGGTACTTAGTCACCCATGGAATCATTAAATCCATATCCTACATGAAGATCCTCTAGGTCTACACACACAACTAAATTTTTAGTACCAAGTGGAACCAAGATCTCCAAACCAAGAAGATACAAACCAAACCAACAACAAATCATGCACTACCACCTCATCACTGTAACAAGCCCCATTAAACCATGTATCCAAGCTATTCATGACATCATGATGAAAAACCATCCTCTAACCATGATAATCAACCAAGGCATCAAACTATCAAAGAAATCAAAGTGCACATCATGAGCTCCTCAAAAGAAACCAAATAACCATGATCTTCAACTTATAAGGCATACCACCATAATCAGACTAGGAATCCAAAGTAATGAACATCAAGGATGTACCTATATATCCAATCATGTCATCCCAAAATTCATGCCACCATGATCACATCCATGAACCAAGCATCTAACTCTCAAAGTGTTTAACCTATCTGCATAATATAGTCAACCACAATCCTCCACTATGAATGTACTCGGGTAAGAACATCTCATCCCTTCTACATGAAGAAAAAAATAGAAAATCATGTGACTTAGGGCATAGACAACTCAAATCCAAGCCACCAATTTGAATATGCATTAATAATGAAAGATCAATGGTCAAAGACAACTCATATCCAAGCTATAAATACAACATGTAAGTATAGACCACTTACAACACTACATAACTTGTAGACCCAACAAGTCATCATACATATCCAAACCAAATACTGATAACCCATATCATCATGAGAGCAATTTGAAAAATATAAGTAGAGTATATAATGACATCAAATATCAAATCTCCAAAATATACAATGCCTTAAACTCATAATGCTATCATAGTCAATATATATCATAAACTATTCAAATCAAAATATCACCAAATATACCATGCCAAACCTGAACCAAATATGAACTAATGTGTAGAGCTCTTTAATAACTTTTTGTTGACTAATTAAAGTCCAAAATTTGACTCCATATGCCCAAGTTATGCCCTGATTTGTGCTCAAGGTAAACAACATCTAACTTTCAAGCTCTTAATACCATTAAAATGTCAAAATAATATAATCAAAACTATACCAAGTTGTAGTGCTTTGATTTAGCTTCGAAAATTAATTAAAGAGAGAAAGAGAAATTAATTTATTAAAGATATTTTAAATTGCATAAAGTATGCATCAATATTCAAAATAATAAATAAAGAGTTAAAAAATTGTGATTAGAAGTTCCATCGTGTGATCATACAATCAATGCCCCAAATTTAGGGGAGAACTCCATATCAGAGACTGGGAGTTCATTTTGTAGGAACCATGATTTTTGGAGAAGGGATTTTTCAGAGAGAAGGTTTTTAGATAAGAGAATTCTCTCACAATCTTTGAGTGGTTGCGTATTAGCATTAGAACCAGGTAGAGCCTCACGTTTTATTCACCCATTGAATTATGTTTCTTCAAAATTCCTGTCTACATCATGATTGTTGAATTGCTTTTCCAAATTTCATTTGTGATGAATCTTTCAATCTTTTATTTTGAATTTATTGATATTCATATTGAATTCTTCTATATATGAGGATTGAAAATTAGGAAACCCTCGTCTATGAATTAAATAGTCGTTATTTTAATCAAAATTAGTTTTGAAAAGAAATCCATGTTAGATTGAAAATTTGACCCTTTTTTTGGGTTTCCCTATCACACTAAATTTGCAATGTTTATTAAAATAATAATAATAATAATAATAATAATAAATAAATAAATAAATATCTATATATATAAAATGATTTGTGAGGGGCTTGTTTTGAAAATGTTTTATATAAAAAAATTTATTAAAAAAAATTATTTAAAAAAATTGATAATTTGGAGAGGAGGCGGGGCCACAAACCCCCACCTCCCTTTTATTTCTCCCCATGGTGTCTGTGCATGCACAGACATACTACTACATGCAATAGTCCATCTACAACCGCACGACTGTTGGAAATCTAATTGAAAAGATCATTGTTGAAAGTCAAAGAGGAAGATTGGTTGATAAAGAATGTTTTCAATCATTGTTTTGTCATTGATGTCAAACCTGCTATTTGTAGGAATGACAATTGCTTATAAGATCCAAGTACTATCACTTAGTTGATTGATGAAGAGGATTTGATCAACAAGATGTAACAAGAGTACCTAAGGGAAAGGTTGAGTTATGACATTGTAATGAAGTGCAAGGATTAGCTAAGACAATGGTTAAATGATGTATTGATAACATACTTGAAGATACAGAGGTTGGTCACACTTAGAAAAATTAGAAGTATAAGTTAGAACAAGGTTAACTGCAAAGCTTAAACTAAGTTCATCAGTGGGTGTCGAGCAAGCTAGTTTAAGCCGAGCAAATTCTTAGTTAGAGCCGAGCAAATGAAAAATTGGGTGTGTGCCGAGTGAAGTTCAAGTGCCGAGTAAAGTAACAGGTGCCGAGCATTAGAAAATGTTAGTGTGTGCCGAGTGAACTTTAGGTGCCAAGCATAAGTAAAAACATAGTTGATACCGAGTAACACAGTATGTGTTGAGCATCAAGATTTCAATAGTGCCAAGCTGCTGCATTATTGGAAATGATAAAGATTCTCCAAATCCGAGCCAACAAAGTTGTTACCTTGAATTTTGTGAACTAGTTGGAGGATAAGGATGATGAGTTGGTGGTACAAAATTTTATGTAAACCATTTTTGAGCAAATTCAAGTAGATTCTTCATGATTTTTTTAGAAGAAACATAATATGGGTTAGATTTAATGAATCCTACCTAATCCATATGAATTGAAATTAAAGGAGGGAAGAATCGAGCGAAAAAAAGGAACTCCAAGACTTCTATTTAAGGAGTCATAGACCAAGAAGCAAGAGCTACTGGTGTGCCAAATTGCAAAGTGGTTAGAAGGGTGTCAAGGAGAAGGCATCTAGGAGAAGGATGAATAGAGCACAGAGACTCTGCTTCGACAAGTGGTCAAGAAGAGAGGATTACACTGGTACAGTGAGCATGAAGACTCATGGAGACAAAGCTTGAAAGGAGGGCAAGCTGTTAGAGTTGCAAAGACTGAAAGCCAGACAATGATATGAGCTAACAAGTGATCTGAGATCTACAAGTTGAGTTGTATTATGTAATAAGGTCAAAACCCCTTATTGTTACTGTCTAGCAATTGTATCAGTTAGGGTAGAAGAAAATCCTATGGACTTAGGTTGGTTTAATAGCCATTTATAAATCCTTTAATAGGGTGACCTTCCAAGTGAATGTTCTAAAGTCCTCTAACTAGGCCCACTTCTAACAGGGTGGTTAAATCCTTTAACCAGGTCACATTTAACAGTGTGTTGTAAGCCTTTAATAGGGTAGGCCTTTCACAGGGCATCACTTTAGAAGAGTGAGAATTGAGTAGCATGTTATTGGTGGTTTTTTTCCAAATTGGGTTTCCATGTAAATCACTATGTTATGTGTTGATCTTTTATGTGTTATGCTTGCATATTGATTTACAGTAACTTGTTGAATATAAAAGTTAAAGCTTGGATGAATGAATAGTGTGATTGGCTCGCTACACTTAGTGAAAAGTTTGAATTGGACAAGTTGGACTTTGAATAACTAATTCACCCCCCTCCCCCCCGCCCTCCTCCCCCCCCCCACTTATTCTAAAGCATTTCTAACAATGATAGCCTTTAATGGCCGATCGATGGGCCTAAAATAGAGAACACTATGTGTTTGTTTTTAAATTGTTTTTTTTATTAATTGTTTTTTTCTATTAAATTAAATTATTATTATTTATTTATTTTGATCGGTAAAATGGCCAAGGCCATTGTGATATATATTAAATTTAAAATAGTTACAATAGTGTTCCTTCGTTCAAACGAGCATTGGTAGGAAAGAACGAGGCAAGAAAACCTCCAGTCTAGCCCAGGACCTCAGTCCTATATTATTACATGTACAATGGGGCATACCCCAGTCAGAATAACCTGATTACATTTCACATTTGATAATTATTTTACATTGAAAATACTATAAAGTGCTTTGAGAAACCAACAACTCCTTTTAGTGAAATACCGGTAGTCCAGACGAAGTGATCACCAGCTTGCATCCCTGTTTTAATAGCCTTGCCATTGAAGTGGTTAGTAGTAATGCTAAAATCAACTTCAAGAATACTATCAAATAATCTCGAGAAGGAGGCCCCTAACAAACAATAGAACTAATGTCAAGGTATGAAATCTCTAAACAACACACACATATCAATAAGGACCAAGGATGGAAAGTGAAAAGGAAAAAAACAAATTGAAGCTAAATAGGTTCAGAGATCGAACCTAAACCCAACTAAAATAACACAAAAATAGAAGAAGGAAAACTACGAAAGAGGAAAAATAAGAACTAGACCCAAGAAACTTGGAAAGAGACAAGACCAACAAAACTAGAAAGAACAGAGCAGAAAGGAAAAGAAACCACGAGGGGAAGAAAAGAAAGACGAAGGAGACACACTAAACAAAACCACCAAAAACCAAGAGCACACAAAAAAACATCAACAAGGGAAACATGGAAAAGTAAGGAAAAGCTAGACCACGAACAAACAAAGGCTAATAGGACATAGAACAACCAGAAGCAGCTACCTGACCACCACAAGGGAAAACCTAATAAAGAGAAAGAAACTAAACCTAGCTTGAGGTAGAGCAAGAAGAGAGCCTACAATAAGGCTAGCAAAACACCAGGAACAAAAGGGGGAGAAGGAAAGCCAGAGGGTAGAGGACAAAGAAAACCAAGGAGAAGAAACCAAGGAAGCAAGAAGATAGAATCTCGGGGAGGGGATAAAGTAGAAAGTTGGGAGGATTAAAACAAGACACAAAGAACACTCCAAACCCCTACTACCATGGGGAAAACAGTCACACTGTGAGAGATCAGGCTAGAATCAAATGAGAACCATGCTAAAGTGCCATACAACAGCATAACAAAAGATCCTGAAAAGTCAAAATTCCTAACCCATAATCTAGCAGCTATTAAAAATAAGAGAAAGGACCAAAGGACCAGACCGAGAATCCTTACTTAATAAAGAGCTATTATCGATAGGAAGAGTTCAATTGGATAGCCCTCCCCTTAAAAATAAAAACTTAATCCAATGAAGGAATCCATGCAATCCAAAAATTGTGAGAAAAGAACCTCCTGAATTACATCTGTTAAGCTAGGAAATTCTAACATCTAACATCATAACAGATCAGAAGAGAATAAATATAAGCTAACAAGCTAAAGACTATATAGATTATCATCAAAAAAGAATACTTACAACCCTAATTATAGACCATGTATTAATTCATTAGAAATTATCTAACCGAAATGTAAACAGAGACCAGACAAGAGAACAAATATGTGGTAGGAAAACTAACTATTTAATCAAAGAGGGAAATCATGATCAGAGGGCATACCAAAGTCTTATCACCACAATTTCAAAGCAAGAAATTGATAAGTAACCCATATACATAAAATGCCCTAAATTAAGTGGCATAAGTTAACCTGATCATGTCTCAAGCATAATAATTCAAACTACCCACATTTAGAGAATGCAAAGAATGGATTCTTAAATTAAAGTAGGATCTCCTCAGCCTTGAAATAAGATTATCCTAAATAGTAGCCATATATTATATATGAAACCGAGAGTTCTTTTATACAAAGCTAAGAGAGAAAAGTTTTAGTATACCATCTATACATATGTATCATACTAAGATTTTTAACTAGAGAGTCGAAAGCATACTAACAAAATGGCTTTCTGTATATAATAACCTTACTTATATGAACCTAGTCTTAAGAGAAAGTCATATTTCAATTGGACCTCTGCCTTCCTTCCACTAGACTGTGATTACATCCTTGATGTCGCTAAACTATTCCACGTGGTAGTTCGATGGAATCTCAAACTCAACTTTCCTTCTGCTTGTTCTTTTTGCATTTGGTGTGCTGAAGTCTAAATTGTTTAGATTCTCAAATGTCACCTCGGGCTAGATGTAGGCATTGAAGAGATGGAGATAATTGATTAGCCAATCCACATTATCTTCAGGAATGATGTCTCTCCATTGAAGAAGAAAATTCAGGCTGGCCTCCATTTTTGTTCACTCACGATAAAATGTAAAGTTCTATCTTACGAGTAGAGATCGGCGACAGGGAGTTGTGTCGAGGTTTGGATGGCCAAGTGGAAGATTCATATATTTCTCAGGAAAAGGAATCCAAAAATTGTTGTCTATACTATGTACTGCTTGTTCAAGCCCCTTTCTCCAAGAAGGTATGAACAAGTCATGAAAAAGCCTAACTATGTTATCAACTTGAGCTTTGGCTCTTACCAGACAGCCGATGAACGATCCAATCATATTGCTATTTGTTCTCCAGGTGTATTCGTAATAAAAAATCCCTTCACCCAGGGCTTTGATGATGGCAAACTGTGTCATGTCATCCACTGGTTATAGAATTCAATTCCATCTTTTTGGTTTCACTGCTCCACAAAAAGCCATGGTGCGCTTCTTTGAAGTATGGAAGAGAGCTATATTGGATTCCATACTTAACAAAGTTAGAGAGGAGCCGAGTCCGACTGATAACACTAGTAAGATGCAAAGGGAAAATTCTGGAAGGCAGAAGTTAAAATACAGGGGCAAATGTGAAGAAAAGGAAAATGCAATGATAAATAAATGCTAAGCCAGAGCTCGTGATCGGCCATGATGAGAAGGATAATTACACGATTCTCCTGACGATCGCACATACAAAGTTGGCACTGAGATGATGTGAATGGTACCACAACCATCCATCTTGACTAATGATTATAAATGCTAGGCCAAGGAATCAAATAAATAAAATAGATTAAAATGGAAAAAGTAAATATAGATAGAAGTACTCAATCTATCAGGACAATTTAGAGGAGGATTTTAGTTAAAAAGGGTTATATGAAATAAAATGAGCTCAACAAAAGACTACCTACAATATGGATAAAATAGAAAAATAGAATGCTAAGGAGTCGGGGATAAATCGTCGTTAATAAGCACGAAGTTATTTCCATCTGCTCCTAAGTTAGCAAGATGATCTGCAAGTTGATTACCTTCCCTATAGATATGACCAATCCTAAAGTCGATAAGCTTGTCTATAAGGGACAAAGCCACTACTAGTTGAGAATTGAGTGCCCAATTGGGAGTGGACCTTTTCCTAATAGCATTCACAATAATCTGAGAATTGCCTTTGATAAAAACTCTAGGTAACTTAAGCTGAATACATAACTAGATTCCTTGTAGGAGGGCCTCAAGTTTAGCTAAATTATTGGATGTTGGAAGAATCAACTGAGCTTTTTTAGCTAACCATATCCCGTTCTCATTATGAATAATACATCCTATCCTGGCTATGCCCAAATTTCCTCGAGATGCCTCATCAAAATTAAGTTTAACCCATCTAGGGGGAGGTGGCTCCCACTTACAATTCTTCTTGGCCTCTTTATTAGCCTTAGAGTAATACAAAGGGGGATTAATCAGATTAGGCCAGGTTTTCTTCATGAGGCCATCCCAATTGCAGAATGATCCTTCTTCTAGGTTCACTTTTCTTAAGTATGCATTAATAGTTTCTACTATGCAAGCTTCTATTTTGGATATGAGAATCTCAAGTTTGAGTTCCAGATTGTGAAAGATGCACTGATTCCTTTCCTTCCAGATTTCCCAAACCAAGATGGAAGGCAAAATATTCCAAAGTTTTCTATAGACACCTATGCCACTAAGAGAAGGCCATCCCTAAATCAAATCAGTAAATGATATAGGAATGGGGGCTGACCACCCCAAAATCTAACTGAGCCATTCCCAACATTTTTGGGAATAGGGGCAAAGATATAGAAGATGATCACATTTTTTGAACTTTGGAGGCAGAGAGCACATCTTGAAGGGCCATGATTACCTACAACATTTAATCTGTCCATGTTAAGGATCCTATATTGGATTGCAAGCCAAAGAAAGAATCTGGCTTTCAGAAGGTAGGAGGGATCCCAACAAATCTTAAGTGGGATGTCCATGGATACAGGTTTATAAGCTTCTAGAATGGCCTGGTATCCGTCTTTGACATTGTATTTCCCATTATTGGATGCTGCCCATATAAGGGAGTCTCTTTTATTAGGTTGTATAGGTTTCTTGCCTTCCATGCACTTCTCAAAATGATAGATTGATTCTTCATCAAAATCTAGGCCTCTAAGAGATTTCCAATTCCATGATGGATAGCCTTCAGAGTCCACCAAACAACAATAGTTTCTGACTTTGTTGCCCCAAAGCTTAGTTAGTCTATTCTTAAGATTCAAAGGAATATTGTAGGAGGAGAGTGGAGGTTTACCTCCCCAGGAATCTTCCCAAAATAATGCTTCTTCCCCAGATCCAACATCCCAAGTTAGGCATTTATTGATCAAATGGCAACACTTTAACATGAAGTTCCAACATTTGGACCCTTTAGGAGGGGAGCTAATTCTAAAAATTGAGAGCAGGTCCTCAACGATAAGATATTTATTATAAAGGATCTTAGATCATTTACGATTGTGTTCATGGTATAGCCTCCAAATGAGTTTTGCCCTCAAGGCTTCATTTTGCCACTGTAGGTTTTTGATCCCTAGACCCCCGAGGGTCTTAGGTTTGCAAATATTTTCCCATTTGATAAGAGCTAATTTATTGTCATTGTCTTGATCATTCCAAAGAAAGTTCCTCATCTTGGAATTGAGTTTTTTAAGGTTTTGATTTGATAAAGGGAGGCAAGACTGAGGGTAGGTCGGGATGGCTGAAAGCACTGCCCGAATTTTAGTGCATTTTCCAGCTTTGGTGAGCCATCTATCTTTCCAAGAGCATAACTTTGAGTTCAGTTTTATGAGAGTGTTATCCCAAACTTTTCTTGATTTTGGATCTTTTTCTAAAGTTATACCTAGATATTTACATGGGAAGGTTCCTTTCTTGAAACCCATAATCCTACAAATATGAGCTTCCATCTCTGGAGAGGTATTTAAGAAATTTTTTTCTGATTTTAGAGCATTGACCTTTTGTCTTGAGGCTTCCATGTATAAATCCAATATACCTTTAAGGGAGCTAGCTTCTGAGATCTTACTCTTGCCTGGGAGAATGGTGTCATCAACGAATTGTTGAAGAGTAATATTAGGCATGTTTTTCGTGACAGTGATACCCGATATTCTCTGCTTATTATAAGCATCTATCACTGCTCTCCCAAAAGCTTCTGCCATAATGATGAAGAGAGATGGGGAAAGAGGATCCCCTTGCTGGATGCCTCTTGAAATATCAAAAAAGCCTTCAGGTGTACCATTGAAAAGGATCAAGATCTTAGGTGTCGATATGAATTTGAATATTAAGTTAACCCATTGACGAGAGAATCCAAATGCTTCTAACATCTTACATAGGAATCTCCAATCCACCATATCATAGGCTTTTTGGATATCCAGTTTCATGAGCATACATGCTTCCTTATTGTGGCCTGCAGAGTGAATCGTCTTTTGAATGGTGATGATGACATCAAGGATGGATCTGCCTGGCATGAAACCAATTTGTTCCTCAGAGATAATCTTGGGGAGAATATCTTTAAGCCTGTTCGCTAGGATTTTTGAGAAGATTTAATAGACAGTATTGCACAAGGCTATTGGTCTGAAATCACCTGGAGATTTAGGGTCACATTTCTTTAGAATTAGAGTAATGAAGAAATGATTGATTTCAGCAAGGATGAAGCTACCATTTCTAGAGGCTTCAATAGCTTTCCAGAGATCTTGGCCTATAATATCCCAACACTTTTGGAAGAAGGCCTGAAACCCGTCTGGGCCCGATGATTTATCTAGGTTCATGTCAAAAACCACTCTCTTGACTTCTTCTAAAGAAATGGGTCTATTAAGGTTTTTATTGTCATCTTGGGTAACAATTTTAGGAATAACTTTTAAAAGGCTAGATTGTGCAGTCTAATTTGAGTAGTGTTGATTATTCAGTAGATCCTAAAAGAAATCAACAAAGGTATCTGCAATTTCTACAGGATTTTCAGAAAAGTTTCCTGACTAGTTTTTAATGTGTGTGATTTTGCTCTTGGCTCTGTTATATAAGGTAGAGTTGTGAAAAAAATTTGTGTTTCGATCACCCTCAGCCAACCATTTTTCTCTTGATTTCTATCTCCAAAAGGTTTCTTCTTTGGATAAGATTGACTCTTGCTTTGCTAACAATTCCTTTTCGAGGAGATAGCTGCTATTATCCTTGCCCTTTCTGATGACCTCTGAATTTAAATTTTTGAGTTGATTTTCCATATCCAGTTTTTCTTTAAAAATGTTATTAAATTGTTCTCTATTCCATTTAAGGATGCGCTCTTTTAGCATCTTTAATTTCTGGATAAAGATAAACATTTTTGATCCTATGCAGCTATCTTGGTCCCACCATAATTTGACATTATGGAGGAAGTTTGGGTCTAGAAACTGCATCTTCTTGCATTTGAAGGGGTTTCTAGAAGGCTTGAGAATCTCAATAAATTCAAGTTTGACTGGGAAGTGGTCTGAACCAGCAATGGGAAGAATTGAAGATTGAAAATTTAAGTTGTTAATGTCTAATTCACCTTTGATTAGAAATCTATCAAGCTTCTCTGTGATATAGGAAAAATCCTTCCTCCTGTTGTTCCATGTATAGGTCCCATTACTGGTAGGGACATTAATTAAATTGTGCAGAGTACACCATTCTTTAAAGTCTTTAGATGCTTGTGAAAGCGCTTGTGAGCCTCCTATCTTTTCCTTAACATCTAGTATCATATTAAAATCATCCCCTAATACACAGAGTTCATTATCTAGACTATCTAAGAGTTTACCAATCTCATTCCAAACTAGAAGTTTATTTGTGTTGTTAACGGGACCATACACATTAATAATTGTAAAGTTTAAATTAGATTTAAAACTTTGTACTTTGCCACTGATCCAGTTTCTATGTCTGATATGAATATCAATATTGACCTTCCTAGGACCCTAGAGGATGCCCAAACCTTCTGAGGCCCCTACCGATTCTTCAAACACAGAGCAGTAGACTCCAAGCATTTTGCTAAATTTATCTATTTCTATTGAATTTAATTTAGATTCCTGAATGAGAATAATATCAGAATTAAAGGATTTGAGGTTATGCTTAAGTAACCTCTTTTTGCTAGGGGCATTGAGGCCCCTAGAATTCCATGTGGTGAGTTTCATACCTGAGCAGGAAGGCACTTCCCCTTCCCATTGTGAAACAGTTGATCTATCTTTACTGATCTTTGTTGAGACTCTCTAATTCTTTGAGTTCCTTTAGTGACTTTCTCCCTCTTTTGCCTATTGTTTTACCACAAGGAAACTTCAGCCCAATTTGTGTCAATGAATCTCAAGCTGTCCAATGTTCATCTCTGCTACCTATACTAAATCAATCTTTCTAGCTAGCTGTTGTTCCTATTGCTCTATGTTAATATCTTCAACGATCTGGTTGTCTCTTTCAGATTGTTTGGAAAATGCAGAGGCTAATTCTTTCCTTTAGAAGTTCAATATATCTCTTTTGAGATTTTCACCCGAATATTTTTCACCTCCCAACTTGAGGACCCTCCGAATGAGTTCCTCCTTCTGTGTTATTGAAGACTTATCAAGATTTTCTGGACTAAAAACTTGCACCAGCTCCTCAGTAAGCTGATCGATCAATATAGTATCCTCCTTTTCCATATCTTCTTTATGCAAAGAGTTCGAGATAAATTCCTCATTTAGAAATTCTTGAAACTCCAATATTGGTAGATCTTCTGCTTGGATCTCTCCCTTATGTATTTGCTGATCCGAGCTATTAGACATAAATGGCGAGGAGTCTGCCAGAATTTACTTAGTGTTCCGGGTGGATTCACCATGTTGTTTGAAGTCGAGGGCCAAGCTAATAGAGAGGTGTTCATGTCCTTTTGTGACTCTATATTGTTGCTAATTCTACCTGAGTTAACCATCAACAGATTTACTATTTCCTTTATAAGCCTTGCTTCATTATCCTTCGAGTGGTTTGTTTGATACAGAGTAGAGACTTCTTCCTTATGAGGATCATAATTTTTTGAACTATTTGATTCTATTCTTGCCCTCTCTTTGTCCTCTATATTTGATTGGTCCTTCTCTAGAGTGATAGGAGAAGATGGGGACTTATTAGGGGTTTGCCAAAATTTGGATACTCCATTGATTCTCTTATTGCTGGGTTTTACTATCTTCGGTTCAACCTCTCCTTATGCATGTAACCCCACCTTGCCCTGATTCTCTACTATAATGGATTTGTTGTTCATTCCCATCTCTGCTACATAGAATAGAAGGTTTTTTTCTATTTTTACTATGTTAAGATTTAAATTCTTATTTCTATCTTTGTCCGATTTAATTCCAAATACCTCTTTGCTATTGAATAGCTCTCCTTTTCTGCAAAAAAGCAATTTAGAGAGACCTTCTTCTTCTTTATTGTTTCCTGATATTTGTGTAGTTAGTACTCAGCCTTCCTTATCATTCTTATCTATATCTTTCTGTACTTCCTTCTCAAAATGTCTTGCAATTTTATCTAATTTTGTGTTAAGATGATCTGAGCCACCCCAATCTTCCTTTCTGGTACTGACATTCTGATTTTCCAAATCCGCTAGAGCTGAAGCTAAGTGCTTTCCTTGCTCTTTATCATTGATAGTATCTTTGATATGTGCATTAGGAAGTTCTTCATCGGTTACAACAGTATTCTCTTTATTATTTTTTTGCTTAGGTTTGGTAGATTCATATTTATCCCGTGTTGCTTTTTTCTTATTTTTTTTTATCTCTTTGGGGATCTCCCAACCTTCCCCTCTTTAGTTTTTGCCATGCAATTTGATCTTAGGGATGATGAGGATTCTATTACTTTTCCTGAAATGATACTTTTAAAAAAAGTCCTCAGCCTATTCTGATCATTCTAATTCTCTGAGTAAGAGATCTCCTTACTTTGTTCCTAATACCTGTTGTCTATTACAGAGCTCACCCTGGGGAATTTACTTCTGAAATTTGAGGTGAGGGGAAGGATCTTGGGTCTGATTTTGTGTAGCTCATCAAATCTCAAGATGTCAATGATTTCCCCTTTATACAATCAAAATTTAATGTCATAAGAAGCTTTACCTGTTTCAATTTTCTTTTGGATTTTTGAAGGATGTTTAATGTTAACATTAATGAGGATTTTAACATTATTACTATAGAAAAAGGATGCATCAATAGCTATGACTTCACCAATTGCAGAACCTAGAGCATAAATAATGTCTATATCGCACAACTCCGAAGGGAGAGCAATCAGGGAAAACCATGTGGGGATCATGCAATCGACCATTTCCAAGTGAAAATTATGAAACCATTCTAAAAATTTGACACAATAGCCTCTAAAAAAACATTCAAAAATAGAAATGAGTTCTTTCTTAACAAATTCTTCCTCACATTTTAAGAACAACAAAGTCTTCCTCACATTTTAAGAACAATGTATTATCTAAATGGTGAAAAATACTTACCTGCCTCTGACAATTTTATTTTAGGCATTATATCAAAAGCGGGATTTCTTCTAGCGTGCCATTCCAGATAGCAAAAACCCCCTTCTTAAGAAAATCATACTAGGAGTCATTTGTCACTTTAATGGATATCTTGATAGGATGATCCTGGGGTTTCTTGGGGGTTAATCCTGGAGATGTTTTAGGTTAGATGACTGGTTGGTGTTGTTTAGTCTGTGATGAGGGGGAATGTAGGAAGAAGGGGAAAAAGGCTTGGCTGGACTCTTAGCTGCTAGGGTCATGGCCTCTTGTGGTTTACTCCTTGGGTGGGATAGAGGGTTTATAAGCTTGGGCTATGCATATCTAGTCAAATTGAAAACTCGAATTTGATCATCTAACTGTTCGACGGTGAAAACTGGGAAATGTGCAAGGGATTCAAATCTGTTTGAGGAGTCAAAAGAGACTTCTGTAATGTTTACTTGAAACCCTCCTTCCTAGCATTGGTGTTGACTTTCTCCTGTATGTTCTTCCAAGGCCAAAAACCTATTGGCCATCGAAACCCTAAATCTAGCATCCACTTTCCCAGGCTTGTTATGAATATTGCTATGGTTAGCTATGTATTCGTCTCTCCTTTGGAGGTTTCTGTAAAATTTCTTTCTATTTCGATACCTCCACTTTTGACCTGGATTTCCTGCGAGTTGTATGTGCAAATTTGTCATTTTTGTAGAGCGATTATTTTCTTTGTTTGGCTATTATGATCACCTTGATAGTTAAATTTAATTATTATTTATTAATAATTTTATTAATAAATTTTTTTAATTATTAATTAATTAATGATTAATATATGATTAATATAGGTTTTGGTTTTTAATAATTATTAATTAATTAAATTAATTTTAGTTTAATTAAGTTTATTTAATAATAAATATTATTTAATAAAGCTTTAAATTTATTTATTTTATTATTATTATTAATGATTTTGATTTTTAATTAAATGGTAATTATTTTATTAGATAATCAATAATTATTATTTTAATAATTTATTAAATAATTCTCTTGGATATTTAATTATAATCCTTGTAATCTCATAAGATAAGGGTAATTGTGTTTTAATGTTCAAATACAGGAAATGGGTTAAGTGGTAAGGGTAAAAATGTAAATCTTATATATTCAAAAACTTATATTGAAACAAAAATTTAAACTTTATTGTTAACTCAAACTATGTGTTTTCAAAATCAAACCAAACTATGAAACTACACTGTAAACTATATGCGGTCTTATATCTCGGGGTTTGGGTTGACTAGAGTATTGAGCAATCTTAGGATGGTTACCAGAGGCTCAAAAATTCTGTGTTTGCGATGTCATGATGATGATTTGATCTTGATCTTTTAAACTCAACCATGGTAATGTGTCTGGTATGCTCTACGATGAGTTTGGATCTATTATTTGTTATTGCTTTCAGTGTTCTTGTGTGAAATTGAGATGAATGGTATGACTTATTTGATTTAACCTTTTAGTCTTCGATCAATTATTTTTGGGATGCTTTCTAGTTTGCTTGTAAAGGACTGAGGTGTTATTGTGAATTATCTTTTGATGCTTTCCAATCACTTGTATAGGGCTGAGGTGGAAATTGTGATTCTTTAATTTGTACTTTTATGAGCCTAGGGTAGGTAATCTGTATGTTAAGTTGGGAAGTGGCTTGCAATGGAGGGTGAGGCCCTAAAGAGGCTGATGGGTAACCCATTGTAAGTAGTTAATAAGTGAAAACACTATACTAAATGAGAGTAAAATGAACTTAATAAGAGTCTTGTCTTTCCTCGCCCATGGCTCGAGTGCTAGTACAGACTAGGACGAGAGTAGAGAGGATGCTTGGTTGCAACCATGCATCATTAGTATGCCTTGTTAGTACGAAAGGATACTAGTGCCACATAGAGCCACTAGGGGGCTGGAGGATTAAAAGACTAGCCAAGTAACCCTAGAGTTGGTTCGTGCGATGACACTTGCCCACTAGTAGTATAGATTTCCTAAGTGTCTTTGTTTGCCTTTGGGTTTAAATGTCGACTTATCTTGGAACCTTTGAGTTAGATTACTTTTAGAGTTTTCCTTGACCTAGATATTGCTTTTGATTTTTGGGATAGTTATCCTATGTGGGACTTGGAGACTATCTCCTTACCGTGATGGGAGTGAACCTTTTTGGGTTACCACGAGGTTGAGTGGTAGTTCTTTTTTACTTTTACCATTGAGATTCGTTCATAGATGCCATGGCTAGAGTTCCTTATTTTGCATTTCCTTTCATTCTATCTTTGTGTATTTTGATGGATAGTTATATCTATATGATGGATGATTTTACTTATTGTATTGTACTTTGTTTCATGGATCCAAAAGGGATGATGTAATCTATTTTTATAAATGTATATTCTTTTAGGATTTCATACCCCTGTGAAACATACAGTGGATGATTGTGCATTATGAATTAATTGCCAAGTGGCATTTGGAACAAATGTATATTATTTAAATGGACTAGACTTGTAGTTATTCTTTCATGTGGATGTGTTATTTATTGGACTCAGTATTATTTAAATTTAAATGTGATTCAACATCTTGGGATTCTTAACAAATGTAATCTGTTATGTTTGTTATGTATGATTGTATGTTATTGCTTCTGCTACTTTATGATTGTTGTATCTATTATTCTTTAAAAAAAATGTTTGGAAAACTTAGTAAAACTTTAGGGTAGTTATTTTGGACCCCTTGGCGGGGCATTATTGAGGGAATTCTTTTATTATTTCCTTTGCAAGATGAAAGTTTGGGACCTACTTTTTCATATAAAACCCAAACCCATCAAGAAAATATGGTCCACTATTCAGAATCTAATCTCTATCTCGAGCTATTTCAACAGTAACCATGCATAAACCATTTTATAGAGTTTTGAAATCTTTCACCTTTCCCCACTTCTCATCACACCATGTTTTTATCTTTCCTATTATAGGCCATGGTCCTCCCCATTTCAAGAAAAAAACATTTCTTTCTAACAAATCTTTCTTCTCCTTCAAAGGACCCATATCTAGCATCACTCTTTCAACTATGCACCTTGTCATTTTTTGATCCTCTATCATCTGTTTTTCTTGGGTTTCCTCAATATGTGGTTTTCTAAGTCTCTTAGCAATGTTTTCAAAAACCACCTTTCCCCTAGATTGACTGATGTGTATCTTTGCATTGGATGACTTTTCTGACCCCTAAATCGGAGTCCTTCTCTTTCTTTTTGCCACTTTCCCCCATTTTGTTGTCCCACTTGTTTCCACTGAAAACTTCCTTGAAAGTTTTGGCTCCCATTCTGCCATCTCCCATTTCTGTTTCCCTAGTAGTTCAGGTCTTCATGCCTCTTGAACGGTTCTAGGCTTCCCCTGCTTTGATAATTTCTTCCATGATTTTTGAAACCCTCTGCGAACCTATTTGAGAAACCAGTTCTCCATCGCTCTGCCATTTCTTCCATGATTTATAAAGAATAATTTATAAGTTAAATTTTAAAAAGAAACTAAATCATAAATTTTTATTACATTTATTAGTCCCACCTATATAGCCGAAGACTTATTTTCACCTCATTTTGGACCATTAGTTTGAGTGCATTAATTTTTTTATTAAGTTACATTTGTAATGTTTTGTGATTTATTGATTATTATTTTTTATTTTATAAAGAATTTTTTCGTCTCTTATTGGCTGGTGATATTTTTGCTAGTGGTTTTTTTCATTTTTCCTTTTCAAAAAATCAAAATATTTGTACATCATAATTTTTTAAGATAATTAAATTAATATTAAAGAATGATTATTTTTATGAATTTTTAAATATAATAAAATTTGACTTTGATACAATTAACATACAATTATATTCATATGTCTATATATTATAAATCATAATAAAATTACACTTAAGGAAATTAACATTTTATTTTCTTATAAAATCATAACAAAATTACACTTTATGAAATTAATATTTTATTTTCTTATAAATTTTTTCTTAAAAATATATCTATACTTTTAATTTTATATACAATTATTATGTAAAATTTATTGATAAAAAAAATTCAAAAATATATACACTGAACATTTTATCAAAGTCATAAGAGCATTTTTCATTTCAATCTTAATCCACATTTGCATTAGGTGAGACTCAAATTAACATTTTATTTTCTTATAAAATCATAATAAAATTACACTTTAGGAAATTAAAATTTTATTTTCTTATAAATTTTTTCTTAAAAAGATATCTGTACTTTTAATTTTATATACAATTATTATGTAAAATTTATTGATAAAAAAATCTAAAAATATATACACTGAACATTTTATCAAAGTCATAAGAGTATTTTTCATTTCAATCTTAATCCACATTTGCATTAAGTGAGACTCCATTTGTATCACAACTCTTTTTAGTCCTGCCTATATAGGTGGAGACTGTTTTCAGCTCATTTTGAACCATTAGTTTGAGTGCATTAAAAAAATATTAAGTTAGATTTGTAATGTTTTGCAATTTATTGTTTATTATTTTTATTTTATAAAGTTTTTATTTTGTTTCTTATTGGCTATTGATATTTTTGCTAGTGGTTTTTGTCATTTTTCCTTTCAACAAATCAAAATATTTGTACATTACAGTTTATATATTCTCTAAGATTGTTATCATACATTTTAAAGATACTTAAATTAAAATTAAAGAATGATTAGTTTTATGAACTTTTAATTTTAATAAAACTTGACTTTAATATTTATACAATTTAAGGCACAATTATATTCACATGTCTATATATTATAAATCATAATAAAATTACACTTTAGGAAATTAATATTTTATTTTCTTATAAAATCATAATAAAATTACACTTTAGGAAATTAATATTTTATTTTCTTATAAAATATTTCTTAAAAATATATTTGTACTTTTAATTTTATATACAATTATTATGTAAATTTTATTGATAAAAAAATAAAAAAATATATACACCGAATAATAAATATTATTGTTATTGAATAATAAATATTTTAATATTATTCTTTAACTTTTAAAAATATGAAGTCAATTATATCAACTAAAATTTTAGAATAAATTTTAAATTTATATACTTAAATTAAATTTGTATGCAAACAATAAATATGTAAAAATTAGGATTTTTATATTATAGTATAAGTGTTAATAAATGTAAAAATATTAAAATTTCAAATTAATAATGGTAAATAGTATAATTATATTAAAATATATTTTAAAAATATTTTAAATATTAAAATCAAAGGTTTAAAGAATTTTTAATTTTATAAATAACTATGTACTATAGATTTTATAAATATAAATAATGACATTTTGAAATAAATTTATATAGTAAATTGTAAAATTATTAAATAAATATTAGATTATAAATTTGAAAAGTAATGAAAATTAAAAAAATAAAGATAAGACTAATGTACCATTGAAGTCAAGATCAATTATTATTGTTTTGAGATTAATTATTATTATTTATTAATCTTTAGTAGATTCAAACTTAAGACCTTCAACATAAGAGACTCACAATTTATTGTTGTGTTGTAGAATCTTGTCTATAAATATATAATTATTTTTAATACTTTATAAATATCATAATAAGATTTTTAGGTTGATTATCATGTAAAAATTAATGTTTTTTTTTTGATAGGTAATATTTGTATTATATTGATAAAGATAAAGAGGGATACATTAAGGTATGGCTAGAAGCCTTTCATGCTATACTACCCTTACCCTGCCCATACATATGCCTTTAGACAAACAAAATTTTTTTTAGAGTATGAGCACTCTAACAAAGAAAAAAACCATCCAGCCCAACCATTAAACTAGTCTAAAACACAAAAAAGGAGCTACCGCCATCTCCACTATTTGCTATTCCTTGAACCATTGTGTTGCTTCCTCACAAGTAAAAGTTGGAGTTGAGTGGTCATCTATCACTAAAATCCCCTGCCTCCCTTGATAATGCTTTCCACTACCCTCCCCCTCTTCAACCATCAAAGATGCATCAACCCAAACACCATGTGTTGTGGCCACACCCCCCTCAAGGTACCATTTCTTTGCAATCTAGTTGTGATTTTCCTATCCAGGCGCACATGTGCTCTTCCTCGGTGTGACCTTCATAAAGCCTCTTTCCTGCTCCTTTGACACCCAAATGTGTTTAGTCATGAATTCCACTATTAATTTCCACCCATGTTCTGCTTTGGGAATGTGAACACCTTGTAGAGTAGAGGAAAGCCACACCGCTGATGATTCAATGGAAGAGTCCCCTCCACCAATAAGTTGCTAAGGCTCATCACCCATCTCAATTCCAACTCCCAACACCCCTCTCTCAATTATATCCTCCAGCCCCAGAAGCTACTGCCTTTCAACACATATAGTCACCACCCAACAAACCTCTTCTTTTGATTCCCCCACCATTAATGTGAGCGCAACAAAAAGTGATGCCACATCCAAATTTGATCTCCTCTTCCAGAATGCCTCCAAATATTCTGGCCCTAGCATCTTCTAAACATCCTTCAGAAAAACTAGATCATCAAAAACAAAAATATGTTTAAGACTGTAGACACCTAAAAACCTTTAGAAAATAATTTATTTTTATTTTTTGAAAAATTCTTGACGACATCATCATTTATTAATTAATTAATTTAATTAATTAATTTATTTTTATGCCATTAAATCCCTTTATCTTAATTAAAAATATTTAATTAAGGAATCCCTCCCAAAAATGTTTAAATCTTATTTAAACATTATTTCCTTATTTATTAATTATTTAATTAATAAATTGACCAAAAAACCCAAAATAAATAAAAAATTTATTTTTTGCCCAAAACTTGGCCAAATTCCTTAAGACCACTAACCTCTTCCAAAATCTTCTAATCCTTCTTTAATTTTAATTAAAGGCTAATCCCATCATTTCCTACCCCTAATCCCAACTCAAAATATTTAATTAAAATTAAATATTAATCCTCATGTTTATTAAAAAAGTTTTAATAAATATCTCCTCAACCCAAACCCTTCAAATAAATAAAACTTTATTTATTTCCTAAAAATCTAATTTATCCTCATCCTAAGAAGTTCTAGACTCTTCTAGAAAGTCTTCATCCTCATCCTAGGAAATTCTAGACTATTCTAGAAAGTCTTTATCCTAATCCAAAGTCTAGACTCTTCTAGAAGATGTCTTTAAAACTAATCCTAATCCCCTCCTAACCTTGTCACATTCCCTAAAAATGGGTTAAGACTTACTAACCCAAGCCAAAGTTAACAAATATCTCCTCCTTCACCCACCCTCATTAAATGCCATCCACTTGCCTATCCCTAAGCTAATCCTAAACCATCCTAATCCATCCTCTAATCATTTGCACAATCCTAAGCAAGCTTAAAACCCTCCTAATCAAGCCCAAGTCAAAATTGCTCTCATCTCCCTCAAAATATCTCAACCATAAAACTTTATGAAGCCCACTAGGCCATAAATGACTCTTCCAAGCCCTTTTATTGCTCTTACAAGTCATTATGAGGGTCTTTATGAAGATTTTATCCCTTGAGCCTCCTTTGTTGACTCATCCTTCCCCATTCCTCCATCCTCTCACCATGTGACATGTGTCACTCCTTGATTGGCTATAAGGAAGCACAATCCATGTGCTCTCCTCTCATGCAATCTAAGCCTTCCATGAGCTTTTTCCCATCCTTGCATCTTAGCCCTCAATCCCTCAAGCCTCTTGCCTATAAATTGGATCCTTCCCCTTTGCAAAATAACACAATCCATGAAATAAAGTCATAATGCCATTTTAAGAAGCCATTTTACATCAAAACCATACACTCACACCCAAATTCCAACTCCATTTAAAGCCCTTTTTGAAGCATAAGCTTGAGCATACATCCTATCTATTTAGACAAAGCCACTCAACAAGAGAGCTTCTCATTGAGAGAGTCCATTAATGGCTCATATTCTCAATTGAGAGTTCATCTTAGTCTATCTTGAAGTTTATGAATTTTGTTTAGTTTGTAGAAGCTTTATTTAAATTTGGTTTCTATTAGCATACTAACATTTCTCATATACAAAACGACGTGTGGAAATTTGGCCTTCATAGGTCTGAATCTGAGAGTTTGAGCCAAGAGCAAAGTTTGCCTCCATTTCTGTCTCCGTGAAAAAATAAATGAGCTTGCCCTACCTTCAACATGAATAAATCTGCCTCAGAATTCTCTGGAACAAAGTACCAAAATGAGCCAACACTCCATTTGATACGTGCGAGGGATACATCAGTAGCAAGGAAATCTCTACTTACCATGAAATGATTAAAATCATTGAAATTTAGGCTCATAATGCCTTTCCCTTAAAAACCTCCATTTTTATTTATCATAAGTGAATTTTGTGTCTAAAGCCTAAACAATAGTACTCTCTTTATTCAAATCCAAGGTGACAAAAGTCCTTAAAGATTTCATTTTGTGGACCCAGTGTTGAATTGGCACCTAAATTGACTAGCAAATCAGCCAATTTATTCACTTCTTGAAATGAATGTGAAACCTTAAAATCATTGAAAACTAGAAGCAATTCCTTGATTTGTTATATACGTTGATCTAGGTGTCATGCCTCCATCTTTCCTCTCTTTATGCCATTTATAATGATCTCTAAATCACCTTCTAGATGTATTCATTTACAATGAATTCTTGCTCCTAAGTCCAGAGCCTCCTTGGCTACCGAACATTCTGCAGTATTATTTGTTCCATCCTACAAACATTTGGCTGCAAATGTGGGCATGTTTCCCTAATGGTCTCTTGCCATGCACCCACACCCTGAAACACCTGGGTTTCCCCTCGCTATGCCGTCAAAGTTAATTTTAATCCAACCATCCTCTGGAGGTGTCCATAATGCCTTCTCCCTCTTAAAAGTTGGATCAACCCCAACATGCTCATGAATAGGCTTGCAAAAATTAATACATTGATATTATATGCTTAAATGCTATATTTTTTGGTGGGAAAATTTTCACTAAATGAGAAATTTAGCAAGTTTAACTCTTTTATCTTTACTATAATATATTTTACAAATTCCAAACTATGATTATATCCACCTATGACTTTTTTAGATAAAGTATAATATCCACCATTTAATATAGTTAATAATTTTATTTTTAAAATTAAATAATAAAAATATTTAATAAGTGGAAAATAATTTTACATATCCTTTAACTTGAGAAAGAATAATGATAGTTGAAAAGAGAAGTAAAAGAGAAATGACCTCCATGGTTCATACTTCTATTTATTCAAATTTATAAGTATCCTAATTTATTTGTTAATCTTACATTTACCCACTCTAATGCATTTTAGTTCTCCGTTGTTTCACTTACAAATACATAAGAACCACCTAGTAGTACCAAACAATCTTTAGTCCCTAGATTATTTATAGAATTTTGATGAGCTAGAATGTAAAATGATAGTAATAATATTGTAAATAGTAAGTATATTTAGTAGAGATTTTATGTCTTTTTATTTTTACAACGAGAAGTTAGTGTCCAATTTTGAGCCAACTCACAGCATACAATAGCCGAGTTTTTATATGTTTTATCAAATCATATTTAGCAAGACCTTCACAAATTTTGATCCCCCTTTTCAACTCATTAAAATAGAATAATAATACCAAAGGTAGAATTAATTCATATAAAATAACCAATAAATCTTATAAACTTTTATGAACATAAATTATCAACATAATACCAAACTTTGAGAATTAACATAGGTTTCATTTCAACGTAGTTTTAACCAACAAGCACAAATATCCATTATAGAAGAAAGTCTCATAATAATTAAATAGATAAACCTCAAGTTGTCTAATCTTTCAAAGAAAATCTATCAATTTGAACACTATGTGACTTTGACACACAATGTTGATGTTTACATGTAATAACAACCTGAAAAAGGAGTCAAACCTATAAGGATATCAGACCGAAAGTTTCAAAGTAAAAAACATATTGTCTAGTACTATAGATGTTTAGTAAAATGATCAACAATATAAAATATAAAAACTTTTTGTACTCTTTTCTTGTGCATCATGCAAGATGTTGGAGGATTAATTAATTAAATAATTAATTAATTAATAAATGATGATGTCATCAGGAATTTTTCAAAAAATAAAAATACTTTATTTTCTAAAGGTTTTTAGGTGTCTACAAGGGTTAGTAGGCTCTTTAAATAGACAATCTTTGAAAGTTCCAGATCATAATCAATAATTCACAATTCTTCCTTTTTTCGTTTCCCTTCTAATTTTCTAATTGGTTGATATGCTTTCCTTAGGATCAATACCTTCTATAAAGATGTGTAAACTCCATCCTAACTATCTCTACAATAATTAAATATCGTACAGAAGCCAGCCAAAATGATTTACATATGTATTCTTGCAATGACAAATTCATATGTCAAAACTAGTTTACTTAGCATTTAAATTTTCTAACACTTAGTCATAACTAAAATTCATGTTGTCACTTGACTTCTACATACTTGGTATATTATGTTTACTTGACAAAAAATATCTTTAAAATTGCTTGGTCTCAACTGTGTATGCTCAAATTATATGCTCACTCAGTCTCAACTGGGGTGCTTGGAAACCTTTGACTTGCTTGACATGTGATGTAAAACAAGTTCTTGTGTACTCAGCCTTTACTAGATGACTCAGTCATAGTGATGACCGACCAACCTTGCCTAGTAAATGAATAAGTGTTTAGACACTAATAAACAAATTGGGTTTGGAGATAAGAAGAAATAAGTTTGGTGTACTTGCAAATGATAAGTATAGGATATAAAATTGACGACAATAAACAAGATAAGTAATTGATAAATAACAAAACTTAGAAAAGTTATTTTACTTGAAACCAAACTAATAGAATTATCACTAAAGATTCAATTAATATAATTTGTCATGTCTTATGTAGTAAGTGTTGTCTCTTATTTTCATGTCATAACGATTATAAAAAAATGTGCAGTTTTACAGTGGGTAGACAACTTTACAAATTGAGAGAATTTCTCATTAATTAATATTGGTTCATAGCTCCCACAAGTAAAATGTACACAAAGGATGGAGGATTGAACATCAGGAGAATAGTCATAGAATAATATATGCATTTGTTAGTTTCAACACTATACTTCAACATGTTCCTCGTGCATTTCAACCAGAATTTAGAGATGAGATTGAGATTGGAAGAAATGTGGTTTTGACAGGTCCAAGCAGCGAGGAGTGGGAAGTAAAACTTTGTGCTACAGATAATGAAATGAAATTTGCACAAGATTGGGAGAAATCACTATATGACCATAAAATAGAGAACTCAAATATTTGTGTTTAGATATATCTACAAGCTATGTTTCAAAGTAAGGAGATTTGGGTGGAGTGGAAGTGAGAAAAAGACTACAAACTTAAATTCTGAGAATACCTACCATAATTATGAATGCTGTGCTACTACTAAAACTAGTTTTTCTACTGGGATTTTTGATAGACCCATTAATAACCATATATCAATTATTAATGTTTTTTACAAGATAAAGAGCAATCGAACAAGAAATCTCTAAATTAATGTAGGCTTGCAAAATTGTCATTATAAGTAACTATTATATAAGTATTTGAACAAAATTCATTTCCCCCCAAAATTTAGAGCGCTTTCCTAGTAGACATTTCTATAGAATTTTGATCAGAACTAAATTTCAAACTTGAAACTTGTATGCAAGGTGTCTTGCTTCGCCCCTCTTCCAGCGCCACATTTCCAAAAACATAAGTTGTCTTACCTCAATGTTGCCTCAACTTCCATAACCAATCCATTAAGTTGAAATCAAACTCAAAATCCTCTAATTAAAAAAGAAGAAGAGGAAACAAGAAATTTATCTTTTCATACCTTAATCATCCTTCATCTTCCATAACCAATCCCTTAACATGAAATGAAATCCAAACCCCAAGAATTATTAGAACCAACTAAGGTATAAGAGGTAATAACAAAGTTAGAAAGGTAAAAGTAATAATATGTTAATCACTAATCCAATGGAAATGATTATTAAGTGAGGAATTATCTATGCATACTTAATAATAAACCACATCACCACTCACAACTTTGAAAAAATTAGGCCTTCTAACAAACCCCAAACTCCTTTAATCCAATAATAACTGGAGAGCATATAAGTAGAGTATACATGTAGAAGATCACATGGCATAAAGAGTGACTCATCTACTATCTTATCCATGTTGAGAATGACTTGTATGTGTATGTCAGTCCAAGGTACAATGGGTAATCATTGTATGCACAATGAATCGAATCTACAAGTGGTTGATTGGGCATGGTTGCACAATACGATGCTTGATTGGGTGACCATATGATTATAATATGATGTATTCCATTTTGATTCAACGAAGGTAGTACAATGGGATGTGTTGTATGAAATTTCACTATATGGAGTATACTGTACCAAATGACAGTGACAAGTATGAGTAAAAGTATGATGTCAACATGGTGGTAGTTTCATATGGTGTTGATTCTTGATGACATTACTAGTACAGTGACATTTGAGATAAATTTTAAGGCATAATTGGTTGGCCATTTCATTGAGTTTTGGTTGATAAATTGAATTCCATGATGAATTGTAAAATGTACAAATGTCTATGGGGTTTGTTAGGAGTGACATAATAAGATGGTAAAATGTCAAGTTGATTGTAACATGAGTCTATGAGCATGCCCAAAAACTAAATTTTTCCGTGTGTAAATTATTTAATTTAATACAAATTTTCTCAAGGGTTTTTGGCTAGTGAGTTTTCCTTGAAAGAGTTTTTAATGTAAATTTGGTGTTTCCCTATGTTTATGTCATATGCTTATTATTTTCTATATTCTTATTTCTTTTGTGCATCTCAATATGATGAAATAGATTCATGATTTTTTTTTTATCTTCCCCATAAATTGGTATTAGAAAGTCTTGGAATATATATATGGGAAACAAGATACTAAGAAGGGTGGGGGGTGTGAATTAGGATCTTAAACTTTTGACTTCAAAATCAATTCCATTAAATCATACGTAATTTATCATTAAAACTGTAATTTTGAAACATAAAATAAGTCCATTACATAAATAATAGTTCAATGCATAACACAATGATTTGGTTACCCAAAAACACTTCAAGACGAAGGTAAAAATGGGGTGGGGATGAAACCCACAAATCTTCACTATTGCAACAGTATAGTTAACCTGTTAAGGTTACAATGTTTGATCATAAGATATGATCTACCTAGTGAGAGGTTTGTCTAGTTAAAGACTTAAAGACTATTATGTCTTGCCTTGTTAGAGGGCTTGATATTACAATAAAGTAAGGACTTTGTTAGGAGATTTACATAGGCTTGTTAAGACCACTATATTAAGAGATTTCCCCTGTCTCAGTTATAAAATAACTAAATTAGTACCTAACCCTTGGTATGCTCTGCAAGATGATCTTGGGTCTTCTCTTTCCTTTCTATTTGATCTAATTCTCCTAATCTGATAACTTTGTTCCATCCTTTACTACTTTGATTTCTCTCTCTGTTGGATCTGTGTCTTCAACTCCTTCACATGTGTGTATCCTTTTCGTACTTCATCCAACCATGATTCTAGGGTTAGATTCCTCCTTAAATAGACTTCATATAAAGCTTCTAGATCTTGATCAATGGTTTAAACTTCATCATCTTTTGTCATTTATGTCCCTTTTCCTGATTGGTTAAATTGTTTGCGTAGGGATCATTACCTCTAGCTAATGATGCGTAATCAAAATATGATATGACTCTACAAATATTAAATATCATACAAATGTTGGCCAAAATTATTCTCATATGAATATGTGCCATTACAAACTCACATATCAAAATTGCTTTTCTCAGCACCTGAGTGCTTTGACACTCGGTCATGTATTCTTTTGCTCGACTTCTATAAGTGTTTTTTCTTAACACTTGATAACTTCTCAATTTTTTCAGTCATCATTATATTAATCAACTCATACTATATTCCTCAGCTCCTATATCTTCTCAGTCTCTACTAAATGCTTGACAATCATTGTTCTACTCAGTCTAAGTGTTACTTTCTCGACCTTTACTAGATAACTCGGTCGTAGTGATGACCTTGTAATCTTGCCTAGTAAATGACTCGCAAATGACTAAGTGTTTGGTCACTAATAAAAAACATAGGGTTAGAGATTAACAATCTCCCCCTTTGACATTAGTGGCAAAAACACTTTGTCATGAAATTATTCCTTACAAAAATGTATTCTCCTTTGAGACCAAAAGGTTATTCGATGACTGATACTAATATCTTCTTCTTCATAACTCTCTAACTCTAACTTGTAACTCTCCCTTACTTGGTACTTCTCCCTTCTTATCAGTTTTCCCCCTTGTGTTTGTCAATTATCTTCTTTTCAATTATCCCCCTTATTTTTTTAACTGATGGCAGCTAGGGCTGTTGGGGTGAGTTGGAACTTCTCAAAAAATGTCTTATGACTTGCCACAATATTGGCATAGCCTTGGTTCCATCTTTCTTATACCTTTTCCAAAATTTGAAATTGAATCTCTAGCTTGACAACTAGGTCAATGAATCCTACAATGTGTGAAACAATTGTATCTTTCTTCAAAATTTCCTTGGTAATAGAAATAACCTTCTCAATTATATCTATGTATGGCAATAATTGAAGTTGAATTAACTCCAACTTAATTCATATTTCTACATGTTTAGCTGTGAGCTCAGCTAACCGTGTCTGATTGAATATAAGTTCACCAAATGAAAATGATCAATTGAACTTGTGCTCTTGCTCAATGAGTGAACATTAGTCTTTATATTTGAATGTAATAACTCTAATGATAATTGATTATCTTCTGTAAGGAAATCTATATCACACAATCTCAAATGTAAAGAGTTTATTATTTTCAAAATTGTTTCCAATTGTGTAATAGTTGTACAAATATTGGCTTATCATTATATAGTTCATGCGAGACTTTCTACAATAATTTATGCTCCATTCTTCTCTTAGACCATTGTAACAACTTCTTATTTTTTTCTATGTCCTCTGTTTGAATTCTATCAACTACATATACTAGTTGATAAAAAATTGTATGGTGATGATTGATATATTTGATGCCAAAAGCATCTGCAAAAATATCTTTGATAGTATGCAATATCTCTCTTCTCTTCTATTCTCCCTTCAATAGTTCTTGTTTGGTTTTTGACTCAATAGGATTTGCAGTTCATGCATTTTCTCTAGGGTAAGATTATTCAAATCATATGTAGGTAAAGTAATTACCTCATTAAGGTCTACTGACTTATCAACATCCTCTTCTACACGAGTCATAGGCTAAGATCTTGAGGGTGTATCACTCAACAAAGATAGTTGTAATTGCTTCCCTTTCTCACTTGATCTCTCCTTTGGTTGTTGCACTAGTGTAGATATGACCTGTTGTATAGGTGTCACTAGTGTAGGTTTTGCAATATTTGGACTCAACATTTGAATGAGAGCTTGAGTTTCATCTTGCTCTTTCTATGTAATTCCTTCATCTACCATCTTTCATTGGTGGTGAGTATACAATCAATACCTTACCAATTTTCTCAACACTTGTAGCTTTTATAACTGGTGTGACTATAACACCATCAATTTTCTTAACTTTAATCTTTGGATATTCAATTACTTGTACCAAAATTGGATTTGTACATAGTTTTCTTGAGTCATTCATCAATCCTTGAATTTCTTCTTCAATGAGTATATTTGGATTGGTTGGAGGGATGTTAGTGTCATTTTCAATTGTGATGGTATCCTTAAATTCAATTCCATTGACAAGTTCTTCAATTTCTTCTGCTAACTTAACCACTTCCTCCTTTTCTTCACCTTCATATTTTACAACAACTTGGCCTTCCCTCACCTCTATAGTTGGAGTAAGTACTCCAAATACTTTTTTCCAGAATTCAATACTTGCTATCTCAACTTTAGGAACTTTGTAAGCTTGGTTACTTGGCATAAGCTTCTTAACATAATCTCTAAGGGCTATAGGTATATGTGTTTTCCCAAATCTAGCATGATATGTGATAATATTGTTTCTCTTATTTTCTTCTCTATTGTCAATGCCCATTTCTATTTGGCATCCACTCTTTTATATAGTCCCACAGGAATTCTAGTTTCCACATCCATAGGGGTGTGTGTAAACTTGATCAACATATCAATTAAGGCTTCTTAAAGTTTATCTTGATCTTCATTTCTCAAACAGTTATATTGTAAACCTTTAAGAGCCAAAATATTTTCTAATTCTATCAATTTTTCACATACCTATTCCATAGTCATTGGAGGGACACTCTTTACAATTTGCAATTTGTTGGTCTCATCAGACTTTGTCATTTCTTCTTCTTCCTCCTTGATGTAGGGGCATCTAGGAGAAAAACTGAACAAGAGCGGGTACGAAGGACCAAGGAGGATGCAATGATATCTAGAGAAGTCAATTTAAATATTTTGAAGCCTATAATGGCTTGTGGAAATATTAAATTCAATAAACTATGTATAAGTCCTAAAGGTTAAACACAATGTAATAGGAGGTCAATACAATGTAATGGGAATAAAAGCAATGTAATGGTTGATAATACCATATGGGGGTAGATATAGGTAGTTTTCGTAGTTAATGCATTAAATAAGTCCATTTGACCATGTGTAGGTTATTGGAATAGGCTAGGAGATCAAAACATTCATGAAATGCATAGAGCATAGTTAAAAAAAATTGAATTTTGAACTCCAACGGTTAGTGAGTCATTATGGAGGGAAACTAGTATTTGATTATTTTAAGCTTAATTAAACCTGTCAACTATCTAAAGTTGGTTGAGGTAGGTAGGTAAGGTCAATAAATGTCTAATGTACCTTTTGTACGAGTAACAAATAGAAAGAAGGAATTAGTGACTGGTTGTACGGACTGGCAAGGCAGTGCGCAATAAAAGAATCTATGTTTCATGCTATTTCATTGGGTCATTGAATCTTTTTTTGTTGGAATGTCATATTTATGAACTAGAAAGGTTATTTGCTTCATTTTACTCACTGTTGCATTGATTTTAACTCTATTTGAAGAAGTTTTATATGATTGTTAGCCACTTATTGACAGTTTTCTTACAAATTCTTGAGACAGTCTAGTTTTCCTTTAAAGAAATGACCATCCCATGAGATCTTTGGGCCTTGACTTCATGGGGTGGATTATATTAACATGTAAATTAAGACACTAACCCTTAAAATGCAGCACTAGTGCCAAATAATTAAGTATTTGCAGAAAAGACAGCGAGATACATGAAACAGTGAAGTGTTCCATGATGGAATGAGTGGGTAAGGTATAGTAGCAAGCTATCTGTCTGAAGGAGAGGGGTGTTTTATGAATTGGGATGTCCTAGGGCATCAAGGAGAAGGTGTACCAACCATTTTTTTAATTCCAAAGTGAGTGGAGAGAGGACTTTGAGAAAACCCTATGCAACAAGGGTTTCAGAGCATTAGATTGGTGATTTGAGTGATTCTAGTGGTTTGAGTTTGAAATCTTTTGGATTTACTCATATTTTGTCATGTTCCAACTGTGTTGAAGATTTGGAGTTATGAAAATAAGGGAAAAGTAGAGCTTCTTTGTAAAGTGATGAGATTTGATGCCATTTAAGGGTCACATTGTGAAGGAAGTCATATATTATCTAAAGGAGTTAGTATTAAAATTTACATATGTTGAATAACCATGAAAAGGGTATCTAAAAATACATTTTTTTTCTTAATTCATTTGGGAAAAGTTTGAGAAAAAGGGGAAAAAATGGTACAGTAGGGCTAATAGGGGCTCATAGGGCTAGAAGGTAGTTTGAAGAGTTTTGTCCATTGGGTATTGTTTTGGCTATCAAAAGTGGTTGAATACTATTGAATATGCATTTTTAACATCATTTATACCTATCCTAGGCATTGGGAGGCACAGTTAAGTCATTTGTGGGTAATTAGCCTTTAGTGAGCCTAAAGGGCTAGTGGGGTTAATGTACTATTGAAGAGACATTTACATCATTTCCAGCACTTCTGCTATCTACTCTGCATCACTCCTCCTCTTGTGCAACTACCAATTTCTTTGGCTTCACTTTCTCATCTGCCTATTTGCTCTTCTTTGATGGGCTCCCTAATAGTAGCTCAACAATAGGTTGTACATACTTCCTTTTAGTGATGAACACCTTGCCCTTTGGCCTTGATGGTGTTACCATTTCTTACATGTCTTTCTGGAGGTCTTCCTTTATCTTAGGTGAAATAATCACAACCTTCCTTTTTTTTGGTGCCTTCTATGTCACAATTTCAAGGTCTTTTCCTTTGTCTTCCTCAACCTCTATGGGTTAACCTGAGCCTTCTCCTTATTCAATTTGACTAGATGAGACAAATTTTATTTTCCTATTCTTACCTTCCTTAGGTGTGCCAACTTTAGTATTCAGCTCAGCAATAATTATTTCATATGTGCCAAACTATTCGACACTAGAATCTGTGTCTTTTGAGAATGATATATTGACTACTGCTGATATGTCTTCAATATTATCTCATAGAGAATAAGCCTTAACCGTGCTGCCCTTGGTATTATTTCTTGTGCGTACACAAAATTTGTGTCCATAATGAAACAAGTTTCATCATAATATTTATCCACAATTAATTTTGGAATCCTCATCTTGTTCTTCATTTTAGTTTTGAATTCAACAAAATACTTGTCCATGACTACTTCAAAATTATCTCCTAATATCTGTGTTAGTTCATTCAGTTGATCTACAACAGTTTTGTTTCTATCCCATGTAATCCTTCCAATAGTAGGGAAATAGTTCTATACATAAAAAATATACAAACTAATAGGGATCCATACTTACAAGATGTGTTCTTAGCGTTTCTTACTACTTCTAGGTTTTCTGTAAGTTGTTGTAGCTGCATCTAGGCAAGATCGTATTCGTGATCTTTCTTCACAATTTTATATCCCAAAAAAGTTGCGACGCATGACACACTATTCAATCAGCTAGATTGATAAAACTTGTGTGCAATCACATTAACAATGAGATCAATTAGTGGATCCTCAGTGATGTCTATTGACATTCCATGTCCATTTCATTTTTCCTTAGCTATGGTTTCAATTTATTTATGTTTGCTACTCCTTATGCCCTTAGGTCGATCCAATATAGGATACCTAGTTACTCTTCAAATAATTGCGTTATTGATCATGATTGATCCTCCTTCCAACCATACTTTCATGTCATGAACTTGACTTAGAACAATTTTCATCTATTTGTTCTTGAAAACTTTAGGAAAATCTAGGGCACTTCAACCCTTTGTCTGCAATGATTTTGAATTCATCTTTTAGAATTCCATCTACATATAACTTTTCATAAGCTATTTTGATTTCAAAATCTCCAAATTCTCCTATCTTACTTTAATAACATGATTTGATGTCTTGCGTAGTCAAGCCTCTAGGTGGAATAGATGACAATGCTCCAACATTATCAATAGGGGTTCCAACATTATCAATAGGGGTTTCAACATCAATTGTGTTTCTAAAGTTTGGTGGAGGTTTGTGATCATTCCTTATGATTTGTGCATTGTTCTCTTTTGCCTCTTCTCTTCCAGACACCATTGTGAACTAGGGTTTTCAATAAAATATTTTCACAAAATACCTTACTTAGCAATAATTTTCTCACAAATTTGATAATACCTTGTTGTGATTCCTTTCTCTATTTTCTAAGATTGCCTTAAATATTCTCTTAAAATCTTTGATCGCTAGGTAAGAAAAATAATCATTCCAATTTGATATATACCAGCGATCTTTCAATTTAGGTCTACAATAAATGTCCTCATATTCATATAGTGTTTGACAGCTAGGCTTGGCCTTAACTTTAGTTCAATTAACATTGTACACTTGGTCATAACCAATTCACTTGGTCAATATGTGATCCTACTTGATCACTCAGTCTATTCTACAAGACTCGACCAATATATACTATAACACTGATGCTCGGTACTTACCAATTTTTCATTAGTAACACTTCTCAATGCATCTTTAATTATGTAGATATATCTTTTCAGCTCTTCTAATGCTAGGAACTGATGTAAAATATAGTTTTTAAATATACAATTCCTACATACCTCTTCAATTGCTCATTTTTTAACTTTATATTTGTGATCTCCAAATCTTTTTGTTTGCCTCTTGATTTGCAATTACCAATTGGTTTAGCATATCCAACTTAGTATTTGTAAGCTTCTAAACTTCAAATGACATTTCTTTAAGTCTACTAGCTATCTGCCTTTTGTCTTCCTTAGCCATGATCTTATCTTCTATTGCTTTCTTCTTTTGTTCAATAGCTTCGTGTAATATGACATATTGAATTTCTTGCTCTATCTTTAGATATTTTTTCTCTCTTTTACTAGGGCATTGTTCTTCTGTAGTAATCTTGTCATTGCCTCATTTTTGTTACCAGTCTTTTCACTGTCCAAAAATCCTTTTGTATCAACTTCTTTGTACTGAGTGTCATTAAGCTGTGTAGCCATCTCTCTTCTCCTTTTGAGGGATTTTCTCAACTCTTCTTTTGTTGTCTCTAATTATTGCAACCCAATCTAATTTTCAATGATCTTTCCCATCTTGTATACTTCCAATTGTTGGAATATATGGGAAACAAGACACTGAGGGAGGGGCTGGGGGGGGTGGGTGTGTGGTGAATCAAGATCTAAAACTTTTGAATTCAAAATCACTTCCATTAAATCATACCTAATTTATCATTAAAACTATAATGCTGAAACATAAAATAAGTCCAACACATCCATAACAATTCAACACATAGCACAATGATTTGGCTACCTAGAAACACTTCAAGGTGAAGGTAAAACTGGGGTGGGAATGAAACCCACAAATCTTCACTGTTGTAACAATAAAGTTAACTTGTTAAGGTTACAATACCTGATCATAAGATATGATCTACCTGGTGAGAGGTCTATCCTATTAAAGACTTAAAGACTATTAGGTGTTGCCTTGTTAGAGGGCTTCACACTTACAATAAAGTAAAGAATCTATTAGGAGATTTACATAGGACTATTAGGACCACTCTGTTAAGTGATTTTCCTTATCTCAATTATAAAATAACTAAATTAGTACCTAACCCTCGGTATGCTCTGCAAGCTGATCTTGGGTCTTCTCTTTCCTTTCTCTCTGATCTGATTCTCCTAATCTAATAACTTTTTTCAGTCCTTTACTGCTTTGATTGCTCTTTCTATTGCATATGTCTCTTCAAATCCTTCACATGCATGTATCCTTTTCACATTTCATCCAACCATGATTCTAGGGTTAGAATCGTCCTTAAATATATTTCATGTGAAGCTTCTAGATCTCGATCAATAGTTTAAACTATTAGAGTAATAAAGTATTTTCTTATTAATTAAATCATTTTGATTTAATTATTAAGTCACTTATTATCTCTAGTTTATTTAAGCTAAACTCTTGGCATATAATAATTAATTATTTTATTAATCATTATCATGCAACCTAGGTTAGATTCCTATTAGGGTTTAGATCTCCTTTATAAGGATTGGTCTCTTTATAATCTATTCATTCACTTTTGATGACAACAATTTCTCTTTTTGGTCATCAAAAATGTCTCATCTATGGATATGGTAATTCCAAACTCTATAGCTTTTTCTTCTCTCTTTCTATGATAGTTATATACATGTAAGTGATTCTTGGGAGTTGTGGGGTTGAGATTTCATCAGCTTTGACATTGTATCAGAGCTCCAGGTCTTCATGCCTCTATTATGTTAATGAGAAGTTTGGTTTGGCTTTTAGATCTGTATTTTTCCTTTAAGAGGGTTTCATTTTTTAGTTGTATTAAATCTGGGGGGTCATTGATTTTTGGGTCACTTTGAGCCCAAACAAACATCATCGCTGTGCATAGAGTGCCCAAAAACCCTTGTTTTCATAAAAAAAATCCAATTTGGACATACTTGAAATTTGAGCCAAAAAATATTGCACCCAAATTCAACATGTTTCTCGAGGCAACAATTTTGTGATTTCCAAGAATTTTTGGCTCAAAAATTGAGAATTTTTGGCATGAAATTCAAGATATTTTTCTCAAAAATTGAGATTTTGACACATAAATCGAGATTTTTGGCATGTAAGTCAAGATGTTTTAGCACAAAAAATTGAGATTTTTGGCACACATCAAAATTTTTTTGGCACACAAGTCAAGATTTCATGGTACACATCAAGATTTTTGGCACATAAATCGAGACAATTTTGGTACAAAACTAACACACTTTTCAAGGTACTTTATGGCATTGGTGAGTATGCTTTCCAAGGTATTTAGCATGGATCTCGAGGCGGTAAATATTTTTTTTCCCTTTCAAATCTATTTTGACCTACATGTGGTTTTTTGGCCATAATTTGCTCATCCAGATCCATTTTTTGTAAATAAGATATCATCAAAAAGTTGATTATGAGCCTGTCATGATGGTGCAATTTATTTGGACTTTTGATGTTGTTTGGTTGCCAGCTTATGTAGTCAAAGTCAAAGGTTCTATTTTTCACTCTAAGAGACTTATCTTGAGACATTCTATTTTCCAGATTCTGCTCCAGGCACATCTCATTTAGTTTTTTGCTTTTTTTGCATTTTGGTGGATCTCTTGGTTGTTTTAGGTCTAGAGATCGATTTTGTTGTTTTAGATGATTTTTTATCGGTTTTTATCTCTTATATCAACCTTATGTCTCTTTTGATCTTTGTTGACATCCTTTTGTAGTATTTTTGCAAATGAATTGAGATAAAGTGCCACTCTATTGCATTTTAGGATCTTGCACATCTTTGTATTTTGTTGTACTTGCACTGCATTATAAAGTGCCTTGGGGGGTTTCATGATGGCCATATTCATCATCTTCCATTGTCAAGTGAGTGTTCCTTCCATGAAATTAGCCTCATGATGTATCGATGACACATACCATTATAGGTATTTGTACTTGTTTTGCACTCTTGATGTTCTTGGTTCTTCTTTCTACAGGAGATATTGCATTTAGTTTTAGTGTTCATGTCTTACCTCTTAGCATTATAGGTGGGTTATTTTTGTTCTAATTTTGTCTTGGTTTGATGGAGTGAGCTATGTATTCATTATTTGATCTTATGTACTAGGGGATTGCAGTGGCTGGATACCTATGCATTTTGGTGAGATGGATCTTTTACCATATAGACATTCTTTCATTCCTATTTTTGGAGGCTATGAAGATACCTTCCATCTTCGATTGATCAGCTCTTCAAACTTAGTCTTCTCTACCTGGTCATATTTTAAATAGTGGAGGTTCTTCAAATTAGTAGTTTTTTAGTATTTGCATCTTCATGCTTAAGTGGTTTTCTTCATGATCATCTTTTTTTCATATCTTATGGGACATTCCCTAGTTTGGAGGCTTCTTTAATCCTTCACTAGTTCTCTTCATCGTTATTTCCATCCATTTTTGGACTAGGGTTTTTCCCATGCAATTTTCTCTATTTCTTCTCTTGTAGAGATTTGGTTGTGCTTGGATACCTCATCAGGCCTTGTTTTGGGTACCCAAATTTATTTTTAGTAGTAGTTTCTAGGTTTTTCTACTCCCTAAGTTTATCTTAAGGGGAGGGTGGTGTTAGTGTAGTAAAGTATTTTCTTATTAATTGAATCATTTTGATTTAATTATTAAGTCACTTATTCTCTCTAGTTTACTTAAGCTAAACTTTGGGCATATAATAATTAATTATTTTATTAATTATTATCATGCAACCTAGGTTGGATTCTTATTAGAGTTTTGATCTCCTTTATAAGGATTGGTCTCTTTGTAATTTATTCATTCACTTTTGATGATAAAAATTTATCTTTTTAGCCATCAAGAATGTCTCATCTATGGATATGGGAATTCTAGCTTCCATAGCTTTTTCTTTTCTCTTTCTGTGATAGGTGTTTGCATGTAGGTGATTCTTGAGAGTTGTGGGGTTGAGCTTTCATCAACTTCAACATAAAATTCATCATCTTTTTTCATTTATGGAAGGTGTTTCCACATGTAACTTTCCTTATAAATGGTATCATATCCACACTAGTTTGATTGTTAGTATGGTTGATAGTTTGTACTAATTTGGTTTTAGTGGCAGTTTGCAAAGTGTTCATCTAGAAATTGAGATGGAGGGTGCATTATGGAAGAAGATACAATAAGGACAAACATAAAGGATCTTCATATAGGAGATAGAAATTATGATTCCATGGGTGACTTAGAACCATAGTTGTACAAGAGTTGTTGGCATTAACATAATATTGAGTGTTTGTAGATGTTGGAGGATGTCTTAGATCTTGTTATTATAGAAGGATCTTTTACATTTTATGGAGCACTTGTTGGTTGTTAGTGTAAATAATTAATTATTATTACACTTTACTTAAGTTTACTTAGGTTAAATGCATTATTTTATTATTTATCATATAGACACCTAGGAGTATGCGTACTCATATAAGTTGTCTTGTTGACAACATAGGAGTTAGCAACTCATTTTAGCACATAGTGTCTACAACATAGGAGTTTGCATATTCAACTGAGTTGTCATGTAGACAACACAATTTTTCACACTCTAATTAAGCACATGGTGTCTACAACATCTTTTTATGTGATACACCTATGTAAGCTTATGTTAGAAATTTGATTGAAAAAGAATACTATCAAAGAGGGAGATTGTTGCAAAGAAGGGAGATGGTTGATAAAAAATATATTTTCAATCATTGTTTTGTCATTGATGTCAAACTTACTATTTGCTAGAATGACAATTTTTTATAAGATCCAAGTACTATCACTTAGTTGATTGATGAAGAGGATTTAATCAACAAGATTTAACAAGAGTACCTAAGGGAAAGGTTGAGTTATGGTTTTGTAATGAAGTGCAAAGATTAGATAAGACATTGGTAAAATGATGTATTGATAACATATTTGAAGATACAGAGGTTGGTCACACTTAGAAACATTGTAAGAATAAGTTGTAACAAGATTGATTGCAAAGCTTAACTAAGTTCATTAGTGAGTGTTGAGCAAGCTAGTTTGAGCCAAGTAGATTTTGAGTTAGTGCTGAGAAAATGCAAAATCTAGTGTGTGCTAAGTGATACAAAAGGAGCCAAGTGTGTTTAGGTCCTGAGTAAAGTAACAGGTGCCGAGCATCAAAAAATCCTAATGGATGCCGAGTGAATCCATAGTAGGTGTCGAGCATTAGTAAAACTTAGTTGATGTCAAGTAACACAGTATGTGCTGAGCACCAAAATTTCAATAGTGCCGAGTTGCTGCATTATTGAAAAAGTCAAAGATTCACCAAATCTGAACCAACACATTTGTTACCTTGAGTTTTGTGAACCAGATGGAGGATAAGGATGATGAGCTGGTGGCACTAAATTTTATGTAAACTATTTTTGACCAAATTTAAGAGGATTCTTCATGCTAGAAGGAACAAGATATGGGTTAGATTCAATGAATCCTACCTAATCCATTCGAACTAGAATTAAAGGAGGGAAGAATCGAGCGAGAAAAGTAATTCTAGACTTCTATTTAAGGAGTCACAGGCCAAGAAGCAAGAGTAGGCGGGGTGCCAAAATGCAAAGTTGCTAAAGGATATCAAGAAGAAGGTGAAGGAAGAACAGAGCATAGAGATTCTATTTTGATAAGTGGTTAGAAAGAAGATTGCACTAGTACATTGAGCATGAGGACTCAAGGAGATGAAGCTTGAAAGGAGAACAAGTTGTTAGAGCTACAAAGACTGAAAGCTAGGCAAATTGTTATGAGCTAAACTTTGATCTGAATTCTACAAGTTAAGTTGTGAGTTGTAATAGGTCAAAAGCCCTTGTTTTTACTCTCTAACAATTGTGCAAGCTAGGGTAAAATCCTATCGACTTAGGTTGGTTTAATAGCCATTTGTAAATCCTTTAATAGGGTGACATTCCAAGTGAATGTTCTAAAGTCCTCTAACTAGACCAACTTCTAATAGGGTGGATAAATCCTTTAACTAGGTCACATTTAACAATGCATTGTTGTCTCTAACAGGGCAGGCCTTTCACAGGGCATCACTTCAAAAGAGTGAGAATTGAGTAGCATGTTACTGGTGGTTTTTCCCAAATTGGGTTTCCACATAAATCATTTTGTTATGTGTTGCTTTTTCATGTGTTATGCTTGCATGCTGATTTATAGTAACTTGCTAAGTAGGAAAGTTTAATCTTGGATGCATGAACAATTGTATAGGCTCACTTTACTTGATGAAATAGTTTTAATTGGACATTTGGACCTTGAACAATTGAGTCACACCCCCACCCCCCCTTTTAGTTATTCTAAAGCATTTCTAACTACTTATCCTCTCATAATCACACAAACTTCTGTGCTCAATGGAGGATAATCTACTCTTGGTTGACATGTGCTTAGTTGTGAGGCTTATCATTTTTCTAACTCCTAGTCATTCTAGAGGCCTTTATATACAGGGATTTCTAGTGTACATGTTAATCAATTCATTCTCATATTTTTATTATGATCATACATCATTTGATCCAAATTGTGCTTTGTTATTGAGCTTCTTGATCTTGATGTCATTTTTCCCTAAGGCAAATTCTTACATTGGTGGCATTTATCTTCATGGTATGTGGAGATGGTTTCATCTTGAGGATTCAAAGGTGTATCATCTTAAAGTTGATGCACTTTATTTTGAGACATTTTAGCCCCCCTTAGTGTGGCTTTGGTCACTCTTTTTCCTCCTTAACCCGTCTCATACTTCTGTATCATCTCTTTTCTTATAATATGGTCCTCAATGGGTCCTTTTCATTGCTGAAATTAGATAAGAATTAGCATTTACAATTCTAAAAAATTTCTAATCCATTGTTTGGGTGTGCAAAATAAAAAATGAAATTCATTTTTTTTAAAGAATTTGGTATCACCATTTGCCCTCAAATCCAAGATTTTCTATTCGATATAAATAGGTGGAATTGCTCTATTTCCCATTTTAATTCCTATTTGGAAAAAAATGGGCATTCCATATTAATTGAAATAAATATATTTTGAAGTCCACTAACTTGTTCATAGGTGTGGGTGACACCAACCTATAATGTAGGATACATTCGATTGAAGGGTAAAATCTCTCTCAACATTTTCAAATAGAAATTGTGGTAGCTATATTATTGTCATCTCCAACCCTTCTGTTTTCTTCTACAAACCCACCATTCAAAGTGATTCATATGCAAAGTGATTCATATGTGTTTTCTTTATCACCCCTATATTTTCAAGTAATCGAGGAAAATTAGAGAAAAACAAGACTCATTTGTATTGACAACACCACTTTACCATGCAAATGCACCCCCTCACATGGGTAGTGGTTATACAATAATTGCAATAGATGCTTTAGTACACTTTTAGGGCTCATTTGGTTGTGGTCATAGGAATGGAGAATAGGGATGTAATATTGGGAATAGGAATGGCTATTCCAATAACAACTATTTTTTGGAATGGGTATAAGCTCATTTTAGAGGCAAAATGGGAATATGTATTCCCTATTCCCTATTCTAATTGACAAACCAAATGGAAAATAGAAAATGTATTCCAATTTTTCTATTCCTATTCTAGCAACCAAACAAGCCCTTATGAAATACTCTATTACTAGTTCTAATTTTATTTATTTATTTTGTTAATGGCCACGACATCTGCAAATATGTAAGTGGCCTAGGTGAGAAAATAGAAAGTTGTTCTTGAAGTGTGATATTTGTGTACACCCAAGACAACCAAAATAAGTTGAAACATCATGCTTATTATTAGTAGAATCCCTACTACCCACCTCCATGTAATCCACTGAACATAATGATTTAGGTCAATAAAAAATGAAATATTTTCTTTATCAACAACCTTTCAAACAATAACACACATTTAGATACATAATCCATAGCAAGCACAATCAATCTTGTTATTGCTCGTCAGTTTTAAAATCCAAAGAAAGTACAATCTCATTTTATATGTCAATATGCTTATTCTGGTTGGTATTCCAATTCCATGTGCAACCAAATACAGGAAATAGTATTCTCATTTTAAATTTTCGGTAAGCCAAATGATCCCAAACTAAATTCCAAAATCCATAATCTAGATTTCAAGTTTTAGAATCCCAAATTGAGGATTTTGAATGTCAATTCTAAAATCATATTCTAACAATCAAATGAGCCCTAAGTGTTACATTTCCACCTTTATAGCCATATCTTCTGGCAGGCACTATACTTCACCATTCTTTCAGCACCTTCCAAATGAGATTTCTAAGGTTCCCTTGTCCCCTTCTTTGGGGTCAGGTTGACCTAGTTCAACCTAGACTGGTCAAGGTCAGCCCAAGTGACTTGGATTGGTCAAGGGTGACTAGGTTGACCTTGACCCTAGGGATTGCAGGACCCAGAGACCAAAAAACCTTAGATGTTTAATTTGTTAGCTCTTTGCTTACTTGTCAGCCACAATTGTTTTCCCATCTGAAAAATAGTATATAAGGATTCTTGGGAGATTTTTTTTCACATCATGAATTCATAAGACTTTCACAATAAACTAGGAAATTATGGTATTCTTATTCAAGCAAGCATCTTCAAGTATTCAATTGTTGGCACCTCATTTTTGCATCAAGCTTCTTCCTAAAACATGGTAGTGGAGTTTATCTCTAAGGATAATATTTATTATTCCAATCCATTCAATATCCTCTATTGATTATTATGACATGTCACATACATTTCCATACACGAAGGTTTTGTCTTCTGTAATAGTGGGAGAATCTAGTAGGCCCCAAATTACTTATCCTTATCCACTAGTGAAGCCTTTTAAATCCACTCCTCATGTTGAATTTCCAAAAACTCCCCAAAGACCTGAATTTTATACTACAAAAGACTTTGAAGAAGAAAAGAGTAAACTATGGGCATTACATGTGGAGCTTAATGTGCAATATGAGGATAAGCCAAGGAAAGATCTCATATATTTAGTTAATAAAATTGATTTTCCATCATTTTATGAGCAACTAACAAAGGCAATAAATATATGGGATGAGATAAAGGCAAATGATGAAACCTTAAAGCCAATTGTCAACTAATGGAGTAAAAGGAGCAAATGTGTTACTCTTCTATGTTTTTTTGTCATTAATTTATCCTATGAATATATAGAAAAGACTTATGATATGACCAATGATCTCTTAGAACTTGATGATAAAAGAGTTGAATTACAAAAGAGGATCATTATTTATCTTGACAAATACAAGAGTATTAATTTTGAACATTTACCACATGTCGTTGATAAAAGGGATAAATTGAAAAATAAAGAGGAAATAAGGTCATAAATGAGAAAGGAAATGCATGGTGGGAAGCTACAACTGAAGAAATTGTAAAGGTGGGGTTATTTTAATGATTCTTTGAGGAGAGATTTTGCTGAAATTGATAGAATTGGGGAATATGTAATTAAAAAGCAGTAGGATTCTAAGCTTTAATTGGCCAGATGACATGCTTTTTAACAAGTGGATGGCAGACTTTGTCCATGCTAAACAGTTAGAACTTGATAAAACTAATGATGATCAAGATGAAATTCAAATAATCGATACGTTAATACAAGCAGAAGAGGACAAGAATAGACAACTAGCTTTAGCTGCCTGAATCGAGGTTCAAACTGATAATACAACAAGAGAATTAGATGTAACTATAATTTTGGTAGTATGTGATGATGTGGATGGAAGTTCTCAAGTTGAAGTAACTTTTCAGACATCCAAGTTAGATCCTTCACGTGTAGTTCTATGGGCTACATCTTTCGAGGAGCTACAACAGCATCGAAGCCAATTATGAAATCCTCAGTAGTAAAAAGGTGCAGCAGATAATGGTCCCACCAAAAGAATATTCATGATGAAAACCTTTTGTTGTACCAAAAAAAAAGTTTCTAACAGTAACAATGTAAATATTTTTCTATCTTTAGGGCTGTTGTCAGTAGCTTCTATGCCTAAAAATTGTTGCATCTCACATTATTTAAGTGAGATTCTAGGGCTAGAAGAGGGGTCTGAGTCATTGTACAATTTTAGTTTTACTAAGCTTTGTTCGGTCTAGTCCTTGATGCAAATTTTATGATGTATTTTCTCTACAAAATCTAAGAATACATTAGTGTTATAGAATCATAGTGTTTCATCTTGAGTTGTTTTTAGTTCTATTCTAGTTGTTATACAATTTTAAAAGAGAATTAATACAAAGATGAACTGTGCCCACATCTTTTCTTTCTAAATTTGTTACCTAGTTATCTTGAGATTGCATGAGCAAAGCTTGTTCAATTGAATGAAATTAGGATAAATTGTACATCATTTCACTATTGCTTTTAATTCAATGAATTAGGTAAATTATTTAACAAATATGATAAGATCTCTAGCTAGTAGGGAGGATATGTGTAAGAATGAGTTTCAATGAGAATTTTTGATAATATTGATTGTAATGCAATTAATTAGGTCAAGAAATTGGATAGACTTTGAATCCCAATGGATTAGGCATTGATCAACTAGTTTAGTTTGTAGATAGAGAAATCATGGTTAAGCATTAGGCTCAAAATTAAATGAATTTTACTTTAATGTTTGAAGAATGTCAAATTTGGTTAGCACTTGTTTACACTTAACTTCTAAGTTTTAGTTAGCTACTACTGCCTAGAATTATTTGTAGATCTAAGAAGAAGTGACCAATCTGTTATAAGGGATGAATATTTTTATAAAATGTTATGGAATGGATGAATTATGAATGTAATATTAGGTTGTGAATCTTTTATCCCTCAGGTGCGCCCACCTTGGTTTTGCAAAGCCAAAAGAGCAGAAAATTCTTTGTGATTTTGTTGAAGTTGGGTCCAGATCTAAAGAACATATATCTGTTTATAGGAAGTAGCTAATCCTTAGGGTATTGTGATCTTCATCATCCTAGTGCTAGGTATTTTGTTTCTTAGTAGTGTAAAAACACCAACAATACCAACCATTCATTATAAATTGGGGAATGCACTTCATGCCTGGCATGCAAGTGATGCATCTACACATGCAATTTTATCACCTTGGAAAACTATATTTGATCCTTCCAGCTAGGAAAAGATGATTGTTCATTTTATTTTACCTAATTTGATGAAAGTTCTATAGGAATTTGTAATCTACCCAGCTAATTATAAACTAGACCCATTTAACTAGTTTATGCCTAGTTTCTTTCTAAAAATTTCTACTATGATATATTTTTGTAAAATTTCTTGCAAACTTTACCCATTTTTCCTAGTCTGCATTATTTTTGTGCAAGATCTTGAGGGTAAGTGCACCAAGTTGTGGTGTCAAAAAGATGACACCTTTTTTTTTCTTTCTAGTTTTGAAAAGCCTTCTATGGCTTGGGTATGCCAAGCTATAGCACGTGCATGCTATAGTGTGTACGCATTATAGCACGTGCATGCTTTTCAAAAAAAATTACAAAACATGTATGCATTATTTAGAAGTAAATTTAAAAGGCTTCAAATAGTGCGTACATGCTATAGCGCGTGCACACACTATTCAAAGCTTTGCATTCTACCAAGCCTAATGTTTGGTTTTGCCTTGGGGATCCAACCCAAAGCTTTGGAGTCTATAAACTAGTCTGAGATGTGTTTTGCTACAAACATACAAAAAATGATTGATTTTTCTTGTGTGCTCTCCTTCTAGTTTCCTCGTGGTTGAGCATTAATAAAATCAAGTTACGTGACATTTTAGGTCTTTGTGTTAACTACACAACCATATAATTTATTTTTTATTTGAAATATTTCAAGCCTTTCATCTATAATTTTTCTTGAATGTATGTCCATTTTTTGTCAAAAACCAACATGTACTAATTGGGTTGTAGATTTTAGCTTGTTCATCAAATTTTGCAACAACTTAGTTTTTTAGAAACTAGACTCCATTCTACACACTTTGAAAAAAAGAAAATTTGATTTTAGATTAGTTTTCAATCATTTCTAGGGGGAGCACATAGATATTTCATGTTTTTGGGATGTGTCTAGTTAAAAAATTCATTAAAAAAAATACACATTATAAAATTACCCGAAAAATCTGGGATAAACTACATAGTGTTAGGTAACTTTTGACTGAAGCAATTAAAGAATTTCAAAAAAAAAGTTAAAATTTTAGTGGGGCCACACTTTGTACTATGTTATTTTTTTTGGAATAATCAGTACCATTTTATGTGGCCCCCTTTTTTGAGGACCTAAAACTAAACCATTTAAAAAAAAAATTAGTAGTTTAGAAACTAGATTCAAAGGACTATGACTTTTTTTTTGTCATATCTTAAAATTTTGAGCATAACTATCTTCAAATTCTTGTTGAAGTCCAAAAATTGCTGATTTCAGGAAAAAGTTGTCCACTCATACCCCCTTTTGGCACAACTTGGTGCACTTACCCTTGAGGTAAGTCACTTAGCATGGGTTGAGTGATTTTTATTGTTTTATTATTTGGAATGTTTAATATGTGTACAACTAGATCAATTTTTTTGTTGTGCTAAGATGTAATAAGCACCTTTAAAAAGATCTCTAAGATATACATGTTTAGAAGGAAATATAAAGAGATACATGTTTAGAAGGAAAATAAAATCACAGAGTAAGGGCACAGAGATCACAAAGGTATCACATGGAAATGAAATCATGGAGAAAGGGCATGGCAACGAAATTACAGAGCAAGGGCATGACAATGAAATATAGAAATTACAAGGGCACAACAACAATATCATAGAGAAAGGGCACGAAAACAAAATGCAGAGATCACAAGGGCACAACAATGTTTAGAGCTCTCCACCCTCATTTGGAATGATTTATTCTATGTTTTCTTCTTTTTTTGTTTATACTCACGTAGGTGTTATAATTACAATGCCAATGTCAATATTGCAACACCATCAAGGGCAATTGCAAAAAAAATGAAATCTACCACAAAATACACTATCATCACAAATTATCATTGCAATTTGACCCCAAATGTTGTAGTGATAGCAAATATATAACTCCATTGTTGTATTTTTTTCTTTTCAAATCCTCTTCATCAATCAAATATGAATCTGGAAAATAAATCTTCATCAGTGTTATTGCTCCCTCGTAGATATGATTCCCCCATTGACATCAATACTTTCTCCATATTCTCCCTTATTTCAACACGTCTTCTCCCCCATTTCAATGCAGCACAAGATTTTTTTCATTTAAAACTTCTCCCCTATTGACATCAATGGCAAAGGCATCATTATGTTAGTTCTACTACAAAAATATCTTCAACAAGATCAAGTATCCAAAGACACTATTAAATACCAACCACCAAGAGTCCTTCATGACTCATCTCAAACACAAATACTCCCCTATAGAGAAAGCATCCAACATCTAGTCCAAATGAACAATAGTACTCTATAGAACTGGACTGATACAATCTTTGCATCATCTACTCAGAAGTCAGCATGGGCATAATCCAAAGCATACCCCTCAAATACTGAAATGTATCCTTCAGAATAGACTTTGTAAATATATCTACTATCTACTGCTTTGTGCTAATGTACTCCAATCTAATCTCTTTTTTTGCAACTTTCTCTCTGAAGACATGATACCTAATAGATATGTGCTTTGTCTTAGAATGTAACACATCATTCTTAGGCATACTCATTGCACTTGTGTTATCACAATGTATGATAAAAGGTCTTGTAAACTCAACTTCAATATCCTTCAACATCTACTTCATCCACATGGTTTAATTGTAATTAATCATTGCTGCTACATATTGTGCTTCCGTCGTGCCTTGTAAAATGTAATCTTGTTTCTTTCTTACCCAAGAAACCAATATTCCTCCTAAGAAAAATGCTCTTCTACTTGTACTTTTTATGTCATCCATATTACCTACCCAATCCACATTAGTATATGCACATAAGGTAAAGTCACTTGATTTTTCATACCACAACCCAAAATCAAGTGTACCCTTTAAATATCTAAAAATCCTCTTACTACTACATAATGTGATTGTTTAGGATTGTCTTGAAATCTCACAACAATGCCAACTACATTAGCTATATCTAGTCTTGTATGAGTCAAATATTACAAATCTCCAATCATGGATCTATACTTCTTATGTTCAATGGTAGGTGTCTCATCTTTGCTAGATAACTTATGACCAATTACCATAGGTGTACCAACAAGTTTACAATTTTTCATTCTGGATCTTTTCAACAAGTCTTTCATATACTTAGTTTGTGATAAGAAAATACCTTCAATGTTCTACATAATCTGCAGATCCAATAAATACTTCATCTCACCAATCATGCTCATCTCAAATTCCTTCATTTCACTAGAAAATTTCCAACTTGCTTCATCATCACCTCTAAAGATTATATCATCCATAAATAATTCAATAATTAGTAAACCATTCTCAATTTCCTTCAAATACAAGTTACAATCTACAGTACCTTTATCAAGTTCTAATTTTGCCTAATATTTGTCCAACCTCACATAGCAGGCTCTATGTGCTTTTTTCAAGCCAAACAATATTTTCTTCAACTTTCGAACCATATCTCCTTATTTTATCAAAGGAAATCCTATAGGCTTCTCAATGTAAACTTGTTGAAGTTCTCCATTCAAAATTGTTGACTTCACATCGATCTAATGCACTTTAAATTTATTGTAAGCCGCATAAGCCAAAAACCATTCTTATTGCTTCTATTATAACAAGTGTAAATATTTCCTCATAATCAATACCTTCTTGTTATGAATAACCGTTACATACCAGTTGTTCTTTATTTTTCACAACCTCACATTTTTTATTCATCATGTTTCTAAAAACCCATTTAGTTCCTATAATATTCTTGTCCTTAGATCTAGGAACCAATTCTAATGTATGATTCTTCTCAATATAATCAAATTCTTCTCTCATAGATTGAATATAAAATTCATCTTTACTAGCTTCATCTGCACTTTTAGGCTCTACTTGAGAAATCAAACATAGTTCTTCTCTTTACACCTTGTTCCTTGTCATCACACATTTTTTCTTGCTACTAATAATCTAATTAGTAGGATGATTCTTTATCAGATTCTAATTAGGTGTCACTATCTCAACTCTTACTTTAGCTCTAGGTTCACTCCTTGGTTCTTATCTCTATTATACAATCTCTATAGCATTGAGAAAAACTATGTTAGTCTCAAAAAATAACTCAACATTCTCTTGGTTATCCTTTGGATTAGTTTCTTCTTCAAAGTCATAATCAAGTATTCTTTCTTGATTTCCAAACTTCTCATCAACTCTAACATTTTCACTCTTAACAATAGTCTTAGTTCTTTGATTAGAAAATATGTATGCTTTACTCTTCAATTAATAACCAAGAAACATAGCTTCATCACTTTTGCATCCAACATATCAACATCATTTTCTCTCTTAATGTAACACATACTTCCAAAATTTCTAAAATACTTAAGTGATGGTGCATGTCCAAACTAAATCTCATAAGGGGTCTTACCATACCTTGTCTAATCTATACTTTATCCATTGTATATACTATTGTGTTAATTACTTCTCTCAAAAATATCTTTGAGACATTATTCTCAAACATCATAGTTCTTGTTGCTTCTATTACCAATATGTTTATCCTCTCTACTAAATCATTCTATTAGGTTTCTTAGGAGTTGAAATTTGTCTTATAATTTTATTTACTTCACAAAAAATGTTAAACTCATTCGAAGTGAATTCTCCACCTCTATCTGATCTTAAACTCTTAATGTTTAATTCGGATTCATTTTCAATTTTGTTTTTAAACACCTTAAACTTCTCAAATGCTTCAAATTTCTCTCTAAGAAATTTTTCCCACATCATCCTAGTAAAATCATCAACAAGAATCATGAAGTACCTATCACTATATAATTCTCTTATCTTTGTAGGACCACTCAAGTCTATGTGTACTATCTCCAACTTTGTTGATGTAGTAAAATTCTTGCTTGGAAAATAACTTTTCTTATTCTTTTCCATTACACATTCCTTGTGTACCATGTTAGTAGGCTTCACTAATTTAGGAAAACATCTAACAATAATTGTAGTGCCCAATTTCACAGTGTTATCAAAATTAATGTGAAAAAACCTTTTGTGTCATAATAAACTATTATCAACTTTAGCAACCAAACATGTCATCTATGTAGGATTCAACTAAAAAACTATACCTCTTAATTTTGTGCCAGTACCAATCATCTTACCATTTTTATCCTTGATAATACATGTCTTCTCAAGGAACTACAACTAATATCCCTTGTCAACTAGTTTTCCAACACTTAGAAGATTATGTTTCATACCATCAATAAAATAAATATCATCAATATTAGTTGTATAATCAAGAGTAATAGATCCTAATCCTTTTATGTGACAAGCCACATTATTTCCATATCTGACAATTCCTCCAACACAACTGTTGAACTAAACAAAATTATTCATATCACCAGTCATTGTTGGGATTCTTTAGAATAACTGAGAGGGGGGGTGAATTAGTTATCCAAGGTCTAGATGTACTATTAAAAATTTTCACATCTTAGTGAACCTATAAAACATTTATCATGATGCATGCATCCATAAGATTATGCAATCACTTAAAACTTGTAGGTTATTGTCAAATCAATTTGAAGAAATATAAACATGAAACATAACAGATTCAGTAACACACTTGATACAATGATTTACATGGAAACCCAATTTGGGAAAAACCACCAGTAACATGCTACTCTTTCTCACTTTTCTAAAGTGTGAAATGCCAACCCTATTAAAGGTTACAATACACACTATTAAATGTGACCTTGTTAAAGGATTTCAATCACCCTGTTAGGAGTGAGCCTTGTTAGAGGACTTTTCACTTGGAATGTCACCCAGTTAAAGGATTTACAAATTATTGTTAGGTCAACCTTAATCCAAAGGATTTACCCTACATTGATACAATTATTAGAGAGTAACAGTAAGGCTTGACCTAATAACAACTTACAACTCCATTTGTAGATTACAGATCTTTATTCCAGTCCTCCATTTTGCTTAGCTTTCACACACTTCAGATTTGATAGCTTGTTCACCCTTTAAGTATCCATACACTTAAGCCTTCTTTCTTTTCTTGCTAATTTAGACTCTTCTCTTAGGTCATTGAATGAAGCAATACCCTAGACTCCTTGTCTACCTTTGCTTCTAACTAATCATCTCTATAAATAGAGAATTAAGATATTTATTCATTCATTCTCCATCATCCAATTTAGGGTTAGGATAGATTAGGTAAGATTCAATGAATCTAACCCTTATTTCATTTTATTCCCTTCTAGAAAATTCTCCTTCAATCCTCTTTGAATTCACCTAAAAATGGTTTACCATGAATTTTGTGCCATCAGCTCATCAATCTTATCTTTCACATAGTTCACATGATCCAGGAAATCAACTTTAACAACTCAAATCCATCAAATTCATGATTTTTCTAATAATGCTGACACTCAGTATTAACTAGTTTTTGATGCTCGGCACATACTGTGTTTCTCAGCATCCATTAAAAAATCACTCAACATGAACTAAGGTTTATTGGTGCTCAACATCAACTAAAATTTACTTGACATCAATTGTTTCACTTAGCTTACACTAAAATAGAATTTTTCTTGGCTCCAACTAATTTCTGCTTAGCTTGCACTAACTTTTCTCAGCACCTACTATCCACTCGATCAAGCTTGGCAGACAAACTTTGTTTAACTTGTTCTTCTAACCTTACTCAATGTAACCAAACTTTGCAACCATAAGTAGATTATTAGTGCACTATGATATCACTATCTTAGTTGATTCTTGTACTCATTTTTCATATCATAACTCAACCTTTCCTCTAGGTGTTATTGTTAAATCATTTGAATAAAATCCTCTTCATCAATCAAATAAATGATAGTGTTTAAATCATATAAGCAATTGTCTTACCAGCAGATAGCAGGTTTCACATCAGTGACAAAACAATGATTGAAACATATTTATCATACTTTTATCAATCTATTTTCAATAGTCATATGATGTAAAAAGCCACTTTTTGTGGTCCTTATGTGTTTTTTGGTCAAATTGGATGGGTTGGAGTCAATCTTGACAAGTTGGGAATGACAATCATTTTTGCAAAAAATTATCAAAGTTGCTCATTACAACTTTGCAAAGTTCCTCAAAAGTTGGAGGGGGCATTTATTAGGTCTGAGGCTTAACCTTAGGGCTAGGATAGGTGGAGTAGGAGTATAATATCTCATCAAAAACCTAAACTGAGTGGAGACCTTTTATATATAGACTAGAAACAAGAACAACACTGACTATAATGACAATTTTTGGTTTTTGGCCTTCATTTCTAATTTAATGGATTGAAAGGTTGAGTATTTCTATTAGGTAAGTTAGGGTGGAACTTGCGAACTAAATTTTCATGGTTGATTTCGAGTTTTGTATCCACCTTTTTTTGTTTTGAAATTAGTTTTAGTTTCTTAGTTTTACTGCCCTGTATATAGCAATTTGCATGAAAATGTTTACATCTTGAGTTCCAGCAATGGGAACATAATGGCCACATGGAATCAAGAAGAATATATTGTACATACTATATATATGGAAGGAAGAGTAAGTAGGAGTCCATTTACTAATTTTTCAAGCAAGCCCTAGGTAAGTCTAGAGTTGTTTGGCAAGGAACTAACATCCTTGTAGGAGAGTTTGAATGTATTTGCTCAATTAGTATGAGCAGACCTAGATTGTAGAAATGAAGTAAGGAGAGTCAAGGGCACATAGGCCATAGGAGAGAGTTTGGGTAGAAGATTCAAGAAAATCAAGAAGCAATAGTTGACATTGCCCTAGAAACCCTCAAAAATAGGGTTCTCTAGAAAAGTATTGACAAATGCCATGGGAGTCTAAAACCTAGAAAATCTTTGAGACTAGGTTATTGTGAAACAAAGTCTAGAAGACACAAATAGGTCTTGTTAAGGATTTTTTGTTGTTATTTCAACTTCCTTATTTTAAGGAGGCCTATAAGGGGCTCATAGGGCTACAAGGCCTAAAAGAGCAATTTGGTGATTTTAAAGTTTTAGACTTGGAAAGATGGTACATAATGGTTGGAAAAGGACCAAGAACATTGTGGGGTGACCAAAATATGATTTTTCCATGATGGGAGCCTTGGGTGAGTTTGTCTACGTGTTGAGCACAAAGTTGCCTAGTTGGGGTTTAAAGAGTTATGAGAGTATTTTGAATTAATAGGTGAGTTTATAGATTGAAGAGGGTTAGAAAAAGATCCTATAGAGTAGTGTATCAGGAAAGAACCCTAATAAGGCTAAGAGAAAGCCTTGGTTAGAGTAGAAAGGCTCTAAGTGTGGGAAACTCCCCATCAAAATGGTATCAGAGCATTTGAAAGGCTTGGGAAGTGAATAGTAGATTTTAGTAGAAGGAGATTCCATAGGTGAAAACATCATGGTGATCAATGTAGAGTTGGCAAGGGATTTGAATGAATAAAAGAAAATAATAGGCTTCTTGAAGAAGTTATGGAAGGGATGAAGAAAAAACTAGAGGAAGTTGTTGAGACTACAGATAAGGTGAAGGAGAAATTAGAGGGAGAGAAAGACAAGGAAAAAGATAAAGAGGAAGAAGATGAGGAAATAGAACCTACACTAGATTCTCCATTAGCAGAGGAACCTTTCCTCAAAGCCTTGAAGGCATTAAGTGGTAAAGAAATAGAGGGCATATATATTTTCACTAGAAAAATGGATGCAGAAGTAGTTATGGAATGGATTGAAGGCATGGAAAATCACTTCGAATGTGATGTTCAGAGGCACAAAGAGCCAAGATAGGTAAATTGAGATTGAGGGGACAAGCATTAACTTGGTGGAAGTTCTTGCAAGAAGAAAGAGACAAGGAAAATAAGAAGCCTATAACCAATTGGAAGACTATGGTGGCCAAGATAAAAGAGAACTATTTGCCAGAAGATTGTGATATTTAGTTGCACAAGAAGAGACAAAACTTAATACAAAGAGACCTAGATGTATATCCCTATATAAAGGAGTTTCAAAAACTAAGCCTTAGGTCTAGAATACAAGAAGTGAGAGTATCAAGGTGGTGAGGTATCTAAATGGCCTTAGATGGAACATACAAGAGGAGTTGAGTCTCTTTTCCCTTACAACATTACATAGTTGTTATCAAATGGCCCTTAAGGTGGATGAAAAATAAAAGAAGAAACAAGAATTAGGTAACAAGGGTATAGGAAGAGGTAGAGATTCCAAAGGTGGTTAGAGGAGGCTCTAGTGGAAGAGACAATGAAAAAAGAAGCCAAGGGGACATCAAATAACATGAGCAATCACATGACTCCAATAATAGAGGGAGGATATAGTAGAGGTAGAGGTTTTTATAGTGGTGGAAGAGGAAGATCAGGTGGGTTTGGCAGAAGCTAACATTTTGCTTCAATGAAGTGTTATAATTGTGGACAATTGGGATAGCCTACTTGAAGATGACTTGACAAACCATCATCTTCACAAGCAGAAAATAAGATCAATTATGTGCAAGAGGAGGCCTGCAAACACACAGAGGTAAGTTTGGACTTAGAGAAGGGTGAGAATCAAATGCCTAGAAGAGTATTAATAAAAGAACCTATAAAGGATAAACAGAAACAAAGGAGGGCACTCTTTAGGTTCAAATTCAAGATATTGGACAAGGTATGTAGAGTCATTAGTGATTTAGGATCTACTAATAATGTTATCTCAGAAGAAGCAATTCAAAAATTGATACTCACCAAAGTACCACATGTGTGTCCATACAAGGTCACTTGGTTAAATAAAGGGCATAACATACTAGTTAATGAGCAAGTAGGGGTTGAGTTTACCATAGGGAAGTATCAAGAAAAAATAATCGGTGATGTTCTACCAATGAATGCATGTCATCTTACTACTTGGAAGATCATGGCAATATGATAGGGAGGTAGTCCATCATGGTAAGGAGAACAAGTACTCATTCAAAAAGAATGGAGTTACCTACAAGATGCAATCTTTACTAGAGGAGGAAAACGTAGAAAATGTTGAAGCCAATGCACTCTTGTTGAGTGGAAAAGAGTTCTTAAAGGATCTGAAATAGGGAGAAGGAATTGATTGTGCAATCATGGTGAAACTAAAGGAGGAGGAGTCACCAAATAAAACACCTATACCTGTAGAAGTACAACAATCATTGGATTAGTTTGAAGATATCATATGTGATGGAGCACCACCTACATTACCACCAAAGAGATAGATAAGTCATCAGATAGACTTCATAGTAGGTACTTCTTTGCCAAAAAAAGATGCATACAAGATGAGACCAGAGTAAAATAAAGAGATTGCAAGGCAAGTCCAGGAGCTGCTTGACCAAGAATTGATGAAAAAGCATAAGTCCTTATGTTTTTCTAGTTATCTTGGCTCCTAAAAATGGAGGTAAGTAGAGAATGTGTATAGATTCTAGGGAAATAAATAGGATACCAATAAGGTATAAATTTCCTATTCCTAGGATAGAAGACCTAATGGATTATCTTGGTGGGGATAGATACTTCTCAAAAATTGATCTTAAGAGTGGATATTATCAAATAAAGATGAATGGTTGGTAATTTCATTTGGTCTTATGAATACACCAAGTATCTTTATGAGGGTAATGAATAAAGTCCCAAAAGACTACATAGGTGTGTTTGTAGTAGTATATTTGGATGACATCCTAATATTCACCAAGACAAAATAAGAGCATACAAAACATTTGGAAATTGTGTTGAGGAGACTTCAATAGGAGAATTTTGACTATAAACCTTGATAAAAGTGAGTTCATGAAGGAGGAAATTGTTTATTTGCATTTTGTAGTGTCACAAGGCAATCTGAAAATGGACAAGAGTAAGGTGTAGGCAATCCTAAGTTGGCCTACGCTTAGGCCTGCTAATAAAGTGAGGATTTTCCATGGGTTAGCCCAATTTTATATAAAATTTGTGAGAAGATTTAGTGAAATTCATGCTCCTATGAATGATACCATAAAAGGAGGCATGAAGAAAAAGTTTGTATGGACAAAGGCAACATATGAGAGTTTTAAGCGACTAAAGAAGGAGGTAGCCACTCAACCAATATTGGTTTTTCCAATTTTTGAAAAGTTGTCCATTGTGGAGTGTGATGCAAGTAACATTGTAGTTGGGGAAGTATTAATCCAAGAGGGGAGGCCTATGGCATTTTTTTAGTGAGAGGTTCAATGAGGCAAAAACAAGGTATTTTTCCTATGACTTGGAACTTTATGCACTAGTTCAAGACCTCAAGAAATGGAGACACTATTTTTGACCCAAGGAGTTTGTGGTCTACACTAACAACCAAGCACTTAGTTTCATAAACACCCAAGAGAAGCTCAGCCTTAGGCATATCAAATCAATGGAGTACTTGTAATCCTACACATTTACCATAAAGAATAGAAAGAGGCTCAATAATAAGGTTGTTGATGCCTTAAATAAATGGGTTGTTGACTATTCAAGAGGTCAAGTTGTAGAGCATAGGGATTGAAGAGTTCAAATATTTGTATGGGGAAGACACTGATTTTATAGAGGCATATAAGGCATGTAACAATTTTTAAAACCACTTTCATAGTCATTTTGTTGAATTTACCTTATAGAATGGTTTTTTGTTTAAAGGACCATAATTGTATGTATAAGAGGGTCTATGAGGGGAAAACCTCATTTTGGAGAAGCATAATAGGAGTATGAGTGGTCATTTTAGCCTCAACAAGACCCTAGATCTAGTAGAAAGGTTCTACTATTGGCCTAAGATGCAGAGGATGAGAGAAGGTATGTTGAACAATGTAGAATATGCCAAAAGGCTAAAGACACTTCATTCAATGCAGGACTCTATCAACCATTACTCACTTCTAATAGGCCTTGGGAGTGCATTAGCATGGATTTCATAGCTGGCCTACCTAGGAAAAAGATAGGATTGGATAGTGTATTTGTTTTTATTGAAAGATTTAGTAAGATGAGTCACGTCATACCTTGTAAAACTACACATGATGCTAGTCATACAGCCCACCTTTTCTTCAAGGAGATAGTTAACGTACATGGATTTCCATTGAGAATTGTTGTAGACATAGATGTCAAGTTCATGAGGTATTTTTGGAAAACAATTTGGAAGAGTTTAGGCACCAATCTAGCTCACAATTCTTCCTATCATCCCCAAACAAATGGGAAAACAAAGGTAATCAATAGGGTTTTAGGGAATCTACTAAGATTCTTTACTAAGGAGTATGGGAAATGTTGGGAGAAAGTTATTCCTCAAGTAGAGTTTGCCTAGAATGACAATAAAAATAGAACTATAGGGATAAGTCCTTTCCAAGTTGTATGTGGTACACATCCAAGAGGTATAATGGAGCCTAGAGAGCTACTAGGACATGATAAGGTCAGTGGGCATGCATATGATTTTTTTCAGTCAATGAAGGAGGTTCATGATCAAGTGAAATAGACATTAATAGAGGCCAATAAAAAATTGAAAGAAAGGAAAGATCAGGGAAGAGAGAATTATAGTTTCAAATGGGAAACTTGGTAATGGTGTTCTTGAATAAGTCTAGGTTGAAAAAGGGCATTCCAACTAAGCTTCAAATGAAGAGGATTGGACCATGTAAGGTGTTGGAGAAGTATGTTTCCAATGCCGATAAAGTTGATCTACCCAAGGACATGTCAATCTCACCCATATTTAATGTTCAAGACTTGACACCATTATAGAGGACCAAATATTGATGGCGTATAGTATCAAATAGGGCTAAACAAGGATGTAGCAAAGCTACAATTACCTAAAAATATGCAGCCTCAAGTTGAAGGAATACTAGACTCTAGAGTTAAGAAAAGCACTATGATCAAGGTCTACAAAGAGAACCTAATCAAATGGAAGAACACCCCTAAAGCTGAAGCAACATGGATTGTAGAGAGTGACTTCAAGAAGCATGGAGTTCCTCTCACCACGGGTATCTTAGTCTTTTCCTTGTAGGGGAGTATGGTGTAGGAGCACCTTAGGGGAAAGGAAAACCCTAATAGGTATTTTGGCTTGTAAATGGCCTAGCCAAACATTGACCAAATAAGGACTAGTTATAAAGTCCTAAGGTTCATTGGGGAATGTGTCAAAAGGTTGAGTGCAAGAGTTGATCATGTTTAGGAGACCTAGTTAGTGCCACAATATTCTGATAGGGTCAACTATGGTAAAACTTGTGAAATACCTTTAAAATGAGATATAATTTTTAAAATGTGGTCCTTATGTATTTTTGGGTCAAATTGAATGATTTTGAGTCAAAATTGACAAGTTGGGAATGACACACAATCATTTTTGCAAAAATTGTCAAAGTTGCTCATGACAACTTTGCAAAGTTGTCATGACAACTTTTCCTCAAAAGTTGGAGGGGGAATCAATTAGGTTTGAGGCTCAACCTTAGGGTCAAGATAGGTGGATTAGGAGTATAAAATTTCATCCAAACCCTAAACTAAGGGGAGACCTTTTGTGTATGGATTGGAAACAAGAACAACATTGACTATGATGACAATTTTTGGTTTTTGGCCTTCATTTCTAATTTTATGGATTGAAAGCCTTACTATTTCTATTGGATAAGTTAGAATGGAACTTGTGAACTAACTATGCATGGTTAATTTGAATTTTTGAATCCATATTTTTTTGTTTTGAAATTAGTTTTAGTTTCTCAATTTTACTACCCTGTACATAGCAGTTTGTGTGAAAATGTCTACATCTTGAGTTTCGGCCATGGGAGCTTGATGGACACTTGGAATCAATAATTAGACACTATACATACTATATATATATATATATATATATATATATATATGGAAGGAAGATTCAATAGGAGTCCATTTACTAATTTTTCAAGAGAGCCATATGCAAGCCTAGAGTTGTTTGGCTAGGAACTAACATGCTTGCAAGAGAGTTTGAATGTGTTTACTTAATTGGTATGAGGAGACCTATATTGAGGAAATAAAGTAGGGGGATTCAAGGGCACATAGGCTATAGGAGAAGGTTTGGATAGAAGATTCAAGAAACAAGAAGTAATAGTTGACAATTCCCTAGAAACCCTCAAAAAGAGGTTTCTCTAGAAAAGTATTGTATGGATGCCATGGGAGTCTGAAACCTAGAAAATATTTGAGACTAGTTTATTGTGAAACAAAGTCTAGAAGACACTAATGAGGATTGTTAAGGATTTTTTGTTGTTATTTCAACTTCATTTTTTGTAGGAAGCCTAACTGGGGCTCATAGGGCTACAAGGCCTAAAAGAGCAATTTGGTAATTTTGAAGTTTTGAACTTGGAAAGATGGTATATAATGGTTGGTAAAGGATAAAGAACATTGTGGTGATGACCAAAATATTATTTTCCATGTTGGTAGCCTTGGGTGATTTTTTCCACTTGTTGCGCATAAAGTTGCCTAGTTGGGGTTTGAAGAGTTATGAGAGTATTTTGAATTGATAGGTGAGTTTCTAGGTTGGAGAGGGTTAGGAAAAGATCCTCTAGAGTAGGGTATCAAGAAAGAACCCTAAGAAGGCTAAGACAAATCCTTGGTTAGAGTAGAAAGGCTCTAAGTGTGAGAAACTCCCCATCATAAAGATTACAAAACACATTGTTAAATGTGACCTTGTTAAGGATTTAATCACCCTATTAGGAGTGGCCTTGTTAAAGGACTCAAGAGAATGCCATCTTGATTAAAGGATTTACTTATGACTATTAGGTCAACCTTGATTAAAATAATTTCAATTATGATACAATGGTTAGAAAGTAACGGTAAGTTTTGATCTAGAAAATGCAAATCACTTTGCAAATTTAGATCCTAGTTTGGCTCAAATGTTGATCAATTCATTTGATGCAGAGCACCATCTTAGCTTAAGTAGCCTTGTCTAGGGGAATCACCCCTAATCTACTTCTTAGATATTCATGATCATCCTTAAGTAAAGCTTTTGTGATTATATCAACTATTTTTTCCTTAGTATGCACATACTCCAATCTCACTTCCTTATCTTGAACTAGCTCTCTTAATTAATGATTCTTGATATCAATATGCTTAGTCAATGTGTACATTATAGGATTCTTTGATATGTTAATAGCATTAGTGTTATCATAATAGATAAAAACTAGAATAGTAATCTCTTCCTTCATACCTTTCAAAAATTGCTTGATCCATATGATATTTGAACAATCCACTGTTGCTGCCACATATTTAGCTTTAGCTATTGATTGAGAAATGTAGTTCTACTTCTTTCTTGTCCATGAAACTAGTCTCTTTCCTAGAAACAATGCTCCTCCACTTGCACTTTTTTTGTCATCAACTTTTCCTACCTAATTAGAATCAATGAACACCTTCAGTTCAAACTTATCATTCTTATTTTAATACAATTCATAGTCTTTTGTTCCTTTTAGATATCTCAATTTCCTATTCATTGCCATCATGTGATTCTCCTTATGACATGCAAAAAAGCTTGCAACTATCTCAACTACTAATGCAATATCAGGTATGATATGAACAACATATTGTAGTTTTCCAATCATTGATCTATATAATGTCTAGTTCACATTAGTAGAATCATCATTCTTAGATAACTTATATCTAGTGGACATTGGTGTACTAATTAGTCTTGAATCTTCCATTCCAAAAAAATCAAGATCTCCTTGATGTATTTAGATCGAGTAATAAAGATTCCTTTCTTCATTTGATATACTTGTGAACCAACAAAGAATTTGATCTCACCAAACATAGAAATGTCAAATTTTTTCTTGATGTCATCAACAAATGATTTGCATAATGCTTCCTTGCCTCTAAATATGATATCCATTGGCCTCAAATTGATTTTGACAATTGAGTGTCAACACACTTAAGAAATTTCTAGGTTGATGCCCAATATAATATAGATGCCAAGCTATAGTATGTGCTGAGCCAAAAATTCAACAGGTGTTGAGTTATTTAGGTGTTGAGAAAGTTTCAAGTGTTGAGTGACAATTGATACCAAGCCAATATATGTGCCAAGTAAAGTATAGGTGTCGAGCAAGACAACAATTCCTATATGTGTCGAGCATCAGCAATCAATAAGTGTCGAGTAACACAAAATCAACATAAGAGTTTGTGCCTTCACAAACTCAAATTTAAACCAATTTTGAGCTGACTCAAGATGAATCTCGAAGGATCTAAAAGATAAGATTGAATCTATTACTTTCCCTATGCAATCAACATGTAACCAATCATAAAAATGGAAAGATTTGAGCAAGAAAGATGGATGAATCTCAATTGTAGATTCATACCTAACCCTAAGTCTCAAAACCTTTTTAAGGAGGTTGAAACCCCACAATTTAGAATGAATGGAAGTGTATGGGAATGCATGAGAGAATGCTAGAAAAGTTTTGAAGGAAGTGAAAGGGGTGTATAGGCTTAGAAGAGGAACATCATTGCAAAATCAAGTTGATTAGAATAGAGCATTAGCACTTTGAATAGAGTTATATCAGATTAAGAAGGATCATATTAGATTAGATAGAACAAGGATCTAAAATAAAAAATTGAAGATTGTAAGTTATAAGGTCAAACACATTCTAATATACTTTCTAACCATTGTATTAGGAGAATGAAAATCCTATGATGATAGGTTGGTTTAGCAGCCATGTTGTAAATCCTTTAACAGGGTGACATTCCAAGTGAATGTTTGTAAATCCTTTAGATAGGTAACTTATAATAGGGTGTAGAGCCTTTAATAGGGAGGGCCTTTCACAGGGTAGACCATTGATGATGGTCAAACTTTTTAACCTTGAAAAATTACATATTGTTGCTGTGATAAGTTGTGGGTACCATCCCTTACCCAATTTTACCTTCTCATTTTGGAGGATTTCTGGGTGATCAAATCTTGTGTTATCTATTTTCATGCATGCCTTTACTTTCATGTTAATTAGATGTGTTAGATACATGTGATTGATTTTAGTTAAATAGTTTTAGAGGTTAAAGTTTCATACTTCTTATTCACTCCCCCCTCAGAACTATGCTTCCCACTTGTGAATTCCAACAGATATCATCAACAAAGATTTTGGATAGAAGTACCTCATTGTTTTTACCAGTCTTCAAGTATAGATTGTTGTTATCATTTGTTTGTACAAATCCAATCTTCACCAAATAATTATGTAGTCTTTCATACCATGCTCTAGGAACTTTCTCCAAACCATATAGAGCCTTGTGCATCTTGCATGCCATATTCTTCTTATTGGAATCAAAAAATCCTTATGGTTGCTCTATGTAGTCTTCTTCTTCAAGAATTCCATTCAGAAGTGCAAATTTGACATCCATTTGGTATACCATGAATCCTTTATAAGAATAATATGCAAGTAGTGTTCTAACTCCTAGTCTTGCAATAGGGGCAAATGTTTCCCCATAGTCAATTTCTTCTTCTTGTGCATATCCTTTGCATACTGGTCTAGTCTTGTTCCTTGTGAATTCATCTTTTTAATTTAGCTTGTTCTTGAATACCCACTTTTTTCTAATTACATTTTTGTCTTTAGGTCTAGGTACTAGTGTCCATGTTTTGTTATCTTCAATTTGCTCAATTTCTTCATTCATTTATTGAATCTAATCCTCATTCTCCAAAGCATCTTTTACTAATTTGGGTTCAAACTCACTTCTGATTTTTTCCCTTGTCATAACATCATATTATTTATCTCCATGATTTTCTTAGCTGCATGATGTCTTCTCACATATTTTTCTAGTATAGGTTCTTTCCTTCTCTCTTCTTCTACAGGTTCATCTTGAAAAATGATTTCAAGCTCATTTTCTCTCTCTAGTTCAGTTTCTAGTTCATGTTCTACTCACTCAACATTGTCTTCCTAATATTTCACTCCTTCTGTCTATACCTTGGCATTAATTTATTATTTCTTGGCACTCATAATATGGTGCTCGGTAATTGGTTTTTGCAACTTAGCATTCTTGTTTTGTTTTTTATTTGCAACTTTCTTCTCTTGTTTAGGTGGGGCACTGGGAGCACCTTCATTCACATATATCGATGTATTGTAGTCTTCAAGTTTTATCTTGCATTCAACTTCATTCTTATCTACATATTCATCAATTTTACATTTTCTCTTTCCACAACTTTGTTAGTGTTAGAGTTCAAACACTTATAAGCTTTGCTCTTAGTGGAATAACCTAGGAATATTCCTTCATCACTTTTAGCATCAAGTTTTTCATTTCTATTATCTTTAAGTATATAGCATTTTCTTCTAGAAACTTTAAGATACTTTAGATTAAATGCATATCTATACCATAATTCAAAGGTGTAACTTCTGTACTTTTCTTGACATGCACTTTGTTCAAAGTATAAATTGTTGTACTAACAATTTCTCTCCAATATTTATGTGACACATTCTTCATTGTCATTAGTGTTCTAGCATAATCCATGATTGATCTACTTCTCCTTTTAGGTATGCCATTTGAGGAGGGGTCCTAGGTGTTGACATCTACCTTTTGATTCCTCTATCATTGCAAAATATGTTAAATTGATTGGAAATGAATTCTCCACCTCTATCAAATCTCAAGCATTTTAGACTCTTTCCTGTCTCCTTTCCAAATATGGATAAATACCACTTAAAAAATTGAAAGGCATTATATTTTTCTTTAAGAAACATCACAGTCATCATTCTAGAGTAGTCATCAACAAATAGAATGAAATATTTGTCTCCATAGTAGTTTTGAAAACCAATAGTTTCACAAAGGTTAAGTAGGAACCAATTCCAAAATATCATTAGATGAATATGTCTTGCTCTTGAAACTAGACTTTGTTGTTTTTCCCATTGGCATTGTTTACACATAGCATTATCAAGTTTCTTTAGTTTTACCAAACCTCTTAATCTTTTCATCTTACTAATGCTAACCAAATTGCCAAAATTTACATGACATAAGCTCTTGTGCCATAACCATATATCCTCATATTATGCAAACAAACATGTATCATCAAATAAATCTAGATAGAACAACTTACCTCTTGTTTGATCACCACTTCCAATAAATTCACCATTAGCATCAAATATCTTGGCCTTTATGCGATGGAATTCAATCCTATACCCTAATTTGTTCAACTATGAAACACTCAAAAAACTATAGTTAAGTCCTTCAACCATATAAATATTGTCACACTTGATCTTATCAATCAGTTGTATTGGTCCTTTACCTTTCACAAGACATAGTACATCATTACCAAACTTAACACAGCTACCCTTGTATGGTCCAATAGTTTCAAATTTACTTTTATCACCAATCATGTAATTTGAACAACCACTATCAATTACCCATCTATTACTTGTTGGTCAAATAAATAGTATTGACAAAAGAGTGTCAACACACTTAACCATTTTCACCATACATGTCAAGTTCACAATAGATGCTAAGCCAGAATTTCAATAGGTGCTGAGTCACAGTTAGTGCAGAGTAGATTAAAGTATAACATATGCCGAGCAAGACAGGTATGTTCATGTGCCGAGTAACAGAATCATTCAGATGTCATGCAACTCAGAACAACATATACCAAGTGATACAGGATACAATAGTTGTCGAGCAAACTAGGAAATGTAGTAGATGCCGAGAAATCCAAAAATAGTATGTGTTGAGCATCAGTAATACTTCATGTGCCAAGCAACATAGGATCAACATAAAAGTTTGTAATTGCACAAACTAAGATGTAAACCATTTTTGGAGCCAACTTAGAGAAATTTAGAAGGAGAAAGAGGATAAGGATGATTCATTTGTATTCCCTATGAAATATACATGCATCCAATCAGAAAAATGGTGAAGGCATGCAACCAATGAGAAAAATGCAAAATATGAGTGGGAATTTGAGATTCAATTTGGATTGTAGATCCATACCTAACCCTAAGTCTTCACATTCTTTATAAGGAAGATGAATGCACCATTGTATGTACGAAAGAAAAGTTGCATAAGGGGAGATTATAGCGAAATCTCAATATGAAATGAAAAACTTAGTGAAAGGGATAGCATTTTATATCCAGTGGATCATAGCAGAATAGGATCAAAAGAGCAAGAGCAGTTCAAGTGCCTGAACCCAGCAATTCGAGATTGCATTCAATCAAGTCAAAAGTTCTAATACTCTCTCACAATTGTATTAGAAGTTGAAATACTATGGTGATAGGTTAGCTTAACAGCTAAATAGGAAAGTCTTTGGAGAAGGACAAGAAAATCCTATGTATTAGGTAGGTTTGACAACTTTTATGTAAATCCTTTAACAAGGTGACACTTCATATAAAGTGTTTGTAAATCCTTTCAACAGGTCACTATTGACATAGTGTAAAGCCTTTAACAGGGAAAACCATCAGAAGTGGTTGCATTCATTGCTGCAGTAATTTTGTTGGTATCATCCCCACCCCAGTTTTACCTTCTTATTCCTGGAGGGTTTCTGGGTAACCAAAATCTCTTGTGTTATGTGTTGATGCATGCTCTCATTTTATGTTTGTTTACTTGCATGCATGTTAATTTCAATTTGAAAGGATAATAATTGGTACTTCTGATTCACCCCCCCTCTTAGAAGTACTCTTCCCATTTGAATACTCCAACGCTACTTTTTTTCACGTAAGAGATTAATGCAATTTTTCTCATCTTCATTAAAATCTTCTTTGTTAGAAACATAGACAACTTCTTCATCATTACTTTCATATTCATTATCAATTTCCCCTTCAACAATGCAACACAATTTCTTGCCTTTATTTTTGTAGTCCTTGTTTCTATTGTTGTCTTGGTCATCTCTTCTTTCTTTATATTTTCTTCCCCTCCTTTCATCCTTGTCTTCTCTATCAGGACATCTTGTAGCAATATGACCAAATTTGTTACATGAAAAATAGATTATAGGAAGTTTACCTTTATAATTCCCTTTGCCTTTTGGAAGTCTTATAGCCATTAGCACTACAAGCTTCATAAGTTTTTCATCAGAAGTATCACTGTCACTTTTCACATATTTTCCTTTTCTTTTCTTGCTAAGAATCAATTGTGATTTGAAAACAGATTCAATAGTAGTAGGATTGAACTTATCAAAATTTGACATCTAAAAAGATGTAACCTACCAATCACACCTTTTAGAGTTAGGTCATTTCCTAAAGTATATCTCAATTCTTGTATTTCAAAAACCCTAATAACATAGATAGGAAGTAGAGTTCTCAATACCTTACTAATTAAAGTTTCATCATCAACCTTTCCATCTACTCCTCTTATAGAATTTACTTCTTTGATTGTCCCATAATACTAAACTATGTTCTCACCTTCTATCATTCTCATTTCATCAAACTTAGCTCTCAAGCTCTCTCATTTTTCTCTCAAGACATTCTAGTCTCCTCCATAGTCTCTGTATCCCACATTTCTTTAGTAGTCTTACAATATTTTATGTGATCAAACTTGGCATAGCTTAGGGTTGATGCAATCTCCAACATAGCTTGGTTGGTTTCTTGTTTTTCTTTCAACTATTGAGTTGTCAGAGGAACTATTGTTATCTCCACATATGCATTGTCCACAAAATGTATTGCACCATCACCAATTCATACTAGATGAAGCCTCATCAAAAATTTCCATCTAGGGAAATTTTCTTTATTCAACCTTGGCACCTCCTTTTTATACATCATGATCTTTAGCTTCAAGTACCTTCAAACTTTTCTTTTGTAAGCACCAATGCTCTAATACCAATTGTTAGACTGTTTAGAATAACAGAGAGGGAGTGAATTAGTTATCCAAGTTTTAGATGTACCAATTGAACAAAAAAACACTTAAACAACTTCAGATCTTAACATTTTTTAGCTCGACCTTTATAGTAATCTTTCAGTAACATAAACTAGCTGTCCATTGTCCTAAATATAATAGACTTGCAAAATGTAAACATTAATAGTAAATAATCACAAATAACATCCACACAAGTTTGACACTAGGATTTAATGTGGAAACCCAACTTGGGAAAAAACACTAGTAACATGTCACCAATATTTTCACTCCTCTGAAGTGAGCTCTGTTAGGAGCCAACTCTATTAAAGGTTACAAAACACACTGTTAAATGTGACCTTGTTAAAGGATTTAATCACCCTATTAGAAGTGGCCTTGTTAGAGGACTTAAGAACATTCCATTAGAATGCCACCTTGATTAAAGGATTTACATATGATTGTTAGGTCAAACTTGATTAAAGGATTTCAATACTGATACAATGGTTAGAAAGTAATAATAGGTTTTGATCTGGAAAATACAACTCACTTTACAAATTCAAATCTTAGTTCAGCTCAAATATTGATCCATTAACTAGCCTCCATTGTCATCTCAGTCTCTGATTCACTTGGCATCCCTTCAAGAAATCACACTTCACATCTCAACTCTTCTCAACTCATCTCAACCTTCTTCTTAAGTTCACCAATCAATAGCATCAACAACTACTCCAACCTTGTTAGGTTAGCCCTTGTACCTCCTTAAATAGGTAATTTTTATCTTTTTCTACTTAAACATCACCATATATCTTAGGGTTAGGTCAAATTCATTAAATCCTTCCAATATTTTATCTCTTCTTTTTTGTTCTAGAAACTTCTCCAAACTTCTTAAATCATTATATAGAAACATGCAAACATAGTTTCCCTTGATTTAAATGTTTCAGGTCATCCATCCTTATCTTCAACATGCTTTACATATTCCAAGAAATCAACTTTGTCAGTTTGAAATCATGATTTCTCATAAACTATTAAAATATTGTCCCTCAACCAACACTATGTTTTGACACTCAGTCATCACTGGGTTACTCAGTCGCTACCAACTTTCTACTTAGCACATATACTATCACTTGGTCAATACTAATTCTCAATCATCACTATTGATACTTGGCACATATTGTGTGTCTCGGTCAACACCAGCATCACTCGACATATATTTCAAGTTCCTTAATCTTTTATTCTGTTGCTTGATCAAGCATATGTATTTGGTTGATCTTTGATCTCTTCTTAAAGGATTTAGTAAAACTATCTTATTTACTTGTAACATGATCAATCAATCACTTTATCTTGTTAATTTATAACTAATCAAGTGTCCATTGTAGTTTCTTCTCATAACTCAACCTTTCCTCTAGGTGCTTTTGTTATGACCAATCTTCTCAAATCCTCTTCATGAATCATCTATATATGACACTCAAATAAGATAGAAATTTGTCTTGCCAATAAGGTTTGACATCAACGAAAACATAAAAATTGTTCCAATTGTAGTTTCAAACAACTCTCGCATGGGAATATCATAAGAATTCATGCTAACACCTTTACTATCTTTGGTTCAAACTAAGATGGAAAAAAGTGATTTCTCTTGCCTTTCTTATTGTCAGTACACCAACATTCTTATCAAGAATGATTTGATCTAGGGAGTGATTTAGCTTGACATACCTTGGTAACACAGGATTTACTCTAAGATCTTCTTTAACTACTTAAACTGGTTCCTCTATATTTTCTTGTTTTTCCATGGGTTTTATTATAGTATTATGTTTAATCAGTTGACTGTGGGCAAATCAAGAGTAGTCTTCTAGTTCTGTTTTACTATATTCATCATTATGTTTAGAGTATTCATCAATCCTCACATTTTCACTTTCTGTCATCTTGTTAATTCACTTGTTAAAATTCTTGTAAGTTTTTTTCTTAGTAGAATAGCCAAGGAATATCTCATGATCACTTCTAAAATCAAACTTGCATGAATAGTCATCTCTATTTATATAACATCTTCTTCCAAACACTTTGAAATAACTCACATGGGATGATATACAATACCAAAATTCATAAGGTGTCTTGTTTTTACCTATATGCATGTGTTGTATAGAGTTCAATGTGTAGACTATAGTACTCACTGCTTCTCTTCAAAAGTTCTAAGAAACTCATTTATGCAACATCAATGTTCTTGTACAGTCAATGATTGACCTATTTCTCCTTTCAACAATTCCACTTTGCTGAGGTGTCCTCAAAGATTAAATTTGCCTTATGATATCTTTTTCTTCACAATATGTAATGAATTCATGTGAAGTGAACTCAGCTCCTCTATTTGATCCAAGATATTTCAACCTATTATCGGTCTCAAAATTTACTTTGGCTTTGAAAATCTTCAACATATTAAAACCTTTCAATTTAAACATAAAAAATGTGACCCACATCATTAAGGAATAATTATCTACAAACAACATAGTGTACTTGTCTCCATAGTAACTTTGAGTTCCTATTGGACCACACAAGTTGGTATGAACTATGTCTAAGATTCCTTCAAAAGAATTTTTTTTATGGATGAAGCTATAAATGGTTAACTTCCCAAGATGGCATTCTTTATATGGTACATCATCAGGTTTCTCTAGATTAATTAATAAAATTACTACTTTGATCTTAGTTTGACCAGATTTTTAGAATTAACATGACAAAATATTTTATTCCATAACCAAAAACATTCAACTCTAGGAATCAAACAACTCTTAACAATAGAATTTAGATGGAACAAGATACCTCTAGTTTGTTCACTTGTAGTGATTACATATCCTAATTTTCTAATGAAGCAACATATTCCTTTATCCTACTCTAATCTATAGCCTTTTTGATTTAACCAAGCAACACTTAAAAGATTATATTTTTATCCTTTAACCCAATAGACATCATCATAGTCTATTTTTTTATTCGAAAAAATTACACCTTTACCTTTGACAACATAGGGACCATTATTTTGAAACCTCAATGATCCTCTATCACATTCTTCCACTTTGATGAACTTTCTATCATCAACAGTCAATGATATGAGAAACCACTATTAATTATATAGTCTTTATGATAATTCATATTGGATACCAAAGAATATTTTCTTCTTCTTCTTCTCTTCCATCAGACTCTTCATCGGTAACACCTTATTTTGCAATGTAGCAGGCCTTCTTATTGTCCTTACATTTCCTTTCCTTTTCCTTATTAGGGTGTCTAAAAGAAATATGCCCAATATTCTTACATACAAAACACTTCAAAGGTAGTATACCTTTATATTTGGCACTCCCTATAGGAAACCTCCTAGAAAGTAATACTTCTAGTTTCTCCTATTCCTTTTCTTAAATCTTAAAAAAAAAATCACAACCATTAGAGCCATAAATTGATGAACTACTTAAAACATCCCTTCCTCTTTTTTTAGGTGTAATATTCATAGATTCCTTAAATGCAACTTCTATCTTAGATATACTATTGTCAAAATTACTTAAATTAAAATCTATCAACTTACCTACTAATGAATCCAAATTTACTATACTAGTACCTAAAGATCATCTTCAATCTTTCCCTTGAGCTATCCAAATTTTATCGCAATAGAAAACTAGATCTCTAATAGAAATTTTTGGTCCTAAGTGATTAGATTATTGAGGGGAAGAGGGGGTTAGAGTGAATTAGTAATCAGCCAAATGATTAACATTTAAACCTCTTGAACGTTCAACTGATAAACAACTCAATAGAAGAATGTAAAAGCATTTAACACATAAAAACATCTCCAAAGTTGAAAAAGATATTTTGGATACATGAAAAATCAACTTGGATCAAAATTATGGTGAGAATTTAGTACCCATAATTAATGTACTCTTATGAAGTATACCTTGTGAGGAGTTTAACCATGTTAGGAGTTACAAATAAACAATTAGGTGCCACACTACTAGGGGATTTACCTCTAACACTATTAGGATCTTATTATTAAAAAAGGTTTGTTTGGCACTTGGATATGTTGCATGGATGATAGGTTTTTTCATTGATGACAACATATATTATTTGTGTGTGTTGATTAACAAATTTTCTTCTTAAAATATTTCGTTATGCTTTTCTTTGGTTGCCCAAATCACATAAAATAAATTCTCTCAATAATTGGAAAGTCTGCTTCTATGGCTAAAAACTTGCCTTTGAATTGTAAGGTACAAATCCCTTATAGTGTATAGTTTGAAATGAATTTGTTTTAATTCCTATTTAGCAGGGGTATACTCTTAGCCAGAGAGAAGAGATGCAATAACCAAAGCTTCTTTGTCTACAAAAGGCTTAGGCATAAGATTGGTTTGCAACTCAATTATATCTCACCCACAACCATGAATGAGTCAAACATAAAATTCCCTCTTCTAACTTTAAATATATTTACAAAACTTCCACATACATGATTCACGTAACATGACTGATTTATTACTAAAGATGCAACAAAGTAAGCAAATAAAAGGCAACTAAATCACAATAATACACAAATTACTTATTAGTCTTCAAATTTAAGAAAATCTTCTACTTTGCTAAAATATGACACCATCCAGTTTATATAGTATACCATTCATAATATGCAAAACAAGAAATAATAACTAAACTAATGAACCACAAATTTTGATTAAAATCCTTGAGACTCACTTAGCTATCTCAATAATGGGGGGAAAATTCATACCAAAATTTTATTGATCTATTCCATTAGATTTCAAAATGATAGATATAGGTCTTTGAACTTCCAGTCATTAAATTTTTTATATTCTTTAAGGAGGGGGAGAAGACCAAGAGACACTTGTTCACTTTTTGGAAAAATAATAATGACATAATATTAGGAAGTTGGATTAACAACATTCTCCTCACTGGTCATTTTGGCATTTTCTTGACTTGCCTGATGAGCTTTCATAGCTCCCAAGATAATGTTCATGTTGTTGTTGTCAAGAATTGACACATTGTCCAAGCACACCATTCAATAACTGTGGTCTCCTGCCAATTTTTTAAGCACATGGGAGTGTGCTTACATATTTTCTAAACCCTTAGCCAACATATCATTAAAGGCAGTTAACATGTAGATTTCAAAACTTCAAAAATTGGAAGGAAGGATTGCTTCATCAATGTAGTCTTGATACGAGGTCTTCATATATTCAATATACATCACCTCTTTGCTCTTTCTTACATGAGACTCCATATGCAGAATACTAAGATATTTGTAGACTATTTCTTCCTCCTTTTTTATAGCCTTGAATTTAAGTGACTATATCCAATGTGCCAAGGGCTCCTGACATGTCTTTAGTATCCTCAGTTTAATGATGTTCTCAACTTTCAAACTTATGATCACATGTAGTAGAGACATATAATCTTGTAGCTATTGGCATGTGTTTTTAGTGCCACAAGGTCAATAAAAATAGTCTATCCCAACCTCAGGGCTTCTTTTCATAGGTTATCATGCTTCTTAATTATGAGTAACATTCCCACTTTCATATATTTGATCCAACCTCTCCCAATTTTTCCAAAGTGCCTCTCCTATTGCAACCTAGCAATCAGAACTTTGTTCTCTTATGTCGATGGGTCAAATGGCCTGGAAGTAGAGGATTCTCCTAGGATGATTGCAAGTGGAGTGAGGAACTGCCTAATGTATTAAGAGAGCTCCTTTTTTTAGGCTTTCATGTAGGTTTTGGATATCTTCAATTCTTTTAGCTCCTCTTCCACCTGCAGATTGGCAAATTTCCACATTCCCACCATAGTATCATGTCAAGGAGGAACCATATCATGTGTCTAGATATTGATATCTATGGTAGTGAGGGATGTTAGATATCCCTCCCTTTGCACTTTGGCTATCTCCATAACAACATATCTTGTCATATCATCTCTCCTTAAAACCACCATGGTGCGAGCTATGTTGGATTTCTTCTTCTTTTCTATAGTGTTCTCCATCTTGATTTCGCTTCTAGGACATTATAAGAGAACTATTAAGAGTCTACATCGAAGACGTTCCTTACCATTGGAGAAGTTTTCTTCTAATTGGAGGAAAAAGGAAATATAACAATTTTAGTAGAAGCATTAAAAACTTAAGCAATACCTTGGCTTTTGTGGCTCTGTGACCTATCTTTCTATTACAAGCTTATGTCTACTCTATCATGTGATTGGTTAGCATTAGATTCATCCAAGTTGATCACTTGTATGACTGGAACTTTCTATGTCTCATGTTCTTTTCCCTTATCCCCTTATTTATCCTTTTTTTCTTCTTTTGTTGTTCTAAAATTTAGGGAAAGACCACCTCCTCAAGTTGTTTGAATGGGGATGTGCTTCTTCAAAGTTTGGTCTCCTTTGCTAATAGTTTGTGTAGGACCTAGTGTAAGGAATGTGATGGTCACAAAAATGGTAGTAGTAGTGGTAGGGGAGGCATGTGTGGGATTGGAGGTCATGGGTGAACCACCTATTCTCTTCCATCTCATCATGGTCCACTCTACCCATTTTTTTATTCTCTTGATGATTTTTCTCATTAACTCATCTAGGCTTTGAGATGTAGACCCCAAAGGTGAGGTAGAATCAATAGGATTGCTCTTGATTTCCTTAAAAAATATGGATTGATGGATAGACATTGATGTTCACTCCATATAATTTTATTTTTCAAATAGTCACTTTTAAGTTTAACCTTTCTTTATGCACCAATTCATCTACATAGTCATCCCAATAATAATCTAGTGTAGGGATAGTCTAAAACCCAAACCTAACTACACATTATCCCTAATATAATTCACAAGATCAAACTTAAGTATGAAAATTTCATAGGATTCTAGCTTATACTTTTCATGAAAGGCTTTCAACATATCTTTTGCATTGTAAAATAATGAACAAAAGTAAGATCTTATCATGATTGGGAAGGTGTTACCCAAGTAAAAGCCTCATACATATTGCTCAAAGTTTCTAATGAATTTTCATCCAATCTAAGTTTTGAACTTGAACCTTGAATTCAATTAAGTTCAAATTTCAACATTCATTAGTTATTTTTCCTATTGGGTTGGTATGTGAAAATCTTTTATTTCTTTTCCTTGAACTTGAGCTCCAAACTAATTAAGTTCAAATTTCAAAGTTCACTTCCCTTGTCCATATGTTTGTCTAGGTTCAGTGTTATAAATGAGATTTGTCAAATGTTGGGCATCCTTTAAATTGAACTTTGGGTAATCTTTGTTCAAATTCATATATCCTCAGTCACATTTTCCTTCCCAAGGCCAATGATGATTTCATTTGCCAAAAATCTTGTAGTTATCAACTTTGATCCTAAAATATTGAACTTAAAAATGGTTCAAGGTTTTGGTTCACTAGCCTAAAGTATGCACAAAGGTTGACAAGTGTCAGTACAAAGATTAACCAAAATATTTCTAAAAAGGTTGAAGTGACACATTGTAATGAATAATTGGTATGAAAGGTGGCAGCAAGATTTGTTACATGCAAGGGAAGATGCACTCATTAAGATACTCTTGTCAAATCAGTAATCCCTATATTAAACCATGATGCAAGTACCTGATTAAAGAATATTCTAGATTACTTTCCCTTTTCATTATATTTTTTGCAAAATAAGGTAAGCACTTACCCTTGTATGGTGTCATAGGTGGTCTGCAAAAGAACTGTTCATGGAAGTGCATTGTCATTTCTCCTACATAGTGAGTCCTTTTTACTTCCTCAATGGTTACTATTACTTTTTCCTCTTTAAGCAAGTAACATTGTTAAGCCTCTTTCATTATCCTTTGTTCTTAACTGGTTTTAGAAAGGGATTGTTTAGCTTTGTTTCCATGGTTGGTTCTCACCTAAAGTTACCAAAAGAAAAGCCTATCACTTCCCTTACCAATTTCTTTCCTACACTAAAGGATACCTTCCTTGCTAATGAGGACATTAACAAGCTACTATCTAGATTTTATAAGCCAACACTAGGTCCCATCACGAAAAAGATAGCCAAAAATGGATTGTTGCAGGCTATCAATTTTCTTAAATCAGTACTTTGCCTAGAGTTTGTTTCAAAGTATAGGAATAGGTATGATGTAACCTAAAGATGCATTAAGACATACCTTCAAGAAGTTCTCGTCTATGTGAATAGGGTTACAATCATGGGTGCTTTGGGGATTCTGCCACATGAAGAATATGAAGCCTAGACAATTGGTCTCTCAAACACAAACACATTCAACAATATCATTACCAAAAATTGGTTTCTCAAACTAGAGAAAGGGGCATCCATTTACATCAAACATAAACACATTCAACAATATCATTACCAAAAATTGGTTTCTCAAACTAGAGAAAGGGGCATCCCATCTTCCTCATCCTCTAACAGGGGAGCACATGATTCATAAAATAAAAGATGTAATCACTCTCCTGAATAGGGTCAAAGAAGACAAACATGCTTTCCACTTGGAGAATTGGATGTATTTCTTTATCCAAGCCATCCTGAGTGATAAAAACAAACACATTGACTAGGTATAAATCATAGCTAATAGGTTTCATGAGGGGGTTTCCCAAGCATCTGGAGTATTTGGTTTTTATATGAGCTCATACTTGTTCTACATACTGGCATGCTACAAAATATGGGTTGAACTTCCCCATCTCATTTGGGTAAATGACATGCCCATATATGAATACTTCCCCTCCTAGCAAAAGGAGAAGAATCAAAATGATTTCAAAAGAGTGCAAGATACTTTCCTTTCTAAGTTGGTCTTCAAGATACAAGGGAAAGAGTAGAAAAGATTGATCGAGGAAGTGGTGCAATTTATATCAATCTATGGTAACTTATTCACCCAATTCTCTAAGTTCACCTACATTTGAGTTGGTGGGTATGAAGGAAAACCTTTTAAATTACCCAAGAATTGTATAGACCATTATATTCTAATAAAATTATACAAGCATGTGGTAGAGGTTGATAGAAGTTGCAAGGTTAGAAGAGGTTCTAGTTCTACTTTTCCCATAGAGCTTGGTCACTACAAGTGCAAAACTATACAAGATGCCTTTAATTTGGAGCATGAATTGAAGCTAATGAACCTAGAGACCTATACTAGTCACCCTAACTTTGATGATAAAGATTTCTCTTGACCCTTGTTTGAGTTACACCCTTTGTTCTCACACATCCCTCATTTAAAAGACTTTTGGGCTAACTTTGAGGATGATTATGAAGTTAGGAGGCAATGGTGGTCCAGGCTAACCCTGAAGTAGACAAAGGAATTCAAACTTCATATGAATATGAAAGGAACAAGGGAAGAAAAAGATGAAGAAGTGGTTGATTCTTTTTATATCGCTCAGGTTGAAGCCTTTTTTCTACCATAAATTGATTGGGATTCTCTATAGGAAGATAACTTGCAGACTAGGAGTGACCCAGTCATCGAGAGGACTAAGAATTGGTTAAGGGAGAAATGGTAGTCTAAGACAAGAAATATAAAGCAAGCCCCACAAGAATCCTTCATCAGCTCTAGTTCACTTCTGCCTATTCATGATACTAATAAGGGTGTCACTTTTTCCTTTGCACGTATTTTGAACCTTGAAGTTGAAGTTGAACACGAGGTTCAAGGTTTAGTTCAACCCACAAGACTAGCAAGGCAGAGTCACTCTCACCCTAAGAAGGAGAAATATCAAAGGGCTATTGTGGAAGATACTAGTATAGACCCAATTGAGGTTGAAGTTGTGACTAAACCTTCTAGAGAAAGAATATAAGAAGTCATGGATTAGAATGATCAGCTATCGAAAAGTGATGTCAATGTACCTGGTTCGATGATTACTAATTATGCCTCCCCTACCTTAAACCCCCCCCATCCAAAGGTACCTCCTTGCCACCAAGCTAGTTTGATTTATCAGTGAAAAAGAAAATGAGCTTAGTGCCTACAAGCATTTTAGTTGAAGACATGGTTGGGAATTGTTTGGGAAAGATACCCAAAATCAAAAAGTCAAAGATAGAAACTATATTAGGGGTTGATGAACAAACAAAAGACTAGGTTGCTGACATTTTCAAGTCATCCAAAGATAAAACTCTTGATGACATCACACCCCAAGACTACATTATAGAGAAAAAGGTCCTTAGACTAGTTTCTAGAGTTGTGGATATGAAAATCTTGGATGCAGGACACACTAGGTTCACCATCACATCTAGAAGGACATGAAACAAAAGAAAGAGTTGAAATGATCTATCTTCCTACTGATAGAATACATCCATAATCTATAAAATTTAGAATCTAAATGCCAACCCCAAGCTATTTCCATAATAGATGTGACTTCTCCAGCTAATCAATAATTCATCAACCAAGTGAAAAGAGATAGGCCAGTCTGTTAAGCATTTGATGAATGGCTTGAGTCTATAGTTTCCCATGAAGTTAGCTACATATTTCACTTGGCCTAGAAAAAGGTGAAAGTTGAATAGATGATGGCCAATTTAGAAACAAAGCTAAGCACCTAGGCTAAAGAAAAGGAAAAATGGGAGGATGTTGTGGCTTACATCACCAAGGTCCAAGAGTATGGAGTGAAAAAGTTTCTGATTGAAAAATAGAACTCCGATGTGGATGCATACTTCTTATACATCTCTAGAACCAACCTAGAATGGAGAAACATGGTCCTTAAACAATGCTTAGACGAATGTTTAGAGCTAGTCAAAGAACTTGATTATTTGAAAGAAATCTTAGATAATGATGTGAAATGTATCAACGTGGAGATTTTTAGCAACAAGGATCAATCTAATAAGAGCCTAAAGGAGATAGAATCATATTGTCAAGACAAGCTATGAGCTCTTAAATACACCAAAGAGGTCTCTGCTACAAATTTTATCTTTGTTGCCCAAATAGATTCAATGATCATAATCAGTGATGACCACCTAATTATGTAGATTAGAAGCTAGAGCATACTCATAGGGTCATCACCATCTAGTAGCTAAGGATTTAACAATTGGAAATTCCATAGCAGAAAGAGATTATGGATTTTGATGTCACCTACAAAAATTGGAAAGATGTAGGAGGCAACACAACTTTTGGACAAGGACATCCAGGAAATCCAGTTCATTACAACTTCTTAGCTTAGGACTAAGGCCCCATCCATTTAAATATTTTAGTTTCTTAAGTTAGTTTCTTTCTAAAACTAGGGTTAGCTTTATCAACTCTGGTTGGAGTTAGTTTCATATTTATTTTAAACTATTTTATAAGCCTTGTATGGCTATATATTGTAACACTTTTAATGTTTTTTGTATCAATACTCTAGTGATTTTTCTATAAGAACTTTAGTTATCAAGGCAGGTCCAGACTTAACCATTTTGTAGTGTCATTTATTTGGATGAAGAAATAGAATCAAAAATATTTTTGGGCTATTGCGATACATCATTTTTCATTTGAGATCATATTATTTAGGTAATCTTGATTCATTTCATAAGGAATATTTTCTTGGTTGTGATTAATGATCGTGTGCTTTGTTCTATAAATAGTTCTTTATTTATCTTATTTAGTTGAATCGATCACCTCTTGTTCAAGTTTATATAATACATATGACTAAGTCTATTGACTTAACATTGGACCAACAATAATTTTGCAATACTTTTGCATAGTGATCGAAAAGTGTTTTATAACCTTAGTTCTTTCTGGTAAAAATATCTCATTTATTCAATTCTTTTGAAATAAAAGAGATTATTATTCATCATTTAAGGAGGGAGTTGTGATTCAAAATAGAGAGAGTTCAATGAAAAGAACTCAATTGTGGTGGAAGTTTTCCTTATCTTTCTTTTTGTATCTCATTAGTAAGAAGGAAAAATTGTTCACTAATAGAAGGCAATGCCCACCTTTCATGCATTTGGATAAATGGTGTTGAACTTTAGTATTCGGTGATAGAGCTCAATCAAGATGATCCAATCATTGGTGTACCTTGGTAGCTTCTATGGAAACTCACCGAACCTAACAATCCTGATGTACATAAAAGAGAGAAACTGAATGAAGTAGTTGCCAAAATGGGTACTGATGAAGATGGATTTAGAGGTATCCTTTTCTTCAATCTTCCTTGGAGTTCCTGGAACAACCTCATTATGAAAGCACCATTCACTTTCATGAATTTTGTGTATCCCTTCTATAGCTAGAGGTAGAGGTAGAACTCATATACTTGGGTATCCTCATCAAAATATTTGGTATGTGGGAGCCCTATCCATAATTCAATTATGGCCAGTATATAGATTAAAAATGATGACTCAAAAAATACCTTTGGAGCTTTGCAGTCTACAACCACCTAACCAATTTTTCACTCAAAAATTGAGCCCAATCCATGTACACATGCATAACACATACTACTTGTACTAGGTAGTAATAGTACTCCACAAAATTTTGGGTATCCTCATCCCCCTTTAGCCTATATAGCAGCACCAAGATATCAATGATTTCACTCTTTAGGTTAGTGTTGTGGAGGGTTTTGGTAATTTTCTCTTGCTACTATTCGATGTTTGGAACCAAATGACTTGAAAGTCCCCTTATTCAACATACTTATTTTCATTGTAGCTATCCATTGAATTCCAAAATTCATTTTATTAAACACTTCAAGATTAGATAGCTTGTAACAGTTTTGTATGGTGTTCCAGTCAATCGCGAGTAGCACCTCATCATTAGGCATCTTGATTTGTTGTGTAGATGGGTTGTAAAGAGAAATGCACTCTAAAATAAGATTAGGAACTTAAATCACCATCAAGAACCCTGTGGCCTCTACAAGGCCACTCTCTTATAGCTTATGTGCAATCAGGTAGAAGAGCTTGAACCTTAGCCTCTTGTGCAAGTCTTTGAGATTGTAAAACTTAAGTAGGATGCCACCTATGTATTTCCACTTACAATAAATTATATTCAATTTATCATAGCCTTCAAACTTCATTGCCATGTTGAAATGCTTATATTCAAGCAAGGCTCTATTTAGCTACTAAAATCAAAGATATCCATTTGGAAATTATGATGAGAAAAACCTTTGGTAAAACTATATTTATGGATTTCCATATGATTTAGGCTCTAGAATTTTGTGGCACATGAATAAGGACTAATGAATTTAATTAGAAAGGTCTTCTTTGAGTTTAATGATCAAATTTTAAATAAATTCCTAGTGGTTAATGGCTAGAAAATGATGTCAACATGTACCATCACTTACACTTCATATCTCAAAAAATCAGATTTCCCCTTTGGTTTAGTTTTTCAACTTAGAGTAGTGATTTCCTTATTTTCTAATTCTTAGCTTATGTTATGACGGTTATTTCCTTTAGTCACGGTGAAATATGAACCTGTATTTTTAATGCCTTTCAAACAAGGTGTTAGCCTCAGGGAAGCTATTTTCATTTTTTCACAAAGCTTATATTTAATTATTTTTCCTTATTTGTGGTGTCATAGGGGAAGGAATTATTCTCTGAGAAGCTTCCTGAGAGGAAATCCAAAGGCATATTCACTTCTTTCTTACTTAGCTTCCTGCAATGCTTGCTTGATTTCTTGTCTATAGGGGTGCACTCATTTTGTTACTTTTTTGGATTGTGAAGTGTGAATTGGGTATCTCTAAAAGAATATTCATGTACACTTACTTTACCATGTAAAATCTAATTATTTTTAGCTATAGGGGTGAAGGTACTCTAAAAAAAATTCCTATTGGAGTAGTAATGTGGACTACGAGAGTTTGAAATCTTGTACTATGAAGTGGTATGCTTTTAACTTAGATTTTATTTCTCGTTGAGGGTGTCTCTAATAACCTACTTGCCCACCTATACATATGAACTACCCATTGAGACTTATGCATACTAATTTCAATCAAAACCTACACAATATAGTCAAAGGTGAAACAACAGAAGGGAAATCCCAAAAACCTACAATACTAAGGAAAACTTGATGAGAAGCAACTTGACTCAAATCTAGGCTTAGAATTAAACTTACATCTCATCACTTTGATTTTTATAAATTTGGACTCAAACTTTTCCATGCTACCATATGCAAAAATGATAGAGGAGACCAAGATGAGGACAATGACAAGCTCTGACTGGGGACTTAGGTGCACAAGCATTGAGAAATGGACCTAGATATTTTTGGTTTCACAAATGAAAGGATAAAAATAAATAACAAAAATGCAACAACACAAAGAAAATAAATGAAAAACAAAGCAATGCAGCAGGAAGGAAAGATACAAAGCAACTAACAAACTAACTATGATATAGGGCAAGGGTTCCCTACTATCAGATCTGATACAATCTCAAGTCTTGGCCATTGTAAGATAATGGCAATACTTCAACATTTGGGTATACCATCTTGAAGGATTTGTGCTCATTGACTTGATGAATAATGAATATCCCCTTCCACAAACTCTCAAATTTTGAGTTCATCTCCTTTGGTTATCTCCTTTTATCCCACAAAAAGAACATATCTCCTTCCATAAACTTTTAAGGCTTTTTCTTTTAGTCAAAAAAGTTCTTTACTCAAATTTGATGTTGAGTAATTTGATCTACCATTTCTTCCATTTCTTCTTCTAATTATGTCAGATACATTATTCTTTTCTCTAAGTCATCCTAGAATGTGTCATCCTTTATAACAATATGGAGGTTACATGTAGAAAATTCTAGGGGAAGGGAGAGACTGGCCTCGGTCTTATATACAAGCTAAAAAGAGGAAATCATGATAGCTCATTTTGGAATATTCTTGTCTACCTACAATACTTCATGTAACTTCTTATGCCAAATCTTTTAATTATCTAAGACCAATTTCTTCATGATGTTTATTAAGAACCTGTTGCTTGAGTCACCTTATCCATTGCCTTGTGGGAAATAGAATGAGGAGTAGCCCACCTATATCTCATGGGAAGAGTAGGAGGCATTTTACATAATTATAACCAAGGAAAAGTAGGAGGCATTTTACATCCCCAACTTCTTAGGGACTATGAAACAAACCTATTAGAAAGTAAAGTCCACTAAGATAACTGAGAGGGGGGGTGAATCAGTTATGAAATCAAAAAAACTTTACTTATCCTTATTAAATTTGGAACATGTAGTTAGAAAGTGCAATAACCATAAGAATATAACCATACATAATAACACTAGATTTGTTAACTATGGAAACCCTTGATCAAAGGGAAAACCCTAGTGCAGATGGTACCCACAAAATGATGCATTAATATATAAATTCCTTGTAAGAGGGTAGACTTTGTTAGGATTCAATGAGATACATTCAGTACATATTAGTCCCTATTAGGAGACTTTGAATTCATGTGAGGAGATTTTGACCCTATTAGGATTTGTGCCAACCCTTTTAGTAGTTATGGAGGGCAGAAGGATCTGCTATCCAAACAACTTCATGGGAAAGACCACCAAACTCACTCTCCAACTGACCTCTATATTATTACTTTCATAAAAATAGTAAATGATCAATTGTCCACTAGAACTCTCTGCAAAATATAACCATTGCATTCATTCATTACGCCTCTAGTGCACCAAATACTTCTCATATCTCAATACTAAATCCACAAACTCACATCACAATAATCCCTTAGATTGCTTACTTGAATATAATTTGCACTTACAATTTACTTTCTATTTCAAAAGCATCTCATACATCATTTTTCACATCATCATAAACAAAATAACTTTCCTTTATACCAAGTCCTCAAATTAATTCATTGAGTTAGCCTTGAGGCTTTCCCAAATTACAACTACAATAGGACCTTATTAAGATAAAATAATACACATCACATTACACTTTTTCATAATTACATAACATTTTCAGCTCACAATGTTCACAAATTTTGACACATGTGACCTCAAACTTAATAGGATTATTGATGTCATTATCAAGATGTCTTCTACCTATGTCTAACTTTTCTTAACCAGATTTTGTCACTATTAGGAGATATAATTGGATTACCAGAAACCACTTCTCAAAAGTTTTTTCTGTATACTATCTTCTATAAATCTTGAATAACTATTACTAGTCTTTGAATTTTGTATGCACTCTTAACCATAGCATCAGGACACTCTATAGAACATGTCCTCAAGTGCACTTGACCTCATCTTCAATACTAGAATCATATGGTCTCAATCTTTGTTTGTTACTCTATCAATCTTTAGTATGTTGACATCAATGACAAACATTAACATGAATGTAATATATCTTACAAAATACTCTCCCAAATGCTAGGATACTCCCCCCTAGGAATATCATTACCATTTATGTTAACAATATCCCCCTTTGGAATTTATGACAACATAGATGAAAAATATCTAATTTCTAGGAATACCAAACATATCACTATGTTGCAACTGCTCCACTGTTGTAGTCATCTTCTTTTCAAATCATCTTCATCAATCAAATGTGAATCTCTTGGGAACAACTCTTCATCAGTACTGCTTCTCCCCCATTGATATACTTCCCTTGTTGACATCAATACTCTCTTCATTGAATGTTTTTCATGTACAACTCTCCCCCATTCTCAAGAGATACTTCTCTCCCCATTCTTAGGATAAGTTATTCATGCATTCTCTCCCACATTGACATCAATGACAAAGACATCATTATGTCAATCTATTATTCAATATCTTTAATTAGCTCAAGTGTCCAAAGACACTATTGAAATACGAACTACCAAGAGTCCTTTATGACTTAGATCAAATACAAATACTCCCCCATAGAGGAAGAATCATCATTTAGTCCAGATAAATAATAGTGCTTTGTACCATTGGACTGGTGCAATTTTTGCATCATATACTTTAAACTAGGAAGGGGAATAACCCAAGCATACCTCGCAAATACTCAAATGTATCCTTCGGTAAGGGCTTTGTAAAAATATCTTCTATCTGCTCCTTTGTATTGACATACTCCAGTATGATCTCTTTCTCTATAACCTTCCCTCTCAAAACATGAAACTTAATAGATATGTGCTTTATCTTAGAATGTAACACAAGATTCTTGGGCATATTTACTATACTTGTGTTATCACAATGTATGAAAATAGTTCAGTAAACTCAACTCTTATATCCTTCAACATCTACTTCATCCATATAATCTGATTGCAATTTTTTGCTGCCACTACATACTCTACTTTGGTTGTACTTTGTGAAATGCAATCTTGTTTCTTTCTTAATCAAGAAACCAATCTTCCTCCTAAGAAAAATGTTCAACCACTTGTACTCTTCTTGTCATCCATATGTCCTACCCGATCTATATCTATATATGCACATAAAGTAATGTCATTTTATTTGTCATACCACCACCAAAATCAGGCGTACTCTTCAAATATCTAAAAATTCTCTTTACTGCTGCATAATGTACTTCTTTAGGATCATCTTGAAATATTGCAACAATGCCAACAATATTAGCTATGTCTAGTCTTGTATGTGAAAGATATTGTAAACCTCTAATCATGGATTTGTACTTCTTTTGCTCAATAATAGGTGTCTCATCTTTGTTAGATAACTTATGACTAGTAACCATAGGTGTACCAAAAGGTTTAAAACTTTCCAAACCAAATATATTCAACAAATATTTCAAGTGCATAGTCTATGATAAGAAACTACCTTCACTATCTTGCACAATCTACAAACCCAACAAATACATCATATGACCAATCATGCTCATCTCAAACTCCTTCATTTCACTAGCAAATGCTTCACTATCTTGGTCATCTCCTCCAAATATTATATTATCAACAAATACTTCAATAATTAGAAACCATTCTCAATTTCTTTCAAATAGAAGTTACTATCTATAGTACCTTTAGCAAATTGAAAATTTTCCAAATATTTGTCCAACCTTGCATACCAAGCTCTAGGTGCTTGCTTCAAACCATATAGTGCTTTCTTCAACTTGTAGACCATATCTTCTTCTTTTGTCAAAGGGAATCCTTCAAGCTACTCAATGTAAACTTTTTATTCAAGTTCTCCATTCAAAAATTTTGACTTCACATCCATCTAATACACATTGAATTTTGTGTAGCCGCATATGCCAAAAAAATTCTAATTGCTTCTATTCTGGAAACATGTAAAAATGGTTCCTCATAATACATACCTTCTTGCTATGATTATCCTTTACATAGTAACCTTTCTATTTTTTCTTACAATATCACCTTGTTGATTCATCTTATTTTGGAAAACCATTTAGTGCCTATAATAATCGTGTCCTTAGGTCTAGAAACCCATGTATCATTCTTCTCAATCTGATCTAATTCCTCTCTCATAGCTTGAATCCAAAAGTCATCTTTACTAGCTTCATCTATATTTTTAGGCTCTACTTGAGAATTCAAACGTAGTTCTCATTTTACCTTCTTTCTTATCATCACACCTTTGTCATTTCTCTCAATAATCTGATCAAAAGGATTATTCTTTATCACATTCTTATTTGGTGTTACTATCTCTACTCTTAGTTTAGCTCTAGGTTCACTCCTTGGTTTTTCTCTCTATTCCACAATATGTATGTCATTCTATGATTATGTGTCAATTTCATAAAATAGCACAACATTCTCTTGGTTAGCCTTTAGATTAGTTTCCTCATCAGAATTGTAATCATCAACAGTAATCACTAAAGATGTCTCTTCTATTACTTCCTCTTTCTCAACCAATCCAAGTTTATCATCACTATCATTCAAAAATTCTTCTAATCTTGCATAAAATTTCTCATTATAAAAAAGACAATCCTTAGGCACTCTTGATTTGTGCAGATTTCTAGTCTTTATTACTCTCTTAGGACATTTGGATGAAAAATGACCAAATTCTTTCCATGTCCAACATAAAAAGAAAAAGAAATCCATACCTTCATCTCGCTTCTCATATTTTTCTTTCCAATTTTCATAGTTAGTTCCATCAAACTTCAAACTATCATTTCTTAAATGACTCACCATATATCTCCTTAAGTTGTTAAGATTTTCCTTCAAGGACTTGATGCTTTGATACCAATTGTTAGAAACTAAAGTCCACCAAGATAACTGAGAGGGTGGGGGGGGGCAAGGGTGAATTATTTGTGTAATTAAAACAACTTTTCTTATCCTTATTAAATCTAAAACATGTCATTAGAAAGTGAAATAACTATAAGAAGGTAACCATACACAATAACACCAAATTTGTTAACTAGGGAAACCCTTGATCATAGGTAAACCCTTGATTGTAGGGAAATCCTATTAGGAGACTTTGAATCCTTGTGAGGAGATTCCAACCCAATTAGAGTTGTGCCAACCTTGTTAGGATTTGTGGAAGTCAAAAGGAAATAGTGTCTAGATAACTTTAGGGGCAAGACTACCAAACTCACTATCAAACTTGCCTTTGTATTGTTCCTTTCATAATAATAGCAAATGATCAATTGTCCACTAGCACTCTCTACCAAATATAATCACCATGCTCATTCACTATGTCTCTATTGCACCAAATACTTCTCAGATCTCAACACCATATCCAAAAATTTGCATTACAATAATCCCTTAGTTTACTTACTCTCATATAATGCACACTTACAATTCACTTTCTATTTCAAAAACATCCCATACATCATTTTCACATCATCACAAGGACAACAAATTTCCTTTATACCAAGTCCTCAAATCAATTCATTGATTTTTCCTTGAGGCTTTACCAAATCACAATTATAAGAGGTCCTCATTAAGATAAAATAAAACACATTACATTACACTTTTCTTATAATTGCATATCAGTGTCGGCTCACAATATTCACAAATCTTGACACATGTGACCTTAGACTTTGTGTGCTTAATGAAATCATCATTAGGATGTCTTCTACCTTTGTCTTACTTTTCTCAACCTGGTTTTATCCCAGTTAGGAGATATAATCAGATTACCAGAAACTACTTCTCAAAAACTTTTTCTGTGTAATATCTTCTATAAATCTTGAATAACTATTACCAGTCTTCAATTTTCTACATGTGCTCTTAACTATAACATTAGAACACTATATAGAATATGTCCTAAACTACACTTGACCTCATCTTCAATACTAGAGTTGTATAGTACCAACCTTTGTCTACTATTCTATCAGCCTTGAGTATGTTGACATTAATGAAAAACACTACCATGAATGCAACATATGATTGCACAAAAACTCTCCCAAATGCTAGGATAATACCCCATATGAATATCATCAAAATTCATGCTAACATAACCAAAAAAAAATTAAGAACTCATAGACCATTGCAGATGTTATCTTCTTGGTAGGCTTAGCTTTAACCCACATAGTAAAGTAGTCAGTTATAGTTGTGATATGGGTATGCCCCAAGCTAGAAGGTGGGTTGATTGGAACTATGAATCTGATCCCCATTTTAAAAATGATCCTTCTATTACCACTAGTCTTAGAGGTAGTACCCTAGCTATAGTTTCAAAATGAACATCTTGCACTTCTCATACTAGGTGACCCATTTGTAGGCATCCTTGAACATTTGTAGCCAATAATAACAATTCCTTAAGATCTCAAAGGTAGTAACAAAGGATGAGAAGTGGCCACTACATGTTTTGTTATGAAATTTCTAAAGTAACCTCTCTTATTTTTTCTTGTCCATGCACTTGAGGAAGGTTCTATTTGTTGGATACAATTGGTTAATTGAGTGTTGTCTTTGATGTTACACAAATGTCATATCAGTCATCAGACAGAGTCTACCGAGCTCAGAAGGTAAGCATAGTAGTTTACAGAGTCTACCGAGCATTATTACACTGTAAAGATAGCTTCTACCAAGCTAACTTGGTTAATGAAGGAAGTTCAATACTTACTGAGCTCACTCAATGATCAACGAAAACTGTGATAGAGTATTTACCGAGCTGGGAAGGTAAGGGAAGAAAAGTTAGTGTTTACCGAGCTGGGAAGGTAAGCGAAGAAAAGTTAGTGTTTACCGGGCTAGGAAGGTAAGCGAAGGAAAGTCAGTGTTTATTGAGTTCACTCGGTGTCCAAAGGATTTTTGCACAATTCGCAGTGCTTACCAAGCCTCACTTGGTTAACACTAAAGATCATTATGGTACAGTGTTTACCGAGCTGGGTTGGTTAGCGAAGGATTTTTGAAAAGTGTGGAATTAAGGCTAAAATTGATTTATGTGATGAATGTAGCTGACTCATGGTATAATTATTAATAATTTTAACTTGTATTTAAGGTCAACTTGATAATCAAAAAGGTATATATGAAGGATCAAGTTGCAAATTCAAGTGTGCATGTGTGGATAAGATGTATGTGTGAATTGTGAAGGTGCAAGCAAATTTTTGAAGGATCAGATATCCTTGTGGAGCTACAAAGCTTTTATGTGATCAGAGAGGATCTAGTGAAGCAGAACAGAGATCTGTATCAGCAAAGATAAGTTGCATTATATTCAGATCATTCATTGTTACTTTCTAATAATTGTAGCCATGATTTCAAATCTCTTAACAAAGTGGGTTTAATAGCCTTATTGTAAATCCTCTAACAAGGTAACAATTCAGTTGAATTGTTCTAAAGACCTCTAGCAAGGCCACTCCTAACAGGGTGATTAAATCCTCTAATAGGGTCACACCTAACAGTGTGTTTTGTAACCTTTAACAGGGTTGGCTCCTAACAGGGCTCACTTCAGAAGAGTGAAAAACAGTAACTAGTTACATTGGTGGTTTTTCCCATATTGGGTTTCCACGTTGAATCTGGTGTCTCTAGTGTTCATGATTGCTGAATTGTTTTGGTTATCAGTTCTTAATAATTATTAGTATTTGCTGCATTATCAAGTTTCAGTAATCTGTAACTAAGATCAAGATTTTAGACATCTAAGGGACAGTGAAATGTTTTTGTGGTAACTGATTCACCCCCTCCCCCTCTCAGTTACTCCATTCTCATTTCCAACACTATCAATGGCCTTCTTGTAGAACATGTCTACTGAGATTATGTATTTTGATGCCTCCATTTTAAGGTCTCTTTTTTTCTTGGGGGTAAGGCCCTTCATTAATTATCCATATGTGAGGAAATACACAATATTAGAAAACCAAGGATCTTAAAGACTCACCATCAAACCCTTCAGTATGTCTTAATTTTCTTCCACTATCTGGTTCTCAGCTATTACTCTGCATAATCCTTTTATGTTAACCATCTTTATGGGCTTGATGTCAATGTCATATTCCTCCAACTTTGTTGTGCATGCACCTTGGGAATCACACCCTATGTCTTGCTGGGTGAGAACATTTTTCACTACTCCTTCAAGCATGTACACTATAACATAAGAGTGCAAGATATTAAATATGAAATTCTTTAGAGCCTTGACCATTCCATATGCATGCTTTTCAACTTGTGAATAGTTTAGTTCATGAACTTTAAGAGGGATGCTCATAAAGGCAATGGGCACTTGAATTTCCTCCTTTTTCTCCTACATGAGTATGGTTGATAAGGTGCGCTCTAAGGTGTATAAATAAATGATGAACTCCCTAGTATAATTAGGATGAACTAGAATAGGATCTCATGTAATGGTGATTTTAATTTCTTTGAAGGTATGCTTACCAGAGTAACTCCAGTGGAAATTTTGGCTCCCCTTCATGATGTCCACTATGTGATTGGTTATCTTAGAAAATTCATGGAAAAACCTTTGCAAGAAGTTCATCTACCACAAGAAAGACTTGACTCCTATTTTACTTGAAGAGAGGATCAACTATTGTATAGCCCCAACTCTATCAGGATCAATTTAGATCCCTTCTTATGAAACTATGTGTCCAAGAAATTTTCCTTTAGTAACACAGAAGAAATACTACTTTGGGTTCAACAAAATCCTAAGTTCCCTTAGGAAATCTTTCTTTTTCTTGGAGAAGACAGTTAAGTTGTCTAAGTATATGACTATGATTTTATCCTTCAAATCACCAAATGATAGGTCCATAGCCCTCTAGAATGTGGAACTTGTGTTAATAAAGCTAAAAAAACATTTTGTTATATGCAAAGGTATTCTAGAGGGTGGTGAATGTGGTCTTTTTTTCATCATATTTTTCTAGCTCAATTTGCTTAAGTCATAAGTAATTTCCTTTCCTCTTTTCTCTCTTCTCTAGTGCAACACTTCTCAATATTGACAAATTTTGGGTCATGTTTATATCCAATATTCATGTCATCATACTCCCATGTGGTCTCCTTATGTTCACCCTGTCTCTTCTGGATGTATGCATCATGCATGTTAAAGATATTTTCAAGGGAAATTAAATGAGGTGGGATTTTGTTACCTTTGAGTTGAGAAATTCTTTGTTCTAAGTCCTTCTTGTTGTCTAGGGAGATCGCTATGTGCATTCTCACTATCTTCAAAATAAATCCCTACAAATATCTTAATATTCTCTAGGAATATTCATGATTTTTTAACCATCTTCAAAAACATGCCAGGTATCAACATTGTGGGGCACATTGGGTTGAAATAATACCTCCACCTTGTACTTTTTTCTTTTAAAATATGGGTGCGTAAGAAGCAGCAAAGTAGACACAACTAGGGAGTCTACCCTCATATTCTAGTCTCTAGGAATGGCCTCAATGGAGAAAGCAGCAAAATCCTCAATTTTATCCCAAATATGGTTCCTATAGTTCATCAACCTATGGTTATTCATCATGTATAAACCTCAAACCTATTTAACTATGAGTTTAGTGTCTCCCTAACCTTTGAGGATCTTTATCTTTCTTTCCTTACCAAAAACTATACAAAAAAATAGTGCTTCATATTTAGTGGTATTGTTTGTATTCTTTAATTCAAGCTCGTATACAAGGTGATTCATATCACCTTCTAGGGATACCAACACTACACTAGCTTTAGAGCTGGCATATGCACAACTACCATCAAATTCTAGCATCCATATTTAGTAATCATCTACAGATTCCTCTTCTCCTTCTACAAGTAATGAATAACTAAAGAGCATGTAGTTCCCAAAATCAAGTTCCTGGTATAACATTTTGGGCCTTGGGATCATTAGAATTTAGCATAGTAAGTTTTTCCTTCTCCTCTAGGTTGGTCTTGATCTTCTTTCTCCCAATTAGAATGACCACATGTGACCAATCTAATTTAATCTCACATTTATATCCCTATAGAAACTTTGAGTCAACATGTCATTATTGGAAAGGATTTTGGCCACCAGGATAGTTATCTTCAACCTCTTAGATGGGTGGGTTTCCAAAGCCAAATGGGTATCTATGATGTGTCCTACTAAGGGGACTTGTTTTGCATCCATAGATTAACAAAAACCAAAGTTCTTAGTTAGTGGGAGTTTAAGAGCATAGGCTATTAATGTTAGCATCACATTATCACATGCTCCCAAGTTAATTATGCAATTGCTTATCTTGTGTCCATTGCTAAATAGTGATACATAGAAGAGCTCAAGTTTTTGCCTCAGGGAGGTAGCTAAACCATATGCCTCCTCTTGGAAGAATTCTGACAAAGAAGGTTCTTGTTTAGATGGAGAACTTGCACATGTAATCGCACCATTATTACCTTCTCTACAATAATCAGCCAGCTTTTGAATTTCTAAGGGAGCTGACCTCAAGTAATCTAGTGGAGATATTTATGTACAGGCATCTTTACAAAATTGGACAATGTCAAATGAGTCTGAATTCTTACCTATTTGTATGATATGAGATGGTGAGATATTGGAATTGGTTGCTTAAGTAGACATTCTAATTGGCATGTTGTTCTAAGGTTGAATTGGGGCATGGAGAGTTTTTCTCTTTTAGCTTATGGTCAACACAGTCAACTATGTTTTATCGAATATTGCACAGCAATCCCATCCTCTCTTTGAGTTTGATTCATACTCCAAGTTAAAATTTCTAGAGTCACCATTGGAAGTTGAATCCTCTTTGCATCTAGGAGTTTCTCCTACTAGTTTATTTGAGATACTCATTTACATGAACCTTACTATTTCTGGATAGGTTTCTCCACCATGATCGATGGTGTGGTGAAATATGCACATCCTTTCATTCTTGGGTGGGGCTTTTATGGCCAATCTTTGTTGTGCAGGGGACAATTACAACACCTTTCCTTTTTTATTCCTCCTCAAAATGTCTTGGTAAGGCTTTTGGAAGGAGAAGTTAGGTTTGAAGATCTACCTCTTTAATGAAATCATTTTATTAAAAATCTTCTAAAGCATGGTTTTTGAAGAACACATGTTACCATTTCTCACTCCACTCTACATTTATCTTTTCTATTTTCTAGCAAAAATGAGGTCATCCTCCAAATCAATCATATTCATCTAAGAAACTACCAAATCATCCATATAAGATCACCTCAAGTAGCTTACATCTAGAGGCATGGCATTAAGGAAGAAGGTCTTCATATCACTAGAGATCCACCTTTTATTGGTAAGAATTTGATTAAAAATCTTTTTCAAATTTGCTACGAACTCCAACATGGCGATGACAGGTTCCTTCTTCATGTGAGTGAGTTGCAATAGAAATGTATGCTCATCTTTGGAACACTTCAATATTGCTTCTAAATTTCATTTCATGTCATCCTAATTAGTAATGCACCTTTTAGGTAAATGTTGAAACCAATTTGCAACCCCATCCATGAGTGTCTTGACAAATAGGTGAATTGCCACATTCTCATGTTGAGGGGCCAATACCCTACATGTGGAAAAAAATGATGTGATATGTTATTCTACCAAGACCTTTCCATTACATACAAACTTCAAAATTTTCTTTCTCAGTCCTCAGGAAAAATTCATTGTGTCCACCTATATTTAGGGGACCAATCATGACTCCCCAAGGTATTGGTGTAGACATTGCTCTAGGTACAATAACAGGAATGAGTTGAAGATCAATTGTTGCAAATACAAGAGGTAAATGAGAGGGGAGGGATGAATTGGTTACCACTAAAATAATTCCAAATCCATTACATGTCAACCAAAACTTCCTTGAAACTCACAGCTCGGTTAGAACTAGAAATCCATTTAACTTGGTTAACAAAGCAATCTTAAAATATTAATGTGCATTAACCTTTAGTAACTTAGTTGTAGAAATATAAAGCAATAAGAAAATAATATGAACACATGAAACACCAAGATCTGATGTGGAAATCCACTATGGGAAAGCCACCAATGCAAATAGTTACAACTTTTGACTCTTTTGAAGTAAGCCTTGTTAGGAGCCAACCTTGTTAAAGGTTACAAAACACACTATATGGTGTGACCTTATTAAAGGATTTAAATCACCCTGTTAGGAGTGGTCTTGTTAGAGGTCTTAAGAAAATTCAATCTAGAATTATAATCTAGTTTAGAGGATTTGCAAAATGATTGTTAAGCCAACTCTGTTAAGAGATTTCTTCACTACTATGATTGTTAGAAACAATGATTGACCTGATTGACGAAGCAATTGCATTGCAGGCATTGCAGATTTAAATCACTATTTTGGTTTATCCTCTAGATACTTCCTAATCAAAATATTATTTTCAACTCCTTGGATATTATTCCCTTAATCAAATATCCTTCTTTATCCGCATCTTATCTTCTTCAACACTTTCACATTATTCAATTCACATCTTGACCTATCATATATATGAAATACAATGTCAAGTTGGCTTGAATATCCTTACAAATAAACAAATAACATCTACTGAGTTGAATTTCATAAAGAAAATAAATAAATAAAATTATTCTGATGTAGGTCAGCTTGAAGTGAAATAGAGTCACTCAGTTCCCACTAAGTTCTTTGGTAATTGATCTAACTTGGTTTATACTAAACTTCTAACTTGGTTACAACTAAAATCCTTTGGTAACTGACTTAGCTCAGCTTCAACTAGATCACTAAACTTTTCCTTTTCTCAATTGATACAAGAGTCTTCTAAGCTCAATTCCAACTATTAGTCCTTTGTTAGAGTATAAAATTTGTGTAACATTAATGACAACATACAATTGAATAATTGTTATCAACAATCTCCCCCTTTAGCATTGATAGCAACATAACATGTCATTATGAAAAGAAAACTTAGAGAAATCAAATGATTTATAAGATTTTATAATATCCTTAGTTTCATTATGATTCTCTATCCATCCATGAGAACTCCCTCTAAGATTCTCCCTCTGCAATCTTATCTTTAGACTCCACCATATCAGGTTCTTTCTCTTTCTGATATGTAAATCACTTCCTCTGATCAATCTCTCCCTCAGTGAATTTATCACATGTTTCAATCTCTCCCTCTTTGAAATCACTTGCCAAATACTTGACATGATGCTTTTATGATGTACTTGATGTATTGATTCTTATGCAATGAACTCTGACTTCATTGCATCAATTTGATAGTTCTTCAATAAAACTCGGTTGATGCATTAGTAATCTATACTTTAGTGAGCACTAGATAGGGGAATGACCCCTAGCTTTCCTCTTAGATACAAAAATGCATCCTTCAGTAAAGTTTTGGTAAATATGTTAGTAACCTACTCCTTTATGTTAACATATTCCAATCTAACATCTTTATATTGAACTAATTCTCTTAGAGAATGATACTTGATTGCAATGTGTTTTGTCTTAGTGTGCATCACTAGATTTTTAGATATATTGATTGCACTTGTGTTATCACAATAGATAACCATTGGATCCTTGATTTTTTCCTTCATTCTTGATAATAGTTGCTTGAACCATATTATGTTGGAACAATTAACTATTGCTACAACATAGTCAACCTTTTTTGTAGATTGAGAGATGCAATTTTGCTTCTTATTTGTCCAAGATACTAACCTCTTTCCAAGAAATAATGCTCCTCCAATAGTGCTCTTTCCATCATTAATGCTTCTAGCCCAGTCAGAATTAGTAAGGATTTCAACTCAAAGTTTCCTCCTTTCTTGTACCATAGACCATAGTCTTGAGTACCTTTTAGATGTCTCATGATTCTTTTGATTGTCATCATATGATTTTCTCTGGGATTTGTTGAGAACCTTGCAACTATACCAACTGCTAATGCAATAGTAGGTCTTGTGTGAACAACATACTAAAATTTGCCAATCATAGATCTATAGGTAGTCTAATTTACCTCTTTTGAATCATCATCCTTGGATAACTTGTGTCCAGTACACATAGGTGTTCCAACTAGTTTGGAATCTTCCATTACAAGGGTCTTCAATATCTCCTTGATATATTTTGACTAAGTAATTTAAATCTCATCCTTCATATGAAAAAAGAATTTTATTTCTCCAAACATTGAAATTTCAAACTCTTTCATCATTTCTTCAAACAGTAACTTGCACAAGGCATCATGACCTATAAATAGGATATCATCCACAAATATTTCTACTCGCAAAATTGTGTTCAGTGGTCCCTCTTAATATACAGACTATTGTTATCATTGGTTCTTTGAAAACCAATATTTATTAGATATCCATGAAGTCTCTCATATCATTCTCTAGGAGCTTGCTTCAAACCATATAAAGCTTTTTGTAACTTACAGACCATATCTCTTTTGTTTGAACCAATGAAACCTTTAGGCTGATCAATGTAAAATTCTTCTTCTTCTAGGATTCCATTCAAGAAAGTAGATTTTACATCCATTTGATACACTCTTAATCATTTATATGCAGCATATGCAAGTAGTGTTCTAACTGCTTCAAGTCTAGCAATGGGAGCAAATGTTTCTCCATAGATTATGTCTACTTCTTGAGTGTATCCCTTGCACACTAGCCTTGCCTTATTCCTTGAGACTTCTCCATTTTCATTCAATTTATTTTTGAATATCCACTTTGTGCCAATTACATTTTTATCCTTGGGTCTAAGAACAAGAGTCCAAGTACTATTCTTTCAATTTTCTCAATCTCTTCATTCATTGCCTCTATCCAAATTTCATTTTTCAATGCATCACTAATAGTTCTAGGTTCAAATTTAGTAAGCAAACATGTACCCTATAGTTTTTTCCTTGTCATTGTGTCTTTTGTCTAATCTCCAATTATTTTCTTAGCTGCATGATGCCTTCTGACATATCTAGCAAGTACAAGTATCTTACTTCTAGATTCTAAACTAGATCCACTTGGTTCACAATGCTCAAATGTTCTATGAATTTCCAATTTTTTTCTCTATCTAAGACTCAATTCCCATAGACCGTGACTTGTTTTCCTCTATTTGAGACTCAGTTCAAACTATCTCCAACATAGGTTACATTGGCTACAACTCGGTTGACACTCCAGACTCAAGTGACTTAGGTGAGGTAATCTATTGAATATTGGGTAATGTATTAGGTTCAAATGAGACAAATTTTTCATAATATTTAGGTTCCTTGTTGCTTTATTCTTCACTCTTTACTACAAACTCATCAATTTTTACATGTGCACTTTCTATAGCCTTGTGAGTAGCAAGATTCAAACATTTGTATGTGTTGCTTTTGTTGGAGTATCCTAGAAAAATGCCTTCATCACTTTCCACATCAAACTTTCCTTTCCTTAACTCTTTTAGGATATAGCATTTGTTTCCAAATACTTTGAAATAACAAACATTAGGTTTCTAGCCATACCATAATTCATAAGGTGTCTGATATGTACCTTTCTTTAGTTGAACTCGATTCAAGGTATGAATTGTTGTGTTGATTGCTTCCTTCCAGTATTGGGTTACAACATTTTATCTATCATCAGTATCCTTGCACAATCCATGATGGATTTATTTCTTCTTTCTGCTATGTCATTCTACTGAAGTGCACCATTGATCACTCCACTCTACATTTATCTTTTCCATTTTCTAGTACAAATGAGGTCATCCTCTAACTCAATCATAGTTGTCTAAGCAATTGCAAAATCATCCATACAAGATCACCTCAAGTAGCTTACATCTAGAGCCATGGCATCAAGGAAGAAGGTCTTTAGATTACTAGGGGTCCATCTTTTGTTGGTAAGAATTTGATTTTTTAAAAAAAAAATTTTCTACGAACTCCAGCATGTTGATGACAAGTTTCTTCTTCATGTGAGTGAGTTGTGATAGAAATGTATGTTTATCTTTGGCACCCTTTAATCTTGCTTCTAAATTCTTGTCATGTCATCCTAATTAGTAATGCACCTTACAGGTAAATGTTGAAACCAATTTATAGCCCCATCCACCAATGTCTCAACAAATAGGTGAATTTCCACATCCTCATGTTGAGGGACCAATACCCTACATGTGGCAAAAAATGATGTGATATGTTATTCTACTGAGACCTTCGCATTACATGCAAAATTAAAAATGTTCTTTCTCAACCCTTGGGGCAAATTCATTATGTCCAACTATATTTAGGGGACCAATCATGACTCCCCAAGGTACTAGTGTAGCCTTCACTCTAGGTACTATAACAAGAATGAGTTGGAGATTAATTGTTGGAAATATAAGAAGGGTAAAGGAGAGAGGAGGGGTGAATTAGTTACCACTAAAATAATTCAAAATCCCTTACATGCTAACAAAAACTTCCTTGAAACTCATAGCTTAGTTAGAACTAGAAATCCATTATAACTTGGTTAGCATAGCAATCTTGAAATATTAATGTGCATTAACCTTTAGTAACTTAGTTGTAGAAAGATAAAGAAATAAGAAAATAACATGAACACATGAGACACAAAGATTTAACATGGAAACCTAATCTAAGAAAACCACCAATGCAACTAGTTACAACTTTTCACTCTTCTAAAGTGAGCCTTGTTAGGAACCAACCCTATTATAGGTTACAGAATACAATATATGGTGTAACCTTGTTAAAGGATTTAGATATAGAAATACAACCTAGTTTAGAGGATTTAAAAATGACTATTAAGTCAACTTTGTTAAGATATTTCTTTACTGCTACAATTGTTACAGAGTAACAATGATTAACCTGATTGATGAATCAATTGGATTGTAGATTTAGATCATTGTTCTGGTTTATCCTCTAGATCCTTCCTGATCAAAATATTCTTTGTAGCTCCTTGGATATTCTACCCCTAATCAGATATCATTCTCTATTCACATTTTATCTTCTTCAACATTTTTACACTATTCAATCCACATCTTGACCTTTCATATATATGAAATACAATGTCAAGTCGGCTTGAATATCCTTACAAATAAACAAATAACATCCACTAAGTTGGCTTACATAAAAAAAAAATTAACAATATTCTGATGCAGGTGTTCTCCAAGATAAGGTGTTACATTGTCCAATAATATCTTCATTCTCATCTTGGAAGCCCAAATTTTGTAGGAAAACTAGGATTATGTTTTCATGAGGGTGATCATTTTTCCTCATGATCTTAGTGACTAGTCAATATGTGACTATTTGTTTCCCCAGTAGAGTTGCCAAAAATTTGTTTTTTAACAAACTTTCTTCTTAAAATATTTCCTTATGCTTTACTATGGATGCCCAAATGATAGAAAATGAATGCTCCCAACAATATGGAAGCCCAATTGCGTTGCTACAAACTTCCCTCTAAATTGTAAGGTAAACCTCCCTTATAGTGTATGGTTTACAATGGATTTGTATTAATTCCTATTTAGTAGGGGTATGCTTTTAACTCGAGAGTGAGAGGCAATAACCAAACCTTTTATATCTACAAAAGGCTTATACATTAAATTGGTTTAAAACTAAATTGTATCTCACCTGCAACCATAAATGAGTGAGACAAAAAATTCCCCTTTCTAACCCTACATATAATTACAATGCTTCTACAAACATTATTCACATAATATTATTTATTGATTACTAAAGATATATAAAGTGATGAAAGAAAAGGTAATTGAATTACAACAATACTCGAAGTACTTATTAGTCTTCAAATTTGAAAAAATCTTCTCCTATGCTAAAATCTAACACCATCCAATTCAACTAGCATCTCATTCATTGCATGCAAAACAAAAAATGATAACTAAACTAATAAACCACAAATTATGATAAAAACCCTCGAGACTCACTCAGTTGTCTCAACAAAAAGGAGAGAATTTACACCATATATTTGTTGATCATTTCCATTAGATTTCAAAATGATACATATAGGCCTTTGAACTTATGGTCCTTACAAAATTTAAATTCTTTGAGAAGGAGGGGGAGGAGACCAAGAGACACTTGTTTTCTTTTTGGAAAGAATATAATTAGAAAAGATTATGAAGTTGAATCGACAACATTGCCCTCATTGACCTTTTTGGCATTTTCTTGACTTGCTTGATTGTCTTTCATAACTACCAAGATAAAGACTAGGCCATCGTAGTTGGGAATCAATGCATTGTCTAAGTGAATCATTCAATATCCATGGTCTCCTGCCAATTTTTCAAGTGCATCAGATTGTGTTTGCATCTTTCCTGAAGTTTTAGTCAACATCCTTTCCAAGGCAACTAACTTGTAAAGATCAAAAAATAAAAGAATAAAAGGAAGGACTACTTCATCAATGTAGTCTTGATACAAGGTCTACATATGTTCAATATCTATGACCTCTCTGCTCTTTTGTATATGAGACTCCATATGTAGATTATTGAGTTATTTTTAGATTGTTCCCCTCTCCTTTTTTACAATCTCATACACTTTCTTTAGGTGCTTCTGAGTCATAAGTATGTTCTTTTCTTTGATTAAAGGGACTACATCCACTATGCCAAGGGCTCGTGACCTATCTTTAGTATCCCCAACTTTATAACGTTCTCAACTTTCAAACTTATGATCTCCTATAGTAGAGACATACAATATTTGTATCTATTGGCATATCCTTTCAATGCTTTAAGGTCAATAAAAATAGTCTCTCCCAAGCTCAGGGATTCTTTACAAAGGTTCTTGAGCTTCTAAATTATGGGAAACCCTCTCACTTTCATATCTTCAATCCAACCTCACCTAATTTATCCAAAGTGCCTCTCCTCTTGTAATATGACAATCAAATCTTTCTTCTCTTATGTCGATGGGTCAAATTGCTCAAAAGTAGAGGATTCTCCTAGGAGGATTGTAAGTGGAGTGAGAAATTTACTAATGTATTCAAAGGGCTATTGTTGGAGGCCTTTGGGTGGGCTTTGGATATTTTCAATTCATCTAGCTCACCTTCCACCTAAATTGCCACATTCCCACCATAATTTCATGCCAAGGAGGACCCATATCATGTATTTCAATACTAAAATCTATGAGAGTAAGGGATATCACGTATTTCAATACTAAAATCTATGAGAGAGAGATTCTAGGCCTCCTTCCCTTTGGTCTTGGGTTATCTCCATCATAACATGCCCTCTAGTATCATCTCTCCCTAATGTTGCTAGGGTGCAAGCTTTCTTGGCTTTCTGATTTGAGGGGGTTAGATTGGTCACCTAAGTTATCAAATCCTTGGAGGGGGCACTCTTTTCTTCCCTTCTCTTCTTATATCCTAAAGTGTTCTCTAGGCATGTTTCTATTACTCAAACATTAAGCAAGGACTGGAGAGAATCAATATTGAAGACCTTCCTTTCCATTAGGGGAGTTTTCTTCTTCTTCAAAGAGAAAGGAAACACAACACTTTTAGTAGAAGCACTAATAATAGGAACTTTACCTTAGCTTTCATGGTCTATGGTGTTTCTTCTTGCTATGAGCTTCCATCAACTCCATTTTATGGTTGGATCTCATCTAATTTGTCCAAGTTGATCACTTGTATGATTGGACCTTTCCCTATCTCTTTTTATTTCCCCTTATCCCCTCTTTGTCCTTTTATGATTCTTTTTTTGTTCTAATGTATGGGTCATGACCACCTCCACAAGTTGGTTGAATGGGGATATTTGTTGATATCCTCCACCAATCATTTGTGTAGGACCAAAGACAAGGGATGTAGTGGTCACAGAACTAGTAGTAGCAGTCATAGGGGAGTCTTGCATGGAATTGGAGGCTGAGGTTGAAAAACCTACTGTCTTTCATCTTTCCTTGGTCCACTCCACCCATTTTTTTTTTCTCTTGATGATGTCAACCATCAACTCATCTAGGCTTTGAGCTATAGCCCCAAAGGTAGGGTGGAATCAATATGAATGCCCTTGATTTCCTTTAGATATGTGGATGACTGTATATACTAACCATCATCCTCAATACCATCTACATTGATGTTCACACCATATAATTTTATTTGTTTAATAGTCAATCTTGAGTAGAACCTTTTTCTACTGACCAATTCATCTACACAATCAGACCAATAATCTTCTAGCACAGGGACGCACATCCAAAACCTAAACCCAACTGCAAGTTATCCCTAATATAATTCACATGACCAAACTTCATAGGATTCCAACTTGTACTTTTCACTAAAGGCTTTGAACATAAACTTTGCATTGGAACACAATGAAAAGGAGTAAGATCCTACCATTATTAGGAAGGGAATACCCACCATTCATGCATTTGCACAAATGGTGTTTACCTCCAATATTTGGTGAGAGAGCTCGATCAAGATGAATCTATCATCAGGGTAACTTGGTAGCTTCCATGGGAAGCTGTCAAACTTGACAATATTGATGTAGGTAAAAGAGGGAAACTAGATGAAGTATTTTTCAAACTAGGTAACAATAGAGATGGCTTTAGGGGATAGCCTTCTCTTTGGGCATCCTTGGAGTTCTCGCCACAACCTTATGGTGAAAATGTCATTCATTTTCATGAATTTTGCATAGAAATTTTCTAGATGGAGGTAGGGGTAGAATTTGTATACTTGGATATCCTCATAAAAATCCTCTACATGTGAGAACCCTTGCCATAGCTAAATTTTGGCCAGTGTATAGATTAAAAAGGATGACATGAAAAACTACCTCTGGAGCTTTCCAATCTACAACTGCTCAACTAATTTTTCGCTCAAAATTTGATCCCAATCCATGTATTCACTCTCAACATACATTACTTGCACTAAGTAGTAATACAGGTCCACAAAATTGAGGGCATCCTCATCCCCTTTAGCCTATGTAGCACAACCAAGGTATTGATGATTTCCCTCTTCAAGTTGGTGTTATAGAGGATCTTTGGAAAATTTCTCTTGCTACTTTTTGGTGTTTGGAACCAAGTAGCTATCCGATCCCATTTTCTAACAATTTTTTTTCATTGTAGTTGCTCTCTGAATTCCAAAAGCTCATTCCATTAAGCACTTCACATGTAGGTAGTTGGTGGTAGTTTTGTATGGTGTTTCGGTCAATTGTGGGAAGAATCTCATTGATAAGCATCTTGATTTGTTATGTATATGGATTGTAATGAGATATGCACTCTAATATAAGCTTAGGAGCTTAAATCACCATCAAAAACCCTATGGCCTCTACAAGGCCACCCTCTTTTAACTTCTACATAATTGGGTTAATGGGCTCAATACTTAGCCTCCTGAATAGGTATCCTAGATCATAAAACTTAAGTTGGTTGTCTCCCATCTCTTTCCACTCATAATAAATTTTATTTAGATTATCATAGCCTTCAAAATTCATTGCCATGGATAAATTATTATATTGAAAGACTATATTTAGATGCAAAAATTGAAGATATCCATTTGGAAACTATGATGAGAAATGTTGATCTCATTTTGGTTTTGGCAAGGCAGTGAAAAAATACTTAGTTTTTATCTACTAGAATTATAGTGCAATTTGAGTGCATAGTGCATGTCGAGTGATCAAAGTGAGCCAAGAAATCAGTGTGAGCTGAGAGATCAAAGCATGCTAAGCATAAGTTTCCAAATAGTGCATGCCAAGTAATATGACTAGTCAATGTCTAGCACTAGTATCTGTCAAGCAGATAGTATGTGTTCAGTTACTAAAGTATCGAGTAGTCTATACATGTTGAGTGATTCAAGTGTCGAGAAATAGTTAGTGCCAAGTTCTATAGAAGCTAACTTAAAAAATTCAGAGCACAGTGAAGGTCGAGCATCAGAACCTTTGGATGTCAAGTGAATAGTTTTTGGCATAGTTATTTGTTATGGCAAAAACTCTTATGCAAATCATTTTTAGCTTACATAATCATGAATTTAAAATTATAAGAGATAAGTATGGAGTCATATTAAGAATCCCTATGCAATACATCCAACCAATCAATTTAAGGGAAGGTTAAGGTGATAATAAGGATCAAACACAACTGTTGATTTTGACCTAGCCCATCTCCATCATTACCTACTTAAGAAAAGAAAACCATAAGAAGTTTATCATTTCATGAGGAGATGAATGCTAAGAGTTCAGAGAGCATTCATGGTGGATATTATGGCTATGAAAAAGTTATGCAAAGCAAAATTAGTCTAAGAAAAATAGAGACAAATAATGAGAGGATTAGAAAGGATAGATCTGATTAGGAGGATCAAGGACTAAACACTAAGGAGGAGATTTAACATCAGGAAGTAAGGTGCTTACTAAAGGACTAGGTGATGAATCATTATAACAAGTGATATAGAGTAATTATCTTAACTAAGTAGTCCTAACAGACTATTGTAAATCTCTTAACTAAGTGCTTACTTAATTATGAGTTTGAAATCCTTTAGCAAAGTGAGACCTAATATTCGTGTAAGCCTTTAACATGGCAGACCCCTCATAGGGTAGATCATAGATTATGATCAAAACTTTGAAGCCATAATTGGCCACACTTTATAACTACAATAGTGAAGATTTGTGGGTGTCATCCCCACCCTAGTTTTACCTTCTCATTGGAGGGTTTCAATTTATTGTGTTATGTGTTATTTACTTTATGCTACAAATATGATGTATGTTAAGTTATTTCAATTTATATGTTAAGCTAAGATATGGATGTTGGTGATATGTTTTAGAGGCAAAAGTTTTAAGTATTGATTCACACACCCTCCCCTCTCAGAACTTACTTTCCCATTGTTATTTCCAATAATTGGTATTAGAGCCTTGTTCTCTAGAAAGGAAATTTTTATAGCTTTGAATGTAAGATCTTGAAGATGGAAGTCTACAAGTTGGTAAATACTATTGTGAACTAGAAGATTGAAATATAGCTTTCACTACATCAACTCAATGAGGCAAGAGATGAAGTGCAACATTCATTGAAGAGAAGGAAAGAGATGGCTATTCAACAAGATGACACTCAATATCAAGAAGGAGACACTACTGGATTATTTGAGGATGGAAACTCAAAAGAGTTTGATGTAGCAATTGCATATCTGGTGAAGATATTAGGAATCTAAAAAGGGAAGAAGTTCAATTAGTATTTTTGTGTGAGACAAGTAAACTAAAGAAGAAAGATAAAGAAGGTGTTGAGCTATTGTTTTGCATGATGCTTAATGACAGGAATTCTTTCAAACTCCTCTCTTGAAAAGTTAATCTTGGAGATCAACTCCAAGGTTCTAAGTGATCTTATGACCTACTGGAATCCACTTAGTTGAAGATAAATGTGAGTGTTCATGAGGAGGCCTTTGCTGGTTCTAAAATGATTTAGATAATATATATGATTTGCTTGCACAAGAAATAAATATATTTTTTTGTTTTTCTGTTTTAGGATGAATACAATTTAACAATGAAACTATATGAATTCCTAATTTAACCAAGGGGTTAGAAAAGAAAATAATAAAGATAAGGTGAAAAAAAATTTAAGCAAATAACATGAAATTAAATCCTAACAAACATAAACCATAGTAACAACATGTCTATGATTTAAGCTTTCGAAAATATTGGCTAATGAAAATAGGAGCAATGCTTCCTCAATTCCATTGATGTAATCATCGATGGGAATTTAGTAACTGTAAGATGTTTCACTTTTCATTAGATTGCAAGGCCACAAGAAGTATGCTTATGTGAGACAAAAAGCTATGCAAGAATAATATAGTGATCTCTTCTCCAACTAAGTATGACAGTGGAATTTTTAGACCTGTAGCTAACACCAAAATTAAAAGATCGCACAACCAGAAATAACACAATAAACTTTTAGCTCAATTAAATTCCATGAACATACATCCAAAAAATATAGCACACTTAGGCAAGAATCACTACACTCCAAATGCAAGCACCAAAATCATATATTAATGCAAAATAACGGCAGCCCTGATTACATATTACAATCCAAAATTTATAAGAAATCTTCTCCTTGATTTGTGTTGAGAGTGAGAGATATCTTTATGCAATCATATGTTTGTAAACTAATAAAACAAATTTATTTATCTCCAAACTATCTATCTAATTGGTGCTAAGTAGGATTTCATCCATTTTATATCATTAATTGGATGCATGAGCCTTTACATGTCATAAAACAAAGAAATCATGAGAAAATAAGAAAGAGAAAGCCTTTAGTTGATGTAGGAGTGATTGAAAGTGGCAAAAATAGAAGCTCCAGCTTCATTAGGCATCCATAGGAGTTAAACTACCATCAGAATACTTTTCAGATGCATGGAAAGCTCTAATTTTGGAACTAGCAGTTAAATGTTAGCACACCTCTAAGTTCATCAAAATCTTCTAGCACACTTATTGAAAAAGTGCACCTAGCACACCTACGCAGCAATGCACCTTAGAAACAGGCTCAAAAAAATGCAAAATTTCACTAAGTGTCAAAATTTAAATTCTGGCTTCTGGGTTTTGTTCCCCTTTATACGAAAGCTATGTTTGGGTATTTGCTCTTGAATTTCTTGATTATCTCAGTGACTTGAGTCACATATAGAAAATCTAAGGCATTATATTTATCTTTCACTTTATACCTATAGTTTCCCACTTATATATGAGTTTTTGCAAAAGCTCCAAATTTTACATGAAGCTCTAATAAAGCTTCTTCCATTTTGAATGCCTACCTGATATCTTCATTATTAGAAGCTTCTTCAAAAGTCTTTTGAAATTTCTCAACTACTACCTCTACTAGTACTAACTTCTCTTGTGTATCATCCTAAAAAATGTCTAGACATGCATCACTAATGCTTCTTAGCTTCCAAAATTTTCTCTTGGGCTTGGTCCTTGAGCCTATGAATCTCCACATGTAATGTCTCCATTACTTTATTCCCATCCACAATCTTTTCTATCCAATCATTAATTTGGTCTAGTTCCTCAACTATATATACATCCATCAGCATCTGATACCTTTTTCCTTTAATAGACTACAATGCTTGCAAGTCTCTTCCCTAGGCATGCACTTCATCCATTAGATAAAAATCTTGATTCAAAATGGCTACTAGCCTATCCACATTATCTTTCATGATGTGTAATAGCTTCAAATTTCCTTGTATAATTAGTACACCTTTCTCCTTAAAACTTTCTCTCCACTGTTGACAAGCTCTCAAAATGGATCCAATTGGGTTTTACCCCTGTCTGTTCTCTCAATTATTGTATTCAAAGTCTCCTCTAGATGCTCAGGGTCCAAGGGACCAACAACTTCACTCAAATATCCCTTTAGGATTTCATTTTTCCTCCAAAGTGTTATCAATTCTACCCAATCCAGCTCTAAGCTCCTGAATACCTCCTTGATTCCTATTGTAACCATTAGTTTTGCGGTATCCAAGGTAGGCTTCTCGAGCATGACTTCCCTAATTTGATAATCTCACAGAGTCAATTTTGCAACATTCAAATGTGAAGGAGGGATAGCCACATGAGAAAACAAGTCCTAGTTTTGATCGCTCATGATGAAGGCTAATGCATGTGCATCTTCTGGAGGAGATTCTAGCTTCCTCATAACTTCAATTAATTCCTTTCTATCCTCCTCTTTAGTGGTGAATTGCTAATTTTTATTTATTATTACCTCTTTTCTCAGCCACCTTGGGATTTATTGTACTGGGGATTTTCCTTTCGAGGATGGAGTTTTCTCAGCTATACTCTTCCACTTATCACTCCTTTCTAGAGTCTTTTCCTTTTGTGAGAGATCTACATCAGGAATATCTATATTAGTAGAGTCTAAAGTCCCCACCTCGATGTCTTGTGAAGTTTGCTAAGGTTTTTCACTTATCTGCCCTTCTTCTAACACTTCCTCAGTGTATACTTATTGTGGCTCTTCCTCCTATTCTGCTTGATCTTGTTCTTCTTCATTGTTAGGAGGAAGGGGAGTAACTAAAACTTTATGAAGAAAAAATGTGACTTGCACTTGGTATGATAGAACTACCTTGGGCCCTTGTGATTTGGGTGGCGTCTGACTCCACTCCTCCTATTGAGCTTGATTGGTTGGAGTATCCCTAATTTTTTCTTTGACCAAATCAGTACCCATGGGCATAAAGTCAAAATATGACATCTAAAATACATTAGTGCCCTCCACATCTTGCTCATCTATCCACAGTTGTATCTCATCTTTTGATGTTGTAGTCTAAATGGGTTGCTCAGGGATAGATGGCAGTGTAATAATGGACCTTCTTCTCCTTTTTGACTCTATAGCTCTTGCAAGTTGAGTCCTCCAGTTCAAAGGTGAATTATCCTCTTCATACTCTTCTTTAGCTTCTTTTGGTATAGGTTCAAGGAGTGATGAGAAAGGAATCACTTTCTTGATCAGCTTTTGCCTTCTCTTTACTAGAGTCTTGAGCTTTCTTCTTTTAGGAACAAAGGGGGAGGCTTTCTCTACTTTTTGAGGTAGGGAAACCTCTTGTACTTTAGTTTCTACTTCCCCTTGGCCTTGTTTAGCTGGTGGCACTTGGGGATCACCTTGAGCTTGTGTGGCTTCTACATTTTCTAACCCTTGTACATTTTTTTCTCTAGTCTATGTAGGTGCCTGAATTTCTCCCTCTTTTGGTTTGGCTTGTTGAGGAGAATTCATTTTTCTCTTAACTTTACCCTTTTGAGCCCGATCATACCCCACTGGTCTATCAAGTTGGTGCACCATTTCTAGTCTTACTAGTGACTGGGCTATAAATTTAGGCATTGTGACCTTTACTCCTCTACCTTTAGCTGGATAGGCTTGAGCATGGAAGATTAGTGTCTTAGGAATTGGATCAAGTTTGAAAGGCCTTTTGATCTAATTGTTCATCAATTTGATGATGTGCCTTACCCTATGGTTAATGTCTAAATTCTGTTCTTTTTCAATCTCGGCATTCATGATAGGTCGATCACCAATCTTATCCCTATTGAACAATCGATCAAGCAACTCCTCCATGTCTTGTTGCACAATCTTCAATGGAATCTTTATCTTCAAAGCCTTCTCTACAAGATACAAAGTCATCCTATAATAATCCCTTATGTGGACATCGTAGTCATTTATTGCATTCATCCAATGATCTTCAAGGGCATCTTCATGCTGAAATATTTTACCAGCTAAGTGTTGTACTCTCCCAATGTTATCAAAATACGACCGAGGAGAATTATACTCATCCAAGGGATACCAATCCCACTCACACTTAAAAGAAGGAATATCTTGCCTTCTATCCACCCAGAAAGGTCCTATAGTCATAGGCCATGTCCAACATATTTTTTGTTGCTTTCTAACTCTATCATATTGTAGAGAAGAGTTGATGGGAGATCTCTAGGAGAATAAGTCTATCACTGAGATACCTAGGGAGCTTCCTAGGGTTGATAGTTGTGAAATACTTTAAGGTATTTGGAAGCAAATGCTATATTCTTAAAGATGTTAGGAGTGGAAAGTTTGAAGCAAAGAGAAAAGAAGGTATATTCCTTGGTTACTCCATGAGAAGTAAAGCTTACACGTGTTTAAATACTAACACTAACAAAATTGTGGAGAGTGCAAATGTGAATTTTGATAACTTTACAGAAGCACATGAGGCTGAATCTACAAAAGAACCAAAAGCATACAAATTATTTGTATAGTATTATGAAGGAATGCCTTCTGAAGAAGATGCTACAAATCATGTAGCAAACCAACAGTAAGTCTCAACAACTATTGAGTCACATCCTATGAATGTCGAGTTACATTTAGATGTCAAGTTGTAGAACGAGGGAAATGCACAATCTAACTCTAAGATTAGCACACATGAAAGAGATGTTGAAACACTTGATAGAGATGTACACAGTGATACTAAAACTAAGAGACAAAATGCAGCTACAAGAACTAAGCCTAGACTGTCCAAATATGTCAAAAGACATTATCTTATAGATCAAATCATTGGAGACAAAGATGCAAGGCCAATGAGAAGAAATAGGTTGAGAAGTGAATCATGTTTGTTAAGCATGAAGGAACCTAAGATAGTGAGAGATGCATTGGAAGATTATGACTAGTACAAGGCCATGGAAGAATAAATTTAGTAGATAGAAAAGAACAAGACTTGGAGTCTAGTTCCTAGACCAGAAGACAAGAATGTGATTGGCACAAAATGGGTATTCAGAAACAAGTTAGATGAGAATGGTGAAGTGACAAGAAACAAAGCAAGACTAGTTTGCAAAGGGTATGCACAAGAAGAAGGAATTGAGTATGGTGAAACATTTGTCCCTATTGCAAGAATGGAAGGAGTACATTCTGATTGCTTATGCCACATATAAAGGTTTCAAAGTTTATCAGATGGATATTAAGTCTAAATTTTTGAATGGCATATTAGAAGAAGAAGTCTATATAGAACAACTAGAAGGTTTTTTTGATAAAGATAATAAGAACATGGTATGTAAACTACAAAAATCCCTATATTGTCCTGGAGTTACAATCAAATAATTGCTCAAGATCATCTATCTAATCTTCAAATGTTGCTTGAGGTTTTCCATAGATAGCTTCCATCATGATAAAAATCTACGAAACTTCACATCACAAAATTCTCTTTAAAAACATACTTTTCATCTTTGATTTTAGGATTAACATTTTTTTGTAATACCAACAACTCTGAATTCCTTCATAACTTGCTTAGATGAGCTCCAAATCACAAGCAAGCTTAGGTACCATCTAAAAAAGAACTAGATACACCTTTTCCCAACTTCGCTACCTATAATTTGATCTTTGAACAAATTTCTCAAATTCTAATGCTATGAACAAGCTTAATTCAACTTAGTTGAATCAAACTGAGCAACTGGCTTTGATCTTTTTGTCTCATCATCATCTAGCTTTTACTTTGAGATATCTACTCCTTTCATAAACACCTCATTAAGTTCTTCTCGAAGTTCACTAATAATGTTTTTGTGTTCCTCATTGTCTCTGTTGGTTTTAGAATTCCTTTCATGGTTCCTTCTATCATTTTTGATGTTCTTTCCATCATTCCTCCTATTCCTGAACTTTCTTCCAATGTTCCTTCTAACTCTAAAGTTTTTGTCCATTCTATAGTACTTTTGTTGTCTGTTTGAAGTTGTTGTATAACTAACATACTAGTACTCTACTTCTAGGATTCTACTAACCATCAGGTGCATGAAAATTCTAAGAAATGTGTCCTAAGTTGTTACACTTATAAGACATGATCTGCCTTTTGTCTTCATAAGATCATCCTTCTCTTGATGTCCTTTCATTAGATCTTCTTCTATCTATAGGGTTAGTATTTCTAGAATTTCTACTATTTCTTATATCATTATCATACTTAGGTTTCCTACAATCAATTGCATTATGACCCATACCATGACAATTATGACAATAAAAGTCCTTAACATGATTAAATGACTTATTAGTATAGTCTCTTTTCATATGACCTATTTCATTACATAAAAAACACTTACCTCTAAATTCATACCTAGTTTCCTTAGGAGATTCCACTTGCTTGGGTTCATTCAAGATTTCTACTTCCTTATTTTTGCTCAACTTCTTTAGGTTTATTAGAAGATTGACTAGATTAAATCTCATCATTAACTCTAGGACAATATACACTGCAAAGAAAGGTCAGGTATGTAGTGGCCCAGAACATACAATTTGTTCCTCCATACAAGAGGCCAAGGTATGAAATCCCTATTGACACACATGCCCCTAAGAAGTAGAGAATAAAGCAGGGTTCATCTTCTCATGTAGAAGAATATTCACCATCCCAGACTCCACTCAAAATAGATGATGGAGCATCTCTGAGAGAATAGTTGAGGAAAATTAGAGGGGAAGGGGACATTGTGATTAAAACTATTGATATTAAAGGAGGAGTACCTAAAGAGATTATTATGCCATCTTTTGATCTTACTATTGTAGAATATAGAGGTAAGGAGATAGACCCCATGATTGCATAGGCTTCTCAAAAATTCATTGATAATGAAAAATTTGTAAAGTCAAGAGCCCTTGTACAGATTTTGTGGATAAGAAAATTTGGTAATTTTGAGACTAAGTGTAAATTAATAAAAGCAGAGCAACTAGATAGGTTGGATTCTGAAATTGAAGATTAAGTTAAAGCTAACTTCATGGAAGAGTGCCATCCCCTACTATGTCAAAGCATGTCCAAACCACTTCATGGGACTATGTAGCAACAAGGGCATGCATTTTACATTATATTATATATTAATTCCAACAATGGATATTAAACACACATGTTCTATTGGAGTTATCACATTTTAATAGCCCACTAGATACCCTAGTTAGTGTTTATGATAGTTATAAATAAATCTATATTCCTTGCTTAAGAATAAATGAGATCAATTGAAACAAATTCCAAATGGAGGGACATTCATAGACTTATCATCTCCATTCAAATTTAACTCCAAACTTAATAGTTTAATGACTAACAAAAAAACCCTTTGGAAGTATTGTTATTATAGTCTAATAATGAGGCCTATTTTCAAGAAATTATCATTGTTGCTCAAAAACTCAAAGCTTGTAATAACTCTTAAATGACCATGTTCTCTGAAGGATTTCACTATTATTTTGGCATCTTTTCCTTATCACACAATATAAATGCTAAGTTATCTTCTAATGTAGGTTGAATGTCTCTCCTATAACCAAGGGATTGCCAAAAGTATAAAAGGAAGTGAAATATGTAAGACTCACCTTAAAGTACATAAAGGAGAATGTATTTTAAATTTTAAAATAGAATATTTGGACCTACTTCAAAATATCTAATGGTGGATTCTCAAAATAAATGACGAATCTGACAAAACCCAAAAACTATTTTTTTGAAAAGCAATAGGTTCTAGGTCGATCTAGTTGTAACCTGATCAATTAGGTTTCTTCAAGGTCATTGTGTACCATGTGAAATATAAAAAATTCAAAAAAACCTCTCTAGAAATATATCAAGTAGTTAATTTTAGATCTACAATCATAATTCTTCTATCCTAGTCCTATATATAGAAAATGAAGGTTTTTTATTGTTTGTTGGATAAGGACTTGCCTTAGTCAAGCCCTAAATTGAGGAATTGCCTTAAATTGAGATGGAATTGAAAGAGGAAATTATAACATGTAATATATTTAAATAATATCAAATAAAATATATAAATACCTTTATGTGTGCAATTTCATTTGGATTTGATCTAATCTTAGGTTTCCTCATAGACATGTTAATTAGATAACCACGACTAGTCTTATCATAAGTAGGTCTCTATATTGACATTGAATCATCAAGTTTTTCTCTACTAGAATAAACTTTCTCAAGCTACTACTTGCACTGAGTTAAGTCACCTTTCAAGTTAGTATTGTACTTGTGAAGTTCTTAATGATCTTCTTTCAATGTTTCAAACTTAGATGTTTTCTTTACCAGACCTGCTTTCAGATTTGCATTCTTAGTCTTCAAATTAGATTCAAATTTGCTAGGATCATTTCTCAAAGTCAATTTCAGATTTTCAATCTTCAATTCATGCCTCAAGATCATGTACTTTATCTTCTACTTTGAATAATCATCATCACTAGTTCCAGATTAAGTAGATTCTGGCTTGGATTTGAGATGTTCAATATTTTCTTTCAATTGACTAATGTATACTTTGGAGTCTTCATATCTATCCTTTAGATTATCTCTTTCTTTAGTAAGGAGATCGATTTGTTCAAGAGTTTCTTCAAGGTTCTTCATCAACTGTTCCATATCCATAGGGATCTTACTTAAGCTGTTAAGCTTCTTCAAAGTAACTATGCTCTAATACCAATTGTTAGAAATAGGGATTACTGAGAGGGGAGAGGGTGAATCAGTAATCTAAAAACTTTAGCCACCAACTAGATATTATTTCTTACTTTAAACCATGCATAACAAAGCAATACAATAATTTTTAATAGTAATAGTAACAATGCACAAAGATAACTCATAACATCATGTATTGTTAACTAGGGAAACCCTGGCCAAGGGAAAACTTTGGTGGGGATGATACCCACTAGATAATATTCTAATATATAAGTTCCTTACTAGAGAATGAGCCCTATTAGGAGTCAATGAGAAAATTTAGTATAAGGAGTCCTTGTTAGGAGACTTTGAATCCATGTTAGGAGATTCCTACTGCCCAAACATGCACTTCCAATTACAAGAAGAGCCCACTACCCAAACAAGTAATCAAACTTCTGGAATAGGTACTGTATCTTGTTTCTTGACTAATCTCTGATCTTCAGCTCAATCTTAGATAAAAAAATATCTCATATAAAAATTTGCATATATCACTTCCACAATAGTTCACATATAGCACTTGTAATCACAATCACAATTCACAATTGTCAATTCTACTCTTCTTATCACAAATTGTCCTTTGAATAAACACCATGCCTTTACACAAACTGTTGCTAGGTTGGCTAAGACCACAAACCACTTTTTCAAGTTAGAGTAAACATCTAGGGTGCCAGCCCTAATTGGACAAGTAATTAAAACAATTCTTTCCTTCTATTTCGCTGTCCTATTTCACTTCAAACAAGATTATCTATGTTCCATATAGTTTGTACTAACTTTTGAGATTATACACATCACCAACATGTATAAGATCTCCATCTAACTTTACTAGTCATAATATAGCATCAACAACAAGTTATAAACAAAATAATACACTATTGTAAACCAAATTCTATACTTAGACAATTTTCTGATTACCAAACACTAAGTATCTTTATTTCCAAGGTTTCCTGTGAACATGTACATCATGTGTTGCCATAAATGATAAAAAATACATATCACTATTAGCTAATTGTCAAAAACTCACACTAGATAATAATGATGAATGAAACCAAGATCATGAGATAATACAAGTACAATAGGTCCTAGTTAGACACTCGAAGGGTTATTATGTAGGGGCTAACATCATGGAGAGTCACTTGGCATTAGAAAGCCCAAGCTTGGAATTGTGTGGACTCAACTTCCCATTGGAAGGCTCTCACACTAAAGCATTTTATTATCTTAAGTTTTATTACCACCCAATGTTTTATTTAGTTATCACTTACTTAAAGATTCCTCTGCCAACCTTTTGGGCAATGGTCACTAGGCTACAAGATAGAAGCCCCACCATGTGCTACCCTACCCTACCCATGTTCATCCAATGATGAGTGCCCATAGGCATGCATATTCCCAAATCAACCCCAAATGATCATAACTCTACTAATATACAAATGGAAGATTAGGCCTCATAAGTCACCCGATAACATATGCACATATACTCATGTGTGGCACACCACCATCACAAAGATCATAACAAAAGGAATGGATGATAACACAATGCAAAAATATACTCAACCAAAAATAGACTAGGGAGGATGGATGTGGCATGTATCCTAGTGCAACAATGCTTTAACTAGCATCCCAATGGATGATCTAGGTCCACGATCAACCTCATGCCAAGAAAACTTGAGAAAATTGGGTAGCACACAAATTGAGGCAAAAACCCCAAAACTCAAAAACTTCAAAATTAAAACATATTTGATCTTTGGGCACAAAAGCCATGAAAATCCAATAAAAATTAGGTTTGGACATTATTTGAGAAAATGACTAGCATAATAGTGTGAAACCCTAAATTGTCATCCTAAAAATTGGGAAAACATTCATACCTAACCAACCAAGCAGAACCAACAAACAAAAATTGAGGGAAACACTAGTTCTCAGTCTCCTAACAAACAACAACCAAAAACATCACTAGAAACAGAGCTGAAACATGAAAATTGGAGAGCCCTACTTGACAACAAATGGGGCAAAAATAGAAAACAACTAGGTAAAATAAATCGCCTGCCAAAGGTACTAGAAATCATGGCAAAGAAAAGGTCTCCCTGAGCTAGATCCAATGAGACTGACCTGATAAAGATCCCATGCCTGTAGCTCTCACAACAAACAAAAATGTGATCCTTCATAAAAGGATTTTAGAAAACACTCTCAATTTTCTAAATTTCAAAAGTAAGAAGTGAGGAATTAATTTCCTCTTTCAATACTTATTCACGTTTCAAGTGAGTAATCAATTAGGGTAAATAACTAGTTAAAGTAGTTAGATCGCGAATCAAACCAAATTAAATAGGCTATTCTAAGTAATTGGAATTCATCTATGGAAAAACTACCATAAATTAAAAATCGATTAAATAAATCCCAAAAACCCTTAAACCAAAATTAGAGAAGGCCTTAACAACTTCGTGACAATGTGAAACTCTAAATGCACAGACATGTTCAATAGTCTAATCACATAATGCAATTGAGTCTAGATTTATCAAATCATTGGAAGGTTTAATTAAATATTTAAATTAGATATGTCGACCATACAGGGACAACATTGGTAAGTATGAATAGTTGAATCACTATCTCCATGTGCCACTGCTAGGGATATAAATCTTGCACACTAAAACCCATGATCAAGTCCAATTGCATATAATAACATAGCCAAAGCAATAAATGCATTAAATACCTAATTTAACCATTTATTCAATTAAACCAAAATAATCCATTTACATTGCTCACATTCACATAAAGTATAATCAAAGCAAGAATGAAGTAAATTACCCTAGCATTTAATTCAACATATAACATAATCAGAGATATGTCCAAATACTAGATAACCAGATATCAACATAAAATATACTATCATCTCAAAATGGCATCAACATGAAAATATGATAAACTCAACAGAATAGTAGTCTAACATCTATGATGCTGAAATCAAGGTATAACATCTGAACCTTAGGTCCTCTCAACTGCAGAAATAATAACATGAGTAAAAAGTTTCTCTGAAATCAAAATAAAAAAGTTACAAACTGCAAACATGAGAGGCACTACATGACCACCTAGTTTTCTTCACATATCCAAATGGACACCTTCTCTAACTAATTGTATTCAACAGATGGATATTTATCCCTAAATATTTTACCTTGTGTAAATATTCTAAAAATTTCTCCAAGAGTTTCATTATAAGTGTTTTACAACCTTTAAATTAGATCAAAAATTGATTTATAAGGAAACAAAGTGAAATAGAAAACCAAAATGATGACATAAACATGCCTAAAGGTACTACCTACTAATGTCTTCAAAGCTAAGAATAATAAAGTTCCAAGAGCTGATGTTACATGCTTCTGATTCTAAAAACTCAAAGTTGGCCTTCATATTAATTCTAGAGCTTTACAAAAACATAAGTTATATATAAAAATGCTAATGGTTCAAAAATAAGAAATTACACATTGCCCATTCAAATATAACAATAATACACCAAGCTACAAAAAGTACCTTTGAGAAAAAATTTCTAATAAGAGAAGGTGGGAGGGGCATTGGTTTTTTGCTCTTTAAAAAAAGAAGGCATTCAAATTATGGAAATAGATCAATCTTAGCAATATTTGCCAGTTTAATCCAAATTTATAAGATTAAATATCATAAGGTATGAAAGAAAAATAGGAAATCATATATTTTATTAAAAAAAATTTAATAACATATTTTAAATTAATGTGTTTCAGTAATGTTCCTACTCTTAGAATAAAATTTATATAACTAGAAATGAAGAGTCAAATAGTTGAGAAAAGAAGATTGATTAATAAGGGAATACACAATGATTAATATAACAAATATTCTCCACAAATAATATTTGTTAATGGAAAGGAGTATAAATAACCTCCATAGATTAATGTCAATTGAATAAAAAAATGCATATAGGCAGATATATAATTTAGCATATGAATGATAATTTAACAACCAAGGGATATAAGGTAGTATACAAACACATTTTGAATAGAAAAAAGAGAAAAGATAGAGTAAGATAAGAAATAATAATGACTTAGTGACAATGCCAAATATCATAAGACTTCTTGTCATATGTGGAACTACTACTACTAATCAGCAACAACAACAATTGTAAGAAGAGACAAGACACAACCTAATACTCATCAGATAGATACAACAAGGAACTTTAACCGATAAAGAGGAATAAAGACTAAATTGAAAAATATATAAGGAAATGTTGTGTGCATACTAAGATATATAAAAATATAAAGATAATAGTACCACAAAGAAGAGTCATTGACTATATTGAAAGCACTAGTTATTACAAACATATGAGGGTAGTAAAACTCATTATAGACTAAATTTCTTTTAGAGTAAAGGTATAGATTTAAAGATCTCTAAAGTTTTATGAGTTAAGAAATTAAGGTATAGATTTAAGGATTTCTATATTTTTATGAGCTAAGAAATTGTGAATTTCAGCTAGAAGACCAAGGGACATTACAAATATAGTGTTCCTAGAAGCTATATGGAAAATACAAAATCTAAATAAAAGTCATTAAAGAGAAAATGAGAAAAATTTACAAAATGACATAAAAGTCAATGTGATATAATAGAAGAAGCTCGTTGAACTATTGTCCAAATATAAGCTCATGTAAGTGACATGTAAAAAGTAAACATATAAATGAGGGTTGTGTAGCATTTGAAAAATGCCATTTGTCTAATATGAAATTAGAAAAGAAAAAGATTACCAAGAAAATGAGGTTCATACAATATCTTCCTTAGCAATATATACACTTGCAAGTAAATAATCCATCTTTAATAAAATTTCAATTTATAGAAAGGAATGAGCTAAATCCCTCGGACAGCTAGGAATTTTCTTTAGATGATAAATACATTTAAGGATTCCATGGTGAAGGGGGTGTGGAAGATAAAGGAAACATTAGAGGAATTATAGAAAAGAGGGTATTCTTATGAACTTTTAAGTCATTACCTCTTGAAAGAGCAACTAAGGTTGCAACCAAGCTAGCATTGCCTGCAGTATTGGTCTAGTCTGATTATACTTATGTTGACTATCATTGAAATGATCATGTTTATCAAGCTCTACAACCATGACCCTTATGATCAGATGTAGATTGGGATTTCTATTGTCTCACCATTTGTACCCTCTTGTCCAGGAGCACTTCACATTATTCTTAGGGATGGATATTGCATAGTGATGCACTTTCCTTGGGAAATGCTCCCCACACCTCATAAAATAACTCATTGATTCAAGATTTCTACCTAAGTTGTAGTCCACATAGAAAAAAAAAATAGAAGTTTAGTTAAAACCCCTTGTTTACCAAGACAAAAAAATAAACATGACTAGTGTTTCATAATGTTATAGAACACATCGGTACTATACCTAAAATCTTGAAAAGCTTTGTAGTATTTCTCTAGAAATATAATTTGGATGACAATGAAAACTAGGGATGCCTATCATATTAAGATAATAACTATATACTGATGGTAGAAAAGTAACATTCACAACATACTAGAAAAGTAGTTATGACCACAATAAAAACTAGGGACACCTACAATATTAATATAATCATTGTATATTGATGCTAGAAAAACAACATTCACAACATACTGCAAGGGTTGAGGATAGTCATGGTTTAATTGGATCAAACTACTTGCATATAAGAAATAAAATTTTAGAATAGAAGGTATATTAATCAGAAGGCTTGGGTTAAAAAAAAAAGAGGAGACGTGGTAGAAGCTCAGCTTTAGTTCTATTAAACACTTTGAATAGGGGTAGGTAAGAGCACATAAAAATGTTGGTCTACTTGTGATTTCTTGCCAACATGTCCCCGTTGAGCATCATCAAGTCATATAAAGAAGAAAATTATACAAAAAATGAGCAGAAGTAAAATAAAATTTCTACCCAAAAAATAAAAAGTTTTAAAATATAATCTTAAAATAATCTGGTGTGTACCCAAAACCTAGAAACAAAAAATAAGTTAAGTAGTCCATGGAATTCATCCTTGAATGAATGTTAACAAGTTACTATTTATTGTTCCATAGAGATGTTGTCAAAATCAAAAGTGTAAATTACATGCCATTTCTAGTCTCAATATTCACTACACTAAACACACGTGTTTTGTCTACATACACTTTAATGGCCAAGAATATCTCTATAGCTATAAGCTTCTCTCTTTTCCTAATGCCATTTACAACTACAATTTTCTTATGATTATTTGAAACTACACAGACATTTTTTTTTAATAATTATTTTTTTATTTGCAGATACCAAATGACATTGGTTATTCATAGGTATTAATTTCTACAAATCACATTCAGATGTAGTAAAACAAGATATTAATATCCATAGCTTCCCATTGTCCATCACCAACTTAAGTCATTTTAATTTATGGTTGTTTAAATGTATAAGTTGCTGACCTACAACCATTTCTAGCACATGTATTTACTACACATTATAATATGACTAGAGGATTCTGGATTGTTCCTAGTCTTCTATAAATGGAGGAATTTTTAAAGCATTGAGACATCATATGTTTATTTGATCATTGTGGATGTTGAGTGGATAAAAAATGTTGTAGCATTCTCAAGATTTGTAATAGATTTTAGTTATGTTAATGAGCATGAAGAACCATACCACAAATTTATAAATCATTATGTTTTTCTTTTTACATTTGAATTTTTAGTTTTAAGTATGTGTTTATCTTTTATCCACTCCATCCACCTCCTACAAGTGGTATAAGAGAAGATTTAAGATATTCAATGCTATTGTATAAATCAGAGTTTTGAAGATTAATTGGAGATCCTATCACCTTTTGTGATAGGTGAAGCTAATAAATCTAATCAGTAATACCAATGGATCCTATCATCATTTGTGATAGATGAAGAAAGATGGCTAGTAGACATTGTCACCATATGTGAGTGAAATCAAGATAGTTAAATCATGTCACCATTTGTGACAGATGAAATATGTTCAAGATTATATTGTTGATGGAAGGTCATTGTTTTTTGTTATAGTAGACATGTTGGAGACAACAGTCGATTTGACCAAGGAATGTTGACATCATAGTTGAAGAACCATGATTGACATTTAGAAGTTCTTGGAGAAAAAGTATGAACCTATCATGGGTGAATGAGAAAGTATCATTGCGAAATCACATGAGGAAAACATTGTAGTTTCTCATAAGAGGAGTGTTAATTATTGGTGTAGTTCTAATGAAGTCATTATGGCAAAGAGAATAATACGTGTAGTTAGAAGAAGTTTTGGGCACTAAATTAATTAGAAACTAGAGGTATAAATTAGGGGGAGTGTTGGTAGCTAGTAGTTTATACCAATCATATTAAGACATAGTCAAACAAGATATTAATATCCATAGCTACCCACCATCCATCACTAATTAACTTATTGCAATTTATAGTTGTTTAAATGTATAAGCTACCAACCTGCAACCATTTCAAGCACATGTATTTAATGGACATTGTAATATGACTGGAGGGTTCTACATTGTTCCTAGTATTCTATAAATGGAGGCATTTTTAAAGCATTTAGACATCTGATGTTTATTTGAGCATTGTGGATCTTGAGTGGATAAAAAATATTGTAGCATTCTCAAGATTTGTAATAGATTTTAGTTATCTTAATGAGCATAAAGTGTTGTAGCAAAAAATTATAAATCTATATGTTTTTCTTATTATATTTGAATGTTTATCTTTAAGTATGTGTTTTCCTTTTATCCACTTCATCCACCTAGACTACAAGTAAATGTTGTAGTTGAGTGGTTAGTAGTTGAATGATATTGAATGGCAGAGTGTCTACTAAAGATGACTAGGACAATAGATTTTTGGCTATGAATGGCTAGTGAACAACTTTGTGTGCGCTCTAGATGATGGATTGGTGGGAAAAATTACTACTTGCCAACATTGACTTCCTTGTTCAACTCATTTTTGGAATGAGAAGGTCAAAGTCTATAGATGATGTATTTGACTTGCCTATCCTTATAGTGGAGGTAGTTACTCAAGAAACTATTGATCAATTTTGATTTTATTCTTAGTGGTTAATGATTAACAAGATTTATACATAGTACAACCTTTTTAGGTATCTAGACTTTGTTGGATTATGTGAGAATCGACATTAGATGATGAGAAGGAGGAAAATGGTTATCTAGGAATCATATGAAGTAGTGACTATTTGAAAGGAATAATGTGGAGAAATTTTTACCCCTCAAGGATCTTGATTGCAACCTTTTGGTTCATGCTTTCTAGCAATGAACCATTTCCTTGGTAGTGGAATTCAATAAATTATTCAAGTACAATGCTTGCTGAATATTTATTTATTTTTTAACTCTATATTGTAAGAAGAGAAACCAAGTTGTACTAGTGGAATGTCACATACCTAAGTTCAATACTAGTGTCATGATAAAAACTCATGTCATAGAAACAAAATCAATAGTTGTAAAGAAGAGAGAAAAAAAATAAGTCAATGGGTACTAGATGCTCAAGGGGATTTGATTGCATAAGCATCGAAGAGAAATTAATAATACAAAGTAAAGAAACTATGAGTGAGAAGGCCAATAACTCTAATACTAGATATTTGATTGCATGATGTGTTAAAAAGGGAGGGGTGATGTGTGAAAAGGTCGGAATGATGTAATAGTTTGAAAATGGAGTTGCCAAAGAATAAAGAAGACCTTAATGATCTATTAGGCTAAGGATTTTTTTTTTTAAAGGGACAATAATTGTCTAACATTTTTTCAAAGATATTTTTAATGCATACAGGAGGTCTCTTAAAAAAAAAACTTATATTGTGAACTAAAGATGATTCAATTGAAAAATAAATGTGTGACATATTTAATGGTTATATTACAAGAGAATTTGATGGTGATATTTAACTAAATGATTCAAATTTGAATATGCTAGTTTTATTTACCAATGAAATTATAAAATGAACACTTAACAATAAGAAAATATAATAAAAACATATAATTTCTCTTATCTATTTCTATGAAGATGTTGTATAAATTATTAAATATGATACTTCAGTACATGTAAATATATATAAAAGAGTAAAATTACAAATTAATATTATAATAATTAATTATGAAGCATTAGCTTTGTGATGTTTTTCCTCATAGTATGCAATAATACTACCCTAACATATATCCCATATTCTAAATGTACATTTTATTATATTTATTAAATAAATTAAGTATAATCAAAATTCTAAGCTATTATAATCATAATATCATAACATTCATACATATTCTTGCATTAGTAAACATAAAATGCCAACTCACACTAAAAAAAGTGCAACTTCATAATTATAATAACTTACTCCAAACTTTTTAAACTAAAAAATCATGACAAAATAATAATTTCTTAATTAAAAGATATGCAATTGATACACATAAATGAAGTTGTGTTAAATATATTTGTTCCTAGAGAGAGGAAAAAAGAAAAACCATCAATTTTCATTATTTTTTATCATAAAAATGACAAATAAATCAGAACTCTAGTACTTCGACATTGGGTAATTTGTTATCCCAACTCAACACATAAGAATATTGCCCCTTCAAAAAAACATCCATGTTACATCCCACACATATTCATCAAAATATCCAAATGAATTGTAAATTTGAGAGATTTGGGGGTTTGCAGAGCTATATATTCTCTTCTTGCCACTATCCCTTGAAAATTCGTACAAAAGTTTGGCACTTCTCACCAACTTCTTTTAGTAGACCTTGTCATCCCTCAATACAATAGATGCAGCATCCAAGTTAGGGCCATTGGTGGTTCGAATCACCAAGTGCAAGTAGGTCATATCTTCAGGCCTCATCCAGTAGTAATGGTCATCCAGAGTTGTTGATCCATTGACTGCATGCCCCACCTACACATAGATAAGTCACCACCACTATGTTCAGTTCAAGGGTTCCATTCAATGAAATAAATTGATTTTAATCATGTATATACTTAAAAAAAAAAAGTTGCATTCTATTGGTGAACAATTTGTCCCTCTTGCTAACTTGGCTTTACCATGACTCTAGATGCCCAAATTGTGAGGAAATAAAAGGATGTTACCAACAAATGGGTCAGTGTATGTGTTATATCACTACCCTCTGAATTGTAAGGTATGGCTCCCTTATATGCAATATATGTAATAAATTGTGTTCTTAATAGATCATTGGGATATGGGGTATGCTCTTAACCTGAGAGAAGAAGAGGGTAAACTAGGATGTTCATAACTACAAACACCCCAGGAAGAAAAAGACTTGGGAATCTAGAGTCAAGGTAAAGCCAAGTTAGCAAGAGGGACAAAGTGTTCACCAACATGTTCTTTGATAGAAACTTTAAAGAAAAAATGTGTAGTAATAGTTGTGACTTTAATATGTAGTACTGACAACTTAATGAACATATTATATAGATTTCAAATCAGCAATCTATGCTAGATCACATCACCATAGCTATACAGTACCACTCACAAAAAATTGACTTAATAAAAAATTACAATTTTTCTTTTCTGATAGTTTCAAATACATTGATGAAGAATTCTATAAATGTGCATAATATTTGATACACCTGTGGCCTTTAAATCTTAATTATAAACCCATATCAATAGTTTTCTAACCACTGAAAATGAAAATAATAAAGAGATATGAAGTTTTCATGCAAAATTTTGAGAAGTTGCAAAGAAAGATGGTAAATTACTTCTCTCTACCTAACATTCAATTTAAAGAATACAATGTATTCTCCACACTAGCACATGTCTATAAAAACTCAAAAATTTATACAATTCCACTAATTTGATCTTAAAAAGACAATAATTTAGTAAAATATAATAAAATAATCTAATAATGTATTTTTACAATAGTAATATGGTACTGTGGGGAGAAGGGTCAAAACTAGAAACATTGTGGACCATTAAAGAGTCTAGAACACTTTATAAGTAAATAAAAAAGAGCTACATGTAGTTTTAGTTCCTGTCCATGGTAGGGGAGAGGAGAATGTATGAAGGAAAGTATGTAAATAAAATCTTTAACACTTGTCAATTCAACATATATTATTGTGACTAACAAATAAGAATGCATGGAAAGTGATAGGCCTAATTTATAATCTTGCCTGATTTTTTATAATAGAAATTTTAATCTTTGATTGATAGAGTGAGTAGTTAGAAATATGAATTTCTTAAAACATGTCTAAAAATAAAACATGTTTTTTGGAATGAAAAGAAAATTTGTTACAGAGGATAAGTTATTATTTTGAATGCATCATTCATCTTGTGAGTCAAGTTGGGTGAAAGGAAGACTCTAACTAATCATTTTGATAGAGAGGTAACAAAGGGGATTTTGATATAGAGATTCTCTTGATTCCTACTACAAAAATAATTCTATGTTTCTTTATTATTATATACCTATATGAAGTTCATTTTCAAGAATAAAAAATCTACAAGAAATTCTTGTTTGAACTACCATTCAAAATGCTAGAAGGTTGATTATATAATGGTACTAAATTTTTTAAATATCTCTCTTATAATTTGAAGGAAATACTACATGAGTACTTAATATATCATACTACATCACTTTAAAACCTAGTTACATACTATGGAACTCATCTTGGATGCCAAATCCCTAATGTTTCACATGAAAAAGGGAATGCATTTGAATAGAACATTTATGGAAAAATTAAAAATTGTATACATTAAATAGGTATATCTAACAAAAATACTGAGCATTCAATGAAATGCCCATTTTGTGGAAGGCTTCTAATCCCATAATGATAAATCATTGTTTTGACCCAATTCTAAAATCAAACAACTTTGAGCTCAAATTTTATAAACACACTAAATATCTCTAATTATCTTAATGATAATTGATCAAGATATAATCCCTAATACACCCAAAAGCCATGAAGAGACATAATCAAGAGCTTTGTAGATTTTTTTCTATATGTACATTTCTCTCTTCTATAATCTATTTTACTAACACATTTCAAATATTTCCATTTTAAGTTAGTTAAACCATGTTAATAATAGGGCATTAACAACTCACTATGAATGGGTTTGAATGCATGCACCTTTTACATCTTGATATCCACAAAATCATGATTTAGGGAAGCATTCAATGTGATTGTTGATTTGTAAAATAGGTTAAACTAGAGAGCTAATCATCGTGATATAAACATGGAATTAAATTCAACCACTGCACAAACTCATAACCACCTTAAACACCTATCACTATAAATTTATAAGTACTTGCATTCAATGGATAATGACTGATGGAAGACACTAGAAAGCTCCTATCTATCTTACTAGTAGAACATCAAAGGTCTTAGTTATTCTTTTTGAACTAAAATCAACATACAAGTGGAATCAACTACAACACCTAGATCAAGAGAATAGACTCTAAATATATCATGATACTTGCTTCTCTAATTGTGTAAATCTTCAAATGAAATAATGTATGTGGGATAATAAAATATCAGATCAATTCAAGAGCTCTCATAAAAGGTTTGATCACACAACTGATATCATGAAGTAAATGCAAGAATTATTTTCTTGGGGGTCAAAGGTGAAGAGAGATAAACACACCCTATCAAAGGTAATAGCATAGGAAAAAATGTATAAGTTACATATTATGAATGTCCTTTTCCCTTTGTTAGAGATAATATTTAATTGTTATTCTCAATATAGCCCAGCCAAAAAAATCTAGGTGGAGGAAAATTATTTTAAGTTTTACAATCCTTAGCCTATGCAAAATTGTACTTCTCCATCTTAGATTCTTCTATCATCCATGAGGCCAACCTTAGTGAAAGGGTAGCTTTCTCTTTTAATACTAGGATATTATTTACAGATTTGATGTAGTGAAGGGAATAACATCAACCCTCAATGGATCACTTCCTAATTTTATATAAAATTTATCAATTAGTTATTTATAAAACTTGGAATCAAGATCAAAATCAACAATACATTTAATATGAAATAATTCTATAATTTCCAAGTTTATTCTAAAGATTCTCTTTGATCTCTGAACAAAAAAAGACATATTTAAGAAAATATGAGAATTTCTACACCATCAAGAATAAGTAGCCAGTACAAAAATCAAAATAATAGACTACACAATTTCATATTATATACTACCATTTTGGTAGTTCCCTTCTCTATAATGGTTCATCATGTAATTCTATGTGATATCAATTACGATATATACATGTAAATAGGTAAAGAAGCTCCATAAATAAAATAATGTTAATAGCTTGCACCTCTATATTTAAATATATAATAATTCATAAAAAATGTACAAAAAGTAATCTAGTATGGGTGGACCAAATCAACATAGTTTTAATCCAAGATACTAAAAAGAATTCATGAGATAAACATAGAGAAAACTTAAATTTCAGCTAGCATTCAACCTAGATCAAACTTTCATGAACATATATACATATATAGTTTATGATACAAATATTCTAATTTTAAATGCCCATTGATGTGCATGCTCGGTAGAGATAAAATTCATAAAAATCATAGAAATGTATGCTAAGATTAATATTATATAATATTTTAATTTTAAAAAACTTGAGTTTGTAAATTAAACATGATTGTTAAATAAATAAAGTCAAAGAGGTTAAGTCATTGGATTCTTATGTTGGGGACTCAGGTTTAAATGTCCAAAATAAAAGTGCATGTTGAAATGTATCCTCGTTTGATGGATTTTTAAGTGAGATCTCTACAAGTTGAAGAGTGACCCCATTGTTCTAATGAGTTATTAAATTAGAGCAACATTACACAAATTTTGTACAGGGAACAAGGCCTCAAACAAAATTGACAATTAGTCTTAACAATTGCAACCAAATGGGTAGGAGAGTGAGTGGGAAAGGGAGCGGACATGCCTGTTTGAAACCTAGTGTTTCTGGTAGTGCTAAGGGCATTGCAGGGGTGCCTCATCTTGGTAAGAAATGAAGAAGATGATGATGAGGATGCAGCCGACTGTAGGGGAGGTCTTTTTTTGGTGTATGGGTTCTCTCTTGCCCAAATTTAACTTTTTTCTACTTGGAATTTGATCAAATTTCTCTGGCTGAGGTACTTGGAATCTTTGTGGGGAGTTTGGGGCCCTTGTCTCCTTTAGATCTGGTGGTCTTTGAGTCCCATTGCTCTATGTACTCTAATCTAGATATGTGGATCTTATGGCTGCATTTTCATGGGATAGTGAGGTGCAACTTGGTGTGGGGTTTTCCCCATTTGTGTGGGTTCCATGTTAGCCATGGAAAACATAACAGAGGAGGGATTTGTAATGGATAAAGTCTTTTTTCCTCTTTTGGTTGATTCGATGGTGATATTGTTGATGGGTTTCTCCCATATGTCACTATTTTTACTTGTAAAATGGGCAATGGAGGGATTATTGGCATTTTCATGTGCTTGATTTGTGGATCTCTATCTGCTTAGTTTTCTTGGTATTTTCTTGTCTTTTTAGTAAGTATGAAGGATCCTATATTTTCCTCTCCTTTTTTTGGGAGTTTTATTATTTATTGGGTTTTTTTATGGTTTTCTATGAGCAATGGTTTGGTGGGGATTCTCATTCCCTCCCTCCCTATGCTAGATGTTTTACTGTGCTATTGCCCCTAGGACAAACTTTTGATGTGGAAGCAAAAGCTACTTGGTGGCCATGTGTTTCATGAGAACACATTTTTAGGGTATTGGATATTCTTGACCCTTTTTACCTACTACTCAAGTTTGGTTTCCCCATTTATTGGTGGTTGGTTCCTTGCTAGGAGGGCTCTCTAGAGTTCTCTAGTTATGAGAAAAGTGTAGTTATATAGGTAGACTTGGATATTTGTGTTCACTTCTTCTTGCATGGTTTCTTTAGAGATGAAGATTTCTCCTATCGAGGTGGAGAGTAGGTGCAAGATTTTGGAAGTAGAGGAGAAACCTATTGAGGGGGAGATTTTTAGGGCTGCCACTTGTGGAAGGGCTAGGGGATGGTGGTATCACTACCTAATCCATGGTATTTTGATCTTTCTTCCCCCTATTTCTATTGAGGTGAACCATTTTACTATGGAGATGGAAAAGGAGACTATAGTGGGTTGGAAGATCTTTGAGAGTGTTGCCCTAAACAAGGGGTTTAGATGGTTATGGATCTTTGTTATCTAATAAAGAAGAATGGATAGGAAGTTTTTTTTCTTGAGTTTGATTATCAAATCTTATGGTGATGAAAGTATCTTTTTGGTTTTTATATTCCTATTATTGGGTGTATGCTGGAAGTTTTAAAGGACTCACCTAGCTCCTTTGTTATTTTTTTCGGTTAAAGTTTTCAACTTTTGAATGGGCTTGACCCAAGTTGACCATTGTCAATATTGACATTAGTTTTAGTCACTTTTAGACCTTCATCTTTGACAAAGGTATGTCTAGATGCAACTCTTTGATTATTGGGTTTATGGATGTCTGGCACTAGGTGTTGCTATTGTTGTTTTATTGTGCCTATTGTTTGGTATACCATGGGTCAGCACCGTCTTGCTTCTTTTCTTAATAAAAACCAATTGCACCTCAACAAGATGCAATTGATATGTTGATAGGAAGATATAATTAGATAAGATATTGAAGGGAAAAAAAATTAATCTTATATAAGAAGTAATTTAATCTTACATAAGAGGCAAATGTACTTAAATCTTATGAATTGATGATTATAGCTTCTTTTGCAAGTCACTTAAAGTAAAGCTATATATATTTAAAAACTTGGCTCATCTCAATAGACAACTTGTGAGTTGTAACACCTCATCAAGGAACCTAAAAGAAATTAACGTAAAGTTTCACTAAGTTTTCCAAACATTTTTTTTTATAAAGATAATAACTTAACAACAAAAAAATAATATAATAGAAGCAATAATCACATACATAAATAGAATACATAAAACAAATTACATCTCTTAAGGTTTATGTGATGTTGAATCATATTTAAGTTTTATTAATACTAAATCCAATATGTAACAAATCCACATCAAATAATAACTATAAGTGTGAATCCATTTAAATAATATATAATTATATCAAATGCCACTTGGAATAATCAAAATGCATAATCATCCATTGCACAAGTCACAAGGTATGAAAAGCTCAAAGAATATACATCATAAATAAATTACATCATCTTGTAAGATCTCTAAAATCAAATACAATAAAATAGAGTATAACCATCCATCATAACACACAAGATCAGAAAGAAAAGAAATATGACACAAGGAACTCTAGCAATGAGATCCAATTTCAAATCTTAATGGTACAAGTAAAAGCACTACCACTCAACCTCATGAAACTTAAATGGTCCACTCCCACTAGTTTAAGGAGATAATCTCAAGTCCCATATAGATATCGATCCAAAAGTCAAAACCAACATCTAGGTCAAGGAAAACCTGAAAGAAATCTATCTCAAAGGTACCAAAACAAAAATGAAAACTAAACCTAGAGGTAAAAATGACACATAAGAAATTTTCTATGTAAATGGGAAAGTATCATCTCATGAGCCAACTCTAAGGTTACCCTAGTAGCCTCTCTAGACTCTGGTCCTCTAGTGTCTCTATGCGACATCAATATCCTTTCATATAGACAAGGCATACTAACAAGGAAAGGTTACAATTAAGCATCCTCACTACTCCCATCCTATCCTATAGTAGCACTTAAGGCATGCGTGAGGAAAAATAATGACTCTTATTAACTAATTTTACTCTCATTTAATGAAATGTTATCACTTATTGAAACAACTTACAATGGGTTACCCAGGCAACCAATTAGGGCTCCGACCTCCATTGCAAACCACTTCCCAACATTCACATAGCTTACTTACCCTGGGCTCATAAAAAGAACAATTCATAAAATCACAATTTTCATCTTAGTTCTTTACAAGTGACTGAAAAGCGCCTATATAGATAAAACACTATATTCACCCCAGTCATTTAGAACCAATTGGAAAGCACCAAAAGATAAATCACAATCATCACCTCATTCCTATACAAGCAATTGGAAAGCACCATAAGATAACGATTGAAAACTCAAAGGTTACAATAAGAAAGTCACAATAATCACCTCGGTTCTATACAAGCAATGAGAAAGCACCAACAAGCACTGATCAAATCTCATCATAGAAAACATGTGACACATCACCATGGTCAAGTATGAAAGATCATATACATAACATCATCATAGAGCAAAAACCCCAAAGCCTCTGGTAAACATCTTGATTGGTCAATATACTAGGTCAAACCCAAACCCAACACTAGTAAACCACACATCACATAAAATACAAAACATTATAATTTTCATAACTCATTAGGTTTTGAAAACACAAAAGTTCATTTTTCACTATAGGTTTTCAAGTTTTCATTTTCATTTTCAAGTATTACATTTTGACAGGTTTTTTTTATTACAACCAGGGTTCACATTTTCATTCTTCCAAAAGTAATCACAATCTATAAAGTTTTCTTTTAAGATCTCAAAAGAAATTAAAAATCAATTTCGTATAAACTGAATCCATCTTTTAGAAATAACACCTCCAAATCACAAAGGGAAAGCTCTCTCTCAAAACATATTGAAAACATGTTTATTCTAAGTATTTATATATAAAATAATTACAATTATAACACCTTATAATTTAATACTATTATTAAAATTTATTAAGAATTATTAAATTATTAATAGTAATAATCATTAAATTACTAATAAAATATATAAATATATAATATATTATTTATTAACAATTAAAATTATTAAATTAATTAATATAATAACATTAAAAAATTAATGATAATAATGATAATCTTTTATTACAATTAATATTTAATATTAATTATAAACTATATTAAAAAAATTATTAATAAAAAACTAAAAAACTATATTAAAAATTTTAATTAATAAAATATTAAAAAAAAGTTGCATTCAACATATATTGAGAGGGCCCTAAGGCTATTGCTTTAGCAAAACTTGGCTGTTATAGTAGCTTCGACTGCTCATGGTAGCTTCAACTGCCTTTGCAACTAAACTGCTATTATAGCTAGGCATAAGGAAGTGGTGACCATGATCCCCATTACATTTAATATGATTTTTTTAATATGTTTAAAAAAAAAGACTCCCTTCAAAAAAGCATTTTAACAATTACCAAAAATATATTATGTGATAAAAATTATCACAGTAAAATATTTACTGGGGTAATTTTTATTAACATATATTTTAATAAATTTATGAAATAGATTTGATAGAGAAAACATGAACAAAAATTCATTGACTTCAAAATTGCTAATTTCCTTAACCTTTTCCTATTATGCCTTTCCAGACCTATAACTATTAAATCATTAATATACTTGTATGTATGAATCATCATGACTTGCTCACATAGGTACAAAATCCTGACACTCTCTACTTCCTCTAAGTAGTTGTGCACGTGCCAAAACTTTTTCTATGAAGTGTGTCAACCAAAAATGTGTCTATGTTTATAGTTAAGCTTTGTGATACTTAGAAATTTTTCTAAGTCTTTAAACCAAAACTTTGTCTTCATGATATGTTGACTTAATAGGGATTATATGTTTTGATAAATGAAAAGCTTAATGCATTTTCATACTCATCTCTTAGCCAAATTACTAAAAATATCTGCCTTTGGCATTGATGGAAACATATGGGAAAAATGGATAAGTCCCAAAATTGCAAAATTTCAAAATTTGTGAATTTCTTCACATGTCCATATAAAATCTTTGAAAATGTGGAACATTTCAATTTATACCATCTATTACATACTATTCCTTATATCTCCCCATACATACATATACAATTTTCAATAAATTACACCCCCCCTTTGACATCAATGACAAAAGAGAGCCAAAAAATATTTACAAGTCAAAATTATAATTCTACCTTTATTTTATGTTGATAAATTTGGTATCAATGCAATACAATCAGAAAAAATTCTCTTCAAACTAATCAAACTTGTATTCCATGCATCCTTGATTGAATCTAAAATTGTGGAAAGTACACATAGTTCTTAAGATGCTAATTCTATAGCTTGAATATTTGGAGGAAAACTACCCATAGGATGTCTTAGCCATTAGAAAATCATCAAGATATTTCTATATTGGATTAATCTTCAAAGGAAAATGTTCTCTTAATAAAGAGAATATAGGTAATGTCTTCTCCTTGTTGACCTCCAACATTCTTTGCTCATCATGAATCTTAATTATCATTTTCTCCAAGTCAATAACTTTACCATCTACATTTTTCATCTCACTAATCACACTTTTTAACTCATCTTCCTTACTCTTAATCTATAAAGTAAATTTGTGGATGCATATTTCTCATATTTTCTTTCATGAAAACACTTCCTCAATCCTTTAATACATGTGTCCAAATCTTCCAATTCATCTTCCACATTTTTACATATATTGAGTTGAATAGATTTGCATCATGTTCATCTTGTTCCTTGACTATGTAAAATTCTACCAAAGTTTTAAAATGATAATCAAATTCTTATAATGCTTTGGCTGCCTTCTTCTATGGGTTACTTTCATTAATCTATACATTCATCAAACTTTCCATTTTTATTTTCATCTTATCAATAATTTCTTGAGTGATTTTAATTCCCTCACTTTCCACATAATTCTCCTAGGTGGAAAATGTATATAATTGACTGAACATTTCAATCTTAGGGTCATCTACTACTACTAGTGAAGAACTTTTCATCATAGTAGCTATCAAAGATTCTAATGGTGAATTTGCTGAACTAGTATCTCTTTATTTGTATTCTTAGTTAGAGCAACCAATGGTTCCTTTATTGTATGATTATCATCCTCTATTTTCTACAAAAGTTGAAGTGTCAATCCATCATTAGTGGTGTCATTTTGTTATTTTGACTATTGAGTGTCAATAGTTTCCTCTTTAGTGTGTTTCAACTATAGGGAAAATGTTGATATCTCTTGAGAAATAACCCTCCAATAATTTTGTAATATTGCATTAACATTTTTAAGGGTCTTAACCAATGTAGTTATATTATTTTCTTCACTCTTCTTTCCTTCTCCTACTTTCATTTCTACATCCTCCTCTTTATCAAAGCTATGATAATTTACTAGGCTCTTTGTAACCAAATTGTGAATGATTTTTTCTTGACGCCTGAATGGATCCTTAGTCTCATCAATAGTAATATGAATACTATTAATGTTCATGTAGTTTCATCACCAATTGTAATGTGTGGCTCCTCAATGATAGTTTCCTCAACATTTACTTCTCCTTCTTTCTCGACTTCTTCTACATTTAGCTCAGTAACTTCCTCTATCTTTTTTTATAGCTATAGTAGTAGGAGATTCTCCCCCTAACATCATGCTTCCTTCTTCTCTATTAGGCTCAGGTGCAATTAACGTATTTTTTTCTTATGAAGTCTTTTTTGTTTCAGTCAAATCCTTAAGCTCTTTCATAACATTTACAACAACTTCCTCTATTTCCTTATTCTCTTGTTCATATTTTTCTCCCATGATTAAAATTGATCTCATCTTTGAATCTCCACAATGGTTATATTTTTTAAATTATTCTCTCAAAATTATCTTCATTTTCAATTTTACAAATCTTTCTTACAATTCTTTCCCTTATTGCTTTACCTTCTTCCCCAACTCTTCTTTCTATTCATTAACCTTTCATACAAGTAATTAGGTATTTGCCCATGAACGTTTATAAAATTTTGATTAACAAAAATCATATATCTTATTATGGAACTCTCTAATTCCAACTTTTTAAAATTATCATACAAATGGTAAACTTTGTTTAACTTAGTTATATTTCCTTCATTGATGATTATGTTGTCCATATTTTTAGTTTTAGGTTTCCATTTCTTTCTACCCTTACAGATGTCATTAGGTTTATCCTTTTCTACTTTCTCTTCCTCTAATTTAATATTATTTTCTTATGGCTTATTCTTACCAATATAATTGACTAAGGTTTTCTATCTTTTTCTAGGTCCAGTAGCTAATTCCTTCATCCTTTTCTATTTTAGGGACTCTTCTTTCTCAGATTTCTTTATATCAATTTGTACTACTATAGAAGTGCTTTTAGTAAATCTTATATGAGATTCTTATGTAGATGTTTATACTTTTTTTATACTAACTTCTTCTTGTGTGGCAAGTACTACTACTACATAGGGTGCTATAGATGATTTAGCTGATGGTTCCACAACTGTTACCTCCATAGTAGGTCCAATTTCTATTACAAGTGGTTTGGTAATTAGAATTTCTAACTAGCCAGTAGCTCTCATCTCTTTAGCTATTCCCATTTGTTCTCTGAATTCTTTTTTTCCATACCTATTTCTTTAAATAACTCATCAACTTTCTTGTCTTCTTCCTTCTTTATCTCCTTACTATAAAGTTGACCTTGAACTTCTCTTAACTTTTCCCCATAGGTGCTCCATCCAGAGAACTCCTTGTCTATTTCTAACTCAAGAATTATCATTGTATATCCTTAAATTATCTCCTCACTCATCTCATATCGCATAGGATCAATTAATTTTACTCTTGGTAAAATTACTTTTATATGTGTCATATCATTTTAAACCATAAAACATAGTCCATTTTTACACTTCTCTACAATAGTTGGTTGAATTATAAACCTCTATTTCATCTTAGACTAGAAGTCCTTCATCATCTAGAAATATCTTTTGTGATTCTATCAATGGGATACTTTGTATAGAAATGAATGATTAACTCCATTAAACTCTTGTTTATATTCCATTCATAGCTACACATTCTAGAGAATCTTCTTATTACTTGAAAGAACAAATGTGTTAATAGTGACTCAAATATGAACATTGCGCTCTTGTTTTTCTTGATTCTATCTATATTGTCAATTGATTATTTCCTATGGATCTCACACATATTTACTTTCTCATTTCCTACAATCATCATATAAGTTGCATGAATCAATCTTAATATGTATAGAGTTTACCCTAGAACTATATTTCATCTTATATCCAATTATATGTTTTATCAATCTCACATCAACTTTCTTAATTCTATCTAATTTCATGTCCCTTATTTATAATATTGATTCAATGTATTTTTCAACAAGCTTCTTAACATTTTTTTCACTCATGGGGTTAATAGCTTCATTACTTAAACTAGTAAGTTTATGAATCATGTCATTTTCTATCATTACTAGGATTTCACCTACCCAGAACATATCCTCATGACTTTTCTTAAGTATGATTCTTGTCAACTCATGTTGGTCAAATTTGTCAAAGAACATATTCCTAGTAATGTTTAAGTTTTACAAATTTGCAAACACTTATTTCAAAATTAAGTCATTTTTGTAAACTAGGTTCATGTCCTTATGAATATCATTGTCTTCAATTGACTCAAACTTCTAGTCAATATATGCACAAATGTCTTCTATGTATAAAACTCTACTTGGGAAGTTATGAAAAAGCTCTAGACATATCATCCCCAAGAGAAATATATGGGTATTTATTAAATTTTTACTTAGGCCTCTCATTAATGTCACACATAGTAGATGTTGCCATTGTTTCAAATTTAAAACCTTTAGTTCTCTTTAAAATATGACTATGAAAGTAGTAAATACCTTTAAAGTTGTGAAATGAGTGCTTGGTTGAATTTGGTTTCAATCTGCATCAATACTCTTATAAAAAAATATTAAACTTTATATCAAGGTATCCTTAACTCTTTGCATGATGAAATGGTACTCAAACAATCCATTTCAACCATTAAATCCATTTCATTTTACTTTTGCATTAATTACACAAGTATACAAACTTCAAAAAGTTATTTCCATTAACTAGAGAACTTCTTTTTGCTCATGCATTCACATATGAAATTAAAATTTCATGGGCACTTATGTGTAGCTTTTATACATCCATATCTACCTCCTCTATATTGTGCAAGCCTTAGTTCAACCATATAAAGGTCAAAAAAATTGTTGATGTTAATTCCCCTTTATCTTCTATGAAATAAATTGCTTAAATTGATAGGGATTTGTGAGAAACAATCACTAAATTCAACTTATTTTCAAATGTATTATTTTCCTTCTTTTCTATGCAAATTTGTGTTCTTGTAGGTGTTTTAGCTTTGACAAATATTTCATTGAATTTTTCTATATTTTCTTTCACACTCTCTATGTCTTTCATTATTAATCTCTCTTCCTTTGATGTTGCTAATTCCATTCCTTCAAAATTTCATCTTCTTAGGTCTCCTGTTTGGTGTTCTCATGTTGTTCAATTTACCAAATCTTGTTATATGTCCTAAATTGTGGTAAATTTGACACGCTATCACATTGTTTCCATAACTACAACCTGACTTACTGATCTATAATGTGAAATCTTTAGAAATATGTCCAAAGTTGTTGCACTTATAACACATAACTCCATTTCTTATGAAATTATTTTCTCCAATAGGTCAACTAGTTATAGGGTTAGTACCTCAATACATATTATTGTTAAATCTAAGTTTCCTATGTTCACTAACTCAATGTCCATAAGCATAAGAATTATAGCAATACCGAGAGACATGGTTAGTATACTTACCTATATAGTCCTTCTTCATGTGTCTAGTTTCATTTCATGTAAAGCATCTTCTAATAAATTGACTCCTCACATATTTAGATAGTTCAAATTGTTTAGGTACTTCTTCAAATTGATTATGATCAACATTGTTTAGATATTCTTCTTGTTGTTAAAGCTAATGAATCACAAGATTGGGTTCTTTAGTCTTCTTAGATAATTCTCCTTCATAGTAACCAATACCAGTCTTATCATAATTAGGTCTTTGTGACATGATTTTCTTATCAATCTTTTCACTTCTTGAATACAACTTCTCAAGATGTTTCTTTGTTTGTGTAAGCTCTCCTTTAAAAATAGTATTGTACTTCTCAAGTTATGCATATTATAACTTTAAAGTCTCAAGTTCAAATGTCATCTTGGTAAGTTTGAATTTTAGATTTTCATTCTCAAATCTCAAATATGATTCAATCTTCTTATCATAACCCTTCATACTAACTTTTAAATTTGTAATCTCTAGCTCATGCTTTAGGATCTCATTCTCCTTCTTAATCTTAGTAAATAAATCATTGTGCTTGATCTAATTATTTAACTCTTTCTTCTTGGATTTGGATGATTCAATCCTTTCTTTTAGCTTATGAATGTAATCTTGTTCTTCTCTTAGTTTGACCTTAAAATGTTATTTTTCTTCATTGATTAAATTAATTTCTTCAAGATCTTCTTCCACATTCTTCTATAAGTTATGCATATCCATAGATATCTTACTCAAGTTGTTGGCCTCCTTTAAGTAACTAGGCTATGAGACCAATTGTTAAAAATAGGAAATATTGAGAGAGGGGCAGGTTGAATTAGTATTTCACAGTTTTTTTATGAGCTATGGATATCTTTTACATCCTTGAAACATACACATGCAATTAAAATAAAAATTAAACATAGCAATAATACAATGCATCTCATAACACCATTATTTTTAACTAGGAAAACCTTGGCCAAGGAAAACCCTAGTGGGGATGGTGCCCACAAAATGATCCACTAATCAAAAGTATCTTGTGAAAGATATTGACATTGTTATGAATCTGTTACATCCATATAATGTATTTGTCCTCATTAGAGGGATATGGATTGCTAGAAGCCTCAACCTTGCTAGGATTAATTATTACACTTCCAAAAGTATTCAAGATGAGCCTCATGCCCAAAAATGTAATTATAATGATATTATGTATACAAAATATATTAAAATCTTTTGACAATGTTGATATATTCTATATTTGATTTGTCCTTTTTAGCTCTCTATACTTAACTTCACATATAATGCATCTACTCTTCTCTAGCATAAAGTTCACATGATAATACAATGAATTTAATTGTCTTAGACATCACACAACTTCACATATCCAAATATGTCCTTTATATCAAGTTCTTATATCCTATCATCCTCCATGTCTTCATATGTGTCCCAAAACAAAAGATTAAACTTTTTGCACTTAGGGTTAACATATATGATATTGTCCTTAATTATTTAACTAATTATTTTAGTAAATAAAATAATTCCTTAACTTGAATTACCTCTTTCCTTAACTTTTTCCTATTCTTCCTATACACACTTGTAACTATTAAATCATTAATATGTTTTTCCATATGAGTCATCATGACTCTCACACATAGGTATATATTACTAACACTCTTTTTTTTCTCTAGGTAATTGAGCATGTTCCAAAACTTTGTCTATGAAGTGCACCAACCAATAAAGGTGTTTGTACTGACAGATAAACTTTGTGATACATAGACAATTTTCCAAGTCTTTAAACCAAAGCTTTATCTTCGTGATATGTTGAATTAATAGGGATGATATGTTTCCATAAATGAAAACCTTGATGGATTTCTAGACTCAACTCTTAGCCAAATGGCCAAAAAATGTACCCACTAGCATTTTACTACAAATAAGAAGTACAACTTGTTTCTTCTCAAAACACATCTTGTTAAGAATGTCTACAACCTATTAGGATAATAATCAACCTGGTAAGCCTACTTTATTACAATATTTTGGCACCCCTTATAGGAGACATCTTGACACAGGATTTATCATACACTTTCTACTAAAGTATGCCTAGTTAAGAGCTTACAAAATGATTACAATGGTTAGAAAGAAATCAAATATGATCTAGACTATAGGGCAAACCTTTCTTGATAGATCTCTATTGTATATCCAAAGGATGTCTTTATCTTCTCTTTATTTTTAGGTGATCCATGAAATAGAATTTGTATCTCCACTTTCTTTCTTTGCCTTCCCCTATCTATAGTGCAAAAATCTTTATTGGGTTTATAATTATCTTCATTCTTTTGTCTGTTTAATAATATTTTCTCTGCTCCATCTACTCATTTCCTTTTTCCTATCTCACTTCACATATCAATAAGCATATTTTATTTCTAATATATTAAACTTTATATATCTAGGCATCAAGCCCTAGAAAAGAATCTAATCAAAATAGTAAAAATAAAATTTTAATTGCGCTACTAACCGTATATCACATACCCTATAAAATATTAATAGTTTACATAAAACTAAATTACCCTATATGACATGCCCAATAAAATATTTTTCCAAATAGTAAACCATATTAAAAAATATTTGCAAATTTAATTAAATGCAAGATACCAAGTCAAACACAACCAAACTAAAGGAAATCTGAGAGAGTGTGTGAGACTTGAGGTATAGATAGAAGGTAAATTGGAGGAAGAGATGGTGATAGTAGGAAAGGGGGAGTAAGAAACATGAGCTTGAGTTAGAAGGTTAATAAAGGGAAATAGACAGTGAGACAATATGATAGAAACTATGGTTGACTTATTCAATCCATGCATTCAATTCAAGCATAATGCTAACCTTAACATGGAAAATATATAGGATAACCAAAGATTTTTTTACCCAATTAACTCTTATGCACAAATCCAATTCCTCTTAAGTACTAAAAGAGAATATTTTTTTAAACTTAGCTAAAAATTAAACATAACCCAAAACTAAACTTTTTTGAATATAAATCCTAATAAATTAAGAAAAAATTAAATCACAACACAAAATAAAATTTAATTTTATACATAAAAATATAAAGCCTAACTCTCAAAATGATCTATTAGCCTTAACATTAATGCTAGACTAAATCAATTAAGAGTCCCTAGAATATTATATAAATATGAAATGTATCCCTAAACCCTATCACACCCTAATTTTGAACTTAATTCAACATAGTTGTCCATTAATTTTGAACTAAAATCATAATTATAAATGAAAATAAATTATATTCATTTTCATAATTGAATAATAAGAAAAATTATAACCTAAACCTAACCATCAACCAAACTATAGCATTCCAAAAATAACACATTGTACCCTAATGGTTAACCAAATCTTATCAAAATATGAACATGAAAATGTAAATGTAGTCTACCCTTTTTGCAATTGAATAAGATAAACTATGATCTAAATCTAACCATCAAACCAATTTTTTTTTTTAAATTAAAAATTCCTTTTACAACCTAGCCATAAACCAAGTCTTATCATAACATGAAAATTAATTTTAATTAATAAAGACTGATACTATATAAAAATAAAATTTTATTATATAGAGAATTATAAACTTAATTATTGGGACTCACCCATCCAAATGATGCTAGTTATATATGCTAATGTTAAGGTCAATTTGTCTATTAGTGACTTAACACTTGGTTGGTTACATTTCTACCAATCTCTATAGTTGCTACCGAGCTTATCATTCTTCCAGCAATATTAACCAAGTATTTTAGTTGCTACCGAGCTAAACGGATAGTTTACAGTATTGTCCGAGTGTAGCAGATTCTACTAAACTATCTAATAAAAGTGATGAAGATTTTAGTGTTAACAAAGCTCTATTACATTAACCAAGTTCTATAGTGTTTACAAAGCTCCCAGTGTTAACAAAGTGAATCTAGTATTAACTGATTCATGCAATGTCAATCAATTGATTCAGTAACTATTGATTTTCTTAGTGTTCAATGAGCCACATAGTATCAACTGAGTTTGTGCTACTCAAAGTGATCAATATGGACTAAGCTTCAACTACAACCAAGTAATAGATTTTTTCAAGTATTGACAGTGTTTTTCAAGTGTTAGAACATCACCGAGTTTAGTTCAAAAGTTGAGTTACAATAGGTGGTTTAATTATGATAAATTTGGTATTGTAGCTAACTCTAGAAAGTTATTATTAGGATCGATATATGTAATTCATTTTATCATATCCAAGTGTGTTAATAAGAAGGAATATAAAGTGTATGAGTTACAAATTGAAGAAGGATACAAGTAGTATGAGGGATAATAGATATCTATCTATTACAACAAGGTGATCACTTCAATATGTTAGTGAACAGATTGTCCTTTGAAGAAATGCACACAAATCTAACCCTGAATGCCCAAATGAAAGAAAAAACTAACACCAACAGTTGGATAGGTTATCACTGGGTTGATAACCTTCCTCTAAATTTTATCAGGTACAACTCCCCATATAAAATATTCGATGAATCAAATGTGAATTCTTTTACTAGAAAGCATAAAAGAATATCAAACATCTACCCGTAAATATAGCGTAGATGCGAAAATCTATACTAAAGCATGAAAAAAAAGTAAAGAACAGCAGATGATACAAAGTTCATTTGCTGAACATTGCATTGTGTGATGAGGACGAAACTGTGTCATTCATTTTCCTGAGAGGATTAAAATTAAAGCCATGCAGGATATTTTGAAATGTCAACGTAATAAAGAAACAATACTGACAGACTGTAAGTTCAGAGAAAATTGGAAATGACTCAAAGTCCAAATTCAGTGGAAGGGAAAATACATTATCATCAAAGTCTAATATGTTTGACCTTCAGCCTCCCTTCCCTGACTCTAAAATATTACAAAACCTCTTTCACACATTACAATCTGATCATTATTCAAAGAAAACATAAACTTTGCATACAATATTACATTAAACACCAAAATTTAATCTTCATTTCAAACACATCGTTCTGAAAAGAAAGAAAATCTCTCCTGCTCTGCCTCTCCCTATCTCCCAAGGAAATAAAAATTAATTTTCAAGATCTCCTCCCTGCCTGAAACCCAAAGTCTACAGCCTGAAAGAAGCTAGCAAAAATAATTGGAACCCTCTCTTTATCTTACAGCCTTGGCTAAATACGATTCTACAAAAATCTCCCTTTCAGTTCCCATAACTGCTTCTTGCAAGATGGTTCCTTACACATTCCCAAAAAGTTTCTCTTTTTTTCATTGGCTTATCTTCATAAACTTTATTAAAGTTTATTTCCATCTATAATAATCCTTCTCAAAACTATTTTGATGACCTTTCAATCAGAAGATTATTAATCAAAGTTTTAACATCTTCCTGTGGCTGTATCTGCTTTGGACAAGTGTACAGAATTAATTGATAGATGTCAATTAATAATTTTTCACATTTATTCCTCATTTGAATTTCCCATGAGATTTTGGTATTGAGCTCAATGATGATCCAAGACAACATCTCCCAGAACTTTTACTTCAGCTCCATGGAAACAGCTAACAACATTTCTCAATTCATCCATGCTTCTATATCTAGAATTCAGATTATATAAGTCACGTGTTATATATTTTTCTGGAGAAACTAAATCGGTAGGCGGTGGAAGCCAGACAATTGTGAATCCTAATGAGCCTTTATTTTATCTTTTTCTCATAGTTTGACACTAATCTCCTTGTAATGTATGAAGTTCAGCAAGGCTTCCTTTAGTTAGCAACTCACAGCTTTATTAAGAGGAAAGATTGATTTTAATAATAGACTACGGGCATATTAGCTTGCTTTATGCTCATTTTTGTCTTCCTCCATCAGTTAGATGATTCCATCGAAAGAACTCAATTCCTTACGGTTATGCAGGCTTAAATGCCAAGCCAGACTGTGGGCACGGTCCCATTAGCTACAATCAGTACACCCGATAGCAGAGCCTTGGACATATACTACAACATATCTTTAAAAACTTGATGTTTACTTTCATTATGAAACAAGACCCGTAATGCATGATATTGAGTCATTGATGTAACAGGCATATTCTTGCTATGAAAGTCATCATAACCGATGACAAGGCATCGCGAGTAACTGTTGTGACCACGTGACTCTTACCAGACTACGATAATGGGAGTTCAGTTAAAAAAAAATTCCAATTTCAATGGGCTCTCAAAAATCTCCATGGTTGTTGCACTTGTTAACTGGAACAAGTCTGCATATGTATTGAAACTTGTGGTATTCTTTTCCATCTGCACATATTTGTTAAATGCTTCTAATGCACCCGCAAGTTTTGGTCTTCTTCACTTTCTTTGTTGACAAGAAGCGGCACTAGATTAACTCACATATCATGGCGTGGAGGCTTGATTATATATAGAACATTAGTACTCCAAACTCGTATATCATAGAGATCCATGCTCTTTGAAAGCCTTCGAGTGATATTAATATGGATCTCGCAACAACGCAAGTTATTTGTGGGAAGTGCTGGGCAATATAATAGCTCTCCCATCATGAGGAATAGCATAATACGCACTCGAGATTCTTGGCATAATGATGTGCATGTGCTGTGAGTAACATAGGTTAAACACATGAGGGATCTATAGCAGGTGCTCGCACCCAATTCAATTATAAAGGGTGCAACTTTCCACTTGGCAGGTTTTATGCGGTTTCCCCTTCAGGGGTTCTCGTAAACTTATGGGCCATCATTTATTATTTTGCTAGACTATTATAATGTGTACTTAAGTCTGAACGTTGCAACCTTCATTCCAAACTACGCTACATGAAGATGAATTATATTGCTGTTGCTTTCAAATATGGATGTTGTGGGTTCTAAATCTCCTCTCAAATTATTCTTGTAGATTGGGAAAGGGTCACTAATTGTATATGAGATAATTTACTATCTCATATTTGTGGTTCTTCGAACCAAAAGGAACCCGAACCTATATATTGGTAGGGATAGGGACTACAAGCACCATTGTGCATATATTGGCACCTTGCCTCATACTTATGCAGATCCATTTATGACTGAAATCCTGAATCATATGTTTGCATCTTTAAATACTTAAATTTGAATTGGAGTACCTAGGGTGAACTTGATAAATTTGACAAAGCTTCCAGTGAATTCTGAACCTAAACTCTCTATACCCCTGCAGTGAATCACCAAACTTGAAGACATTGAGCTCAAATATTGTTTCTGAATCTACATGCCGAAATACTGAAGCACTTTGAACTTCTAAATTAAGGAACCTTGAAGATTTACCATGATGATATTCTGTGCTTTGACTAGGGTGCCTTCCCAAATTATGACCTCTGAATCATAGACCAAGGCTGGACTTTGAACTTGTTTTGCACTAACAAATCTACATTTCGAGCCTAGAGTCTAAACTTTGATTTGTATTGAACCTATAGGATGAGTGAGCTAAACCATTAAACTGATTTGAACTAGTTTGAACTACTTTGAACTGAAGTTCGAAGTGGTTCAAACTCTACACTTGAAGTTTTAAAATCGTGTCCACATCAAGTGCTAACAGGGGCTCTAACTGTGAGACTGATTTTGATGCCAAAAGAAGAGAACTCCAACAATCTTTGGGAAAGAACATTGACTTATCCATTGGGCAAATAGAGTCAGCAAGAGAAGATCAAGAGTTGCTTGCAGAGAGGGCATAGGGGAGCAGGGAAAAACTAGCAAACAAAACCAACAACCAACAACTAAACTACTAGCAAGCACGGGGCTTGCACATTATTCCAACTACACTACACACAACAAAAACTTATTTACAATATTTAAAAAGGTAGGAAAGAACCTACCATAAAGATTGGAAGAAAGAAGAAGTTAAGTGAATCCATTTACCGGTTGAGGGAAATAGGAGCCTTTTCAAATCAGCAAAGTGTACCTCAATGGAATGACTCCAAACCATTTCTCGATGATGATTCCTTCAATACCAAACTTCAGACTGATAGCGTGCATGCATATGTTGATCCAACATTCCTTTCCGAACAGCCATAGCTCATCATAACATTCTTCGTCATACGAGAGTTGATCTTTCACATCTATAGGGTTAGATTTCATTTCAAGCTGAAAAAAACAAAATGTAGAGACCTTAGCAAGATATGATGCATGATACCCAAACATGTTGTCATCAAGATTTGATTCTTGCACAAGGTCTTTGATGTCATGGTCAAATTGCAGCCATAGAGATGCCTCATCCAACATAGGATCAACCTTTGAGTATTTATTTTCTTCATCTCTTTCAATAACTAAACTATCATCAAACACACCACAAATTCCATCTGTTCCTCTTTCCAAACTACCATCACATGTTTTAGCATTTCTCCCACAATCCAAATCAGCAAAACCATGCATAGATGAATGAGAAGAAAAATTTTCAATAAAGACCTCATTCTGAAACTGATTTGAATAGGTATCTAAGGCAACGTCAAAGAAATGATCTAGCTTGAGTGATGACAAAAACATACCTATGATTTCTTCCTCTTCATTAAAAATTTCTTCCCCCAACTCATCAGTTGAATCACCAATAGATTTGAAGATAGCTTCATATTTCTTTGTCTCAACTAGGAATTCAACAGGGACATCTTTGTCTAGAGGCATCTTTGTCTCACCTCCATGAAGAACTGAATCACCATTAGAAGGACTGGTTTGAGAGAGGTTTTTCAATTGAAGACATAATAAGGATTTGGCAATGACCTCTTCTTGTTGATCAAATGATGTTTCTTTTCGTGCTTCACCCAGATAGTTTATAAACTAAGTGCTAATTTCAGTATCCTCATAATGAGAAAGAAATGTTTCTTCATACTCTTTCACCTTGTCATAGTTACATATTTCATCATCAAATGGAAAAAGTTCTTGCAAGGGCTGGTCACTAGTTTGAGAGTATGAGGAATCGTTTTCATTCTTTATAGAAATAAGAAGTTCAGTCTTAGGCTATATATAGTCCTGAATCTTTTAATCAAGAAGATTTTCCAAAGAAAGTTGATCAACATTAAAGGTGAAAGATTGAAAATCTGTACGCAAGTTGTCAACTTCCTCATCACTAGGAACTTTTGAAATAGGGAGGCTATCAACATATTTGAAACTAAAACTCTTAGTATGTGAAGAAAAAGATTTGAGTACACCTCCATTAAAAATAGTATTAACCACAAAGTTTGTTGTTGCCAAATCTTTAAAATTGAAAGATTCAAGAATAGAATCCCTTTCCACATTCCCCTTCAAAGGATTAATACACTCACAATATTTTGTGGCATTTAAAGATTCTTTTTCAGACAAGACACCTGGAGAAAATATTTCAACAAAAACTTGAGGAAAAGAACAATCACTATGACCTTCTACTGTACCAATTTTAGCATGAGATGAAGAAAGATCTTGAGACAAAATTTCACCATTATTGCTTACCTTTTCTCCATTATGGGTACGTATATTCTCATCTACTGAAGCTGGATCAACTGGAGGCTAGAGTATTTATGGTTGTACCTCTTGGTCACTCATGACAAACAGATTGAGGTACTTGGGTGAAACTATGATAATGGGAGTTTTATCATCATCATCTTCCCTCAAATGCTCCTTCAACTGAACCACTTCTTCTTCAAGGTGTTGCAAGTGTTTCAACTTATGAAATCTTGCGCAGAGGCCTCTCCATATCAACCAAGAGCTTGCATCATCCTCGAAGCTCAAATTTTTCTTCATACCTTTAGACATACTTTCCCTGAAATGGTCTACAAAGTTACACAACACTTTATCATCAATCTAACAAAGTTACAGAAGAGAAGGATCTGGCCTCGATCTTTTCATGGCTTCTATATCTAGCATGGTCTTTGTATAAAGTTTCCAAATCTCCTGCACGTGGAGATAATCATAAAAATGAGGAAATAAAGATAGGCACTTAAATATTTGCTTTGATTCCCCAGTAGAGTTGCCAAAAATCTATTAGTGAACAGATTGTCCTTTGAAGAAATGCACACAAATCTGACCCTGAATGCCCAAATGAAAGAATAAATTAACACCAATAGTTGGATAGGTTATCACTGGGTTGATAATCTTCCTCTAAATTCTACCAGGTATAGCTCCCCATATGAAATATTCGATGAATCAAATGTGAATGCTTTTACCAAAAAGCATAAAAGCATATCAAACATGTACCCGTAGATACAACATAGATGCAAAAATCTATACTAAAGCATGAAAAGAAACTAAAAAACAACAGATGACACAAAGTTAATTTGCTGAACACTGCATTGTGTGATGAGGATGAAACTGTGTCATTCATTTCCCTAAGAGGATTAAAATCAAAGCCATGTAGGATATTTTGAAATGTCAACATAGTAAAGAAACAATGCTGACAGACTATAATTTCAGAGAAAATTGGAAATGACTCAAAGTCCAAATTCAGTGGAAGGAAAAATACATTATCATCAAAGTCTAATATGTTTAACCTTTAGCCTCCCTTCCCTGACTCTAAAATATTACAAAGCCTCTTTCACACATTACAATCTGATCATTATTCAAAGAAAACAAAAACTTTCCCTACAATATTACATTAAACACCAAAATTTAATCTTCATTTCAAACACATAGTTCTGAAAAGAAAGAAAATCTCTCCTACTCTGCCTCTCCCTATCTCCCAAGGAAATAAAAATGGCCAAAATCTGCAGCCTGGAAGAAGCCAGCAAAAAGAATTGGAACCCTCTCTTTATCTTACAACCTTGGCTAAATAGGATTCTACAAAAATCTCTCTTTTGGTTCCCATAGCTGCTTCTTGCAAGATGGTTCCTTACACATTCCTAGAAAGTTTCTCTTTTTTCCATTGTCTTATCTTCATAAAATTTATTAAAGTTTATTTCCATCGATAATATTCCTTCTCAAAACTATTTTGATGACCTTTCAATCCAAAGATTATTAATCAAAGTTTTAACATCTTCCTATGGCTGTATCTGCTTTGGACAAGTGTATAGAATTAATTGAAAAATGTCAATTATTAATTTTTCACATTTATTCCTCATTTGAATTTCCCATGAGATTTTGGTATTGAGATCAACGATGATCCAAGACAACATCTCCTAGAACTTTTACTTCAGCTCCATGGAAATAGCTAACATCATTTCTCAATTCATCCATGCTTCTATATCTAGAATTCAAATTATATAAGTCATGTGTTATATATTTTTTTGGAGAAACTGAATCAATAGGCAATGGAAGCCAGACAATTGTGAATCTTAATGAGGTTTTATTTTATCTTTTTCTCATAGTTTGGCACTAATCTCTTTGTAATGTATGAAGTTCAGCAAGGCTTCCTTTAGTTAGCAACTCACAGCTTTATTAAGAGGAAAGATTGATTTTAATAATAGACTACGGGCATATTAGCTTGCTTTATGCTCATTTTTGTCTTCCTCCATCAGTTAGATGATTCCATCGAAAGAACTCAATTCCTTACGGTTATGCAGGCTTAAATGCCAAGCCAGACTGTGGGCACGGTCCCATTAGCTACAATCAGTACACTCGATAGGAGAGCCTTGGACATATACTACAACATATCTTAAAAAACCCGATGTTTAATTTCATTATGAATCAAGACCCGTAATGCATGATATTGAGTCATTGATGTAATAGGCATATTCTTGCTATGAAAGTCATCATAACCGATGACAAGGCATCGCGAGTAACTGTTGTGACCACGTGACTCTTACCAGACTACGATAATGGGAGTTCAGTTAAAAAAAAATTCCAATTTCAATGGGCTCTCAAAAATCTCCATGGTTGTTGCACTTGTTAATTGGAACAAGTCTGCATATGTATTGAAACTTGTGGTATTCTTTTCCATCTGCACATATTTGTTAAATGCTTCTAATGCACCCGCAAGTTTTGGTCTTCTTCACTTTCGTTGTTGACAAGAAGTGGCACTGGATTAACTCACATATCATGGCATGGAGGCTTGATTATATATAGAACATTAGTAATCCAAACTCGTATATCATAGAGATCCATGCTCTTTGAAAGCCTTCGAGTGATATTAATATGGATCCCGCAACAAAGCAAGTTATTTGTGGGAAATGTTGGGCAAAATAATAGCTCTCCTATCATGAGGAATAGCATAATACACACTCAAGATTCCTGGCATAATGATGTGCATGTGTTGTGAGTAACATAGGTTAAACACATGAGGGATATGTAGGAGGTGCTCGCACCCAATTCAATTATAAAGGGTGCAACTTTCCACTTGGCAGGTTATATGTGGTTTCCCTTCAGGGGTTCTCGTAAACTTATGGGCCATCATTGATTATTTTGCTAGACTATTAAAATGTGTACTTAAGTCTGAACGTTGCAACCTTCATTCCAAACTATGCTACATGAAGATGAATTATATTGCTGTTGCTTTCAAATTTGGATGTTGTGGGTTCCAAATTTCCTCTCAAATTATTCTTGTAGATTGGGAAAGGGTCGCTAATTGTATATGAGATAATTTACTGTCTCATAATTGTGGTTCTCCGAACCAAAAGGAACCTTAGCCTATATATTGGTAAGGATAGGGACTAGAAGCACCACTATGCATATATTGCCACCTTGCCTTATACTTATGCAGATCCATTTTTGACTGAAATCTTGAATCATATGTTTGCATCTTTAAATACTTAAATTTGAATTGGAGTGCCCAGGGTGAACTTGATAAATTTGGCAAAGCTTCCAGTGAATTCTGAACCTAAACTCTCTATATCCCTACAGTGAATCACCAAACTTGAAGACATTAAGCTCAAATATTGTCTCTGAATCTGCATGCCGAAATACTGAAGCACTTTGAACTTCTAAATTAAGGAACCTTGAAGATTTACCATGATGATATTCTGTGCTTTGACTAGGGTGCCTTCCCAAATTATGACCTCTGAATTATAGACCAAGGCTGGACTTTGAACTTTTTTTGCACTAACAAATCTACATTTTGAGCCTAGAGTTTGAACTTTGATTTGTATTGAACCAGTAGGATGAGTCAGCTGAACCATTGAACTGCTTTGAACCAGTTTGAACTACTTCAAACTTTAGTTCGAAGTGGTTCAAACTCTACACTTGAAGTTTTAAAATCATGTCCACATCCCGTGCTAACACAATACAAGGAATCTCATTCAATAAATGAAACTTACAAATCAAAGATTAGTCACTAATTCATTCTAACATGTGAATTAGTCAAATCCTTTAACTAGGTGGACTTAATAATCTTTTGCTAAATCTCCTAATAGAGTGCAAACTTCATTGTATGTTTGTAAATCCTTTAACAAGGTGGACCTAATAGTCCTTATTGCTCCTAATAGGGTAGATCACTAGAAGTGATCAATTATAAGCCTTAATAGACCAACTTTATATTGCATTACTAAAGCTTGTGGGTATCATCCCCACCCTAGTTTTACTTTCTAATTGGAATGTTTTTGGGTCACCATATCTTGTGTAAAAGTGTTATGAATGTTTTATTTCTTTCATTATTTCATGCATGGAATTAGATCAAAATAATAAATGAAGGATTAATTGGTGAAGTGAGTAAAATTTTTATTGATTTCACCCCTCCCCTGTCAATAACCCATCCTACCTTATATTTCCAATAATTGGTATCAGAGCATTTTGTTCTCACATCAGAAATTTAAACAACTTGAGATAAGATCAGAGGCAATGGAGGTATACAGGCTAGAAAAGGCTATTGAGAATGAAAAGATGGATCTTGAATTAGCTATTGGACAACTCAAGAAAGCAAAGGAACAACTCTCTCAATCATTGCAAAGAAGGAAAGATCTTGCAGTAAAAATGGATGAAAATCTCTACATTGAAGAAAGAATTGAAGACTTATGCCCAAAAAAATTTAGATGAAGTTGATTTACTAATCAAAGACCTACTTGAGAAGAATTCTAATCTTCAAGAAGAAATCAAAAAGCTAAAAAGAGAGAAAGAAATCCATTCAGTCAGATTGTGTGAAGTCATGGAACAAAAGGACAAAGCTAAAGAAGAGATAAAAGAAAAGGATGATGAAATTCAACAATTATCCCTTTAGCAAACAAAATTTATTGATCAACTCAATGATAAAAATCAAGAGATTATCAATTTAAGGATAGAGAATGAAAGACTACAGAATGATCTGAGCATGGAAAAGCAAACCAATGAGAGAATGATGAAACCTCAAGAAACAATGAATCAGTTGAATGAGAAAAGTCAATGTGGATAGAAAGGAAAAGATGGATTAGGATACACAAAAGAAGGTGATTCATCTCAAAGAGGAGCTCAAAAGAAAAAAAGACCTACTTGTAATAATTGTGGTAAGATAGGTCATACATCAAATAAGTGTTGGAGAAATGGAAAAGAAAATAACAATGGAAAGTGTTACAATTGCAATAAGCATGGTCATAGAGCAAGTAAATTTATAGAGAAATATAAATTTGAAGGAAAAGTGTCACAATTGCAACAAACAAGGACACAAATCTTTAGAGTGCAAAAGAAAGAAGTGGAACCCAACAGAGAAAATTGTAAAAGCAATATTTAGATGGGATTACAACACATGGTGTAGATGTCACTACTATGGTGAGTTTGGGCACATTGGAGAAAATTGTGTAAAACACTACATGAGAAAGAGAGCCACTACAAAGAGATGTTTTGTTTGTACATTACTTGGACAACTTACCAAGAACTGTATGAATATAGGCATAATTGAAGATGAAAAGAAAGCCAAATATGACAATATCATAAAATAAATAAGGTAGAAATGGGTGCAAAAATCTCCATTGAATGAAAGCCAAAGTCATGAAGTTGTTGACACCCAAGTCAATAAACTTTGTGGCTCAACCATTTCAACTTAGTTCCCCATGGAGATCACTTGAAGTATGGTTCAAAAAAAATCATCTAACATTAGTTCTAGCTAGCAAGCAGAAAGATCCATATCAAAATTCAAGATGCAAGAGTATCTCTGAGTGATGATGGAAATTTAGGACCTTACCAACCAAGGTCAGGTTACATTTTGCCATGAATTTTAGAGCAGGAGAAAAGAAAGAATTCAAATCCTCCAAGTGATTTAATTAGTTTCTATTAATGATTTCTCCCATGTTCAAAACCATACTAAGTGATGGCATCTTCTAGTAGCAAGGTTAAGAAAGGTTCTAAAATGTTGGTTCATGGAGTTGATTGCAAGGCTCTTGTGTTCAAATTAAGTTCGACAATTACAGAGGCACTTGACCCTACTGGAGTGAAATCCCAAATTCCACCTAAGGTACTTCTTGTTCATGGCATATGATCATTTTATCACTATTCTTTTCAAGAACTTGGAACCCTAGAGATGAATGAGGCATACAAGGAACTTTGTGTGGATGGTGTTTTGAAACCTGAATAGAAACATTTAGAGATAAAGGGTTTGATGGATCTATTACACATGTTGAGAGAATTTCAAGTAAAGTGGATTAGACTTATCCTGAGCCATGTTCATAACATGTAGTTCTAGTTTGGTCATCCTATTTTGATAACCAAGAAGATGATACATAGGATTAATGGATTGCCTATGTTGAACAAAGTGAACACCACTAAAACTCTAGGTCAAATTAAATAAACAAACTTAACTCTTGTCAAATGGGATGGAAGAGGCATAAAAATGAGTGGAGTAATTGACATGGAATTGAATTTTGGCATCCATGTGATAGATAAAAAGATCTATAGCTTGAGCCAATTGAATAGTATGTCATGTAAAGTGGTTGGCCTGTCGTACAAGGTGGTGAAGAAATTTTTATCTTTTGACCTTTCCAAGTTGCTACTGAATCAATTAAGCAAGAATGTGAAAAGCATCTAAGTATCAAAGGACAATTTCTATAAGTTTGGTTCTCTCTTGATATGTTTATTTTTCTATGTTCATAAGGTTTTCCCTTCTAAAGAGTTGTAATATGGAAGAAAGATTCCCCAATACTATATCAAATAAATGAATTTACTACAGAGATGGGAGAAAACTTTGACAGTATTATGGACAATTATTTTGAAACATTTACGAAGAAAATGAAGAGAAAATTTAGGATACATAGAAAACTTGTAGAATATTATTACAAAGATATTTTTTTTATGGTTGACTAGGACAAGGTTTACAATCAAGCAATTAGACCTAGAGTGGCATGGGTTAAACCTCTGGAATATGAGGTTAACATAGATGACACCAAAGATATCATTGAGGCTCTACTAAATGAACCTATGTAGTGTAGGAGCACCCTAATCATCTCCCATGGAATTTTGACTCTTGATAGATTAGTGAATTAATTGTTTCAAATCATGTTATTAGGTGTTCAAATTAAGGTCATGTTGACCAATTTCTTATTTTAAGCAATATGGATCAAAGTGTGTCAAAAATGGGAAAATGCCATACAAGGGAATAAATGGAATATAATGTAGTGTTAAGATGTCATGATATGATGGTAGACCTATTTAGGGTGCCTAGGAAAGTATATTAGAGCATAAAATGCAAAATATGCAAAATGTGTAAAATTGTCAAAAAGTTGTAGTCACCAATTTTTGCAAAAATGACAAGTTTTGGGAGGTGAACAATCATCCACCTTGGCCAACCTCTTAGGGGAAGTGAAAGGTAATTATTGTGTTTAAAAAAAATGTAATCTCATGTGGAGAGATAGGGGAGGATAAGTGGAGAAGAAAAATGAAGTGTTGGTGTACAGGTTTTGAATAAGAAATCCATGTTTTTGTGAAGCCTATTGTTGTACTAAAATTTATTTGTAGTTTCAAAATTTCTTCCTTACTCCATGGTTATGGTAATCCTTAAAACTTCTTATTTATGGTAATAAGCATAGTACTTCTATTGATAATTGAACATTTCTCTAGTGTCATTGTGTTAATGACAAGAAGTCACTATTCATTGTTTGGACAGTAAAATCTGCATATTTCAAAGAAGGTTACCATAGTGCTTGTATGTTTTCATTTCTTAGAGATATGGAAGATTTTTGAAATTTTATGTTATTGAGATTTTCCTCCCGTGATTTTATATCATGAACTTGTTTCCCCCATATCAACATGGTCATGAATCAACATGTTAACTATTGATGCCAGTAAAAATAGTGAACCAATATTTTGTAAAACTATAACAATGGTTTGGTTGGAGTTGCATGCAAGTTAGAAGGTTTGTATACATTCCTGGAGTGCTGAGGAACCTTTGGGGAGAGTGGAGTAAGAGAGGTTGTGGAGTTAAAAGGATAATTACCTTATTAAACAATGAAACCCTCACCAAGCAAGGGTTTGAATGTTTAATGACCTCCTTAATAGCTAGGAGCCCAAAAATTAGAAATTGGAAACTTTTTGGTAAGGCAATGATGTCTTAAAGTTTAGTTGTTATTGTACTTTGGAGAGTTAATGAGTTTGGAAGGTGTGTTTTAGGCCTATTTTCTAGACTCGGGCTTGCAGGTTATATACCTTAGTGAGTAGTTGGGAATCTATGTTTTTGGGGGTTTAGCCAAGCTAAGTATTGGGTACCTAAATCACTCTTTAGTTTTGATAATTATTTGGAGAGATTGTAAGTTACTACCTTAAAACCCCTATGAAAGGGCTACAAGGAAGAGCCTCATTATATAAATTTTTATGTATTGATGTTTTAATCCCACCAAGGTATGTAGAACCTTGTGAATGTTTTGAAATCACTTAGTTGGAAATGAGTTAAGTATTTTTTGAAGCTTATAGGGATATGGTGTTGATATATATCTTGGAGGGTGTAAGGTGGTGGAATTGTTAGGTGTTGTGTGAGGGATAGTTGTTTGGGTTTTGATGGAGGCATTGGTAGAGACATTTGGAATAGGTGAGGTGGCATAAGGAATAGGCCAAAAACCTAGTCTCTAACCTTGGAGAATCCTAAGGGAGAGCATATGATATGCTTGGTAAGATTGGAAGTAGCCTAGTAATTATAATTAATAAGTGAAACATAGTATATCACCTCCATCCTTGCATCATACTTGGTATTAGAGAAGGATTACACCATATTGGAGAGCATTTTTGTGTTGGTTATAGAAGTTATTGTGGGAAAGAATTTAATTAGAGCAAGAGAAAAGATAGTTTGTGATAGGTTGAGAGAGTTTTGTAGTTTCTTTTGATAAGGATGAAACCATTGGATGAGTATGGAAGGCTTGGGTATGTTAAAAAGATATTTTAAAAAGAAAAAGGGAAGATGAAAGGAGAAAGAGAAAAGAGAGAGAAGAGGAGGAAAGCATGTTAGAGGAAATAATAAATTTGAAGGATGCACTAGCAAAGAATAAAGAAAGAGGAAGAAGACTAGAGGTTTTGCTAAAAAAATATGCAAAGAAAGAAGAGAAGAAAAAAATTGACAATGAAGAGGTTAAGCATATTGTGAAGGAACCTATGAAGAAAGAGGATTAGATAGATGGAGAAGAAATGGTCACTAAGGTAGACCAAATGAAAGAGCCAAAGGAAGAAAAAGTGTCCAAAATAGAGGATAGAAAGAGTGAAGAAGAGGAAATACAATAAGAGTTGGAGCATGATGTGGCAATGACGTTACTATAGTATGAAATAAAAATGGAGCAAACAATCAGCACTATGACTAAAAATGTTGATGATAGTAGTAAAGAGAAAGGCCATTTGAAGATTCAATCAGTGAATGAGGTAAAGAAGACATTAATTTATATAGAGAATAGGGACATAGCCCTTGGAGAGGATAATTTTTTTTTTTGTTATTAGTAAACAAGATTGGAATAAGACAAGAGGCAATCAGAGGAAGGAAATAGTGAAAATAGTAATGTTGTTGATGAAGCCATTATCTTTTGCAAGTGGTAGGTTATATAATCAAAGTATTGTATTTGTGTCACCAAGGCAAGGAAAACCTTGGGTGATGATGAAAATGTTTGGTTCATGTGGAAACAAAGTACCTCAGATAAAGAAGCCATCAAATATTGGCACAATGCTAATTATTACTTTAGATCAAGATAGAGTTGAAGAATTGAAGATCACAATTAGGTCTCCAAGAAAGATAGAAAAGTTTAGTATCATTTGGAAGATTTTGTAGATGTAGAAGAGAAAGGACAATGGATGGACAAGGTGGCAAGCAATTGAACAAGGAGGCAACCTCAACACTAGACAAAGTTCCAACAACAAACTCAAGGGACTTGAGTATTTTCAACAAGGCGAGTATGGTGCAGGAGCACCTTGACCATCTCCCATGAAATTTTGAGTCTTATTTAGTATGTTTTGTGTCTTGATATATTAGGGAATTAGTTGTTTCAAATCATGTTATTAGGTGTTCAAATTAAGGTCATGTTGACCAATTTCTTGTTTTAAGCAATATGGATCAAAGTGTGTCAAAAGTGGGAAAATTCCATGCAAGGGAGTAAATGGAATATAATGTATGTTAAGATGTCGTGATATGATGTTGTACCTATTTAGGGTGCCTAGGAAATTATATTAGAGCATAAAATGTAAAATATACAAAAAGTGTAAAATTGTCAAAAAGTTGCAATCAACAATTTTTGCAAAAATGACAAGTTTTGGAAGGTGAAAAATCATCTACCTTGGAAAACCTCTTAGGGGAGGTGAAAATTTATGATTTTATTTAAAAATAATGTAATCTCATGTATAGAGATAGGATAGGATAGGATAAGTGAAAAGAAATTAAGTGTTTGGGTGTTTGGGTTTTGAATAAGGAATCAGTGTTTTTGTGAAGCCTGTTGTTGTACTAAAATTTGTTTATAGTTTTAAAATTTATTCTTTACTCATGGTTATGTTAATCATTAAAGTTTATTATTTATGGTAATAATCATAGTAATTCTATTGATAATTGAGCATTTTTCTGGTGTTATTGTGTTGATGACAAGAAGTCACTATTCATTTTTTAGACAGTAAAATCTACATATTTCAAAGAAGGTTACCACAATGCTTGTATGTTTTCATTTCTTAGAGATAGGGAAGATTGTGGAAGGTTTCTTTTATTGATATTTTCCTCCCATGATTTTATATCATGAACTTGTTTTCCCCATATCAGCATGGTCATAAATCAACATGTTAACTGTTGATGCCAGTAAAAGTAGTGAACCAATATTTTGCAAGGATACGAAATATGATGCAAGGATGGAGGTGATATATTACGTTTCACTTATTAATTATAATTACTAGGATACTTCCATAAAGATACATATTTTGGCACTTATGAAGAGGTTAAGGCTAGAATTGAACTTGATATCAAGTTACCCCAAGTAGTAAGTAGAGGAAGGAAAAGGATAGAGAAAATAATGAAAAAAACCAAGTCATCAAGCTCTCCTCTCATGCTAATAGAAAAGGAAAAGGAGATGATATGATAAATGAAGATGAAGAGATTTAAGTAGAGGAAGTAGAATCTAAATAAGAGGAGCATCCCAAGAAGAAGGGGAAGGTTACAATAACCAAACCTGCCAAGTCTTCCCTTGCTGTGTATACAAGAAGATCTACAAAATCCAAGAGGAAACTAAAGTTGGAAAAAGAGGATGAAGCTGAACAGATCATCTTTTAGAGGTCTACCCCTACACTTCAAGAAAGATTAAAGAAGATGGAACAAGGAATATGTACGACATGTTTTAAGTCTCTTAAGTATGAGACTAGGAGTCTAGAAGAGAAAAAGCAGATTGAGGATGCCTTTGTTACAAAATTGGGTAAGTGGAAGTATTCACTTGATGAGATTATACACCAAGTTCCTAATGTAATTTTGAAAGCATTCAAACATAAATGGGATAATGCAATGAAATTCACTAAAGACATCAGTGAACAAACCTCTATATAGCTTAGGTTGAGTCTCAATGAAAAAGAGGTGAAGTAATCTTTGAAAACTAATGAGAAGAAACTCACACCCAAATTAAATACATGTCTAATATTGTTAAAAGACACTATATCTATGGTAAATTCTACTACTACCACATGAAAAACATTTATGGGTTGTACAAGCCCAATGACTTTATTGTGAAAGCATATGATAAAGATGGTGAAGAAGATGATGTAAAAGAAGAAGAAATTTGGGATGATGAGATAGATGATGCAAATCTTGATGATGAGGAAGAAGTACATGAAGCCACTAGAGGAAGCCTTCCAAAAATATAGATTATTAAAGAATTTTATGCAAAAATGATTGCAAAACAAATTATGACATCCTTTCCTCATTCTCTAATGAAAGCCTTAATCCAATCAAGCTTCAAGAAATTTTTGACCAAGTTGGTTGTGGTTACAACTAGATCACCTAGCATCCAAAAAATCTCTAGAATTATTCTACCAAATATTTCAATGACTAAAGTATTTAACACTTCATCTATTGAGCAACAAGTCTTCCCAACATCAAGATTAATCGAGGAATAGCAAGGTATTCTTGTTGTTAATGTTATCTCTTATGTTAGTACATTTAGTGCTATTTGTATTTCTTCCACTATTGTTTCCACCATGGTGAGTGTAATGAAAATTGAGACTCAGTCTCAACCAAGCACTAAAGTTCTGAATAAAGGAAAAGAAATTGTTTATTTTTTCACTTCTACATAAAAGGGTAGAGAGGAAGAAATTGATCTAGATGAGGAGATTGTTATTCCAAACTGGGATACCTCTAACCTCACTTTTGAAGAGATGGATAGCATTGGAGAACTTTGGAAGAAAAGGGCTGATAAAAAGAAGCTTAGAGAAGAGAGAAAAAAGATTAATCAAATCCTTGAGGATATCAAGAACATATTTTTTTTATGTTGTGAATATTGAGGTTGATGGGAAACAACCTATTCTGGATCAGCTAGCTGAAATCATCCACAAGTACAATAAAGAACTAAGTGGACAAGAAAAATTGTTGTTGAGAGCTAAGAGAAAATTTGAAAATAAAGTTTTTGAGCAAGAAGAATTGGCTACTATTCTTGCTACTCTAGAAACATCTATAAATAATATTGTTTTATTATTTGTCAAGTTGAGTGATGCATCTATCATTACAAAAGAAATAACGGATAAATTATCCAAGATAGATTAGGATATGAAGGCAAGTGCACATTAGTTGTCACTTGATTAGAGTTATAGTTCTACACACTTTACAAAGATCAAGTATCTGACAAATCTTCAAAAAGAATTGTTAAGGGAAGAAGCCATAATTAAGGCCACACTTGCAAATATTCATGGCATGATTTTTCCAAACACTAATGCACTACAAAAGCATATTGAACATGTAAAGACACTCATCCATGATAATAACTTCTCCATAGCTGACCACATGATGGAACTGTCAGCAAAAGTATAGATATCCTTGTATGCAAGTAAGGTATTGCAAGAGAATTGGGATAAGACTATGGTACTAATTTTGAAGGTACATTCTAATTTCTTATCATATTTTGGTATTAACTTGTAAATATTTTGCACCTTTGGCATTTATGTCAAAAAGGGGAGGAATACTATTGATAAAGAGGGAGAAGATATGTTCATACTCCAAGTATATGTATAGGAAAGATATATGCATGAGGGAGTAGTAATATGTATAGATAAGAAGAAAATATGTTCACAAAAGTAATTTAAAATAAAAATAAAAATAAACAGAGTGATTTACTGAGCTATAGTAAGATTAAGTCAAAACTAAGTTGAAGAAACATAATATTAATAAAGAAAGTTTTTTGGACTTGTAATTTTGAGAATTCAGATTTTTGGTATGATAAGTGTTTTTGTCACTAATGCCAAAGGGAGAGATTTTTGATATTAAGGTCAATTTGTCTATTAGTGACTTAAAACTTATTTAGTTGGTTACATTGCTATTGAGCTCTACAGTTGCTAGCAAGCTTATCATTCTTCCAAAAATGTTAACCAAATGTTTCAATTGCTATAGAACTAAATAGATAGTTTATAGTATTTCTCGAGCACAAAAAATTTTGCCAAAATATCCTATAGAAGTGATGAATATTTTAGTGTTAACTAAGATATATTGTGTTAACCAAGTTCTATAGTGTCTACTAAGCTCTCATTGTTAACAAAGTGAATCTAGTGTTGACCAAGTCATGCAATGTCAACCGAGTGATTCGATATCTACTGAGTTTCTTAGTGTTCACTGAGTCACACAGTGTTGACCAATTTCATGGTACTCAAAGTGATCAGTATGGACTAAGCTTCAACTTCAACTGAGTGCCAAAGTTTTTCAAGAATTGATAGTGTCTATCAAGTGTCAGAACATCACTGAATTGACTTCAGAACCCAAGTTATAGTAGTTGGGCTGACTTTGTGAATTATGATTAATTTGGTATTGTAGCCAACTCTAGAAGGTAATTTTTTGGATTGATATATATGTAATTCATTGTGTCATATCCAAGTGTGTCAATAAGAAGTAATATGAAGTGTATAAGTGCAAATTGAAGACGAATACAAGCAATATGAGTAACAAAAGATATTTATCTATAAAAACAAGGTGATCATTAAAATACAAGGAATCTCATTTAGCAAATCAAAGTTGTAGATTAGAGCATAGCCACTAATTCATTCTAATAGGTGAATGACTCAAATCCTTTAACTGGGTGGACTTAATAATCTTTTGCTAAATCTCTTTGTAGATATTTAAAATCATCCCAAAAGACTATATTAATTTATTTAATATTTCCCTTGACATTATAATTAATTATATTTGTCATATTCTTCTACTTATTTAATTAAATTTATTTCATTAAGTAGGTTCACTTTCCTAAGATATTTAAATTTAATTTAAATACCTCCATTCTTAATGTGTTAAAATTATTTAATACATGATCCCCCATAATCCCCCTTTTAAAATAAATTCTATTTATTTAAATTCCTCCATCTCATTAATTCTTCTAAACCTAGGATTAAATTAAATCTTAATTAATTAAATCTTAAACCTAGCCTAAAGCCTAGCCTACACCTATCACTTTCATCCTCCTAAGGCTATCCACCATCTAACCCCACATAATTACCTTAATCATCTTGCTAAAACCTTCTGAAGCCTAAGTGTGTGCTCACACATGTGTGAGACCACTCCCTCTTGCAAGCTTTGTCCTCCACTCTTCTCTCCAAGTTTGCTCACACATGTGTGAGCAAACTTTGAATGTTGACCACTTGCATGGCTTACTTATGTGTCTCCTTGTGGCACTATGTGAATGCCACATAGATGCCACCTCACCCAGGGGCTCTCTCAAGCCTATAAATAGAGCCCTTGTCTCAAGCATTTTCATCTCCTCCACATGCATTGTTATCATGTTAGTTTGAGTTTTGAGCTTTCATAGTGTTATCATGCTAGTTTGAGTTTTAGAGCTTTCATAGTGATTTCATGTTGCATACTAACCCTTGGTAGCTGATTTTAGATTGCATTTACATTGTTAGACTTAGCTTACTCATGCATTTAGATCTTCATTTCTCTTGCATACTAGTCTAGCTTGCGCATTAGTTTAGTTTCTTTATTGCATTCCATCTCCACATCCTTGAATGCTTTCAAACGTGGCTTTCTCCATAGCCATTATTTAAGGTGTTCTTCATCTCATATAGTTTAGTTTCATAGTTTCATCAATCACACTTGCACCTACACATCAAGAGATTCAAACATAGTTGTGTTTGGGAGAGTACACCAAACATCCCTCCAATATAACACACCAACAAGGCCTCTCATGGGTGCCTATGTTGCGCTGTTTGAGGTTGCTTGAGGACTTGAGTTGTTGGTTTCTTTGAGGTGCAAAACTTAAGAAAATGTTAGTTAGTTTTATTTCATTGTTGAATATTTAATGTATGCATATACACTAATGTTTGTGTTAACCCTTGCTTCCAACAGGTCAATTTCTTTAGCATACACTCTTAACAAAGTGCATACTTCACTCTATATGTGTAAATCCTTTAACAAGGTGGATCTAAAAATCCTTATTTCTCCTAATAGGGTAGATCACTAAAAGTGGTCAATTGTAAGCCTTAATAGGCCAACATTATACTACAATACTAAAGCTTGTGGATATCATCCCTACCCTAGTTTTACTTTCTAAGTGGAAGGTTTATGGGTCACCATATCTTGTGTCAAAGTGTTATGAATGTTTTCTTTCTTTTGTTCTTTCATGCATGCAATTAGATTGCAATAATATATCAAGGATTAATTGGTGAAGTGAGTAAAATTTGTATTGGTTCCTGATTCACCCCTCTCCTCTCAATAACCTAGCCTATCTTATATTTCCAATATATATATATATATATATATATATATATATATATATATATATATATATATATATATATATATATATATATATATATATATATAAAATGTTACGTTATATATCTAAAGTCTATAGATATCAAGGTTTTAATTTACTATTGAAAAATGTTTCACATTTAAAATTAAAGCCTTGATAGCTCTTGACTTTATATATATATTATGTAACATATATATATTGTTGGTTTCAGATTGGTTTTGACATTTGATTGTCAATACACTTAACCAATTCTTCAGTTGATGTTGAGTATAATATAGAAGCTAAGTGAAATTGTATTGTTATAAGTGCCAAGCAAGATAGAATTGCTATAGGAGCCGAGTGAGCCAGTTTTCCTATATATGTTGAGCATCAACAACTAGTATGTGTCGAGTAACATAGAATCAACATACGAGTTTGTGCCTTCACAAACTCAGATGTAAACCATTTTTGGAGCTGACATAGGATGAATCTCAAAAGATCATGAAGATAAGATTGAATCTTTTACATTACCTATGTAATCAACATGTATCTAATGAGAAAAATGCAGAAGGCATGCAACCAATAAGAAAAGTGCAAGAAATAAGTGGGAAATGAAGATTTAATATTGATCATAGATTCATACCTAACCCTAAGTCTTCAAAATCTTTAAAAGGACAACAAAGCCCCATTATGCAAGAAAGAAGATATGTAAAAAAGAAGTGTATGGGTGAATTATAGAGAAGTGTCGAAGGGTAAAAAGACTTAGTGAAGAAAAAAGTAGCATAGTAGAATCCAGTTGTTGAAGAACAAAGTATCAAAACCTCAAAGAGTGACAAAGCAAAACAAGGATCTGGAATTAGCAATTGAAAATTGCAAAGCTATCAAGTCAAAGACTTTCTAATACTCTTTAGCAATTGTATTAGGTATGGAAATCCTATGGACTTAAGTTGGCCTAGCAGCCATTTGTAAATCCTTTAACAGGGTGGCATTCCAAGTGAATGTACTAAAGTCCTTTAACTTGGCCTACTTTTAGTAGGGTAGTGAAATCCTTTAACTAGGTCACTTTTAATAGGGTGTAAAGTCTTTAATAGGATAGGCCTTTCACAAGGTAGACCATTGGAAGTGGTCAAACATTATAACCTTGAACAAGTTACACATTACTGTAGTGATATTTTTTGGGTGTCATCCCCACCCCAATTTTATCTTCTCATTTTTGGAGGGTTTTTGGGTTACCAAATTTGTATGTTATTTGTTTTCATGCATGTCTTTCCTTTCACTTTTATTAGATGAATTAGATGCATGTGAATGGTTTCAGTTAAAAGGATTTGAAAAGGTTAAATTTAGTTACTTTTGATTCACCCCCCCTCCCCTCTTAGAAATAAATCTTCCCACTTGTTAATTCCAACAATTGGTATTAGAGCCTCATTCTCAAAAGGAGGAGCCTTATAGCTTGGAGAAAAGATCTGGAAATGGAAGTATGCAAACTTTGAAAGATCATAGAGAATTAGGAAATTGACATACAACTTTCTTTACATGCTTTGGAAGAAGCCAGAGGACAACTGAGAAAATCCTTAAAAAGAAGAAGAGAGATTGCCATAGCTGAGAATGACACATAGTACAAGGAGATTGACACCTTAAATCTATTTTCAAATAGAGATTCCAAAGAGTTTGATGCAGAAATAGTAGACCTAATGGAGAAGAATGGATCTCAAGTAGGAAAAAATAGAATACTCAAGCTTGAACAAGAATCACAAGCCATGATGCTTTGTGAGGTAACTGAACAAAAAAAAATAGCCATTGAAGATAAGGCTATGCTAGAAGAAGACAAGAGAAACTTTGCCAACAAACTGGAAGAAAAGTCAATTGAGCTAGCAAGAATTTCAAACATGTAGATAGACACCCTAAGTCATATGATGAATGCACATCATGAAATAAATGTCAAGGACATTGAGATCTCTATACTGAATATGCAAAATGAACAACTACAAAATGACTTGAAAAGAGAGAAGGAGATTGCAAAGAGCTTCAACAACCCAATGAGGGAATTAAGTACTTTGAACAACTACTAAAATCACCAAGGGCAAGCAATGATACTTCAGGACTAGGCTACATCAGCACTAAACAAGGCAAACACTAAACCTACTTGTCATTTTTGTGGTAAAAAGGGACATACCTCTAATGTATGTAGGAGAAAAAATTCCCATCAGGATGACAAACCTAAGAATGCAAGTCATTGTCAAAAGTGCAAAAAGTAAGGACATCAAGCACACAATTGTAGGACTAGGACCATTGAAACACCAAAATTTGAAGGTCACTATTACAATTGCAAGAAGTATGGACATAGAAATTTTGAGTGTAGATGAAAACCTATGTGGACACCAAATCAAGTAGCAAGGGAAGGTAACCATAGTTATCACTACAATTGGGACTACAACACCAAGTATAGCTATCATTATTGCTAGGAATATGAAGACATTCTTGAAAATTGCGTAAGGAAACATTTTAGAGGGAAATACAATAGATGGTTGAGCCAAACCACATGTTTTAGTTGCTTGAAAACTAGTCATATCAATTGGAATTGCCCAAAAAGATCAAAGGCATCCAACTCAAAGAATGACAAAGGTAAAGAGAAGGTAGATATTGAACACATCAAAGGAGAAATGAACAAGACATGGAAGAAGAAAGATGAGAGTAGCATATCAAATGAAGGGATCACTTCACCTAATAGGTCAAGTGGTCACACTTCATCAAACTAAGTAAGAGAAGGCATAAGGGATAGATTTACAAAGTTTTATCATACATTAGTTCCTAGACAAGAAAGTACTAAAAAAAGAATAGATCAGCATGAACAAAGATGCAAAGTTAAAAATTCAAGATTTCACAAGTGTTGTCGAGTTGCCCTAAGATGTCGAGTAAAAATCCAGTATAAGCTAAGTTGATTGTAAAAACTATAGGAGATGAATGATTGGTAGGAGCCGAGTTGGTAGAGGAAGCCAAGTGAAGAAAAAATCTTAGTTGAAGTTGAGTAAGTAATACTCTTGTGGAAGCTAAGTGGTGAAAATATAATGAAAGTTGAGTAATGTAGAATCCTTCAGAAGCTGAGTGGACAACTATAAACATACTAAGCATTAAATGTGATAATAGGGTATATTATCATATTTTCAATCATTTTCCTCATCACGAATGAAGAGTAAAGACAAAAAAAAGTGCAAAGAAAACCCAAAGCAGAGAATCCAGTGTATAAGAAGATTTCAAAAGCATTCCAAGCATGATTCCATTAATTTCAAGGTATTTACAACTATGCCAAGCTACACAGTTTTGTGTTTTCTTCGTGTTAAAACCCTAGATTTTGCAGAATGGCTTCTAGCTCTAGAAAAACTTAGGAGAAGGAACCATTTGAAGAACTAGTGTACAAAGAGGTCAAACAACCCAATTTTTGTCCAATACCTGAAGTTGCATATAAGAACAATCCAACTTGAGCCCTATCCATCGTACCCCCTAAGGTTGTAAAGGTTCAAGATGTAAGGAAATGCTATAATTTCAAGATTGGAGCCATAGGTGACATGGAAATGAGGGAGGCCTATGAAAAAATGTGTGATAATGGAGTATTGAAGGAAGAATTTCAAATTGTTGAGAGGAAAGGTTTAACATGAGCCCTAGAATTCCCCACCATTTTCAAGACTGAATGGATTAGGCTAGTGCTAAGCAGAATGCATGATGTTAGCTTATGGTTGAAGGATGGTCCTATAAAAATCACAAAGAGAATTATACATAGAGTGATAGGGTACCCAACCCTAGATTGACTGAAGACCCTTAGGAGTGATTCTAAAGGAGGCAATTGAGAAAAACACAAGTGCTAAGTGGAATAAGAGAGGGATGACAATTGACACTATCCAAGACCCTCTAGTTGACTTTGTTGTTAGGGTCATTGCACACAAATTCTACCAATCTAGCAGATTCAACAATGTGCCATGCATTGTAGTAGATGTAGGATACAAATTGGTGAAGAAGGATCATACATATGATCTTGCAGAACTGTAACTATAACAGATCAATGAAAATCTAACAGCAATTAGGAGAACCAAGGGAGCCCAATGCAAATTTGGTGCCATTTTGATATTATTTTCTTTTATGTTTAGAATGAATTTCCTTCTTTTGGCAAAGTTCCATGGAAAATTGATAGGTCAATCATAGCTCAAGTTAATGAATACATAGAGCAGATGGGAGCTAATTTTGAGACCTTGATGACTAGTTATTTTGAGGACTTTAAGAAGACAATGAAGCAAAGGCTCAGAATTCTAGTTTCCTTAGTAGAGAAACATGTAAATGATGTATGTTTTCTTGTAGATATAGACTATACATACATACAAGCTACCATACCAAGAGTGAGATGGTTAAGACCTCTTGGGTATGAAATAAACATAGATGAAGCATCATCAATAATAACTGCATTATTGGCCGAGGAAGTTGACAAGTATGCACCACATTTTAAAACTTATGACATGGTGAGATCAAAAGTGGATATGGAGTTGAAGACTACCTCCACTTTGAAAAAGAAGGACAAGCTTGTTAAGAAGCTAAAAGCTAAATTTGGGGAAGGTACTACAAAAGAAGTAGAAGAAGAAGGTGAAGATGCCATAGGTGATGAAGAAGAATGAGATTAGGGGCCACTTGCCTTAACCCAAGGTATGGGAGAAGATTCAAGTAAAGAGGAAGGTGTTGAGCAAGAAGCAACAAAGGCTAAGCCAAAGAAAAGAAAAGCTCAAAAATAGCTAGCTGAATAGCCCAAGGGAAAGAATAAGGGTACAAAGCCAAGCCTAGCTAAGCCAACTACAAGGGCTGATACTAGAGCTATAACTCAAGGGGCAAAGGAGTAGGAGAAATAGAAGGCAAAAAAATAAGGAGGACTTGCATAGTAGAAGAAAAGAAGAAAGTATGTTACACCTCTTGAATTAGACAAAGAAAGAATAGAGTCTGATGAAGATCAATTCAGTTTGGTAAGTCATTCTGCCACATCTAAATTGGAAAGCATTTGTAATAATATTAGAGACAATTCTAATTTAACTAGTCTAAAGACCACAGATTTCAATAAGTTGTCAAAGGAACAACAAAACATAGTGGAAAAGTCCATCTACACTATGATGGCTAAGTTCAAGACCACCCCTCTTGAACTAGATAACTCAATGCCTAAGGAGCTAAGCTCATTAGTTGAGAATAAATTGCATTTCTGTCTCAAAATGGAGAAAGAAATAAAAGAGTCTACATTGGATCATGTAATGCTAGACCTTACTAAAGGTCAAATAACAAAGGCTAGTAAGAAGCATGGGAGCAAATTTGCACCCAAATGCAGAGCCTTCAAAATTTTGAAGAACCAAATAGAAGATGTTGTCCAAAAGTCCACATAAATGTGAAAATTAATATATGGATTGACAACTATGAAAGAAGGGTAGGAAGACCCATTTGAAGGTAGAAATGATGAAGAGGAAGAAGATAATGAGAAAGATGAAGAGGTAGAGAAAGAGAAAAGAGAAGAAATAATGGAGAAGACACATGGTGAAGAGGCAATAGTTGAGGAACAACAGGAAGAATAGAGTGTCCAAGACACCCAACCACCACCACCAAGTCCTCCAGATACAACATGTGTAGATACAGTAATTGTAAAGGATGTTCCTGACACTTTAGCTTAGAACATCAATCCTTTAACTACAAAGGATCTCAAAAGGATCCTTCACCAATCTACATTGCAATCACAAATTTGTACAAATCCAATTTTGGTGATTGTTGATGAGTTGTAGAAAGCTATAGCAGAGATAACAAGAGAGAAGGAAAGCAAACAAGAACAATCTACATAACCTCCCATAGCTACAATAGATCAACCCAAAGAGCAAGAAGAACAAGACAAAATTGCTAAAGTTGATAGTACAGTTGCAACAACAACAACTACAGAGGAGCAAGCAAAGGAACAAATAGGGTAAGATGTTCCTACTGCACAAAGTCAAGGTGCACCTCCTAAAATTATCATTATTGATCAAGGCAGTAGAGAAGAGGATAAAGAAGAGGGGAAGGAAGAGGAGAAAACCATTAATGAATAGGAGGCAATACAAAAATTGGTGAACTTGCCTACCTTGGGGACTCCTAATAAGAAGTTGAGCACTGATGTTGTACCATTGCAAATTTCAGCACTAGGCTTGAGCTCCACCAAGGTTGCAAGGGTACTTCACTATGGAGATGCTGCACTTGATGAAGAAATAGTCATACCCAATTATGACTCAAGAACTATGAACCTACAACAAATAAATGAAGTGCAAAAGGCACTAGAGGGGAGGAAGAGACAAGAAATACTCAGAAATGAGTTTAGGCAAAAGCGAGCACTGGTGGAAATCAAGGACATATTTCTTGATGCATTCAGCTTGCAAGTACCTGATGAAACCTAGCCCATCATGGAGCAATTATCCAACATTGTGGACCAAGTACAGAATGAGGACCTAGAAACTAATGTTAAATTATTAGAATGGTCAGAAAAGAAGTTTTAGATGAAAGTGAATGAGAAAATATCAAGTGAAATAGAACTTTCACAAGTTGAATTGGTGAAGAAGATTGAAAAAGTGAAGAAAGTACTTGAGAATGTATTCTCCTTGTACACCAAGTTGTGTGATTCATCATATTTCACACAAGAAACTAGCCAAAGGATACTAAACTTGGAACAAAATCTAAAGATTTCTAGCACTCAGCTACCTAAAGATCTAGCTTAGAGTGAGCAACATTTTGCAACTACACTTCACACACAAAAAGAGTTAGTTGTATTAACAATAGAAGAGGCCAATATCAAGGCCAAATTGATGCAAATTCAATCTTCCATTACCCCACATCTGGAAGTACTCCATAAGGAATAGGCCTATGCAAAAAATGTTCTAAAGAAAGATCCTAATCTTTCTACTCTAAAAGGCTTTGTACATCTTGCATCAGAGACAACCATCTAGCACAAGTCATTAGAGATTTCTTTAGATAATTGGGATGCTTCTCTCAAGATGATTATGGAGGTAAATAAAACATTTTTGGCAAAGTATTCTATTCATTCTTAGGACCCTTTGACATAAGTGTCAAAAACGGAGAAATTGAATAAGAATGGGGAGTAATTCAATTCATTATTGCATCTAATAAGAATGGGGAGATACAATTTTTTGGGGGAGATGTGAATAAGAATTGTTACATAATACATTATTTGATGGAAGTAATAAAGAATATCCAAATGGGGATATATTCAAAATTCTCATTTTGAGGAAAGCCAAAAGGATGCAAAATTACAAGAAGATGTGATAGGGAACAAATATAGAGTACAGGGAATAGAAATGGGATACAAAACGATATAGAGTGTAGACAAGGAAAAACATATCAAATATATCAGCATGAGACAAATTTAGCACAAGAATTTTTGTTACAGGAATGGAAATGGCATATCAACTTAGGGGGAGTTACAAGATTTTGAGGTATACAAAATTTTGAATAAGTTTTTGAAGTCTTGTAGATATGCCAAATAGAATATGTAATATGTTGGTGTTTGAAAATGTTGGAGGGTTTTCAATTATCCCCATGTGAATATGACATATCTAGGGGTAGATAACTCCCATTCTCAACATATCATTTTAGACATAGGGCCAACTATAAGGGTTGACCCTTCTTCTACTTCAGGCTTTGCTAAACCTAGGTGGGTAGACCTTAGATTCAATTGATACCGTACCAGTGCAAAAACATATCCCTGAATCTATTAAGCAGATTTTACCCTTATTTCTCCTAAAGACTTATGAAATGACATTGTCCTACAGTAGCTAATTGCAAATCTATGAATCTCATAAGCTAAGTGAGGATTAAATATTTAGGTCCTTCAACATAAAATGTAAAGATCATTTGATTAATAATGTTGATTTCAACAAACCCTCAGATATGTAGCAATAAGAAACTAATGATCCTGTAGCTGATTAGTGCCTAATCCATTGGGTAAATCTATGAATCAAATGCATACATATGGATATCTAATACTTATACATATATTAAGATATATGATCTATCTATTCAACTTGTAAATAGACATCAATGCTCAATCTAAACCTCATTCTTACATGATATCCCCATCAGTAAACTTACAACCCTATTGATCTCCCTCAAGCATTTACATAACTCCTTGAGTTATAAGCAACAATGAAATAACATACAACGTTAAGGGACTACAACTACGATCCATAAAACATCAAACATTGAAGCTCACTGATAAAGGAGACAAGATCCAACATGAAACTCATGAAATTTTGCTATTCTTTGTATTAATTTCCTTGAAACAATACAAACATATGCATGAAATGAAAGCATGAAAACACCTAACAAATCTAAACTATCTATATTATCCTTCTTAGTGTTGTTCATATAAGAGAGAATATGCTGAAAGAAAATAGTTTCATAGTAATGACTGGAACCCTGCTGGTATTACCCAAAGAAAATGCCAACCTACTAGTTTCTCAGTGACAAAGACTGAAACCTATACAATGAGAAACAATGAGATATATATAGGAAGAAGGAATTCTTGGATCTGCTCTACAACTGACAAATGTTCCTTTAGAATTCCTTCCCAAGAAGCAGAAAAAACCTCTCCCTACCTTCTCTTTGTAACTAAAAATCAAATCTCATCATTTGGTCTCTACAAGGCAGAAATATCTGAGATATTTGGTTCATCATCATAACCACTTTTGATGCCGGATTTAGAATCATGGTTAAGCCAATAAATCAGTTAAAAGGCCTCCAAAATGCAATACAATCTTCTCAAAGTCATTTTTTCACATTCTGGCTTCAAATAGTCTTCATAACTACCCTCCAACCAATTCTAATGACAAATATTGAAATCTACTCATTCTATTGCCAATACCCTGAGAAACAAAAATTGACCTACAAAATGAACCAGTGAGCACTTGTGCAAAAATTGACTTCGTGGTATATTGAAGTGCCAATTTTTTTATAAAAATCACCCTAGATATGGCCCTCTGAAGTTCTCAGTCCTGTCCATGGCTTCTATTTAAAATTTGAAAAATTTATTCCTTTTATAAAGTTTGGACTATACAAAGTTTCAAACTTTATTTAAATGCCCTGCACGTGAGTTTGAGAGAAAATAAATAAAATATTTTAAATTTGCAATTTCCCAAATTCCCCACCATTCTTTATTTGGGTCAAACCTGTTGACCAATCCAATGACACGTGTCAAGACATGATTGGCTTGGACCTACACTGCTGGCACCACATGGCATCACCTCATTCATTCTTGTCATTGCCACATCATCGTGCCACTCAAATGCCTCGTCATACTCGCTATGTCACTATATTAACTTCCCTACATCTTTCTTATAGCGAGCTAACAAGAACCCTAAGATCTACCACATGGCATGATCTGCTACACCTCAAAAATCTGATTGACACATCGCTGCTCAGTTACACTTTACACCCCTGCTGACTGCCACTTATCACTCTATGATTTGCCACCTATTCTCGACAGGACCCACATTTCTGTCACAAACTTCGCTAGATTTTGGAGTTTTTTTGTGACTCGCTATGTCGCTAGCTGGAAATTCTTGGATTTTCCAGCTAGCAACATAGCGACTAGCTAGATTTTTACTTTTTTGGCACCCTGCTTCCATGCTGACATCATTCACTTCAATTGTGTGTGCGTCCAAAAATTTTCTAACGTTACCCTACTAGCTGGCCATGTGTGGGGTCCTTGCAAGCACCTAACAGTTCAAAAGTGGATGCCTTTGAGACATTTGAGCATACATTAAGAGACGTATTTAAACATTGTCAAACTTGATACCCTCCTACATGTGGGATATACTACTTTGAGTGCTTCTCCGTGTCTGTACATGTTGCATTCCTTATTATTGTTTTGCTACATGCTTTTCTCTTGCTTAGGTGTGTTTTGACTATTATTTTGGTCTTTGGTGCTTGCACAAGTTCAATGGCATCTTTTCTTGCCGATGCCTCTTCCTTTTAATGATTTCCTAAAACTCCCCTACTATGTTACATTCTTTCGCATGGAGTCCTAGTTTGAGGTCATGGATTGTTCTTGTCACATTGGCATGAAGAGTTTCTCTTCGTTTTTTGTGTGGGTACTCCTTTTAAATGGCATCTCCTTGGGTTTTCTTTTCAGCTTGGGCGACTTCAGTTGTGTGCAAATGCTCTACTTCTCCTCACATGTGGAGCTCTCTTTTGTTGATTGGGTGGACATTTTTTTAATTTAACTTGCCTACAAAATCCTTCTCTAAGGCATGGACTTCTCCTTCTAATAAAATCAATGTTATCCAATTCACTATAGCATGCCAGATTTTGTTTGATGTAGTCACTTCATCTTTTGACAACAACACAGGGTTAGATGGCAACTGGTCTATATATTGTGGAATCCTCTATTTTTACTTTCATGGCATGGACTACTTTGTGCTCAATTGCCCCAGTACATTCAAATTTGACATCTGAGCTTGCTCCTCCTTTGCTTTAACTCTTCTTTCATTTGCGTGTGCCATCCTTGCTTAAACCTGCCACTGAGTCCCCTTTTCTGCCTTATACTGGCAGATTATACATCGAATATAATAGGCAAAGTCCTTCATCATTTTTTATTTGCACAAATGTTATGTCACTCTAGATAATAGACCTCGCTGACCAAAATATTCCATCTATTAGGAAAATTTTTAACAACATCTATCGGATGTGTGATTCTAGTAGCTATGGCAACAATTATTCCATTTTGTACAAAATTGTCTTATAATGTTGCTAACAGAGGGAATGGAAATGTGCCAAATATCATCCTCACAAAACCCTTTTCACCTTACTTAAAATCTTCATTGGGCAATGGTAGGCGGCTCTTGAGGTAACTAATACAGAGCTTCTAAATATATCCAATAGATTTCCCAAACAAGATGTGTGTTCGAACTTGTCCCTAAATTGAGAAATTTTGAACAAGGCATTGAGATCCATAATAATATCATATATTGTATTGTTTCCTCCAAGACCTGGAAGATCTAATTGACATGTACTATATGTTGTGCAAACACTATAACTAGTCATCCTCTAGAAGGAAGAAGGTACATATGTTGGAGCTTTCTCGTTCTGATCTCCCAAGTATTCTGACTGCACATTTGATTGCATGAACCTTCATAAGAATCCCCATTTGGATGTCTTTTCTTCCCCAATTCATTTTTGACATTCAAACTCCAGTTGTGAAAATGAATGTCACAACTTTGATAGATTTAGTCGGGCCCCAAAGTGGGTCCGACTAAAAAAATTTTGTTTTCAAACACTTGATCATTTAAACTGGTCTACTAACCTTTTAATATCCACTAGAATTAATTTTGAGCATTAATTGATCATTAAAATTTCATATTATCATTTTCTACAAACTGTCACTTTTTGCTCACAGGGCCTGTTGGCTGACTTTAAAAATTGACCTGAAAACCTGACTGGGTTCTAAAAATTGGCATACTGAATCTCTACTCTACATACTTTCACCCTGTCAGATTTCATCTTATGAAGAATTCATGGTCAAAAGATATTCACTGTCAAAGTTCACCACTTAAAAACACCTGCAGATAAACATTTAGAAAATAATAAACTGGGTTCGAATTTGGCTTTGAAAACTGGGCAAATGAGCACATGGGGAAATGAAAATTGGGGCATTAGTTCTCTGTCATGAGGACATTATAGATCTGGGATTTGGGCTCATGATGAATAACAAGATGCAGATGATGATCAATCAAAGTGGGCTACTTGGATTTTGCAGATTGAAAGCACTAGCAGAAAACATTTTTTGCGAATGGAAAGGACCCGAAAAACTGTGCAAATGGATTCGTCATGACTTGCAAACTAGCACACTTAAAGTATTTTTTGAGTACAACATAGTGGAACAATCCATTTGATCTAGGAAATCATGGATCTCAAGTTATAACGTCACGAACAGGGGTACCAAACAATCTACAAATGCTGAGACCAGTAAAAAGATAGAAACTGTGTTTGGAATTGCGTTTGAAAACTGATCAAACAGATTCCTCATAAGCTGAAACTTGAACATAACAAGTCTCTGGTGTCTACAATGCAACACAAAAGGAATTTTAGCATTTTGGTCAACTGGTCAAAAGTTATAACATGTCAAATAGAGCTTCCTAGAAATGTGTGCAAAGTGCAAAAGCATGAAAACAGTAACTGACCAACTTTGAGGGATTCAAAACCTAGTCAAACGAACTCAAAATGACTCAAAATATGAAACATAGGTTCTTAGGTATGGACACTAGACACTCCCAAAGTGGTGAATCACAAAAGAATTTTGGGTGCAAGATATTCAATCACAAACATGGCCTCCTGTCACTATTTGATACTAAGGGTAAAATGCAGAATTGGCATTTACTCAAAACATAACTTTGCCAAATGACTCGGAACAACAGTTTAATCTCATAGAATAAGTGGACCGGCTAAATGGAAGGTGTTAGAAACATTGAACACCTCTTAGGGCTCAGACTGACAGCCGAGTACATATGCACTTATGGGGCTTAATTTCTCAAATTTTTGAAATGTGACTAAAAATGAAGCATGCAATTTTTAGTCCCAATAGTGGCTCTGTCTGGGGATGCATGGCCCTCATGAGCATGAAAAGATTTTAGATCTCTGGGGAAGCAAACCACATACCTGAACTTCTCTCTAACAGGTTTATTGAAAATAGGGAAACAACTACCTCTACTATATACACACGATGGCCTCGGGCCATCGAAAAATTTCAGAATTCCTTACCTCTTTCATACACTTGATTTTCATTTACATTCTCCAGATGTAAACTAAAATTCTCATTTCCATTGGTTTCACCCAGCACATCAACATTTGCAATTAGCTCATTAGGCAAAACAAAACTATCATCACCTTCATAGTGCATATAAAAATCAGACATACGTTCTTCATCTTGCTCACTATGAAAATATGAATCAGCATGATCATAGAAACTGACAATAAACTGAAACTGATCACTACTAATTGAATCATGGATTCCTTCAACCGAAAACACAAATGTTTGATATTCTACTTCATTCAACGAGTTACATGGATCAAATTGTAACTCACCTTCTGCCTCCGAGTGTGATGAGTATGTAGAATCTGATTTCTCCTCACTTGCAACATCAGTATACCATATATCAGACTGAATATACGGTACATTTTCTTCATATTCCAGCAAATGATTAGATCCCACATCACAAGAATTATCATGAAATTGCATTCTTAGAATGTACTGATCCATATAAAATTCTTTTTCAAATAGCTTACTAGGATAAACCACTTAATTAATATTTCTTATCTCATCATACGAGCTATCTGAATTTATCTTGATTTCATGAAAACAAGAAGATAATGAATCAGCAATAGACCTTATCTCTACATTTCTATTCTCAACAAAGAAATCATCACATGCACTGATATACAAATTACTATCACGCACACCTCCCACACTTGACATAACATATTCTGAAACTAAATATTCTTCAGCATCAAATTTAGGGGAATTGACTTTACCACATGAATTTGCATAACGTGTCAAAACAAAAGCATCCTTAGATTGGTTAGCACACCTTTCAAAATCATGAGCCAACAAATCAGAAATCTCATCAACACTTAACAAGACTTCATTACTAGTTTCTTCTCCTTGGCTGAGATCATTATCTGAATGGCTTGATACACTTGTAACAACAGATTCATTAGTAATAGAGATTGAAAAATTAGAATTATGATCACCCCATACATCTTCCTTTTTAGAAAATATCTCAACAACCGACATTGTAACACATTCACATTCATTACTAGAAGAAACATTATTACTACTATCACACTTTTCCTCTTCCTAATACTCATCATTATCATAAGAAGATGAATTCACATTATGCATATTATCAGACTGCTGATTACTATCCTCTGATTCATCAAACTGAGACTCTTCATTTTCCATATCATCTTCAATAGATTCATTACATTTGTTAACATTAGACTCATTAGCCTTCAAAGAACTTTCAACCTCCATGATAAAATCTTGGATTTCACACATCTTATCTTGGCTGACCAATCAACCGAACATGGCATAAAAACCTCTAAAAGTACCACTGGCCATGAAGACTCCTCAGGTCTAAAAAACTCATCAAGATTCATAACTACTGATTTGAATTTCATATAAATTTGAAATCCACTAAGATCTTTAATATCACCAATTGTACTTCTTAACATTAAGATAGTCTTATCATGAATCTTCCTTTTCAATCTAGCAATATTTGCACGAACACTTTCAAGAGTTGGCACATCACCTTCAGACCTAGAATCATAATCCATCTTATAAACTTTTAAAACTCTACCTCTTTTTCTTAGTGCTGAAACACTGGATGGAGGCAACCATTTCTATCATTCAATTTTTACGAAATGCACATACATGAAAATTGAAAATACCTTTATGTGTTGTTTGAGACCTCAGATCTATTGATTGGCATAGGTGCAAGACTGAAATTCCTTTACACCACTGATCAAACTTTGTAGAGCCGCCACCTCTTTGCAAGAGGAATATAATAATCACTGATGTTATTCACTTTTTACACTTCAATTTCTTATAATAGCAGATTGCAAACAACACTTTAAAACTTATCAAGAATTTAAAACTTTCTTTTCAAGATACATCAACAGTTTCAGATCTACCCATACAACTGAAAGTCCTTCAAAATTTTGCAATGAAATCAACTAGGAACAAACTAGTACAGAGATTTGAGAGTCGCACTCACACTTTGTGAGAAATAAAACATAATTTGTCACTTGACAAATCTGAACTAGACATTCAATGTAGGAGAAACTTGCAAATCACTAACACCTTGAAAAGAAAATATACTTTATAAATCGATTCTTGACTCTAAAACTTTCCCAACAACACTTGCAAAGACTAAATTGATTGAAGATAGACTTATAATAGTCATAGAACACAATTTACATTCAATTCTCACAACATACTATTGCAAATGGATAAAACCTTACTGGGAGACATGAATCTTCAGCAAAAAATTGGAAAACACTTCACAACCTTGCTATTTATACCAGAGATTCTAGTAATTCTAACAATGAATTTCTTCATACACTCCCCAGTAGAGTCACCATTTTGTTGGTGACTTAGATGGGAAAAAACCAACTAAGAGTAGGACTCAAATATTCAACTTACACCAGAGATTCTTGTCCTTTTAACAAAATGGATTACCATCTTATCTCCTCAGCAGATTTGCCATCTTGTTGGTGTTTGAAAATGCTAGAGGTTTTTCAATTATCCCCATGAGAATATGACATATCTAGTGGTAGCTAAATCCCATTCTCAACATATCATTTCAGACATAGGGCCAACTATAAGGCTTGACCCTTCTTCTACTTCAGGCTCTGCTAAACCTAGGCAGGTAGACCTCAGATTCAATTGATACCATACCAGTGCAAAAACATATCCCTAAATCTATTAAGCAGATTTTACCCTTATTCCTCCTAAAGACTTATGAAATGACATAGTCCTACAGTAGCTAATTGCAAATCTATGAATCTCATAAACTGAGTGAGCGTTAAACATTTAGGTCCTTCAACATAAAATGTAAAGATCATTTGATTAATAATGTTGATTTCAACAAACCCTCAGATATGCAGTAGTAAGAAACTAATGATCCTGTAGCTTATTAGTGCCTAATCCATTGGGAAAATCTATGAATCAAATGCATACATATGGATATCTAATACTTATACATATATTCAGATATACGATCTATCTATTCAACTTGAAAATAGACATCAATGCTCAATTTGAAACTCATTCTTACATGATATCCCCATCAGTAAACTTACAACCCTATTGGTTTCCCTGAAGCATTTACATAACTACTCGAGTTATAAGCAACAATGAAATAACATACAACGTTAAGGGACTACAACTACGATCTAGGCTCTTTGTTCAAAGACCATAAAACATTGAAGCTCACTGATAAAGGAGACAAGATTCAACATGAAACTCATGAAATTCTGCTATTCTTTGTATTAATTTCCTTGAAACAATACAACCATATGCATGAAATGAAAGCATGAAAACACCTAATAGATCTAAACTATCTATATTATCCTTCTTAGTGCTGTTCATACAAGAGAGAATATGCTAAAAAAAATGGTTTCACAGTAATGATTGGAACCCTGCTGGTATTACCCAGAGAAAACTGCCAACCTACTGGTTTCTCAGTGACAAAGACTATAACCTATACAATGAGAAAGAATGAGAGATATATAGGAAGAAGGAATTCTCAGATCTACTCTGCAACTAACAAGTGTCCCTTCAAAATTCCTTCCCAAGAAGCAGAATAAAACCTCTCTCTACCTTCTCTTTGTAACTGAAAATCAAATCTCATCATTTGGTCTCTACAAGGCAAAAATATCTGAGATATTTGGTTCATCATCATAACCGCTTTTGATGCCGGATTTTGAATCATGGTTAAGCCAATAAATTAGTTAAAAGGCCTCCAAAATGCAATACAATCTTCTCAAAGTCATTTTTTCACATTCTAGCTTCAAATAGTCTTCATAACTGCCCTCTTACCAATTCTAATGACCAATATTGAAATCTACTCATTCTGCCGCCAATGCCCTGAGAAACAAAAATTGACCTATAGATTGAACCAGTGAGCACTTGTGCAAAAATTGACTTCAAATTTGAAAAGTTCCTCTTGTTCTAGTTTTGGTGGTATATTGAAGTGCCAATTTTCGATAAAAATCACCCTAGATATTGCCCTCTGAAGTTCTCAGTCCTGTTCATGGCTTCAATTTAAAATTTGAAAAATTTATTCCTTTTATAAAGTTTGGACTATACAAAGTTTCAAACTTTATTTAAATGCCCTGTACATGAGTTTGAGGGAAAATAAATAAAATATTTTAAATTTGCAATTTCCCAAATTTCCCACCATTCTTTATTTGGGTCAATCCTGTTGACCAACCCAATGACACATGTCAAGATGTGATTGGCTCAGACCCATACTACTAGCACCACATGGCATCACCTCATTTGTTCTTGTCATTGCCACATCATCACACCACCCAGATGCCTTGTTATACTCGCTATGTCGCTATATTAACTTCTCTACATCTTTCTTATAGCGAGTCAACAAAAACCCTCAGATCTGCCATGTGGCACGATCTGGTGCACCTCAAAAATTTGAACGCCACATCACTGCTCGGTTACACTATACACCCCTACTGACTGCCACTTGTCACTCTGTGATTCGCCACCTATACTCAAGCAGGACCCACATTTCTATCACAAACTTTGCCAGATTTTGGATATTTTTCGGTGACTCGCTATGTCGCTAGCCAAAAATTCTTGGATTTTTCGGCTAGCAACATAGCAACTAGCTGAATTTTTACTTTTCTGGCATCCTACTTCCATGATGACATCATTCACTTCAATTGCATGTGTGTTCAAAAATTTGCTAACGTCACCCTGCCAACTAGCCATGTGTGGGGTCCTTGCGAGCACCTAGCACTTCAAAAGTGCATGCCTTTGAGACATTTGTGCATACATTAAGAGATGTATTTAAACATTGTCAAACTTGATACCCTGTTGCATGTGGGATATACTACATTGAGTGCTTCTCCATGTCTGTACATGCTGCATTCCTTATTATTGTTTTGCTACGTGCTTTGCTCTTGCTTAGGCATGTGTTGACTGTTATTTTGGTCTTTGGTGATTGTGCAAGTTCAATGCCATCTTTTCTTGCTGATGCCTCTTCCTTTTAACGGCTTCCTAAAACTCCCATGCTATGTTACGTTCTTTAACATGGAGTCCTAGTTTGAGGGCATGGATTGTTCTTGTCACATTGGGATGTAGAGTTTCTCTTTGTTTTTTGTGTAGGCGCTCCTTTTAAATGGTGTCTCCTTGGGTTTTCTTTTTAGCCTGGGTGACTTCAACAATGTGCAGATGCTCTGCTGCTCCTCACACATGGAGCTCTATTTTGTTGACTGGGTGGACATTTTTTTTATTTAACTTGCCTGCAAAATCCTTCTCCAAGGCATGGACTTCTCCTTTTGATAACATTCATGTTATCCAATTCACTGCAGCATGCCAAATTTAGTCTGAAGTAGTCACTTCATCTTTTGACAATAGCACAGGGTTAGATGGAAACTGGTCTATATATTGTGGAATCCTCTATTTTTACTTTCATGGCATGGATTACTTTGTGCTCAACTACCCCAGCACATTCAAATTTGACATCTGAGCTTGCTCCTCCTTTGCTTTAACTCTTCTTTCATTTGCGTGTGCCATCCTTGCGTAAACCTACCGCTGACTCCCCTTTTCTACCTTATAGTGGCGGATTATAAATTGAATATAATAGGCAAATTCCTTCATCATTTTTTATTTGCACAAATGTTTTGTCACTCTAGATAATAGACCTCGCTGACCAAAATATTCCATTTATTAGGCAATATTTTAACAACATCTATCAAATGTGTGATTCTAGTTGCTATGGCAACAATTATTCCATTTTGTAGAAAACTGTCTCATAATGTTGCTAACAAAGGGAATGGAAATGTGCTGAGTATCATCCTCACAAAACCCTTTTCACCTTAATTCATCTTCATTGGGAAATGGTAGGCAGCTCTTAAGGTAACTAATACAGAGCTTCTAAATATATCCAATAGATTTCCCAAACAAGATGTTTTTTCGAACTTGTCCCTAAATTGAGAACTTTTTAACGAGGCATTGAGATCCATCATATTATCATATATTGTATTGTTTCCTCCAAGACCTGGAAGATCTAATTGACATGTACTATATGTTGTGCAGACACTATAACTAGTCATCCTCTAGAAGGAAGAAGGTACATATGTTGGAGCTTTCTCGGTCTGATCTCCCAAGTATTTTGACTACACATTTGATTGCATGAACCTTCGTAAGAATCCCCATTTGGATATCTTTTCTTCCCCAATTCATTTTTGACATTCAAACTCCAATTGTGAAAATGACTGTCACAACTCTAATAGATTTAGTCAAGCCCCAAAGTGGGTCCGACTAAAAAAAATTCATTTTCAAACACCTGATCATTTAAACTAATCTACTAACCTTTTAATATCTAGTGGAATTGATTTCGAGCATTAATTGATCATTAAAATTTCATTTTATCATTTTTTGCGAACTATCACTTTCTGCTAATAGGGCCTGTCAGCTGGCTTTAAAAACTGACCCGAAAACCTAATTGGGTTGTAAAAATTGGCACACTGAATCTCTGCTCTACATACTTTCACCTTGTTAGATTTCATCTTATGATGAATTCGTGGTAAAAAGATATTCACTGTCAAAGTTGACCACTTAAAAACACCTGCAGATAAACATGTCAGAAAATAATAAACTGGGTTTAGATTGGCTTTGAAAACTAGGCAAATTAGCACATGGGGAAATGAAAACTGGGGCATTGGTTCTCTGTCATGAGGACATTATGGATTTGGGATTTGGGCTCATGACAAATAACAGGACGCAGATGGTGATCAGTCAAAGTGGGCTACTTGGATTTTGCAGATTGAAAGCATTGGCAGAAAACATTTTTTGCGAATGGAAAGGACCCAAAAAAGTGTGCAAATGGATTCGTCATGACTTCCAAACTGGCACACTTAAAGTATTTTTTGAGTACAACATAGTGGTACAATCCATTCAATCTAGGCAATCATGGATCTCAAGTTATAACATCACGAACAGGGGTACCAAACAATCTACAAATGCTAAGACCAGTAAAAAGATAGAAATTGTGTTCGGAATCGCGTTTGAAAACTGATCAAATAGATTTTTCATAAGCTAAAACTTGAAACACAACAAGTCTCTGACATCTAAAATGTAACACAAAAGGAATTTTAGCATTTTGGACAACTGGTCAAAAGTTATAACATGTCAAACAGAGCTTCCGAGAAATGTGTGGAAACTGCAAAAGCATGAAAATAGTAACCAACCAACTTTGAGGGATTCAAAACCTAGTCAAAAAAACTTGAAACGACTCAAAGTCTGAAACATAGGTTGTTGGGTGTGGATACTAGACACTCCCAAAGTGGTGAATCACAAAACATTTCTAGGTGTGAGACATTCAATCGACAACATGGCCTCCTGTCACTATTTGATACTTAGGGTAAAATGTAGAATTGGCATTTACTCAAAACAAAACTTTGCCAAATGACTAAGAACAACAGTTTAATCTCATGGAATAGGTGGATAGGCTAAATGGAAGGTGTTAGAAACATTGAACACCTCTTAGGGCTCAAACTGACAGTCGAGTACATATGCATTTATGGGGCTTATTTTCTCAAATTTTAGAAATGTGACTAAAAATGAAGCATGCAATTTTTAGTCCCAACATAATATACTCATAAAGATAAAATTTTATAATGTCTAGTTATGTGTTTTTTCCACTCATGTCAAAGGGGGAGATTGTTGGTCTCAGATTGGTTTTGACATTTGACTGTCAACCAACTTAACCAATTCTTTTGTTGATTCCAAGTATAATATAGAAGTTGAGCTACAATGTATGTCGAGCTAGAGAATTCAATAGGTGTTGAGTGAACTTCAGGTGCCAAGTGATCTTTAGGTGCCAAGTGAAGTTCAAGTGCCGAGTGAAGTATAGATGTTGAGCAGAGTATAGATGCCAAGTGAAACAACATTGTTATAAGTGTCGAGCAAGATAGAATTGCTATAGCAGCTGAGTGAGCCAGTTTTCCTATATGTGCCAAGCATCAACAACTAGTATATGCTGAGTAACATAGAATCAACATATGAGTTTGTACCTTCAAAAACTTAGATGTAAACCATTTTTGGAGCCAACATAGGATGAATCTTGAAGGATTTTGAAGATAGGATCGAATCTTTTGCATTACCTATGTAATCAACATGCAACTAATGAGAAAAATGTAGAAGGCATGCAACCGATAAGAAAAGTGCAAGAAATAAGTGGGAAATGAAGATTTAATATTCATCATAGATTCATACCTAACTATAAGTTTTCAAAATCTTTAAAAGGAGAACAAAGCCCCATTATGCAAGAAAGAGGATATGTGAAAAAGAAGTGTATGGGTGAATTATAGCAAAGTGTAGAAGGGTAAAAGGACTTAGTGAAGAACAGAGTAGCACGACATAATCTAGTTGTTGAAGAACAAAGTATCAGAACCTTGAAGAGTGACTGGGTAGAACAAGGATATGGAATCGATAATTGAAGATTACAAAACTATCAGGTCAAAGACTTTTTAATACTCTCTAGCAATTGTATTAGGTATGGAAATCCTATGGACTTAGGTTGGCCTAACAGCCATTTGTAAATCCTTTAATAGGGTTGCATTCCAAGTGAATGTACTAAAGTCCTTTAACTAGCCCTACTTTTAGTAGGGTAGTGAAATCCTTTAACTAGGTCACTTTTAATAGGGTGTAAAGTCTTTAACAAGATAGGCCTTTCATAGGGCAGACCATTGGAAGTGGTCAAACATTGTAACTTTGAACAAGTTACACATTGCTACAGTGATATTTTGTGGGTGTCATCCCCACCCCAGTTTTGCCTTCTCATTTTTGGAGGGTTTCTGGGTTACCAAATTTGTGTGTTATTTGTTTTCATGCATATCTTTACTTTCATGTTTATTAGATGAATTAGATGCATGTAAATAGTTTCAGTTAAAAGGATTTGAAAAGGTTAAAGTTAGTTACTTCTAATTCCCCGCCCCCCCGCCCCTGCTCTCAAAAGTAAATCTTCCCACTTGTTAATTCCAACATATATATATATATATATATATCCACTTAAATTGAAATTACATAATAGTATTAATTTTAGAATTAAATTTTATTACAAGTAATCCTCTAGAGATGTATGTAGCATTTTATGCACGAATAATAATTTCTTTATTTCATTGTTGAAGTGTAGTAGAATGTTTCCATCTTTGTATTTTTAAACATGAATAAATAAACTATTATGGATTTAATTTTTATACGTAATATGTCTACTTTTAAAATAAATATTAATAATTAAAAATAAATAATCTATTTTAGTTTGAGTAGTCATATTTTTTGGGTTTAAATATCTTTCCACTAGTATACATAACTTCAACTATTTGAAACATAAAATGAACTATGTTTTGAAATTTTCCATGTTGATTGATGGAAGTATAAATAGGATAATAAGATATTGAGATGGGTGGATGAATCAACATCTTAAGCTCTTTTTCTTTTCAACAATTCATTCACTCATTCACTAGTTAACTTGTGCATGTAAAACTTGTAATAATAAACTTGTTGTAACATGTAAATATGATCTATCACATATATGAAAATAAAAGCATAACACAATATTTGTTACCTAGAAACCCTCCAAGGTGAAGATAAAACTGGGATGGGGATGAAACCTACAAATCTTCACTACTATAGTTATAAAGTTAACATGTTAGGGTTACAATATTTGATCATAATATATGATCTATCATGTGAGGGGTATTCCCTATTAAAAGAGTTTGAGACTATTAGGTCTTACCTTGTTAGAGTATTTAAAATTTATAATAAAGTAAGGACTTTGTTGGGAGGTTTACAAAGATTTGTTAAGACCACTCTGTTAAGAGATTTACCCTTATTCAAGTTGGTTAGAACTTATTCAGTAACTAACTCTTGGTGTGCTATGTAAGTTTATTTTGAGTCTTCTCCTTGCTAATTGATCCTCTCTACTAATGTAATAATACTTTTCTTCCCCTTCACTACTCTAATTAGGTCACTTTATCTATTAAGAGATAATAGAATACTTTCACTGACTTTTGATCTAATCTTGATCTTTTACTTCACAATTTGCATATTACTCCTTGTTCGCATACACACTCTTCTCCTCTCCTCTTCACTTTGATCTAGGTTAAGATCTTCTCTATTTAAAGAATTCTAAAAAGAGTGTTCTAGATGCTTCCATATTTTGCCTCTTCATTGGAATAGTTGATCACAAAATATAAGGATCTGTGATCCACATCATTAACACATAAAATTATCTATAACAACCTCTACATTTATTAAATGTTCCTTTCATGTCATCTTGAAAATGATTTACCTCAAAAATGTATCATTCATGAGTTTCATGTAAACTTTGCATTGCTCAATAGTTACTATTTTTTGATACTCAACATTGTTGTTTCTTGGTCTATATTGTACTTGACATGTACTATGTATCTCGACACTTGTATACTTGAATCTACTCAGTAGGTATTGAGCTCAACTTGTATAGAAAATACTCAGTGACCATACACTTACTTGGCTCCTATAGAGCTTGGTACATACTTACTTATGTACATGACTTGGCCTATATAGAGTAGCTCGGTCATAGTGATGATGGTCTAACTCTACCTTGTAAATGACTAAGTATTTGATACAAATAAACAACAATAGTTAGAGATACCAATAATTTCCCCTTTGACTTTAGTGGAAAAAATAGTTTGTCATATTTACAACATTACAAATACAATCTAATATAACCTCTCCCCCTAAGTCTTATGACTTATGCAAAAAATGAATAATGTATAAACAATGTAAAAACAATTCATTTCCCTTTCAACAAATCCATTTCCCCCCTTGTTTTTGAATACTTGTTTCATGGCTACTAGGGTTGAATAGGTAGAAGAAAACCATATTTATCAATGAATGTCTGATGAACTTGGGTGATAATGGACAATGCATGATCCTATGTAGTTCTTGCTACTTCTAAAGTGTGATTCTATAACTTTAATCTTGTAGCTAAGTTGATTAAGCTATCATCCACTAAAAAATTGTGATATTCTTTGATAAGATACTAGGATGATTGTATCTCCCTTTGTATGACCTCTAAATAAGGTATCAACATTGATTGAATAGAGATCAATTTAAATCTCATGTTGTTGTTAGCTATCTAAAGCTCAACCAATGTTCCTTGAGTATTCAATAAATTGTGGTAATGATCAATACTAGATCCTACTAACTATGAAATAATGTTGTTGGATCTCTTCATCTTAGCTTGAATCTTGTGCACTTGTGTCTAAATATCATTTGTGAACCTTGGCACATTTGACAAAATTTTGTACTTTTTATATAAGTTCTATCATATACTATACACTCTTGTGATTGAACTTTCTACTCAAAAATTATTATGGAAACTTTATCCACAACCTTAGTCTTGAATCTTCTTGCTGACCAATCCATTAATCTTTCATTGGATTCCATATTACCAACATTTACTTGTTCAACAATATTTACAAGTTTGGCAATGATTAGGGCTTCCTCATCAAAATTTTGAATATCAAAACAATCAACAAAATTGTTTTTCACATCATAAAGTACTTGATTTTGTTTGATCTCTCTTCTTTTCTCTTCTTTCCTTTTATTTTTCACCAAAATCTATTGTAACAAATTTTTTTTTTCCAAGGCAAGATTTACCAAATCTAATTGTGGCATCTCAATTATTTCATCAAGACTAACTTCAATATCTAGTGAAGTGTCATTTATTATTTTTCCTCTTCTCAGAAAATGAGTGTTTCTTATTGAAACTATTTTGAGAGTTGGTGAGAGAGTTTCACCACTCAGTTGTGTTGGTGCATCAATGCTTGAGACAATAATGGTCGCACTAGGTTCAACTCTACTTATCTCTTTATTTTCCTCAATGTGAGGTGCTGAAGTAGTCTAACTATCTACACTGGTGTCTTTTACCTTAGTTCATGTCTTTTTACCTATGATCCTTGATTGCTTGACCTCTAGAGAGTCATGGATGTTAGCACATATTGGTGACATGTTGCCTTGTAGACTCAATATACTTGAACTTTCTCCACTATTGTAATCATCTTTGATGGTCATAGTCTTAGTTCCTTTCTCTATAACTACTCCCTTGGTTGATAGCCCAAAAATTCTTTTCCAAAGAAATTCATCTTAATGTGCTATAGCTTTCATTTTATTTTGTAAAATCAAAAACATTCTATACTTATGAACAAATTTATTCTTGTACTTTGCCAAAAATGTTTCCTATTAATCCTTGGACAGATCTAGCATGACTCTGACTAAAGTGTTAGTCCTTATCTTTTTCTCTTCTTCTTCTTCCTACTACCATCTTCTTTCTAGTCTATCAAATAAGTCTTTGGGTATCTTCTTCTCAATTTCACTAGGAGCTAGCTTATAATTAGTGATCATATCTACCATAGCCTCCTTCATTTTGGTTTTGTCAACATTATCTAGTGTATCATATTTTACAAATCTAAAGTTGGATAATTTTGAAGATCTTCTTAGATCTACAAATACCTCTTCAATAGACTTATTTTTCCCCTTTAGGTGGTCCTTTGACCAACCTCCTATGCTTTGTAAGGAAACTCAAGTGCAAAAATAACTTCCTACACTAATCCCTTAAGGAAAGTATTGTACAAATTCCTATTAAATCCTTACAACTTCAGATTCAATATTATGTAAGAAATAATATTGCAGCTAACCATGAATACAAAAAATAAATAGAGAAAGAAAAAAAAAAACACAAAGATATACCAGTGGGGAAAAACCTTTCGGTAAAACAACCCTACCCCTCCAAAACCTACACAATCTATTATCTTCAACACAAAAGGTTACAACACACTTGCAATGCAAGTTCTTTTAGGATAACTACAACATAGAAAACCAATCCAGTAGAAACATACCATACCAACAATACACTTTCTCTCCCTCCTATCTGTAACCCTAAAAAATTCTTATATCATGTGCTTTCCCTTTCAGGGAAACTTCCAAAGAACATCTGTATTAGGGGTTTACCATTCTTTAGAAAAATGGGATCAATTATCACATGTCTTCACATCTTCACCCATCATCAAATCTTCCAAAGATAGCTCTTATGCATCATGGGAATATGTCATAACCATTTCAACCATGATCTCCTTACATGCAATTCAAGATGCTAACACATACAAGTAGATTGGCACATCAACATGCCAACTAGACATGTACACTTACACTTAATTACATTATTTGCAAAAAATACCTTTACAAAACAAATAATAAGAATAGCAATTATCCAAGGTTGAGACACCTTATCCTTAACACTCTTAGGTTTAGGTGCACTAGGTTCAGTAGTCTCTACTACTCTTTGTTTTACAATCTTCTCAGCACTAGCAATTTCCCTAGTTCTTGGCTTATCTAGTGGTGGAGGAGAGAGGGGTGTCTCTATTGGCTTCTTTATAGTTATTTTATCCTTCTTACTTTGTGGAGTGACAACAAATAGGGTTTTATCCTTGCCCCTTTTTCTTCTTCCTCTTCATCATCACCACTCTCTTTTAATTCATCTTCTCTAAGACCTTCTGTTATCCACAATAGTTCCTTTCCCTTGCCTAGGGTACCCATTTTTTCTTCTAGGTCATCAATCATTCTTTTCCTTTTCTTCTCCTTAGAATCTATCTTGAAATTTATAGTTATTCTTGCCTTAGCTTCCTCATATCTTCCAAAAGATTCAACCTTAGTGTTTATTTCTTCTTTTAATAGTGCCATAATATTTGTACTCATTAAATCACTATCAATTTCATAATACAAACTTTGTCACCAAGCCTTCCTCAGCTTTACTACCTATACAAATGTATTATATGTATCTACAAGGAAACATATGTCATTTTAATACCTTGTATCCAATTCTTTGGGTATCCTAATCCTCATCTTCATTATTTTCTTGAATTCCTCAAAATAAGCATCCATGACATTCTCAAAATTTTCTCCTAATTGAGCCATGTATTTGTTTATTTTTCTAGTCACTGGTTTTTTTTGTTCCCAAACAATATCACCAACACTAGGAAAATATTTATTTATGTAAAAGAAAATACATAAAAATTAGGGGTCCAAACTTACACATTGAATTCTTTTATTTTCTGATAGATGATAGATTCTCTGCTAATTAGAGTCTTTAAAGCTTGGCAAGATCATATTCATGATCTTTCATCACTATCTTCCATGCATGATCTAATGCCATAAATGACACACTATTAAATCTGATCAACTGGTAAATTTGTGAGCTATAATCTTCATAACAAATTCAATTAGTAGCTAGAAATGTTTGTAATGGGAAAATGATGTCCATTCCAATCGGCACCTGTGTTTTCCTTGACTTCCTCTCAACTTAGGAATTGCATGGTTTTCTTCTTCTTAGGGTTAAATCAATGGATAGCATGTAACTCTGTGAATCATTTTTGTCATGATCTCCATGGGTCCATTCTATTACCAAAACTTTATATCATGGATTCTACTCAAAACAATTTTAATCCAATCAATCTTGAAATTCTTTGGAAGTTATAGGGCACAAGTTAACCATTTCCTTTCAACAAATTTGAATTCATCCTTCAAGATTCCTTCATTAAATAACTTCTCATATTCTTCTCTTATCTCATAATCTCCTACTTCTCTGATGTTGCACATATAAAAACTCCTAACATCATGGATCATAATAACTTTGGGTGGTGTTAGTTGGCATTCTAAACTCTAATTTTAAACTTAAAAAATTCAATCTTCCTAATGACTTTTTCTTGATATCTTTGTTTTCTCCTATGACTTATTCTAAAAGTATTGTACAAAGTTGCATTGTACAAGTCAGGGTTCAGGTGAAATTTCATGACAATAAACCACAATGCTTAAGCATACAAGTTCAAGGCTTCCCTTTGTAAAATTTGGACCATTTGAGCCGGTTCAATAATTTAGAGGTTCAAAAGGTTCAAGTAGTTTAGAATTTTAGTGGTTCAAAGCCTAAATATTGAATTGTACAAGAAAATTTCAAAATCCATGTCCAATTCAATACTAGAATTAAATCTCAATTCAATAATTCAAGTTCAGATCTTGTTAGTTCAATAGTTTCAAGAAAGTGAAGAAGTGTAGATTAAGATTGTGGAGATCTAGTCCAATAAATTCAATTGCAAGATATAGGTTCAAATTTAGAGAAAAAATTGATATAAAGTATAAATTCTCATGCTTTGAAAGTACTATTTGTTTCATAATGAACTAGTTTAGAAGTGTAGATTTCTTTAAAAAATCAAAAGCCAATAATTTTGATTCCAAACATTTGACCAAGTGTAGCAAGTCATGTTACTTTAATAAAGTTCAGAGTCCAAAGTTCAAAGTTTGGATTCATTGGTTTGAAATGGTAGAATAAGAGGTTCAAGTTCTATGGATTTTAGTTTCAAGTTCAGAGCACAAATGATCAGTTTAAAGTCTGGGTTCATAGTTCAAATTGCATATGAACTCATGGTCTGATTTAAGTTGAATTCAATATATAAGATGACATAATTGAGAGTGCTTGGCAACTCAATACATAAATTGAGACATGACCCATCTCACACTTTTACCTTATTCTAACATGCTCAACTTTAATAAGTAGTTGCCACACAATAATTAGAACAGTGAAATGTTTCTTCCTTTCAAGTCAAAATTCATCAACTCTTGTCAAATGATGGAAGATTTAAGTTTTGAAAGACACAGAGGTTAAGACACGCAACAATGTACTGTAGCTATTTGACCAATTGCCCTTGTCAAAGATCACATGTGAATCATTTGAAAAAATGTTGTGGTGATGGGGTTAGTAAGGAATTGAAATTGATAGATATACCAGAGGTTAAGATAACTAAGCATGAGACATAGTGAAGATGTCATCATTAAATGATGAAGAATATGCACAATAACAGGTGGTGAGCTCATAGTTTGGGTGACTTGCACAAATACTAAATTAATGTTGAAGCACCGAAAAGGAGAATTTCAAATGTAATAAAAAAGAGGTTTAAGATAAAGAATACATGCAAACTATTTGTGAAGTGTCCACTTGTCATCATGACCAATTGCATCGAATGAATTTTTCAAATTCTCCTTCCTTATTCTTCAAAAGATCTAATTTGAATGGTGTTCCAAACTATGTACAAGGCTCTATCAAAATGGAGAGCATCAGGTTTACCTATTGCTATACATATACTATTTGACAAATTGCCAATATATTATGCAAGTTCATTACCCTATAATGAATAGCATAGGAAAGTCTTCGTTCAAGATTTGCAAGATGTAAGATATTTTGGGTGGAATGCAATGGTGAGTGTGAAGTTAGATACATGAATTGGGATTCAAATGAAGACTATGAAGGAATGATCTCAAGGGTCTCACATAGAAAATGTGCACAAATAGCTCAACAAAAGTTCCCAACAAACATGTGCATTCAAACTCCTAAAGGTGACTTTTATGTGTTTAATAAAATGTCAGTACACATATATGCATATCAAGTGCTTGGTAACCATGATTGAGGGAATAGGCTATTGAAGGATAAATGGAGTGTGGGGGGATGGAAGAAAAACTATTGAATGTTAGAGCTCACAAAACGTTGATCCAGTACTACTACAAGCAATTTAGAATTGTGGATGATGTTGGCAATTTGATCCTTCATGCTAAGAAACACAATGAAAAGCCGACATGGGTCATTGATGAATCACTCAATTCATCCACTCATCACATGCCAACTCCCTCACATATTCATTTTACATACCCGATTATAGGAGGTTCAATGTTGGACCTAAATATATATACTTGAAAGAATCTAGCGACCATTTATGTTGTATGCTAAATATTATATAAAAACAATGTGTAGGGAAAAACCATAGTCTTTGAAGTAGATAGGTTTGATGTTTCCACAACCATGAGGCTCAAAATTTGGTATTAGGGAGTTTGATGAGTCATCGAATGTATGCCACCTGTCAAATAGGATTTTTGCATGATAGGGGGAAGTCTTTCTTTTTGTTTTCTTATCTTACCAAATTGTATATTGGGAGGGGAAAGGAACAAAAAGATAATAGCAATCTTTGTTGCTTGGGTTTTTCTGAATAATGAAGTTGTACATAATTTTCTAAGATATGTTTTAAAAAAAAATGAAATGATATCTTGAAGAATATTGAGACAGTGTGTTTTATTCTTTATTTCATGGTTACTGTGTGAATCATGGAGTATTTCAAGATCTTTGTTTCCTTGTGCATGAATTTTGTTCAGGAGCTACAAGTGTTTCATTATTATGTATTCATGGTCTCTTTTATGATTTTAACTCATAATAGAGTAAAGGATTGTATGTCTTTACATTGGTTGTGAGGTGTTTATGTAAAGTAGGTAATGGTTATTCACCCCCTGTCCAAGAATAGTGAGGGTTTCCTTCACTTTCAAGTTAAAAGCATTTCTTAAATCTTATTCATTGTATATCCAAACAGGGATCTATACCCTCTAAAATTTAGAGGGCGCTTGCACAATTCAATGGAAAAGTGACCCAACTATTGGTGATCTTTATGTCTTCATTCTTGGTCAAGTGAGGGTTATTTTGGAAGTTTTACATGAAGACAAATCTATTTAACAACAAATTTTTGGCAACTCTAATGGGGAATTTGAATCAAAGATTTAGTGCCTAACAATTATTTCCTCAAATTTATGATTATCTCCATGTGCAGGAGATTGATGACTCTATGTAAAGACCATGTAAAATATGAAAAACATGAGGCTAAGGCCAAATCCCTCTCTCATGGAAATCTATTTGATGAAGGATAGAGTGTTTTGCGAGTTTTTGGACAACTATAAAGAAAGTGTCTCTTGAGCTATTAGGAACAATATAAGCGTGAAAGAGGACTCAAGGTCTTGATTTTTTGAATAAGTCCCTATGTGAGATTTCAAAAATTATAGGACTTACAAGAATGTGTAAAAGGGTGGTAAAGCTAAAAGAAGAGTTGATGGTTGATGACAAAAAAACTCTAGTCATAAACATCTCTCACATCTACTCAGTCTTTGATGATCAAACCCACCCCAAGAAGCTTTGGATAAAGAGGATAAAAGTTTTCCCAAAATTTTAGCATCTACTGATGTGGAAAATTCTAGAAATGGTGATGGTTGATCTACTTTGGAGCATTTTGATGGTGAAGAATGGAAGAATGGCATTCAGATGAAAGCTAAAAGTTTGGCCTATGCTGAAAATGTAAATAAAGAGGATTATCAAGACATAAATATTCATTACTAAATCATGGAGAAATCTTTTCATTTTGGGAATGAATGTTTCAAATGGAAAACATATCTTGATCAAGTTTCTTTGTATGCAAAAAGTCTTTTTGATGAAGGAAATTCTAAAATGAACTTTCAGTCTATATCAACCATAGTGCAGATGTTGAACAATGTTATTCCCTTAGAGGAAGAATAAATTATGTTTATATTTCTATCATCTCTCAATTCAAAGGAATTCTTGCAAATTGGTTTAGACATAGAATCATCCATGATTTTTAATCTCAATCAATGGCAAAAGGAAAGTCAACAAGAAGAGTTGCATGTGCAAAAAGGACCTCATGTTTGTTGGAATTCTTTAGAATAACTAAGAGGGGAGGGGTGAATCAGTTATCCAAGGTCCAAATGTATAAATAAAACTTTTCATAGCTTAGTGAACCCCTAAAACATTTATCATCATGCATGCATCCATAAGATTATGCAATCACTTAAAACTTGTAGGTTACTATCAAATCAATTTGCCAAAAAGTAAACATGAAACATAATAGATCTGGTGACACACTTGACACAATGATTTATGTTGAAATCCAATTTGGGAAAATCACTAGTAACATGCTACCCTTTTTCACTCTTCTAAAGTGATTCCCTATGAAAGGCCAACCCTATTAAAGGTTACAATACACACTAATAAATGTTGACCCTATTAAAGGATTTCAATCACCCTATTAGGAGTGAGCCTTGTTAGAGGACTTTAGACCATTCACTTGGACTGTCACCCAAATAAAGGATTTACAAATAACTGTCAGGTCAACCTGAATCCAAAGGATTTACCCTAGACTGACACAATTATTGGAGAGTAACAGTAAGGCTTGATCTGATAACAACTTACAACTCCATTTGTAGATTACAAATCTATATTTTTGTTCTCCATTCTACTTGGCTTTCACACATTTCAATTTTTATAGCTTGTTCATGCTCCAAGCATCCATACCCTTAAGCCTTCTTACTTAACATGCCAATGTAGACTCTCAATTAGGTCACTGAATGAATCAATACCCTTGACTCCTTTTCTTCCTTAGGTTCTCACACATGACAACCCTTACTTTCGATTAGCCATCCCTATAAATAGATAATTAAGATCTTTTTTCATTCATTCTCCATCATCCAATTTAGGGTTAATATAGATTAGGTAGGATTCAATGAACCTACCCCTCATTCCATATCACTTCTAAAAACTTCTCCTTCAATCCTCTTTGAATTTTCCTCAAAATAGTTTACCATGAATTTTGTGCCACTAGCTCATCAATCTTATCTTCCACCTAGTTCACACTATCCAAGAAAATAAACTTGTTGACTCAGATCCATCGAATTCACCATCTTTCTAATAATTTTGGCACTCAACATTAACTTGCTTATTATGCTTGGCACATACTACATTACTCGACATCCTCTGTAAAATCACTTGGCATGAACTAAAGATTGTCGGTGCTTGGCATCAACTAAAATTTACTTGGCATACACTAAAATAGATGTTTACTCAGCTCCAACTAATTTTTTTTCTCATCTTGCACTAACTTTTCTCAGCACCTATTATCCATTTAGTCAAGCTTGGTAGACAAACTTTGTTTAACTTGTTCTTTTGAACTTGCTTAGTGTAACCAATCTTTGCAACCTTAAGTGGATTATCGATGACTATAATATCACTATCTTAGCTGATTCTTGTACTCCTTTTTTATATCATAACTCAACCTTTTCTCTAGGTGCTATTGTTACATCTTTTGATCAAATCCTCTTCATCAATCAAATAGGTGATAGTACTTAAATCATATAAGCAATTATCTTAACACCAAAAAGAAAGTTTGACATCAATGACAAAACAATGATTGAAACACATTTATCATACTAGTATCAATCTATTTTCAACAATCTCTTTCTTTGGCATTGATGGAAAACCAAACTGATCAACCACACTGACTTGGTTAAAATAGTAAGACCAACAAAATACCAAAAGGAAAATAATTCCCTGTATTGAAATCTCTCCCTCTATCAACAATTTTTATCTTCTAAATATGTTGCAAAATTTTGTTTTGTTTTGATCAATAGAAAACCAACAATCAATTCAGCCTTATGACTCCCTCTAAATTACTTCTTATTTCTCCCTTCTATAGTATCTCACTGTTCCTAGGAAGATAGATGTTATCAGTAGATACACTTTCTTTCTCAGCAATCATCATTTCTCCCTCATACTATGTGTTAGGATTTCTCCCTCTTTGTTCAATCTCAAATCTCTTGTATTTCTCCCTTTAGAATCAATATTTGCTCCTCTTTGAAAATAATTCCAAAGACTTGTCATCTTAATATGCAGATATGAACTTCTTTAGTTCTCTCTAGTCACCTTGCTTGTGATTGATTTGTAGTTTTAGCTTTTTTATTAGTTTAGGTAGTTCCTAAAGTAAGATCTACTACATCAATGTGTAACATATGTCAATTAGCTTGTTTGATGTAGGGCACTCCTTTGTTTCTTAGATAGCCTTTTATAGGGGTATCACCCCTAGTTTACCTCTTAGATACTCACGAGCATCCTTAGGTAGTTCTTTTGTGAAGATATCAACAATTTTCTCTTTTGTGTTAACATATTCCATCTTCACCTCTTTATCTTGTACTAATTCTCTCAAGTAATGATACTTGATTACAATGTGCTTAGTCTTTGTGTGTATCACATGATTCTTTGATATAGTTATAGCACCTATATTATCACAATAAAGTACCACTAGTTTAGTGATCTCTTTCTTCATATTTCTAAGTAGTTTTTTGATCCCTACAATGTTTGTTCAATTTATAGTAACATCAACATATTCAAATTTAGTAATAGATTGTGAAGGGCAATTTTGTTTCTTGCTAATCCATGTGACCAGCCTTTTTCCTAAGAAAAATGCTCCTCCACTAGTGATATTTCTATGATCAATGTTTCTAGCCTAATCAGCATCAGTGTAGGCTCTTAATTCAAATTTCTCATTTTTCTTATAGTATAGACCATATTCTTTTGTTCCTTTCAGATATCTCATTATTCTCTTTACAACCATCAAATGATTCTCTCTAGGATTAGCAGAGAATCTTGCAACTATCCCTACAGATAATACAATATCAGATTTGCTATGTACTACATATTGTAATTTGTCAATCATAGACCTGTATAATGTTTGATTCACCTTAGTTCAATCATAATTCTTAGGCAATTTATTTCCTATCACCATAGGTGTACTTACTGGTTTGGAATCCTCCAATCCAAAAGTTTTCAATATCTCCTTGATATACTTTTATTGAGTGATATATATACCATATTTCATTTGATGTACTTGCAAACCCACAAAGAACTTGATCTCTCCAAATATAGACATCTCAAATTCTTGCTTCATTTCATTTGCAAAAGTGTTACATAAAGCATATTGACCTCCAAATATGATATCATCAACAAAAATTTTAGATAACAAAATACATTTTCCTTTCTCTATCTTCATGTATAGATTTTTGTTATCATTAGTCCTTTCAAATCCAATCTTCACAAGATAATTATGAAGTCTCTCATACCATGCCCTAGGTGATTGTTTCAAACCATATAAATCATTGTGTAATCTACATCTTGTGTTCTTATTGTTAGCATCAACAAATCATTCTGGCTATTCTATGTAAATGTCTTCTCTAATATACCATTTAGAAATGTAGATTTAACATCCATTTGATAAACATTGAAACCTTTGTATGTAGAATAGGAAAGAAGAGTTCTTACTCCTTCCAATCTAGCAATAGGAGAAAATGTTTCTCCATAGTCAATTCCTTCTTTTTGTGCATATCCTTTGTAGACTAATCTTGCCTTGTTCCTTGTGACTTCACAATTTTTCATCTAGCTTATTTCTATATACCCACTTGGTGCCAATCACATTTTTTTCTTTTGGTCTAGGAACTAGAGTCCATGTCTTTTTTTTTTTTAATTTGTTCCATGTCATTGGTCTAACATCTTTATCTCCAACGGTTTGTGCAGTAGGATGATGCCTCTTGACATATTTAGACAATATTGGTTCAGCTCTGATTTCTTCATTTGGTCTATCTACTTTAGAGTCACTATGTACATCTCTATCAGGTAGTTCCCCATCTCTCTCATGTACACTAATTTTAGAATCAGGATGTGCCTCAACTTTATTCTATAACTAGGCATCTGAAAGTAGCTTGGTTCCTAAATGCAACTCAACATTCATAGTATGTGACTTGACATGGACTGAAACTTGGTGTTTGTTTGTAGCTTGATTTATAACATCTTCTTCAATAGGCACACCTTCATTAAAGTATACAAATGATTTGTATTCTTCTAATTCCTTCATAGGTTCAACCTCATATACTTTTGTATATTCATCAAATTTCACATTTGCACTTTCCAAAACTTTGTTAGTGTTAGTATTTAAACACATAAGCTTTACTTCTTGTGGAATAACCTAGGAATGTACTTTCTTCACTTTTTGCATCTAGTTTACCATTCCTAAAATATTTGAGAATAAAGCATTTTCTTCCAAATACCTTAAAATATTTTATATTGGGTGAGTATCCATACCATAGTTCAAAAGGTGTTGAATGAGTACCTTTCTTGACTTTTACATGGTTTAGGGTCTAGATAGTTGTACTTATAGCTTCTCTCTAGTATCTTAAAGCAACATTTTTATCCATCATGAGTGTCCTAACACAGTCCATTACAAATCTATTCCTCTTTTTAGCAATTTCATTTTGTAAAGGGGTTCTAGGAGCATATGTATGTCTTTTGATTCCTCTATCATTATAGAACATCTCAAACTCATTTGATGTAAATTCTCCTACTCTGTCAGATCTCAAACATTTCAAACCTTTACTAGTTTCCTTCTCAACTCTTGCTAGGTATCATTTAAACATTTGGAAAGCATCAAATTTGTGTTTTAGAAACATAACTATCATCATTCTAAAATAATCATCAATAAGTAGCATAATGTACTTATCTCCTTTGTATCTTTGCACTTCAATCAATCCACACAAGTTAGTATGAACAATCTCTAGTATTCCTTTAGAGGTCTGAGTTTTACTCTTAAAACTTGACTTTGTCATTTTTCCTAACTGACATTGTTTGCACATTATATTATTAGGCTTCTTCAACTTAGGCAAACCTCTAACTCTTCTTATGTTATTGATACTAGCCAAGTTATCAAAATTAACATGACATAACCTTTTGTGCCATAGCCGCACATCATCAAATTTTATAATTAGACAAACAAAACCTCTATATCAAGGTAGAATAGATTACACCTAGTTTGATCACCCTTTCCAATCAGTTTTCTATCAGTATCATATATCTTAGCAATCTTGTTTTCAAACTCAACCTTACAGCCTAATTATTCAATTTTGACACACTAAATAGATTATAGTTCAGTTAGCTGATTTGTTTTTGGCTTCGATTGTGTGTGTAATTTTTAGCATCAATGTTTTAGATCACACTCTATGATCCATCATCAGGACGAGATAAATGCAAGAATAGATAGGTAAAATTGTAGAGACAACCTCTCTCAAGAGGAATAAAAGGAAAGAAAAAGATAAGCACACAAATCGAGGAGCAAGAGGAAAAGGTCAAAACTAAAAAATAAAGGAACATAAAGAAACCTTGAGTTGAAGAAAAGACCAAGCAAACCCACCAAACCAAAAAAATGTAATAAAAATAATATTTAACCTCAAATGAGAATATAGCATGTGAGTGCAATATATATATATATATATATGTGTGTGTGTGTGTGTGTGTGTGTGTGTGTGTGTGTGTGTGTGTGTGTGTGTGTGTGTGTGTGTGTGTGTGTGTGTGTGTGAAGGCAATAACACAAATGGTTTAAATTAGATCTATAATCTAAAACAAGCTAAAGAAACACCTATATGATAAGCTATAATATCTCTATAATAAATAAATAAATACTAAAAGATATTTAGTGAAAATTAAGATATAAAAGAAAGTTTACTAATCTAAAAATAAAATTTCTCTCGTCCTGATGATGGATCATGGAGTGTGATCTAAAATGTTGATGCTAAAAATTACACACACAATCGAAGCCAGAAACAAATTAGCTATACAAATGGATTGTCTAAACTTGATAAAATTCATATAGTTAAGTCCTTCAACATTGTATGCATTGTCCCATAAAATATTTTCTGTGAGTTTGATAGAACCTTTTGCTTTTATCAAACATGTTGCATCATGAAAAAATCTTACAGTATTTCCATCATAACAATTCAAGGTAATGAACTTACTTTTATCTCCAGTCATGTGATGTGAACACCCACTATCAATGATCCATCTGTCATTCTTGTTCACACAAGACACAAGTGCAGTTGCCTCATCTTTATCAAATTTGTCCTTCACTGCAACATACACCACTTCATTATCATGTTCATCATTTTATTTTCCTCTTTAGCAATGTAGCAAGACTTCTTGTCTTTTGTCTTTATAATCTTTGTTGTCTTTATCTCTTCTACTTATCTACTTGTCACCACCTCTGTAGTTCTTCTTCTTTAGACATCTAGCAACAATATGACCAACCTCATTGCAATTGAAACAAATGATAGATAATTTACCTTTAAACTTTACTTTACCTCTATGAAATCTCCTTTCCAGTAGTGCTTCAAGTTAATCTACATCCTCCTCACCTATATCACTATCACTAGACACATACTTTGTCCTTTTCTTCTTCACATTAGGTTCTTTCAATGACAACTTAGCTTTGAAAGCAGATTCAATATTTTTAGGTTTGTAAGTATCAAAGTTAGATAGCTCAAAAGTAGTGAGTCTACCTACCAAACCTTCAAGAGATAAAGTATTTCCTAGTATACATCTTAGTTCTTGTATTGAAGAAACTCTAATAACATATATGGGTAGTAGTGTTCTTAAAAATTTTCTTAGTATAGTATCATCATCTATTGTACCAGTAGCTCCTCTTATTTCATTAACAACATCTTTTATCCTTGAGCAATATTTTCACCTTCTTTCATTCTCATATCTCAAACTTACCTCTAAGACTCTCATATTTGGCCCGTAGAACATTCTTGTCTCCTCCATAGATGGTATGTAAAGCATCCCACATTTTCTTTACACTATCAAGACCTTTGATATCATCAAATTCAGCATAGCTTAGGACAAAGGCAATCTCCCATATTGTCTGGTTGTGTTCTTTCTTCTTTTTTAGATCCTCAGTAGTTAGGGCTCCAACAAGATCAACATTCTCAGTAGTAATGGTAGATTGTGCATGATCTCCAAGTCCTCCAAGGTGTAGCTTCATCAAAATTTTCTATGTAGGAAATTTATCTCTATTAAGCTTGGGTACATCTCTTTTTGACATCTTGATCTTTATGCTTCTAGTACCTTCAAATTAGTCCTCTTAAGCAGATGGCTCTGACAACAATTGTTGGAATTCCTTAGAATAACTGGGGGGGTGAATCAGTTATCCAAGGTCCAAATGTATAAATAAAACTTTTCATAGCTTAGTGAACACATAAAACATTTATCATCATGCATGCATGCATCCATAGGATATTACACTCACTTAAAACTTGTAGGTTACTGTCATATCAATTTGTAGAAATGTAAACATGAAACATAACTAATTCAGCAACACACTTGACACAATAATTTATGTGGAAACCCAATTTGGAAAAAAATACCAATAACATGATACCCTTTTTCACTCTTCTGAATTGACACCCTATGAAAGGCCAACCCTGTTAAAGGTTACAATACACATTGTTAAATGTGACCCTGTTAAAGGATTTTAATCACCCTATTAGGGGTGAGCCTTGTTAGATGACTTTAGACCATTCACTTGGAATGTCACTTGATTAAAGGATTTACAAATGACTATTAGATCAACCTTAATCCAAAGGATTTACCCTAGACTGATACAATTATTAGAGAGTAACAGTAAGGTTTGATATGGTAACAACTTAGAACTCCATTTGCAGTTTAGAAATCTTTGTTTTAGTCCTCCATTCTTCTTGGCTTTCACACATTTTAGCTCTGATAGCTTGTTCAGCCTTCAAGCATCCATTACATTAGGCCTTCTTGCTTAACACACCAATGTAGATTCTCAATTGGGTCATTGAATGAAGTAATACCCTTGATTCCTTGTCTTCCTTAGGTTCTCACACATGGAAACCCTTGCTTCTAACTAGCCATCCCTATGAATAGAGAATTAAGTTTTTTTTTCATTCATTCTCCATCATCCAATTTATGGTTGGGATAGATTAGGTAGGATTTAATGAATCTACTTGTCATTCCATATCACTTCTAGAAACTTCTTCTTCAATCCTCTTTGAATTTGACTCAAAAAGGTTTACCATGAATTCTGTGCCACTAGCTCATCAATCTTATCTTCCACCTGGTTCACACAATCCAAGAAAACAAACTAGTTAGCTTAGATCCATCAAATTCACAATCTTTCTAATAATATGGCACTTGGCATTAACTTTCTTCTAATGCTCAACACATACTATGTTTCTCAGCATCCTCTGTAAAATCAATTGGCACAAACTAAAGTTTACTAGTACTCAACATCAAATAAACTTTACTCATCATCCACTATTTTTCTTGGCATACACTAAAATAGACTTTTACTTAGCTCCAACTGATTTTTTACTTGGCTTGAACTAACTTTGCTCGACACCTATTATTCATTTAGTTAAGCTTGGTAAATAAACTTTGTTTAAGTTGTTCTTCTAAACTTGCTTAGTGTAACCAATCTTTGCAACCTTAAGCATATTATCAATGCACTATGATATCACTATCTCAGCTTATTCTTGTACTCTTTTTTTATAGCCTAACTCAACCTTTCCTCTAGGTTCTATTGTTACATGCTTTGATCAAATCCTCTTCATCAATCATATAGGTAATAGTACTTAAATCATATAAGTAGTTGTCTTACCATAAAAAAGTAGGTTTGACATTAGTGACAAAATAATGATTGCAACACATTTATCATACTTGTATCAATCTATTTTTAACAATGTTATGGAGAGATGGTTGGTAAGCAATAATAAAGAAGTGAACACTCATGATTTTCAACCTATATTTCCACCTGATGAAGATTTTTATCCCATTATAAAAGAGGAAGTTTCTTATGCTGAATTTGATTCTATGGTCATTGAAAGTAGTTTTGAAAAATAATTGCTTTTAACTTTATGCCTTGAGGATATTTCAATTTGTAACATGCATGAAGAATCTGTGAATTCTAATTTTCCCTTTTCATATCAAAGAAAGAATGTGGCTGATATAACAACAATAGGGAATCAATCAAAGAATCTCAATGATGAGATTACTTGGAGTAGCATGAATATATTATACTCTCCTGCTGAACATATTGAGGAATTTTAAATTAGGGATAATCCTCTCTTCATACCTATTGATATGTGTGGTAGTAATGAAGAAGAAGATCATAATGGAATTTTTGGCAATATGAAGATACATCAACAAAGCAAGAAAGCTATAGCCAGTCCAAAGTATGAGAAACAATCAGAAGTTCCCTCAATAATTAATCCACAACTTCTTGAGACAGTTGAAGATGACATAATAGGTGATGTCCAAAAGATCATTGAGGTGCATGGAAAATACAACCTATGCATGGTTGAAGTAAATAATGGCTTAATCTTGTTTCTTTCAATTTCCAAATACAAAGATCTTGATGCATTCTTTGTTAAGTCCAATGCTATTTTTGATGTGATATTTGGTGGACCAAAAATTAGAGTTTATACATTTGATGAAAAGGTTGAGTATGAGGCTTTCTTATTTGATCTCACTCCAATTTGAGAGAAATGATCTTAGCCTCAAATGTTGGAGACATCCTATTTTAAAACTGCAGTTGCTAGTGAACTTAAGGGAGATGGAATTTTAGCAAGCCTAGCTCTAGGGCTAGGTTTAAATGCTCTTATGAAGCTCTTTCTCAATGCCTACCTCACCCATGGTTTAGCTTGTTTTTCCCAAAAAAAGATGTAGTTGTTTGTGATAAAAATTTCTTCGCCCAAAATGATGATGAGATATTACAGCCTCAATCTCATGATGAGTTGTGGTTGTTTAGATATGACTATCATTTTGTCAAGTTCCTAAACTTGATTAATCATAAATCTTGCTACTGGAGCTTGCCAAACAAAGATGGTATGGAGATTCATCGTTCAGATGCAACCAACTGACCCAGAAAGGTTCTTATTTTTCTTAGCCTATTGATGGCTTCACATAAGTATTCCATATTTATAAGTGATCTGGTGGGATCTTCCTACCTATGTATATGCTTGTAAATATTCTCTTGCTTTGCAAGATTTTGTGGTGTGTAGTCTAGTTTCCCTTGCTTTGGTTTGTTGTTGATTCATTGTTAGTTTAGGTGTTTGGGTTGGTTTGTTTTGCTTTCTATTTGTTTCTTTTTTTGCCTCACTCTCCCTATAGGCAATAATTCTTTATTGTCATGTGTTTTGACTATGTTTCCCAATGGACTAGGCACTGGTCTTTTGACCAGAGGTGTTGGATTCATTCAGAGGTTCAAAAGTTTAGTGGTTCAAAACTCAAATATTGAAGTGTAAAAGTAAATTTTAGAATCCATGTCCAGTTCAATACTAGAATTCAGTCTCGATTCAATAATTTAGGTTTAGATTCTATTAGTTCAACAATTTTAAGAAAGTGGAGAAGTGAAGATTAAGATTGTGAAGATCTGGTCCAATGAATTCAATTGCAAGACATAGGTTGAAATTTGGAGAACAATTTGTTGATTTAAAGTTTAAGTTCTCATGTTCTCAAGTCCTATTTGTTTCATAATGAAATAGTTTAGAAGTGTAGATTTCTTTTAAAATGTTAGAAGCCAATAATTTTGATTCCAAAAATTTGAGCAACTGTGAAAAGTCATGTTATTTTTATAAAGTTCAAAGTCTAGAGTTCAAAATTCATATTCATTGGTTTGAAAGTGTAGAATTAGAGGTTCAAGTCCCATGGATTTCAGTTTCAAGTTCAGAGCACAAATGATCAGTTTGAATTCTAGGTTCATAGTTCAAATTGCATACAAACTCATGGTTTTATTTAATTTGAATTCAATACATAAGATGAAATAATTGAGAGTTCTTGTTATCTCAATACATAAACTAATACATGACCCATCTCACACTTTTACCTTGTTCTAATGTGCTCAACTTTAATAAGTAGTAGACATGCAATAATCAGAATAGTGAAATGTTTCTTCTTTTCATGTCAAAATCCATTAAGTCTTGTCAAATGATGGAAGATTTGAGTTTTAAAATGCATGGTGGTTGAGATGTGCAAGGATGTACCATAGTTGTTTAACCAATTTCCCATGTCAAAGATCACATGTGAATTATTTGACAAAATAATGTGGTGATGGGGTTAGTAAGGAATTGGAATTGACAGATATGTTGGAGGTTGTGTTAACTGAGCATGATACATAGTGAAGATGTCATCATTAAATGATGAAGAATATGCACAATGACAAGTAGTGAGCTTACAGTTTGGGTGACTCACAAAAATACTAAACTAATGTTGATGCACTGACAAGGAGAATTTCAAATGTAATGACAAAGAGATTTAAGATCAAGAATAAACACAAACTATTTGGTAGATTGTCTACTTGTCATCATGACCAATTGCATGGAATGAATTTTTCAAATTCTCCTACCTTAGTCTTTGAAAGATCTAATTTCAAATGGTATTATGAAGTATGTGCAAGGCTCTATCCAAATGGAGAGGATTGGGTTTTCCTATTGATATAAATATACTATTTGACAAATTGCCAATATAGTACTCATGTTCATTACCCTATAATGCATAGCACATGGAAATCTCCATTCAAGCAATGCAAGATGTGAGGAATTTTGGGTGGAATGTAGTGGTGAGTGTGAAGTTAGATACGTGAATTGGGATTCAAGTAAAGACAATGAAGGAATGATCTCAAGGGTCTCACATTAAAAATGTGCACAAATAGCTCAACAAAAGTTCCCAAAAAATACGTGCATTCAAACCCCTGAAGATGACTACTATATGTTTGATAGAATATTATTAAACACATATGCATATCAAGCACTCAAAAATCATGATTGAGGGAATGAGCTATTAAAGGATAAATGGAGTGTGGGGGGGTTAGAAGAAAAACTATCAAATGTCAGAGCTCACGAAATGTTGATCTAGTGCAACTACAAGAAATTTAGAATTGTGGATGATGTTGGTAGTTTAATTATTCATGCTAAGAAACACAATGAAAAGATGACATGGGTAATCAATGAATCACTTAATTCATCCACTCATCACATGTCGAATCCCTCACATGTTTATTTTACATGCTCGATTATAGGAGGTTCAATGTTGGACCCAAATATATATACTTCAAAGAATTTTAGTGACCATATATGTCAGATGCTAGATATTAGATAAAAACAATCTGTAGGGAAAAATTGCAAGCTTTGATGTTTCCACAACTATGAGGCTCAAAATTTGGTATTGGGGAATTTGATGAGTCATCGAATGTATGGCACCTGTCAGACAAACCTATGTCATAGGAATCTTGTATTCACATAATTATAAAACAATATTTATAATGACATAAATAGGCTAACTAATAGGGAAGTCAGTTTCAAATTACAAAGAATTAGTTATCCAAATTGAACAGAAATTTGATCCATCAAAGGAGTTAAATATACAAGAGAAAGAGAGATAGGGGGTTCTGCTTTCTTGTAGATAGGATTTTTATATGATAGGGGAAGTCTTTGTTTTTGTTTTCTTAACTTAATAGATTGTATGTTGGGAGGGGAAAGAATTGGAAAGATAATAGTAGTCTTTGTTGCTTGTTTTTTTCTGAATAATGAAGTTGGACATGTTTTTTTGAGATATGTTTAATTTTTAAATGAAATGATATCTTGAAGAATATTGATACTGTGCATTTTATTCTTTATTTCATGGTTATGGTGTGAATTATGGAGTATTTCAAGATCTTTTTTTCCTTGTGCATTGATTTTGTTTAGGATCTGCAAGTGTATCGTTATTATGTATTCATGGTCTCTTTTATGCTTTTAACTCATTACAGAGTAAAGGATTGTATGTCTTTACCATGGCTGTGAGGTGTTTATGTAAAGTAGGTAATGGTTATTCACCCCCTATCCAAGAATAATGAGGGTAGCCTTTGATTTTAGGTTAAAAGCATTTTTTAAATCTTAATCATTGTATATCCAATTGAGGAGCTATACCTTGTAAAATTCAGAGGGTGCTTACAAAATTCAATGGCAAAGCAACCCAACTATTGGTGATCTTTGTGTCTTCATTCTTGGGAAAGTAAGGGTTATTTTGGAAATTTTATGTGAAGACAAATATGTTTAACAAATAGATGGTATTGAGGATAATACACCCATTAAATCTCATTTCATAGAAATTTTTGGAATAGTATGAAACTTTGGTGGAGGAAAAGAGTCACTCTTCACCAACAGGGTTTTACTAACCTCTTGGCTCATTGTAGTGGTAGTTGAATTTTCCATTTTCTTTGTTAGGGTCTGAAGTCTTTACTTTCTCTTCTAAATTTCTCGGCATAGTTCAAATCTCCACTTGTTCAAGTTCTCATCCAAATTTCTCTTGAAATCATTTACTATTTTCTTAAATCACCAATTCACTCCATGCTCTTGAAATATCTATGCAAGGTGTGAGATAATGTCTTCAAAATTTGATATATCTTTTGATTGATTTAGGGTCTCCATTAATGTTGTGTACTTAGGTAGGCGAAAGCCAGTTGTCTTTGTCTATATTGGTACCTTTCAACTAGGTCTTTGCTTTACAACTTGGTCTCTTCCATATTACTTGATCTTTACCATTTCACTCAATGTCTACCATTTCACTTTTGAAGTGCTTGATCCATGTTGCTATGCTTGTAAAACATAGACAATTTTACTAACATTTGACAACCCTTCATTAATTATCTATTCTTATGAATCTTTATATATACAAATATGAACTTTGGCACATTTCATGTAAGAAACTGATGTATGATATGTTAATTAAATATACAATTCCATACATACCTCTATTTCTTAGTTTGAGATGACATGATCACCTTCTCCATTGTATTGGGTGACCTCTACTCCATTTTCTCCATTATTTCCATCTTCTTCTTTCTTTTTCCATTTTTTATTCATTTCCTTCTAAATTTTCTCAATGTATACTTTTCCTTTACCTTTGTCTCTTGTTTGATTTGTTGAATGTACTTGAGTCCTGTAATTCTTGTTTAGATGTTCAAACTTATGAAATTTGGAACATGCATTGTTAGGTGCATGATTAAACCTATAATTTATCTAATAAGGTTTTGTCTAAGATCTGTATTGATATGCTCCCAAACTTTTGATAGTTTTAGCAATATGCTTCAAAGATAGGTGTAGTAGACACATTCCTCATTCTTGACCTACACTCATGTATTTGATGCACTACTACATTTGGACCTAAATTGCAATGGTAGGCTATTGTGATTGTGATGGCCACCTCTCACCCAAGAAACAGTACCAAGAATTGGCTCCTATTGGATGGGTGTCAAACTTTTGGAGTTACAAATTGTGGCAAAAACCTCAATCTTCATAATTGTGATGGATTTTGGCATCACAATTTGGAAAAAGGCAAGGCCAAGAGTTCATTGTCACAATTATAACATCTAACATTTTTAGTTCATCGTCACAATAGTGATGCCCTCACTATACAATTGACAATCATCCATTAGAAGGGCCATCACAAGTGAGATGCATTGTGACAATAGTATCATGGGTACGACATCTATCCATTAGATTTATCTGTTGCAATTGCAACAAATATGAGACAAAAATGTTGTTGGTGAGATGGCATCTCGTCAAGCCAAGCCATCACAATTGTGATGACTTGCTAGAATATTTATTATAAAAATTAGTATTAAACCATTCCAAAACATCCACTTCATTTAATTTTAGGCTTCATGGTTGTTGAAAGAGGAAGTGGAATTTGTCTTTATGACACACAATTTTGTTTGTGAATCCCTACTATCATTGTCAATATGTTAAAAGTCCATGCACCTGATTTTTGAATGATTGTTTTTGTACAAACCCATGACCTTCCAAATTTTCACTCCATAAAATATACGTCCATTTCTTGTAGGAATTGTACCCATGTGATCTTCCACATTTTTCACACAAAGATACAAGAGAAGTTGCAACTAAATCATCTAACAATATTGTTCAATCTAGTGTTATGATGGATATCCATGTCCATCATCCATCCAAATTGAATATTGGACTTACTTTTGGACTAAAACATGAGGTGAGCACATAGTTGGAAAGTTAAAACTTGAAGAAAAAAAAAAGAAATTTAATTTTAGTTGATGTTGATCGCCATGCTTCTGCATCATCCAATCATGGTGCAATAGCTAGAACTTATATCTATCCTAAGAAATTCTTGAAGGATTGATATTCTTAATCATACTATGTTTACTTTAACTTCATTGTAGGTAAATAGTGAGAATAGTTTGAGAGTATGCCTCAGTGCATATGCATTGTGCAAGGTAAGATGGTAATCTTGACCTCTCACTAGATGGACTTAAAAAAAAATGTTTGTGATCTCTTTTAGTTGAATCCAAATGTGCAATATCTCATAACATATTCAGATGAAGACAATGATGTTTTCAAGGAGGACCGTTCAAACCTTGTTTCTCGTGAAGAGGGAAAACCAGAAAATTGGGCAAAGAATTAGATGGTTCCACTATTCTTCCACTAGGAAATGAAGTATTTATAGGAGGAAAAGAAATTGGGCAACCCGTGAGAGGGAAACTTGGTGGAGAGATTGCTGGAATATAATTCATGATATGTGGAACATAATTTATCTGCAGTTGGTATGGAGGTTGAATAATATCGTATGATATCAATGAGGTTGCATTCACTCTTGGAGGGACAATTGGGAAAGTGTATGGGCATGGAGGGAGATTCATGTATTGTATTGCAAGAGGAATAAATTCTTGCACCCATATATTCAAATTGGAAGTCATGGCTTTCTAAAATTGTTTTGCCTCCAATATTCCTAAAAATATATCTTTGTAAGGGCAATGATAGAATGAGAAATTTTATTTTGAAGGTCATGGAAAGGACAAATGTTTCCAAGTGGCCTTTTGGCAGTAGTCCACCTATTTTCATGTCAAGTCGTCAATAAACTAATGTTGCACACAAAATGTATGTTGTATCCACAACTTCCTACATGAAGAAATAATCATGACATTGGGCTTCTTATCTATAGTAATATAAAAAGGAAATGGAAATGCAACATTATCTGTGAAATGCTTGAGCAGAAGTAGCATCAATCCAACAACTTAGAAGAATGTCAAACATAATCTCTATGAGAGGGGCCAAAGAGGAAATTGCATGACCTATGATAAAAAATGTACACATGTGATCAACATGGTAAAATGTATTTCTAACAAGACAATTTTTTTTCATCATTGTCTTTATAAAACATGAGGTGTAGGTCTAAACAACATATTAAAATGTATAGGACACTTAGTAGTTTTTTCATCATCCTCTTTATAAAAGATCTATTTTAATTGGTTTCTTATCCATGGGTGTATCCTCAAGAGTTTATTAATATATTTGTAGTGTGACATGTTCTTCAAATGTTTTCCTTGTGGTATCATTTAATGTTTTTTATATCTCATGTCTTGACACATGATGAGATATTGTATTGTATTTACTTATCTACACATCTCCCAAGGGATTTACCATGCCTTTTTATTGTTTAACATTTCTTTTATAAGGTTCTTTCAATGGGGCATATCTTCATTCATATAGCACAAATTTCCTCCTTCTGAAGCACACTCAATTTTTGCTCTTGCAGGTCTACCTAATATTGCAAACATCTTCAATTATACAAGGTTTACTCTAACTATTTTATTCTAAATATACCTGAGGTAATAAATACACTAACATATTGTGATTATGATCTTAAAATCATGCTTAATAACTCACAAAATTATGTAGAAGATTACGTGATTCAAGAACCCACTGTGATGGTTCTAGTTGATTCTGTTGTACTTCGAGTTACTTCTGTCATGATTCAAGTTCCTCTTATTGTTGTTGATGGTGTCACCAAATCTCCTTTCCTTGGTCCTTGCAATGCCATGTCCACTCTACCTATTAGTGTTTCAATAGGGGATGTGTGTCTTCCTTTCTCATCTCTTTCTTGGAGGTTCCTCTTTCTCATATAGTTTTGGTTGCAACTTCTATTGGTGTGGTTGTCCCTATGGTTGCTAAGATTTGAACTCTGCAAGCATGCATATTCCATCTCTAAATTAGTATGTTGTGATAAGTCTCATTGAACATAACATAGTTCAAACTAATATTCACCATAGGTTAATTGAAGATCACAAAAAAATTCAGAATGTAGTACTCTTATTTCAATACTTAGCCAATGGAGAAAGTGGTATCCCAAGGACTGAAAATATCTAAATTATCATATGGAAAGGGCACAAGTATGATGTTGTGCATCTCTTCTTCAAGCTTATACATATATGTTGTACTAAAGTTAAATATTTACTAAAAATCAATCATCTATTATAAGACATTAAAAAGACATATTAATTATATAACATATAGCTAAAGCTTCTTTACATCTCATACTATAGTTATTAATTTTAATAAAAAAATATCCAGGGAAGACACTATGATACCAAACATTTATAGTTTCTTAAGTAAAATGATTTTGCTTCCATGCTTACCATAGTCTATCTGACAATTCAATCCAAATCCTTTAAAAAGCCTGCAAAAATAAATGAATTTAATTTATAGAGAGAAGACATAAAGACAAGCACCTACATAAAAAGTATTTATCAAATACAAGCCTTCCACTAGCCATGTTCTTTTGTACCCCTATACACAAGAATGGATGACAACATGATAGTTATTTTTATATATATTTAAATATGTTCACATATATATATATATATATATATATATATATATATATATATATATATAGAGAGAGAGAGAGAGAGAGAGAGAGAGAGAGAGAGAGAGAGAGAGAGATGAATTTTAACATGATAGATCTTTATATGTATAAATATGTTTCTTGACAAAACCCTGACAAGGTAATTTTGTTCCATTGAGTTTGATGTTGAAAATAAGTAGCAATAATTTGAGAATAACAATCACAGAAGTTGATTTAGCAATTCCATCAACCAAATTCAAAATTTGACCAATAGAAAAGCATGAAATATCATAAAATATTAAAATGAAAAAGTGAACATGGCATTTGGAAACAGTAACTGAAATATAAATGTTACCTTCTTTCTCTATTAAGAATTGCATGTCATATAGAACACATAGTGTGAGTCCATTCTAAAGGCACTAGTGTTTCCCACTATCAAAAATAATGAAATATAGGTTCAAGTACATGGCATATTGTGGTGGCCTCCTTTGCTAATTTGGCCATGTTTTGAAGACAAATATTTGACCAGACTTTAGGATCCTCTACTTCCTCCCTATAATATTATTCAACATATCACCACACTCAAAAGAAATAATGAGAATAGTTCAGATTAAACACAATTGCAAATAAATAGAAACAATAGAATACCTTAGAGAGGAATAATTTGAGGCAAGACCATAGAAAGCCATGCTTTCAAATACTTCATACATTGCAACAAAATTTCATAATAAATGAGTTTGACTATGGTGTCCTTCTGCATTGCTTGAAACCAAGAGATTCACACCGTTAGTTGTCATGCAATCATAGGTTAATTTTGAGCATCACTTTGTTTCAAAAATAGTTTAATATTCTCTACTAATCAGGTCCAACCACGTGAAGGTGGAAGATCATTTTCCACCCCCCACCCCCCCCCCACCCCCCACCCCCCGCCCAACATCTATATTCCTTGTTAACATCTAAAATTCATTCATTCTATTAATAAAATGTAACATTCATGAATTATCACATGATAACATTCATCAACACATTAGCTTCATTAGAACATTCACATTAATATTGAAACATGAGATTCATTAGAACATTCACATGAACATTGAATAGAATGTAAATAAAACATCTATACATAAACATCAGTCATTATCAAATAAGTTACATAAGTTCACATGAATCATTTCTTTTTTGTTTTTTTGTTTTTTTTCCTTCCCTATATTGTTGCAGAGGCATATCCCACTAGTACATTTGCACTTGTTTTTCTACCAAATTTTTTGACCAAAGCTATGATTTCATCTTTTTTTATGTTTTCATCCTTGTATTGGTCAAAAATTTCCTAAGTTTTCCCAAGTTGATTGAAATTTTGACCAACTCAGGTCATAACAAAAAAAAAAAAAGTATATGCATTATAGTTGTATGTTATATCTTGAGGGGCAATAGAAAAATTGGTGCTTCATTCGTGCGTCGAGTAACATTGGCAAATTCGTGGGTAATATTGGGGCTTTACCCTTTTTGGTTTTGCACAGATCAACTAACATATGCTGAGTGGAACTTCTCAGACTTGGGCATGGAGCTAGATGAATTCCATTGTTTTAGGTTCTTTTTCTCTTCGAAGGCTTGATGCATACATTAATATTAAGAAAATTCTAGAGTATGCATGTATTTTGGTTTTTGATAAATACGTTTTTCCTTGGATATTTTGTATCATGCAATATTTTTAACAAATACATTCAAATATTCTTGTCTGGATGTTTTCAATATGGTTTTCACATGGTTAACTTGGATTTCTCCTAGATTTGCCTAGGTTAATCCAGGACAAAATCCCTTTTCCTATTATAGCTTGCATGAGTTATTTTCTTTCAATATTTGGATACTGGTGGATTTCTATAGCTATAGAAATATTATAATATAGGATTCCAACAATTATTAATAACCACTAAACTAGCTTTCCTATTTTAGATATTTCTTTTTATAGTTTTAGTTAAGCTTCACCTATCAAAATATTAGCCTACTACTAACTGGGCATTGATTTGCAACTTACCATTCTTCTCTTCCTTGTAATGATGGATAACAAAGTATTGAGTTAACTATTGGTGAAACTCTTAAAATAGTTTATCTAGACACAAAATGTGCAACTAATTTAAGGGAAAATGACAATATATGAGAAGGTAGAATAGAATAATTCCAATGTTGATATAAGATAAAATTGACCTTAATACAATAAATGTAACAAATATCCCCCCCCCCCCACCCCCCAAATGGTAGTAAATCTGGAACATCAAAGAAACATTCATTTTACCTAATAATAGCACTAGCAACAAAAAATATATCTGTACTACTATTTATGTGCATAAGATACATATACACCATCCATTTATTGACTGTTGCTTCTAATATTATTGTGTGCTCATCACATTAATTTTGAAAGCAATTTCGTTTATAACTCTTCTGTAGCTATTCTCTATGTCGTTGTAGTAGGGAAAGTTTTGAAAAAAATATTAACACTCCCTTCAAAAGAAAACTTAGAATAAAACTAGGAACATGGATAGATACTAACCTTTTGAGGAACATTCACCTCCTCAAACTCACTGTTAGATTCTTTGGAACTAAGCTCTTCCTTTTTTGAAGGAGCTTTGACTGGAAATCTAAAAATAAGTTATCCAAAAATGAGGTAGGGTAGGGAGCTGTCAAGACACTAAGGAAAACAAGCTTTCTCGCTTGGCCTCCTAATAGGATTGTAATCAATGTTGAAAAATTCTACTACATCATTTGAACTCCACCCCACTTTTCATAGAGAAATTGATAGTAAATTTTCTTAAAGTAGCAAGTTCTCTATAATATTCTATCTACCAAGTAAATATCTTCAAAGTCTAACAAATTTGGGGATAATTCTTACATTTTGTAGTGCTTTCCAATTCTCTTTATGAACTTTTCTTATAAATACGAGCACAACATGAGACCATATGTATTTTAGTAGCGTGACAATACCTCAAATTAAATTTATATCCTCTTAAGAGATTACTAGAAAGCTCTATCTCATCGATCTTCAATTGTAATGTTTAACAAATGTGTATCTCCAAAAGGGATTGGTTTAAATATTCTAGACTATTTCATAGAAAAAACATAAATACTCTATGCAATTAACCAACAAAGCATCCAACTTCTTCCAACTTCATGAAACATAAACACTCTAGGTATTCAACTTACCAAGTATCTAACTACTTCCATCTACCAATTTATTTGGACAATGTAATAACTACCTTATAAAGTGGTCCATGTTTTATGAAGACTAACAATAAGTTTTTGAGTTTGAAGGGCATGCCAATCAATTGTTTATTAGGTGTGAATTGTCATTAGCAGTACTCTATGTTGAATAGTGTCCATTAAAAATATTTGATTTTTTTGATAGGTAATAGGTGACATAGTGTACTAATCTGGTATATATAGGCTAAGAATTTCATTATGAATGATGAATGAATTGGGCTTTAATTTTTTGTTTGGAATTTATAATTTGAATAATCTAAATTGATCATTCTATGGAAATCCCCTGCAATATATAGAAATGTCAATTGTTTAAAGGACTAAGAACCTTATGTATATTATGCATTTATTTTGAAATTCAAAAGGTTGGCCTTGGTTTACATTTGAAACACAATATTTCCAATCTTCCCTTGACTAGCTAAATGCCATTTTTGAAGTTCAAATTTCCACTTTCCTCTTGGTGCAGTGCGATAGATTATGATTCTTGGTTTCCATTTGAAGCACAATACTTTCAATCTTCTCAATCTTGCCATTTTTGAAATTCAAATTTCTATATTCCTCTTGGTACAATGTGATAGGTTATGATTTTCTTCAATCTTGAACTATATATCTTGCATAATATTAAAAAAATTGACAAAAGAGAGCTTAGTGCTTCAAATTTCTTGCTAAATAGGCCAAATTTTGAAATTTTATCTGAGAGAGGCATGGCAACATCACTTATAGAATGTGTGAGAACTCTTTTGAAACATAAATATTGAAATTTCAACCCAACAATCATTGGTTTAGCACTATCCACCACTCCATCAGTCTATGACAAGTAATGATCACCAATTATGGCACAACATTTCTACAACAATCCTAATGTTGGTCTTACTCCAACCACACCTTTTGAAATGGGAAGTGGGTATATGAATCCAACTATTGCTTTTAGATCCAAGATTGATCTTCAATGCAAGTACAAATTCCAATTTATTTCTGCAAAACAAATGCTATCTAATTTTGCAATGCTTGTTCTCATGGCAACTAAAAAACCTATTTTGACAAAAGATCCTATTTTATACACTTCTTAGCTCTTTCATTTCATTGGCAATGAATAGGATATTTAAATATTTTTCTCTAGGCACTATTTTTCGTATGATTTCTTATAATAGTTCAAATAGCAAGCATAGAATAAAATCATAATAAGAAAGAACTAACTTTCATTGATATGGTCAAATCCTAAGTTTTGATGATTATGTTGCATTCTTATGCAACATAAATGTGTTAGCACCATTGGTTCTCAAATACATAAGATGTGTAAATCAAACACTGGAATGCATTTTGATCACAACATTCCTTCAATTATAGTGGTTACTTTGATTAATTCTTGTACCATTCAAAGGATTTTTACCAATATTGTAGGTAGTGAAAGCTACAAAGTTCTCTAGAGTGCACCATGGGGTGTATCTATTTTTATTATGCCATTGTCATTCAAAGCTGAATAGGGGTAGATAGAGAAGCCTACAGTAATTCTAAATGGCAACACTAATAGTACTAACCCAAGCTTTGGAAAAATTCTTTTAGTTGGGAATAATGGACACAATTTAGTAATTCATCTCTCAGTCATTACAAAGATTTTATAGAACACCTATAACTGATTTCATTTATGGGTTTGATTGATTTGTTCATTCTAATTTCTTGAGCCTTTTTCTATTTTCTCCTTTCCATGTTGAGGCTATACAGATCTATTTGTCTTCCATTTTCTCATATTATTTTGACTATAGCAACGTGTTGATGTATAAGCAATTTATATTGCAAAGGTATCTATTTTGTAATATACCAATAAAAAAAGTCAATACTACACCTATTTCGAATCCAAATAGATAGTGTAGTTAACTCACAAGATTCCAATATTGTAGGCTTTACGTTATAAATTGCCAATATAGAAAATGATAGAAGAGATGCTTGTGAAAAGAGGACCAAAGATAAAATTTAGTCTCCTCTTTTTTCCCTTCTTCCGCAATGGTGTTGAGAAACTACAATTAAATTCTACAAGCCTAAGTGCTCTCTTAAAATAGATTTGGGGGCATATGAAGAAAGTAGGTAAATGAAATTATTAATAATTGGTAAGACTTAAATATTTATTTTAGACCTATATAGGTAAATTTGGTTTGTAGATTGTTAGAACACAAATTTTATATAATATTATTAAATAGTTTTTAAGTAAGCTATCAATGCATTTATTAATTTTTTTTTTTTTTTTTTTCATGCATGATGTAATTTTTTAAAGAGAATATTAAAACATTGGTTTCTTTATAAAGTTCTATGCATGAGATCCTAACTCTCATGTACACCAAACATATATATGAGCTTTAATAGAATAGGTTTATGAGATATCTTATTCTACTATAGTAGAAAATCATTGATATTCTTATTCATATTCCGATAACCTCTTAGATGTTTTGGCTATTAATGTGAGACCACATATTTCTTCATTATAGAGATAACACAAAAGTGGAGTTTAGATGCTCTTACTATGAGATTTAGGTATGTAAATGTCACATCTTCTAAAATGCATATAAAAAAGACTTCTTACATTTGGCAAGAAAATAAAGCATGGATGATATAGTACACATCTAATACAAAAGATTATTGTCATTTCTATTTTCATAAATTTATGTCTTCAAATTATGATAACAATATTCATGAGTTGCCATAAGATTATAGGGAATTATAAGAAAAGGTACATCTAATGATTCCATGTATCCATACATACACCTTCCAAGTGCTCCTATTAACACCATCCATGATATATGAATTGCAAATCTTGATAGTTTCAATTGGGAATAACACACCTCATGTTGCACCTCAAAACATTGATTTTCATGCTAGATAACTCAATTGCAATGCTAGGACTAGATACTTGTGCATTGCTCCTAATAACACTCTTGAATCAACACATGCACCTTACTAGCTCACTTTCAACAAGCTCACCTTGGATTTAATTCTACATGAAACCTTGTAGCATGCTCCTCAAATTTTGGATGTAACAATGTAAAATAAATAAGAATATTGAAGAATTCAAATATACAACATATGGTTTTCAATCATGATGTGTACAGCAAGCATCCACAACACAAAGTACACCTTATCAAGCACCAAGTATATAGAGAAGGCAACGTAAACCCTTAAATTAGAGGGATCTTAATCCTCATCAACCATTAGAGTTAATGCCATGGTATGTTTTTTATTTTATTATCTCTTAGAAAATTATTAGTAAGTAGAATAAAGGATTGAGGACATAGGTGTGTTTTGGCAACATTAACTAAGGTGTAGGAAGTTACTGAATGGCCTTAGAATCAAGACATTTCTAGAATATAGCAATAAGTGACTTAAAAATTAAGGGAGTCATTGTATTGGAGTCCTAGCATAGGTATCTAGCCTAGAGAAGGGTCTCTAACATGGAAAAGCTAAGGGATTCCCAAATTAGCAAGTAGGAGATGTTAAAAATTGAAAATAAGAAAAATTGCAAAATTTCTTATGCAAGAAATGTTGCAATTTTGCAAACAAGTTGTTTATTACCATTCCAAACATGAAGGAGGCTGATGGAAGCCCTAAATTGGAAGGAGAAAGACCTAAGAAGATCTATTTGACCTTCTAAACCCTAAAGTTGCAAGTTGGTTGTGTCAGTGTACAGACTATATACTAGAAAGTTAGTTTTTGGACTATAAGAAGGAAAATTTTAGAGTGAAGGAAACTTTTGAGAGTTAGTTTGATTTTTTTATCACTTAGTGTTGTAGTTATACTAGTTTAGGACATTTTTGGTTCAGTAAAGTAGGTGTATTTGTTTCATTTTTCATTGTTTGTAAATTCTTTTCTTTATTGCTAGACTACTATCTTGAATCAAGTAGTTCGCATTAGAAATGGTGTAATTCACTATCCCTCCATAGAAATAGTACAGCCTCTTAGGGATAGTGAGTGTACTCTATGTACCTCTTCTTGGCAAAAGGAAGGGCCCTCAAAAGCCTGGGAAGCAATTTTGAACTCTTGCCCTAGGCGAGCCAAAGCATCCTTGACTAGGGAAATTTGATATTGTAGAGCTCCAAGACAACAAGGTTGTGGAGATTTCTAGAAGAGTGGACATGGAGGTTAAAGGGGGTGATGGTGCTCAAAATTGCATTCATGTTTTGAGTACCTTTCCAAACTTTTGAGTCACTTTGAGCCCTATGCACATTTTCATGTCTATGTACTTGGCTATTGTATTAAGACCTAAGAGGTGTTTTATGTTTCTAACACCTTGCATTCAGCATGTATATGCATCCTATAATGTTAAATTATTATTCCAAATCATTCTACGAAGTTCCATATTGAGTAGTGTTTATTTCTGCATTTTTGCCTAAGTGTCAAATAGTGACAGGAGGCCTAGTTTACATTTGAATATCTTGTATTTGGTAATGTTTCATGACTTGCTACTTTGGGATTGTTTATTATGCATATTAGAGAACCTATGCTTCAATTTTTGAGTCATTTTGATATATTTTGACTAGGTTTTGATTCCCCAAAGTTGGTTACCTATCTCTATCATGTTGATGCATATTTCTCAAAAATCTGAGAAGCCCTATTTGACCAATTATAACTTTGACCCAGTTGACCATATTGAGAAAATTCCTTTTGTATTGCATTCTAGAGGTTGCACACTTGCTATATTTCAAATTTTAGCTTGTGACAAATCCATTTGATCAATTTGCAAATGCAATTTTGTAACTTTTTACTAGTCTCATAAAATGCAGAATGGTCAGTACCCTAGTTCAGGATGCTATAACTCTAAATCCATAATAGATGAGATAAAATGGTTTGTACCACTACATTATACTCTAAAAATACTTCAAGTGTACCAATTTTTAAATCTTTACCAATTCGTCTACACACTTTCCCAAGGTCATTCTATTTGCAAAAAACACTTTTCTACTGATATTTCCAGTCCTTCAATTTTGAGTAGCCCACTTTGTGCACTTGCCAGATGCATCTTGTTATTTGTCATGAGCCCAAATTATAGAATTAATTTCTCCTCATGGAAATGAACTAATTTCCTAGTTTTCAATCCTTTAAGCATTTGTTTGCCCAATTTTCGAAGCTAAAACAAAATGTGTTTTATGGTTTTTTAACATGTTTATTTGTAGGCATTTTCAAGTAGGCATTTTTGACAGTCAATATATTTTGACTGAATGACCATCTTTTGACAGTCAATAGGATACAAGAATGTGGAACAAAGAACTAGCATTTCAATTTTTAGAGCCCAGTTATCTATTTATGTCAATTTTTAAAGCCACCTAATAGGCCCTTTTACTAGAAAATCATAGTTTGCAGATAAGTGATAAAAACAAGTTTTGAATGATGGCTTAATGGTTGAGCTTGATTTTGATCATTGCCAGATGCTCATCAGATCAATTTTCATTATCAGTTGTTCAAAAATGAAATTTTTTTAGCCGAAACCACTTTGGGGCCCAATTGAATATATCAAATTAATGAAATTGCATGGATTGAAGATGCTCAAGTTGCAATTGGTGAACATAAGGGGTTCCCATTTTCCTAACGAAAAATTTGGATACTATTTTCATTTCTTCTCCATCAAATCATATGTAGTGGTTTTTTTGCAAAAGAAAGGTTTTTCTTTCTTATATCAAGACTTGCAAAATGATGGGTGTTCCATTGAATAAAAGAAGGACTTGGCATAGGCATATTTCCAATAAAGCAAAGTGAAAAGTCTATTTTCTAAATGTCATGAGATTATAAAGGTGTAGACTCAGTGATGAATATGGATATTCTTATAAGTCAATCCAACATATTTTACTTATGTGGAGACTTTGAGTTCAACAAAGGCATCACATGACCATTTTTCATGGGCACTGAGCACAAGGGACTATTATTATTTGATCTTCCAAACTTGTGCACTAGAATCCAATGAAATTTTCAAATTAAAAAGTTAAAGGGTCCCCATGATTTCACTCATAAGTTCATGCTCAAGGTATTTGAGTCATCATATGAAATGTTATTTATTATAAATGACTAATTGTTTATAATGATCTCACAGTATATTGTAATGTTGAGTCATTGGTTTGCATCAACAAAATTTCTTCTAAAATGTGTATAGAAATGTGATTACCAAGGGAAGGAAATAATGTGGTATATGTGAGGAAGTCTGAAGGATTGAACACTTGTTGATATTGGAGTGGAATATTGAGCCTATGAGAAGCTTTCATAGAACATCCACATTGTTGAAGGCGACTTGCAAAGTATGCAGTGACAGTAGCATGAAAGTTAGAAAGGAACATAGCACATATGTAGCATGTGAACAACACTCCAAGTTTGAAAGAAGAATATCCACATAGCATGGAGGTGTCATCCAAGGCTAGCGGCAAGAAGAAATTCATGATGGATGCAGCTCAAGGCAATTTGAATACCCACACCTTGTACTTGAGAAGTAGGGGTGCCAAATGAGCACTCATGGAAGCAAGATGGGGAGAAAACAGAGCTCCATAGTAGGAGGGAGACACTCGACAATAGTCAAAGGCAAAGGCTATGATCTACAACTATGCCTAAGAACTCATGGCAAAGACAAAGGGTGGTAGTAGGTTTTTGAACCACATTTTGAGCATTTGTAGATGCAAGGGAGATGGCTAGAGATAGATGAAGGCAATCCTTGTCTGTAGCATGTGAATGAAGGTAGAGCTCCATGTTGAAGAGGAAGCAATGCTGATGGCAAGAGAATGTACATTGCTAAAAGAATATTTGGAAAATATGAATCCCTTATTCTTTTGCATTATGTAGACATCTAGTCCTCAAATCATCTCACCCCTCTTTCCAACCCCATTCATGGGTGGTGTATGTGAGAAGGCCCAAAAGGATGTATCTACTATGGAGGCCTGTGTTTTTAAGGGGGTAGTCTTGGTCCTTTTTCCCACATTGGAGGTGTGGAATTAATTTTATGTTTTTATAACCCCATTGACTTAATGCTATAGTGTCTTCTAAGACACGTTTGAAAAACAAGCCACTTCTCATGTGGAGGGGCCCATCGTGACCAATTGGCATGTTGAAGTCAACAAAATTTTGACCATCCAAGCCTTGAGAAGGCTAGTCAAGAGATTAGGAGAGCCAACATAAAGCCCTATAATGCTATGATGCCATAACGAGATTGTTGGTGCGCAAATAAAGAGGCCTAAGCATAACCCAAATTGTGGGATTGGGAAGATTAAAATATGGAGTTCCGATGATATGTGAGAATGAGTGTTCAGGAGATTGTTAATATTTAAAATGGAAGGTAAGATCTTACCCGTCATGTGATCGGAGGCTTTCAAAGGCTCTTTTAAGATGTTACAAATTTTCCACATTACTATAAGATCATAGAAATAATGTGAAGAGCTAAGATATCACGAGAATAATTGATCATAATATCGTAGAGGAGAAGTTTTCAAATTTTAATAATGCATAGGATGATGTGGGGCCCACCTGTAGGATGATGATGAATGGGAATTTGATACATGGTGTTGGTGGATTCGAGAGAGGGAAAGGAATAAAAAATTAAAATCCAAAGATATTCAACACATCAAAATTCAAATGTTGAAAGATTTAAATAAATTTGAGATTTTATATAGTTTTAACTATATAGTTTATTTAAATTTTTCATTTTTAACTCTATTCATAGCCTGGGGGATGGAATTTAAAATAGACCATAGAGGCATGATTTTTATCCAAAATATATACTGTAATATACCATTGGAATTGGCAAGAGATGAATTTTTTATTTCTACAGTTTGTTTTTACATAGGTATCCACTAGAAGTAGCTATAGGAAGTTTTATGATTCTATGGGCTCCTTAGTGTAAAGATAATTTTGATATTTTTAGATGAAGTAATATCAAGATTAGATCATATTTTGATGTGATCAAGTGCCTTGAGCAGCTATAAAGGTAAAATTGAATATTTTATAGGCAATTAGATGCAATGAAGTGTTTGTCAATAGTACAGTTGAATTTCATGGCAAAAGCAAAGTGACAAACCAAGATTAGAGTTGAAGGTCCAACACATGTTATGATGTGTATTTGATATTTCTCTAGAGGATATTTTGTTGATTACTTTAAGGAGATATATATCAAATATTTTGTTACAACAATTAATAATTTTTGATTATCAGTAGATGAAGAAGATTAATTTCAACAACATCAAGATGAAGACAATTTCAGCAGGATGCATGTCAAAATCAGATTGCAAATCCAAAAACTTCTTCTCCTCTATAAATTCTTCTTCTCTACTCATTGTATAGGTTCCAATTTTTGTGACTAGTGAGATCACAAGGTTGGCTCCAATTCTAGAGTTGTGATACCATTTCTTCTCTAATTTTCTTTTGAGCATTAGCTTATTCAGTCATTCATTTTGTATTTTCTAAGTTTTGACATACAAATGTTATATTGGTTTAAAGAATGAATATAGAGTTTTATTGGAAATTTTATTCTTGAAGTTTATCTCCTTTCCTATGGGTTTTGTAGTTTTTAGTGATATATGCCCAAAGTGCATATTATCCATTTACAACTTGTCTTGAAGTCATATGTCATTGTGTATCTTTTTATTGCATCAAGAATCTAGATAATTTGCTTGATATGCCATTGATGGAACTATAGGGTTTATAGGAGGATTTGATAAGTACAAACTGTATTTGAAGATTGATGTCTATTTGCAACTCAGAGAGATAGATCAGATGTTTGGATATATGAGTATACTTCACGTGTCCATGTATATGTTAAGGTTTAGTTGGTGCCCAATAGACAAGGGACTGATTAGCTTAGAGGTTGCATGTTCTCTATTATTGTATACCTGGGCTATGTTGAGATCCAAATCTTTAATTGAATATCAATTTACCTTTTTATGTATTGAAGAACTAAAAATGCTGGTCACTACTTATTTGAATCTACTTTTTGGTTGTAGTTAGCTATTGTGCTAAGAAAGTTTATCAACAAATCATAGACGAACTTTGACCATTTCTAATATAGGGGATAGTCTTGCATAGAAGAGTATCAAGTTAATAAGATCAATGCCTAAGGTTTTCCCACCTTGGCCTTGCATAGCCTAAAGTGAAGTGAGTCCTAATGAGTCTATTAATGTTGGCCTAGAACTAAGATTTAGCCTTGCTAAATATAGGATTTAGCTAATCCTTAGGCTTGTCCCTATCATTTTGGTTCTTGGTATTAGGTTTAAATGCACCTAATATGTTCCTTACCAGTAATAACTCCAAAAAAATGGCAACTCCACTAGGGAGTATTAAATCTAAACGTTGATTCAATACAATTATGAGAAGGGCATGTGCAAAGCTTGTTATTAGCAACAAGGTTATGCTAAAGTTTCATGCCTCTGAGTGATTTTTTATCTAAGACAACAATAGCTTTGAAGGTTGAATGAAGATTGTATTGTCACTAGTGATTCTATCATTAGTCAATTTAGTTAGGAAGTGTTTTCAAAGTGTTGTAGTGTTTAAAGTCAAGAATGAACAAGCATGGTTTGTTCTCTATTTTCAAGATTATAAATCTATAAGAGTGGTTTGATGATTTGTATTTCTCTTTCCATTGAAAGTCTAGTTCAAATTTTGTCAAGTAAAAAATCTGATTTTATTTCTCATGTTTATGAGTGGCGGCTCTGTCTCTATAGCAATGTATCCTAGTTGATTTCATTATTAAAAGTTGAAGGACTTTTAGTTGTAAGGGTAGATCTAAAGTTTTTGATAGTTTCTTGGAAAAGAAGTGTTTCTTGATTAAAGTTTAGTGTTGTTGCTTCTACTATTATAAGATATCTAAATGTTGAAAAGTGAGTCACAACTATAATTTATTTTTCCTCTTAAAGGAGGCAGGAGCTCTACAAAGGATGATCAATGTGTGAAAGAATATCAGTTTGTACTCATGCCAGAATCAGCAGAGGAAAGTTTTTGCATCAGCACTAAAGGTATTTTACTTTTCATGAATCAAATGTTAGAAATTAGTACCTCTATTCAATGATTTTCAGCACTAGAGAAGGAGTTGAAGTTTTTATTTTAAGATGGAGTAAGACATCAAGTTGAGGTTAGTCTACCAATTTCTAAAAGTTTGGAAACTATGGCTAGTAATATTGTTATGTTGAATAAGAAAATCCACAATATGATTGATAGTATAGTAAAAGAGGAAATGGGAAGTATTCAAGGTCTAAATGTTGAACAAGTTTATATAAAGTTTAAATTAGTAATCAATATAATGCCTTTTCATTCTAGACCAAAGGAGTCTTCCCTACCTAGTGTTTTCCTTGATATTATAGTGCCTGATTTAGTTAACTGGCCATCACTTGTAAGATTACAAGAGCTTTTGCAAGCTGAGAGATTCATTAACGAGATGGATAGTCATAATGAAAGTGTCCATATTATGTCTTCTAATGATGATATCAAGTGTGCTAAAAGTCAATGTAATGATGAATACAATGAATTCATAAAAAATGATAATCTATCTTCCAAGTGTGAAGAGATGGATTCAACTTTTAGTGAATCAGAGGATTACAACCAACATGAAGAAGATGGATATGAAATTGAAAATGAGTCTTGTGATAGTGAGTATGAGATTGCAGAAGTTTATAATAGTAGTAGAGGTAATGATTCCTTTGATAAAAATGAATCTTGTAATAATTCTAATATTTTAGATTGTTGTATTAATGATTCTACTGCTATGAGTTCTTCATATCATCTGGAAAGTAATTACAACCAAGAGAAGATTTATGAGGATTTATTCTTGAGCCCTAATGAGATTTCAAATTTTTTGGCTCATGATTTTGAGAAATATGTAAGTACTTATAAGGATGTTCATATTTTTCCTCATAGTGTTTATTCATTTAGTCAAGTCATTTCCTCAATATTTGATGTGGAAAAAGATACAAAATCTGAATTATCTTTATCAAAATTTGAAGGTGCATATGATAGTACCTAAAATGTATGTGCACATGATAACATATTAGATGTAGAGGATGTCATTGAAGGGAAGTTTTCTACATGCTCAATTTTTTCTCATGTTGGTAATTGCATTGCAATACATTTTAATACTTCTGGAGATAAAGAGGAAAATAGTGAAAGTTATATTGCTGATTTTGAGTTCCTTTTTTATATTGACAAATATTGTGGTGATCAGTTGGATGATTTCAAGGTTTACACTAATAGTTTACTAGAGAAGGATAATGATTATGATCAACATATTTCAGATCAGCATGTTTAGGACAATTTTCCAAGCTTGGTAACTAACAAATTTTTTTAGTGTGGAGAGTTTTCAGGGAGTAGTAAATCTGATTTGATGAGTAATATGACTGCAAGTAGGCAACAATCATATTTCATGTACCCTTTGTTAGCATTTTAGAACATTGTTATGATGTATTTATAACTGTGTTTTTCATTGATGACAACATAGTAATAAGTCTATAAAAGAATGATAGAGTAGTAGATTGTGATTCTTATATTGAGAAAATTATATTACTTATCTAATGATGTGCAATTACCAACACATACTATAGTGTGTATTTGTTACAAGGGTAAGTGTGTAGAACTTGAATCAACAGTGTACAGAAGATATAATTGATCTACAGAGAACCGTATGGAAACAAAGTATTAGGAAAGCAACTCTTATTATGCGATTGCTACAGCTCACTACATTTGTAATGAAGGGTTGCATAGTTAATTGGAGATAGTATACTAACCGTTGATGATGACAAAGAGTGTTCATGCAAAAAAGTCACATGTGTGAAAGTTTATGTATAACTGTAAGTTGACATCATTAATTAAATGTATATTTCATTTAATTAATATATGATAATGAAATGTGAATCCAACTCAAGGATTTATTATTGAGTGTGGTATAAAGGAAAGATGTTTTCTATGTTTTACAAGTGCAAGAAAAGAGAAGACTTATGAATTACTAAGTAGTAGAGCAGAGTGATCTACCTATGTGTGTAAGTGATCTTTAGGGTTATTGTTATTGAGTTTAGAGTTCTAGATTTGATTGCATATTCTAAAGGTGAAGGAGTCTGACATACTAGATAGAGGAAGAAGTGAAAGCCTATTACACATCTATTATTCTGAAAGGAATAGTATCGAGGTCAATTTGATAGTGGGTTCATTGATCTGATCCTAAAGTTGTTTGGATAGTGGCTTCAACTACCTTCCACAACTCCAAATAGGGTTGGAATCTCCTAACAGGGTCCATCCTCTAATAAGGAATATTCATATTAGTACATCATTTTGTGGGCATCATTCCCACTGGGATTTTTCCTTTGATCAAGGGTTTCCCTGTCAACATATCTAGTGTAATTGTGTATGAGCATCTCTTTATGGTTGTTGTTTACATTGGTTGATTGGTCAAGATTTTTTAAGAGCATAAATATTTTAATTATCATATAATTGATTCACCTCGCTCTCTGTTATATTGGTAACTATTGTTTCTAATAATTGGTATCAGAGCCTCAAGTCCTCAAAGAAAGAGTTTAACAAATTTGGGAGATCCATGGTGAACATGTTCAAAAAGGAAAGTCCAAGATTTAATGGCACAAATTATGAGATCTGGAAGGATAAAATGAAGACTCATATTTTGTGCATAGTTCTAGGATATTTGCTTGTAACCAAGGCACCTAAAAACATTGTACAAGAAGCCAATCTTGAAAGTTGTATCAAGGAACAAAGATAAGTATTTATGTGCAACATAAGGGCAAGAGAAGCAATATTGGTAGCTCTACCTGAAAGTGGGTATAGGCAGGTAAAACAACTTAAAACATCTCATAAAATTTGGAAAACCTTAGAAGCTAATTATGAGGGTGATACACATGCAAAAAGAGTTATATTACAAAATCTATATTTCACATTACAAGATGCTAGAATGATGGAAGATGAATTTGTAAGAAACTATATTGGTTGAATATCTAAGATTGTTGTAGGAATCACATATCTTGGTGGAAAGAAATCTAATGATGAAGTATTATAGAAGATCTTGAAAAGTCTGACACCACCTTTCAAGACAATAACACAAATTATTTAGGTGTTGATACCTTGTACTACTAATTTCACCAAAGAAACATTGCTTGGTAGATTGGAAGCTAAAGAATTCAATCTAAGACAATTTGGAGAATTGGAAAAAATTGAAACAACATTTAGTGCATTTAATATTAAACCTAGTATAGCAAGGAACACAAAAGCACAAGGAGACATTGCTAGTAGTAGAAAGTCTATTGAAGAAAAGACCCAAGAAGGAATGGCTTTTCTTGTGGAAAGAGAAAAAGATGGTAAGAATATTTTAAATGTTGGACATGTAATGAATATGGTCATTATGCATCTAAATGTCCTAAAAGAGAAAGAAAGTATAAGGCAAGATTCAAATCTAGAAGACCTAGAAATGTTAATATGCTAATGACGAATAAGAGGAAGAAGAAACTAATCAAAACAAAAGTGAAGATGGATTAGGATTCATAGCTATAAAGGAGGATGATCTTGATAGAGAAATCAAAGAAGAAAGTGCACCAATTTTGCAAGTTGAAAAGAAAGATTGGATCATTGATAGTGGACATTCACATCACATCACTGGTGATATGAGAAAATTTGTCAAATTTAGAAGCCATGATGGAGGAATTGTTAGCATAGGGAACAATCTAGCCTATCACATTACAGGAATTGGATCTATCACACTCGATGATTAAACAAATATTGATGATGTTTACTTTGTTGATGGACTAAAACAAAACTTGTTAAGTATTAGACAACTTATGGACAAGAGTTACCAATTTGATGGTGACACAACCAAAGCACAGAATGGACACAACAGGAAAAGGGAAATTGTATTAACTGTGAAAATAAGCTAGTACATTCAGTACATAGAAGATAGACTTCAAAACATGCCCTAAGGGCTTACAATAGCACAAAACTAGAGATAATTTCTCCTTTTGGTACCTCCTCTCAAATTCCACTTTGAACTACCTTTTACAATGCCAAAAATGTCCTTAAATAGACCTTGGAGGGTTAAGGACTAGGAGTACATTCTAGAAAGTGCTAGTAGGCATCCACCGACCAAGTAGAAGGTTCCAGAAGCTGCGTTAGAAGTTGTTGCAAATCTAGAAGAATCCAAAAATGGTAATCGAACTTCCAGGAGGCATAACTTTTGAACCGTAGCTCCGATTGACAAACTGTTTACATTTCCAGAAAGCTCTTGAAGCGCTCTATAGCCCTATGGATGAGCTTCACTCGTCCCCCATTTTTTGGACCTTTTCAAGGTCATTTAATGCCCCTAAGCTGACTTTGAAGCATTCTTAGGAGGTCTCCAAAAATCAAAAAACTGCGATAACTTTCAAATCGTGGGGCCTTTTGACCTGATTCTTTTTTTGGAATGCTCTAAATTGCAATTACATTCATCTGGCCAATTTACACCTCCTAGTTCACCAAAATGATGGCTCAATTACATACTCCTATTTTTTTGGCATTTATATGTATCCCAAGGTGTTCAAATACTCTATCCTAGAACACTGATAGTGGAACTGTGAGAGTTGAAACCTTAATTTGACCCAAATGGGTATCCAAAAATGAAAACACATGAAACAGAAACTAAGTCTAAGTACATTTTTTTGGGTGACACAGGATTTCCCTTATACCTCTGGATGCTCCTGCATTAGACACCCAGGGTAGATTGAAAAGTGACCCTGTCAGTTTATGAATGGTAGAGGAAATCCCAAATGGGAAACCTCAGCTTCTGAAATCCAAGTTGAGTCCTCTATCGGCCATCCTTTCCACTTGACCAAATACTCTTCATACTGCCTTTTCCTGGCACTCCTACCCACATGATGATCTAGAATTTCTTCTATCTCCTCCTTTTTAGAAGCAGGAATTGGACATGGCTCTAACATCAATTCCTCATCTGCACCATCATCATGATACTCTGTTAAGTTTGCAATGTTGAAAATAGGAGAAATGTTAATACCATCTAGCAACTCCACCTTATATGCATTTCCTGAGTCATGTTTCTTTAGAATTTTGCAAGGGCCAAATTTCTTCATTTTCAGCTTTTTGTAAGTACCGGCTGGAAATCTATCCTTTCGTAAGTGTACCATGACTAGATCCCCTACTTGGAATTCTTTATGTCTTCTCCTTTGATCAGCCCTAGCTTTATACTCTTGATTCATCTTGGTAATGTGTGCTTGAACCTCCTCATGTAGACGCTTGATATGTTCAGCAAATTCTTTAGCTTCAACACTTGCCCTCTCCCCTTGGTCTATCTTCCTCAATTCTGGCACAGTCCTTGGGCTACTTCCATATACAATTTGGAATGATGATCTACCAGTACTCCTATTTACAGAGTTATTGCAAGCAAACTCGGCTTGTGGTAGAATCAAATCCCACCCCTTGGGCTTATCCCCAACTAAACATCTTAGCAAATTGCCCAGACTTCTGTTTACCACTTTCGTTTGGCCGTCAGTCTGTGGGTGATGTGTGGAACTAAATTTCAAATATGTTCTCAACTTTTTTGACAATATTCTATAGAAATACCCCACAAATTTAGTGTCTCTATCAAAAACTATACTCCTTGGAAGACCATGTAGTCTTACCACCTCTCTGAAAAACAAGTTTGCAATATGGACAACATCATGAGTTTTGTGGCATGGAATGAAATGTGCCATTTTGGAGAACCTATCAACCACCACAAATACTGAGTCATTACCCCTTTGTGTCCTCAGCAATCCAAGAACAAAATCCATACTTATGTCCTCCCATGGCTTTGATGGAATAGGCAATGGCTAATATAGTCCAGTATTGTGGCTAAATCCCTTGGAAACTTGACAAACCTGGCAACTCTGTACAAAATTCTTCACATCTTGTGAAATTTGAGGCCAAAAATAATGTTCTCTAAGAATAGCAATGGTCTTATCTTGACCAAAATGTCCTGCCATCCCTCCACTGTGTTTCTCCTTAATCAAATTTTCCCTCATGGAACTCCTTGGAATGCATAATTGGCTGCCCTTGAATAACATACCATACTGAATCAAATAGTCTAACCATTTAGTTCTATCTATAGAAATAGGCTCTTTACAAGCTTTCCACGCTTCAGAAAAATTAGGATCTTCTGGGTACAAATTCTTGAGTTCATCAAACCCAACTACTTCAACCTACATTACTGTAAGCAACAACTATCTCCTGCTTAGTGCATCTGCAACCCTGTTAGATTTTCCACTTCTATGTTTCAACACAAATGTATAGCTCTGCAAGAACTCTACCCACTTCATATGCCTCTGATTCAATTTACCTTGGCTATTTAGGTACTATAATGCCTGATGATCAGTATACAAACCAAATTCCTTTGGCAATAAATAATGCCTCCATTTCTTTAAGGCCTGAACTATTGCATAGAACTCTTGATCATAAACAAAATACTTCTTCTTTGCATCATTCAATTTTTCACTAAAATATGCAATAGGCTTACCTTCTTGGCTCAATACAGCCCCAATAGCACTGCCACTAGCATCAAAATCCACCTGGAACACCTTCTAAAATCTGGAAGTGCCAACACAGGTTGTTTTGTCACCTTCTTCTTCAGCAATTCAAAACTTCTCACAGCTGTTGCAGTCCATTTGAACTCTTTTCTATCCCCTCTTATTGTGTCAGTTAGGGGTGCACATATGCCACTAAAATTCTTAATAAATTTCCTGTAAAAACTAACTAGACCATGAAATGATCTCACCTCAGTAGCAGACCTTGGAGTAGGCCATTCCAAGATGGCTTTTACCTTCTCTGGATCCATTTTGAGACCTTTAGGTGATATAACAAACCCCAAATAGACTAACTCCCTTTTTGCAAAGATACACTTCTTCAAATTAATTAACAGTTTCTCTTCCCTTAACCTTTCAAGGACACTATGAATATGCAATAAATTTTCTTCAAAAGTCTTGCTAAAAATTAAAATATCATCCAAATAGACAATAACAAATTTTCCCAAGAACTTCTTAAGTACCTCATTCATAAGCCGCATGAAGGTGCTTGGGGCATTCGTCAATCCAAAGGGCATGACTAACCCACTCATAAAGACCCTCCTTGGTCTTGAAGGCTATTTTCCACTCATCTCCTTCTCAAATTTGTATCTAGTGATAACCACTCTTGAGATCTATCTTTGTGAAGTACTGAGCTCCACTCAAGCAGTCCATAAGATCATCCATTCTTGGCAAAGGAAACCGATATTTGATGGTTATCCTATTTATAGCTCGAGAGTCTGTACACATCCTCCACTCTCCATCCTTCTTTGGTGCCAATACTATAGGTATTTCACATGGACTCAGGCTCTCTTGAATCAAGCCCTTCCTCAATAGTTCCTAAACTTGTCTATTTAGCTCCTCAGTTTCAGTAGGAGTCATCCTGTGAGTAGCCTTGTTAGGAAAACTAGCTCCTGGGATTAAATCTATTTGATGACTGATTTTCCTTACTGGTGGCAATCCTTCTTGAACATTATCAGAGATAATATCTCCAAACTCACCTAGTAAATCTGAAACTTCAAGTGGTATTTCACTACTACCTTCTTTATCTTTCCTAGGAATCAAAGCATAGCACATACACTGATGTTTCATTCCATCTAAAAAATTTCTTCCATCAACAACACAAATCCTAGCACTGCTACATACCTTTTCACCTTCCTTTTTCATGGGCTTCAGTTTGTGGTGAACTCCATCTTTTGTTAGAGATTATTTGTTTGCATGACCATCATATACTGCATGCCTATCAAACTACCACAGTCTACCCAATAATAGATGGCAAACATCCATTGGAATAACATCACAGAGAACTTCATCATGGTAACTCCCAATTTTGAATTTCACAAGACATTGTTCACTTACCAGGACCTTATGATCATCTTTCACCCAAGCAATCTGATAGGGCTGGGGATGTTTCTCCCTCTTGAGCTTCAGCTTAGAGACCATCTCCTCTGACACCAAGTTGTCAGTGCTACCACCATCAATGATCACATCACAACACTTTTCCTCACATTTGCACCTGGTACAGAATAGACTCCTCCTTTGTCCTGGTTCAATCTCACCACCTAGTAGGACCCTTTCATTTACCAAGGTCTCTCCTCTTTTTGCATCCTCTAAATGTGATGATTGTGCATCCTCATCGACATGAGCAACCCTAGCTTGACCCTTAGCTCTCTTATCTATCCTTCCTTGTCATTGAGGGCATTCAAAGGCATGATGACCTTCTTCATTGTAATGGAAATAGGTACCATAGAAGCCTCCTCTTCCTTGTCCATGTCCTCTACCTCTTCCTCTCTGATTTCCAAAGTCTTGATCACGGGAGCAGTTGAAACCCTCATTCCTCTGGTTCCTGCTAGTACCCACATCTTCATTTTTCTTTTGGGTTTCATTTTGGCCTCCAGATGACCTACTACTTCCCCTTCCTCCTTGACCATGCCCTCTTTGTCTCCCTTAAAACCTCTTATTTAGCTTCTCTTCAACTTGTAGGGAAAACTGGTATGCCTCTTCAACGTTGGTCATTCTTACCAGACTTAATTCCTCCTGGATGCTAGGTCGCAACCTACTGATATAATGAGAAACCTTCTCCTTATTTGCTTCTGCATGCCCTGATCTAATCAAAATTTGATAAAACTCCTCTGTATATTCTTGGACTGATCTTCCTGCTTGCTTTAGCCCATGCATCTTCTTAAACAAATCAAGTTCATAGTCCACCGGAATGAACTGCTTCTTCAATTTGTCCACCATGCAATCCCACCTTGTGATCTTCTCCTTTCCTCTTCTGTTTCTTTCCAATTGAACCTCTTGCCACTAGATTTTGGCATGGCCTTTGTAAACTTAACCCTATCTGGGTCCCTGATATCCTCATACTCAAAGTATTCTTCCAGTTCATTGATCCAATCGATCAACTCATCTGGTTTCAGATTTCCTGAAAATACACCCACATCAATTGTAGGTCTTTTCCCAAACTTAGTAATGGCCCTAAAAAGCCTTTCCTCTGCCTAATTCAGAACTTTCCCATCAAATTCCCCTTCTTTTCCAATTTGTTCTTCTTCATTGTCATCCTCACTATCGTCACCTGCGGCAACATTTGTTCCTCTACAGAGCTCCTCCTGTAATGCTTGTACCTGCCTTTGGAGGGCTCTAACCTCCTCAGGATTAATAGATCCGGCCCTTCCACCACAATCTCTTCATGGAGACATCTTCTTAACTCAAACCCACAACCACACAATCCTAGTGCAAACTGCCTCACAGTTGACGCTCTGTCTACACACTCAACAAAACCAGCTCTGATACCACTTGATGGTGACACAACCCAAGCATAGAATGGACACAATAGGAAAAGAGAAATTGTATTAACTGTGAAAATAAGCTAGTACATTTAGTACAAAGAAAATAGACTTCAAAACATTCCCTAAGGGCTTACAATAGCACAAAACTAGAGATAATTTCTCCTTTTGGTACCTCCTCTCAAATTCCACTCTGAACTACCTTGTACAATGCCAAAAATGTCCTTAAATAGATCCCAGAGGGTTAAGGACTAGGAGTAAATTCTAGAAAGTGCTAGTAGGCATCCATAGACTAAGTAGAAGGCTTCAGAAACTATGTTAGAAGTTGGTGCAAATCTAGAAGAATCCAAAAATGGTAACCGAACTTCTGGGAGGCATAACTTTTGAACCGTAGCTCCGATTGATGAACCGTTTACATTTTTGAAAGCTCTCGAAGCGCTCTATAGCCCTATGGACAAGCTTCACTCATACCCCATTTTTTTGGCCCTTTTTGAGTTCATTTAATGCCCCTAACCTGACTTTGAAGCATTATTAGGAGGTCTCCAAAAATTGAAAAACTGCGATAACTTTCAAACTGTGGGGCCTTTTGACCTGATTTTTTTTTTGGAATGCTCTAAATTGCAATTACATTCATCTGGCTAATTTACACCTCCTAGTTCACCAAAATGATGGCTCAATTACATACTCCTATTTTTTTTTTCATTTACACGTATCCCAAGGTGTTCAAATACTCTATCCTAGAACATTGATAGTGGAACTGTGAGAGTTGGAACCTTTATTTGATCCAAATGGGTATCCAGAAATGAAAACACATGAAACAAAAACTAAGTCTAAGTACATTTTTTTGGGTGACACAGGATTGCCCTTATACCTCTGGATGCTCCTGCATCACAATTGTAGTTTGGTAATAACACATGCATTATCAAGGACAAGAAAGGAAAATTTCTTGGTACTAGTACACGAACTAGAGGTAATGTATTTTAGTTAAACACCACTGAAATTACATGTTTAGTAGCTAAAGTTGACAATAGTTGGTTATGGCACAAAAGATTTTGTTACATAAACTTTGATAACATTGTGAAAGCTAGTAATACACTTATTGTGAGAGATTTACCTAAGATCACTAAGCCCATTGACATTATTTGTAAGGAATGTATCTTGGCCAAGTAGAAGAAAGTTTCATTTCCTAGTAAGAAGTTTGGTACTACACAAAAGCTAGAATTGGTCCATACAGATTTGAATGATCCTGCAAGAACAAGAGGATTCTATGAAGATGTATTTTATGATTTTTTTGATAATTTTACCAAAATGATGCGAATAGTTTTTCTTGAGGAAAAATTAGAGGCATTCAAGAAATTTAGGACATTCAAGAATAAAGTAGAGAATCAATCTGGAGTTAAAATCAAGAGCCTAAGATATGATAGAGGAGGAGAATTCACTTCTAAAGAATTCAATATCTACTGTGAAGAGCATAGAATCAAGAAACAGCTATCTTCAACCCATACACCTAAGCAGAATGGGATTGCTAAAAGGAGAAACAAATCAATTGTTGAAGCAACAAGAGCTATGTTATTTGAAAATGATGCACCAAAGACTTTTTGGAGAGAAGGAGACTATACAATAGTATACACACTAAACAGAGTACATATTAGAAAAGGTATGGAAAAAACACCTTATGAGTTATGGTTTAGTCACTCACCATCAGTCAAATATTTCAAAATATTTGGAAGCAAATGTTATATCAAAAGAGATGATGATATCACTAAGTTTGATCTAAGGAGCGATGAAGGTATGTTTCTTTGCTATTCATTAAAATGTAAATCTTACAAATATTTCAACTATAGGACAAAAACTATAGTAGAGTGTGCAAATGTGAGAATAGATGAAAAGTTTGGCACCAAAGAGAAAGTGATGGATTATAACTCTAATGGAGATGATTATTCTAGGATGACCAATAGATGTAATGAATCATTTCCCAAGACTACCAATGACTTACAGAATAATGTGCAAACTGAAGAAGTAAGAGAAGAACATATCACAATACCTGAAATAAGAGTTGAAGCAACAACTCCTACCCCAAATAAGAATGTGATGAGAAATCATCCTACTAATTAGATAATAGGATGTAAAGAAAAAGGAGTAATGACAAGAAGTAGAATCAATGAAGAACCATGCCTAATATCTCAAGTAGAACCAAAAAGCATAGAAGAAGCATTCAAGGATGATAATTGGATGAAAGTAATGAAGAAGAACTTCAATAGATAATAAAGAATGACACATGGGAACTAGTCCCTAAACTAAAGGAGAAAAATGTTATTGACACAAAATGGGTATTTAGAAACAAAATGAATGAACAAATTGAAGTAATAAGGAACAAAGCAAGACTGGTATGCAAAGGCTATTCTCAGTAAGAAGGGATTAACTATCAGGAAACATATGCAACTACAACAATAATGGAAGCAGTTAGAATGTACTTGGCGTATGCAACAAAATAAAAATTTCAAGGTATATCAGATGGATGTTAAGTTAGCATTCTTGAATGGAGAACTTGAAGAATAAGTTTACATTGAGCAACCAGAAGGTTTTCCTTTGACAAAAGAGAAGGATATGGTTTGCATATTAAAGAAAGCCTTGTATGGATTAAAGCAAGCACCTAGAACCTGGTATGCAAGGTTAGATAAATACCTAGCAAAGCTTGGATTTTCTAAAGGAACAATAGACAATAACTTGTACTTGAAAGAAATAGAAAATGGTTTGTTGATAATCATTGTATTCATTGATGATATCATTTTTGGAGGAAATGATGAAGCCAGTAAAAAATTCTTAGAAGATATGAATAATAAATTTGAGATGAGCATGATAGGAGAAATGAAATTTTTCTTAGGATTGCAAATTGTTCAAAACAAAGAAGAAATCTTTATTTCTCAGACAAAGTATTTGAAAGATTTTCTAAAAAGATTTGGTCTAGAAAATTGTAAACCTATTGGAACTCCTATGGTAACTGGTTACAAGATATCAAGCAAGGATGAGACACCTATTGTTGAAAAAAAGAAGTACAGATCTATGATTGGAGGATTGCAATATCTAACTCATAGTAGACCCAATATAGCAAATCCAGTTGGAATTGTGGCAAGATTTTAGGCTGATCCCAAAGAATATCACTACATAGCACTAAAACGGATATTTAGATATCTGAAAGGGACATCTGATTATGGCATTTGATATGACAGAAGTAATGATTTTACTCTTTTCACTTATACTGATGCTAATTAGGCTAGAGATATGAATGATAGAAAAAGCACCAATGGAGGAGCATTCTTTCTTGGTGGAAGATTGGTTTCTTGGCTAAGTAAGAAACAAGATTGCAATTCACAAAGTACTATAGAGGTAGAATATGTTACAACAGCAAACAACTATGATCAAGTTATATGAATGAAGAAAATGATGAAGGACATTGGAATTCCATTCAAAGAACCTGTTATTATCTATTGTGATAACACAAGCAAAATTAACATATCTAAGAATCATATTTTTCATTCGAAGAGTAAGCACATCTCTATAAAATATCATGTGTTGAAAGAGAAAGTTGTATAAAAGGAAATCAAATTGGAGTACATTAATACTAAGGAATAGATTGCAAATGTTTTCACAAAGGCTTTACCAAAGGATACGAGTACCTAAGAGGTATGCTTGGGATTATGCCCCTGCCTATTTTAGAAGAAAAGATGCAAAAGTGCATCAATCCAGGGAACATAATACCAATGATAGACTGGACTGAATGCTAATGCTTCCTCAATGGGGGAGTATCTATGATGAACAGAGTCAACAAAGGTCTCTTGGTAATTGGTAATTGGTATACAACAATGTCTTTAGACACCTAAGATGTTTATGGATTTATATACAAAGTTGTAAAGAAAAAGACCAGATTGTGGTAGTGCTGATAAATTATTGGATGTTCAAGAAAATTGAACCATTTGTGTACTATCTTTGACATTGATGTTAATGGGGGAGAAGTATGGCATGAAAAAAATTGTACTATGGAGAAGAAGTTTTGTAATAAAGGATTTGCATAAAGAAGGATTTGATTGATGAAGAGGATTTGGGAAGACTTGTTGGTATTCTTGGAACTGGATGTTTTTCATCTATGTTGCCATCAATGCCAAAGGGGGAGATTGTTAGCATGAATGTTGATGCTATGGGGGAGCATTGTAGAACATTGTTATGATGTATTTATAACTATGTTTGTCATTGATAAAAATATAGTAATAAGTCTGTAAAAGACTAACAAAGTAGCAAACTGTGATTCTTGTATTGAGATATTACTTATCAAATGATGTGCAATTACTAGCACATACTATAGTGTGCATTTTTTACAAGGGTAAGTGTGTAGAACCTGAATCGATAGTGTATGGAAGATATAATTTATCTATAGAGAACCATATGGAAACAAAGTATTAGGAAAACAATTCTTATTGTGTGATTGTTACAACTCATTACATTTGTAATGAAGGGTTGCACAATGAACTAGAGATAGTATACTGACCATTGATGATGTCAGAGAGTGCACATGTACAAAAGTCACACATGTGAAAGTTTGTGTATAATTGTGATATGAAAATATTAATTAAATGTGTATTTCATTTAATTAATATATGATAATGAAATGTGAAGCTGACTCAAGGATTTATTATTGAGTGTGGTATAAAGGAAAGATGTTTTCCACATTTTACAAGTGCAAGAAAAGAGAAGACTTGCAAATTACTAAGTAGTAGAGCATAGTGATCTAACTATGCATGTAAGTGACCTTAAGGGTTATTGCTACTAAGTTCAAAGTCCTAGATTTGATTGCATGATTTGAAGGTGAAGGATTCTAATGTACTAGATAGAGGAAGAAGTAAAAGCCCATTACACATCTATTATTCTAAATGGAATAGTACCAAGGTCAATTGGATAGTGGGTTCTTTGATCTGATCCTGAAGTTGTTTGGATAGTGGGCTCAGCTACCTTCCACAACTCCTAATAAGGTTGGAATCTCCTAATAGGGATTCAAAGTCTCCTAACAGGGACTCTTGTACTAATTGTTTTAATAGACTCCTAATAGTGTCTATCCTCTAACAAAGAATATTCATATTAGTACATCATTTTGTGGGCATCATTCCCACCGTGATTTTTGCTTTGATCAAGGATTTCCCTAATCAATATATCTAGTGTAATTGTGTATAAGCATCTCTTTATGGTAGTTGTTTACATTGGTTGATTGGTCAAGATTGTTTAAGAGGATAAATGTTTTAATTTTCATATAACTGATTCAACTCCCCTCTTAGTTATATTGGTAACTATTGTTTCTAACACCCTTCACACTTGAATACACAAGGTGAGTTGCATTTTCTTCACATGTGCAACTTTGTGAACAAAGTAGAATACAAATACTTTGTGTTTCCTCTTGATATCATGCATCTGTCATACATTCATGATAGTTCTTAGTTTTATTTTTATATTCAAGAGCATGTTGATAAACATTTTCATAATGAGCAAGAAGAAGAAACTAATTCAAGTTTTTATATGTAACATGAAAATAATTTTGTTTCACCTAATTCACTGATGAGAAGATTTGATGTGTGTGGTGAAATTGATAGAAATAATACTTACATCTTACCTCTAAGAGATGTAAATGTGAATCATGTTTTTGATAGAGGTAAGAAGTTTTGAGAAGTTTTGGTGGCTCGAGGCCACCATCTTGTATAGTTAAAATAGATTTCTTGTTTTCAATAAACTATTTGAGAGATATTTTTTGATTGATCTACTTCCTTCAGAGATTTGAATCCTTGCTATACCCACAAGGTGCATGTATCCCTAGATAGAACCATTGATGACACTCAAAATTACATTCCTATTTTGAGTAACTTTCCAAACTTTTGAGTCACTTTGAGCCCTATTCACATTTTAGTGCCTATGTACCTGGCTATTGTATTAAGACCTAAGAGGTGTTTTATGTTTCTATCACCTTGAATTCAGCATGTCTATATATCCTATAATATTAAATTTTCATTCCAAATCATTCTACAAAGTTCCATATTGAGCAATGTTCATTTCTACATTTTTGCTAGTGTCAAATTGTGACAAGAGGCCTAGTTTGCGTTTGAATATCTTGTACCTAATAATGTTTCATGACTCACTTCTTTGGGACTATTTAGTATGCATATTATCAAACCTATGTTTCAATTTTTGAGTCATTTCAATATGTTTTGACTAGGTTTTGATTCTTCAAAGTTGGCTACCTATCTTTGTCATGCTGATGCATATTTCTTAGAAATCCAAGAAACCCTATTTGACCAATTATAACTTTGACCCAATTGACCATACTGAGAAAATTCCTTTTGTATTATAGTCTAGAGATCACACACTTTCTATGTTTTAGATTTGAGCTTGTGAAAAATCTATTTGATTAGTTTGCAAACACAATTCTGAATGCAATTTATAACTTTTTGTTAGTTTATGGTGATTGATCAGGAAAGTACTGTACATACTTCATAAATTCCCAAAAAAAAATTGAGCCCTATTTTATTGGGATTTTGGGCCGACATGTACTTATTAATTATAAACCTAAAATAGTAATAATACTTGTATAAAAGGGCTTAGGGTTAGGGATTTTTTCATTGTTGTGATGTGAAAATTGGTTCTTGTAGCAATATTGAGCTATAAGGAATTATGGATTGTAATTAGGTTGTAATCACTAGATTGTAATATTTATTGGACTTGATGTTTGGTGGATGTAGCCCAAGGATTGGGTGAACCACATTAAATCTTGGGTATTGTGCTCTTTTCTATCTGATCTATTATTTTCTTATATTAGTTATATTTGCATGTAATTGTTATTTCTATCCATGGTTTAATCCTAACAATATTTATTGGTGTCATAAAATGCAGATTGGTCGATATCCTTATTCGGGATGTTATAACTCTAAATCTATAATAGATGAGATAAAATGTTTTTACCACTGTGTTCTACTCCAAAAATTCTTTAAGTGTGCCAATTTGTAAACCTTGACCAATCCATCTGTATAGTCCATTCTATTTGCAAAAAACACTTTTCTATTGATGTTTCTAGTCCTGCAATTCTAAGTAGCCCACTTTACACACTTACCAAATGCATCTTGTTATTCATCATGAGCTAGATGAATAATGTGTTCCAACAATCACAATATCAAAAGATGGAATTCAAAGAAAATATCATCAACCCTAGACACTACATGACGTGATGAATCTAGTAGAGTATGTTTCTCTTTGTGGTGTTGGAAAGTGGCCAGATATTAATAAAGTTGTATTCTTTTCATCTACATATTGAACTTCTATTGATATCATGATGGCTAATGATATTATTTTAATGGTGAGGGATGTTCTAATAGTTGGGGATAGACCTCAGACACTAGATGTATCTCATTAAGGTGTAGACAATGTTTTTCCATTGGTCACCTAGCTTTAGGTTGTATAGGGTCTTGATGAAAGGATGTGGCATACTATTAAAGGAATGCTCACAATGATCACTTGATTATTAAGGCTTTTGACAATCTTGTTGATGGTTCCTCTCAATATAACAAATCTTTTTGAGATGTAAGATCTTCTCCTATTGCTACTTCTATGGCAAGTCTCACTCTTGAGGGGTTTCTCATGTGGTTAGTGCAACTCAAGAGACTCCTACAACACCTATTGGCTAGATCCACCTATCTCTTATTTTGATTTCTTAGCTTTCCATTAGCTTGTTGTTTACCATGTTCTTGGCCTACCTTGTTCGAAAGAAGAATGGGAAATGTATACTTCTTGGGGGGGGGGGGGGGGGGGGGGGGGGGGGGGTGGTGGGTGAGGAATTAGAAGTATTATTTTTTAACCAATAAAACTTTTAACTTAAAACAATACATGCATTAACATATTGAAATAACATGTAAAGTAAGTGCATTCACATAAACACTTGACACCATATATAATTACCCTAAAACCCTCTAATGAGAAGGTTAAAATGGGGTAGAGATGACACCCACAATTCTTCACTACTACAACAATAAAGCTCACTTATTAAAGTTACATAGTTTGACCATTCTCATGATCTTCCCTATGAAAGGCCTACCCTATTAAAGGCTTACAAAGGATTGTTAGATCCTACGCTATTAAAGGATTTTAAAACCCTATTAAAAGTGTGCCTGGCTAAAGGAATTTAAACACTCACTTGGAATGTCACCCTATTAAAGGATTTTATAATGACTATTAAATTAACCTTAGTCCAAAGGATTTCACCCTGTCCATATAGTTGTTAGAAAGTAATAGTAGAATGTTTGATCTGATACACTTACAAATTTTGTCTTGCTAATTTTAGATCACAATTTTATCCATCTTCATCCTCTTTATCTATTATATCAATGTTGTATATCTTCTCCTTTGTTCTGCAAACTGATTCTACAATTCTTTCACACTTCTAAGTCACCTTCGACAATTCACCCCTTTCACTTCCTTCAAATATTTGCTCACATCACTTCCTCACATACACATTCACTCATACACACTAAATTATGGGGCTTCATCTCCCTTTAAAAAAGACTTTGGTGGCTTAGGGTTAGGTATGAATCTACGATTGAGCTTCATTCATTTTTTCCGCTCAAATCCTTCCATTTTTTTGATTGGTTGCATGTTGATCACATAGGGAATCCAAATAGATTTGATCTTATCTTCAAAGCTTCAAGATCTATCCATAAGTTGGCTTTAAAATAGTTTACATAGTTGTTTATGCCATCACAAACAACTAGGTCCATTATGTATTACTCAACACTTGATAATACTAATGCTCGACACTTACTATAATTTTGTCTTGCTCGACACTTGAACTTGCTTGGCATTAACTATTCACTCAACACTTAAATTGCTCAGCACATGAGTGGCTCGACACTCATTGCAACTTGACATCTATACACATTATGCTCTGCATATGTTATTGGTTTGGCATGAAATTAGTAAATGTCTTAAGTGTGTTGACACTCAATTGTCAAAACCAATCTAAGATCAAAAATCTCCCCCTTTGACATTAGTGGAAAAAACACTTAACTATACATAACAAATCTAATTTCTTTGAGTATAATATACATAAAGTTTGGCATATGTACAAACCTTCAAAATTCTCAAAACTCTGTAATAGACTCATATACATCAAAATTTTGTGACTCCCCCTAAGTTAATATGCCCATTCTATGTCCAAAATTTCTTCTCTTAGTATATTTGCTTCATGCTGATACTCTTTGTCTTCAAAATTTCTGACACTCTATTTCTATCTAATATATTGTGTCTATTCTTTTGCTAGTTTCTCAGTTTCTCCCCCTCTAATTTCTCTCCCCCTTTTTGGGTTATCTCCTCCTTTATATCACCCCCTTTCATATATTTATCCCCCTTTAATATTTTTCTCCCCCTTTTTGACATTGATGTCAAAGGATCTTATACACTGATTATGTATTTGTCAAAGAAATTCTTGTGAACTTCCATTATGATCTTTAAAGTAGCATCCTAGTTGTCTAATGTGACATCTAAGTATTTGATCTAGATGGTTGTCTCTATTGCAAGATGAACTAGACCATCCAATGTTGAAAGATTGGGATCTTTCCTTAACACTACTTCTGCATAGGCTAGTTCTTTATGGAGTATTTCCATGTGGGGGGTAAGGGAGGCTTGTATATTAATCAACTTGGCTCTTATGTTAGCCTCTTCTACCATTAACACAACTAGTTGATTTTGTGTATGAAGTACTAAATGAAAGTGCTTCTCATTTTGAGTTGGATTTTGAGGTAGTTGCATGCCTGAAATCTTCAAATTCCTTTCTAGACTCTTAATTTTGTGGCTCATTTCTTGTGTGAAGAGTGTGGGGTCACACAATTTTGTGTACAATGAGAATATAATCTCAAGTACTTTCTTCACTTTCTCAATTTTGTTAGCCAACTCAACTTGTGATAGTGCTATTTCACCAAATATCTTCTCATTTACTTTCCCTTGAAATTTCTTTTTAGACCATTCCATGAGTTTAACATTCATTTCCTAGTCTTCATTTGTCACCTATTCAACAATTTTTGAAAATTATTCTAATATAGGCTTTGATTCATTAGGTGTTTGCAAGCTGAAATCATCTAAAAAAATGTCTTTGATTTCCTGAAGTGCTTGCCTCTATTTATACTCTTTTCTGAGTATCTCTTGATTCTTCTTTCTTTCCAATGCTTCTTGCATGATATTAATCTATTCAAAGTTCATGGTTGCATAATCATATTTTGGTATCACTATTTCTTCATCTAATAGTGCATCACCATAGTGGAATACCTTAGCAACCTTCATTGAGCTAGAGCCTAGTGTTGAAATTTGCAATGGTATTGCATCAGTACTCATTCTCTGAAGGACCTTTACTAGGAGTGCTAGTTGTTGGTAAGTTTACCAATGTCTGTATGGATTCTTGCTCCTTCTCTTTGGGTATGTCCTTCTCTTCATCTAATCTACCTTGATCAATTATGATCAATTGTGGTGCACCTTGCTTTTGTATAGTAGGTATAGAAACATTTGTCTATCCTATTTGTTCTCTTGTTAGCTCCTTTACTTCTACAATTTGGACTTCATCAACTTTTATAGTAGTGTCAACCTTTGGAGATTTGTCCTCTATTTGTATCAATGATTGAGCACTAGTAGTTGAAGCGATGACAGAAGGTGGTTCTTGTGTGCTTACCTTTTCCCTTGTTATGTTACCTACTACCTTCTATAGTTCATCCACACTGACCAATACAAGATTTCACACAATCTTGCCTACAATGTGGATTGGTCAAGTATATTTTACAAATCTTCTGCAGTTAATGGATTGATGTTCTAAGGTGATTCATTAGGAACATCTTTCACTATTATAGTCTCTGCAATTGTGTTTGTGTCATGTTGAGGGCTCATGGCTAGCAATTGTGAGTCTTCAACACTCTGTTCTACTTGCTACTCATCAACTATTGCCACCTCAACTTTCTTTTGTTGTGTCTCCTCCACTGTAGTGTCTTCTTTCTCTTTTTCTATTTCTTCCTCCTTGTCCTCACCTTCTTCCTCATTATTCCTTACCTCAAAGGGATCTTCCTCTCCTTATTTTATAGTTTATAATCCATATATTAACCTCCACATTTGTTTGGATTTCTTCACAACATCCTCAATTTTATTTTGCAAAATGCTAAATGCCCTATACTTTGGTGTAAATCTACTACCATATTTCTTATTTACCTTAGTTATTTTTTCTTTTAACAAATTTGGCATTACTTGATATAAATTAGAGTCTCTTATTTCATTTTCCACGTTTAGGCAATAGTGCCACTTATTCTCAACAATTGTCTACAAATCTTTGGGCGTTGTGTTATCAAATTCAAGAGGGGTGTTCTTGAATTTTTCCATCATGGCATATATTGAAACTTCAACCATGTTTTGGTATTCTCCACTAAGTTTACCAAAATCAATATTTTTCAAACTAGTCAAATCTGCATTCTCACAAATGTTTTTAAGATCAAATTTGGAAGCATGACTTACCAATCTGAATTGGCTTGTGTCCACTAATTCTATCTTTTCATCATCTAACTCTAGTTGTGCTACATATTTTCTTCTTGGTTTCTTTTGCACAAGACCAGTATGTCTATTTACCTTAGTTTTCTCTTTTGCCTACTCCTTGGCCTTTTGAGTGGTAGCCCTTGTAGTGACTCTAGTTGTTGGAGTGGCAAGCTTTGTTGCACTAGCCTTTGTAATCTTCTTTGCCTTTGGTTGTGTAACTAGTTGTATTTTGGCTTTTCTCTTCTTTTCTTGTGGCTTGGCTGGTGCTTCCTCAACATCACCTCCCTTAGCTCCTTCTTCATCCTAATTATCACCCATGCCTTGGGTCAAAGAAAGAGGCTCTTGACCTTGTACCTCTTCTTCCTTTTCTTCTTCTTCATCATCTTCTTCATCATTTCCTTCTCCAAATTTGGCTTTGAGTTTCTTCACCATTTTATCTTTCTTCTTCAAAGTTAATGTTATTTTTAATTCCATCTCATCCTTTGATTTAACAACATCATAGTTACCAAAAATTTTGGCAGCCTTGTTAACTTCTTTAGCAAGAAGTGTAGTGATAGCAACTGAAGCTTCATCAATGTTTATTTCATAACCTAGAGCCCTTAACCATCTAACTCTAGGTAGTACAACCTAGATGAAGGTGTAGTCAATGTTTACTAAAAATAAAATATCATTGTAATATTTCTCCACTAGGGAAACATGAATTATCAACCTCTATTTCATGGACTGCTTGAAGTCTTCAAAATAACTAGTCATTACTGACTCAAAATTCTCCCCCATTTGCTCAATATACTAATTTATTTGCACAACAACTAACCTAGTGGTCTTCCATCCTACTCTACCAAATTATGGGAACTCATTTTCAACATAGAAAAATATGCATATCAATATTGAACCAAACTTACATTGAGCACTCTTTGACTTCCTTATTGCTACTAGGTTCTCCATTATCTACTACAACTATAGTTTTGCAAGATCATAAGTGATGTAGGAGCATCCTGGGTGTAAGGGAAATCTTGCATCACCCAAAAATATTTTATTTTCAGCCTTTCCTATTTGAATAAGAACTAGTAGTCAGGGTGGTTACTATTTATGGGAAATTGCTATTTTTAGTAAGTTTTTCATACGAGCTTAGATTGTTCTCATTTTCTACAAGAAGGTCCATTTTAGAGATATAAGCCTACCATAAAAATCTCATTGCTCTAGCTTAAGTATCAAAGAAGTTATTGTGGATTTTTGGTGGAAAAATTTGCAGAAATATCTTCAGGCTCACCATTGGAGGCCTTAGAGTGCTTGAATGAGGTCCAAAAACTTGACAAACGAGCACTAGTGCCATTCCAAGCCTATAGATTAGGAGTTGGCATTTTTGAAAAGTGGTTATAATAGCCAATTAGAGTAGGGATTTGTGAGTTATGGCCTTCAGAAGTTGGGCTACTAAAATTTTTAAAATAATTTGTCAAAGATGTAGTTGGTCGACTCTGTGTATTGTTAGGGTTTGTTGGCCCTAGGTATTAAGTTTGAGCATCTAGAACCTTCCCGAGCATAAAACTGCCTATTTAACAAAGGCCCAAACATTGTCTAGAAGAGCTCTGGGTGATAGTTTGCAACACTATCTTGTAGATTACTATAATGAGGCACCCATTTGGGTTAGCATATTGTAATTAAGAATTATGTAATTTTGCATTTACGAAAATAATAAAAATTTCATATTTTGTTTCTTGTATTGTTGTTGTTTCTTTATTTTTTTTGTTATGAGTTTATGGTATTAAGGGGAGTCTCCTACATCAAGTGCTATCAAAGCCAAATTTCTTGAGCATGTGGATGTATCACTGACTATGAGGTAGTTCACACTAGGATTATGATTTGGGCTGAGTGTGTAGACAGATCACCGATTGTGAGGCAATTTCCATAAGGGTTTCAGCAGGAGCACAAAAATGCCTCCACAAAGAGAGCATGGTGGAAGAGCTATAGGTATTACACCTGAGGATTTTTGAGCCTTCCAAATGAAAATGCAAGAATTAGAAGAACAAATTCATAGGGGAATGAATCTTCCCATAAGAGATGAAAGCAAGGATGAGGATGAAGTAGAAGAAAATGCCGAAGTAGAGGCAGTTCTAAACCCAGAGGAATTGAGGCTTTTTAGGGCCATCTCCAAGATTGGAAAAAGATTTAAGTTTAAGGTTCCCACATTTTTAGGAAATCTTAACCCAGAAGAGCTGATTGATTGGATCGATGAACTAGAGGAGTACTTTGAGTATAAAGATATTGAGGATCCAGATAGGGTCAAGTTTGCGAAGGAAAAATTGAAGGGACATGCAAAGATCTAGTGGCAAGAGGTTTAGTTGGAATGAAATAGAAAGGGAAAGGACAAAATCACCAGCTAGGATCAGATGATAGCTAAAATGAAGTGACAATTCATTCCTATGAATTATGAGCTTGATCCATTAAAGAAGATACAAGGAATAAAGCAAGTAGGAAAATTTGTTCAAGAGTATACCGAAGAGTTCTATTGAATTCTCATTAGAACTGGCCATGCTGAAGCTAATAAGGAGAAAGTCACCCATTATCTTAAAGGGTTAATGCCAAGCATTTAGAATGAGTTAAGTTTGGTTGAAATGAGTAGTATTGAGGAGGCATACCAGTTTTCCCTAAGAGTTGAGGAGAAACTGAGCAAGAAGTTTGACAATAGGAATAATGGAAGAGGTTGTGGTGGAGGATCTAGTGGATGATCTCATGGAGGCCATAATGATGATAGAAGAATAAGGATGAGGCTAGAAGCAGAAACTAGAACCAAAGGGGAAACAATTCCATTCATTTCCATGATCAGAATAATAGAGATCAGAGAGGAAGAAGCAGAGGACAAGGATCTAGAAGAGGAGGCTTCCATGGAAAATGTTTTCACTATGGAGAAGAAGGACATAAAGAATTTGAATGTACCTAGTGCCAAGGAAGGATAGATCGAAGTAAAAAAGGTCAAGTGAGAGTTGTACATGTTGATGAAGATGCCAAATCTTCACATTCTAAAGATGTTGAAAGAGGAGAAGTCTTAGTTAACAGAAGAGTCCTATTGAGTAGTAAGAATGAACCTAATCAAAGGAGTTGTTTCAAACAAGTTGCAGATGTGAAGATAAGTGTTACAATGTGATCATTGATGGTGGAAGTACTAAAAATCTAGTGTTAGAAATGATGGTCACCAAGTTGAAGCTAAACAGATAGAAACACCCACGTCCATACCGTATTTCTTGGGTGCAAGATGACCACAAGGTTATGGTCACTGAGTAGTGCTCAATGAAGTTCAAGATTGGGAGTTACTAAGATGAGGTACTATGTGATATCATACCTATGGACATATTTCATATGTTGTTTTGTAGGTCATGCTAGTTTGACAAGCATGTTGTACATGATTTGTGAGCAAATACCTACACTCTAACTACGGATAGAGTAAAACATAAGCTAAATTTGTTGAAGGATAAAGAAGAAAAGGTATGCAGGTGCTGCTAGAATATGTTTTGTCAATGGAAAAGAGTTTCTTAAAAGTATGAAGCATGAGCATTTGTGTTTTTCTATAATTCCTAAAGATAGTAATGAAGAAGTAGAGGAGGTACCTACAGAAGTTGCAGATATGTTGGAAAAGTTTTCTAATATTGTATTAGATAATGTACCTGATGGATTGCACCTAGTGAGGAAGATCAGTCAGCAAATGGATTTGGTTCTAGGAGCCAGTTTGCCAAATAAAGCAGCCCATAGAATGACACCAGTAGAAATCAAAGATTTGAACATGCAAGTTCATGAGTTATTACAGAAGGGTTTGATTTGAGAGAGTCTAATTTGATGTGTTGTACTAGTCATATTAGGACCAAAGAAGAATGAAGAATGGAGGATGTGCATAGATTCTCACACTATCAACAAGATCATGATAAAGTATAGATTTTCATTGCCAAGGATGGATGATATTATGGATTGTTTGAGTGGAGCTAAGTACTTCACAAAGATAGATTTGAAGAGTGGGTAGGATTAGATTTGTATTAGGGAAGGTGATGAGTGGAAGAATGCTTTCAAGACAAGAGAAGGACTGTATGAGTGGTTAGTCATGCCTTTTGGGCTAACCAATGCACCAAGCACTTTCACGAGGCTCCTGAATGAGGCACTAAAGGAGTTTCTATGTAAGTTTGTCATTGTTTACCTAGATGTTATATTGATCTTTAGTATGACATTGGAGGAGCATTTGATTCATATTTGCAAGGTGTTTGAAAAGTTGAGGGAAGAAAAGTTGTTGGTAAACTTGAAGAAGTGCAATTTTGTAAAGAAAGAATTGATGTATCTAGGATTTGTAGTCTTGAAAGAAGGTTTAAAAATGGACCCAGAGAAAGTGAAGGCTATCCTTAAATGGCCTACTCCAAGGAGTGCGAAAAAGGTAAGATCTTTTCACGGACTGGCTACATTTTATAGAAAGTTCATAAGAAGTTTTAGTAGTATTTTGTGGACCCTTGATTGAAACAATGAAAGGGGATAGAAAAGAGTTTAAGTGGACTATAGGAGTAGATAAGAGTTTCAATCTATTGAAAAAAAAATTTATTGAGCAACCTAATTTTGTTGGAAATGTTTTTAGAATAACTAAGACGGGGGGGGGGGGGGGGGGGTGAATCATTTATTCAAGGTCTAAATGCCCTAATAATACTTTTTCACTAATTATAGTGAGCCCATTAAAATACTCATCCATCCAAGCTTAAAACAACCATCTTAGCAAGTTACAACAAATCAACATGCAGGAATAAAAACATGCAAGATCAACACATGACACAGTGATTTACGTGGAAATCCAATTTAGGAAAAACCACCAGTAACATGCTACTCAATTCTCACTCTTCTGAAGTGATGCCCTGTTAAAGGCCTACCCTATTAAAAGCTTATAGTAAACTATTAAATGTGACCTTGTTAGAGGATTTCACCATACTATTAGGAATGGGCCTAGTCAAAGGACTTTGGAACATTCACTTGGAATGTCACCCTATTAAAGGATTTATAATATGGCTATTAAACCAACCTAAGTCCATAGGATTTATACTAACTATTACAATTGCTAGAGAGTAACAATAAGAGCTTTTGATCTGATACAACTCACAACATATCTTGCAAATTTTAGATCACACTTTAGTTCAATCCTTTGCTTGGCTTTAATCATTGTGGCTCTAACAGCTTGTCTTACTTTCAAGCTTCATCTCCTTGAGTCTTCTTGCTCATCATACCAATGCAATCATCTACGTGGTCATCTATCAAAATAGAGTTTTTGTGCTCTCTTCCTCCTCAGTACCTTCTTCAGCACTTCATGCTTTCATGCTTTCATGTTTGACCAACTCTCTTGCTTCATGACCTTATGACTCCTTAAATAGAAAACTGGAATACTTTTCCTACTCGATTCTCCCTCTCCAACTTTAGGGTTTCCATAGATTAGGTAGGATATAATGTATCTATCCCATATCTCATTTTTATCTAGAAACTTCATCTAGAATTTAGTTGTATTTGCCAAAAACATTTTACATAGTGTTCTGTGCCACTAGCTCATCATTCTTATCTTCTATTTGGTTCACAAAATTCTAGATAACAACCATGTCGGCTCAGATCTAGCGAAACTTCAACTTTTCAAAATAATGTAGCAGCTCAACACTTTTAACTTTTTGATGCTCGGCACATGAACACAACTCGGCACTTGATCTTCACTCGACACTTGATCTTTACTCAGCACTTGATCTTCACTCGACACTTGATCTTCACTCAGCACTTGATCTTCAATCGGCACTTGATCTTTACACTTCATTCTAAAACCATAACTCAACCTTTCCCTTAGGTGCTTTTGTTACATCTTATTGATTCTTCATCAATCAACTAAGTGATAGTGATTGGATCTTATAAGCAATTGCCATTCCAGCAAATAGTAGGTTTGATATTTGTGACAAAATAATGATTGAACACATTTTGTAGCAACACTATCTTTCATACAATGATCTGTTTCAATTAAATTACAACAGTTTTAGCACTTCCTAATTTTAACAAGTTGTTTCAAGTAGACTGTGATGCTAGTGGTACTACAATAGGACCTATTTTGAGCCAGGAAAGTAGACTAGTTGCTTATTTTAGTGAAAAGTTAAATGATGCAAAAAGAAAATATTATGTTTATGATCAAGAATTTTATGCTATAGTTCAAGCATTGAAGAAGTGGAGACACTATCTTCTTCCTAAGGAGTTTGTTTTGTATACTAATCACCAAGCTTTACAATATTTCAATAGTCAAGGAAAATTGACCCAAAGGCACTTAAAATGGGTTGATTTTTTGCAGAGTTATATATTTTTTTTGAAACATAGAAGTAGGAAGTCTAACAAAGTTGTAGATGCTCTTAGTAGAAGACAACTTTTGCTGATAGAAATGCAGATAGAGGTGGTTGGGTTTGAGGAACTTAGTACTTTGTATCCAAATGATGATGATTTTGGTGAAGCATGGAGGGCTTGTATAGAACCTGTTACACTTGATAGGACAAAATGGTTGGATTTTATGATTGAGGATAATATGTTGTTCAAAGGAAGCCAGTTGTGCATTCCTAGAAGTTCAATGAGAGAGAATCTCATCAAGGAGAAGCATAGTGGAGGATTGGCTAGATATTTTGGTAGAGATAAAACTATAGCTTTGGTTGCTAAAAATTATTACTAGCCATAGTTACAACAAGATGTGACAATGTTTGTACAAAGTTGCTAAGTATGTCACATGGCGAAAGGAGTGAAGTAGAATATAGGGTTGTATCAACCACTACTTGTACTAGAGAAGCCGTGAGAGGATGTCAGCATGGATTTTGTTTTTGGATTACCAAGGACACAGCGTGGGCATGATTCTATTTTTGTGGCGATTGACAAGTTTTCAAAGATGGCACATTTTATTCCTTGTAAGAAGAGTAGTGATGTTGTTCATGTAGTAGAGTTATTTTTTAGAGAAGTGGTGAGATTACATGGTCTACTAAGGAGTATAGTTTTAGATCAAGATACCAAATTTGTTGGGTATTTTTGGCATACATTGTGGAAGAACTTGAAGATAGATTTGAAGTTTAGTTCATCACATCATCCACAGACTGATGGACAAATAGAAGTTGTGAATCATATTTTGGGAAAGTTGTTAAGATGCTTGGTTGGAGATAAACCAAAAGGATGTGATATGATTTTACCATAGGAAAAATTTGCATATAATAATTCTGTCAATAGGAGTACTGGTAAATCACCATTCTAGATTATTTATGGGAGTAGTCCCAGAAATGTTTTTGAATTGAGGAAGTTTGACAAGGGAGAGATAAGTAGTGCTAAAGTAGAAGATTTTGTTGAACATTTGAAGAACATCCATGAGGAGGTGAGTAAGCACATCATAAAGATGAATACACAATATAAGGCTAAGGAAAATGTGAAAAGAAAATATAAGGAATTTTAGATTAGAGATGAAGTCATGGTTCAGTTGAGAAAGGAGCATTTTCTAGTAGGTACATATAATAAGCTGAAGATGAAGAAGTTTGGACCGTGAAAGATAGTAAAGAGGCATGATTCTGGAAATGTGTATGAAGTGCAATTGCCTGTTGAATTGAATATTTCACTAGTATTTAATATTTTAGATTTGATAGATTATTATGAAGGAGGTGATGGAGATGAAGTTGCAGAAGCGCAGTGGAGCATTCCAACAGCTAGTTTGGCTACCAAGGAGATTGAGGAGATACTAGATAGTCATATTAGAAAAAGTACCAAAAATATAACTTATGAGGAATATTTGGTCAAATGGAAAGGGAGACTAGTTGAGGATTTATCATGCCTAGCAAAGGAGGAGGTCAACCATCTTGGTTTTCCTCTAAACACCTAAGATATAATGGGGTCACTTCTCAAATTACCCTAGGTGTTTGATGTGGGAGCATCCTGGGTGTAAGGGCAATCTTTTGTCACCCAAAAATATTTTATTTTCAGCTTTTTCTATTTGAATAAGGACTAGTAGACAAGGTGGTTACTATTTATGGGAACTTGCTATTTTTAGTAAGTTTTTCATATGAGCTCAGAATGTTCTCATTTTCTATAGGAAGGTCCATTCTAGAGATATAAGCCTACCATAAAAATCTCATTGCTCCAACTTAAGTATTAGAGAAGTTATTACAGATTTTTGGTGGAAAAATTTGTAAAAAAATCTTTAGGCTCACCATTGGAGGCCTTAGAGTGCTCGGATGATGTCTAAAAACTTGACAGAAGGGCACTAGCACTGCTTTGAGCCTATAGATCAAGAGTTGGCATTTCTAAAAATTGGTTATAATAGCTAATTAGAGCAACGGTTCATGAGTTATGTCCTTCAGAAGTTTGGCTACTAAATTTTTTGAAATAATTTGTCAAAGATGTATTTGGCCAACTCTATGTCTATTGTTAGGGTCTATCGGCCCTAGGTATTAAGTTTGAGAATCTAGAACCTTCTTGGGTAGCATAAAACTACCTATTTAAGAAAAGCCTAAACATTATCTAAGAGAGCTTTGGGTGATAGTTCGTAGCACCGTCTTGCAGATTACTATAATGAGACACCATTTGGGTTAGAATTCAACATTTTTGCATTTGCAACAATAATAAAAAGTCCATATTTTGTTTCTCACATTTGTTGTTGTTTCTTTTTTTTTTTGTCATGAGTTTATGGTATTAAGGGGAGTCTCCTACATCAATAAGTATGATCTTTCTTGACTTTCTTGTAGCCTACATCAACTGCTATACAAGGAACACTATTTAGTTTTCTTGACTGATAGAATTTATGTGATATAACTCTAACTACAAAGTCAGGTAGTGGATCTATAATAGTGTCAATAGTCATCCCTCACTTGTTCCACTTGGCTCTTGTATTTCACTCAATGACCTCTTTAGAGTCACTCCTCAAAGTCTTAGGATGATCTAGGGTTGGGTATCTAGTAACCCTATGTATAATTCTCTTTGAAAGTTTGATGGGTCCACCTTCTAGACATAAACATCCATCATGTATTTTGCTTAGGACAATTCTGATCCATTTAGTTTTGAAAATTGTTGGGAAATCTAGGGCATGGGTTAAGCCCTTCCTCTCTACAATTTTTAATTCCTCCTTCAACTCCCCATTTTTGCATAACCTGTCATATGTTTGTCTAATTTTTATGTCTCCAATCCCTCCTACCTTGCAATTATAGAATTTCCCCACATCTTGGACCATAACAACCTTGGGCGAAATGACAGATAATGCGCCTACTAGATCATTCTTATAAGCAACTTTTGGTATTACCCTAAAATCTAGTTGTTTGAACTCATTGCTAACTAATTGGACTTCAAATGGTTCCTTCTCCTTTACATTCTTTGAACTAGAGGCCATTATGCAAACTAGGGTTTTAACAAATAAGTAAACTGCGTAGCTCAACAGATGAAGAATACCTTTTGAAATCGATGAACTAACACTCAATCTTTGCTATGATTCTTTTGCTTGTAAATTTCTTCTTCACTTTTCTCACTCTTGCTCTTTATTCATAATGACAAAAAATATGTAAAATTTGGCCTTATACCCTTTCAAAATATAGCATTTATTGCATGGTACATGTATATCTGTAACTCAACTTCAATGCAATTTCTATTTCACTCTATTTTCACTAATTTTACCATCACTCAATAGCTATAAGAATTACCCTTACTATGATTCTATAGAAATTTCCTCAGCTTCAACTGACTTTGGCTGAGAGCTCAACACATACTAGGATTTACTCAGAAATTGAAGAGGACTTTTCACTCTCAGCAGTAATGTGAAAACTTAAATATTTAACCATGGAATTTTCTTATTTTCTTGCATCTTTCTTCATGCTAATATATCTCTTTTAGTACTAACTTATTTTGGAGCTGATGTATGATAAAACATTTTAAATATCAGTCCCACATACCTCATTTTTTTGAGTTTGATGAGATGTGACCACTTGACCTATCAGGTGAAGTGATCCCTTCATTTGATGTGTTGCATCAATCTTTCTTCCTCCATGTTTTGTTCATTTCTCCTCTAATGTGTTCAACATCTACCTTGCCTTTTCCTTTGTTGAACTCTGAGTTGGGTGCCTTTGTCCTTGTTGGGGAGTGCTTGCTAATATGACCAATCTCCAAACAGCTAAAGCATGTAGTTTGACTCAACCATCTATTTTAGTTACCACTAAATTGTGTCCTTATGCAATTCTCAGCGATGTGTCCATACTCTTGATAATAATGACAGCTATGTCTTGTATTGTAATCCTAGATATAGGAGTTTTCATAGCTTCTTCCATTTATTGTCTTATTTGATGACCATATCAGCTTGGATCTCCATTCAAAGGCTCTATGTCCAAACTTATGACAATTATAGTAGTATCCTTCAAATTTTGGTGCATGCATCATTTTGGTTCTACATTCATGTGCTTGATGACCTTTTTTATTGCACTTGTGACAATGATTCATGTTCCTTGGCTTAGCATTTTGACTAGCATTCTTGTTCCTACAAACATTAGTTGTATGTCCTTTCTTCCCACAATGATGATAAGTAGGTTTAGAATTCTTACCTTTATTGTTTCTTTCCTCAACAACTTTGGATGATTCTCCTTCTTCAGTTCTTATGTAGCTCAATCTTGATGTGTCTTTACTAGATCTAGGGGATTTTAGTAGTTGGTCAATGGCTTCATTTGGCCTATTGAAACTTTTAGAAAAATCATTTTCTCTCTTCATATCATTCTAAAACTATTCATTCTGTTGCTTCGATGTAGTTATTTCAATGTCCTTGACATTCAAATTGTGATGGGCATTCATCATTTGGCTTAGGGTGTCCAATTGTATGTTTGAGATCCTAGATAGCTCTGTTGATTTTTCTTCCAATCTATTTGCCAAAACTCTTTTGTCTTCTTCAATCATGGCCTTTTCTTCTACAAATTTCTTCTTTTGTTTAGTTACCTCACATAGTAGTATAGCTTGTGATTCTCGTTCCAACTTGACATTTTTGATTTCCTTAGCTTCTGCTCTATTCTTTTCCATGAGATCTACAATTGCTTCATCAAATTCATAGGAGTTACCATCTACAAATAATTTTGTGGTAATAATCTCTTTGTATTGTGTGTCATTTTCTACCATAGCAATCTCTTTCCTTCTCTTTAGTGAACTTCTCAAGGCATCTCTAGCTTCATTCAATTTTTATAGTAAGAGATGTATCTCAATTTCCTAATTCTCAATGGTCTTTCCCAACTTGTAAACTTCCATTTTAAGATCTTTTCTCCAAGCTATAAGGCTTCTCCTAATGAGAACTTAGTTCCAATACCAATTGTTGGAAATACAAATGGGAAATATATACTTCTGAGAGGGGGGGTGAATCAGAAGTACTATTTTTTAACCAATAAAACTTTTAACTTAAAACAATACATGCATTAACATATTGAAATAACATGTAAAGTAAATGCATTCACATAAACACTTGACACTACATATGATTACCTAGAAACCCTCCAATGAGAAGGTAAAAGTGGGGTGGGGATGACACCCACTATTCTTCACTACTGTGGTAATAATGTTCACCTATTAAGGCTACATAGTTGGACCATTCTCATGATCTACCCTATTAAAGGCTTACAAAGGATTGTTAGATCCTACCCTGTGAAAGGATTTTAACACCTTGTTAAAAGTGTGCCTAGCTAAAGGACTTTAAACAATCACTTGGATTGTCACCCTGTTAAAGGATTTTACAATGACTATTAAATCAAACTTAATCCAAAGGATTTCACCCTGTTGATATAGTTGTTAGAAAATAACAATAGAATGTTTGATCTGATACACTTACAACTTTTGTCTTGCTAATTTCAGATCGCAATTCTGTCCACCTTGATCCTCTTGATCTATTATGTCAATTTTTTATATCTTCTCCTCTATTCTACAAATTGATTTTACAATTCTTTTACACTTCTAAGTCACCTTGGACAATTCATCCCTTTCACTTCCTTCAAATCTTTCTTTTGAGATGGCTGAATGTTAGTTGGCATGTCTAGATTTATGTTACTTTGTATAAAAGTGCAAACATACATCATTATAAGGTTGTGCACAGTTCAACAACATATTGAGAAGGCAACCTACTTTATCTCATTGACAAGGGTGTGCTTTATCTAATAGTGTTTTCTAGTGCCTCATTGCATAAATGCATCCAAAAAAAATAAGAACACTCTAGTTTACATTTCCCATCTATTTAGCTATGGTAAATGCATCAATTGTGGCAAGCTCTGGGTTGATTACTCCACTTGAAGGGTAGTTTATGCTATTGGTTCCATGGTAAGAAGAAGAGCTTTGACACATCACTGATGTGTCTCTAGCATTGTTCAGTTATATGTGTAACAATTAGTTTTTTTTTTTTTTACTTAATATGATTCAAAGTAGTTATGATAGTTCTATTGCTTCCATATTAAAGTCTTTGTAGTAAAAATAAATAGAAAGTTCTACACTTCATTAAATATTCATCAGCTTATTTTTATAATGATGAAGTGTTCTAAGTACTTGAATAGAGATGCTTCTTTCTCTAAATATATTACCCTCGCCAATAATATCTCTATTATATTTTGATTCTCTTATTTTATTTTGGAATGGGTATATCAACACTTCTTGTTTCCCCTAGCAATCTCAAGTATGTTAGGTTTCTCTACAAACATTAATGATTTCCATTTTCATCAAAGTTTTACTTGATTGAAAGTTCAGCATCTTGTAGATCAGTTAACTCCTCTTTTTGTGGTCAATGGTAGATGCTTATATATTGATTATATCTCTTATGGAAATTCTATTGTTTATACTATGAATGCATGAAATGGTTGAACTTATTCAGGTTTCTAGTTTTATATCATGACTACATTTTACACAATTCAATGTATTGAATGATATGCTCATTAAGAGTTATTGCTCCAAAATTTTTTTATCCATATGTTTACTGTCTTTTAATGTTCTAGATCCTTGGAGGCCAAGGGAATTGCACTCAAAATTGCAAAAACTTCATTGTATTATAATGTAGAACTATTGTTGGATTCAATTTTCAATAAAAAACCATGTAATATTAGTGTATAGATTTTTTTTTCTATTACAGGTCATTGATTGTAATTTCAATAGATTTAGTCTCATGAGTTTTGTTTTTTTGTTATTGGTCATTAATTATAAAAATTTATACTACATTAATTGTAGATATTTTATAGCCCCTCTAATATGAATACATAGAGATTAGGCAATCAAAGATGTACATATGTTACACCATTTATTGTGACTATTTGCCATATTTTGTTGTACAGATATTTGCTACAACATTAATAGAATAGAATATTTCTTGTAGCATTAAAAGCGCATAAGACACAATTGGACTAGAATCTGATTTCTATTAACTAAAATGTATACATGATTTATATCTACTTGCAATCTACATAATAATTAGACTACAATTATTTCTTGGTTTATAGGGAACCTTAATTTTTTTTTATAAAATCACTACTCCTACAATTTTCTCATGGATTAATTAGACTACAATTATCTCTTGGTTTTAAGGCAAGATTACTTTGTTATTCTAAAATCACTAGTAGGTTCCTTATCTTTGTTTATAGGGAAGATTATTTTTTATTTCTAAAATTATTCCCACATTCCTTATGAATAAATGTAGATTTTGCCCAATTAGCCCTTTAGTGTTGTCCTCTTGCAACATGGCATCCAGTGTTTTTTTCCATGTCATTATACTCTTGTTTGTTCCTTTTGTATTCAAGTATTTATCAATCCTTATATAGAATATTCTGAGTGCTTGTTTGAATCTATATATTATTTTTCCTAACTTGTAGACCTTACTTTTTTTTGTCCATCAATTTCATATCATAGAGGTAATCTCACATAAACCCCTTCTTCCAAAAAACCATTTGAAGTGAAAACATCACATCCATTTGATATATTTTCCATTTATTTTGCATTTCAATAATGAACAAAATCCTCACTATGTCAAGTCTGGCTATAGGTGCAAAAGTTCCATTATAATCAAATCCTCACTTTGTCAAGTCTAGCTATAAATCGTGCTTTGAACTTCTCAACTTTATGATAAACATTTCACTTTGTCCTATAAATCCATTTAACACCTATAATATTTTTATCTTTTGCTGAACTTACAAGATTATAAGTGTTATTTCTCTCTATGGCATCAATCTTTTCATCCATGGTTTTAAATCAAACCTCTTTTTTAACATATTCTTTAGGGTTTACAAGATCATATGTAATCAATGAAAAGTTTGAAACTTGGTACATTTCTTCATCCTACTCATGTAATTCTCTTAAACTTCATTACTTAACTCTGATTTTGTTGTTTGATGTCTTCCAAAACCTAATTGATCATCTTGCTCTTGAGTTTCGGGTAGCTAAATTCTGATGATCTAGGTGCAAAAGATTGTCTTGTAGGAGTAATTGATATAGGTGTATTTGTCTGAAGAATCATTTGTCCATCCTATACAATTATTTTATTTCCCATCATCAGCTCCATGAGATAATATAACTCCAAAATAGATTTATCTATGATTTCATCCCAAGCCTCTTTCTCCATGAACTCAACATCTCTATTGATAATAGACTTCTTAGTGATAGAATTAAAATTTTTATATTCCTTAGAATCCTTGGATCCAATAAGAATACACTTCTCACTTCTATCATACAACTATCTTCTCATGTCTTTAGGTACAAGTGCATAAGCCACACATTCTCAAATCTTTCCTCATATGAGATAAACTAAAACTTTTACCACTCCGAGATCACTGACAAACTTAGAGCTTCACACTCTTAGTTGGAATTCTATTTAGAATATAAATTAAAAAAATGATAGGTGTTCCCCAACACTCGATTGAAAGATGCTTCTCCTTCAACATAGTTTGAGCCTTGTTCATGATTATGCAGTTCTTCTTTTTAGTAACTCCATGCTATTATAAAGTGAAATCAATAGTAAATTGTCTATTTATTCAATCACATGATAAAATCAAAATGAAATCATTTAACATATAATCACCTCCTCTATCTGATCATAGAGATTTAATATATTTTCCAATCTCATTTTCGATCGATGCTTTAAACCTTTTGAATACACTAAAAGCTTCAAACTTCTAATGATGAACTGAAGTCTTCGAACTGAAATCATCAATAGAAGTTTTTAAAATAAACATTAATAGTTAATGATCAATCCACACAAATTTATGTGTACAATTTCCAATGTAGCTTTCATTGTATACAAATATCTAGGAACAAAATTACTCTCTATAATGCTTTGCTAGTATGCAATATTCACACAAGTTTTCTAGTTGTTGAATACTAGGAAACCCTTTCACCATATGCTTATTCTATAGCAAATTTGGTCCACCAAAATGTAAATCTCCATGCCATAAATGATATAGCCTGGACTCATCTAAAATGTTTCTCTGAGCTTCTTCTTGTATACTTATCAATGATTTTAAATACCTTGTATGAATAAACTAGGACTTTCATAGAATAATTCAACTCTTGATGACACCAAATTTTTCTTTCAAAATCATATGTGCAGATATAAACATTAAGTACAACATATCCATTTTTTTGCAAATATACACATTAGTTACACCAAATTTTTCTTTCAAAACCATATGTGTAGATATAAACATTAAGTACAACATGCACAATTTTTTTGCAGATATATACATTAGTTACACCAAATTTTTCTTTCAAAATCAAATGTGTAGATATAAACATTAAGTATAACATGTCCAATTTTTTTCTTGATACTATACACATTATTTAGATCAAATTTTTCTTTTGAAACCATATGTGTAGATATAAACATTAAGTAAAACAAGTCTAATTTTTTTAAAGATATATTTTCTTGTGAAAAAAGACCATGCCTAACAATATGAAACTAGAATAAAATAATGAGACAATGGCTACATTATGGTCTCAATTCCAAAGAAAAGATGATAAATGTAATTATCCTTGCAAAAAGTGTAAGGGCCTAAAGAATTAAAGAATTCGAATCACAATAGCCCATAATCATTATAGGCAACATGGTCACATTGAAGGGGACCACGATTTTTGTCCATTACTGAATGTGGATTTCTTACTAGAGGAACATGGAGATGTGAATATACAAGCCGAGGATAACACTCCCATGGAAGAAGATGATAATGTGCTAGAGGACATGATTGAAGAAGATGGTATTGGAGTAGGTGATGAAGAGGCTCACGATGATGGTACTAGCAAATTTGATAATGATGATGAAGATGGTCTTGATATACCTTTACTTGAGAAGGCACATGAGCCCCTATACCAAGGCTCCCAAACAACTCTTCTATCTATTATAGTGTTGTTAGTGAACTTGAAGGTTATGAATGTGATGCAGGAGCATCCTAGGTTGCCTTGTTATCCTACTCATTTTTGTTCATTCTGCATGTTGGAGCTGAGTTACTGTAGCACTCAGTTGGAGCCAAGTTACTGTAGCACTCAGTGGCAGCTGAGTTACTATAGCACTTAATGGGAGTCAAGTTATTGTAGCACTCAATGGGAGTCAAGTTACTGTAGCCTTCAATGGGAGCCAAGTTACTATAGCACTCAATGGGAGCCAAGTTACTGTAGCAATTTCTTCATGTGTCGAGTTACCTAGTGTATACCGAGTGACTCTTCATGTATCGAGTTACTCAGTGTATGCTGAGTGACCCTTCATGTGCTGAGTGTCAATATTGGGACATGATTTCTGCAAGCTAACTTGTGAGATTTATTTTGATCGCAAAATTTATGTTAAGAGCTATTCTTAGATGCATCCAGACCATTGTTGGGTCATCCTTCCTCTTATGTAATATTCTAGAATAATTTATAAGCCATTTTGACAAGTATATATAAAGTGTTTAGGCTTAGAGTTAGGCAATTTTTGGGGAGTAGATTGGAGAGCAGAACTGCAAGTGCAAATTTGTAGTTGAATCTTTGAATGTGAATGTATTTGTAATTGGTTGTAACCCAAAAGACCTTACAACTAAGCATGTATGTTGAATATTTGAAGAATCAATCAAAGTATTTTTCTTCCTTTGGTTGTTGTCTCTTGTGTTTGCTTTCATTGTGTTAACTCTTGTAGGGTGGTTTGGATAGCTGGGTGAGCCTTTGGCCCTAGTTATTCATCACTTGCCTACATCATTTTGTATCAAAGCTTGAGGTTCATCCTTGTGGAGATTGGATCATGTAGAACCTTAATTTGGATTTGGTTGTAGGGTAGCAGATCTGTAAATTTGACCTATAACTTGCAGAGGGTTACAATCTTGCAAGAACCTGATTTCTAAAGATGGTTCAAGGTAGAAGAAATGTTGGTGATGCTATATTGGATTAGTTGAGACAAATTGCAACTAGATTAGATGTTGTGGAGATAGCTCAAAGGAGAGGAGCACATCTTGATGATGTAAGTGATGATCAAGCAGCAGCACCAAACCATAATCCAAAACTTGAAGAAGATCAAGATAAGGAAAGATTATTTCTAGTGTTGTCTACAAAAAATTCAAAGCCTGTTATAGAAGTTGTTCCTTATGATGGAAAATTGGAAACCAATGTTGTGTTGGATTGGATCTCTAATATGGAGAAGTTCTTTGAGTATGAAAACACTTCTCATAATAGAAAGGTGAAGATTCTAGTCACTAGGTTGAAAGGTCATGCATCACTATGGTGGGAGCACTTGCAAACTGATAGACAAAGGAGAGGAAAGGAGATGATTAGAACTTGGCCAAAGATGGTGAACAAAGTAAAGAATAAATTCCTCCATGCTGCTTACCAAGTTAGCTTGTTGAGAAAGATGCAAACTTTGAAACAAAAGGACATGACTGTGAAAGAATATACCAAGAAATCCTATAGATTGGACATCAAATTTGGACATGTGGATGATGATGTTGAGAAAATTTCAAGTTACATTAATGGATTGAGATCTAAAATTCAAGATGAAATAAGTTTTGTGAAGTTGGAAAGTGTAGAAGAAGCATATCAATATGCCTTGAAAGCTGAGGAGATCTTGACAAAGAAGCATGAACAAAGACAAAGAGGTAGAGGTGGTAGATTCCAGAGAGGCAAACATAGATCTTATGGAGAAAGTGGCAGATCTAATAGTTCTAAGCAAGATAAAGGAAATTTGAATGGAAGAATGATGACAAAGGCAAGACCGAATGGAAAAGTGATAATTCTTACCAAGGAGGCACTAATTCCTACCAAGGAAGAGGTAATTCCTATTCTAGAGGTGGATTTCATGGTAATTGTTTCAAATGTGGTAAAGAGGGACATAGATCTTTTCAATGTAGATTCTCTGAAAGTAGGCAAGGTAATAGAATGGTTATGGTTCAAGAAGATGATGAGGTTTCACCAAGTGGACCTGAGGCTCGAGAAAATTTGATGGTGAGAAGAACCTTATGTAATAAGGGAAGTGATGAGGAACCTATTTTAAGGAGAAGTATTTTTAAGACAAGATGTAAGATGGCTGGAAAATGCTACAAAGTGATCATTGATAGTAGAAGTCCTAAAAATCTAGCATTAGAAGAGTTGGTTACCAAGTTGTTGTTGTAGAGGTTGAAACATCCCAAACCTTATCACGTTTCATGGATCAAAGATGAGCATAAGATATTGGTAAGTGAGAAATGCCTTGTGAAGTTCAAAATTGGACATTACTTTGATGAAGTTTTGTGTGATATTATGCCCATGGATTTTTGTCATATTTTTTTGGGTAGACCTTGGCAATATGATAGATATGTTGTACATGATGGAAGATTGAATCAATATACTCTTTGGGTAAATGGGAAGAAATAAACATTCCTTCCTTTGATTGAAAGTCTAGATGAGGTTAATTGTACTTTTGTAAAAATTTGCATAGTTAATGCGAAACAATTTGAAAAGGAAATGAAAAGGAATCAAATCTATTTTGCCATATTTCCTAGAGGACCAAGTGTTGGTAGTAATGGCTGAGTAGAAAAAGCTAGTAAAGACCAAGTGATAATAGATAGTGACAGTCGAGTACCAGTAGAAATTACAGAATTGCTAAATGAGTATAAAGACATTATTACTAATGATGTTCCTAATGGTTTACCTCTAGTAAGAAGCATAAGTCATTGTATGGATATGATTCCTAGAGCTAGTTTTCCAAGCAAAGCACCATATAGATTGACACCTATAGAGAATGAAGAACTTAATAGACAAGTGCATGAGTTGTTGCAGAAAGGTTTGATCAGAGAAAGCTTAAGTCTATTATATTAGCACCTAAAAAGAATAAAGAATGGAGAATGTGTATTGATTCTAGAGCTATTAACAAGATCACAGTGAAATATAGGTTTCCTATGCTAAGGATGGATGACATAATGGATATTTTGAGTGGAGAAAATTATTTTACCAAGATTGATTTGAAGAGTGGCTATCATCAAATCAAAATCAGAGAAGGTGATGAATGGAAGACTACTTTTAAGACAAAAGATGGTTTGTATGAATGGTTGGTTATGCCTTTTGGTTTGACTAATGCACCTAGTACTTTCATGAGGTTGATGAATGAAGTTATAAAAAGATTTTTGGGTGGGTTTGTGATTGTTTATTTGAATGATATTTTGATATTCAGTAATACTAAGGAAGAACATCTTGAGCATATTAGACAAGTATTGTAGAGGTTGAAAGAGGAAAAGTTGTTGATTAATCTTAAAAAGTGTTCTTTTATGCAAGAGGAGATTATGTATTTGGGATTTGTGATTTCAGCTGGTGGTTTGAAGTCGAATCCTGAGAAGGTTAAAGCAATTTTGGAATAGCCTACACCTAAGAATGTGGGTGAGATAAGATCATTTCATGGTTTGGCTAGTTTTTATAGAAAGTTTATAAAGAATTTCAATGCTATTTGTAATGCTATGACTAAAACAATGAGGGGAGATAAAAAGGAATTCAAATGGACACATGGAGCTGATAAGAGTTTTGAGACTTTGAAACAAAAGGTTGTTGAACTACCTGTATTGGCTTTACCTAATTCCAACAAAGTATTTCAAGTTGAATGTGATGGAAGTGGTAATGCAATAGGAGTTGTATTAATTCAAGAAGGTAAGCTTGTTGCTTTCTTTAGTGAAAAGTTCAATGATGCTAAAAGGAAGTATTTTTTGTATGATCAAGAATTTTATGCCATTTTTCAAATATTGAAGAAGTGGAGACATTACTCGATTCCTAAGGATTTTGTGTTGTATACTGATCATAAAGCTTTACAATACTTGGGAAGTCAACATAAATTGAATCAAAGACATATGAAGTGGGTTGAGTACTTGCAGAGTTTTACATTTTTGATCAAGCATAAGAGTGGAGTTACTAATAGAGTTGCTAATGCATTGAATAGAAGATGTTCTTTGTTTATTGAAATGAAGGTTGAAGCTCTTGGTTTTGATGAAATGAAAGAGTTGTATGATGCTGATCCTTTTTTTTCTAAGGTATGGAGAGAGTCCAAAGCACCAAATCTGATAGATCACATAAGTAAGTATGATGAGTATTTCATTCAAGAAGGTATGTTGCTCAAAGGTATTCAGTTGTGTATTCCTAGAAGTTCTATGAGGTTGAATCTAATTAAAGAAAAGAATATTGGTGGATTAGCTGGATATTTTAGAATTGATAAGACATTGAGTTTGTTGAAAGAGAAGTATTATTGGCCAAAAATGTATAAGGATGTTCAAAAATTTGTAAAGAGTTGTGGAGTTTGTCAAATTGCAAAAGGGGTGAGTCAAAATACTAATTTGTATACACCTATTACTGTTCCTAAGAAACCTTGGATTGACATCAGTATGGATTTTGTTCTTAGATTGCCTAAGACAATGAAGGGGTATGATTCTATATTTTTTATAGTGGACAAATTTTCTAAGATGGCTCATTTCATACCATGTAAGAAGACATTAGATGCTAAGCATGTTGCTGAACTTTTCTTTAAAGAGATTGTGAGGTTGCATGGATTACCAAAAAGCATTATTTATTACAGAGATAGTAAGTTTGTTGGTTATTTTTGGAAGACTTTGTGGAAGAAGATGGGTACTAAACTAAAGTTTAGTTCTACATTCCATCCACAGACAGATGGATAGACAGAGGTTGTGAATAGAATCTTACGTAATTTGTTGAGATGTTTAATTGGGAATAAGTCGAGTAACTGGGAGATGGTATTGGCACAAGTTGAATTTGCATATAACAATTCTGTAAATAGGAGTACAAGGAAGACACCTTTTGATATTGTTACTAGAATGCATCCTAGAGGTATATCAGATTTGAGAGATATTGTTGGTAAAGAAAATAAAAGCATTGTAGGAGAAGAATTTGCTAATTTTATGGAGTCTTTGCATAACAAAGTGAAGTTGAGTTTGGAACAAAGTAATCAAAAGTACAAGGAGAATGCTTATTAGTCTAGAAGACACCATAATTTTCAAGTTGCTGATGAGGTGATGGTTCATTTTAAGAAAGGAAGATTCCCAATTGGAACATACAATAAGCTAAAGATGAAGAAATTTGGACCTTGTAAGATCTTGAAGAGGTTTGACTACGGTAATGCTTATGAAGTTGAGTTACCTAATGACATGGATATATCTCTTATATTCAATATTGTTGATTTGTATAAGTATCATGAGTCAAAAGATGAAGTTGTTGTATTAGAAGATTATCCTAAGAAGCAAATTGAAGAAGTTGAACAAATATTGGATCAGAGAGTTGGCAAGAGCACAAGAGGAAAAGATTACTATGAAAATTTGGTGAAGTGGAATAACAAGCCTATTGAAGATGCTTCATAAATTTCTCAATCTAAGTTGGATTCAACTCAGATTGTGACCTCTCAATGATTCAGGAGAATTATTTCTTTCAATCCCAGTTGTCTGATGTAGGAGCATCCTAGGTTGTCTTGTTATCCTACTCATTTTTGTTCATTTTTCATGTTGGAGTTGAGTTACTGTAGCACTCAGTCAAGTTATTTTAACACTCAATGGGAGCTGCATTACTATAGCACTCAATGGGAGCCGAGTTACTATAGCACTCAATGGGAGCCAAGTTACTGTAGCACTCAATAGGAGCCAAGTTACTGTAGTAGTCAATGGGAGCCGAATTACTATAGCACTCAATGGGAGCTAAGTTACTATAGAAATTCCTTCATGTGCTGAGTTGTCCAGTGTATGCTGAGTGACCCTTCATGTGCCAAGTGTCAATATTGGGACAATATTTCTACAAGCCAACTTGTGGGATTTATTTCGATCACAACATTTATGTTAAGATCTTTTCTTGGGATGCATCCAAATCATTGTTGGGTCAGCCTTCCTCTTATGTAATGTTCTAGAATAATCTGTAAGCCATTTTGGCAAGTATATATAGAGTGTTGAGGCTTAGAGTTAGGCAAGTTTTGGAGAGTAGATTGGAGAGCAGAACTAGAAGTACAAATTTGCAGTTGGATCTTTGAATGTGAATGTATTTGTAATTTCCTGTAACTTAGAAGGCCTTACAGCTAGGCATGTGTATTGAATATTTGAAGAATCAATAAAATTATTTTTTCTTCTTTAGTTGTTGTCCCTTGTAGTTGCTTCCATTGTTTTAACTCTTGTAGGGTGGTTTGGATAGCTGGGTGAAACTTTGGCCCTAGTTATTTATCACTTGCCTACGTCAAAATGGTTTATCCAATGTAGCAATGTCATGCATGCTAAGGTATGTCATTTTTTCCATCTTCAATGTTAGCATATAATTACTATTCATTATTTTAACAATGCAAAATTATTGTTTTAGGTTGATAGGTGAATTTTTGTTACCACCATCAAACATTCTGCCTCATTCATACCGAGAATTATCTACCATTATCAATTAGATTAGAATGAAGTATCAGAAAATACATGCATGTCACAATGATCACACTCTATATTATAAACAATATGAATTTGCAATAGAATGCCCTAATTTTCATATTAGTAGATATCAGTTAGATCAAATAACAAAAAAGGTGCCTCATAAGGTTCTTTTGTACATTTCCATTATTCCACATCTTCAATGATTATTCAGGTGCACTCACTTGGCACAATTTATGGATTACCATGCACACAATAGAAGTCAAGATGACATTATGTGAATGCCTATGGATGGTTTTGCATTTAAAGAGATAGAAGAAACATGGTCACACTTTAAAGAAGAACCTTGTAATCTAAAGTTTTCATTGGCAGTGAACAATGTCAATCCATTTGAAGATATGAGATCTATTTACTCAGTGTGGCCTATTTTTGTTATTAATAATAACATTCCTCCTTGGATGTCCATAAACAGGGAGCACATAATGTTGTCAATGATTGTGATAGGTATTTTTCATTTAATAGTTATATAAATTAATTTATAAAAAGTGCATGAAAATGGTCATAATAATTATGTCATGTTTATGTTCATTCAATTACTAGGTAAGTACCAAGTTAAAGATATGAACATGTATATTGAGCACTTAATTGACAAGTTGTTGAAGTTATGGAATGGCATCACTATGTATGACATCTTTAGATCAATAAGACATTGATAATTTCAATTCCATGCAATTCTTGCATGGACAATACATGATGCCCCTAGGCTAACTCATTTTTGTGGTATGTTATATTGTTAAGATCACACATTTTTGGTTTGTTATAGTGCTTACACATTAATATTGTATGCTTAAGTTGTGCATGATAATTTCACATGATCCAATTGTACATGATCTTTTAGATTTTCAAACAAAGAGAAAATTCACATGTCTAGTTTGTGATCTAAAGATGAAATCTTGTTATTCAAAAAGTTTAGGAAAGAAGATTTTCAATGAGTTTAGAAACTTTCTCCACAATAATCATAAGTATTGAATTACCAAAAAATATCTTTTTAATGGGAAAGAAGAGACATCATCAAGGCCATGAAGAATAGCACCTTATCTATAGAAGTTGGAATATGATCCACTAAATCGTCAAGGTAATGTCTAGTTTGTGGTCTAAAATTTGAAATTTATATTTTCATATTGTCTTATATTTAGTAATGATGTAATTGATGCTCATGAAGGTTATCAAGGCATCAATGACCAACTTTTTAGAGGAGTGAAAGTTATCCTACTCAATTTAGTAGGTTACTATACTACAAGGATCTCCAAATCGTGCATTTTTTGTATGCTATGTATATTGGAAAGAACGTAACACGGACACTATGAAAAATATTGGATGGAAGGCATGATAAAGAAAAAATTGCCAAAATTTGTACTGACATTCATGAATCCAATCATGCACTAAAAGATTTTATTGAATCAAATAGCAATGGATACCACATAAATACAAATTTCCTTCTTTGGTTATTAACAAAGCAACAAAGTGATGCATTAAAAGAAGTCATTAAAAAACAAAATTTTTCATAGAATTTGCTACAAATATAAGCACTCTTATATCAAACAAAGGTGATTTTGGGCCAGGGTTGAAAACACATGATTGGCACACCTTTGTTAAGGCAATTCAAGTTCTCTATTTATAACATATGTGTAAAATTGAATGTACTACCTATTGCATTATTTAATAATATATTGAAATGGTCATTTTTTAATGATTACAGTACATCCTACCTCTATCCCTCCCACACTAGTTTGAGAATAGTATTAAACTAGTTATATATGATCTTGGAAAATATACAAGGTTAGATGTATTTTTTCTTAGATTTTTATAATTTATCTAAAACCTATTGTATGATTTTATCTAAAATCTTATTTATATGCTCTTGCATGTTGAATTACTTTTAGGTGTTTATCATCTAAAAAAATTGATTAAAATGATATAAAATATTAGAAGAGAAAAATTTCATAGCTTATGTGTGAAATGTTAAAGTGTCTACCTTCAACCTTTTTCAATGCTCAATAATACTACCTCATACATCAAGTTGAAGAGATTAAATTATGTGGACTTGTACAAACTAGGTCAATGTGGATGGTTGAGAGGCACTTGAAATTTATGAAGGGCTTGGTTTGACAAAGAGCATATCCTAAGGGTTTTATGGTAGAGGGATATATGGTATACCAGACCATGGTGTACATTAGTGAATATCTTTCAAAGTTTGTAGCAAATATCTATATAGATCGCATTTGGTATCCCAACTCTATTGACAAATTTGAAAGAGAGTACCTAACATGGAAAGGTAGATTGAGGAGAGTGAGAAATAATTATAAGTTTTTTTTGTAGTTATTATTATCCATCATCAATATAAGTTGTTTCTAACTGGTCTAATTGTTTTCTTTATAGTTGGTCATGATTGGGATGCACTAAATTTGTATATTGCAAACAATCTTGATTGGATGGTGATATGGATTGAACAGTCTCAAGAAAATGGTCACTCATTAACATGGGACAGTGTTGCATCATTGGTTAAAGAAACTCATTGTAATGGAGATCTCAATGTTACACCAATGGTACTCAATCTAGTATATGGATTAAGAGATACAAAGGTGCACAAAAGATTACTAATCATGAGCCATAAGTTTAATATTAACTCATAGATCAATGCAAATAATCTTGACATGTTTGAATAATTATAGGTCAAACACCACAAAGCTATGTACTACCATGACTACAAATTTTGCATAAAAAAGTTAAATGAAACAAAGAAAACATATGATTTCAAGATAAGTGCAGTCTTCATGGTCACCAATATTTCATCTAGAACTGACATACATCCTCAATAATCTAAAAATTGATACTATGGCATTTTGGATAATATAGTTGAATGCAAATTAATTCATTCAAATTAGTTTTGTTTGTTGTCAAATGGTATAGGCTATGGCTAAATCAAAATGATCCTTATAGGAATATTATTGAACATGAAAGTGGATTTACAATGATTAATACCAGGTCATTTGAGCCAGTTGGAGATGAGCCCTATGTTCTTCCAAGCCAATGCAAGCAAGTGTTTTACTTTGGTGTTCCACACAAACCAGGTTGGTCATTTGTTGTTAGAAATGATCCAAGAGGAAGGTTAGTAAATTATAATGTGATGGAAGAAGATATTACAAAAGAATCACAAGACAAATTAAATGATGATTGTGAACAACTATTACCCAATGATGAAAAAGAAGAAGATGATGATGATGACAACAATATTCATCATCATGCTGATGAAGATGGTCATGGTCATGGTGATGATGGTCATGATGATGATGGTCATGATAATGGTGATGAAGCTGATGATAGTGATGAAGATAGTGGTGGTGATGACAATGATCAAGATGACAAGTGTGATGATGGTGATGATGAAGACATGGATGAATATGATGATCACTGACATGATCAATTAAATATCTATCAAGGTATGATCAATGTCACATATGATGGGGTCATGATTTTTATTTATTGAAATTTTCTTGATTTTGATGAATGCATCATGTAATTTTTGTCTTCTATGTAATTTGTAGTTTATAGAGCATTGTAAGTGGACAAATTTTCATTCATAACAATATGGGTGAATTTGATAAGCAAGGTGACCAACTTTTTCTTTCAAAACCATATATGCGGATATAAAGATTAAGTAGAACATGTCAAATATATTTTTAGATATACACATTAGTTACACCAAATTTTTGGCTAACTTAAGATAAATGATTTACATATGTAGGCTATTCAACACCTTTGACCAGGGTCTTGCATAGTGATATGGATCAATAGGTATATGTCAATAGACCCTATAGATACAATTTTTTATTTGCATACCTCCTCTTTACCATCAACAACAACTTTTGTCCTAGTGTGTCTCTCATTTTATGGATTGCAAGTATCATCAAATAGGTATTTGTTTGATGTGTCTTCCTCGAGTGAGAAAAATGCAGTAATAGAAGACAAAAATGAGACATCTATAGGTCTAAAATAGGGAGATGAACTAGAGGTCAAAAGACTAGGAGAAAATTCAACAAACAAATGCAATTTTTTCTTGTTGAGGGCGGTCATGTTCTTATGATAATGAGAGTGAAGGTGATAGGGAGGTTCCCTTAAGGTACATACATATTCAGAAAGAATGGGTACCCAAGGAAATACCTCTAGTTAACACTAATTTTTCTATTAATGAAAAGATATATCGCATAGCTCCATCCTCATTACATGGTTTATTTTCCATAGATGGCATAAAGGTATGTTATAATAAAGTTGTTGAATTGATCAAGTATGCAGGACCTTGTTACAATTACAAAAATTGGATACGAATTATGTAATAAAAAAAAAAAGTATGTGTAGGTATGCATTGTCACCAAATTATATACAATGAAAAGAAAATGATAAAAGTAAAATGTTCACTATGTATATTGATGGAAGGCCAAAAGCAACAAGGAATATTGCAAGATTTATAAATAATTCTTGACCTATGTCAACTAATAAGTTGGTGAATTGTATATTTTGAGGCACATGAGGGATATCATATTTTTATATGTGTGATAAAATCAATAAGTACAGAGGAAGAGCTTCTAATAGATTACAATTTGAATCATCTGGATACAAAAAAAATCCCTATCATGGGACTGGTAAGTATAACATTTAAACCAATTACCGTCAATTAATATTGACTCCAATATACAATCTACTTTATTATTAATTTATTTTTTTTGTAAGTCTATTAGTTTCATTTTACTACTGATTGTTAAGAATTACTAATCTTTTACATACGACAACATCGATAAACTAGCACACACAAGTAGGGATGCACCATCTCACACACCTTCAATGGATTCAAACCTTAATTATTGTAATTGTTCAAATTATATATATATTAAATGTCATATTATTATGTTCTTTTTATTATGACTTTGGAGTTATTTTGATGGAATTTAACTGATATTGAATTTTGTAGATATACACATTAGTTACACCAAATTTTTCTTTGAAAACAATATGTGCAAATATAAACATTAAGTACTGCAACATGTCAAATACTTCCATTTCACTATTGATTGCTAAGAATTAATAATCTTTTTCATAGGGTGACATGGATAGACCACCACATCGCATAGGCAAGGATACACCATCTCACACACCTTCAATGGAGGTAAACCTTAATTATTGTAACTATTCAAATAATATATAAACAAATGTTGTATTATTATGTTCTTTTTGTTATAGCTTTGGAGTGATTTTGATGGAATTTTACTGATATTGAATTTTGCAGATATACACATTTTTTACACCAAATTTTCTTTGAATACCATATGTGTAGTTATAAACATTAAGTACAATATGTCAAATACTTTTATTTCACTGCTGATTTATAAGAATTACTCATCTTTTTCATAGGGCAACATGGGTAGACTAGCACACATAGGCGGGGATGCACCATCTCACACACCTTCAGCAAAAGTAAACCTTAATTATTTTAATTGTTCAAATTATATAGAAACAGATGACATATTATGTTAGAGTTCTTTAGAATAACTGAGAGGAGGGGGGGGGGGGGAGGTGGGGGTGAATCAGTTATTCAAGGTCCAAATGCCCTAATAATACTTTTTCACAATTTATAATGAGTCTATAAAATTTTCATCCATCCAAACTTAAATCAACCATCTTAGCAAGTTACAACAAATCAACATGCAGGAATAAAACATGCAAGATCAACACATGACACAATGATTTACGTGGAAACCCAATTTGGAAAAAACCACCAGTAACATGCTACTTGATTTTCACTCTTCTAAAGTGATGCCCTATTAAAAGCCTACCCTGTTAAAGGCTTACAACACACTGTTAAATGTGACCTTGTTAGAGGATTTCACCATACTATTAGGAATGGGCCTAATCAAAGGACTTTAGAACATTCACTTGGAATGTCACCCTGTTAAAGGATTTACAACATGGCTATTAAACCAACCTAAGTCCATAGGATTTAAACTATCTGTTACAATTGCTAGAGAGTAACAATGATGTATTGTTGATCTGATACAACTTACAACATACTTTGTAGATTTCATATCACTCTTCAGTTCAACCCTTTTGCTTGGCTTTTAATCACTTTAGTTCTTACAACTTGTCATCTCAAGCTTCGTCTCCTTGAGTCTTCTTACTCATCATACCAATGTATCCATATCTGTGGTCATCTGTTGAAGCAGAGTAACTATGCTTTCTTCCTCCTTAGCACATCCTTCAGTACTTTATGCTTTCATGCTTGACCTCTTCTTTGTCTCTTCATGACCTTATGATTCCTTAAATAGAAATCTGGTTTGCCTTTTCCACTCGATTCTCCCTTTCCAACTTTAGGGTTTCAAATGGATTAGGTAGGATATAATGTATCTTGCTCTTATCTAAAAAACTTGGTCTAGAGTCTAGTTGTATTCTCCAAAAATGTTCTACATGGTGTTCTGTGCCACCAGCTCATCATTCTTATCTTCCATTTAATTCATAGATTTCTAGATAACAACCTTGTCTGCTTAGATCTGGCAAATCTTCGATTTTCAAAATAATGCAACAACTTGGCACTATTGGTTTACTGATACTTAGGATCTCTGTGTTACTTAGCACTTGTATCTGTTGGACACTTGATTCTGCTCAACATTCGGCACTTGATTCTACTCGACACTTGATTCTGTTCGACACTCGACACTTGATTCTGCTCAGCATCTTAAGTTCACTTGGCACTTGCTCAGCTTCAACTAGGAATCTATTTGGCTCCTTAATGATCTCAGTTAGTCTTTACAAATGACTTAGCTAAAACCTTACATCTTTGATATGTTTCAATGTGCCTATTCTTTGTGTCTTAGAGTATGTCATCAATACACTTTTTCATCAATGACTTAGCTGATCCTTGGACTTCATTACAAGATCATAACTTCAACCTTTCTCTAGGTGTTCTAGTTACATCTTATTGATTGCCTCCTCCTTGTCAATCAACCAATTGATAGTATTTGGATCACTAAAGCAATTGTCATTCCTGCAAGTAGCAAGTTTGACATCAATGTAAAAACAATGATTAAGAACATTCTTTACCAGTTCCATATAATCATTCCAACAATTTTCCTCATGATATTTTCAATCATTTCCAACAATATTATTGGAGTTATTTTGATGAAATTTTACTAATATTTATGTCACAAATGATAGGAAAAAACTAGAATGATAGCAAATCAAATACAATATGAAATACGGGCATCATTTCTACATGACATCACCCTTAGTACTAACCCTATGTTCATGGCCAAACAAATCAAAAAAAGATATAGTGATGAAATTGTTGACATTATCATCGACTATGACACAAGTGAGGAGAAAGAGGCACTGAGAAAAGAATTGGGCAATAGGGTTAAATCTTTGAAAGCAGTAATTAATCTAAAGAAATAATAAAAGTTCAATAGATGTTTATATTTTATATTATCTTATGGATCATGATCTAAAATATTATGTGTTCTCCAAAAACATCTGACAGTTGTGACACAACATGGTGAACATGGTCAGGGTTGTACCGCACAACCTTCGTGTAAGTAACACTTTCTTTGTTTTTTTTCATCAACATTATAACACTTAAATTTTATTTTTGGACACTTCTAGCTAGTATCCCATTTGGTCTTTATCCATTTCAAATGTCTTTGTTAACAATATTGTATTCTTCAACTCATGATGAAGTGTGGATGCCTCCTTTAGTTGGCAGTCTAATATTGCCTTGTCCATTGTTAGCAACAAGGATCATGCAAACATCCTCATCTATACCCACTACAATTGGTAAAATCTTGTTTTGTTATATTTTGTAATGTGCTAATCATGCATTGTTTTTTTTGTTGGTTGGATTTTGTACTCATGTACCTATTTTGTGTACTAATAGATAGACATTCAATTGATAGAGCAATAGAGACTAGTACTACTAAAGTTGATATATTTCCTAGAGTAGTCTATGTGACTAGTATTGATTCATTTGTAGGCATATTGTTGCTGAAAAAGAAAACTATGTTTCCATTAAAATTATGAAAGCTTCTAGGTGCTTTACAATTGTTATTATTTAAAATGAAATTTTAGTTTATTTATACATAACTCATTTTGGTCTAATGGTCCCTTTATGTTTTTGTAGGTAATTATGTTTTCTTTGATCATCTTTTGGATATGACATTGAGGCTATTTGGACCCACCATATGTAAAAGCTACGTAGTTTCATATCATTGCTACAAAAAAATTATTTTCTTCCATTAATTGTACTCTATTAAAGTTATTGATTTAAAATTTTATTTATTTTTTAAAAAGGTGGAATGAAAAGGGTTTTGAATTTTAAAAAATAGTCAATTACATCTTTTAAGGACCCATTTGGAAAGAAAATTTTTTTGACACCGCCCTACTTCTGAACAGAGCATCAAAGCATATAAAGACTATGAGGGATCAATATAGAAGGGGTCTAAAGGAGAACCCAAAGTATTATTGTCCTCCTATGATTCCACCGATGGAGTGAGATGCAATAATAGAAGATGTAAAGGAGAAAAGGCTACGTGAAAATAGAGGAAATGAACCAGCATAGGGCAAAAGAATGTATTTCATGATAGTATTAAGTACAATGTAATCATGAACTAATTAGTTATCTTTGTAAATATATAATCTAACATGTTTGAAACTATTCATAGACTATAGGACACATTTGTGGCTACAAAAGTGAGACTAGAAAAGGTTGGCCAACACAAACTTAGCTCTAGTGGCTATATGAATCTCCATTCTCAACTTGTAAGTAGCAGCAATAAAATTTCCTATAATTTTTTTAATATAATTTTGCAAAAAAAAAAAATTAATGAAACCATACATGCAAAAAAAATTCCTTGAAGGAAGGCTATAAAGTCGTGGCTACATGTGTACACCAAGAATCTAAAAGCCTTGCCCAAGAATTTAGTGCACCAAATAAGATCTCATAGGTAAATTGGTCAAATCAAATTGAATAGTTGATAAATTTCTTGTTTGGTGTTATTTTTGAACATAAATTGAACGCATAACAATGTGCATAACATTTCATTGCAACCTTCATATCCTATCATAGAACTTGCTTGTGATGAAGGCCACTTTTTGCATATTCAATATTCTACTATTCACAATCTTGATAATGGTAGCCTCCATCTTGTTAGTTAGTTATTCCTATTTGATCCTTTAATTTTTAAAAATGAGTCTATTTCTCTCCTACCATAACTCCCATATGACAATAGATGGTGTTGCAATCCACAAGCCACCCTACAAATGGTCCTTATATCGAATAGATGTTTGCCTTTGATCTTAGCTATTTTCTAATTAGGTAATTATAGCCCTCCTTAGTGTTCTAGTTTCTAGTATTCATTTGATAATTTCTTTGAATGACCTCAACCCCATAAGATATCTGCAAACCATATTCAATGAGGACTACTAGAGCAACCTTCATTACTACATCCAAACCAACGTAACCCATTTACTTTGTATTTGTATACCATGGAAAGACTTGTAAACTTATATCCATATTCCAACTCTATTAAATAATTTCTCCTCTTTCTCTTTTGGTGCTCAGAATTGGTATTGCTATTCAAAGACGGTAGTAGAGAAAGCAACATGTGAGTATGTGATGTTTAATGGTAGCCTTCATTTGATAACATTTTAAGTTGCTTTTAATTTGAACAATGAGCATATTAATCCATAATTGGCTGACAAAATGTTTACTTATGTTCTTCGCTACATTTGTCATTCAATTTGTTTGTAAAATTAATGAAAATGAAGATCACATCACATTTTAGGGGTTTATTCACCTTTTACATGTTTGGAAGAGTTTAAAAAGGTCATAATATGTGTGGATGGTCTAAATTCAGCTCCTCATCAAACTTAAGATGAATCAATATGCATTCATGTTTCATTGTGTCTAACATGAAAATGAATTAGTGTAATATAAAAATATATTCTAATCACACAAGAAAGATTCAACATAGAAGTTCAACAAGTTTAATAGTATTTGGTAAAAATGTTCATATATTTCTATTATCTACAAAATCTTCTATTCTCTGAAAACTATATCAATTCATCATAAGCTGATACGATTTTACACCTTTTTCTTTTACAAAAATGATATTTGATAGAAAATATGAATACTTATTTGTTGTAATCATTGGAATGACAATGGTCATGACACCTGGAACTAGCATTGCCATTGGTGGAGATCACATAGATGGTATGCGGCCATCTTAATTTGGATTTTACTTTGCTTATTATTATATTTCACATGTTACCAACACTTTACCCTTGAGAAGAATTTCTACTAAGTAATCTATTTGTATGTTGGATAATGTTGAGTTTCTTCTCACACAAAATTTATATTTCTCCCTATTTATTTCATGCTTCATTTAAATGCTGAAATCTATGAAGCTCTCAATATATTATGAAAAATAGAGGTGTTTGGCATGTAGGTCTTTTCTATTCTCATTTTGCATGTGTAAAGTAGGGTAACCTAGATGAATTAGAAGTAGGTCATTGACAATTCAAACAATAACAATACAATTTCAAACAATCTAAGTCATTCTCCTATTTCTTTTCACACCATCCTCCACCAGTAAGCTATATTTTATTTCAAATATACCATTCAAAATTAAATACATAGTGGATGATTTTTGAATATCGTCACATAGCAATATATTGCATGAAATATGAACTAGATCACTCATAGTGACTAGAAGATTGCATGAAATATGAACTAGGCCACTCATAACTACTCATAAGTTTAAGTTGAGGTTCCAAAATTGAGATCATTATTATGCCTCCCCATAATTGAGTGAGATCAATCTAAAGTCACATAGAAGAGTTTTGGATTAGTAAGTAAACAACATAGCATGAAGTAGAAACCATACCATATAATACAAATGAGTTGAAGATAAATAAATGACCATTTGTATATGGCATCAAACAAATTCTAGAACCATGTTTCATAGGAAAATGCATTGCATCAATCCAACATGACCAACATATGATCATAACTAATGTTATATAATTCTATCTTCAAAGTTTAGAACATCCAAAATTCAAGATGTCAGATTCAATCATTCCTTGAATTGTACACTTACCCAAAATTGAAATATGCTAGAGGATTTCATAGTTAAACTCAAACTCTAAAGCATTGCTTGAAAATGGGATATGAAGAGAATTTCAACAATAGTTAAATGTAACAATAGTCATTATAGGATATGACTTGACCAATCACTCAAAATCAGATTTTCTACATTACTCTTGCCCAATGGGATTTTCTACATTACATGAAATTAGAATCATCTATATATAATGTATATCTAAATGTTTGATAACATATCTCTAAATAATATAATATATACATTCTTAATATATATAGTATATACTCATTAGTTTTCATAATCTCATATATATACATATTTGTGTGTGTGTGTGTGTGTGTGTGTGTGTGTGTGTGTGTGTGTGTGTGTGTGTCCATGATTTGATACCATTTATTACCTAAAAAGGAAGGGACTAACATGTTTCCAAGGAGATGCCTATCTAAATCTAGCCAATTGGTTGATTCCCAAGATAGGGTAGAGGTTAGCATCCCTTTAAAACCTTGAAGTCATAGTCCAAAGATAGGATAAGGGTTTGGATCTCCAAACTTTGTGGGAACCTATTGTGATTGATATCTAAGAAACTTGGTTACAGCCTAATCTTCTTCTTCTTGAATTGAAATGGTGTTAGAGGTAGTATCGACACTAAGGATCATAAATAGTAAGATTTCTTAATATGGTTGGTGATTGTATAACTCTCCTTACTTTGAATAATTAAATAACATAAATTTGATTCAAAGGAACTTAGTCCATTCAGTTTAGGCCACAAGTATATTAGATAGGACTTAATTTTAGTTATAACATGCCTAAGCATAGAAGGGAACATTACATGCTTGGACATATGGTTGACTACAATGAGTCTGTAGATTACAAGTGCAAAAAACTAATGGTAAGGAGATAAGGAGATCCTCAATTTTAACTTGTGTTCTAAATCATTTCCATATTTATTCTTGAAAACCCTATTAGTGACTAACCAACTACATGTTTTGTGATTAGTAACATAGTTGTTCATTCACATATAACATTGCAACCCATGTCTTAGAGAAATACAAGCATATAAAAGTGTAAAATGAGATCAATTTTATGTCCTCTTTGAAGTAGTATAAAGAGCATATAAGTTATCCTAGTAAGGAAGATGAGTGAGGGTCAGGGCCTTATAAACATAAGTTAAGTTTCTAGGAGCCTGGTGAACCCAAACTGATGAAAAAGCGTCCAGGTGCCTAGGTAATCTTGCATAGCCCAAAAGCAGTGACCATTGAACTATCTGTGTTTTTACTCTAATTTAGTATATGTTTTCAAGTTTTATTTTTTCCATTTCAAATTTCTAGCTTACTCATTGTGATAGTTTCCTTGTTATGGATCACATGCTGACTTGACCATTAAAATTCCTATGGAAGTTCACTCTAGACAACAATTGGTACTTCATGTGTTAGACTGGGGCACTTACCCTTCTCTGAAGTTGTCATTTTTTGCTTTAAATAGTGTTTTCTTGTGTGGAACCAGCACTAAGGATGTGACATTTAGTTTGGTTGAATTTCTATGATTTTACCATTTCAGATTGTATGCAAGATAAATGGGGTGTATGGAAGCTTCTTGCTAATTTTATGGTGTTTAATACCCTATTATTTGTGTTCTTGGGAGAGATTATTTAAGAATTGGCTATGAGATGAAGACCCATTTCACTCATATTTTTTCTCTTGTTAGCCTCATCTTGCTTATGTCTTATGTCCTTCATTCCTTGTTCTTGTCTGATGCTCGTGAGCTTAAAGAAAAGGGTACTCCTTTTCACCCAATGTCTAGAATTAAAGTTGAATCAAAATCTGCAAACATTGAAGAGAGTGTGAGTGGTATAAATCTAGATGTAATTTCATTCATGATTTACATTGTGGAAAAAGATAATATTCTAGGAATTGGGCATAATAATCCTCCTACAACCTCTTAGTGCTCAATCTTGTACTATTTTTCATATGTTTCTTCTCAATTACATTACAGTACTTTTTGTTCCTCCTAGTGTTTTTCCATGTATCCAACTATTTTGTGGACATTATGTATTTAATTTAGATATTTCATCTATTGCATGTTGATCCAACCCAAAATGTCTCCTTCCACAACACCTCCCATTTGGTTGTTTTAGCCACAAGGGCTACATAAATAAATGTTTATTTTGTTTGTAAAGCTTCTCAATTAAATGTTATTCAACATTTTGTTTCTAGATAAATGGAAGGCATTTCTATTTGGTATTTGACAAGCAATATAATTTAGATTTTATTAGTTAGTTAGAACACTTAACAATGAACAACTTACATTTACTCTTTCAAAAATGCCATGATTTTTATATAACCCCAAAAAATATTATATTTTCTATCTATCTATCTAAATAGATATAGAGAGATCATTAATCTTTTTCCAATTACCAACTCAATATATAAAATATTTTAATGTATACATTGATCCCAATTGAAACATTTAATATATTTTTATGTCAATGATGTTCTTCTATAGTTAATATTGTTGAAATCTTGTGTACTCAATATGGGCAACCACGAGAATGGTATTTTATATGTGATTTTTTCCATTATAATGGTAAATAATTTGATTGATTGGAATATCTTCTCTTCAAATATTGATTTGTTCCATTATAATCATTTCCACATTTCTCTAAAACAAGTGACAATTTTTGGATTTCATCGATTATAGTATCAGAACCAGAATTGGTTTCTTCTTGGCTATCACTATTATTTGAAATATCACCATGCCATCTAGAGTTTTCATACTCACACATATCCTTAGAGAGATAATTGGCTATGTAATGATAAGGAATTAATTTTTTTTATAAGGCATCTTCATACAAAATTTCAATGATTTGGTTTGGTGAGGATCAAGCATTACACCAGTTATATTTACATCTGAATAATTTGAACATACCTAATGCCTATTAGATTTTAGTTGATATATTTATAGAACTATATACATACTTCATCTTTTTTATTATCCATGAGACTAATCATGACTGATACTTGCTAACAAAACTATCACTATTGTTTAATTGTGTTTTTTGCTACTGAAGGCTCTTCTTATATGGTTAAGTCTCTAAATTCACTCATCTCTAAATTCATGCCTTCTTGAGAACATCATGTCTTTTATAATTGATATTATTCTTCAAGATATCATTTGTGATAGATCAGACCTATTAGATTAAGAGGCACATAATATCTCATAAAGTTTTCCATGAGAATGCATACTCTCATCTCTATATGGTTGTTTATGTCCTTTCAACATATTAATTCTATGTATATGTCAACGCTGCATGCAAATTTCATATTTGTGTAGTGTTCAAATAGGAATCCATAAACAAGCTCTTGTTTGAGTAGTGATCTCCAACATGTCTTCACAATGGAGACTCTAAATTTGATGAGATTCTAGGCTCCATCATATGATAGGAATGGATGAGTGGGATCTCTTCAGCATAGCCTTAATGTGAAGCTCTTCATTGCACCTATTGATTGATCAAATAACTAATCCACTTTAGACTTAATTAATGAATTAACCATTCTTTACAAAGTGATTTGTGATCCGTTCTCTTGCTAATTGAAACCAAATAATCATTATTTTAGAAGTGATGCTAATAAATGGATATTATAGTAATTATGATGATCACTCTACCTTAATATATAGTCCACCAAGTATTCTCCTTGCTTAAAGTAATCATTAATAATATCCAATTCTATTCAAAATTATGTCGGTTGATCATTGCTAAAGTAATATTTTAAATCTGCATCATACTTCCTTCGATGCCATATTTGTCTTTAGAATATTAATGAAAGGAACTTTACAATCATTATGTGGAATGCCATATAATAGACATGTCAGAACATGAAATCTATATTTATTATGTGAACCTTACTGGTTCAATTTAATCAAGGGTAATATCATTATCTTCATGTTGATGAGGTTGGTGACTAATAAGATCATTGAACCCAGATCATACTTTGGATAAGCTTAAATATAGATTTTTGACTAGCACCACTTGGGGGCCACTTCTTGAGATTTAGGACCTAGTCATCTCAAATTTTAGTAAGCTCTTTGTTCATTCATTGGCATCATTTTAGAGTTTATATTTAAAATTTTAATGTGTTTTTTATTCCTATTAAGGAGATGATTGTAGAAGCAATTTCAGAGGTGAAATATCCCCCCTAGTCTTCTGGTTTCTCTAATAAGATGAAGTTTGGTAGTGTGGTAGTGTATTTCTATTTTGATAAAGTATTTTCTCATTTTCTATTGTTACAAGATTAATCTAAGTCAATGTTGTATGTATAAAGAGTGCATAATTTCCAATAAATAATTTCTATGCCAATGATTAGTAGCTTTCAATCTCTTAGACTTTTCATTGTATGTTCCTAAAAGATAGTCATTACATTTAGTAGTCACTCTAATTGCTTAAACTTTACATTTACATAAATAAATAGGGGAGTGGTGGAATAGTGGTCCCATTGAAGTTGAAGTTGAAGAAAATGAAACTGGAGGTGTGCCCAATATTTCAGACACTTTCACTATAAATGGACAATCAGGAGACCTCTATTCATGCTCAACATCAAGTACCCATTTTCTTTTTGTTAGAAAAGGCTTTAGATTCAATTGGGTATAGATTAATGGATAAAAAATGGTTAATTCTAAACAATTTTTCCATTTCTAACTAAACAAAATCAACATAGTGAGCAATGAAATTTGATGTATGCAAGAACAACAAGGTTCACTATACAATAGGGAAAAAAAATTCTTCTTCATATTGTCAATGTTGCAATCAATAATCACCTCTTTGTAAAGGTTGCATCACACAATCTCATGGTGGTATCAATGGATGCCTCCTATACAAAGTCATACACAATAGAAACTCTCATGTTAATATCTAGTTAGACTACAGATGTACTTCTCACAGCTAATCAAACCAAAGCCAAATACTACTTGGCCACCAAAGTATACACTACTCAATCTAAATCAAATATTGACAACAACACAACAACTGCCATTTTGAGCTACGTGGGTTCAAATGCATCTGCCACTCCAATCCTTCTAAACCTTCCAACTTACAATTACACTACAACTATGACCAACTTTACCAAATCCCTATGAAGCCTAGCTTCATAGGAGCATCTGGCGAATGTTCCACAAACTATAAGTGACAATAGTATCATAATAGTAGGACAATAGCAGCAATTGATCTTCAACAGTGATATTGAAGGGTTTTAACATTACATATCATTCTTAGATAAACATACATTGCAAAAGTTAGAGTATTATGATGTGATTGTGAAAAGCATATACCCAACTCTACTATGAATAGGCCATGCATTGTTTAGAATTCAGCAAAATACTACTTTAACCCACACTTGTTGGCTATTCATGGTCACACATCAACTCTTTGAAATGTATTGGTAATGTTGATCCTACTTGGAGTTGGCTATACCCAAGAAAAAGGTAGATACATATGTATATGTGTGCACAAGATGTCTAGCAATGATATCAAAGTATCTAATGATATAGAATCACAATAACAATTTCCTTCTAGGCATGGCTATGTGTCAAGTTCAGCATCAACCAAGCAATAATATCTATGATTTAAGGTGATCAATTAAACATCTACATACATCAATCACTATCCATAGTGGGAGAAATAAATTCAGGTGACTATTAACCTAGGGATATAGTTATACAACTACAAACCCACTTTCAACCACTTTGGCAATTGGAAGGCTTTTTTGATCTACATTATACATACATTAGACTCAACACCATCATAGCACTTGGAAGCATAATCATATTTGGGCATGGAGACCTATTGGAAACTACTTAATATATACCTCACTATCATCATACAAAGGACCATCCTTGATCATTTTGATCACATACAAAATACATTATCAGATCAGGTATTATCAATGGCATACTATAATAAATTATTGGGGTGATTATGTATACTATCATATTAGTTCTAGAAAAATAATGTTATCTCTACTTATTATTTTGGATCTGAGCTCATCTGAATATCGCTTGATATCATTTTGTGCTCTTTGTTCATAAGGTTGTTTACCATTGCAATTTTGTGTCATTTGATGTTTGGTATATTACATTTTGTTATCAAAACATTGAAAGATGAGCAACACAATGAGAAACAACAACTTCAATATTAATAGGCTTCCTTATTGATGCCACATCAAAACCTATTTATCAAAGATTTTTTTCTATCATCACCTTGAAATTCTCCTTCATAGTATCAACATCAACAACCAAAGAATTATCCTTTGCTTGAACATTTGAACTACTTGACAAGCAGTCATCTACATTTCAATCTTTAGCTAATTGTAGCCTTTCTAGAATTTAGTTTCCTCTAAAACATCCTATTTGAGTCCAAGCATATTCCATACTATACCAATTTTACCACAGGTGGCATATGTTCTCATTGGTATTAAAAAAAACTTTTTTAGCAACATGTGTATCATTACTTGTTGCATTCATTTCTTTGAGGTCTTTTTAAACTTTAATTCATATAGACTCCTTTTTATTTTTTCTATCTTTTCTTTGACCTTCGTTCTCTTAATATCAATAATATCAATTTCATTGTATATCTTTTTCCTTCCCCAATAAAATTAAGGCTATTTATTATTATTTCTTTGACTATTTTGCTACTTTAGGACATTTATTTGTAGATCTTTCTAGTAATCAACATCTACCTGAGTTGCAAATAGAAGCTACTGAATCAACATCTACTGAGCCCAAGCAACTAGATCCACAACCAGAAGTTGAGACACATAAGGATAACAATGCAAGACATTCAAAAGGTAGGGAGCCTATGTTAGCCAAGTATGTTAGGAAGCATCATGCACCAGATTAGATCATTGGAGATAAATTAGAAGGAAAAATGACAAGAAGTAAGTTGAAAGGCACTTGTTTACTTGCTAATTGTGAACTTAGAAATGTCAAGATGCATTAGAAAATGAAAGTTGGACTGAAGCCATGAATGAAGAGATAGAAAAAATAGAGAAAAAAAAAAACATGGACTCTTATACCTAGACCTAAAGACAAAAATGTAATTGGAACTAAGTGGGTATTTAGAAACAAGTTAAATGAAGATGGTAAGGTGTCAAGGAACAAAGCTAGACTAGTATGCAAAGGATACTCTCAAGAAGAAAGTGTAGACTATGGTGAGACTTTTGCTCCTATTGCAAGATTGGAAGGTGTTAGAACCTTACTTGCATATGCTGCATACAAAGGATTCAAAGTTTATCAAATGGATGTCAAGTCAACATTTCTCAATGGCATATTGGATGAAGAGGTTTACATTGAAGAGCTTGAAGGTTTTGTTGATCCAAACAAGAAGGACATGGTCTATAAACTGCATAAAGAATTATATGGTCTGAAATAAGCCCCTAGAGCATGGTATGAAAGATTGCATAAGTATCTTATTCAGATTGGTTTTCAAAGAACTAATGATAACAGTAGTTTGTACATAAAGGAAGGACCAGATAATAAGATTGTTTTAGTAGGGATATTTGTAGATGATACTTTGTTTACAAGAAATGATGATCTTTGCAAAAAAAAATAGAACAAATGAACAAGGAATTTGAAATGTCAATGTTTGGTGAAATCAAATTCTTTGTTGGTCTTCAAATTCAATAGAGTAAGAATGACATCTACATGACTCAATCTAAATACATCAAGGAGATACTAAATTTTTTTGGTATAGAAGACTGCAAACTAGTTGGGACTCCTATGTGTGCTAGATTGAAACTTACCAAAGATGATGAATCAAAGGAAGTGGATCAAACACTGTATAGATCTATGATTGGAAAGTTGCAATATGTAGTGTGTACAAGACTAGACATTGCCCTTGCAGTAGGAATTGTGGCAAGATTCTCAGAAAAACCAAAAGAAAATCACATGATGGAAATCAAAAGGATCATGAGATATTTAAAAGGAACTAAAGATTATGGATTATGGTATAGACTTGGAGAAAATATAGATTTAAAAGTGTTCACTGAGGCAAATTGGGCAGGGAATGTTGATGACAAAAAAAGTACAATTAGAGGAGCTTTATTTCTTGGAAAGAGGTTGGTTTCTTGGACAAGTAAAAAGTAGAACTATACATCCCAGTCCATAGTAGAGGCCGAATATGTTGCAGCAACAATAAACTGCTCAAACATTGTGTGGTTCAAACAATTATTGGAAGGTATAAAGCAAGAAATCAAAGAACCTACTGTTATATTTTGTGACAACACAAGTGCAATCAACATATCCAAGAATCCAGTGATGCATTCAAAAACCAAGCATATTGCTATAAAGTATCACTTTGTTAGAGAATTGGTCCAAGAAAAGGAAATCGGATTGGAATATGTCCATACAAAGGAGAAAATTGCTAACATATTCACAAAGCCTTTACCTAAGGATGCATTCTTGTATCTAAGAGGTAAGCTAGGGGTCATTCCCCTATCTAAAGCTCACTAAAATATAGTTTTAGTGATGCATCAATAGGAATAGAATTGAAGATCTATCAGTTGATGCAGCAAAGTAATGAAGACATTGCATATGAATCAATACATCAGGTACAATGATATTCATTTGATTTGTGTTGTCTTTGGCATGTATTGTCAAAGAGGGAGATTATACTGTCATATCTTTCTGAAATTTGCAAGAAAATGAGAGCTTGTGTAGGAGGGAGAGATTATTATGAAAGAGGGAGATTTTTATAAAGTAAATATCTGCTTAGACCCATTTTCAAATTTCATTCTGTTATGACATGTTGTGTTGCCATCAATGCCAAAGAGGAAGATTGTTGAATACAATTGTTCAATTGTGTGTTGTCTTTGATGTTACACAAATGTCATATCAGTTATCAGTCAGAGCCTACTAAGCTTAGATTGTTAGTAAGGCAAAAGACAAAGGTTACCAAGTTTAGAAGGTTAGCAAAGAAGGTTTATAGTGTCCACCGAGCATTCTTAGGCTTTACCTTGCATAGGCAGTTGCTACTGAGCTTTTAAGGTTTAGCAAAGGAAATTTAGTTGTTACCAAGCTCACTCGATCATCAAGAGAAAATAATGTAGGAAATAGTTACTATCAAGCTTTCAAGGTTTAGCAAAGGAAATTTAGTTGTTACCGAGCTCACTCGATCATCAAGAGAAAAATAATGTAGGAAACAGTTCTAATTGAGCTTTCATGGACAGTGAAGGAAATATAGGGCTTACCCAGTTCACTCGGTAGCCAAAGGATTTTGCAAAAATTGAAGTGTTAACCGAGTTGAGTCAGTTAACTCAGGAAATTATTTTTGGATGTAGTATTTACCAAGCAGGGTTGACTAGTGAAGGATTCCATTATTTTGTGAAATAAAGTTTATTTGTTTAATATAATATTTGTAGCCGACTGATATATGTTGTATTGGTAAATGTAGCTTGTGAATGAGCCAACTTAATAATCTAAATGGTATATATATGAGGTCAAGCTGTGAATTCTAAGTGTGTGATGTGTGTGAATAAGAAGGGCTAAGAGAAAATTTTGAAGGATGATCATAGATCATTGAGGAGCAACAAAGCTATATTTGATCGAGAAGGATCTAATAGTGCAAAATGGAGATCTGTTATCAGAAAAATTTTTTGCATCTTATTTAGGTCAATTCATTGTTACTTTCTAACCATTGTAGTAGTGATTTCAAATCTCTTAATAGAGTTGGTTTAACAGCCATTTTGTGAATCCCCTAACAAGGTGACAGTTCAGTTGAATTGTTCTAAAGACCTCTAGCAAGGCCACTCCAAATAGGGTGATTAAAATCCTCTAACAGGATCACACCTAACAGTGTGTATTGTAACCTTTAACAGGGTTGGCTCCTAATAGGGCTCACTTCAAAACAATGAAAAATTGGTAGCTAGTTACTTGGTGGTTTTTCCCATATTGGGTTTCCACGTTAAATTTGGTGTCTCTTGTGTTCATTTTATTTACTTTTGCATGCATATTAATAATTATAAATGCTAATGATCAGTAAAAAATTAATCTACTGAGTTACAACATTCTTACAGTATTTATCGAGTATCAGCAGTAACTAGTTGTTTAAGACATCTAAGGGATCTATGGATTTGTTTTTGTGGTAACTGATTCACCCCCCCTCTCAGTTACTCCATCTATAATTCCAACAAATAGATGACTTAGAATAGGATTTTTTTTAATATTAAGAATTAAGTAACTACAATAACATTTCAAAATCTATTACCTTTCACTTTCCTAAATCTACCTTTCCCCCTAAGTACTCCCCTTCAAATTTTTTAATGGAGTCAACATCCACATTGACCTAGGTTGTACAAGTCCACACAATTCAATCTCCTCAACTTGGTGTATGAGGTAGTATTCTTTTGCATTGAAAAAGTTAAAGATAAACACTTTTGCATTTCACACATTAGTAGACAAATTATTTTTTTCCAATATTTTATATCTTCTTTATGTATTTCTTTAGATAAAAAACACCAATGAATTCAAGATACAAAAGAAATATAAATAAGAGATTTTACAATATATTACTTGTTTGATATATTGAACAAATATCACTTCTTACCTTATGTATTTTCCAAGATCATATATCAATTGTTTGATATTATTGTCAAAGTTGTTTGGGAGTGATAGGGGTAGCACATACTGCAACAACTATCAACTGATCATTTCATTCTTTTCTAACGCAATAAAATAAAAATTGAATGTAAATACAAAATACCATGGCTTACCTTGATGAAGGTATGCCAATCATGAGTTTTCAGCCTTGGGCTAGATTCACTTTTCTTTGATATGAGATTATATTCACAGAAAATCATGTAGGAAATCTCATTTTTTGTATGACTTCTTTTATGGCATTACTTTTCTACTTCGTTAATAACCAAGGAAGGGCACTTGAATTAATCTAGTCTCCACTTTTATTGATTCAGTGATATTTTTCTTCCATCCAATATTTTCCATTGTCTCTGTTACATTCTTTCCAATATGCATGGTATCAAACAAATGCACAATTTATAGCTACTCATAGTAGGGAAATCTACTAAATTCTCTAGGATAACATCTTAGTCCCTTTAGAAGGTGATCAATATTGATGTCTTGAAGACCTCAAATTCTATTATATTCCAACTATCATAGGTGAGGTGTCATTCTTTGTGGCTTTGATGTAGTCTCTTATTTCCCATTGAAAAGATTTTTTTTGGCACTTTGATACTTATGTTTCTTGTGGAGGAAGTGCCTATTCTCATTAAACACATACTTTCTTAAACTTTTGGAATTAAAAGATTTCATCTTTGGACCACACATTGGACATGCAAATTTTCCCTTTGTTTGAAAACCTACAAGATAACAATACAATTGGATTAAATATGTTCATTTTTGGAATTAGTATTATTATGTACAACTAGATTTTAGCATAACATACCATAGAAATGTGTCAACCCTAGGGCATCATGAATTATCCACACAAGCATTACATGGAATTAAAATTGCTTTTGTCTAATTGGTCTGGAGATATCATACATGGTGAAATCATTCTACAACACTAGCAACTCGTTGATAAGAAGCACAATATATACATTCATATCTTTCACTTTGTACTTACCTAGTTGAATGAATAACATCAGATAATTATTGTTGGGATTTACAAGTGGGAAGTATAATTTTGAGAGGGGGGGTGAATCATAAGTACTAAACTTTAACCAATAAAAATTTTAACTTTAAATTATTGCATGCATAAATATATGGAAATAACATGTAAAGAAAATGCATCCACATAAACACTTGACACTAGATATGATTACCTAGAAACCCTCTAATGAGAAGGTAAAACTAGGGTGGGGATGACACCAACAACTCTTCACTACTACAGCAATAAAGTTCACCTGTTAAGGTTACATATTTTGACCATTCTCATGATCTACCCTATGAAAGACCTATCCTATTAAAGGCTTACAAGGATTGTTAGATCCTACCCTATTAAAGGATTTTAACACTCTATAAAAATTGTACTTGACTAAAGGATTTACAAAACATTCACTTGGAATGTCACCCTATTAAAGGATTTAATCAATGGCTATTAAACCAACCTATCTTCATAGGATTTCATTCTGTTGTAACATTTTTTAGAGAGTACAATAGAATATTTGATCTGATACACTTACAATCTAATATTGTTGATTTTAGATCCTTGTCTTGTCCAATCTGATCCTCACTAATCTGGTATGAAAATGCTATAACCTTGATCCTTTGTTCTGATAATTGATTCTTCAATTATGTCCTTCTTCTAAGTTAATTCACCCCTTTCACTTCCTTCAAATCTTCACTAACATTATCTCTTTGCATGTATTCTCTCATACACACTCTAAATTATGGGGCTTCTTCTCCTTAAAAAGGTTTTCGTGACTTAGGGTTAGGTATGAATCTATAATTGAGATTCATCCAACTTTCCTACTCAAATCTTTCCATTTTTCTAATTGGTTACATCTTGATTGCATAGGGAATCCAAATAGATTCAATCTTATCTTTAATCCTTCAAGATTTATCCATATGTTAGCTCAAAAATGATTTACATCTTAGTTTGTGAAGGCACAAACTCTTATGTTAATTATGTGTTGCTCAGCAATTACTGATTGCTAATTCTTGACACATACTAAATTATGTCTCACTTGGCACTTGAACTTCCTCAGCATCTATTATTCACTTAGCACATATACTTGCTCAACACTATTTGTTTGCTTGGCAACTAAATGACTTGGCACTTGTTGAATTTCTAGCTCAGTACATATTGCAACTTGACATCTATATTGTAATCGGCATCAACTTAGAAAATCTCTTAAGTGTGTTGACACTCAATTGTTAAAACGAATCTAAGATCAACAATCTCCCCCTTTGACATGAGGGGCAAAAACACTTAACTATGATGAATATAATCTCTTCGAGTATAATATATATTTTGTTTGGCATATATACAAGACTTCAAAATTTGTTCAAAATTTGTTAAGAAATAAATACCTCAAAATTTTGTGTCTCCCCCTGAGTTGATATGCCTTATTCTTGTAACCAAAATTCTCTCTAATTAGAGTGATTTGTCTTTATGTAATGTATCTTGTTATGCCCTATTTCTTGTTTTGCTCTTCTCCTTTCTTTTCTCTATTTATTTTATCACTCCCCCTTTCATTTTAGCTCCCCCTTTCACATGTTTCCCCTTGCAAATTAAATGTCCTTCTAGCTTTTCAATTTCTCCCACTTTGCTTTTAATTTCTCCCCCTTTTTGACACTTATGTCAAAGGGTCTATAAAATAACTAAATATTTGGCCAAGAAGGTCTTGTTCACTTCCATTACAATTCTTAGAGCAGCATCCTAGTTTTGTAATGCAACTTCTAGGGATTTGATTTGTATGGTTGTCTCTGCTGCAAGGTGAACTAAGCCATCTAGTGTTGAAAGATTGGGATCTTTCTTCAATACATTTTCTACATAGGCTAGTTTCTTTTGTAAAATTTCCATGTGAGAGGTTAGGGTGGATTGAATCTGAACTAATTTGGCTCTTGTCTAAGCCTCTTTTGTTGTTAGTACATCTAGTTCTTTCTGTGTATGAAGCATTGTATGAAAATGCTTCTCACTTTGAGTTGGATCTTTAGGTAGTTGCATGCTTGATATTTTTAAATTTCTTTCCAAGCTCATTATTCTTTGGCTAGTTTCCTATGTGAAAATTGATGGATCACACAATTTTTGAGTACAATGAGAAGATATTCTCAAGTACTCTTTTCACCTTTTCAATTTTCTTGGCCATCTCTACCTGTGATAGTGCTATCTAACTAGATATTCTTTCATTTACCTTTGCTTTAAACTTTTTCTCAGACCATTCCATGAGTTTGAAATTTGTCTCTTGGTCTTCATTGGTCACCTGTTCAACTATTTTTGATAGTTGTTCCAATATGGGTTTGGTTTCATTAGGTGCCTACAAGCTAAATACTTCTAGAAAGATGTCTTTTATTTCAATTAGTGCTTGTTTATGTTTATACTCATTTCTAAGTATCTCCTACTTCTTTTTCCTTTCTAGTGCCTCTTGCACTTCATTAATTTGATCAACGTTCATGGTTGCATAGTCATAATTTGGAATGAGCATTTCTTCATCTAGTGTAGGGTCTCCATAGTGAAGTACCCTTGTAACCTTTGTAGAGCTCGAGCGTAGTGAAAAAATTTGAAGTGGTATTGCTTCAGTGCTTGGCTTTTGAGGCATTCTTGTTGGAGTCGTAATGGTTGGAAAATTAACCAAAGTTTGAATTACTTCTTGCTCCTTTTCTTTTGCAGTCTCCTTCTCCTCCTCTAATATTCCTTGGTCAATTACTATTATTTGAGGTGGTTCACCTTGTACTTGTGTAGTAGGAACAGAAGTATCCATCTATCCTATTTGGTCCTTTGTTGGCTCCTCAACAGTTGTAGTGACTTTATCTATGGAATCAACCTTAGCTAATGTATCTTGTGAGGCTTGCTCTTTAGGTTGTCCACTTGTAGCTATAAGGATGATAGAATATGTTTCTTATGTTGCCATCTTATTCCTAGTCAAGTCAGCTACTACTTTTTGCAACTCATCTACACTGACCAACATTGGATTACTACATAATTGGGCTTATAAAGTTGTTTGGTCAAGGATCTTTTTAAGATCCTCTGAAGTCAATGGATTGATGTTCTAACTAGAATTTTTAGGAACATCCTTCACTTTTATTGTTTCTCTAGGTGTAGAAGTAACATGTAGAGGACTTGGAGGTGGCAATTATGTGTCTTGCACACTTTGTTCTATATGTTGCTCTTCAACAATTACCATATTATCTTGCTTTTGTGTTCCCTTCTCCATGGTATCATCTACCTTTTCTTTTTCACCTTCGCCTTCCTTTTCCTTGTCATCCTCTTCTCCATTGTTTGTTCCCTCAAAGGGATCTTCTTCTCCTTCTTTCATAGTTGTTAGGCCATATATCAATTTTCATATTTGAGTGGACTTCTTAACAACATCTTCAACCTTATTTTGAAGAAATCTAAAGGCTCTATATTTGGGTGCAAATTTTCTCCCATGCTTCTTATTGGCCTTGGTTATTTGTCCTTTTGTGATCTCAAGCATTACTTGAGCCAATGTAGACTCTCTTATTTCCTTTTCCATGTTGAGGCAATAATGCCATTTATTTTCAACAATAGAATACAAATCTTTGGGCATTGAATTGTCAAGTTCAAGTGGGGTGTTCTTAAACTTTGCCATCATGATGTAGACTAATTATTCAACCATGTTTTGTTCTTCCCTACTTAACTTATTAAAATCAATTCTCTTTAAGTCAATTAAGTTTGCATTATCTTTAATATTATCACATATATTTTCTAAAGTAGACTTGGTGGTGTGACTTAACACTCTAAATTGGTTGTTGTCATCTAATTTAGCTCTTTCCTCATCAGATTTAGGAGGTGCTACATATTTCTTTCTCAATTTCTTCTTGGTTGGACCTTGCTACTTAGTAGCCTTCTTCTTCTCTTGCTCCTTAGCCTCTTTTGTTGTGGTTCTTGTACTTGCCCTTGAAGTAGGCTTAGCTAGGCTTGGCTTGGCAGTCTTTTTACCCTTGGGTTGAGCTATAGGATATTTTTAAGCTTTTCTCTTTTTGGACTTTGGTTTGTGTCGGCCTCCCAATTAGATCAATAACTTGGTTTACAAACATAACTAACGGATTAGACATCCAAAATGAGCAATTATATTTCTAATAGAGAAGGCTCATTTAAATTGTCAACCCAAGGACGTATACTTGAAACAAGTCTGCAAAGTATATGCACCATAAAAATATCTAAGCCATTCTATCATTTCAAAATAACGATACTGAAAATAAATCTAAATATACAGTAATGGTTGCATGAAACTGCACAGTAGTTGCTGCAGGAACTGTATATTATCTAAACTATTTACATCTCTATGTATGTCTGCATCTCTCTACTTCTCTACATCTAATTCTACCTCTAACAACACTCTAACTACTTAACAAGTTTCCTCCATCATCCTTTTAAATAAGGAAGAGTCTTTTTACAAAAGTAATGACAAAGTGCTGAATTTCAGTTCCACATTTTCAGCAGTCCACTTCAAGTGCATGGTTCTCCTTCACTATTCTGAATTATACCAAACCACTTTACCATGTTATTCTTCTCCTTTTGAAATTTCCAAATCATTTTTAAAATCTTAATTTCATTAAGTAATGTGGAAGTTATGGTCATTTTTCTGAAAGTGATTTTATGCTGCTTGAAAACGTGCCACTTTTTCCTCAACCAACTTCTAGTTTGTGTTGCTCATTAACTGCTTCGAACCAACTCAAACACTCAAAAGGGTTTATGATCCTTCTTCTTAACTTAAAAAAATTATAAGCCATTCTTAATTTTATTAATAATTAAGCAAGATATGCCTATTTTTCTGGAACTGGCTTTTAACTTTTTCTTTATTTCCTGCACTTGTTGAATATTGACAAGTGTCAACTTTCTTTTCCTTCTTTCCAGCTACATGAACGACCCAAATAACTCACATACAACATGTTAACCACCTCAATAATATTATTATTCAATGTTAACCATTTATCACAATAAATCATCATAATCTAGCATCAACTAGCTACACATGCAATTGTTAATCAATACATTATTTATCATAGTTAATGCTTCATAAACCAAGTTAATACGTGGAAATGGCTTGGATATATATTGAAACCATGGGGTAAAGTGTTATAAAAAATGGATATAGATATGACATTTTATAGGCTCATCAGTTTGGTTGGTGCTTCCTCAACTTGGTCTTCCTCCTTGACACCTTCTTCCTCTTCAGCATCTTCTCTCATGCCTTGTGTAAAGGCAAGTGGCTCTTGGCCCTATTCTTCTTCTTCTTAATCTTCATCATCTTCTTCTCCTACTTCTATTATCCCTTCAAAAAAAAATTTCTTAAGCTTCTTGACCAATTTGACCTTTTTCTTTAGATTTGAAGCAGTTTTCAACTCTATTTCTACTTTAGATTTTACAACATCAAAAGTGCCAAAAGGTTTTGCACTTTTATAAATCTCTTCTACAATCAATGTTGTGATTGTTTTTGATGCCTCATCAATGTTAATTTCATATCCTAATGGCCTTAGCCATCTCACCCTTGATACTGCTACTTGGATATAAGTGTAATCAATGTCAATTAAGAAACAAATGTTATTAGTGTGTTGATCCACTAGGGAGACTGGAATCCTTAGTCTTTTCTTCATGGACTTTTTAAAGTCCTCAAAATAGCTTGTCATTAAGGTTTCAAAATTAGCTCCTATCTACTCTATGTACTCATTCACTTGTACTACTACAGACCTATTGATCTTCCAACTTATCTTACCAAAGGAGAGAAATTCATTTTGAACATAGAAAAATATGCATATCAAAATTGATCCAAACTTACATTGAGCACTCTTGGATCTCCCTATTGCTCCCAAATTCTCCATAATTTGTTGTAGTTGCAGTTATGTTAGATCATATGTATGATCCTTCTTGATAAGTTTGTATCCCACATCAACTGCAATGCATGGTACATTGTTTAGTTGACTTGACTGGTAGAATTTATGGGATATAACACTAACTACAAATTCTACAAGTGGATCTCTGATTGTATCAATGGTCATGCCTATTTTGTTCCACTTTGCCCTAGTGTTCTTTTCTATGGCTTCTTTTGAATCAATCCTTAGGGTTTTTAGCCATTCTAGGGTTGGATATCCTATTACCCTATGTATGATTCTCTTTGATAGCTTAATAGGTCCACCCTCCAACCATAGGCATCCATCATGAATCCTACTCAAAACTATTCTTATCCATTCAGTCTTGAAGACTACAAGGAAATTTACAACATGAGTTAAGCCCTTCCTTTCAACAATCTAAAATTTCTCCTTTAGTACCCCATTCTCACAAAGTTTATCACAGGCTTGTCGAATCTCCATGTCACCTATTACTCCAACTTTACAATTAAAATACTTTTTGACATCTTGCACCATTATAACTTTAGGTGGAATTACGGATAGTGCACTAGCAAGATCATTCTTGTATGCAACTTTAGGAATTGATCTAAAATCTGGTTGTTTAACTTCACTACTGACCAACTAAACCTCAAATAGTTCCTTGTCCTTGGAATTCCTAGAGCTAGATGTCATTTCTAAAAACTAGGGTTTCAAGATGTAAAAATTACGTAACTGCATAGCTTAGCACTTGAGTAAATACTTTGAATCGATGATATTGCTCTGAATCATTGTTGGAATCTGCTTGAATTCTTTGTCCTTTCTTGAAATCGCTTATGTGCTCTTCTTGCTCTTTGCTCTATGTTTGCAATGATGAAAAATGATCAAAAACTCAACCTTATACCCTTCATTACATAGAATTTAATGCTTAGTACATATATAGCTATCCACTCAACTCCTTATGCAATATCTATTTCACTCAGCTTCCATTGATTTTTCAACACTTGGCATCCACTAGAGTTTCCCTTACTTTGCTTCAATAAGAATTTCCTTTTACTTGGCATCTACTACTAACTCAGCTTTAACTAACTTTGGTAGAAAACTCGGCATATACTTAGGATTTTACTTGGCATCTAAAAGCAACTTTCCTTACTCAACAATAATGTGAAAATTTTGAAGATTTAACCTTGCATCTTTATTCATGTTGATCTATCATTTTTCAGTACTAGCTTATTCTAAGAACTGATGTATGATAAAGCATTTAAAATATTTGTCCCACATACCTTTTTTTTGCTTACTTTGATGAAGTATGACCACTTGACCCTTTAGGTGAAGTGATCCCTCCATTTGATGTGTTGCATCCATATTTCTTCTTCCATGTCTTGTTCATCTCTCCTCTAATGTGCTCAACATCTACTTTTCTTTTTCCCTTGTTTGAGTCTGAGTTAGGTGCCTTTCATCTTTTTGGGCAATGCTTGTTGATATGACCAGTCTTCAAAAAACTAAAGCATGTAGTTTGGCATAACCATCTACTGTAGCTTCCACTAAAATGTGTTCTTATGCAATTCTCAGGGATGTGTCCATACTCTTGACAATAGTGATAGTTATGTCTTGTATTGTAGTCCCAATTGTAGGAATTTTCATGGCTTCTTTCCTTGTTTCATGACCATGTGGGCTTGGATCAACATTTAAAGTATTTATGTCCATTCTTTTGACAATTTTAGTAGTGTCCTTCAAATCTTGATGCATGTGTAGTCCTAGTTCTGCATTCATGTGCCTGATGACCTTGTTTGTTGCACTTGTAACAATGTGTCATATTATTTGGCTTGGCATTTTGATTACCATTTTTTTTCCTACAAACATTAGTTGTATGTCCTTTCTTTCCACAAAAATGACAAGTGGGTTTAGAATTCTTACCTTTTTCATTCTTTTGTTTAGTAGTCTTGGATGATTCTCCTTCTTCAGTGCTTGTGTAGCCTAAACCTGATGTGCCTTTACTAGATGTAGGGGATTTTAGTAGTTTCTTAAAGTACTTGATGGCTTCATTTATCTTGTTGAAGCTTTCAAAAAATTCCTTTTCTCTTTTTAGGCCATTCTATAGTTGCTTATTTTTCAACTTCAATGTAGTTATCTTAATGTCCTTAACATTTAACTCATAATGGGTATTCATCATTTGGTTTATGGTATCCAATCGCATGTTTGAGATCCTAGACAACTCTACTATTTTTTCTTTCAATCTATTTGAAAAGATTTTTTTGTCTTCTTCAATCATGGCCTTGTCCTCTATGGCCATCTTCTTTTGTTTAGTCACTTCACATAGTAGAATTGCTTGTGATTCTTGCTCCAACTTGAGATTTCTGATCTCTTCAGCTTGTGCTCTATTCTTATCCATGAGATCTACAATTCCTACATCAAACTCACAAGAGTTACCATCTACAAAAAAATTTGTGATGTCAATCTCATTGTATTGGGTGGTATTCTTAGCTATGGCAATTTCTTTCCTTCTCTTTAGCGAACTCCTCAAAGCATTTATGGCTTCATCCAATTGTTGTAGTAAGAGGTGTATCTCAATCTCCTAATTCTCAATGGTCTTTTCCAACTTGTAGACTTCCATCTCAAGATCTTTTATCCAAGTTGTAAGGCTTCTCCTGATGAGAACTTAGCTCTAATACCAATTGTTGGGATTTATAATGGGAAGTATGCTTCTAAGAGAGTAGGTGAATCAAAAGTTCTAAAATTTAACCAATAAAAATTTTAACTTTAAAACATTGCATGCATAAACACATGTAAATAACATGTAAATAAAATGCATCCACATAAACACTTGACACTAGATATGATTACCCAAAAACCCTCTAATGAGAAGGTAAAACTGGGTTGGGGATGACACCCACAACTCTTCATACTGATAAAGTTCACTTGTTAAGGTTACATATTTTGACCATTCTCATGATTTTCACTGTGAAAGGTTTGCCCTATTAAAGGCTTACAAATATTGTTAGATCCTACCCTATTAAAGGATTTTAACACTCTATCAAAAGTGTACCTAGCTAAAGGATTTACAAAACATTCACTTGGAATGTTACCCTGTTAAAGGATTTTATCAATGGTTGTTAAACCAATCTATCTCCATAGGATTTCATTCTACTATAATAATTGTTAGAGAGTACAAAAGAATGTTTGATTTGATACACTTACTATCTGATATTGTTGATTTTAGATCCTTGTCCTATCCAATTTGATCCTCACTGAGTTGGCATGAAAATGTTGTAACCTTGATCCTTTTTTCTAATAACTAATTATGCAATTCTATCCTTCTTCTAAGTCAATTCACCCCTTTCACTTCCTTCAAATCTTTGCTAACATTATCTCTTCACATGTATTCTCACACACACACTCTAAATTTTGGGGCTTCATCTCCTTAAAAAGGTTTTCATGACTTAGGATTAGGTATGATTCTACAATTGAGATTCATCCAACTTTCCTGCTCAAATCTTTCCATTTTTCTGATTGGTTGCATGTTGATTGCATAGAGAATCCAAATAGATTCAATATTATCTTCAATCCTTTGAGATTTATCCATATGTTAGCTCAAAAATGGTTTAAATCTTAGTTTTTGAAGGTAAAAACTCTTATGCCAATTCTATGTTGCTCAGCACTTACTGATTGTTGATGCTCGACACATACTAAATTATGTCTTTCTTGACACTTGAACTTGCTCGGCATATATTGTTCACTTAGGACATATACTTGCTTGACACTATCTATTTTCTCAACATGTGAATGACTCAACACTTGTTGAATTTCTAGCTTAGCACATATTGCAACTCAGCATCTATATTGTACTCAGCATCAACTTAGAAAATTTCTTAAGTGTGTTGACACTCAATTTTTAAACTCAAAACCAATATGAGATCAAAAAATTATTGTGGTCACTTCACTCCAAGACTTATAATTACATGTAGGTAACAATAAAATAATTAAACAACTGGAACAATAATTACCAACATAATTTTCTCCCTCTTTATTGATATCCATGGACGAAGGTTATTTTTTAGAACAAAAATAGGCAAAACCGAGTAAATGGATCTCATCTCTCCATATAAGTTAACATTTTCAGTTGCCAAAGAAAGCCTGATATTTTAAGGTTCTTCTTTAAAGTGTGGACACTTTTCCTCTATGCCCTTAAATGCTGAACCATCCATAGGCATTCAAATAATGTCATCTTGACTTCTATTGTGTGCATGGTAATCCATAAATTATGCCAAGCTACTACACCTAAATAATTGTTTAAGACACAAAATAATGGCAATGTAACAAAGAACCTTACAAGGCACCTTTTTTGTCACTTGATCATCTCAATATCTTCTCATATGGAATTTAGGGCATTCTATTGCATTTTTTTATTCTTTATGATAAATTACAAGATCTTGAGGACAAGCATCTATTGATTGATACTCCATTCCAATATGTTTCATAGTGGAACATAATTCTCAGTACGAGCAAGGGAGAACATTTGATTGTGGTAACAAATAGTCACCTATCAATCTACAACAAAAAAATTACTCATTAGTATAAACAATATAGCATAGAGAAGAGTTGATTGGGATTCTTCATAAAGGGTCATGTTTGCCTTCTCAAGTAGAGCTATATCATGGATGGCCTCAATGTCATCCTCATCATCATCCTCATCATCATCAGTAGCACCACCACCACCACTAGTACCAAATGTTTCATGGATCAATGCATTCATACCATCATCTTCAAATGTGTTTTCTGCACATGATCGCCACCTTCCATGGGATCATGATCTTCTCCTTCAATACTCACACCTCCATATTCACACCTCCATGTTCCACCATATTCACACCTTCATGTTCCTTTGAGATGTGTTGGTCCATATCACATACTACCCTAAGTAGAATGACCTATATATAAATGATGATAATCAAACCCCCATTCTTTGGTTCATATGTATATTAATTGTAAAAACAATATAATAAACAACTTACCAATGGATGATGATCAAACCCCCCTTCAATGTGACCATTCTCCCTACAATGTCTCTTAGTTTTTTTTATTTTGATTCTTCTTGTCTTTAAGTCATTACAATGCTTGCAAGGAAAATAAAAATTTTCATTGCCTACTCTTTGAAAGTTAGACAACAATATAGTGATTGTCTCCCTATTTTGATTAAACTTACCTGTATTATTTGAGATAATCCTTCTTCATGGGAATAACTTATTTGTATACCTTATTGAGCTTGTTGTACTTAATGTTTATATCTGCACATATGGTTTTGAAAGAAACATTTGGTGTAATTAATGTGCATATCTGCAAAAATATTGGACATATTGTACTTAATATTTATATCTACACATATGGTTTTGAAAGAAACATTTGGTGTAATTAATGTGTATATCTACACAAATATTGGACATGTTGTATTTAATGTCTATATCTGCACATATGATTTTGAAAGAAACATTTGGTGTAATTAATGTGTATATCTGCAAAAATATTGGACATGTTGTACTTAATGTTTATATCTGCACATATGGTTTTGAAAGAAACATTTGGTGTAATTGATGTGTATATCTACAAAAATATTGGACATGTTGTACTTAATGTTTATATTTTCACATATAGTTTTGAAAGAAAATTTGGTGTATTTATGCCTCTTCATTTTGATTTTGTTTAAGGATGTCAATGGTAATGGAAAATAAGAATGCATTTTCTAAGAGTTTACAATTGTTCAAAAAAATTAATGTTTTACAAGAAAATGCACCTAAAGAACTATTAGCTCAAAAGCAAGAACATGGTGTTGATATTAGATCTACCTTGCTAACTCTTAATGGGTTGGGATATTATTATTTGTCCCCATGACATTCACTTTTATAGCCATTATAGGGAGGTGATTTCACCTAGTTCATCCTCATGGCTTTGAAGTCCTTAATCATGATCTTGGGTTCTCAAATTAATGTCTAAGATATTTGCACGTTATGGCCCTATTTGATCATCATTTGAAAGGGCCTCAATGTCACCTAAAAAATGTCTCTCAATATGTTTAGAGGTTTAGAGGTAATTTCATTGTGGCAAAGGATTTTGCAAGGGAATGAGCCTCATGATTATGGCATTTATATAGAATAAAAACTTGCTTTTCAACTCCTTTCACTCAACTCTTCACTAAATTTATTCTTCAACATCCTTGGCTTCCATTGTTGGGCCAATGTATCTTAGAAACTGAAGCCATGTGGTTTCAACCATATATAGTGAATATGTTGTAAATAGAAAATTAATCATATTACTATCCAAATCCTTTATCTTAGAAAATAATATTGTATATAAAAAAAACTTCAGATGTAAGGAGAAGTATCTAATGAAAATCAAGATTTTCTATAGGAACAAGTCTATATTAACCCCACTTGTCTGATGCCTGATGTGGACATCAGTTCTTTATTAATTCTAAGTGTCTAATGTAGGACCATCTTGGGTCTTTGAGCAACCTTATATCAACCAAAAATATTTCTTGTTTTTGTACTAGTTTATTGTTTCTGATGTATTCATTATTTTTGTTGGTTTCATGTTGTGTGCAGTTACCATGAGGATGGGGACCCATCCTTGATCCTCCTCCTAAGAGTACAAGCCTTGATTTTTTGAATTTCTTGATTTATGAGTCATTCTTTGTGCTCTTTGTTCCTACATTTTCCTTCTAACATGGAGGGTTGTTTCTTTTGGTGCAATTTCTTATGTTAACATGACATGTTACAAAGTTAGGATCTTTGATGCAGGAACATCTTGGGTGTAAGAGAAATCTTGCATCACCCAAACATACTTTTATTTTCATACTTTTATATTTTAATAAGGACTAGTAGATAGGGCGGTTACTATTTATGGGAGCTTACTATTTTTGGTAAGTTTTTCATATGGGCTGGAGTGTTCTCATTTTCTGCATAAAGGGTCATTTTAGAATTATAAGTCTACCATAAAATCTCATTGCTCCAGGTTATGTATCAGAGAAGTTATTGTGGATTTTCAATGGAAAAATTTGTAGAAAAATCTTTAGGCTCACCTTTGGAGGCCTTAGAGTGCTCAAATGAGGTCTGAAAACTTGATAGAAGGGCACTAACCTAGTTTCAAGCCTATAGATCAGCAGCTAGCATTTTCGAAAAGTGGTTATAATAGCCAATCAGAACAATGGTTCAAGAGTTATGACCTTTTGATGTTAGGCTATCCAAAATTTTCAAAATAAATGTCAAAGATGTATTTGGCCAACTCTATATGTTTCCTTAGGGCTTGTCAGCCCTAGGTATTAAGTTTGAGCATCTAGAACCTTCCCGAGCGACATAAAATTTCCTATTTAAGAAAGGCCCGAACATTCTCTAGGACAGCTTTAGATGATAGTTCACATCATTGTCTAGCAGATAACTATAATGAAGGCACCCATTTAAGTTAGCATATTATAATTGTGAATTATGTAATTTTGCATTTGCAGCCATAATAAGAAGTCCATATTTTGTTCTTGCATTTGCTATTGTTTCTTTATTTCTATTATGTGTTTATGGTATTAAGGGGAGCACACTTCATCAATATTACTCCTATGACACGTGTGGATCCACCTGTGAGTGCTCAATTCTTTATGTCTCATTTAGTGTTAGTTTTGGTTTACTCTTCCTAGGTTGGACCTATAATATAATTAAATGCTTGACTAGTCAACTTGTGGCTTCTTGCTATATAAGAAGCTTGGTTAGAGATAGAAAGTAGTAGAGGATGATATAAAATATATGGAGAAGAAGGATAGGATGCAAATTTTGATTCTAACTTCATGAATTCATTTCATATGGCCAAAACCTAGAAGGCCTCATAGTCAAGAATATTGATAAACTTCTTTTAATTATTATATTGGTGTGGCTGCCAATTGCCTAGTCATACATGGATCTTATTTCCATTGTTTCATGTGATATTTATACTAGTTCTATGCGTAACTATGAGTAGGGCTTGTTCTATGTTTAAATTTGAGTTTTCAATTTTAATATACACTGCCTTTACATCATTTTCTAAATTGCCTAAATACATGTTCTAAAAAATTATCATGCATACAAATTTTATCATGTATTTTTTTCTCCCACCATATAGATCATTGCAACAAAAATTCATGCAATGTCAAAGGGAACTCTTTATTTGTCAAGATTAAAAATGAACTCCTTTCCTGTTTTTTGATAAACTACTCTAAGGACTAAAAAATGTGTAGACAACATTCCTTTGTTATGATTTCTACTATACGCCCATCATATACTATTTCATACATAGGTCCATGAAGCTTAATGATGATTTCCATACCTAGACCTAATTTAAATTGATCCTATATTATACTGATATATCAATTGTATGTTATACCCATATCTTGTCCAAAATGGGGAAAAAAATGTGAAACAAAACCCAAAGAATTAAAAGGTTGAAAGTGAAAATGGATTAATTAGTTTAAATTATACAAGATAGTCCAAACTAACTTTTAAATAAAGTAAAATCATTTCCTAGAAATATGGATGGTTATCCAAGAATCTTAATACACACAATACCTTCATATCTAATGTAGGCTATACAGATAAATAATCTCTATGAGAGAAGTATATTAAAGGAAAAGAAGCATTCCCTTTCTAGCATATATAGAGAGTTTTCACCCTCACAATAGGACAAAAAAAGGGAAAGGTTTCCATTCTAGGATACAAAAATCCCCATGTACTATCCAAATTGGTCTATTATGAAGATTGATCTTTTTATGATTCGGTCAATATGATCCATGATGAAGAAAGGGAAAAACTTAAAGAATAGATTCTATATTATTAAAATAATAATAGAAAACTATCATCTAACTCTAAAAAAATTAGACGTCAAAGAGACTAAACTTAAAATCTATGCCAGAAGATAAGCTAGAAACATAGAAAATTTGACTCTCAGTGAAAGAGAATACATTGAGATATAATGAGAAATATCCAAGGGCAATCATTTCTAGGGAGATAGTTATTTTTGGGAGTACTTGTCTCAAATATACTACATCACTAAACACAATTACCCCTAACTATAATGCACAAGATTATGTTGTTTCTTCTAAATGAAGGAAAGATAATGCTTATCTTAGAAACTGAAGACATGTGGTTTCAACCATATATAAAATTAATCATATTACTATCCAAATCCATTATCTTAGAACATAATAATGTATATAGAAAATTTAATAGATGTAAGGAGTGATATCTCATGAAAATCAAGAGTTTCTATAGGAACAAGTCATGAAGATAAGATTTCTAATCTGAATTGAAGTTTTCTCTATCAATAATAGTATTAATCCTTTGAATTGAGAGTTTCAAATTAGAAATAATTATTTTCCAACTTGAATTAGAATAGAACCTACCAAAAATTAGATTATGTGTTAAAAAAAAATAATACACATTATCTAAATTATGCCCTTTATTGTTTGTTTTATTGTACCTAATCTAATGATAGTTCTACAAGAATTTTTAATCAACCCAGCTTATCAAAAATTAAACCAATTTAACTCGTAGTGACCATACCTAGTACGAAATGTATTCTTAGGGATATCACTATCCACAATTTTCAACTGATGATAACCTAACTTAAGATCAATCTTTGAAAATACTCAGGCACCCTACAACTGATCAAAGAGGTCATCAATCTTAGGAAGAGGGTATCGGTTCTTGATGGTTACTTTGTTCAATTGTCGATAATCAATACACAACCTAAGTGATCCATCCTTCTTCTTTATGAAGATCACTGGTGTGCCCCAAGGTGACACACTAGGTTGAATATGCCCCTTCTCTAAGAGTTCCTCCAATTGAATCTTTAGTTCATTGAGCTCATGAGTAGTCATCCTATAAGGTGCTCCCGATACTGGCTCCAATCCTAGCACAAGATCAATATGAAAATCCACTGCTCTAGGTGGAGGCCTACTAGGGAGCTCTAAAGGGAAAACATCTGCAAATTCTTGCAATATAGGAAAATCATCGAGGGATGGCCCCCTCTCTGAATCTTCCTCCTTGTCACTGATGGTGATAGCGAACAACTGACATCCCTTTCACATGCACCATCTAAGCTACCTAGTGGAAATCATACGAAGGGATATGGGTCTCTTAACCCCAAGGATCACTCTAGAGATACCATCCTCATCAACACATTCCACCCTCTTCTGTCGATAATCCATCTTGGCATTGTGGGAATAAAGCCAATCCATGCCAAGAACAACATCATAAGAACCTAGAGGGGTAATGCATAGATCAGACATCGTGGACATGTCTCCAATCTGAATTGGGCAACTATGCACCATGAAACTAACTAAAACTCTGGCTCCTAAGGCCAACTCTACCTCCCAACTGACATCCTGTCTAACTACCACTAGCCCGCAACGCTCCACAACAAAGGGAGATATAAAAGAGTTAGTAGCTCTAGAGTCAAATAAAATAGTAACCATGCTATCCTATATACTACCTGTAGCCTCAATAACTGTAGCCTGATGCTCATCTTGGCAGTTATCAACCGCTGCAAAAGCTCTGTGGGATCTGCCTACATCAGCAACTGTCAACTCTGAAAATGCCCCTCTTTGACTAGTGGAGGATTGTCCCTAAGGAAACTCTCTTGCTATGTGACCCATCCCACAAAAAGTGTAACATGGTCCTCATGTGTAAGATCGTGTACCCTATGATCCAGACTGCTATGGGCCTCCTGACTTGCTAGATCCACTGAAATCACCACTAGAAGACTACTGAGTCTTCACTGGATGTGACTGTGGGGTTTTTACTTTTTGATCCTGCCTTGGACCCTATGAATGCCACTGCTTGGGCTTGGAGCCCTGATAACCCTGTGAGGGTTTATACTGCTACTGCTGAGGTTTCTGTTGTTGAGACTGTTGGCCCTTAGAGGACCCTGTTGTGTAGTTATGATTCCCTTTCCAAGGGGGTTTCTGCTAGGTAGGGTTTTAGTTCTGAGACCAATCTCATGACTCTTGTCTACCTCAAGTATCCTCTGCAACCAGTGCAACCTCAAATACCTATTTTAAGGTAGTAGGAAAGGTCGTACAAACTAGACCCTGAAGGGAGAAATTTAGGCCCATGATAAATCGATGCACTCATAGTTTCTCATCCTTTGTGTACTTGACATATGGAAGGAGCTCAAGAAACTTGCTTTCATACTGAGCTACGGTGAGACCCCTCTGATGTAGTGAATGAAACTCCTCTATCTACTTCTACCTGAAGTGCTCAGACAGGTACCTCTCCCTAAATCTCTCTAAGAATGACTCCCATGGGAGGGTATCCATGCTCACTCCTCCTATAGTCTCCTCCTGATGCCACCAATTGGAGGAATCTCCACTCAACTGATGAACTGCAGGACGTGCCTTCAAATTACTCCCATAAGGACATAATCCAAAGCATTGTTGGAGACTCTGTAACCATGCCTCTACTATTGTCCCCTCTATGGAACTGGTAAAGAGTGGTGGTCTAAGTCGTATCAACTCCCTGATATCATCTCCTATATGTCTAGGAGGTCTATCAAGTGGTGGTCCTCTCTGATGTATTGACTCACCCTCATGCTCACCCTAACCCTCGACCTACCTCGGTGGAGGAGTCCTACTCCTCTCTCTTTCTCTAGCCCCATCTCCTTCAAGAAGGTGTGCTTCCCCTTCGAGAATCTGCTAACCTGGTTGTACTATAGGTGCTATCCTCTGCTAAACTATGCTAATCAATGCTTGGAGGGCATCCAAAATATCCTGATTTGGATTCAGTGGTGGAGGAGGTGGTGGTGGTGGATCCTCTTGTCCTGCTCTACTACCTCTCACCCTACGACCTCTACCTCATCAGTTGCTTCGAGTAATAGGAGGCATCCTACACAATTAAAGCTTTAGTTAAGTTTAGAAGCATAGTGGTTTTAGGTTCCTAGTGTTGAAACACGGGCTCTAATACCAAAATGTCATGCCCAAAATATATGGGCAAAAACACACACAAATTTTTTTTTAATTAATAATTAAAAATTCATGAAGTTGATATATTTGAAACAACAAGAACATAGGTACATGGCAAGACAACAACGCGGTTCTCCTAACAGTGTCCAAACATTTCTATTCAAGTTTATAATCAACGAGTATGGCTAGGTCATCAAACTTAAATTACATTGTTTAATCGATTAACTAATTTAAACAATCCAATTTCAATTTATTAAAGAATTTATCACATTGTTACTTTTATATACACTTAAAATTTTAATGAACGATGTGTTTAAATCATTCAGATAGCATTAGTTTTTAAAACATTAATTAAGAAAATTATTAAGTAACAATATGATTGGGTCATTTGAATAATTATAAGTTTAATTATTTTGAATTATTGAAATAAAAAGAGCTTCTAATTAATATAACATTTGAGTCCATAATTAAACTTCATTTAAAATTTTAATTCTAATCAAAATTTATTTAGATCAATGAATTAGTATAATGAACATTTCTATTAAAACAACAATATAAATTAAACTAAATATGACTAAATAATAAAGAAAAATAAAATAACATTATCTATCGATATATACTACATTAATGTTATAAAACTAAGTAAATCCAAATCATCACTAACTATAATAAAATAAATAAATTACAATTTAAATTATACTAATACTAAAACTAATTTAGTACAACAAACTATTATCTATTAAACTTAATGTATATAAACTAGCTAACTTAAAAAGATTATCCTACTTTCTAATACCATGAAACATCTACAAATCTAACTAGAGCTTCAATGTTACTCTTAACCAAAATTAAATATAACTTTAAATCCTAACTATTCATTTAAACAAAAATAGCATATCACTACTACTAATCTAAATACTAAACTACTCATCACATTGACAAAAACAATTAACAATTTAAAAATTGAATTACCCCCTCCCTAATCTACTACCTACTTAGGCACCCCCTTCACCATGCAAGTGGGACTATCCACATGGGATAGTGTGTTGCCCACGTACTTGTCTACTGACGCAAGCCTGGCAGCATTGTCCCATACTCATGATGTGTAAGGGGGTGGGTAAGCCCAAGGTTAGCGCATAGAATAAGTAAAATGTGGGTGGGTGGTATGATAAGGGTTATATATATATAGTTTTAAAGAACTCACCTTGCTTTCCCCATTGACATGATGTGTCATTAGTGGGATGAATGACCACTGAACCCCCTGCCACACCTAGCCTTAGATAGGAGAGTGGAAGAAAATATAAGAGATAGGAATATTAATTTTAGTGGGTGTGATTTAGATTTAGATTTATTTTTTTGATTAATTAAGTAAATGGAAATGATGGCCTAGGCAAGTACCCTGCCCCCTTAGCCACTAGGAGATTAATGCAAAAGTTTTGTTGTTGAGATATGTCAACAAGATGTCCAAATAAATATTTTAAATTTTAAATGCATTTAATTTGTATCTCCTTTTAAAGGATTTAATATTGATTTTTTTGGTTGCAACACAAAGAATAATTTAGGGAATATTTTCTGTGACTTAGGGGGGAATTAAAATTTTCCCCATATATTTTCCAGAGAGGTTTTTCACTCCTGGAGATGCACATTTTATTTTGAAACCAATTTTCTAAGTGATGATATATCTTGTTTCTTGCTATATTTATTTATTTATTTATTGAATGCATTCTAGCCTAATGACAACATAGATTCCTATGAACAATATACTAATACAAAGATGTGAATAAGGTCATTCTTTTCTTCTCTCCTATAATTTATGTTTTATCAATCATCATATATAAGGTGTATGTTCCTTTATATTCATAATTCAAGGTGATGCATAATTCTTAATCAAATTGATTTTGACAATTATGAAACTTAAGAAGGAGAGAGATAGCTTTGTGATCACAATGTAGGAATTTTATTTCATCTTAATGCTTCAACATCGAATTGGAAACTTCAACATATCAAATAGCTTCTCATTAACATAATTGAAAACTTGAACATTCATAATTCAAAGATGTTATCTATCATTCTATTATCTCACATACATATGCATAATTTGAAATCACATAAGAGCGATACAAGGAGGTTTTCATAATCTTTTTCTTTCTCTATTATTCATCCTAGTTCAAGGATCCACCGAGAAAGAACCAGTAAGAAAACTCGACGTCTTTACCAAATACATCAAAATTTAAAATACATTTTTACAAATATTACAATTCAATTGAATTTTCTTCAAGGGCTTTCACCAGAGAACTTTTCCAATGTCTTCAATGCATCAAGGAAATCATGGGAGAGACAAGAGCCAACATGGAGGTAAACCAACACAATAACATGAACAATTCAAGCATGCATTCCCAACCCGGTTTTGCACAATTGGTTCAACAATGAACCAAAATAGGGGGGAGGTGGATTTTCTCAATAGGAGATGTCAATCACCATAACATAGCCCTTCGTGGCCAACATTCAAGAACTTCCATTCTTTGATAAATGCCCTTTTAGGGCCAATATAACAAGGGTATTCATTTCTTCCCTTATTCAAGAATTCACAAAACTTTCATACAAGGTATGGGATGACAAGTAGGGGCCCATATACCCTACCCTCTTTCTCTCCTCCCACCATGAGAGGAGACTCTACACTACTGAGGTCCAACTAAGGCCCTTCCCCCATACATGGCCACTTCTTCCCTATCCAAGGGTGAGTGTTGCCAAAACAATCCCCATGAAATCCTCTCAAAACACAAAACATCAAAGCAAGCTAAGAATAACATCCAAGGAAAGACAAGTTAAGATCCCTCCCAACCAACCCAAACACACAAGCAAGCAATACAAAAAACAACACAATTCCTTATGCATGATTCAAGAAAGATTCAAGCATGAACACATGAAGAAACAATTCAAAAGAGTGAAGAACTCCTACCTTCACCAAAAGACTTATGGCAAAAATGATGGTTTGAGAAGAGCTTATCCTTTTCTTCCTTCAATCTTCAAACTTTCTCCAAAACTAGAGATTGGGTAACAACTCCAAAATGCCTCTAAGTATGATCCTTAACTCAACTAGACTTCAAGTAACCTCAAGATGGAGTTTTGGGTCACCAATTCAAGTAAAGAGACAATCCATTTTCGCAATCAACCAAAAGTAGGGTTTTTGAGTGACCCTAAAAGTCAACCACGGAGGCTAAAGGGGTGGAAAGTACTCCCCACCCATACCCTTACCCCTAGGGTACTTAAATTTAATGTTTTTAGGCCTTAAGGACTTAATAGGAACAATTAAAAGCTAGGAGAATAGTAAGACCAAATAACAACCTTTAAAGAATTACAATACAAAGATAGCACAAAATTAACAAGTGGTTTAGTTTCGTCTTTCCATTGAGTTTTCTTGGCTAATTTTCCTACACACTCATTGCACACATCAGTAGATCAAGAAATCACATGCATTATGTAAATTATGTATCAGAAAAATCATATAAATTAAAGCATCCATTTTCTAAAAATCAATTGTTTATCTAATTTTACTCATATTTCCGACCATTAGAGTTGCATAATAAAAGTGCTAGTTTTGTATTCATTTACTTCATCATTACACATGTTCATAAAGCATTAAATGAAAAAATCAAATAACTGAAGTAAAGCATCACACAATGTAAAATAGCATAATAATGTTTAGTGCATCAAATAATTTTCTGACATATCGAGTCATGAGTATCAAAATAATAATGTATCATCGGTGCTAGGATGGGTTGGGGCGAGGCCTCACAACTACACATTTTCCAAATTTTTCCAATTTGGCTAGAATCTCTATTTAGTTTAATTGGAAACCATAAAAGTGGGATCGATCAATAGTGAAGTATAGACATGATTTTTCTAGCTTTTATTCTACATTTAGGTCCGTGGGCAGCCTTAAGATTTGTTAATGCAATTATTTCATAACATTAAAAATTGTAGAGAAGAATATACATTTTGGCTATAAAGTGAAATAAAAAATTCTAAAATTTATTGGTCTTGTTGCCAACTTTTAGTCTTACCCTTGTAAGACTGAAAATCATTGGTATTTAAGTAAATTTTTATTCAAGTGTGATGTCTAATTATCCTTTAGGTTACTTACTTTTCCTTTTTCTCAAGTACCTTACTTTCTATATTTAATGGGTATCCTTGCATCCCCTTTACCCATCATTCTATGTGGGTTTTCTATTTTTTTGATGTGCAAAGGGCATAGGTGATCTAGGTATGGTTGGGATATGTTTCAGCATCCTCCCAATGAGAAATGGGTTGTCTATGGTTAACTATCTTCTATATTTCCTCAACATGCTTTTTCCTCTGGATTCTGTGCAATTGAACTAGTTTACATCTTTGGTGAACTTAATTAAGTGTGTATACTAAGGTTGAAGCCATGATAGTGATTAACAAATTGTATATATGATAATCCCATGATGGAAAGACCCACAAGGCTATGAATTGAAGCTAGGAAGAGGTTCATTCATGTTGTAGGGGTAGGTTCTACTTATAAAAGGAAGAAGAAGTCTATGGGTTTTCCATTGCACACTAATGGAAGAAAATTTATTTTGTTTTATTTTCAGAGTTACCATGAATCATGCCAAATCTAATATATTCTATATCCAAATAGTTTAAAATAATTACATTGTGGGGGGACATGCTCGAGATCTATATTTGAAGCCATCAGATTGAGATAAAGGAATGAGTGTTGTATGCTTTACTTCATTCTAGGGAATGTTGTTAAAAGAGGGGTTTTTCATCTCTAGGTAGCAAAAAAGGATACTTCTCCAAAGGCTTTAAAAATAGAAACACAAGCAACTTTAAAGTGTGAATATTTTGTAGAGATGATTAGAAGATACTTCTTGAAAGGATAATGGTGAAGATGTGGCCTTGACTTAATAAAAGTAAGTGTTAAATGCTTAGGGGAAAAAGTGCAAAAATCAAGTGCACAAGCTATCAAAGGATCACTTCCTACACTACAATTACAAATGGAGGGAAAATGGGTTTTTGAAAAAGCTAAGATTCTCTCTCTTCCCTGTATATGCTAATATTATCAAGTATTTTTGCATTCCATATTTTGAAGCAAAATGAGGCACTTCCTATGAAACTTAAGCACTTATTTGTTAAAGTGTTTTTTGGCAATATGAATTTACTTCAAGTAAAGTAATAGAGCTTTTAGGAATTTAAGTTTTTATATGCAAATGAATAAAAATTTTAAATAGTCATTGATCATGGAATCAAATGAAAATCCTACCATTATGATCATTGGTTGAACTTAATTTCATTCATGTGGCACCAATGTTCAAATTCCTATACCTATTTCATCAAAATTGCTAGAAATTAATTTCCCTAAGTATTTTAAAATGGCTATTTATCAAGAACTACATCCTATGTAATCATAGAAAATGACAATCAGAGTTGTTGGTGTTGGAATTATTCAAGATATAACAGTTTACTGAGAGGGGAGGGGTGAATCAGTAAACATAAAATCTTAAATCAATTCATATTAACCAGTAAAATATTTAATCACCTAATTCTGCAGTATGTAGACATTCATAACACATAAGCACAGAGATTTTGGTGACCCAGAAACCTTCCAAAATAGAAAGTAAAACTGGGGTGGGGATGAAACCCACAAATCCTCTTTACTGCAGTAGGAAGTTAGCCGGTTAAGGCATACAATGATCACTTCTGGTGATCTGCCCTGTTAGGAGCATAAAGGATTGTTATATCCACCTTGTTAAAGGATTTGAAACATACTTCATAAGTATGCACTCTGTTAGGAGATTTAGTACAAAGACTGTTAAGTCTACCCTGTTAAATGATTTATAAAAACTGATTTACCTGTTAGAATGAAACAGTGGATCTGAATACAACTGATTGCTGATAAGATCTGCTACGCTCTGATTGTCCTTGATATGACATATAAAACATTTCTGCTCCAATGCTGACCTTGCTGAAAACCTTCAAAATTCAGCTTACATGCTTTCGCACACATTCTTCACATACTTCATATATTTCACATACTTTTAGAATGATACAATACATGACATATATATACCATCCAAGTTAAAATTACATGCAATGGTCGGCTGAATAAAAGTAGACAAAATTTAACTGAGTCGGCCAAATAGCAAAACAAACTCGGTAGAACAAACTTCTTTGTTTACCGACTGAGCTCGGTTAACACTGAGTCCTATGTTAACCGACCGAACTCGGTTAACACTGCATCCATCTTTACTCGGTTAATATTGAGTTCTTAATTAACCGACCGAACTCGAAATATGCTGAGTTCTTAGTTAACCGACTGAACTCGATTAATACTAAGTTCTATGTTAACTGACTGAACTCGGTTAACACTGAGTTCTTCTTTACTCGGTTAATACTGTGAGAAAAGTGTTGTCACTAATGGAAAATAACTTTATGCCAACAATCTCCCCCTTTGGCATTAGTGACAAAAACAATTATGTATCAAAGTTTATGTACAGAAATTGACATACATTTCAAAAAGTTTCCAAAATTGTAGATCTTATTAGATGTATGTCTCCCCCATACAATATGCACAATATTTACAGATCAATACATATATCTTTGCACGGATAGCTCTGAAGTTCTGAAGTTTTGTCTCCCCCTTTTTGACAATAATGCCAAATAACATATATTTACACTGAGATTTCAAAATGAGAGAGAAATTCTGAATGTACCTTGAGAATAAGAGCCAAAGTCTTATCCCAATTTTCTTGCAAAATTTTGCTGGAGGAGAGTGCAATTTGAATTTCTGCAGAAAGTTCAATCATATGATCTGCAACTGAGAAATTGTTGTCATGAATCAATGTTCTGGAATGAGCAATATGCTTTTGCATTGAAGTCATGACAGGAAGAATCATATTCTGGATATCTATGAGAGTAGACCTGATTCTTGCTTCCTCTCTCAGCAATTCTGCCTGTTTCTCCGACAAAAATCTTATTTTATGATGATGGGATGAACTTGTACTGAGGTCAGATTGCAGCACTTGGGCACTGACCTTCATATCCTCATCAATTTTATTCAACTTTTCTTTTATATCTTTGGTATACTTAGTAACATCACAGAGTTTTCCAAAAAGTGAAGTTACATTATTAAAAGAATTCTCAAAATTATTCAAAATTGTAGACAATTCTACCTGATTTAATGCAATATGCTGAGCAATGTGCTCAAGCACCTTATTGTCAAATTTCTTCTCTGCCTTTTCAATCAACTTTTCTTGGCCGGAGGTATCCTCATTGAATTTGTTTACAGCCTCTTCCAACTGAATCAAAATGTGTTGAGTAGAATCTACTTCAACACCTATAGCCTCTGTTATAATATTTTTAGCACTCTCAATGATGCTATATTCCAGATCTCTTTCATGCCGTAGTTGTTTCTGCCTAGCCTTCTGCTCTAATAGCTGACTGAGCATTCTCATTTCATCAACTGATGTTGTATCAAGATCTATTTTAGGAAGGATAATGTCTTTATCCAAATCAATTTCCTCATCCAGTGTCTTCCTGGAAAACATGTATCTTTTTGCTTTTCCAGCAAAGACTTCATCGTGACCCTTGTGAATTGAGATGATAGTTGATGAGGCAGGGCTGGCTGATAAGACTGGAATAGGACTATGTAAAGGAAGACTAAGAGATGTGCAAATGGTATCAAAAATTGATGTTGTTGTACAGGATGGAGTGGAAGAGCTAATAGTTGCCAAAATTTGATTAAGAGAAGTCAAAATTGTAGTATCTGTAGGTACACTTATTATACATTCTGCAGTAGAGGTTGATGTGCATGATGAACTTATTGCAGAGACTGATGGAGACTCGATTAATGAAGGTGGCTGCAGCTCAGTTAATGAAGTGATTGGCACTTGCATAGATGGTACACGGAGCTGAGAGGACTTACCAGTAGAAGCTATTTCCATAGTTGATGTAACTATTTTGGATGGAGAGTGTGGAAGAGATGCAATGACTTCAGCTGCAATTTGTACTGGATCTTCTTCCACCTTTTCTTGTTCTTTCTCCTCCATTTCTTTTTTAGCTTCTTCTTCCTCTAATTCTTTCTTAGCCTCTTCTTCCACTTCTAACATGATTGAATGAAGATCCTCTGGAATATCTTCAATATCATCATCATCTTCATCATCATCACTGTTGTCAATGTCCTTGATTTCAACAGTATCATCACTGGATTTGTGTAGATGATAGATGTTTTTCCACATGTTTGTTGCATCATTTACCACATGCTCAATGTCTTTGACAAGTATCAAACAGGTGTGGAATCTAATCATCATATTGCCTTCGTGATCTTTCAGTGATGCTTTCACTTCAGCATTAGTGAAACTCGGCAGGAGATTCTTCAGTGTCTGCTCATAGATGTCTTTTATAGTCTTGGTTGCAGCTTCCCATCTGATTTGCAACCTCTCCAATAGTTCTTTGGAGATCTGGGAGGCTATCTGGTCCGGTGAGTATTTCCATTTACCCATCTTGTTCAGTACCAGTTCCTCAATCTGCAACTTTTCTTGTTCTGTTCTGGTTTCAAACTTCAATGCTTTGAAGTTTGTGAAGCTAGCACCTGCTTCTAATTGCTTCAATCTATCGTCAAATGTGAGTGGAGGCTTAACAAGTACAGGTTCTTTCTTTCCTTGTCTTGTTCTCCTGGAGAAGACTGCAGAGGCTTGCCTTTTAGGTTTGGTGATGATCACCTTGCCTTTCTTTTGTTGAGGCTCCTTTTCCTTGTCTGACTCGATTTCCTCTTCTTCTTCTTCGTCTTCTCCTTTGCCTTCTGTTATCATAAGAGAGCCATCTTCCGTCTTCAGTTGGGTTATCCTTCTCTTTCCTTTGCTAATGGCCTGAGGGATTTTAATTTGGAGCTCAATTCTGGCCTTAGCTTGATCATATGTTCCAAAAATTGGTTTCCTTGGGTCTACTGGTTCATTCACCAGTGCTTCTATGATATCCCTGGCTTCGTCAATTTTTACCTCATAGGGAAGAGGTTTCACCCATGCTACTCGAGGCTTGGCTGCCTGAATGTATACCTTGTCGCAATCTACCATGAAGCATATGTCTTCCTTGTATTCTTCAACCAATTTGGGTGGAATTTGGAACCTATGATTCATCTTTTCCTTAAATTCTTCAAAATAGTTATCCAAAATACTATCAAAATTTTCACCTAGTTCTGCAATGAACTTGTTTATCTGATAAAGAATTGGTATATCTTTTCTCCATACTACTGATCCCTTTGATGGAAAAGATTTCTGAATATAGAAGAATAAACAAATCAAAAGCGAACCGAATTTGCAGGAATTGTTCTTGGAGGTTCTAATGCTTTCCATATTCTTATTGAATTGGGATAAAAGTAATTCTGATAAATCAAATTCTAAATTCTTCTTCACTATTTTGTATGCCAGATCCACAGCTTCACAGGGTACACTGTTTGGATGGCTTGAACTATAGATTTTGTGAGCAATGACGTGAATGCCAAATCTCAATTCGACGTTAGCTACAGTATTCAGCTTAAGTCCCCTACCATCCCATTCTGCTTGGGTCAGTTTCTGCAATTCCTCCCGACCTAGGGTTTTGGTAGACTTGGCTTTGCTCAGCATGGGGAGTCCAGTAATTTTGTTAATCATTTTCTTTGTGATGAGCACTGGTTGCTCTAACCACAATTGGCCATTGTGAACTCGACTGAGTACATACCTAACCCATTTAACTTGAAATTTCCTTGGCAAGTGCGAAATGTGGGTTAACCCTTTTGTTTCAAGATGCTTATTTTCGGGTTTTAGGTTTCCATCTATGCTCATTTCACCTAGGGCATTGTCAATTTCTAGGTTTCCAAGTTCTTGAATAGAGCATTTAAAATGAGATCTTATATCATTGACAAGAAGTACCTTTGAAGGAATTTGAGATTGGGCACCATTAGGGTCCAATGATTCTGCAATAGCTGGTGCTAATTTGAAGTTCGGCGCCTTCCATTCCTCTCCTCTAACCAGCATTTTTGAGCCTTTCTTAGTCTTAGAGCTTCCACTTCCGGATGCCATTGTTACTTGGTAGGTGTAGAAAAATTCTGAATTGATTCTTTCGCTCTTTTGAAAAATTCGCTCGGAAATGTCTTAAGCTCGCTCTGAAATTGTAGAAAATACCTTAGCTCTTTGTTCGCAGTAAAAATTTAGATCAAATTTTGCCCCTTTTGATAACAAATTTGTCATAAATGTTTTGGTACGATGGCTAAAGAAATGACAGGTTGTCATCCACTAGCTCGGTAGATATTATCAACTCGGCTATCGAAAGAAAATATTGAAGTACCGACCTTACTCGGTTAGGTCACGAACCGACCTTGCTCGGTTGACACAACATGGTCAATGAAACTTAGTTGTGATCGACCGAACTCAGCAAAGTCTCTTACCGACTCAACTCGGTAACTGCTACTCGGTTAATGAAGCTTTGTTACATCCAACCAAACTTGGTAAAGTATTGAACCGTCCTGGAGTCAGAGTGTATCTACAATACTAATTTGATCCATCTTCTTCCTTTGGAGCTGCATAGGATAAATCTTGGAAGATGCAGTTCCAATGTTTCTTATATGAATACTAATTGGAAATGGTAGAGTCACCCACCTCTTGAGTGACACTCCTATCTGACTTATCTTGTTCGATAGATTTTGGAATCCATTGCTGCTTCATTTGCTTTCGAATGTTATCTGCTTTGATTTTCTTTTCATCTTCAATTCTTTTGATATTCATGCAATTTTTGGCTATATGACCGAGTTCTGTACATGTATAGCACCTTACAGTTGTGTCCTTTTTCCTTAGGTGATGTCTGGCACAATTCATGCCAGTATGTCCATACTCTCCACAATAGTGACATCTGCACCAGGTGTTGTAGTCCCATCCGAATATGGCTTTGACAAGTTGTTCAGCTAGATTGAATGATTTGGATTTGCACTGGAATGCCTTGTGACCATGCTTTTTGCATTTGTAACAATTGCCTTCAAATTTTGGTTTTTCTTTACACTCATTTGCCTTGTGACCATGCTGATTGCAGTTGAAGCACTTACCATTGAATTTTGCTTTCCCATTGCTCCAGCATTTGTTTGATGTATGACCTATCTTGCCACAATGATTACAAGTGGATCTTTTATTCCTTTGTTCACCTTGCTTGGAGGATTCACCAGCTTCTTTGTATCCAAGACCAGCTTTGCTTGTTTGTCTTTGAAGATTCTGCTCATTCAATTGATTTACGTCTACCTGAGATTTCATCATCCTTTCATTGACTTGCCTTTAAGAGATTAGGTCATTTTTCAAGCTTTCATTGATTTGTCTTTCTGATCTCAAGTTATTCTGTAGACTTTCATTGATTTGCTTTTCAATGTTCAAATCATTCCTTATTCTTTCATTTTGTGCTCTGAGAATCCTGATTTCTTCATTTGTATTGGTGAGTTGGTCTATGAGATCTTCATACTGATGAGTTTGATTGCGGATTTCATGACTTCTATCTTCCAGTTCTTCTTGTGCTTTGTTTCTTTGATCCAAAGCTTCACATAGCCTGATTGACTGTATTTCTTGTTCTCTCTTAAGCTTTCTTACCTCTTCTTGCAGAGATCCATTCTTTTCTAGAAGTTCTTTGATTGCTTGGTCAGCTTCTTCTAAATTGCTTGATGGTAACAGGTCTTCAATCTTCACTTCAACATACTGATGATCATTCATTTGTTTTGCAAGATCCTTTCTTCTTTTTAGGGATTGAGAAAGATGTTCCTTTGCTTCTTTAAGTTGAACCATGGCCATTTCAAGATCTAACTTTTCATTTTCTATAACTTTCTCCAATCTGAATATCTCCATTGACTTTGATCTTTGCTCAAGCTGTCAAGCTTTGTCCTGAGAACCAAGTTAGCTCTGATACCAATTGTTGGAAATATTCAAGATATAACAGTTTACTGAGAGGGGAGGGGTGAATCAGTAAACATAAAATCTTAAATCAATTCATATTAACTAGTAAAATATTTAATCACCTAATTCTGCAGTATGTAGACATTCATAACACATAAGCACAGAGATTTTGGTGACCCAGAAACCTTCCAAAATAGAAAGTAAAACTGGGGTGGGGATGAAACCCACAAATCTTCTTTACTGCAGTAGGAAGTTAGCCGGTTAAGGCATACAATGATCACTTCTGGTGATCTGCCCTGTTAGGAGCATAAAGGATTGTTATATCCACCTTGTTAAAGGATTTGAAACATACTTCATAAGTATGCACTCTGTTAGGAGATTTAGTACAAAGACTGTTAAGTCTACCCTGTTAAAGGATTTATAAAACTGATTTACCTGTTAGAATGAAACAGTGGATCTAAATACAACTGATTGCTGATAAGATCCGCTACGCTCTGATTGTCCTTGATATGACATATAAAACATTTCTGCTCCAATGCTGACCTTGCTGAAAACCTTCAAAATTCAGCTTACATGCTTTCGCACACATTCTTCACATACTTCATATATTTCACATACTTTTAGAATCATACAATACATTACATATATATACCATCCAAGTTAAAATTACATGCAATGGTCGGCTGAATAAAAGTAGACAAAATTTAACTGAGTCGGCCAAATAGCAAAACAAACTCGGTAGAACAAACTTCTTTGTTTACCGTCTGAGCTCGGTTAACACTGAGTCCTATGTTAACCGACCGAACTCGGTTAATGCTGGGTTCTTAGTTAACCGACTGAACTCGGTTAATACTAAGTTCTATGTTAACCGACTGAACTCGGTTAACACTGAGTTCTTCTTTACTCGGTTAATACTGTGAGAAAAGTGTTGTCACTAATGGCAAATAACTTTATGCCAACAGTTGGTTATGATAAGTTAATAGGCCTAGAGAGTGAGTTGAGGGAGTTAACAGATACATTATTTAAATTCTACAATTTTGATGATCTCCATAGGAGACTCAATTCTCAACCTATTCACTTGATCACTCAAAAGCTTAAAGAGAGTGGATTGGTTGTTGTAGCCAATTTTCAAATGGAAATACATGCACTAGAGCTTGTGAGGGAATAAATCAACAGATAAGACCCAAAAATAAAGTAGATTTTGTTTCCTGACCAATCTATTCTCATCTTGATCAACAAGGCACTAATGCAGTCCTCATTTGGTAATCTTGTGAAATAGGAGTATTGTGATATTGACTTTGGCTCTTCTACATCTATGTTCAATGAGAAGAAGACCCTAATATGGGTTGACATGTAGAGGACATGGTTCCAGAATTCTTTCTCAAAGAAGAGAAAAATGCCAAAGACCTTGTTCGACACAAATTTGAAGAGAAAGATAGTAGATATTCTTGCTCTACTACTCAAACTCAAAGGAAAAGAGGAGATCTTAGACCTCATTAAGAACCATTTCTTCCTAGTGCAAGCTATTTGTGTTGAAGGTATTTTAATTGATTGGGTGCAAATCATTTTTTATGAGCTTGCCTTATGGATGAATTCGGCCAAAGGATTCAATCAATTTTACATGTCCTCCTACCTAATTTATGCCTTGGCTACTCACCACTTGTGGATCGGCCTCCCCAGCATATAGAACTATGATGAGTGCACTGAGGTTTATGAGTTCTACCTACATTTGCAACTACGAAAAAAAATTTGAGGAGTTTGTGGCCGTAAATGATGCCTTCACAATGAGACTATGTCGAGAATTGCAAGGATGTCCTAAAAGGAGATTCTCACAAAAATAAATCTAACTCATATGCTCATTCATCCAATATCTAAGCTTTTCATATCTACAAATAGGTTCCTTTGATCGTTTTCCCAAGAGGTTGCCCAGGTACCTAGAGGACAAGGTGGTTTTGGTCAAGTTATGTCAAAAAATTCTTGAAGTGAACATCATTTTTCTAATGTAAAGAAAATAGCTAGGATTCCCTTCCCCATAGTGGCTAGACCCTATTCTTGTGCTTCTAGGTCTAATGCTCAAAATATCATTAAGAGTCTTGAGAGAAGAATCAAATTAGTGGACTATGAGGTACTCAAGCCTCAATATGATCCAATCAAATTTGTAAGGGATCACTTGAAGTTGGGATATGCCTATAGGAATGTTATAGATATTGAGGACTTCTAGGTCAAGTGTCTTAATGAATACTACACTGGGGATAAATTTTGATCATGACTAAAAATTGATGAGATCAAATTATATAATGATTATGTTGATGTTTCTAACCTTGCAGATGATGAAGCCTACATCCACCCCACATCCTACAAGAAGATCAAAGAAACTCCAATTTTTTCTAACCCACCTACAAGTCTTGTCATAGACACCATGGAGGTCCTCATGCATGGAATAATCAAAATAATAGATAAGTGGATAGAGTGGATCCGAGTGAGGAAGAAGAGGATTAGGAGCATTGGTTCAATAGGTGGATTATCTTTTGGAGCCACCTAGTCAACTGCAGTAGCCACCACCACAACTACTACTTCAACCTCTAAAGGCTCATTAAAATCTATTGGTCAAGGTGGAGACCAACCTCCAAAGAAGAATGTGCCAATCCCTCCTACTTGTAAAGGTGGCTCTCTTCCAAACACCAAAAAAATTGGGGAGAAGGGGGGAGACAAGGAAAAAGGGAAATAGCAAGAGAAATCAATGGCCAATCTTACTTCGCCTATCTAAGTCATCAATTTGGATGGCAACAACAACCCCATGGATGGCCAAGAAAAAGAGACATCTCAACAGGGGGATACCTTATCTCTCTCAATGACTAAGGTTGGTGCATTCCCTATTTCTTCCCAGAGAAAGCAAACTCCCCTAATGTTGAGGAAGTTATTAGATACTAATGCATTGCACTCAACTATCAATGTGCTCTCTACAGAGTCATGGATCGAAGAGACCATTGATGGGAAGAAGAGGAGATATGAAGAAGTGGATCCATTGAAGGACTTGATCACACAAGCCACCTCTTCTTAGGAATCCAAGAAGATGAAGAACCAAAAGATGATTGTTGCATTAGCTATTGATTTAACTATTGGCCACATATTGGTAGAGATTATTGAGCTACAAAAGGAAGGAAATTTTCATGAGCTTTCTAAAGATGACTTCCAGATTAGAATGGTGGATCTTGGTATCCCTATTCACAACTCCATGGTGAACATCTGGAAGTCCACCAAAAATAAAATTGAAGATAAGTTGGAAGAGCTTGGAGAAAAAAAGAAAACCATAAAGGAACTAGACAAAGTAACTAAGGCCATGAAAGCCTATAGAGCCAAAGTAGTTACTCCTAAGAAGGTATGATGTTCTAATGCTTTTCAATACATCTATCATTCTCCGTCTTCTTTCTCTTTTTGGAGTCATTTTGGCATTTTTTCAGTCTTTGTAATAGACAATGATCCAAGATTGTCCTATTTTTAGTTTATTTTGTTTAGAGATGCTCTATGAAGCAATCATCTAGTGTAACTCCCCATTTTGAGAAGGCTTATATATGTAAATTTTTTAAAAGTTAATAAGATCATAAAAATTGTTTTTGGGAAAACCCCTATAGCTGGGACTATTGTGTGTGACTTTTGAGTCCAATTTTAATTCTATTGTTCATTTAGTTTTAGTATAGTATTTGGAATGAACTAGCTTTTGTCAAAAATTGAATGAATACTAATGAAATAGGATTTATTCCCTTCATTCAATAGATTGTATGCCTTACTTTCTTTAGCATAAGTTTTCCTTTGTTATTTTTGCTATATGGCATAGTTCATGTGTTTAGTGTAGTTTTTTAAATAAAGAGGCTAGAAAATGGGCAGATGGAGTGACTAAGAGATAGGCAATCCAGGTATTGCAAAAACATCAGTTAACTTTGTAATCTAAGAATTACCTATTCTTTCATCTTTTATTTTTCTCCTTCTATTGTAGTTTATTATGCATGTTTCCATTTCTTGAATTATGATTAGAATAGATTACATGTTGTGATTTAGTCCCCATTTTCTTTTGCCTAGGTTGTTTAAGCTGTTGAGCAATTTGATATTTGCCTCTTTTTCTCTCTAGTTAAGAGCATACCCTCAAAACTTGAAAAATAAAATTCATTGCAAATTTAGCATGTTAAAGGGAGTTGTACCTTTTAATTTAGGGGTCTTTGATAGATTACTATAGTGACCCTTTCCATTGTTAACTTCTTTTTCCTCCATAAACCATTGGGTAGTTTAAGAGTCAAGGTATAAACCGAAAAGATAAGGAAGATAAACTATTAACCAATAGGTCACAAGTGTAACATTATAAAGAAATATTATTCAAGTGCACACATAGATATTTCTTAGTTGAAAAAGTTAAAATATATACAATCTGAATTGTTGAGAGAGTTGGAAGTAAAACCAAAGAAATAGTTATAAAATTAAACTATCTAAAATACTAATTTACCTTACTAATAAAATAAATAGTCTATACAATTATTAATTATTCCCACCTTAATCTAAAGGTATATATGTCATGTCAAATAGTATTCTAAAGTGCTCAAATTATACATGTCTAAGTGGTTTGGTAAAGAGATCAACAATGTTCTCTTCACTGGAACAATTTTTCATCTATATGGCTCTAGCCTCAATATGATGTTGAATCAAGTGATAATTGGTATCAAGTTATGCTTAGTATGATAATGAAATTTAGAATCCTTGGCCAATTGTATTACAAAATTGTTACCAACAAATAAAGGTGCTAGAGTCACCTATTTCTCCTACAAATTGTCAAGGATTTTCTTGAAGCATACAACTTCTTTCATAGCTTGAGTCGATGTTATATATTCTCCTTCCCTTGTAGAGTCAAAAATAATTTTATCTTTTGGTGATATCCAAGTGATAGAAGTTGATCCTAGAGTCATTAAATAATCAGAAGTAGATACCCCATTCTCTTTGTCACTATCAAAATCTGAATCAAAATAGATAGTATGATGGAAATCTAAAAATTTTGAATATTTTATGTAGGATCTTAAGTTCCTTTTAAATACTTCAAATCTCATGTGTTTCAATCCAATGCCCTTCACATGGTTTATGCATAATTTAAAAAAAAAATTCCCATCCCAAAGGTAATATCATGATGAATATCAATGAGATAAATCAAACTTTAAAAAAGATGCTTATACTTGGTTGGATCTTCAAAAAAATTTGATTCATTGGATTAAATCTTTAGATTCCTCTCCATTGGAGTGGAAACATAATTGTAATCTTCCATGCAGAATCTGCATAATAACTCTCCAATATTTTGTTCCTCAAAAGAAAAAAATGAACTTAGGATTTTGAATGGCTTCAATACCTAAGTAATAACAAAGTAATCCTAAGTCAACCACATCAAAAAATGTTTTTAACTCTCTCTTAATAGATAATATATAATCATCATTATTTCATGTAATGAGATAGTCGTCAATATATACAACTAGAAATGCAACTAATCTACAAACTTCCTTAACAAAAAGAGATGCATCTTCTAGATTTAAGTTCCTTTAGTTTAATTTTAGGAGGTTCTAAGTTAACTTTTTATATCAAGCACATTGTTTCTTTCTTCAAACAATACAAAGCTTTTATCAATTTAAATACCTTATGTTCTTGACCATTGATAACAAAACCTTCAAGTTGCATCATATAGACATCTTCTTTCAAATATTCATTCAAGAAGGTTGTATTAACATCTATATGAAGTGTATTCCATCCTTCTTATGCTTATAAAGAAAACAAAGTTTGAATAGTACCCCAATTTTTTGTAGGAGGAAACATTTCAATGTAGTCAACACCTTCTTTCTGAGCATATCCTTTTTCTACAAGTATTATTTTGTGTCTGTCAAGTGATCCATTAGCTTTATATTTATTCTTATATCTACCCACTTGTAACCAATAGTTTATCTTCCACTCAAAGGGTCCACCAATTTCCAAGTTCATTTTTTTATGACAACATCAAACTTTCTTTGCATTGCACTTCTCCATGCATCACTAATTACTTATTCTTGAAATGAAGAAGTTTCATCAACAAAAATTAAAAATTAACTCAAAATAATGATACATTTATGGAATTGTCTTGGTTTGTATTGATCTACAAACTGATTTCTTTGATTTATTCTCAATTTAAAAAGTCTTTAAATTAGAATCTTTACGAGGTGGTTCACATTATTTTACAACATGTTCTTCACAAGCTATTTGAGATTCTTTAGAATTGTTCTCTTTTGGATTTTCCTCATTATCTATAGCTTCCAAATATTTACCTAGACAAGGAATCCCCCTTTAAGAGTTGGAAGGTAATTATCCCATTCATCATACAATATTTTTGAGTGAAGTCTATCAAGATGAGAAAGTTGTTTTTCAATAGTGAGTATGTATTTTTTAATTCAAGAAATATAACATCTCTTGAAATAATGATAAATATTCCTCAACATTTAGACAATAATTTTTGGTAGTAGAATATCCCAAAAAAAACATTTTCTAGTCATGACTTCCAAGTTATTTCTTAATTGTTTAGGATAATAGGTGGAACCAAAAACCCTAAAATACTTGACACTTGGAAGATGCCCATGCCATATTTCATAAGAATTCTTTTTTTTTAATGCAAGGACTTCTATTCTTTATGTTGACATCAAAAAGAGTTGCTTCTCCCCAAAAAATTAATTTAAAATTCTCAAACAATCATAGATCTTACCATATTCAACAATATTTTATTTATACATTCTAGCACACCATTATATTGTACATTATAAGGAATGATCATTTTATGCTATGGATATTTTTCAAAGTCTTTAGAGGTCCACTCACCACCATTATCAATTGTAAGGGTTCCAATACTGAGTTGGGTTTCATCTTTTATCCACAAATGAAATTTTTTTAAGGTATCAAAAGCTTGAGCTTGTCCATTTAATAAATAAAACCAACACATCCTAGTATAGTCATAAAAAATCATTAAATATTTATTAACATTCAAAATATTTCAATCTCTAAATGAGAATCATATAGGTCTTTAAGTTTCTTTAATACTAGAAATGTAGTCTTACAAGAGATTAATTGTCTACTTACATCTTTAGTGTATAAGCTATTTTTGTCTCTACTCTTCCAAATGATGAATTGTTTTTCATTGGTAGGTTTCTTTGGGTCTTTCTTTGACTCTTCCATGTCATCATTCCTTTCACAAACATCATCCCATAAGTCATTAAAAATAAGAGTATTCTTAAATTTCCAAAACCATTCATGGTAATTAACTTTACCAAAAAAATTATTCCAATGATTGAAATTAAAGAATGCATTGAAATTTACTGCTCAATCAAAATTCTATTTTTATTCAATACTATGTTGAAGAAAAAATTTTGAAATCATTTACTTCACAATTACAACTAAAGCATCAGAGACCATAGTGTTTCCCTGGGTTCTACAAATTGACTTTGATACCACTTCAATATGCCCAAAAGAAATAATATTCAAGTGCACACACAAAAATTATTATTAGAAAGACTTAAAAACATATGCAATCCAAACTATTGAGGCAGATGAAACAAAAAGTGAAGAAATAGTTATAAAATTAAACTACTCAAAAACTTCTTTAGGTAACTAATTAAATAAATATCCCATAGAATTAGTTATCAAAAAGTTGTGATTGAACTCAGAGTGAAAAATATCTATTAATTTTGAGTGGACTATATTAAAAAATCTCATTAAAAAGATGCACAATCATTTTCATAAAAATTGCATCCATCTAATTATTTAGTACAATAGCACTCTAAATATTAAGTAAAACCACAATGCTCACTTTACTCAAATCTTGGATTTTATAAATTAAACATATAGTATAGAGAGATTAAGCATTTATTGAAAAATCATATATTGGGCAAAAAATTACCTTCAATTATTGTTCCATAAGTATTGCCTTTGTTAGGAATTGCCTATAATGGCTCACATTGTCACATGAAAAGCATCAATCATGTTACTGTATACTTTTCCTTGTGAAAAGAAACAGCATAGGGTTTTCTACTTACAAGCACACTATTACAAGCCATAGGTGAATAAATACTCAAAAATAATTTGGTGATTAAACATTACCATGCACTAGGGAGTACATTTCTCTAGGGAAAAATCCAAATTATAGAGCTCATCACATCAAAGACCACTCGATGATTTTGATGGTAGAATCTCCCTAATATGGACTCATCACTATTGACATAATTTTAAGGGAAAAATACAAATCATAGCACAAATCTATCTCTCTATTAGGGGATTAAATGTATTTTATAGGGAAATATTACTTGAGGGAGGATAAGAAGGAGAAGTTGTTAATGTGTAAAGGCCAAAAATCATATTTTCTTTTTGGCTCTAATTACATGTCTCTTAGTTTTCAAGACTCTTCATAATTACATGTTACTAGAGTGTTTATATATGTTTCTCCTACATAATTTTTAATCAACTTATTTTTAATTAATACAATACTTTACTCAATGTGGACATAGCCACAAGTTGGGGTGAACCATGATAAATCTAGTGTATTGTTTATTGTTTTTTCTCTTATTTAAATTGATTTTTCATCTATTGTTTTCATTTTTTTCATTTAAAAAAATTTAATTGGTATTAGAGAACATGTGACACAAGGGAGGTTGGGTAATGAGGGCCATAGGAACACCTAGCTATCAAACCACCTTTCGAAGTAAACACAAGTAAAGCAAAAAAAAGAGAACAATAATAAGGAGAGAGAATAAATAATATCTTATTGATTTATCAAATGATCCTCAAACATGCCTAGGTGTGAAGCCTTCCAAGTTATGACCTATACAATGATCAGATATACATCAAAATGTATCCAACATGATATATTTATGATAAAATATCATGACTCTAACTTGATAATTTTTGAAATTCTTGTACTTGATATCCTCTCTCAAAATGCACATATAGACTCTCTACTTGTACTTTCCAAAATGGATTATGAAATATTCTAGATCACCATATAGAGAAGGTCGACCATATAATGGTCTACATGCATCCGAATGCACAATTCCTAACATTAAGTGCACAACTTAAAATAAATAAACAAGTAATCTCACATAAGAACTAACACATAGAGAGACTCAACCAAAGGACCTAGACACGATTGAGCATTAGGTGGAATGAATGTCAAACAAGCTCTGCCAAAATAGCACTTGGTGAATACTAACACTTGACACACACTAGAACTTGGCCAAAACTAGAACTCAACCAAAAATGGAGCTCAAACTTGGTAAAAGTTACAACTTGGCCAACACTAAAACTCAACAAAAAAATAAAGACAAGTAGGATAGAAAATCCACTTAGGTGTGCCTCTGGCCCTAATTACCTAGCTTCCCTTATGTTAGGTGGTATCAGGGTGAGGTTCATCCTTATGGATATTGGATTGTATACAACCCTAGTTAATCTTGGTTGTACGGTGACAAATATAAGTCTAAACTATAAGTTGTAGAGGGTTACTATCTTGCAAGAGACTATTCAAAATGGTTTGAGGTAGAGGAAATATTGACAATGCTTTCATGGACATATTGAGAAAAATTACAGTCGAAATAGATATTGTGGAGATAGCCCAAAGGAGAGGATTACATCTTGATAAGGTTAGTCATGACAAAGGAGCATCATATCCTAATCTTAAACCTAATTTAGAATTTGATGAGGAAAGGTTCTTGTGAGTTTTATCTGGGGTACATCTAAAGCCTATTGTTGAAGTGACTAGTTATGATGGAAGATTGGACAAAAATTCTTTGTTGAATGTGATCTTTAAGATGTAGAAATTATTTGAATTTGAAGGCACACCTAATAATAGGAGGGTGAAGATAGCTATTTCTGATTTGAAAGGATGTGCATTATGGTGGTGGGAGAATTTACAAATTGATAGACAAAGGTAGGGCAGAGAAAAGATTGTGTTCATTCATGCAAGAGGAGATTGTCTATTTGTGATTTTTGATTTCACCTAATGGTTTGAAGATGGATCTTGAGAAGTTAACTTTAGAAATTCTTGAATGGCCTACACCTGAGAATATGGGAGAGCTAAAATCATTTCATGGTTTGGCTAGTTTAAGAAATTTCAATTATGTTTTTAATGCTATGACTAAAACAATGGGAGGAGATAAAAAAATATTTCAAATGGACACATGGAGCTAATAAGAGTTTTGAGACTTTAAAAAAAAGGTTTCTAAGCTACCTATATTGGCTTTACCTAATTTCAATTAGGTATTTCAAGTTGAATGTGATGCAAGTGATAGTGAAAAAGGTGTTGTGTTGAGTTAAGAAGGTAAATTTATTGCTTTCTTTGGTGATAAGTTCAATGATGCTGAGAGAAAATATTATATGTATGATCAAGAGTTACATGCTATTGTTCAAGCTTTGAAGTGTTAGATTAGGTGAAAAACTAATCTTCCAAGAACACCTGCATGCATAACCCTTTCACATGGATGAAGCAAAGAATAGAGGCAAGGAAAAATCAAGGAGGCCAAAAAGCCAGATCCATCTTATGGACATGCAAAGAGCAATATCTCATATAATCCAATAAGTGAATAATAAATACAAAGAAGTGAATCCTTATAAAGGAATCACGAAACCCAAAAAGGGAAACTAAATCCTAAAAAAGCTAGGGTTGCACAATATAATTAATAAAATATTAATTATATGCACCTACAAGATAGCTTAAGAAAACTAGAGTAATAGGCAACTTAATTAATTAAATCAAAGTGATTTAATTAATAAGTTAGAACAAATAATTACTCTAACATGAAGAATTTGAGACATTATTTTCTTCCTAAATATTTTTTGTTACATAATGATCATAAGGATTTACAGTACTTGGGAAGTCAACATAAGTTGAATCAAAGACATATGAAGTGGGTTGAGTACTTGTATAGTTTCACATTTGTGATAAAGCATAAGAGTGGAGTGACTAAAAAAGTTGTAGATGCATTGAGCAGAAAATGTTCTTTTTTGATTAAGATGAATGGCTAATCAGATTAATACTTTAGTAACAAAGGATTAGAAATCCTTTCATAGTGACTCCATGATTAGACAGAATCATGTGTTTTCCTATAATAACATACTAACTTCATTTTATTTTCTCAACCTAGGAGCATAAGCTTGAGAGGGTGGCTACAAAGTATATGTTATAATTTTTCTTGAAGTCATTACAACTAAAACAAAAGAAATGTTAAAGGAGACTTAAGCTAGAAATTGAAACAACATCTTAACTTAAGCTTAAAGCAATGTTGCAAACAGTAAACCTATCTATGCACCTATGTTGCAGGAATAGTTTGTTGATTCTATTATCAATGGTTGTAAGAATAGCAGAATTCTAACTTGTAAAGAAACAAACAAGGAAATGAAATCTATTCTAACAAGGTAGTTCACTCACCAAGTGGGCCCCCTTGGATGAGAGAATAGAAAAGACAATCAAGATGGAAGATGTAAACTTGGGCTTTGTATTCTATTCATTCATGGTAAGAGATTACATCTGATTAAAAACAAGATTACACGCTATGTAATGCTTCACCCTGATATCCTTGGAAACAAGGATGAAAAACTAGCAAGATTAAAAAAAAATGAAAACCAATGTAAATGCACAAAATTCACAATATATATGGATAACAAAGTTCACAACGGAAGACTGAACCACCATCCTGGCAACCAAAAAATCTCCAAATGCCACTACTAACCAAAAAGATCGAAAACAAAAGATGCATAACTGAATTCAAATTGAACACATCCCAAATGCAAAATGTGACACCAAAGGGTTGAAGAACATCAAAGAGGGTATCCAAATCAACTCCCAAAAAGTTTGGATCAAGTTGAAAAGTGCCCATTGCTCGCCAACACAAGTTTTTACAAAACCTAGGTGATACTTTAATATAGCACTAGAAAGTATCACACAACATTCCTAAAGAAAGAGGGTGACACTTTTAGGGATTGGGCGATACTTCTCTCAAAGGTGTATGATACTTTAAGAGTATCGTATGATAGTTCTTACAAGGAGGTGAGATACTGGAATGTATTGTAAGATATTTCTCCAAGAAGCATGTGATAGAAATAGGGGATGCATGATACAATTTCTAAGGGTGTGCGATAAATTTTTATGTCACACCATGCTAATAAATGATTTCCCAAGAAACTTAAGAAACACTTAAGTAGAACACAAAAGGAGAAAAATAGAGAATAAAACCTCCACACTGGGGAGTACTAGATCCACATTTTGAGGCAAGAACACTTGAACTGAATATGAAATACAAAAAGAACAACTTCTAACCATCTCAGAGATAAGAGTAAAAGTATGGAAAGGAAACATCATAGTAACTAAAATAACATCACAATGTATAGTGCAATCAACTAAGTACACTGATCCTCCCAACCATCAATGGCATCATAAGACCATCGTGGACCCTAGCCATTCCTTGCATGTAACATCCCAAGCCACAAATCAGATCATCGGTACTATCGTGATAGGGAAGTCACTACTAACATGCTACAATATATGCATAATGAAATCCAACATGCTAGTAGTAAAGTAGAAGATAATCCTACAAAGTAGATAACATCACCTACATCATGCTAATCATCATAATAAGGAATGCATTAAAACTAACATCATCTAAACATGATAAAAAACATCCCAATGAAAGCATAAATCATAAGAAAGCATACTCTGTAAACTAAAGTACCAAGTGAAAACCTCTAGCAATTGATGTAGTAGGGTACAAGACCATCTCTATACACTAGTCCCTAGCAGTGCTGAAGGTAGCTATGCCTCCCAACCATGTGGTACCCACAGGTCCACACCCATTGTGCTAATGGAGATAATGATCCAACCACAAACATGCAAAACAACATCCATGGCTAACACACATGCCAAGCAGTATGATGATTGAATCCAAGATATAGACAATGCATAAACTACAATTCATGGTCAAACATCTCAATGGGCTACTATGTAGGGACTAACATCATGGAGAGTCACTTGGCATCCAGAAGCCCAAGCTAGGATCACGTGTGGAAACACTCTCAAGGTACTCCCTTGGAGGCCATCACATGAATGCAGACACTCACTCAAGGTACTCCCTTAAAGGCCAATGCATAGAACTTTTTCATTATCTTAAGTTTTATTACCACCCAATGTTTTATTTAATTATCACTTACTTAAAACTTCTTTACGCCAACCGTATGGGACAAGGTTACCAAGTTGTGAGATAGAATCCCCCTCCATATGCTACCCTACCCTACCCATGCTCATCCAACAAAGAATGCCCTAAGGCATGTAAATACCCAACCCAACCCCAATAATCATAACTTTTGGAAATACCACAAAAGGTCAAGACCCATAAGTCCTCTGAAAATCGTATATGCATGTACTCATGTGTGGTGCACCACCATCATGAAGATCATAACACAAGGACTGGATGAGAACATAAACATAAAGTCACTCAACCAAAATAGACTCAAGAGGATGAATGCAACATGCATCCCAAAGCAACACAAAGTGAAAAAGTGGTCTAATGGATATCCAAATAGATCATCCTAGTCCATGACCCACATTATGCCAAGAAAACTCAAGAAAATAGGGTGGCATGCAAAACGAGGCAAAACCCAAATTTTGAAAAAAAATTGAAATTAAAACCCATTTGGCCTTTGGGTAAAAAAACTCCAAAAATCAAAAAATAAATGAAATTAGACACCGTATGCAAAAATGGCCAGCATAATGGCTCAAAACCCCAAACCCCCATTTCAAAAATAGGGAAAATGTTCATACCTAACCAACTGGGCAAAACTAGCATACAAAAATGGAGGGGAACACTAGTTCTCAACCTCCTAACATATTGAAATAGAAGCTAAAATAGAGCAAAAATAATAAAATGAGAAAGCCCTACCTAATAGAAAAAGGAGCAAAAACTGTAAATCGCACAATAAAATAAATCACTCGCCGAATCTATCAAAACTCATGGCAAAGCACAGTCTACCTAAGTTGAATCCAATGAGACCAAGCTCATGAAGATCCCACACTCACAGCTCCTAGAATGAACAAAAAGCCAATCCTTCAGAAGAGGATTTCCAAAAATGCTCTCCAAATTCTATTTCTAAAATGTGAGAAGTGAATAATGAATTCACTTTTCCAATACTTATTCACTTTTCAAGTGAATAGTCAATTATGGAAAATAGCTAGCTAGAGTAGCTAAACTCTAAATTGACCCAAATGAAAAAAAGTTATTATCCATAATGAAAATTCACCTAAGGCAAAGCTGCCAAAAATTAAATCCAAAAAGATTAAAAACCCAAAAACCCAGAGTTACAGAAAATCACATAACATTTTTTGTGACAATGAGAACCTCTAAACGTACAAACATGCTCACTGGTCTAGTCACATAATGCAGATGAGTTTGTATTTACTAATCACCAAAAGGTTTTAATTAAAAAAAACTAAATAAGGATACGTCAACCATACAGGGATGACATTGGCAAAATATGAATAGTTGAATCACTAACTCCATGTGTCACTACCAGGGATATAATTTCTGCACACTAAAACACATGATCAAGTGCAATTGCATTTAATATCATAGCTGATGCAACATGTATTAAAAATACCTATTTAATCCATTTACATCACTCACGTTCATGGAAAGTGTAAAGATACAAGAATGAAGTAACCATAGCATTAAATTCATCTCATAACATAACCAACAAATATGTTCAAATAAACCATATAACCAAATATCATCATAGATTTAGTGTCATCTCAAAATAGCATCAACATGCAAATATGATAAACTGAATAGCATAGTAGTAACGCATCTATAGTACTGAGTCAAAGTATAACATCCGACCCTCTGGTCATCATAAGGTACAAAATAAGAGTATCAAGTATCTCTCAAATCAAAATAGACAAGGTACAGACTACAAACATGAGAGGCACTACACGCTATTGTTATGAAAATAAATTTATTGTATCTTTCTTCCAAAAACTTCTTCTTAAAGCTACAACAAGCATTATTTAAAGGGAAACTACAATAACTTCTTAACTCTAAGATGACCCCATCAATGAGGATCAATTAAAAATTCATAAAGTTTGCAACAGAAATATCATTAATCATAATTAAATCCTCCAAGAATATAGTAGGTTAAGGGAGCTATATTCATGATCTACCATAATAAAAATCATATAATCACTTGCTCATTATGGCAATTCAACAATCTAGTCAACTTTGACTTAGTGATAAAGTGTTGGCTTTGAATACATGTGGCAAGTACCTACAAAATATTGAATGCATACAACTTCCACATACATATATTCATTTCATCATCAATGATAGAAAAGATGTAATGTTCAAACTATCACTCTTTGCAAATCCTATGGCTACATGAAGGAATCTACCCTAAACATAGCATGGATGAGGAAACATTTATCAGCATGTAACATTCCTACATTATACCATAGAAGTCCATAGATTCAAGGAAATATAGCATATTTGAACTATCCACACTTCTATTTCATGTCTTAACATATAAATAACATATTCATAAAAACATAAGTTCATTTACTTAAAACCATAGAGTCATGACTATTTTTGCAAGATAAGTGTCTAAAAACAAGATAAAAGGATCTCAAAATAATATCCTTTTAGAGGCCCATAATTCCCCCCAACTAAGCTATTGCTAGACCCAAACAACCATGAAGTTCCTAGTTTGGGCCCAAATTCTCCAATCACTAGGTGTCATTTCTCCTAGCTCATTCTTAACATAGTCAAAGTACCCATATTTTCCTTGAGGCTTCTCTAGCACTGCACTTCATATTTCATATCATGATCCTCTGCATTGTCATTTACTACTAGTAGTGGTTGTAGGAGAATGGGAGTTTGATAACTTAATAGAAGCCATTTTTTTCACTAATATCTCCCCAAATCAATATACCAAGGAATCCTAATAGTAGCAAGAGTCAAATTTTGAGGAGAATGGGGTTCTCTTATCTTTAGGTCATGTGGCATCCTTGTCCATTGTTGCCTTGAAGCAACAATTTTTGTCTCAACATCTTGAGAGGAGTGTTGTTCCTAGTAAAGGCTCATTCTCTGACTGAACACACCATGCTAGATCTTGCAGGGTTACCTAGAATAGAAATCCAATCTAGATATGTATGTCTAGAGTGTTAAACTTTTGGTATCATGAGTAGTAGTGTTGTCATTTCACTATCCCTATAAGGTGTAGCTGTATGTTCCCTACTTATCTCATTCTATATCCATGACATCACTACTCTCAACTACACATCCCCTACATATAAAAGTGAGTTCCACTCTATGTCATTAGGTACTGCCATATTATTGAGATATAATTGACACAATAAATTTTTCAAAGGTATGGGAACAAATTGGAATGTGTCATAAAACTCATGTGGAGTAGAAATGGAGGAATTAAGACCTTCTACAATTCTAGTCAGTTTGAAATTTTCAAACTTCTCTTTGAGAAACAAGGCATACATTGGCAATGGTCACCTCCATTCTATTAATTTAGGAATCAATCCTATGATCAATTCAATTCTTCTTTTCAAAACTTCATTCTAGTCTAAGATCTATTTCAACTAATAGCTTTGTTCATTTATAACATGTTTTAGTTTTTCTCATTCCAAATTCCTTTGAGCTCTTTCCCATAAAAACTATTGAAACAAAGTGATTCTTGCAGACAAAGGTGTGGAGAAATTGGTTAGTGGCAATGGTTCTTGGTTAAAAATATCTATCCATTTAGATGTCAAATAAGGAATTTTGTTAACACTCTTTGGTGTGGAGCATTCTCCTCCTTTTATGACAATTGTTGTCACCACATTTTTTCCTTTTCTAGATTTAGTAGATGTTTTAGCTAATGTGTCCAAGCCATCTTAATTGAGTTTTTCCATTACTTCCTCAACAACTTCTTGTATGAATTTTGGGTAGTCCTTTGAAGGAAACTTTGCAAGATTTTTACCAATATCCTACATATTAGGGATTTCCTCAAAGTTCTTAGATACTTCAAGCTTGCCAGACTCCTTATCAATGTCAATAAGCACATACTTAACACTACTATCAACTTTGAGTTGTGGATTCTAGAATTTGTACTCATTCTCACTAGTTATGTTTTGTTGCAATTTTTCCTCTACAAAGGACTCCTTTTCACATTCAGAAAACTCAGGGTTAACTATTGGAATAGAGGCTTTAGGAACCCTATTTCCCTCAAAAAGCCTCACACTTCACCTTGTGGGTGGTGTAGACAAGCATGGAGGATTCTTCTATTTCCTCATGCTTATATTTATTTCCACTGTAGGTGCTTCAAGAGGTTTTTCTAAATATTCCTCCTCTTGTGAATGTAAGGTGTCATTAATTTTACTCTCATTATTTGGTTTTTGTTCTAACTTTTCTTCTTCAAGTTCCACAACTTTATCTTTACCTTCCCTAATAGTAGACCTAGTCTTAATGAACAATGGGGTCTTAGGGGAACTAGCAACTTCTCTTTTTTTGTTTCTCTTTTTTTGTCAATGGAGGCTTTATCTATGTAAATCTTCTTCTTAGTCAGTCTATAACTAGAGGGAGAGGCTTTAGGAACATTTTCATTTCTGGGAACAACCTTACAGAAACTAGTAAATGCTATTTCCCTTTGTCCAACTCCTTCGCCTCCAAGGCTGACCAACCTAGGCTCTACCTCATTTGACAGAAAAAACTCTTCCCATCTATAACAACTAGTTTTCCCATGTCTTAATTAACAACTAACATACTAGAAAAAAAATAGTTATTACCTCATTTTCATAGAAAGACAATTAAGTTAGTTTCATTCATATGAAAGAGATTGACAGTTAGCAATTAGTTAAACAAAATTTCTTAACTAAGAACTGAAAACACCATCAAGGAATTTATTATAGAAATTAAAATCCACATACCATGAAATTTGAACCCAAGAAATCATTGTAGGGATGCTTCTACAACACCCAAGTTAGTCCACATATACCACTATAACAATATCAATAACAATAATCATCCAATATTGCTATATCGAGATCAAATGACGATTATTATTAAATACCACTATATAAAATTAGGGCATCAAAAACCACTATATTAGTCAGGGCATCAATTACCATTAGATCATTTAGGGCTTTAGATACCACTGTATCACTTAGGGCTTTAATTACCACTAGATCATTTAGGGCATTAGACATCACTGTATCAATTAGGGCTTTGGATACCATAGAATTCAATTAGGGATTTAGATACCACTATATCATTTAGGGCTCTAGATACCACTGTATCATTTTCTTTCCTTTTGATTTCTTAACTATGGCAATAACTCAAGATTAGAAGATATGTTCATATTTATTATTTATATAAATGAAAGTTTGATATATCAATTCATCAGATAAATCTATCTCCCACATCTAAATGTAAAATAACTATAACAATGATAAAACTCAATTATTCTTACCTTCATCTTGCATATACATCATAGAAGTAACAACACCTATTTTTGAAAATAATTGAATGTATAGCTTATCTTTGTCTATTATACATTTGACAACATGGGGAGAGGCGAAACATTGTTACGGGCTTAACCACCCAACCTCAGACCATAACTTATCCCCACACAATCTCTAATGAGAAAGGCCCTCCCTACCCAAAATAGATAGGGATTATCTTATTATCCACTGAGCATCCTAGTATCTAAATACACTATTTGACTTGACAGTAGGAGATTACAATAACTAGATCATGAGCTATTAAGTGTTTCATTACTTACCTATTCATAATTGATTTCATTCTTGGTTCTTGCAAGTTAACTCCACCTCTTCACCATTTCAATGGCTTCTTGTTGATGAATCCTAGGTGCCTGAAAGATTGTAATCATTCTATTTTATTTATCTCTTCACCATTTTATGGCTTCATTGTCGATGAATCCTAGGTGTTAGAGAATCTAAGAGTATTTTGATCTTATTTACACCTCTTCACCATTCTATGGTTGAGATTCTATAAGTATTCTGATCATGTTTGGAAATTATGAAGCATGATCATTGATGTTGATTCATACAATTATTCAAGTTTTTATAGCTACCATTTGAATTCATAAATGATGTTTAATCACAAGGATAATTGATGAAGATCTTCATCGAACTCTATATAATGCAGAACTAATAGTAGGATATTATAAATTAATCTTCATCTAACAATGAATAGTCAGCTATGATTGGGCATTCAAATCAAGGAAAGAAGCAGTTATGTATATGAAAACTTATTTACATTATTCTTAGCTCTATCAATATGTAGTCAATAGCAATCAAAGAAGGAAGAAACTATGAAACACAAATGCTTATGTTATATTTCTTGTAGCCGATTATAGTCAGGCATATTCTTAGCAAAGAAAGGAATCCTATGAAATACAATTGCATTTAATCATGACCTATGATTGTGATTATAGTTGGTTTAGACATGGCTTCTCCCATCCTTGGCCAGAACCCCTATTGGCAAGTTGTTTCACCCACTAGCTCTGAGACTTGGGTTACGGAATGTAGAATGTTGGTGGAGCAAGGTACAGAATAGAATGATATGGGTGTACAGACAAAATGAAAGTTTTTGACTGAGAAGGAACTCATGGCTTGAATGATTCACATGACTTAGAAGGAAGACATAGCAAAAAAACATAGAATAGGTTGATTCACAACTTCTCAAAGGCTAGCCAAGACTCCTTGGCTTCTATCAGTTCCAAGATGTCCATTTGAATTCAAAAACATTAATTCGATTTGAAAAAAAAGAGAAAATAAAGAGGGAAAAGAAATAAGGAAGAAAAAGGAGGAGTTGAAGAGTTACAATCTTTATTTTATTATGATAATATGTCCCTATATACATTCACATAAGTAGATTGATGAGGTGACATCATTAGATTATATTATTATATCATTTTTATATTTATGTGTTTGTATGTAAGTGTTTATTGTAATGATATGATAAAAACTAATAAACAATCTCTTAAGGTATGTATTATATTTTAAATTAGATTATTTTATGTTTCTCAAATTATTTAATTCATTTAGGTCCCAAAGATGTATCCTATTTTCAAGTTACTAGGTCTTCAATCCATTTGCTCTCTGATGGTGATGCTCCTGCCTAATTCTTTTCTAACAATGCTTCCACCCCTTCAATGTGCTTCCTATAAAGAAATTCTTTGCAATTAAATTATATTATCATAATAAATTATTTACTCATAAATAATCATAATGTTTAACCATCTTTTCAATCCCATGAATTCATGATAAATGATCAACTAGTATGTTATCTTCACTTAAAATTATAACAACTAACCATCTTACCATTTTGGAAGATTATAAAAAATTAAACTACCAACTAACTTCATGTGAACCTCAATTGCTATATTTTAAATTAGGTCAAAAATTGAGATGTAACATGCCTTTCCCCTTGTGGTTCATCATCCTCAATGAACTTGAAATTGAAATAAACATTATAAAGGAGTATTTAAAATTGGAATGTAAAGTACCATTCCCCTTTGCATTTCATCATCCTCGATGATCTCTGCAAATTAAACACTAAAATAATATTCCAAATGAAAAATGCAAATTATAGAATTTTTAGGGTTCAATAATTGAGAGTAAGATAACTATTCAAAATTGGAATCCTTCAACTAGCAAGTTTAGGTCATAACTTGATCGCAATTTAAATCACTTATACATACCTTTTGGCACATGACACTTATTAATGGGTAGATCATCCTTGCAAACTTATAGATCACCTAAAAAAGATTAATAAATCCATATTTTTCCATTTATGTAACCTTGGCCTTCATGCCCATCATTTCATTAGAATAATCATCTCATGATAGAATATCTCCAAAACAATACATAATAGTTCAATATGTAATGTCAACATCGCATGTGTATTAGACATGTATAACAGTGTGTTAAAGGGTAAAAATGTGATTTACCATGCAAGATCATCATACATCTAATCAAGATAATAAGAATCTGAAACCAATCATTAGATTCTTATCAAGTAGCCCATCATTCATCTATAAATATTTGGAAGTTTATCTTTTCCATTTGTGTGACCTAGGCTTTCATGCCCATCTTGTCAGTGTAATGTTTCAAGGAAAAACTCAAGTCAAAAAAAAGTTTACATCTATAAACAAGCATTGATAGTTCCAATTATGCAAGTGTATTTACTCTATACTGGAGCACAAAATGATCTTGTCATTTAATCAACATCAGAAAGGATCATGGTTCATAATTCAATTTTCCTTCAATTCAAGATCAAAAATAAGTAACAATTTATTTCTACCATTTCATAAGAATACAAATATAATTACATAAAGTAAATGTTGAGAACATTCAACTGAAAAGAATTATTTATCCATCATCATGGATTTTGATAACATTTTATCAAGATTACAGAAATTGTTTTGGATTGCACAAGTTTTGGCCTTGGACCATACTTATTCCACACATTCTAACATATTAGGATGGCTTCCTTGGGATGTTCTTTAGTCTAGCCACTGAGCTATTGAGTGGTTCGAGTGCCCAATCAGTTATACCCATATAACTAATGTCTATAGATATCAAGTGATCATAGAATGGCACATATGCCTATAAATTAACTTGGCCAAGGATTTCTATTTGGTTTCAATGACCTTATCACCACCACTTGACTTGCCAATAATTTCAACTTTTTAATTTTGTTTCATCTTTATGATTTTGTAGTTTATTGATTTTTCCATTTTATATCATCTTAGCCCTTTCTTGGATATTCTAGATGATCTCTTGGCATGAATTTTCTAGTTTGATTTCAATATCCAGTTATGCAAAATTAATCTTTTTCAACATTTACATTTTCAATCTTTAAAATAGTGTTGGGCCCAAGATTTTAGCATTGAACCTAGTGCTCTGATACCATATGTAACAACCAATTTTCTCAAGTCTTAATTAATAACTAACGTACTCAAAGAAAAATAGTTATTACCTCATTTTCATAGGAAGATAGTTAAATCAGTTTCATTTATATGAAGGAGATTGACAATTACCAATTAGTTAAACAAAATTTCTTAAGTAAGAACTTAAAACACCATCAAAGAATTTACTATACAAATTAAAATCCACATACTGTGAAATTCAAACCCAAGAAATCATTATAGGGATGCTTCTACAACCACCCAAGTTAGTCCACATATACCACTATAACAATATCAATAACTACCATCCAATACAACTATGTCAAAATCAAATGATGATTATTATTAAATACCACTATATAAAATTAGGGCATCACAAACCACTATATCAGTTAGGGCATCGATTACCATTGGATCATTGAGGGCTTTAGATACCATTGTATCACTTAGGGCTTCAATTACCAATGGATCAATTAGGGCATCAAATATCATAAAATCATTTAGGACTCTAGATACCACCACATTGTTTTCTTTCCTTCTAATTTCTTAACCATCATAATAACTCAAGATTAGAAGATATGCTCATATTTATTATTCATATAAATGAAAGTTTGATATATCAATTCATTAGATAAATATATCTCTTATATCTAAATGTAAACTAACTATAACAATGATATAACTCAATTATTCTTATCTTCATCTTGCATGTACATCATAGAAGTAACAATACCTATTTTTGAGAACAATTGAATGCATAGCTTATCTTTATCTATTGTATGTCTGACAACTTGGGAAGAGGTGAAACATTTTTAGGGCCTTAACCACCCAACCTCATACCATAACTTATTCCCACACAATCTCTAATGAGAAAGGCCCTCCCTACCTAGAATAGATAGGGATCATCTTATTATTCACTAAAAATTCTAGTATCTTAACACACCATTTGACTTGATAGTAGGAGATTACAATAACAGGATCATGCATGAGCTATTAAGTGTTTCATTAATTAGTTATTCATATCTAATTTCATTCTTGGTTCTTGCAAGTTAACTCCACCTCTTCACCATTTCAATGGCTTCTTGTTAGTGAATCCTAGGTGCCTGAAAGATTATGATCATTCTATTTTGTTTCCACCTCTTCTCCATTTTATCGCTTCATCATTAGTGAATCCTAGGTGTTAGAGAATCTAAGAGTATTCTAATCTTATTTACACCTCTTCACCATTCTATTGCATATTTTTGATAAATTCCTTGGTGTTAGAGATTCTATAAGTATTCTAATCATGTTCAAAAAGTATGATAGCATGCCCATTGATGTCAGTTCATACAATCATTCAAGTTTTTATAGCTACCATTTAAATTCATAAGTGATATTTCATCACAAGGATAATTGATGAAGATCTTCAATGAACTCTATATAATGCAGGGAACCAACAACAAGATATTATAAATTAATCTCAATTTAACAATTCATAGCCAGCTATGGTCGGGCATTAAAATTAGGGAAAGGAGTAATATATGAAAACTTATTTTCATTATTCTTAGCTCTATCAATATTTAGCTGATAGCAATCAAAGAAGGAAGAAACTATGAAATACAAACTCATATGTTATATTTCTTGTAGCTGACTATAGTTGGGCATATGCTTAGCAAAAGAAGGAATCCTATGAAATATGATTGCATTTAATCATGACTTATGATTGTGATTGCAGTTGGTCTGGACATGGCTCCTCCCATCCTTGGCCGGAACCCCTGTTGGCAAGTTGTTTCACTTGCTATCTTTGAGACTTGGGTTGCAAAATGAAAAATATTGGTGGAGCAAGGAATAGAATATAATGATATGGGTGTGCAAACAGAATGAAAGTTTTTGATTGAGAAGGAACTCATGGTTTGAATGATTCACATAGCACAAAAACATGCAATAGGTTGATTCATGGCTACTTAAAGGCTAGTCGAGATTCCTCGGCTTCTATCGGTTTCCAAGATGTCTATTCAAATTCAAAAACATTAATTTAATTTTAAAAAAAGAGAATATAAAGAGGGAAAAGAAATAAGGAAGAAAAAGGAGGAGTTGAAGAGTTATAAAAAAAAAATTTATTATAATATGTTCTTATATACGTTCACATAAGTATATTGATGAGGTGACATCATTAGATTATATTATTATAATTTATTGGTGCCATTTCATTTTTATATTTATGTGTTTGTATGTAAGTGTTTATTGTAATGATATGATAAAAATTAATAAACAATCTCTTAATGTATGTATTATATTTTAAATTAGATTATTTTATGTTTCTCAAATTATTTAATTAAATAGTTCGTGCAGGACCCATAGATGTACCCTATTTTCAAGTCACTATGTCTTCAATCCATTTGCCCAATGATGGTGATGCTCCTGCCTAATTCTTTTTTGACAATGCTTCCACCCCTTCGACATGCTTCCTACAAGGAAATTTTTTGTGGTTAAATTATATTGTCATAATAAATTATTTACTCATAAATAATCATAATGGTTAACCATCTTTTAAATTCCATGAATTCATGATAAATGATCAACTAGCATGTTATCTTTATTTGAAATTATAATGACTAACCATCTTACCATTTCACCAAATTATAAAAATTTAAACTTCCAACTGACTTCATGTGAATCTCAATGGCTATATTTTAAATTAGGTCAAAATTGGGATGTAACACCATGTCCTAATTGATTTCTTATTCAACTCTCTTTCTACAATTAATTTTATTACACAATGGTGAGAGGCAGACTGATCCTTTCCTAATTGCACTAAAGAAGCCTGCTTCCTAACAATGTTAAATAGGAAATTTGGAAGGCTTACCTATCTATAATTATGTCGTAGGTGAGCCAAAGTATTGAAATGTAGGGCATGCAGGTATTTGTAATGACCTTCACAAGTGAAGTATAGGATGATAAACACTACTGGCTAGATAAACTCCATTGGCAAGGATAATCTAGAGGTGCCTTGTTTCTTGTCAATTTCCAGTGGAGGGTCTTAGTTTACACTAAATTATGCCCTAGTTATCCATAGGTCCAAATATTTTTCACAATTTTCTCCTTCCTGGGGTAACTCGGTGACCTTGGCTACCACCTCTTTTGTGTACTCAATTATTAGGCTTTTAACTATTGCAATGCTATCCTTTAAGGTGCTCATGAATTGAAGAGTGACCTCTTCATCAAATCCTTTTAGACCAAGATAGTAATCCAACCATCCCCTTCTTTTAAACATCTCACAACTACTTACATCACCCAAAAAGAACCTAGTGATTTATTGGCTCATACCTCTAGAGACCTCCACCCATTGTTGCCTTCAAAAGAATTTGGCAAAATCATGATGTTTTAGAGCTTGGTAAATTATATTTTTTAATATTATAGCACTAGATATCTTAGAAGAAAAAAATAGTGTGTACTAGAAGAGTTTAATGCATAATATCTCATAATATCCTTCTTGCATCAAGTTTCATAATTTCCACTCATCGCAAAGTATCATTAAAAGTTAAGTGCATGCTTTTAATGTCCTTAATTTCATAATGACACAATTAGATAAGGACAAGTCATCAATATGTGATATTAGTCATTTCAATTACTTTCAGCCATCTCAATTAACTTTTAAACTTTACATGTGATTACAATTTGAAATTTGAAATTTGAAAACAAATATTTAAATGCTTCCCTTCCCCCAACTAAGAAAAGGCATAGGTCCCACCAAGCTAGGATATGCAAGAGTGAATAACTATAAACAAAACCAATTCCTAATAAAGCATGAATAAAATAGAATACATGCAAAGTTATGTGGTATGCACCTAGTAACTATTGCAGGAAAGATGTTCTAGAAAAGATCATCAGAACTGACAAAGTAATGGGATGGAATGGTAAGATGGGAAAGAGAGAAGGTGAAGTGGAGTGAATGGTGAAGAAATTATTTTCAAGAATAAAGTGTTTATTATGAATGTCTTGAACGAAATAAAGAAGTAGCAGGAGTTAGGGTAGGAAGCCCATACTCTTTGGCTATAGGAATGAGAATATCCTCACTATGATGGAACTATTACAGGAACTCCTCATGGCTAACTAGTTTATTGTAAATCTTGAGGTGATGCCCCATTGACAAGTAACTTGAATCAAATAGGATCAATTGTAGACAACTGAACTGCACCATTTGGAAATACAATAAAAATCTCATATGGTCATAACCAATGTGTTTGAAACTTCCCTAGATTGTGTTGGTATTTGGAGTCATAAAGAAGTGCTCAATCTCCTACAATAAACATTTTTTCTTTAATAAACCTATCATCCCACTATTTCCTCTGGTGTTGAATGAGTTCAATGTTATTCAATGTAGATTCCTCCATTCATCAAAACCATTTAAACTTAGCATTTGGTCCTATTGTGCAATAGTGAGTTCCATACCAAGCTCCAAGGAAATCCTCAATGTTTTATATTCAAACTCCATAGGCATTACAGCTGACCTACCATAGATGAGCTCAAAAGGAGTAAAGCTAGTTGTTGATTTCCAAGTGGTTCTATAAGCCCAAAAAGCCTTAGGAATGCATGTGGTCCAATCCTTCATATAGAGTGCTACTATCTTGGTTGGTAACTTCTACTTGACCATTAGCTTATGGATGATAAGGTGACGATTTACCATGCTAGATAGTATATTATTGCATAAGAGCAGTTATCAAATTTGATATAAACTGAGCCCCTTGATCAAATGTCAACTCTTGAGGGACTCCAAACTACGTAAAGATGGATTCATACAAGAACTTGGCCATGTTGGTAACCCTTGGGTGTTTCATGGGTTTAGCCTCTGCCAATTTGGTTACATAGTGTGTGTAAACAAGAATATAGGATTTTCCTTGTGAAGAAGGTTCAATAGGTCCTACAAAGTCAATCCCACATTTATCAAACAATGCAACAAATACATGAGGTTGTAAGAAAATTTTGTCTAATTTATTGAGTCTTTCCATACGTTGACACTTATCATATTTCTTTGTGTACCTAGTTGCATCCTTCTGTAAACTTAGCCAATAATACCTAGTTGTCAAGATTTTGAAAGTTGTTCATTTAGCTATGTTGGTGAACAAATTTGTCACTATAAAAATGGCCCAATAGAGTGTATGTGGCAAACCATTCACAAAAATTGGATAGGCCCTTGGCATGTGACTTTCCTCTATGTTTAGAGGGCCAGCTCCCTCACATGATATAATTTTGAAGTTTTCAAATCAAAATGAAATCAAACTTTAAAAGATGAGAAAGCTCATGATGATGAATGCACCATACGACTACACGGCTTTCTTGAATTAACATAAACTAGCTAATTACAACAATCAAGATCTACACTTGAAGGCTACTATTAGCACAATGTTGATTTGATAATTCATGAACATTCATACAATACCATGAAAACACCCATTACAAAGTAAGGATCAATATTTCAACTTTTAGATATGTAGAAAGAGAACTCAAAATGTGTTTCCTTTTTATTTCCTTGCACCAAGAACATAAAAGAAATTTTTGATCACAAGAACAAGATTTGTACACACTTTCCAAAAATTATCTTTCTACCAAAACTTCAACATAGTGTCCCCTTATTTCCAAATCCAAAAAGTGCCCTACAAAGCAAAAATGACTCCTTATGTACACACAGAGGTAAAGAACTACCTCTTTGTGGTTAATAACTACCTCCAAAATATGTAATTTTGGAGAGGTAATTAACCTCACTAAAATTAACCTATGCAAGAAAAACTCAAAAAACAAAACTTTAGCTAGAATTACTAAGAATGCATACATATCCAATCACTAGTCTTCTAGTTATGAACTCTATCTATCTAATCATGATTAACTTATTCCAAAAAGCCCTATAAGCATTGAGGATGGTCACCATTGAATTATAGTTGGGAATGAACATGTTCTCCATCCTATGTTTGGCTATGAAGTATTTATCTTGGATCTCTTCTGACTCTTGTTAATAGACCATGAAATGTTGCAATCTTCTAGAGTGACTATGACTAGACTGAGCTTCATCATGGTTTCAACATCTGATACTCGATTCTCCATTTCTGAATGAATTTGGATACTAAAGGAATCAAGAAGAAATTAGCAATCAATATGTTGAAGATTATTTACTGCTGCCCCACTTGTGATAGTAGAGACTAGTTCATCCACAACTTTCATTTTCAATTGTTCCCATGAAGCTATTAGTTTTTCAAACTCAATGATCCCTTTTCTGATATTTATCATCTTCCAATTAATTATTTTACTCCAGATACATGTTTGATTCTCAATTGGATCAACAATAATTTTCTTGAGAACTAGGGTGTTTGTATTTAACATGGACATTTCTTGTAATTCATCAACTGCTTTTTTCCAGTGACTTTCTACTCTTTGCTACTTTCTAGCTCTTTAGACATTTCTTGTATCTATTTGATGGCTTTTCCATATATTCCTTTTCCTCCAGTTATGATTTTTGAAGCATCTTCTATCATTCTATTTATCCAAGCTTCAATCATCATACTATATGACTTGTGTTTGTTTACTCTTTCAACAATAGTATGATCAAGAATACCATCAGGTCCTATTAAGGTTGGCAAAGTAACTATTGCCTTCGTATTAGAAGAATTACTAACCAAATTGATGTAAGACACAAACATCTAAACTTGCTCTTTGAGTTGCTCCTTGGATCTTTTCTCTTTCTTCGCTCTTTGTAACATTTGGGGAGCAGTCGCTTCAAAATTCTAAAAATCATTTTCTATAGTAGATGGACCAAGATCAACCTTATTTAGAATGAAATCTGATTTGGATGCTTCATCAACATTCTTCTCTACTATGGGCTTTGTTATTTCTACACACAGATTGCCTAAAGCTTTATCAATGGCCAACTTAGACATCACTTTAGAAGGCTTCTAGAGGAAGTTGGAGATTACATCAAATTGAGGCAGGATCATTTGAACAACTTTCCTCTTCTTTTGAAGATTGGGTTAGAGCCATAAATCTATAGTAGCTAGAAGTGAAACTTGCATGTCACCTATTATATTTTTAGCAATCATCATTAAATCTTCTAAATTAGATAACTAATTATCAAACTATGTGATGTATATTAATGATATTTTAGGAGAGAGGCTCGAAGGAGGAATTACTACATCATGAGAGGATGTAACTACAATGTGGTGTTCAATAGTTTGATGAGTTCTTTGATCCTCCTCATTAGGTTCATTTCCTTCCTGATTCACTCTAGTAGATTTACCTTTCATTTTTGTCCTTCTTTTGACTATAAACTTAGCTGGTTGATTTAGATCTTCATCTTGATCTAGAGCACCTATATCCAATTGCTATATTTTCTCACCAAAAGTTGCCTCCAATGCCATTTGAGATGATTCTCCTTGATTACCTCTCTTCTCTTTTCTTTGAAATTCACTAGTCATCTTTTCTACTTTGATTCTACTGACCCAATCCCTTGTTCTTTTAAGGACATAGGTAGTTCTTTCCTTCAGGCTTTTCAACTCTTCAACTGACCAATCAATAGGAGGAAGATCTAGTAATTCAATTTTCTCATAGTAGAAGGGATCGACAAAAGAAATTTCATCATCATTTATATCTATCATATTGATATCCACCTTGAAGTCTATCACCTACCTTATAGTAAGCTGCATCCAATCTCTCTTCCTGACTTTGAAATCATTTTCGCAATCTTCCTGAAATTCCTCTAGAGCTAGAAAGTGACCAAGGTTGGGAGTTAGCTCTAACTCATTAACTGCATAGCCTTTACTATCATAAGGGAAATACATAGTATAAGGATGTAAATTAATTGTGGTGATGGATCTCTCTATGTTCCTTGCATCTAATGCAGTATCACAACTATAATGTCTAATGCTGATAGGGAAAGGTATTTCATTTATCCTCCTATTCTTGAAAAGCTTATTAATTTGACTAATCTATCTACACATTTCTATCAAGACCAAATTATCATTGACAAATCTAGGTAGCATAAGGGGATACCCATCATAGGAAGCTAACCTAATATAAGTGAACTTTGAGAACTATATGAAAACACTTCCATACTTTTGTACTTTCATTGTTGCTTCTAGTGAAATTTTGAGTCCCATGTTTCCCTAAATTTCTCTCATAGTCAACATCATGAATGCATCATTCACTCTTCTAAAATGGTTCAGGCTATTGTCATACTATATCTAAGGAAGATGATTGTAAATAATAGATGCATCATCATATATACTTTTTTGGTTAAGCCCTAGCCAACTTTTGATGGTTGCAATAGCATAGAAAAGATAAGAAGTCGTGTAGAAATAATCATTTGCCTAAAGTTTTATGAGTTTCCTATGTAGTGAGTCACTGATAATTTTAGCCTAATCAATGTGTTTCTTCCCTTCATAGGCCATGTTAATAAATAGGAACATCCAACCTTTGAACTCATGTGAATCTCAAAGTCCTATTCTTCTTCTCAATAGAGTTACCATATTTTCTATATCTTCTTTCAACAATGATCTATGGATGGACTTGGCTAATTGAGATTTCCCTTTCCTTGGTTGCAAGAGCCACAATTTGGCAATGGTATTTAAACACTGAGTTTGATTTTCCATATAGTACTCCTTGGAAGTTCTTAAATTGATGTTGGCATATTGCACTCTAGCAGGTAATCGAAAAGTAATGGAAATAGAAATAGAATCCAAATGGACAATTACTTTATTATTTGATGAAATGACTTCCCTGGCATTTTGGTGATAGGCTTTCATACACTCCAACACTAGATTAGGGCATTGTGCTAAGATGGGGCACCCTCTTGCTCGAGCTAGCCCACTTTCCAATATCTTTCTAGCTAAAGGTTTCTTTTCCTCACTCTCAAGAGATGATCAAAAATCTTGAAGGCAAACACTTCCTAAAATGGTGTCACCAATGTTGGGGAGTGTACTTTTAAAAATGGGAGCATAATTGGGCCTTTGGTATTTATACTTCATGGTTTGGCTACTGATCCTTCTCTTGATCACACCAAATGTCTTCAAATCCTATGTTGCCTTTTTATTGAGAATAATATCCAACATTGTGTTTTGAGGTCACATCTCAAATATTTCTTTCCTGCGAATTGGAGATAAGTTGTAGGCTTTTTTTCAAACATATCATGTGCTCATGCTAAAGGTAAGATGCAAGTTTGATATTAGCCTTTGAAGAATTTAAACCCTTCCAATCAATGTCTTGACTTTATTGATCCATCAATAATTCAATGTACCATGAGTCTCTTTTCCTAACATACTCATTATTGAGATAGTCCACCATCATAATATTAGTAACTCAACTTTATTGACTTCATCTATGTGTAGGCATAAATGAAATCATGAGCACTTTGATTTGGGCTCACTTTAGTGACCAACCTTCATGAGGGCATCCATTGAATAAGTTACTGATAGAGCAAGGAAGACACTATAGATGTGATGTTATATGAAATGATAGAGGTAATTTTTCAGTCATCATCCCCATGCAAGCTTTCATGAATTGGTTCATAGGCTTCTTTATCAGTATGCCCACCACAATTTTAATGATGTAGATTGGAGGATGGAAATAAGTTTATAAATCAGATCATGTGCCTTGATTATGATAATTTATTCTACATGCATCTTGAAGATGAAGAATTGGGTCAAACAATGTATGCACTTTTCCTATGGTCTTTGCAATTACCACTAATCTCCATGCACATGGATTGGGGAGATTGTAAATGAAAGGCAAGCTTGTCTTATCTAGACATTCTATAAAATAGTTAACATGGCATTCTCCTTTACTATATACTCCACCATTTTGAATACTTGGGCTACGAACAATAATTCATGGATCTTGTGGGTTGTTTATTACTATGAATCCATGCACCTAGACCATATAATCTTCAAGTGCATAGTTAAATAACTTCCATAATGTAGTCCCTTTACCAAATGGCTCCCATGCATCACCTATTTTCCCACAGGATATAATATGGAGAGAAGATAGTGAAACAAATAATTCCTGTCATTGAAAATATGTTTGATGGAAAACAAATCACTCATGTGTCTCCACCAATATCATCTTTGAACTTAGCATTTTGTTAAACAATTAACATACTCTGTCTATGGTCACCACCAAGTGTTGCAAGTTAAGAGAAGAAAAGAAAGTTGTGGCTAGGAGTAGGGATCTTCTACCAAATAGCTCATGTGTTTTTTCTTGGCCTGATGGGAATGAGAGACTCAGATCACATGGCCCTCATGCCCTTTCACTCATGATTTGCTTCTTTTCATTACTATGGCTACCATGTTTTGAATGTCATTGGTTGGGGAGTGCAAATAAACTAGGAAAAAAAATCACTTGCTTGTTGTGGTTTATTCATTCTCCAAATGTGTGTGTTGGGTAGTTGTAACTAGAAAAAATTTGACAAAATATCTCCATCTTTTATGCTTTAATGGATGCTCATAGCCTATTCTATAGTTCCACTTTTGGCATAGGTAGTGAGGGTGTCAATATAAAATGTCAAACTATTCATGTACATCACTTTAGTTCCCATATGTGCATGGATGAATATTTACACCTTATCCTTGTAGAACGTCTTCCCCCAAAAATCTAACTCGCATATAGGCACATTGAGAAGAGTGCAAGGTAGAGTATAAATCTTATTTTCAAATGTTCTACCACAACTTTATTCTTTTAAATGCACTGGCAGTGAACATATAGTTAGGTTTGTGGTTCTATGATTTTGCATTCCTTCAAGCTTTATTTCTCAAGACTTTCTAGTAGATGTCACCATAATTTTTCCATATTTTCACACAGATATGATTCATCTTTCAATCTCCAACCTTTATCAACTTGGTCAGAGAGGTTAATAACCGAACACAAAACACATGTTTTGAATCTCTAACCTTAACCTTTTTGGACGAGAGGTTAAGGATAATGGTTTAGAATTTATATTTTGAAAATTTATCTTAACCTCTTTTGATGGAGAGGTTAAGACTTTGAAGTGAAACACATGTTTTGGACCTCGAACCTTAACCTTTCTAAAGGTTAAGAAGTTAAGGTTAATGGTTTGGATTACATGTTTTAGAATTTTATCTTAACCTCTTTAAAGGTTAATGGTTAAGATTTTGATTGAAAATATGTATTTTGTTTCCCTCCATTAACCTATGACAACTTTTTGATTCAATAGCTAGATTTTAAAAATTTGAAGTGTTGGACAGAGCTAGGATTGAGCCAGAGATATTTGAAGGGAAAAAATTCTCAAAAACTTTGGGGTAAAGTGGCCATTTTAATTCTTAAAATGAGGCATAATTTGAAGATAACCATAGCTCAGAAAGGTGAGTATTGAGGCAATTTTGATATCCGGGCAACAAGTTGCAAAGTGACCTCCATAGAGCTCATCATGACATGCCCTTAAGAAATCATATATTTTATCCTCTCTTATACACTGATGCATTACTTGATTAGGTCTAGTATAAAACATAACTCTAACAATCCATGAATACTTAAAGCTCTTCTCTGCTATTAACTTTCTTGCTTTGGAAAAGAAGTGAACTAGCATTTTACCTATGGTAAGATAGTTAGCAATATCTACATACCATGGATTTTGTGCTAACAACAAAAAAATGTGTTCATCTGGAAAACTATCATTAATGGTAGTAGGATCATCAAGGACATGCAACTGAGAGAGAAAATTAGCTACCACATTGACCTTGCTAGGTTTATCTACTATGGTGATGTCAAATTCTTGCATGATTAACAACCAGTGAGCTAATCTTCCTGATATTGCAAGCTTTTTCACCAAATATTTTATAGAAGAATTTTCAGTATGGATAATATTTCATATCTAGTAATATAATGCCTAAATTTATAGAGGGCATAGATGACTGCAAGTAACTCCTTTTTAGTGACTGTGTAGTTAAACTCTACATCTTGTAATTTTTTATTAATAAAATAAATGACATGTTTAATAGACTCTGCCTTTTGTCCTTGCACAACACCTATAGCATAGTCTAACACATCTGTATGAATGTGAAAAGATAGTCCCTAATTAGGTCCTCTCATAATAGGTGTTGTGGTAAGAACTTCTTTAAGCTACAAGAAAGATATAATACAATAAGAGTCCCAAGAAAATTTAGAATCCTTTTTTAGCAAGTTGTAGTGTTGCAAGTTGATTGAAGTTTTTAATGAATCTTCTATAATATTTAGCATTTCCCAAAAAAAATCATACATCCTTTTGCTTCTCTAGCATAGGCAAGGTACTAATGACTTCAATCTTTGTTGGATCTACTTGGATACCCTTAGATAAAATGAAATGGCCTAACACTACACCTTCCTCCATCATCATAAAATATTTTTTACTATTTGAGGAAAGGCTATAGTCTTGACATCTTTTGAGTACTATTTCTAGATTGGTTTTTGCTTCCTCAAAAGTAGCCCCATAAATAGTAAAATCATCCATGTAGATCTTCATACAGTTAGTAGATATATTCTGAAAAGATACTAATGATAGCTCATTGAAATGTGGCTAGGGCATTGCACAAATCAACAAGTAAGACTGAATAGGAAAATGTTCCCCATGGGTAGGTAAATATTGCTTTTTCTTGATCCTCTGGAGCTATTTGGATCTAATTGTAACCATTGAAACCATCCAAAAAAGAAAAAATACCTTTTTCCAGCTAGGTTGTCAAGGACTTGGTCTATAAATGGCAAGGGAAAATGGTCTTTCTTAGTGGTTGAATTGAGCTCTCTATAATCTACACAAACTTATCATTTTCCTCCCTTCTTAGGTACTATAACTAGGGGTGAGACCCATTGGCTATCAGAGATGGGGTATATAAAACCAACACTTTGTAGTTTCTACAATTCATTCTTAACTATATTTTTTAAAATAGGGTCAAGTCCATTATGAGGTTGTTGGACAAGTTTGAAGTCAGGGCTGATGTAAATCTTGTGAGTGTAGAGCATAGGATCTAGTCCTCTCATGTCCATGTAATCCCAAGTGAATGCTTTTTTAATCTCCTATAGTAACTAAAACATAATATTCTGTTGGGAGCATGATAAGGCATTGTTGACATTCAATTATTTGCCTTTATCAACTTCCATCTTAATAACCTTACCTACCATGAATAATTTGGTAATAGGAGAAGAATCCATCTAATGAGGTAATAATGAGTGGAGAAAATGTGAAACTTCTGAATGATGTGGTGAATCCAAGGATGGTAGTATAGTCTTTAAGGTACATGAAGCTTGAGGACACACTTAAGACTCTGTTCCATATTCATTTAGAATAATAGATGAAATTATTTCATCTTCTTCTCAAGTAGCTATAAATGATTCTCTACCTATCACCATCAATTGATGGATGGAATTGAATTTTGGATCATCATCACCCAAATCTAGCTAGATTACTTGGTCATCTAGTAATAGTGGCTGAGTAGGGGAGTATAAAGTTAGGTTCTCAGTATGAATTCCATTGGATATTGTCATCTTTCTAGATTGGCAAGCTATATAAGCATTAGTAGTGGTCAACCATGGTCATCCTAAAATTAAAGGATACCTCCCATATTAGCCTTTGGGAAGAGGACAACAAAATCAACTAGATACCCCCAAGAGTTTAAGGTGACTATGACATCTTCTATCATCTCATTTGGCTTAATAGTAGAGCTATTGGTAAGATGAAGTATGGTAGGTGTCTTTCTAAGGCCAATGATATGTAGTCAAAATAATACCTCCTTTTTTATGACATTTATAAATGCTCCTAAGTCAGCTAAAGTATTTTGAACTTGGATTCCATGGATAGTGGTTATAACCACAAGACTCCTAGGGTCAGAATATTTAAGTGCAGTTAATGTTTCTAGCATTAAATTAGAAAACTATCCTAGGACATGAATGGTTTTTGGATCTTTCTTCTTCCTTTCTAGTTGTTTAATACATGCTTCCTTAATAGCTTTAGTATAGGCAAGGACTTCCTTGATAGCATCCAATAAGGGTATTTTTACTATCATTTTCTTTAGCTGATTAAGCAAATCAATGACTACATGGTTTTCTGCAAGCTGGCTTTGTTCCATCAACCTATGGGGGAATGAAGTTTCTTTGGTTATAGGAGAGGTATGCTGATTTGACTCATCTATCTGCTTAGTTGAAGAATCTTCAACTTCAGTTATTATAGGCTTTTGGGGGTGAAGGAAGAGTGGTGCTTGACCTTAAGTGAATATCATTCAAGGAGATAGCAAAGCTTTTTTGTTGAGCCTTTTGTTTAGTATTGTTTGGATTAGGATTGGGCTGAATTGGTAGTTGGGCCTTCTTGGGAGGAGTATTAGTGGCTACAAGAGGAGGCATTAAATCTTGTTGTTGAGGTAGTGGAAATAGGGTTGACTAACTAGGTTGGGTATTCCAATTTTGAGGTTGCTACCAACCCTACTGAGGTTGATGGCAACCTTGTTGAGATTGTTTCCAACCCTACTAGGGTTGCTTCCAATCTTGCTGAGGTTGTTACCAACCTTGTTGAGGTTGTTTCCAATTATTATTTCTACTAAAATTAGTACTTTTAGAATTTTGTTATTGATTTTTATCATTATAACTTTGAAGAGGATCTTGTGGCATACCTTGTCTTTGAGCCCATGTCATTTGTTGAGCAACATAAAGAACCTCTCCATTTTCATCAATGACTTTAAACTTAGTAGGCATTGGTTATGTCTCCATACTTTTAATAGACTTACATCTAAAATGACTTTTCTTTTCCCTATAATGTGGACAATATTCAGTTAGCATGGAATCAACTTCATCATTTTCCCTTCATGCCTCTATGGTGTCCAGCTAAGTTCTCCATAAAAAAGTAGAAGTAATGAGATTGAGATATATAGAGAGAGGGGGGTGAAGGAGATACAAGGGATGAGTTGGAGATAAAGGGAGATAAGGAGAGAGAGAGAGAGAGAGAGAGAGAGAGAGAGAGAGAGAGAGAGAGAGAGAGAGAGATGTTGATCTCTAAGCCTATGTTGTCTATTAGTGTCCAAACACTTAGTCATTTACTAGGAAAGATTACACAATCATCACTATGACCAAGTTATCTAGTAAAGGTTGAGTATTCAAAGCTCATACTTTGTAGGATAGTGATTCCCAAGTATTTAGTTGAGACTGAGCACATGTATGCACCAAGAAATATAGTTGGAATTGAGCACATTGATAAGTTAATGATGGTCATGAAAGTAGGTATAATGAAGCCAAGTGTAGTATCAATGAGTAATTATGACTGAGCATCAAAATATTTAAGTGTTAAGCATTTATTTTTTTACATATGAGTTTGTAATAGCACAAACACATATGTAAACCATTTTGGCTAACTTCTTTATAACATTTAATACTTATAGAGCCAACTAAGGAGGTAATTGCATGTCATTACAAGAGATGGTGATCCCAAAGTATGCAATTCAACTAATCATAAAATTAGATAGAAATTAAAAAAGATGATGGATTGTAAATCATTGATTAAGATCTAAAAATTTCATAGGGCATCTATTTAAGAAGGATTCTAACCCTAGAATTAGGATGAATGAGAAAATGCATGGTTGAAGGAATGAGTGAATGAAGAAGTGAGTATGTGCATATCAAGAAAAAGACTAAGTCTAGAAGTAGATCAAGATGAATCAAAGTAGTGAAGGATTGATTAGAGATATCAAATTAGGAGATCAGATCATAGACATTGAAAGGAGGAGACACAATATTATCTTACAAAGCAAACCAAGGGTCAAGTACTAAATCAATTTGATGTAGGAGCATCCTAGAGTAGTTGGCTATCTTGCATGATTAAGGGATTTTAGTGGGATTGATTGTACCTATTTGGGTCTTGGGTAATTAATTTTGATGTATTTAATAAGTATTGTAAGCCTTTAAAGGCATTTGGTATTTAATTTCTATTGGAGGCCGACTTATGGCTCTTCAAGTAGTTAATGTAAGGGATATTTTTGGACATGAACAATTGTCATGTGTTGCATGGTAGACTTTGGCAATATGATTGCAAGGTTGTGCATGATTTTGTCAAGAATGTGTTTACAATTGAGAAAGGTGTTGGGAAGTATTCCCTGATTCCTTTGCAAAATGAAGATGTTAGTAAAAGGAACTTGAGTATTGGCAACCAAGTTGAGTTGGTAGATTCTAAAAGGGTTAGTGATCATTGTGGATAGAAAACTAGTGGAACACCAAGGATGGAGGTGAAGAAGTAGAAGAAGAGCAAGGGAAAGAGCATACAAGTTGAAGACTTGGAAGACATGTATCTGAAGAACTAGTTTGGGATTTTTGTGTTGAATCATAAGAGATGTTCTTCCAGCTACTAAGAACATCTTTTTGTATGTGGGGATTCTAATGCAAGAGAATCCTGGGGTAGTTGGATATCCTGCATGATTAAGGGATTTTGGTGGGGTTGAGTGGACCTATTTGGGTCTTGGGTAATTAATTTTGATGTACTTAATAAGTATTGTAAGCCTTTAAAGGAATTTGGTATTTAATTTATGTTGGAGGTTGACTTGTGGCTCTTCAAGTAGTGAAAGTAAGGGATATTTGATTTGTAGCTTATTGGGGTGACTTGTCTCTTAGTTGGGTATAAGTAGGGGTTTTGATGAAGTCTTTAGTCATTATTCATCGATCTTGGAGAAGAGGATGTGGTTGAGGAGAAAATTTTGAGAAAGGCTAGTAGTTGATGCTTAGGAAAGAAGGAGATTGCTTGGTGGGCTTGTGAGTACTAGTTGGATCTTCCTTGGAGGTTTCTACAATAGTGTGAATCTGGACTAGCTAGGGTTTGGATTAGATCTTAAGGGCTTGCAAAGCTATTACTTTCTTTGTATTTAGTCATAACTAATAAGGCATTATATCCTGACACATTGCATGTAATTAGTTAAATCTATGAATAAATTATTGTGACTTGGCTTTGAATCTTGTATTGTTATTTATCTTTCATTGTGTGGTTAATTTTTGGGGGCTAGGACATCTCCTTTGGGGATTCTGCTACCTTGCACTACATCATAGTTACAATTAATTGACTTAAGGTAAATCTCTTAACAAAGTGGTGTTAACATATCTATATAATCCTAATAGAGTCCTTACTTCATTATAAGTGTAAGATCCTTTAACAAGGTGAGACCTAACATTCTAAAGCTTTTAACAAGGAAAACCTCTCACAAGGTAGATCATGTCTTATGATCAAACATTGTAATCCTAATAGGTTAACTTTATTGTTGCAATAGTGAAGATTTGTGGGTTTCATCCCCACCCTAGTTTTACCTTCATGTTGACGTGTTTCTAGGTTACCAAATCATTGTGTATGTGTTGAAGTTTTCATGGAATATTATGTTATAGCTTTACTATTTATATTTTTTTAGTTAAAGATATGAGATGTTATAGGTGTAAAATAAGTAATTTGACTTTATATCAATAATTTTAAGAACTTGATTCAACCCCTTACCTCTCATTATCTTGTTTCCCATTAATCTTCCAAAATTTGGTATTGGACCTCAGTTCTCTTGCCAGGAATCCTAATAGCTTAAGAAGATCAAATCATGGAGATGGAAATGTATAAGATAGGAAAATCATTGAGAACTAGATGATTGAAATCTAGATCATATTGCAACAATTAGAAGCAACAAAAGAAGAATTAAATGAATCCTTGGAGAGAAGGAAAGATATAGCCATTTATAAAAATGAAAAATAATACAAAGTTGACACAAAAGGATTTCTTAACAATGGAAAGGCTAGCAGTGACAATGAAGAATTAAGAGAACTACTGGAGAAGAATAGTGCCCTAACTAAAGAAGAAAAGGAGCTCAAGAGAGAATAGGAAATCCAATCAGTCACACTACATGAATCATTGGAGAAAAAGAAGAAAATTTCATGGATGAAGAAGACAAAAAATAGATGGCTATAAAACTTGAAGAGATATCATTTGAAGTATAGAAGCTCACAAACAACTAGTTGGACATGATAAATCAATAAATAGTTTCCAATTAAGAAGCAAATAGAAATGACTTGGAGATAACAAACCTAAGGTCATGCAATGAGCAATGAAAAAGTGAATTGAGGCATGAAAAGGAACATATGAAAAGAATGAAAAAACCAAGTGAAGATGTCAAACACTTTGACAAACTATTGAGGTCACCTAGACTAAATGACACCTCTAGACTTGGATACAACAAGAAATTTTCATCTACTGAAGTAGGACAATCATCAAATAGTGGAAAACAAAGGAATGCTAAATCCAAAGGCAAACCTACATGTCATTAGTGTGGTAAACTTGGATACACAACAAACACTTGTAGGAGTAAGAATGGTATTCAAACCTCTAAACCTAAGTCTACTATTAATTTTTATAAATGCAAGAAGGTAGGACATCAAGCACATGAATGTAGATCAAAGAAAAATGATTTATTTACTACATTTAAAGGACAGTGCTATAACTATCAAAAATATAGACATAGATCTTATGAGTGAAATTTCAAGACAAAACCCAAGTGCATATCTAAGAATTAGGTTCATGCATCAAGAAAAGGAAATTCCTACAATTGAGATTATAATACATGGTATAGTTGTCACTATTGTGGAGAGTATGGAGATATTCTAAAAAATTGCATCAAAACATATTTCAGAGGAAATTACAAGAAGTGGTTAAATGGAGAAATGGTATTCTTCAACTATCTCAAAGTTTGACATATCAATAGAAACTATAAAAATAGAGCACTAGCACCAAGTAATGAAATTAAAAAGGTTTAGGGAAAGAAGACATGGATAGAGATATCAAGAGCTAGAAGTAGTGAAGTGGGCCAAGCTAAGATTACCCAATCCAATGGATTGGGTGATCATACCATCTCTTACTAAATAAAGAAGATATGTAGGAACTATATATTCAATGACATATTTTACATTAGTTTCTAGCATATATGCACAAAAGGTTCATATCCACATGAATAAAGATGCATTAAGTGAAGGATTTGAGAAATACAAATCCACAAATCTCGAAGAATACCTACATGCAAGAACTTATCACATAGAAGAAAAAGAAAGAGGAGGAAATAGTTTTGCCCTGAAACTATGCAAATTGTATTATTAGAATGAAAGGAATAATGAGATACTGACAAAAGATCAATCCTTATAGAAGGAGATCAAAAACCTAAAAGAGAAACCCTAAGAGGTAAATGAAATTTAATAATTACTAATTGATTATTAAATGGAAATGAAAAGTGCACAAAGTGAATTCTTAAGAAGGCAATAAAGGTAATTTAATAAATTAAAATAAATTAGCACATTACTCTAACACCCCCCTTTAAGATGAGCAACAATGTAGATACAAAAAATTCAAAAAAAAGAAAGGAAACTACAATGCAATGCTGAAAGAAAACTTGGGTGCCAGCAATGAAGCCTAATGAGGTGTCCAATCACAACCAAATCTCTATAAAATGGATAAATAGAGAAAAATTAGTGGGAAAAATTGTACTCCAAAAAGAGATAGCAAGAAAAGAAGGAAGCAAGGAGTCATCATTGAGACCCTTGAAGGACAACTTCCTTCACGCTAATCATAGAACATAGCTAAATATACCGCAGGGATGCAAAAGGTTTAGTAAAGATGTCTACAACCTTCCCAGTAGTGGGAATGTACTCCAAGCTCAAAGTGCCATCTTGAATTAGATGCCTAATGAAGTGCATGTGAAGCTTAATGTACTTGGTCCACTAATGCTCAACTAGGTTGCAAGGAATGTGTATAGCACTATGATTGCACACCATAGAAAGTTGGGACTATTAGGAGGAAACCCAAACTCTATCATCACTATCAAAGCCACAAAACCTCCTAACTAGCTAGCACAACTTCCCTATACTCTACCTCTATAGATGATCATGTGTGAGAATGTTTCTTCTTGCAAGGCCATGTGATAGATTAGAACCAAGATAGAAGAAAAATCCAAAAGAAGACTTGTGATCATCAATATCACCAGCCTAGCATGAGTCTATGTAACCAACAATCTAAGGATCACCTGATGTGTAGTGAATGACATAACATGTAGTACCCCTAATGTACCTCAAGATACATGTGGAAGCCTGACAATGACTCTTATGTGGATCATGGGAAAATTGAAAGACAAGTCAAACTGCAAAGGAAATATCAAGATGTATTTGCATCAGGCACAATAAACTACCTACAAGTTGTCTATATAAAGTAGAATCCATTGTAGGAGTAGTACAAGTGGTAGATAACACAACATCCAACTAAAAAGGTGTGGGATCAGGCTTGAAATGAAGCATGTAGAATCTTTGAATTAGATCAAGAGTATAGTTTTGCTAGAGTATGGCCATCCCATCCAAAGACTAAACAACCTATAGGCCAAAAAAATAATGTAGAAGTCCAAGGTCTTTCATCTCAAACTACTTTCTCAAGGCTTGTTGAACACTCTATATCATGGAGGATGAGCTATCTATAATGATGAGATCATCTACATAAAGCACAAGTATTAATAAGTCATTTACATGATGTTGAATATAAACTCTAGGATCAGAATGACACCAAGTGAGCTATGAAGCAAGAAAGAAGGAATCCATCTTCTCATACTAAGCCCAAGGGGCCCTTTTGAGACCATATAAAGAAATCTAAAGCATGCACACCAATGAAGAGTCCTACACAAAACCATGACATTTCTCCATATATATCTCCTCATGAAGGTCTCCATGCAAAAAGGCACTCTTCATGCCCATCTAAAAAATTGTACATCTTTGTGAAGTTGCAAGAGAGAGTACAAGGTGAATAGAATTCATCTTGGCAATAGGGGGAAAGTTCTTGGAGTAATCAATACCCTCAACCTATAAAAAACCCTTTGCAACAAGATGGGCCTTCTACCTATCAATAGAACCATTTGAAACATACTTGGTATAGTACACCCACCAACATTGAACCAACTTTATTCCTTTTGGAAGAGGACAAAGATCCCATGTATGGCTCCTCATCAAATAAGAGTACTCCTCATCCATATCCCTATCCCACTCTAATTTTCATATTGCCTATGAAAAAATTTGTGGATTATCTAAAATGGCATGACTCAAGAGTCCAGTACCAGAATTCTGAGCATGAGTGCGATGAGAATCTGTAGGATCACCTTCCATAAGTCTTGTTGTATCAATAGTAAAATGAGCCCACTTGGGAACTCATTGAAAAACTAGTGGAGGTGGTGAAGGGGGTCAATATCAAGATCTTCCTTAGAGGATGCATAATCCTATGGAGGAGTAGAGGAGGTATTGGGTAGTGAGGGAGAAGCTGGTGATGGTGGATCCATCTAAGGATAATGCTCATCAAAATAAACATCTTGTCAAAATAAGACATCTCTAGAATTGGGATTAAACAACATGTATGCCTTCATATCATCATAGTAGCCAAAAAAGATGAGTGGTTGGCTCTTCTTCTCCATGTCTTTCCTCTAGGCATTAGGAATAAATGCCCAAGCCTCCCTACCAAAAATATAGAAAGTAGAAATGTCTAGCTTGACATGAGCCCAAGCCTCCTTAGGAGTCAAGTGTTGTAATACCTTGTGAGGCATCTAATTCTAAATATAATTGGCATAATTGATAGCCTCAACCCAAAATGAAGAACTTGTAGCTTGAGATTGTATCATATAATCAATCGTCTCCCATAATGTCTTGTTCTTTCTCTCTACAACCTCATTCTATGGAGGGGTATGGGGAATTGTGAATTGATGTTGTAAACCATTCTTAGTGCAAAAATATTTAAAAGACTAATTCACATAGTCCCCCTATTTTCAGTGTGTATACACCTAACATAAATGACATAGGAAAAGGATGAATAACTATAGCCAAAGGCTCACCCGGCTATCCAAACCACCCTACAAGAGTTAACACAACGAAAGAAAACACAAGGGACAGCAACCAAAGGAGGAGAAATGCTTTTATTGATTCATCAAAACATCTTCATACATGCCCAGCTATAAGGCCTTCTGGGTTACAACCAATTACAAATACATTCATATTCGAAGATCCAATTGCAAATTTACACTTTTAGTTCTGCTCTCTAATCTTCTTTTCCAAAAGCTTGCCTAACTCTAAGCCTAAACACTATAAATATATTTTCCAAAATGCCTTGTAGATTATTCTATAACATTACATAAGAGGAGGGTTGACCCAAAAATGGTCTAGACACATCCTAAGAAAAGATCTTAACATAAATGTCATGATCAAAAATAAATTTTGCAAGTTGGCTCGCAGAAATCATGTCCAAATAATGACACTTAGCATACACTGGGTAACTTGGCACATGAAGAAACACTCGGTATACATTGGGTAACTCGTCACATGAAGAGTCACTTGGCATACACTAGGTAACTCGGCACATGAAGGACTGCTAGGCACATGAAGGACTATTAGGCACATGAAGGATTGCTAGGCACATGAAGGAACTACTAGGCACATGAAGGACTACTAGGCACATAAAAGACTATTAGGCACATGAAGGAACTGCTAGGCACATGAAGGACTACTAGGCACATCAAGGACTGCTAGGCAAATGAAGGAATGCTAGGCACATGAAGGGCTGCTAGGCACATGAAGGACTGTTAAGCAAATAAAGGAACTGCTAAGCACATGAAGCACTACTAGGCACATGAAGGACTTGCTAGGCACCAACTTGTAGAATGAACAAAAATGAGTACGATAACAAGGCAACCCAAGTTGCTCCTACATCAAGCAACTAGGGTTGAAAGAAATGATTCTCCTGAATCATTGAGATGTCACAACCTAAGATGACTCCAACTCAAATTAAGAAATCCATGAAGCATCTTCAATAGGTTTGTTCTTCCACTTCACCAAATATTCATAGTAGTCTTTTCCTCTTGTGCTCTTGCCAACTCTTTGATCTAATATCTGTTCAACTTCTTCAATCTACTTCTTAGGATAATCATCTGATACAACAACTTCATCCTCTGACTCATAATACTTATACAAATCATCAATATTGAATATAGGAGATATATCCATGTCATCAGGTAACTCAACTTCATAAGAATTACCACTATCAAACTTCTTCAAGACCTTACAAGGTCCAAATTTCTTCATCTTCAACTTACTATATGTTCCAATTGGGAATCTTCCTTTCTTTACATGAACCATCACTTAATCACCAGCTTGAAAATTATGGTGTCTTCTAGACTGATCAACATTCTCCTTAAACTTTTGATTACTTTGTTCCAACCTCAACTTCACTTCCTTATACAAATACTCCATAAAATCAGAAAATTCTTCTCCTATAGCGCTTCTCTTTTCTTCACTAGTAACATCTCTCAAATCTAATATACCTCTAAGATGCATTCTAGTAACAATCTCAAAAGGTGTCTTCCCTATATTCCTATTCACAAAATTATTATATGAAAATTTAGCTTGTGCCAATACCATCTCCTAATTACTTGGCTTATTCCCAACTAAATATCTTAGCAAATTGCTAAAGCTTCTATTCACAACCTCTGTTTGTCCATATGTTTGTGGATGGAATGTAGAATTGAACTTGAGCTTAGTACCCATCTTCTTCCACAAATTCTTCCAAAAATAATCAACAAACTTATTGTCTCTGTCTAAAATAATACTTCTTGGTAATCCATGCAATCTCACAATCTCTTTAAAGAAAAGTTCAGCAACATGCTCAACGTCTGATGTCTTCTTACATGGTATGAAATGAGCCATGTTAGAAAATATTTCCACTACAACAAATATGGAAACATACCCTTTCACTATTTTAGGCAATCCAGGAACAAAATGCATACTAATGTTAGTCCAAGGTTTCTTAGGAATAAAAATAGGTGTATATAAACTAGTATTTTGACTCAGTCCCTTTGCAACTTGACAAACTCCACAACTCTTTACAAATTTCTGAACATCCTTATACATTTGTGGCCAATAATACTTCTCTTTTAGGAAACTCAATGTCTTATCAATTCCAAAATGTCCAGCCAATCCATCACTATGTTTTTCCTTAATTAGATTCAACCTCATAGAACTTCTAGGAATACACAATTGAATACCTTTGAACAACATACCTTCTTGAATTAAATAATCAGCATTCTTACTTATGTGATCTATCAGATTTGGTGCTCTACACTCTCTCTATGCCTCAAAAAAATTAGGATCAGCATCATACAACTCTTTCATTTCATCAAAACCAAGAAATTCAACCTTCATTTATGCCAGTAAGGAATGTCTTCTCCTTAATGCATCAACAACTCTGTTAGTAACTCCACTCTTATGCTTAATGACAAATGTAAAACTCTAAAAATACTTAACCCACTTCATATGTCTTTGATTCAATTTATGTTGACTTCCCAAGTATTGTAAAGCTTTATGGAATCAAATAATGTCTCCACTTCTTCAATGCTTGAACAATGGCATAAAATTCTTGATCATACATAGAATACTTCCTTTTTAGTATCATTCAACTTTTCACTAAAGAAAGAAACAAGCATACCTTCTTGACTTAATACAGCTCCTATTGCATTACCACTTGCATCACATTCAACTTGAAATACTTTGTTAAAATTAGGTGAAGCTAATATAGGTAATTCAGTAACCTTTTGTTTCAAAGTCTCAAAACTCTTATCAGCTCTGTGCGTCCACTTGAATTCTTTTTTATCTCCCCTCATTCTCTCAGTCATAGCATTACAAATAGCACTGAAATTCTTTATAAACTTTCTATAAAAACTAGCCAAACCATGAAATGATCTTACCTCACCCACATTCTTAGGTGTAGGCCATTCCAAAATTGCTTTAACCTTCTTAAGATCCATCTTCAATCCTTCAGCTGAAATCACAAATCCCAAATACACAATCTCCTCTTGCATAAAAATAACACTTTTTTCAAATTAATCAAAAAATTTTCCTATTTCATGCTTTGCAATACTTGTCTAATATGCTCAAGATGTTATTCCTTAGTCTCACTAAATATCAAAATCTCATCCAAATAAACAATCACAAACTTACCCAAAAATCTTTTCAGAACCTCATTCATCAACCTCATGAAAGTACTAGGTGCATTAGTCAAACCAAAAGGCATAACCAACCATTCATACAACCATCTTTTGTCTTGAAAGAAGTCTTCCATTCATCACCTTCTTTGATTTTGATCTAATGATAGCCACTCTTCAAATTAATCTTGGTAAAATACTTTGCTCCACTCAAACAATCCATTATGTCATCCATCCTTAGCATAGAAAACCTATATTTCACTGTTATCTTGTTAATAGCTCTGAAATCAATACACATTCTCCATTCTCCATTCTTTTTAGGTGCTAACATAGTAGCTATAGCACATGGACTCAAGCTTTCCCTAATCAAACCTTTTAGCAACAACTCATGCACTTGTCTGTTAAGTTCTTCATTCTCCGTACGTGTAAATCTATATGGTGCTTTGTTTGGCAAACTAGCTCCAAGAATCAAATCCATACAATGACTTATGCTCCTTACTAGAGGTAAACGATCAAGAATATCATCTGCAATAATGTCTTTATACTCATTTAGCAATTCTATAATTTCTACTAGTACTTAGCTATCACTATCTACTATCACTTGGTCATTACTAGCTTTTGCTTCTCGGCCATTACTACCAACACTCGGTCCTCTAAGAACTATGGCAAAATAGACTTGATTCCTTTTCATTTCCTTTTTAAATTGTCTCCCATTAACCATGCAAATTTTTATAGTAGTACAATTAACCTCATATGGACTTTCAATCGAAGGCAGCAATGTTTGTTTCTTCCCATTTATCCAAAGAGTATATTGATTTAATCTTCCATCATATACAGCATATCTATCATATTGCCAAGGTCTACCCAAAAAAATATGACAAAAATCCATGGGCATAATATAACACAACTTCATCAAAGTAATGTCTAATTTTGAATTTCACAAGGCATTGTTCACTTACCAATATCTTATGCTCATCCTTGATCCATGAAACATGATAAGGTTTGGGATGTTTCGACCTCTGCAACTACAAATTGGTAACCAGCTCTTTTGATGCTAGATTTTTAGAACTTCCACTAACAATGATCACTTTGTAGCATTTTCTAGCCATCTTACATCTTTTCTTGAAAAGACTTCTCCTTAAAATAGGTTCCTCGTCACTTCCCTTATTACATAAGGTTCTTCTCACCATTAGATTTTCTCAAGCCTTAGGTCCACTTGGTGAACCCTCATCATCTTCTTGAATCACAATATTTTTGTTACCTTGCCTACTTTCAAAGGATCTACATTCAAAAGATCCATGTCCCTCTTTACCACATCTAAAACAATTACCATGAAATCCACCTCTAGAATAGGAATTACCTCTTCCATGGTAATAATTAGTGCCTCCTCAATAAGAATTACCCCTTTTCCATTCAGTCTTGCCTTTGTCATCATTCTGCCATTCAAATTTTCCTTTATCCTACATAGAACTATCAGATCTGCCACTTTCTCCATAAGATCTACCTTTGTCTCTCTAGAATCTACCACCTCTACCTCTTTGTCTTTATTCATGCTTCTTTGTCAAGATTTCCTCAGCTTTCAAGGTATATTGATATGCTTCTTCTACACTTTCCAACTTCACAAAACTTATTTCATTTTGAATTCTAGATCTCAATCCATTAATGTACCTTGCAATTTTCTCAACATCATCATCCACATGTCCAAATCGAATGTCCAATCTTTAGAATTCCTCAATATATTCTTTCATAGTCATGTCCTTTTGTTTCAAATTTTGCATCTTTCTCAACAGGCTAACTCGGTAATCAACAGGGAGGAATTTGTTCTTTACCTTGTTCACTATCTTTGTCCAAGTTTTGATCTTCTCTTTTCCTCTCCTTTGTCTATCAGTTTGCAAGTGCTCCCACCATAGTGATGCATGACCTTTCAACCTAGTGACTACAATCTTCACCTTTCTATTATCAGGAGTTTTTTCATACTCAAAGAACTTATCCATACCAAAGATCCAATCCAACACAACATTGGTATCCAATTTTCCATCATAAGGAACAACTTCTATAGTAGGCTTTGAATTTTCCCTAGACAACACTCGCAACAATCTTTGCTCATCTTGATCTTCTTTAGGTTTTGGATTATGGCTTGGTGTTGTTACTTCATCATCACTTACACCATCAAGATGTGCCCCTCTCCTCTAGGCTCTCTACAGCATCTAATCTAGCTGCAATTTGTCTCAATTGATCCAATATAGAATCATCAACATTTCTTCTACCACAAACTATCTTTACAAATCAAGTTCCTGCAAGATTGTAACCCTCTACAAGTTATAGGTCAAATTCATAGATCTGCCACACTACAGAAAATTCCAAATTAGGGTTCTACACAATCCAATCTCTACAAGGATGAATCTCAAGCTCTGATACCAACTGACACAAGAAAAGGATGAATAACTAAGGCCAAAGGCTCACCAGCTATCCAAACCACCCTGCAAGAGTTAACACAATGAAAGAAAATGCAAGGGAAAACAAACAAAGGAGGAAAAATACTTTTATTGATTAATCAAAACATCTTCATATATGCCCAACTATAAAGCCTTCTAGGTTATGGCCAATCAAAAATACATTCACATTTGAGGATCCAACTACAAAGTTGCACTTTCAGTTCTATTGTCCAATATTCTTTTCCAAAAACTTGACTAACTCTAAGCCTAAACACTCTATATATACTTGTCAAAATAGCTTACAGATTATTCTAGAACATTACATAAGAGGAGGGCTGACCCAAAAATGGTCTGGACACATCCCAAGAAAATATCTTAACATAAATATCATGATCAAAAATAAATCCTACAAGTCAGCTCGCAGAAATCACATCCAAATGCTGACACTCAGCATACACTAGGTAACTTGGCACACGAAGAAACACTTGGCATACACTGGGTAACCTAGCACATGAAGAGTCACTCAACATACACTAGGTAACTTGGCACATTAAGGAATTGCTATAGTAACTCGGTACATGAAGGATTTCTAGGCACATGAAGGATTTCTAGATACATGAAAGAACTGCTAGGCACATGAAGGACTGCTAGGCACATGAAGGAACTGCTAGGCACATGAAGGAACTATTAGGGACATGAAGGAACTACTAGGCACATGAAGGACTGCTAGGCACATGAAGGACTAATAGGCACATGAAGGACTACTATGCACATGAAGGAACTACTAGGCACATGAAGGACTACTAGGAACTTGAAGGACATGCTAGGCACCAACTTGCAGAATGAAGAAAAATGAGTAGGATAAAAAGGCAACCTAAGATGCTCCTACATCAAGAAAGACTACACTACTTCTCTAAAAATGTCTTAAAGATTCAAAATAAATTAAAAACATTAGACTTGTACTTCAAAAAGTACACCTTGTGCATCTAAAGAAGTTATCTATGAAGGTGAGTACATATCTAACACTTGAAAAAGATGGAGTGGGAAATGACATAAGATCACTATGTATCAACTCCAATGGTGCCTTCACTCATGTGGATTTACCTTTCAAAAATGGATCTCTATGATATTTTCCAAGTGCACAACCTTGACACACACCATCAGCACAAGAGATCTGAGGTATCCCAATCACTAGCTCCTATGTACTGATATATTGTAGATATTTGTAGTTGACATGGCCAAAATGCTCATGCCAAAGCTTTCTCACTATGTCTACATGAGGAATGAGAGAAACATCTATATAATTAGAGTTGTCAAAACTATCAAACTAATATAAGTGAGACTAAAGATCAAAACTCCCAGTAGAAACAACCACATTAGGATCATGGCGATCTCAAATAACCACATCATTTGGTGAAAACACAACTATGTTACCAGAGTTAGAATGAAAATTTTGAAAGATAGATAGGAGGTTCATAAAAATGGTAGAAACCAAGAGAACATCCTATAGTGAACCACCTTCTAAAGATATAGTTCCTAAATCTATGATTGAAAGCTATACAGAATAACCAACTACAATCTATGTAGTAATACTTTGAGAAAGTGAGGTAACCAAATCAAGTGAGTGTGTCATATGGTGTGAAGCCCCTAAATCAAGAGTCCAAGTAGTTGTAGAAGACAATGCTCATGCAGAAAGAACATTTCCTTTTCTTGAAGGAGGAGGTGGTAGCTTTGAAGAAGCAATACTATATTGCTACATGGCCTCCTTTAAAGCCTCAAGACATTTCCAACACCTAGAAACTGAATTTCCTTCCTTGCCACAAAAACTACAAGGATTGCATGTGTACTTCTTAGTCTTGGAGGAAGACTCACCAAACTTAGAAGATTTGACCTTTTGAGAGGTTTTACAAGCATCTAATTTAGAAGTAGGCTTGGAAGAAGTCTTATTACCTATTGAATATGTCTTGTACTTCAATTCCTACTTTGACTTCCCTATAGATGTCTGAGCAATCAATGCCTATGTCTTTGAGTCAATGATAGTATCCAACTACTTAAGCTTCTACTACTCTATAGTCAAGCAATCAAAAAAGAGCTCAAAAGTAGGCATGAAAAATTTGGGACCCAAGGCATCTATAGTGGAATGGAAGGTAGAAGAGAAAATCTAAAAGATTCCTTGAATCTTTGAGAGAATCAAATAAATGCACTCCTTATATGTCTTCTATTTCCCACATCCCTGCAACAAAGTCCTATACAATTTGAACCTCACAAGAAAGTCCTCAATAGAGAGGAAATAATTGGGCACAAGAGAAGTAAGATCTACCTCAATTTGAAGTGATCTAAACTTGTGATTGTACCAAACAAGTCATTAAACTTGGCCCACATTTCTTGAGGAGTAGAACACTCATCAAGATGAAACTCTAAGGTATCTAAAACACTCAAAGAAATTAGACTCATGGCTTCATCCATATTATTCATGTGCTAAAAAGTCTAGTTTTGACTCTAAAATATTGGCTACATTGTATCTAGATAAGACCACAAACTCTTTGAACAAAGAAGTCGCTACATATGAGACTTCTATGTGTGATAGTTGTGTGGGTTTAGAAGTACTAGACAAGATGAGGTCTTGGTCATTGTTTTAAGAAGGATTTTTGAATTTTTTTAATATGTTAATATTATAACCTAAACTAATATAAAAACACCCCCCACAATGTAGAAAATTGAACCCCAATTTGTAGAAGGAATGCATATACAACAATAGAGGAAAAAAGCTTCAGATGTGTATCACAAATACTTAGTATAAAATACTAGAAAGATGATAGAGAAACTAGAAAATTCTTGAGAAGATATTTTTAGCACTTTTTATGGATCAAAAAATGGAGCTATAATGAACAAGTTATGCCCACTGGAAGATGGAAGAATTTATCAAACTTCAAGTTCAATAACAGGTACCAAACTAGCAAAAAATCCAAAAAATACTTGCACCATTGTCTCCATCTTTGAATCATATTTTTGGTGCTTCTTTTGGATAGAAAAAATACCCCCATATGCTCAAGTTAGAAGCAAAAAGAAGATAGGGCCCCTATTATATTAAAAACAATTGCAAAGCCCTTTAAAAAATTGAACATGGGCTTAAAAATTGGTCCTCAGCCTCCCATGTGACCGTGGGTTGGGTGGGTAGGTGTTGAGAGTCCCAACGGTAGAGCCACCAGTAGAGTATAGGAAGAGGTAGACTGGGAGCAGAGTGGTAGTGGTAGGAATGGTGGTGTGGGAGGTACTCTATGGTGGCACTGGGTGAGGTGGTCAGAGAATGGCACTATGAGAAAAGGTGGTGCATGGGCCGCAGAGAGGTGGAGCATAGGCGAGCTGCAGGTGGTGTAGTGGTGGCCTCTCCACCTAGTGGTGGTATAGTTTTTTAAACCGCAAGTATTTATTTTAACATTATTTTTATATTTTTTGAACTTTTTTGAAAATTTGCATCGAAATACATGCCAAAGGTTGTACAACCCTATTATGCAACAAAGTTTGCCTCCCAGGTCAACGTTGTTCAAAATCAAAAAACTTTATATGAAAATGGGCGTGTTGATGCCTTCTAAATCCAACCGTGAGGTCTATTTTGCCTTAAGGTGCTCTGAAAATTAGACCCCTATTTTCACAAAAAAAAAACTTGAAAAATGCCAAATCTATTATGTCAAACCCTCATGCTTTTTTTTCTCTAATACTAAACAAGCTACAATAGGTCTGGCTCTAATACCATGAGGGATTTGAGATATACAAATCCACAAAGATCAAAGAATACCTACATATAAGATCTTGTCACAGAAAAGAAAAAGCAAGGAGGAGGCAAGGGTTTTTCTTCAAAAATATACAAACTATATTATCATAATGAAAACAATAATGAGATATTTACAAAAGATCAATCCTTATAAAAGGAGATAGAAAACCTAAAAGGGAAACCCTAAGAGGTAAATGAAATTTAATAATTACAAATTAATTATTAAATGGAAATACAAAGTGAATAAGGTGAAATCTTAAAAAGAGAGTAAAGGTAATTTAATAAATGAAATTAAATTAGCACTTTACTCTAACACTAAGATCAGATTTGTAGAAAAAAAAAAGAGAAAATCATAGAGTACCAAGTATCAGTGGTATAGTCTATATTAACTGAGCTTTGTAGTATAAATTGAGTGATCAAGGAATTTGATGTATTGACCGAATGAATTAGAGTTGGCCAGGTGAGGTAACTTTGACTGAGCAAGTATGGAGACTGAGCCAGGTGTCATAAACCAATCAAGTACGAAGGAATTTATTGTAGACATAAAATAAAAATTTGAAGGTATATATCAAATTTAGGTATTCATTTTCATTCACAAGGAAATAAAAATCTCATGAGAAACTTTAAGGAGATCACAACAATTTTAGCAACTAGTGGGAGAGAATCATAGCAAAGTACTAGTGAATTTACAAAGTAAGTACTACTCTCAGTGTCGACTTACTTACTCAATGGAGATATTGTAACAAAGATTTGTTACAAAAAAATCCTAGTTCATAATGGCATTTGGAAGCAAACTGTTGAAGGATAGCAATGCATAAATTGTAAGGAATGACAAAAGTCCTCCACCTAAATTCAAAAATTATGTAAACCTTGAAAACATTGTTGATTATATTGGAGATTTATCATCAATTCCACCTAGAACATTGACTGTTTGAGATGTAAGATCATGTTATTTTTGCAATGTTGGAGAAATTTGAGATTTTGAGATTAGATCATCATATGAGAAGCTATGTATTGATGGAGTTTTGAAGGACAAATACAAGATAGTTGTTGAGACAAGGCTTTCCCTAGGCATTTTAAAGGTCTTTATGTTGGTATCTCTAACTATTGTTGTCTATTATTATCAAACACTTAGTCATTTACTAGGCAGAGTTAGACAGTCATCATTGTGACTGAGCTACTTTATATAAGCCAAGTCATGTACACAAGTATGTGTGTACTAAACTCTATAGGAGCTAAGTAAGCATATAGTCACTGAGTATTTTCCATACAGGTCAATCTCAACACCTACCAAGCAGTTTCAAGCATACAAGTGCAAAGTTACATAGTATGTGCCAAGAACAATACAAATTGAGCAACAATAATGTAAACTATAAAAAAACAATAAGTGTTGAGCAATGTAAAGTTTACATGAAAGTTAGGAATGATACAAATTTTGAGTCATTTTTAAGCTAACATGGAGGGGACATTTAATATATGTAGATGTTGTTATAGAGAGTTTTATGCATTAATTACATGGGTCCCTATGTTCTTTTATCAAAGATTTAGATTAAGAGTTTAATTATGGAAGCATCTAGAAAACACTTTACGATACTCTTTAAATAGAGAAGATCTTAACCTAGATCACAGTGAAGATGAAAGGAGAAGTGTGTGTGTGTGTGTGTGTGTACACACACGAACAAGGAGAAATATGAAAATGGTGAAGTGAAAGATCAAGATTAGATTAGAAGTCAGTAAATGTGTTTTGTTATCTTAATAGAGAAAGTGACCTAATCAAAGTAGTGAAGGGGAAGAAAATTATTATCATATCAGAAGATAGGATTAGTTAGCAAGGAAAAGACTCCAAATCAACTTATAGAGCATACTAAGAATTAGGTATTGAATCATTTCTAGCCAACTTGAATTAGGGTAAATCTCTTAATAGAGTGTTCTAAACATATCTCTGTAAATATCCTAACAAAGTCCTTAGTTTATTGTAGGTGTTAAATCCTCTAACAAGGTGAGACTTAGCAATCTCAAATGCTTTTAACAGTGAAGACCCCTCACAAGGTAGATCATATATTATGATCAAACATTGTAACTCTAACAAGTTAATTTTATTACTGTAGTAGTGAAGATTTGTTGGTGTCTTCCCCGCCCTAGTTTTACCTTCATCTTGGAGGTTTTCTAGGTAATGTAATGCCTACCCCTAGGTTACTTTTCATGTTATATTTCTAAATTCTTTTAGGCTAGTTTTATGGTTATGTTCTATGACTAGCGACAATTGGTTCCCCGATTTGATTTGGATATTATTTCATACTCAGTTGATATATTTGATGAGCAACTTAATACTCATTTATTTCATGTGTTCATGATTATTCTTTCAATGATGATACTTATATGTTCAATAGATTTTAGTTAATTCATGATAATAGTTAGATGAATGATATATATGTAGTTTCTATGGATACTTACCCCATACTTGCATGTGTATGGTGTACATGTATGTTTTACTTTATGTTTGACATTTCTAATATGGTTGAGGGAGGGAGTCGTAGTCACCTGCTAGTTGGGATCTACACAATGCACCACTCCCTACCACTATATGTTTAATTTAGATTTATATGTATATATACATGCACAAATTTTATGCAGATTGTGGTTACCAAGCATCGACTTCCCTAAATTGCTAGGATGAGCATGTTCTATCATGGTATCTCAATGGTAGAGGGGAGATCATTCTTGAGTCCAAATCTTAAACCTAAGCCATTTTCCTAGAAAGTAGGACAAGTATCTGAATTATTTACCCTTTCAAATTTGTCTAGTGATGTGAATTCAGGATTTTGACCCTTAAGTTTGATTTAGTACTGTGTCCTTTATAATGGGTTTTCTTATTTAATTTTGTGGGTTTGTTGTGATTTTTAGTTATAACTAAATCAAATAAAAAGATTATTAAATGATTTAATTTAACAAAAAAATTATAAAGAAAAATCAATATTTAATTATATTTAATTAATTAAATAAAAGAGTTAAATTTAAAAGATTTAATTAAATTTATAATTTTGGCATAATTATATTTATTTAATTTAATAATAATTTATTTATGAGTTTTATTTTCATACTAAACTCTAAATATTATTATTAGTTAAATTAATAAATGTATTATTAAATACGTCTTGTGATTTAATAATAGAGAGAGAATAAATTTAATAAAGTTTATTTTAATTAAAATGCAAAAAGTTTGCACATGAAATTAAAATAAAATAAAATAATAAAGAAAAAGGTTTCTCATGATTGCAAAACTAAAACCCTAATTGGAGAAAGCTCTTGATTAAGAAATTAGAGCTCATTTCTACACACAGGTTTGGAGGAGCCAATTTCTAAGAAAGAGGGTTTTCGAAAGGAAGAAAATTTTCTTACAAACTTTGAGCATCCGATCGGTTAGCATCAAATCAAGGTAGGATCTTGTTGACTTTTGCGCAGTAATTTCCTCTTTGAAATCTCTTTGTCTTCTCCGTGTTTGAGTAGATCTATTTTTAGAACTTAATTCAGATTGAAACCCTTGTGTTGAAATTTATCATTCTTGAAAACATCTGTAGATGAATTTGATATTGGAAACCCTTGTTTGATAGTTTTGGAGATTCGTAATTTGATTGTTTGGATTTGGGATGGGGCTTTAGAAAGAAAAAAAAATTATTAAATTTTGATTATTTCTTTTTCATTACCCTATCAGATCTATTTTGGAAAATTATAAATATATATATTAATATAATTACCACATTAATTTATAATTACTATGATAATTATAAAACTATAATAAAAATAAAAACAATTTTTGTGAGAGGCTTGCTTTTATTTATTTTTTATGTATAAAATAAATTTAAATATATATATTCAATGTTTGAAGGGGAGGCAGGGGCCACCACATCCCCACCCCAGTCACGGCTCGCAATTGCTCTAAGCAAGCCGCACGATAGCTATTGGTGTTGTAGCAACATGTACTACCATAAGATAGTATGCTACTATTGTTGTTGCAGCACTACTGCATACAGTAAGCCTGCTGGCTTTAAAAGAATGAAGGTAGGTTATTTTTGTTTGTTTTCTTACTTTATCAATATATTTAATATATATTATTTTTAAGATATTAAATATTACTTATTATAGATACTATTACTATTAATAATTAATAATGTTTTATTAATAGATTTAATAATTATTTTATTATTAATTTAATATAAACTATTTTATTAATAATTTATAATTTATTATTCATCGTTGAAATTTTTAATAATATTTATTTGAAATTTTTATTAATTATTTTATTATTTAAAATATATTTATAAAGTAAATTGATAATTTGGAAGTCAACTTGGAAAATGGCATGTTTTTAATAAACTCGAATTTTGCTTGATAGTTCAGTTTTATATGGAAATAACTTCTAATTCTATTATGTCTTTTGAAAATTCAAAAACCTTAACAAATATGACACTTTAGAAATGAAAACTAAAACCCTATTTTGTATAACAAACCCTTGTGTTTTGAAAACTAAATGAACTATGAAAAACACTTGTTAAATTTCTTGATGAGATGTATGTTGTATTTCATGTTGGGATTTGGGTTTGACTTAGTACGTTGACTAGTTAGGATGTTTACCAGAGGCTTGGTGGTTTTTGTTCTGTGATGATGTTATAGTTATATTTTGGTCATGATCTTCTATACCCAACCATGGTGATGTATTCACATATTTCTATGATGAGTTTTGAGTAGATATTTGTTAGTGCTTTCAAATTGCTTGTGTAGAATTGAGGTGAATGGTATGATTTTCTTGGTGTAGCCTTTTGGGTTTCGATCAGTTAATTTTGATGCTTTCTAGTTGCTTGTATAAGACTGAGATGAATATTTTGATTTATCTTTAGGTGCTTTCCAATTGCTTGCATAAGACTGAGGTGAATATTGGGTTTCATTTATAGGTGCTTTCTAGTTGCTTGTAAAGGACTAAGGTGACAATTGTGACTTTATGAGTTGTACTTTTCATGAGCTTAGGGTAGAAAATGTGTACATTAGGAAGTGGTTTGCAATGGAGGTCAAAGCCCTAAAGAGGATGCCAAAGTAACACATTATAAGTTGTTTTAATAAGTGATAGCATTCCATTAAATGGATTTAAAATAAATTAATAAGAGTTAGTATTTTTCCTCACTCATGCCTTAAGTGCCAGTACAGGCTAGGATGGGAGTAGAGAGGATGCTTGGTTGTGACCTTGCTTTGTTAGTATGCCTTCTCTGTACAAAAGGATACTAATGCTACATAGAGACACTAGAGGGTCAAATTCTAGAGAGACTACCAAGGTAACCTTAGAGTTGGCTCATGTGATAGCACTTTCCCACTTGCATATTATATTTCTTATGTGTCTTTGTTTCCTCTAGGTTTAGATTTTATTTGTGTCTTGGTACCTTTGAGATAGATTGTTGTCAAGTTTTCCTTAACCTAAATGTTGATTATGACTTGTGGATTGATATTTGTATGGGACTTGAGATTATCTCCTCAACATACTGTTAGTGAGCAATTTAGGTTCCATGAGGTTGGGTGGTAGTGTTTCTTATACCATTGAGATCTAACAATTGGATGTCATTGATGGATATACTTGTGCAGTTGTTCCTTTCCTTTTGATCTTGTGTTCTAATTGATGGTTATATTCTTTTATATTGTATTTGATTATTAGAGATCATATGAAATGATATATTTGTTCATGATGTATATTCTTGGAGCTTTTAACACCTTGTCACTTATACAGTGGATGATTATGCATTCTAGTTATGCCAAGTGGCTTCTTATGTAATTATGTATTATTTAAATGGATTTGTGCTTGTGGTTTATCTATGATGTGATTATTGGTTATGTATCAATTTTATTATTAATGAAACTTAAATAAATATGATTCAGTGTCATGTGATCCTTAAGAGATGCAATTTGTTTATGGTTGGTTGTATGTATGTGAGTTATTGCTTCTACTATGTTATCTCTTGTTGTTATAATCCTTCAAAATAAAAATGTTAAGAAAACTTAGTGAAACTTTAGGTTAATTTCTTTTGGGCTCCCTAGTGGAGCATTATAGGTAACAAATATTGTGCTATGTGTTTATTTTCATACATGTGATAGATCAAATTTTTATATTACAACAAGTTTATTATTACAAGTTTTACATGCACAAGATAACTGGTGAATGTGTGAATGAATTGTTGAAAAGTAAAAGTGCTTAAGATTTTGATTCACCCCCCTCCTAGTATCTTGTTATCCTATTTATACTTCCATCAATCAACACTTTAAGGTCAAATGGATAAAGATTATGCTTAGCCACATTCATGATATGAAAATATGGTTAGAAGGTGTGCCAATCAAGATAAACAAGGCCATCATTCATAGGGTAATTGGGTACCCTACCTTAGATTGACAAAAAAGTATAAGGTGTGCAATAAAGAATGAGATTGAAAATTTGACCAAAGAAAAATGGAATGGTTGAGGAATGTCAATTGATTGAATTGAGAACCCTATAATTGAATTTTATTTTTATGTGATTGCACACAAGTTTTATCAGTCTAGTAGGCTAAATGGTGTACCATGTGTACCAATGGATTTGGGCTTCAAGATTGTGAAGAAAGATGATACCTATGATCTTGCCGAGCTGCAACTTCACCAACATAAAAAAAATTTAGAGGCAATAAGGAAAGAAAAGAATACCTCTTGTAAGTTTAGATCTTTATTAGTTTGTATATTTTTTTTTATAAAGATTATTTTCCTACCATTCGAACAATTTCATGGGATAAGAGGTGACCTGGCATGGAGGAGATAAGTGATTTAATTGGCAAATTGGGAGAAAATTTTGAAGCAATAATGGACAATTATTTTGAAGAATTCAAAATGAAGATGTAGAATAGAATGAGGATACCCAAATCTATTGTAGATAGGTATTATGATGAAGTATGTTTTTTTGTAGATATAGATTTTGTTCATGCACAAGCAATTTTGCCAAGGGTAGCATGGCTAAGGTTGATGCCTTATGAAGAAAATTTAGATGACATAACTGCACTAAATACCTTCTCTCACTACTTGAGCTACTAGTAGATGGTGAGTATTCATCATCATCATCATCATCATCATCATCTAACATAGGTTCACATGTATATCTTACTTTTTTCCTTTATTTCTTTCCCTTATCTATCTCCTCAGGTCATTATCTATAACTTTTGTCATGGGTCCAAGACGTTCTTCCCACTCTTTTCCATTAACCAAATAGGCTTTATCTCTTAATATTGAGTAATTTGTTAATAGTTTCATTCTTAATAGAATTTATAACTAGATTCTCCATAGCTAGTTTTCTTTTTTATCGCTACAATATTTTCTCCTCAACTGAACATTTTGTAATCAATTGATATGCAATCATAGTTTTCTCTTGGCCAATCCTTTAGGCATATGATTGAGCTTTTAGATCTATAAAAGAGTTTAAATCTAGATATTTTAATATTTTTTATTTATAAAAAATAATTATCTATTTAATTAATTAAAAAACTTTATATACTGAATTTAAGATTATACTAGTGGTAAAATAAATGGGATTCAAAACAAAAATGAATGATGCTTCTAATAAAGAGGAGGATAAAACTCTAGAATCTATAATAAGTGATAAATAATACCCATAAAAAAAGTGATAAAATAATGTAAGAGCTACAAGATGATAAGGAAGTGTTAGTTTGTGGTAAATGATCAGAAAAGTATTATAAATACTTCATAAATTCTTTGGGTAAAAAAATTTTGGGCCATGGTTGACGTATGGCCGACATGAAAGTGGCATAACAATATTTGTATAAAAGGGCTTAGGGTTAGGGATTGTTTCATTGTGGTGGCGTGAAAATTGGTTCTTGTGGTAGTATTGAACTGTAAGGGATTACATATTGTAATCAAGTTGTAATCACTAGTTTGTAATAATATCAAACTTGCTATTTGGTGGATGTAGCCCAAGGATTGAGTGAACCACATTAAATCTTGGTGCCTTGTATTTTTTTTGTGTGATCTATTATTTTTTGTTACTAGTTATATTTGCATGTAATTGTTATTTATGTTTGTGGTTTAATCCTAACAAGTGGTATTAGAGTGAGGTTGTTTTTTGAGTTATCCTCTACAAGAAAGTCTCACAGTTGAGTGAGAGTCTAACAATTGAGTGGGAGTGATGGCAGATGAGGGTAAGCTAAGGGTTGATAGGTTTAATGGGCAGTACTTCCAGTTATGGAAGATGCAAATGGAAGACTATCTTTATCAAAAGGATTTATGAAACTCATTAGAAGGCAAAGCCAAGAATCAGGAATCTATCTCAAATGATTAATGGGACCATTGGTGGAATTTAATATTACAAAAATGAAGACAATAGAAGAGTTAATGAAAACCCTAGTGACACTGTATGAAAACCCCTTCACTTCAAACAAGGTATTTCTCATGAAGCGTTTGTTTAATATGAAAATGGTAGAAGGTGGATCTATTGTAGATCATTTAAATGAGTTCAATACTATTACTAGTTAGTTATCTTCTATGGGTATCAATTTTGAAAAAGAAATTAGGGCTCTCTTGATTTTGTGTTCTTTGCCTGAAAGCTGGAATGGCTTGGTAATAGTTGTGAGTAATTATGTTCCTAGATCTAGTACCCTAAAATATGATGATGTGATCAGTTTATTTTGAGTGATCCTTAGGTGGATCTACATCAAGAAGTGCTTTGAATGAACAAAGCAAGGGCAGAATGACTGAGAGAGAAAGTAATTCTAGAAATCATGGGAAATCAAGAGGAAAGTTAAAGGGGAGGAGGTCTCAATTGAGAGGACCAAACAACTGTTGGTACTATGGGAAACTAGGTCATAAAAAGAAAGATTGTTGGAATTGAAAGAAAAATGAAAGAGATAAACCAAATGAAGACAAGGAGGAAAATGCGGTAAGTAACAAATCTGAAGAGGATGTTTTGCTTCTATCTTTAGAAAGTGTTGATGATTCATGGATTTTAGATTATGGTGCTTCATTTCATGCTACACCTCATAGAGATTATTTCATTGATTATGTCCAAGGGAATTTTGGGCTTGTTTATTTGGGGGATAATGAACCCTATCAAATTGTTGGAAAGGGAAAAATTAAGATTAAGTTGCAGAATGGGAATCATTGGCTACTACATGAGGTAAGACATGTTCCAAGGCTGAGTAGAAATTTAATTTCAGCAGGGCAACTCGGTGATGAGGGTTATGTAGTTACTTTTAATGAAAAAAATTGGAAGGTTTCAAAAGGTTCCCTTATAGTAGCAAAAGGTGTGAAAGTAGGCACCTTATATCTTTGTATAGGTCATATTGTTCCTTCTACTTTAATTGATTTAGAGAAAACTGAATGTTCAGGAACAATTGTTGCAATTAAGCAAGGAGAAAAAATAGTTGTTGTAGATTCTGATTCAACACTATGGCACAATAGACTTGGGCACATGAGTGAGAAAGGTATGAAAGTACTTCATTCAAAGAAATTTTGACCAGGTTTGAAATGTGTTAATATGTATTTTTTAAAAAAATTTGTATGGAAAACAAAAGAGAGTGAGTTTTGTAAAGACTGAGAAGGAAAACAAAAAAGGAGAAATTAGAGCTTGTGCACACAGATGTATGGGGACCGGCTCAAGTCTCTTCCCTTGGTGGCTCTCATTATTATGTTACATTTATTGATGAAACAACTAGAAAAGTATGAGTTTATTTTTTTAGACAAAAATTTGACGTATTTCAAACTTTTAAGAAATGGAAATGCTAGGTTGAAAATGAGATTGGTAAGAAATTAAAATGTCTTAGATCTGATAATGGTGGTGAGTATTGTAGTCATGAATTTGAAAATTATTGCTCCACTAATGGTATTCGTAGACAAAAAAACTATTCCAAGGACTCCACAGGAAATGGAGTGGCTAAACACATGAATAGGAAACACATGAATAGGACTATAATGGAGCACGCAAGGAGCATGAGGTTGCATGTTGGGTTGCCCTTACACATGTGGGTGGAGGCTATCAATACTAATGTATATTTGATTAATAAAGGTCCCTCTACTCCTTTGGGCTATGGTGTTCTAGAGGAAGCATGAACCAGTAAGAAGGTGAGTTATTCTTTTCTCAAAACCTTTGGCTATGAAGCATTTTCTCACATAGATTCTGAAAATAGAACCAAGCTAGAAGTTAAGTCAAAGAAATGTGTACTTTTTGGATATGGCATTAATGAATTTGGTTATAGGCTTTGGGATCTTGAAAATCATAAAATTATAAGAAGCAAGGATGTCATATTCAATGAGAAAGTGTTGTACAAAGATCTATTGCAGCAACATGAGAAGAAAGAAGATGATTATGTAGTGCTAGATGATACTCCAAAAGCTGATGTTTCAGCCATTCCTCATGATGTGCAACAACCGAAACAATAAATACCACACACACTGATGAATGTTAGATAGTCAACAAGGCATATTAGACCTCCAGAAAGATTCTCTCCCTCTTTGTATTCAATTTTACTTACTGATGCTAGTGAACCTAAATGTTATGATGAAGTTGTGCAAGTGGATACTAAGATTCAGTGGGAGTCTGCAATGAAAGACGAAATGGACTCTTTGATAAAGAATAAGACATGGGATTTATGCAAGTTGCCTGTAGGTAAAAGAGCTTTATAGAAGAAGTGGGTTTATGGGTTGAAAGAAGAGGAAAGAGGTAAGAAAAGATTTAAAGCCAAGTTATTTCTGAAAGGATTTGCATAGAAAAAGGGCATTGATTTTGATGAGATATTTTCTCCTATTGTTAAGATGACTTCTATCTGTACTATTTTAAGTCTTGTGGCTTCTGAAGATTTTTATTTAGAGAAGCTTGATGTTAAAATAGCCTTCCTTCATGATGATTTGGATGAAGAGATATATATGGCTCAGCCAGAGGGATTTGCAATCAAAGGTAAGGAGAACTTAGTGTGCAAATTGAAGAAAGTCTTATATGGCTTGAAACAAGCATCTTGGAAAGTTTATATGGCTTGAAGCAAGCACCTCGGCAATGGTATCTAAAATTTGACAATTTTATGCATGAGCATGGATACAATAGGTATCATTTAGATCATTGTGTTTATTTTAAGAGGTTGGATGATGTTAGCTACATTATTTTATGTTTATATGTTAATGATATGCTTGTAGCTAGGTCTAACATGTATTACATTAAGAGGTTGAAATGCCAATTAGCACATGCATTTTCTATGAAGGATTTGGGGGTAGCAAAACAAATCCTTGGTATGAAGATTTGTAGAGATAAGAAAAATAGAAAATTGATGCTATCTCAGGCTGATTATGTTGAGAAGGTGTTGCAATGTTTCTGTATGGAGAATGCTAAAGCTGTCAGCACACCTTTACTTGGTCATTTGAAGTTGACTAAGGAGATGTGTCCTAAGACACAAGAAGAGGAGGATAAGATGTCCAAGGTACCCTATGCTTCAGTTGTAGGAAGCCTGATGTATGTTATGGTATGAACTATGCCGGATATTGCACATGTAGTGGGAGTCATTAGCAGGTATATGAGTCATCCAAGAAATGAGCATTGGAATGATATCAAATCGATTATCTAATATTTAAGAGGAACATCTAATAAGTATTTACATTTTGGGGGCTCTAATACTAATTTACAAGGCTATGTTGACTCAGATTTGGTAGGGGATATTGATACCAAGTAGAGTACTATAGGTTATATCTTTACTACTGATGGGGCAGCCGTGAGTTGGGTTTCTAGGTTATAGAAGGTTAATGCTTTATCCACTTCAGAGGTAGATTATGTAGCTACTACAAGAGTAGCCAAGGAGATGATATAGCTTAAGTTCTTCTTGAAAGAATTGGGAAACCCTCATAGGGATAATTACTTGTTTATAGATAGTCAAAGTGTCACTCATCTTGCGAAGAATTCAGCTCTACATTCAAAGACCAAACACATATAGTTGTGGTACCATTTCATTCGGTTGATTTTGGAGGATGGACAATTAAAGTTGGATAAGATAAATACAGATGACAATCCAACAGATATGTTTACGAAGGTAGTAACAAGGGAGAAGTTGAACTCCTCTTCTACTTCAGTTGGTCTTCTAGACTGAACAAGAATACAAGAATAGCAGAGTTCAGGGTGGTTTGATCTAGTGGGAGCCCCATGTGGTAGTGGTATAGCTACAAGATCAACCTCTAAGTGGGAGATTGTTGTTTAGTGTGGAGCATGATCAGTCCCCGAGTGGGAGATTGTTAATTTGTGGTGACTAATCAGGAAAGTACTATACATACTTCATAAATTATTTGGGGTTCGAGGCATCACCTCAAAAAAAAAATTGGGTCATGGCCGACATACGACTGACATGTTGTAACCCTAAAGAAGCATAAAAATACTTGTATAAAAGGGCTTAGGGTTAGGGATTGTTTCATTATGGTGATGTGAAAATTGATTCTTGTGGTGGTATTGAGCTGTAGGGGATTATGAATTGTAATCAAGTTGTAATCACTAGATCATAATAATATTGGGCTTGCTGGTTGGTGGACGTAGCCTAGGGGTTGGGTGAGCCACATTAAATCTTGGTGACTTGTATTTTTTCCTATGTGATCTATTATTTTCTATTATTGGTTATAGTTGCATGTAATTTTTATTTTTGTCTGTGGTTTAATCCTAACAGGAAGAAATAGAAGATGTAACAATAGAAAATAATGTACGAAATGCGAGTACTAATATAGACAATTCAGATATTACAAAAAATATAAAAGGTATAGGTTGAGAATTTTTTTAAAGGATTAATGATTTACTTAATGTAGGGAAGGGGGTGACCCTTCCCATAGAGCCATGAAAATTACATCATGGAATGTTAGAGGACCAAGTGCTCCTAACAAGAAGCATTTGCTAAAGTTCAATTTATCATTATTTGAATCAGAAACTATCCTAATACAAGAAACAAAACTAAATAAAGAAGAGGGGGAGAAGCTTAGCAAGAAAATGGGAATTTGGAAAAGTAGAGCAATAGAATTAGTTGGGGTGTTTGGAGGAATTGAAATTATTTAGGGTCCAAGGAATATTGATTACACATCACTAGTAACCAGTAATAATTGGATGGGGGGATCAAAAGTTTCAAAAGTAAAATTCAAGTAATAGTTATATATGTCTATGGACCAATACCAACAAAAGAAAAGAAAAAAATATTGAATGAAATTAATATCTTTATGGAGGCTAATTCAATTGAAAAATATCTTCATAGGAATATATTTCAATTCCATTTAAAACTTGGAAGAAAAACATGGCGGTGTTCGATCAGTAACACGTGTTATGACAGATTTTAGAGAATGGTTTTCAAAATATAATCTGATTGACATCCATGCCTCTGATAGGATATATACATGGAAAAATAGAAGAATAGGTTTCTTCCATATAGTAGAAAGACTAGACAGGTTTATTTATAATGGTGATCTTAGCACATTCAACTTGTCTTTTAACACAACTATACTCCCTAATGCAAGAGCTAGCCATTTCCTAGTTAGGTTAGAACTAGTAGAACACCATAAACTAGCTAGGAATCCCTTTAAATGTGAGAAATAGTGGTTATTAGATGATAGTTTCCTTTAAAATATAGAACAATAGCGGTTGGAGGATAAATTTGAAGGTTCTAAAATGTTCTATTTTTTTGCAAAATCAAAGTTAATAAAAGAAAAAATAATAAAATGGTATAAATAACATTTTAACAATATTTTCAAAGAAAAAATAGAAAATGAAGAAGAATTAAAAAAATTAATGAAGTAATAAAAGATAGAATGGATAATGATAAATATATTAGGATCTACCAAGAAAACAAGAAACATTTTAGCCAAAGAAGAAGTATATTGGAAACAGAAATCATGTGAGACATAGTTAATAGAAGGGGATAGAAACACAAAAAAATTTCCATAACATCATTCTTAATAGAAGGAATATTAATAGAATAGTGAAAATTAAGGAAAATTTTGGAAATCAAATAGATAACCCAAGTCAAATAGAAAATATCTTCGTTGATTACTACACTAACATTTTAAATAATTATGATTCCTCTAATCTAATAGCTTAGAATAAGATAAAAATTACTATTTCCAAATTACTAACCATATGAGAAGATAATAAATATTTAAATAATAAATTCTCCTTGAATGAAATTAAAGAAGCATTGTGTATTCTTAATCCAAACAAGTCTCTTGGACTAGATGGCTTCCAAGCCTTTTTCTTTCAAAAATGTTCGAACATTCTAAGCTACAGTTTATGGGAGGTCATTGAGGCAACCAAAAATTCAAGAAATCTCTTATCTAAAATCAATAATACATTTCTAACATTAATACTAAAAAAAGAATAAGATGAGGTACCATGGGATTTTAGCCTATTGCATTATGTAATACAACTTAGAAAATTCTTACTAAAGCATTAGTTAATAGGATTTAAAAAGTCCAATCAAAACTGATCTCTAAAGAACAAACTAGCTCCATCCTAAGTAGGTCAATATTTGATGGTATGATAATAATCCAAGAACTAATATATTCATCTCAAATTAATCAGGAACCTTGAATCTTAATGAAGTTAAACATTCAAAAATCTTATGATAAGGTTGACTAGCATCTTTATGCAAGATTGTGGAGGCCTTCAATATTTTACATCAATAGATTAACTTGATATATAATTAAATTTTAACTCCCAAAATATTCCTTCTTATTAATGTCATATCTAAAGGTTTCTTCATCATATCTAGAGGTATTACATATGGAAACCTAATATCCCCTTTCATATTTATCATAATGGTAGAAGTATTTGGTAGAGAATTAAAAAAGCTCAGCCTAATGGGAAAATTAAAGGTATATAGAGAAAGTTCCTAAAATAACTCATCAACAATTTGCAAGATTAAAAAAATCCTTCCAAGAGAAAGCACAATGGAGGTTCAAAAATTTAAAAAAATTATTAATAACTATATGGAAGCATCAAGTCAAAAAGTATATCCAAATAAGTTAGAGCTCTTTTTTCTTAACACCTCTCTTGAATTGAAAATAAATATATGTAATACAATAGGGTATAGGAAAGGAAATTTCCCTCGTAAATATCATGGTATCTAATTGAAAAAGGGTGTAAGAGAAATTAAAACATAGAAACTCATATCAAAAAAGATAAATAAAAATTTGGAAAGTTAGAAAAGTAAATGACTAACTATACTTGGAAGAATTACTAAGATTAAATTAGTCTTATCAATTATCCCTACTTATTAGATTTTGTATCTACCTCTCCCAAAAGGAGTAAAAAGGTACTTAGATGGTAGTTTAAGCATGTTAGTTTAGATAGGAATGGAAAGAAGAAAGAAATAAGCCTTAATAAAATGGGATAGAATATGTCATCCCAAAGAGTATGGAGGTCTTGGAATTAAGAATTGAAGTTTGCAAAATGAAATTTTAAAAGGAAAATTCATTTGGAGAAGCTTTCAAGAACATGAAAGTAAATGGGAAAATTTTTATAGCATAAGTATTTGAATAATAAAGATTCATTATGATTATTCAAATTGAGAAACCTTCCAAAAGGATCTAGAACTTGGAATTTCATGATGCAATGTCATCCTCTTATAACCAACAATCTCACTTAGGATTTTGTTCAAGGTTAGGAGGCTCTATTCTGGGAAGATTCATGGGATGGCTTTCACCACCTAATAGTTATAGCCTCCTAGCTAATATTAAAAATAATTTAATTAGCTTGTGGGGTCATCATGTAAGTGATTATAAAAAAGAAATATTGACCAATATAGAGACTAGAAATGGATATCCATTGAAGAAACTAATTTGTAAAATTAGGATGAATAGATTTTTGAAAAAATTCTTAAAAATTGACAAACTAATCATAAAGATAAGGAAAGATAAATTAATTTAAGGCACTTTAAAAAGTAGGAATTTGATGAAAGAGCATCCTAGGTGTAAGAGCAATCTTGCATCAATCAAAAAAGTATTTCATTTTAGCTATTTGAATAAGGGTTCTCTTAATGTATAGTTATTTTCTATGGAGGCTTTCTACTTAGTAAGTTAGTCATACAAGGCTGAAATGTCCTAATTTCAGAAGTGGATGTTCATCTTCGATATATCAACCTACTAGTTTAGGCTCAGTGTCCTATCATGAGTCTTTATGGATTTATTGTGGATTTTGAGTTTACAATTTTCATATAAAAACTTCAAGCTTACTGTTGAAGGTCTAAATGTGCTTGGATGAGGCCCAAAACCTTGACCAATGGGTGCTTGCACAGATTTGAACCAATAGATCGGAGCTAAGGATTCTGAAAAGTGGTTATAATAGCCAATTGGAGCAAAAATTTGAGAGTTGCGGCCTTCCAAGGTTGGGTCAATCAAAACTTCCAAAATAAATGTCAAAAATGTATTTGGCAGACTCTATATGTATTTTTAGAGTCTTTCAATCCTATGTATAAAGATGGAGTGTCTAGAAACTTCCCGAGCCGCATAAAATTGCCTATTTAAGAAATGCCCAAACATTGCCTAGGACAACTCTAGGTTATAGTTCACATCTTTTTCTTGCACATTATAGTAATGAAGGTGCCCATGTGGGTTAGCATATTGTTATTGTGAATTCTATAATTCTACATTTGCGAAAATTATAGGAAGCCCATATTTTGTTCTCACAAATTATTGTTGTTTCATTATTTTTGTTATGTGTTTATGGTATTAAGGGGAGCACCCTTCATCAAGTGGTATCAGAATCAGAGTTCCTGATTGTTTGGAAAAATCATCGACTATAAATTAATTCACACCAGGACCATGGTTTGGGTTGAGCATGTAGATAGATCACCAATTATGAGGTAGTTTTCACTAGGGTTTCAGTGGAAGTATGAAGATGCCTCCATGAAGAGAGTGTAGTGGGAGAGTTGTAGGTGTTACACCTGAGGGTTTTAGATCCCTCTAGAGAAAAATGCAAGCATTGCAAGAAAAAATGCATAGAGGAATGAATATCTCCATAGGAGGTGATGAAAGTGAGGATGAGAAAGAAGAAGGAAATGTTGATCAAGTAGTAGAAGATTATTATGTAGGAGATCCCTGACTATCTCCATAAAATTTTGAGTCTTTTTAGTATGTTTGAAGTCATGATAGGATTAGTGAATTAGTTATTTCACTTTCATGTAAGTATGTGATCAATTAAGCTCATGTAGATCGAGGTCAAGGATCAGTCAAAGTTGGTCAAAGAACCTAAGAGGTATTAAAATGTCATGCAAGGTCACAAATGAATTACACATGTAATTAGTAAGAATTTTTTACGTAGGAACATCCTGGGTATAGGGGCAATCTTGCATCACCCCAAAAAAATTGTTTTCTATCTTCTCTATTTTAATAAGGACTAGTAGACAGGGTGGTTACTATTTATTGGAGCTTTCTATTTTTAGTAATTTTTTCATACGATCTTGGAATGTTCTCATTTTCTACATGAAGGTTCAATTTAGAGTTATAATCCTACCATAAAAATCTCATTGCTCCAGCTTAAGTATTGCAGAAGTTATTGTAGATTTTTGGTGGAAAAAAATTGCAAAAAATCTTTGGACTCACTGTTGGAGGCCTTAGATTGCCCAGATGAGGTCCAAAAACTCGATGGAAGGGTGCTTGTGCAATTTTAAGCATGTAGATCAAGAGCTAGCATTTTTGAAGAGTGGTTATAATAGCCAATTGGAGCAATGGTTTGTGAGTCATGGCTTTTCAAATTTGGGCTACCCAAAATATCTAAAATAATTGTCAAAGATGTATTTGGCCAACTCTATATCTACTTTTAGGGTTCGTTATGTTGATCTCAGATTGGTTTTGACAAGTGAGTGTCAACACACTTAAGTTATTTTCTTAGTTCATGCTGAACTAGTAATGCATGTCAAGCACAACATGTAAATATTAGACCATGCTGAGTCATAGTGAGTGTCAAGCCACTCATGTCCCAAGTCACTCAAGTGCTGAGTAGACAAACCATGTCAAGTGACACAGGAGCCAAGTAAATAGTGGATGTCAAGAAATATAGGTGTCAAGTCATAGTATAAAGATTAGTGTTTGCTGAGCATCAAAAACTTTGGATGTCGAGTGAAATAGTTTGGACATATTTGTTTGTAAAGGCACAAACAACTATGTAAACCATTTTTTATCTAACTTAAGATTGTATTTTGATATTTTGGAGATAAGGATGAATATCTAGTTGGATTCTGTATGCAATTATATGTAGCCAATTAGAAAATGAGAAGGTTTAAGTGGCAAAATAGATGAATCTCAATCATAGATTCATACCTGACCCTAAGTTGCATAGTCTTCTCAGGAGGATGAAACCCTAAACTCACTAATAAGAGTGGAAGGAATTGAAGGAGCGAAGAGATAAGTTTACATGCACAAATAGAGTATTGATGGTGATTTAGAAGTTATGAAGTGAAATTGCATTACAAAATCAGTTAAAGTAGAACAAAGGATAGAGAATTGTATACAACAAAGAGACATTTGATTGACAAGGATTAAGAAGGAAAGTGTTTAGAGGTGATTTATTATCAAGCAAGAAAGTGTTAACTGCAGGATCAATGCTAAGACATTCTAACAAGTGATTTTAGTCAAAATCTCTTAACAGAGTAGTCCTAACATGTTGTATAGAATCCTTTAATAGGGTGCTTACTTAGTTGTAAGTTAAAGTCCTTTAGCAAGGTACACTTCTAATAGGGTGTTGAAATCCTCTAACAAGGTGAGGCATAATAGTCTTTGTAAGCCTTTAATAGGGTAGACCTTTCATAGGGTAGATCATGACTCATGATCAAAACATTGTAACCTTCATTGGATAAATTTTATTACTATAGTAGTGAATATTTGTGGATGTCATCCCCACCCCAGTTTTACCTTCTTACTTGGAAGGTTTCTCGGTAATCATATCTGGTGTTATGTGTGTGAATTCTTACATGTTTACATGATTTAGATGTATATGCTTTATATTTTATTTTAGCTTATCTATCGAATGCATGAGATGGATGTATGGTGAAAGTTTTATGGGTCCAATTTTAAACTACTAATTCACCCCCCACCCTCACAAAAAAAAAATCACCTTTCCTATTGTAATTCCAACAATTGGTATCAAAGCTTTGTTCTTTGAAACAAAAGCTTTGTAGCTTTGAGGAAAGATTTTGAAATGCAAGTCTACAAGTTGGGAAAGACTATTGAGAATCAAGACATTGAAATACATCTCATTATACATCAACTGAATGAAGCAAGAGAAGATTTAAAGAAATTCTTGAAAAGAAGGAAGGAAATTGCTATTGAGGAGAATGACACACAATACAAAGAGATAGACACTACCAAACTATTTGCAGATGGAGACTCCAATGAATTTGATGCAGTAGTTTTAGATCTAATAGAAAAGAATAGAATCCAAGCTGATAAAATTAGAAATCTTAAGTTAGAACAAGAATCACAAGCCATATTGGTATGTGAGGTGACTGAACAAAAGAAGAAAGCCATGGAAGACATGGATTGATATATGTAATGCAATGTATCATATCCAAATAATTGAATGTAAGAAAGTAATGTAATCATTTGAAAAGAGAAAAAGAGCAAATTACAAAGGCTATAGTATTATAAGGACTAGCAAAGATATACCTATCACATCAAGGTAATTTATACACTCAGAGGAATCTCATTCATCAAACCAAGTTGCAGATCAGAGATCAACCATTGCATCATCCTAATAGGTGGATCAGTCAAATCCTTTAACAAGGTAGACCTAACAGTCTTATGTAAATCTCTTTACTGAGTGCATACTTTATTATATATTTGTAAATACTTTCACAAGATGGACCTAGCAGTCCTTATTGCTCGTAACAAGGCAGATCATCAGAAGTGATCATTGTAAGCCTTAATAGGCCAACTTTATATTGTAGTACTAAAGCTTGTGGGTATTATCCCCACCCTAGTTTTACTTTCTATTTGGAAGGTTTTTGGGTCACCAAATCTTGTGTTAAAGTGTTATGTATTCTTTCATATTTTAAGTTTCTCATGCATGCAGTTAAATCAGAATTCACATAAAAGATTAATTGCTAATTGGGATAAAAAATTTATAAGTTACTGATTCACTCCTCCTCTCTCAATAACTTAGCCTATCATAATATTTTCAACAATTGGTATCAGAGCATTATGGTTCTTAGTGAAAAATTTAATAGCTTGAACAAAGATCAAAGACAATGGAGGTATTCAGACTTGACAAGGCTATTGACAATGAAAAATTATATTTGGAATTGGCTATTGGACAACTCAAGAAAGCAAAAGAGCAACTCTCTCAATCCCTAAAAAGAAGAAAAGACCTTGCAATCTAGATGAATGATTTACTCTATATTGAAAAAATAATTGAAGATATCCTTTCAAGAAATTTAGATGAAGCTAAATAAGAAATCAAAGAACTACTAGAGAAAAATACTACTCTTCAAGATGAAGTAAGAAAACTATGAAGAGAGCAAGAAATTTAGTCAATAAGATTGTGTTAAGTCATAGAAGAGAAAAACAAGACAAGAGAAGAGATAGAAGGAAAGAATAATGAAATTCAACACCTATCCCTTTAACAAGTAGATTTCATTAATCATCTCACCAATGACAATGAAGAAATCATGAACCTAAGATCAGAAAATGAAAGATTGTAGAATGATCTAAACATTGAAAGGCAAACCAATGAAAGAATGTTGAAATCCCAAGCAGACATGAATTAGTTGAATGAACAAAGTCATTTTAGATAAAAAGAAAAATTAGGAATTGGATATACAGAAAAAGGTGAAACATTTGAGCAAGGAGCCCAAAGAAATCAAAAACCTACTTGTAGTCACTGTGCTAAGATAGGTCATACTTCAAACAAATGTTGGAGCAATGGAAAAGAAAAATTCAATGGAAAATGCTACAATTTTAATCATCATGGTCATAAAGAAAATGAATGCAAAGAGAAACCAAGATTTGAAGGTAAATTTCACAAGTGTAAGAAGCATGGGAACAAGTCATAGAATTGCAAAACCAAGATATTGAATCTAGAAGAACAATTTGTGAAAGCTATATTTTGTTGGGACTATAACATTTGGTGTAGATGTCATTACTATGGAGAATTTGGACACATTAGAATGAATTGTATAAAACATCACATAAGAAAGAGAGATACTACCAAAATTTATTTCATTTGTACAAAACTTGGTCATCTGGCCAAAAACTATACAAATGCTGGAAGAATTGAAGATGAAAAGAAGGGAAAAGATGATAACATCCAAAAATAAATGAGACAACAACAATGAGTTCCAAAGTCTACTGAGAATGCAAGTCCAAGAAATGATGATCAAGTCACTTAAGAATTGGGTGACTCCACCATTTCCACTTGATTTCCTAGAAGAGAATTGGAACTAGGCTAGTAAAGAAGAAATCTAAATTAGTTCCAGTTGATAGAACAAAAGATCTATATCAGCATTCAAGATGCAGAGTGATCACCAAGTAAGAAGTACTAGTTACTATCAAGTTACCTTCCTTACTAAGTAAGGTTGGGTTAAAAACTCTACCAAATGAGGTTAGGAGTAACCAAGTCTTATGTGGTTATCGAATCACGAAAGACTCCACTAAGTAATCAATGCAAGTGAAGTGGATGATAGTCTATCAATTTGATCTAACATTAATACCAGGCATTTATGGAAAATTTTGATAAAAGGAATGAAATAAAAGTCATTTTCACCATGAATTTTTAAGAGAAAATGGTGCAGAGAAATCTTCAAGAGCATACAAGTGATTTGAGAAAATTCTTACCAAATTTTTTGAATTCTCTCAAACCCTACTAAGAAAAAATGGCAGCCAATAGCAACAAAGTGAAATGAGGCTCAAACATGTTAGTTTTTGATGTAGAATGGAAGGCACCAAATTTTAAGCTCACCCACTCCTATAGTTGCAGAAACCTTAGATCTGAGTGGAGTGTAGTTGCAAATCCCTCCTAATGTACTATTGATCAACGATGTCCATTCTCATTTCAAATGTGTGATTCAAGATATTGGTACACTAGAAATGGATGAATGTTTAAAGGAGCTATGTGTTAATGGCATATTGAAACTTGAACACCAACATCTAGAGGAAAAATGGATAAGATACATCCTCATTCATGTGCATAATAGTTAGTTGTGGTTGGAGCAACCAATTTTGATCACAAAGAAGATTATTCATAGGATCACTAGTCTCTCAATGTTATCAAAAGCAAAAATGACTAAAATCCTAGGTTGGGTCAAACTGGAGAAGAGAACCTTAGCCGAGTGGGATGGTAGGGGAATGAAAATAAGTAGTGTCACTAACATGGAATTGAAGTTTGGTATTCATGTCATTACACACAAAATCTATAGTTCAAGCAGGCCTTATAGTGTGTCATTTGAAGCTATGGACCAAGCATACAAGATAGTCAAGAATAACCTTTCTCTTGACCTTGCCAAGCTACTATTGAATTAGTTCAACAAGAACATGGAGAGCATCAAGACATCAAAGAACACTCCATGTAAGTTTGGCTCACTTTTGACATGTTTATTCTTCTATGTTCATATATTCTTTCCATCAAAAGGTAATGTTGTTTAGAGGAAAGATGTGCTAGTACTTTATCAAATAAATGAATACATTGTTGAGATGGGAGAACATTACACTAGTATTATGGATAATTGTTTTGATGCATTCAAGGAGAAAATGAATAATAGATTTTGAATCCCCAAGAGACTAGTTGAGGACTATAAAGATGATTTTTTTATGGTGGATAGTGATAAACTATACATTTAGGTAGTTAGGCCTAGAATTCCATGGGTGAAACCTCTAGTATATGAGGTAAATATTGATGAGTCAAAAGATATAATTGAGGCATTAATAAATGAGCTAGTTGATCCCAAGGCTACTTACTTTGGCAAATGTGATGAGGCTAAGGCCCGAGTAGAACTGCAAATTAAGCTCCCTCAAGTGGTTAACAAAGGCAAGAAGAGGATTACCAAGTTGAAAACAAGTTCCACTCTCCTGTTGACAAAGGGAAAAGGTGAGATAAAGAAGAAGAGGATGAAGAATCAGAGGAAGAGGAGCCACTGAAGAAAAAGGGCAAGGTAATCATTACTAAGCCTACCAAGACATCCACTACAGTATTCACTAGGAGATCCTCCAGGAAGAAAGCAGACAAAAAATGGGGAGACATAATTTTCAAGAGGTCTCCACCAACATTTGAGGAGAGAATGAAGGAATTGGAATCAAGTTCTAGAATAACAAACTTCAAGGCAATAAAATATGAGAAAAGAATAGTTGATGAACAAAATCAGATTGAAGATATACTGATATCTAAGATGGGTAAATGGAAATACTCACCTAATCAGCTCACTCAACAAATTCACAATGCTTTAATGAACAAAATCAAGCCAAGATGGAAACAAGCAATGAAAAGTACAAAAGATATTTATGAGAAAACATTGAGATAGATCATACCAAATCTAAATGATAAGGAAGTGAAAGAATCTTTAAAGAAAAATTAAGAAAAATTAACTTTAAGATTCAATACTTGCCTTATTTTATTGAATGAAATAGAGCATGTTGTGAAGAATGCAAAAAATACTTGGAAGAATATATATCTTTTTCACAAATTGAGTGATTTTCTAGTTAGTATAAGTGAAAACGATGATGATGATCAAGAAAAAGATGAAGAGAAAGATGATGAAGAAGTAACTCATTTTGATAATGTGGATGATGATGAGGAATAGGAGCAAGAGGCTACTGAGGAAGATACTCAAGATGTTGAGGAAACTGACCCAATTAAAATTGTTGTAGTAGTTATAGCCTCACGCCCTCATTCTCTCACCAAAGCATTGATAACATCAAGTATGGAGACAACCTCAGTAGGATTGATTGTGACTAGTGCAGCAAGCACAAGCATCCAATCAATCTTTGCACTAGTCTAGCTCAACAGATCATTGACTGAAGTACCAAACACTTCATCTATCAAGCTAGAAGTTCTACCCTCTACATCAATTTTGGCTACAACAGGTATTCTTTCTACTATTTCAATGAGTGTAGTATCCATTTTTGTAGCAAGTCCTACTATTTCAACTATTGTTTCTATTTCGAATAAAAAAACAATAAGTGTAAGGAGAGTTGAGACCAAGCCTCAATTGAGCACAAAATTTTTGGGCAAAGGTAAAGAAAAGGAAGAGGAAATAGATATTGATGAGGAGATTGTCGTTCCCAAATGGGGCATCTCCAATCTAACTCTAAATTAGATGCAAACCTTTGGTGAACTTCTACAATAGAAAGCCAAGCACCAAAGGCTAAGAGAAGAAAGTAATAAGGAGTTTGAGATCATTAAGGATGCCAAGAACATTCTAGAAAAGGCTATAGGCATAGAGGTTGATACTTCTCAACCAATTTTGTATCAGTTGGTAGAGGCAGTCCAGAAATACAATGAAGATTTGAATGGACAAAACAAATTATTGCAGAGAGCTGAGAAAAAGTTTGAAAATAAAGTTCTATAACTTATTTCTCAAAAGGTTTCCATTCACCAAGTAGAGTTATCTACTACTTTGGGCTCTCTAGAAACTTCTTAAATCAATGTATCACTACTTTTGGGTAAGTTATATGACACATCAATTTTCACAAAAGAAATAAAAGACAAATTGTCTAAAATTGATGAAGATATGAAGGCAAGTGTACAACAGTTGTAGTTTGACCCAAGTTCTAGCTCTACTCACTTCAAAAAAATTAAATTTCTAACAGATATGCAAGCAGAACTACTCAGAGAAGAGGCCAAAATCAAATCTACATTGATAGATATCTAGAATATGTTTCTCCCTAACATGGATGCACTACAGAAGCATATAGCATATCCAAAAACCCTCATCCATGACAATAATTTCTCTATTGCAGACCACATGATTGAACTATCAATAGAAGTGCAGGTTGCATTGTACACATGCAGGGTCTTGCAAGAGAATTGGGACAAGACTTTGGCACTCATACTAAGGGCACATTCATACTTCTTGTCTCATTTGGGCATTACTATGTAAATACATATCACATAAATCTTTGGCATTAATGTCAAAAAGGGGGAGAAACTATAGGAGAAGCTATAAGGAGATAAAACAAGGAGAATAAGGGGAGAAGATGTGAAATTGAAATAAAATTGCAAATTGTAGAGAAAATATATATTGTATGTATAGTATAGTATCTATTATGTATGGGGGAGCATTACCATGTACAGAAATGTATCCTTTATAAAACCAATTTTGAAAAATCTCAAAATCAATATACTCTATGAGTTGGAGATATAAGGTAATGAATAAAGGTGTTGTTGAACATTTTTGGATTCAGTTTTAACTGATAAGTATTTTTGTCATTAATTCCAAAGGGCGATATTTTTGACATTCTAATCATGTTCGTTATTAGTGAGATACACGTATTCAAATTGTAAGCTTATACCAAGCACATTGTATAGTTAATAAAGCATTTAAGTTGTTATCGATTTCTACAATTGCTACTGAGTTCTTTGGATAGATTTTAGTTTACACTAAGAAGTTCCTATAGAGCTAATGATTAGCAGTATAAATTGAGCATCTCAATGTATGCCAAGTTTACCAGTGCAAACTGAGTTGTGCAGTGCTTACTGAGTTCACAATTGATGTAATGTGAGTCTAGTGTTGACCAATCTACTTAGTGTTAACCAAGAGACTCAATTCATACCAAGCTCATAGTGATAGTGTTTACCATGCTATATAGCATGAATCAAATGATTTAGTTTATATGCCAAGTTTCATAGTATTTTCTAAGTCACCAGTGCAAACTGAGTTCAAGACTACTTGGAAGTGATCAGTATGGACTGAGCTTCTATGTCTACCAAGTGCATGAAAATGCCAAGCATTGATAGTGGATGTCGAGTATTAGAACCTCACCAAGTTAGTCTTTAGAGCTTGAGTTTCTACACTTTGGCCGACTTTGTAATTATGTAAATTGGATTGATATATATGTAATTTATTGTATCACATCCAAATAATCAAATGTAAGGAAGTAGTGTAATCATCTAAAAAGAGGAGAAGAGAGAATTACAAACGCTACAACACTATAAGGAGTAGCAAAGATATACCTATCACAACAAGGTGATTTATACACTCAAAAGAATCTCATTCAACAAACCAAGTTGTAGATTAGAGATTATCCATTGCTTCATCCTAATAGGTGGATCAATAAAATCATTTAACAAGGTAGACCTAATAGTCTTATGTAAATCTCTTTACCGAGTGCATACTTCATTATATGTTTGTAAATCCTTTCACAAGGTGGACCTAGCAGTCCTTATTGCTCTTAACAGGGTAGATCATTAGAAGTGATCACTGTAAGCCTTAACAAGCCAACTATATACTACAATACTAAAACTTGTGGGTATCATCCCCACCCTAGTTTCACTTTCTATTTGGAAGGTTTCTGGGTCACCAAATCTTGTGTTTAAGTGTTATTTATATTTTCATGTTTTTAGTTTCTCATGCATGTAGTTATATCAAAATTCACATAAAGGATTAATTGCTAATTGAGATAAAACTTTTATAAGTTATTGATTTAACCCTCCTCTCTCAATAACCTAGCCTGTCATAATATTTCCAACAATTGAGATCCTCTAGATCTAATAATGATACACCTTGACTGGGATACACAAGCACTAAAGAAGGAGAATCATCCAAAAGTGCAAAAAAAAGGGAACAAAAGAGGTAAGAACTCCAAACCTACTTGTCATAATTGTGATAAGAAAGGACAAACTACTAATGTGTGTAGGAACAAGGCTACAAATTAGAATGTCAAGCCAAAGAACATGGTTCACTACCATAAGTACAACAAGTAAGGTCATTAGGTACATGAATGTAGAACAAAGACCATGCACACACAAAGATTTGAAGGATATTGTCACAACTGTCAGAAGTATGGACATAGAGCTTTAGAATGTAGATCCAAACCCATGTGATCATCAAACAAGAAAATAAAGGTAAGGAACAATGGAAACTCTTATAACTAGGATTACAATACAAGATATAGCTATTATTATTGTCAAGAATTAGGACATGCTCCTAAAAATGGCATTAGGACACACTTTAGTAGTAACTACAAAAAGTGGTTGAGTCAAACCACATGTTTTAGTTGTTTGAAGATTGGTGACATCAATAGATATTGTCCAACTAGGTCAAAGGCACCAATTTTGAATTTGATAAAGGCAAAGGCAAGGCAGATGTTGAACACATCAGAGATGAGATGAATAAGACATGGAAAAAGACGATGATTGTAGCACATCAAATGGAGAAGGGATCACTTCACCTAATGGGTCAAGTGATCACACCTCATCAAACTAAGCAATCAAGAGGTATGTGGGACTAATATTCAAATGTTATATCATACATCAATTCCAAAGGAGATTGTACTAAAAAGATAACATCAACATGAATAAAGATGTAAGATGTTGTTAGGAATTCAAGTTAGATCATTGAGTTTTTCATGTTGTTGTTGAGCATGAAATATTTCTTATGGATGTCGAGCTAGTATTCTGGCTAGCTAATGTTGAGCTTGCAATAGCTTTCAAGTGATGGAAATTTCAATGGATGTTGAGTGAACCTAAAATTTGTTGATGCCAATCTTATAGTTGTGTAAGCGCTCAACATTTATTGCAAGGTTTTCAAAGGGTATTCAAACAATTTTAGCTCATTTTTCATCATTTTGAATTTGAGAAAGAGCAAGTAGAGTAGAAGGAAATTTGGAAATCCATCCAAGCAATTGCAAAAAGATTCTTGCAATGATCTGACAAAAATTCATCTGATTTTCAAAGGTATTTATCAAGAGTTGAGTTATGCAATTTTAATTTTGTAAACCCTAGTTTCTTGTTATGGTGTCTAGTTTGAAGAATATTGAAGGGAATGAAGTTTTGAATGTCCATCTACTGAGTAATGAAGTTAAACAACCTATTTTCAAAGCGATTCCTGACATTGTATATAAGCAAGACCCTTCTCGTGCATTATCAATGATTTTGCCAAATGTAATAATGGTGCAAGATGTTCAAAAATGCTATAACTATAAGATAGGAAGCATTGGGGATATGGAAATTAGATAAGTCTACAACAAACTATGTGATAATAGTGTTTTGAAGGAAGAGTTCAAAATCATAGAGAAGAAGGGATTAAAATGAGCCCTAGATTTTCCAAATGTGTTTAAAATAGAACGGATAAGAATTCTTCTTAGCCGAATCCATGATGGTTCCTTATGGCTGGATAATGGACCTATTAAGATTACTAAGAGAATAATTTGTAGGGTTACTGGTTACCCAACCCTAGATTGGCCTAAGACAATAAGAAGTGATTCTAAGGAAGTGATTGAGAAGAACACTGAAGTTGTTTGGAATAAAAGAGGAATGGCAATAGATACAATCATTGATCCATTGTTAGATTTTGTTATAAGGGTTATATAATACAAATTCTATCAATCTAGTAGATTGAATAGTGTACCCTATATAGTTGTGGATGTGGGATACAAAATTGTAAAGAAAGATTATACATATGATCTAGTAGAGCTACAATTGCAACAATTGATGAATAACCTTGGAATAATCAAGAAAACTAAGAGCGCTCAGTGCAAATTTGGTTCAATTTTTATTTGTATATTCTTTTATGTAAAAAACACTTCCCCTCATTTGGTAATGTAGTATGGAAAACTAATAGATCAGTTTCAATACAGAGTGGTGAGTACATTGAGTAGCTAGCAGAGAATTTTGAATCTCTAATGACAAGCTATTTTGAAGATTTTAAAAAGTCAATGAACGAGAGACTAAGAATACCAGTATCCTTAGTTGAGAGACACTATGATGAAATTTTTTTTCTTGTGGATGTTGATTATACATTTGTGCAAGTTGCTACACCATGGGTGAGATGGTTGAGATCCTTAGGTTATGAAATCAATGTGGATGAAGCCTTTGCAGCCATCATAGCCTTACCCGCAGAAGAGGTAGATAAAACTACAAAGATATTTGGAAATTATGAAGTGAAAAAGTCCAAGATCACCATGGAACTAAAGATTTCTTTAGTTATCAAGAAGAAGGACAAGTTGGTGAAGAAACTAAAAGCTAATTTTGGAGACGGTGTCGAGGAGGAAGAAGAAGAAGAAGAAACTCAAGCACAAGCACCTTTTGCATTAACACAAGGCATGGGAAATGGTCAAGAAGAGGAGGAGACTAAAGGTGTTGAGGGAGAAGAAGCCAAGGAAGCACCTATTCCTACTTAGCCAAAGAAGAGGAAGGCCAAGGCCCAACCTATGGCAAGGGCAAAGAAAATTTTCAAACCTAGCCAAGCCAAGCCCACTGCACCTACCACTAGAGCTAACACACGTGAAACTACCCAAAAGAACAAAGAAAAGACATAAAAAATAGAAAAAGGACTTCAAGAGAAAAAGAGATCAAGAAGGAAGTATGTGGAAAAAGTAGAGTTTGATGAAGAGAGAATAGAATCAGATGAAAATAGCCAATTTAAGGTGGTAAGTCATAATCCTTTGTCAAATTTTGATAATTTATGTGAAAATGTTAGAAATAGTGCAGACATATCAAAGTTTAGTCATGTTGATTTTGATAATTTGGGAAAAGTGGAGAAAAATAAAGTAGAAGAAGCTATATATGCTATGATGGAAAAATTTAAGACAACTCCACTAGAACTTACCACCTCTATGCCAAAGAGTTTATATGAAAAAGTTGAGCATAAATGGCACTATTGCCTAGACTCAGAGAAACATCTTTAGCCCAAGTAATGATTGAACTAACTTAGTCATAGATTGCTAAGGTTGTAAAGAAATATGCAGTTAGGTTCACACCTAAACATACAGCATTCAGCATTTTACAAAATAATATTGACGATGTAGTCAAGAAGTCCACACAAATGTGGAAGCTCACTTATGGGTTGACAACGGTCAAGGAAGGAGAAAAAGCACCCATTGAAGTGAAGGATGATGAAGATGATGATTAAGGTGACCTTATTGAGGGAGGAATAGTAATGGAAGTAGATGACAAGGAAACAACTGAGCCAGAGTAGCCAGAAGAATAAAGTGTGCAAGACACACAATTGTTGAGTGTCAATCCTCCACATGTCACAAGTCAGACTACTAAAACCATAACTATCAAGGATTTTTATGATATATCAACTCAAAACATAAATCCCCTTACTGAAGAAGATTTAAGGAAGATATTAGATCAGTCTACATTGTAAGCCAAACTTTGTGAAAATCCAATTTTGGTCAGTATAGATGAACTACAAAAGACAATGATTGATGTTACAAGGGGAAAGGTGAATCCATAAGAACCACCTTCCATCATCCCTTTAGTCACTAATGTACAACCTTTGGTCCAAATTTCAAATGCTACATCTACCAAAGTTGATACACTTGTCAAGATTGATATTGTTGAGAAGAAGATAGCAGAAGAACAAGCCGCCAATATAGAACAGCAAGAAACAAGTCAGATAGACTTATCTACACCTACAACATAAGGACAAGGTGCAAGTCAAGTCATAGTGGTAGAATAGGGCAAGCCTAAAGAGATAGAGCTAACACCCAAGGTGAAGGAACAAGTTGATATTCAAGAACTAGTAGCCTTACCAGCATCTAGCACTCCTTCCACACAAACTCTTCAAAAAGTTGAGTATAGATGCTACTCCACTATAGATCTTAGTGCCAAGCCCAAGTTCATCAAAGGTAGAAGAAGTGATCCAATATGGAGATGTGAGCCTTGATGAAGAGATTGTTCTACCAAAGTATGATTATGATACAATGACAATAGAACAAATGGGCATATTGTAGTAGGCCCTAGCAAGGAAAAAGCATCAAGAAATGCTTGGGAGAGAGCACAGGGAAAAATAGGCTCTTCAGGACATAAAAGACATATTTTTAGATGCATTTAACCTACCAACTCTGGATGAGACCAAGTCACTACTGGAACAACTGTCAGATATAGTGGAGAAGGTCAATAATGAAGACCTTGATACTAATGTCAAGTTGTTAGAGTGGTTAGAAAAGAAATTCTAGAGCAAGTAAATGAAAAGATATCTGGTGAAATAGCACTAACACAAGTTGCATTGGAAACTAAGGTTGAGGATGTGAAGAAGGTACTTGAGAACATATTCTCATTGTATACCAAATTGTGCAATCCAACACTCTTCACCCAAGAGACCAAAAGTCACATTTTGAGCCTAGAGAGAAACATCAATATATCAAGTACAAGACTAACTCTAAACCTAGCTCAGAGTAAGAAGCATTTCAGGACATTTCTTTAGACACAGAGTTAGTTAGTTGTATTGACAGTAGATGAAGCCAATATAAGGGCCAAACTGACTAGCATACAAGAAACCCTCAACCCCCATATGGAAATATTGCACAAGAATCTAGGCTATGCTGAAACTCTAATGAAGAAAGACCCCAATATTTCTACCTTAGATAGTCTAGTTCACCTTGATGCAGAGCTTGTAATCCAAATTAAGTCATTGGATGTAGCATGTGAGAACTGGGATGCAGTTCTCAAAATAATATTGGATGTCCATAAATCTTTTCTAGACAAACACATAATAATTATATAGCCCATTGACATAAGTGTCAAAAAGGGGGAGAATAAGGAGAATTAGATAAAAGGGGAGACATAAGCATGGGGAAGAGCATCAAAATGAAAAAAGTATCAGATGAAAGTATATAAGCATGAAGTTAAAGTGTATTAGCAGAGACAAATTTACTTAGCAGGAGCACAAAATTTTGATTACAAAATAGATATTAATGTATATTCAAGTGTTTTTGACACTCATGTCAAAGGGGGGAATTGTTGATCTTAGATTAGTTTTGACAAGTGAGTGTAAGTTATTTACTTACTTCATGTTGAACTAGTAATGCATGTCAAGCACAACATGTAAATATTAGACCATGCCAAGTCGTAGGGAGTGTCAAGCCACTCATGTGCTGAGTCACTCAAGTGCTAAGAAAAAAGACCATGATGAGTGATACATGAGCTAAGTATATAGTGGATGTTGAGCTAGATCATCACATTCTAAAGATGTTAAAAGAGGAGAAGTCCTAGTTAATAGAAGAGTCATATTGAATGGTGAGAATGAACCTGATCAAAGAAGGAGTTTGTTTTGCACAAGGTATGGATGTGAAGATAAGTGTTTTGATGTGATCATTGATGGTTGAAGTACTTACAATCTAGTGTCAAAATGACGGTCACAAAGTTGAAGCTGAAGAGACAGAAACACCCACATCCATACCATATTGCTTGGGTGCAAGATGACAAGGTCATGATCAGTGAGTACTGCTCCATGAAGTTCAATATTGAAAGCTACTAGGATTAGTTACTATGTGATATCATTCCTATGGACATATGCCATATGTTGTTGGGTAGGTCATGGCAGTTTGACAAGTATGTTGTACATGATGGGTGAGCAAATACCTATACTCTAAACAAGGATGGAGTGAAGCATAAGTTGAATCCATTGAAGGATAAAGAAGAAAAGGTATGTAGTGTTGCTAGAATATTGTTTGTTGATGGAAAAGAGTTTCTAAAAGGTATGAAGCATGAGCATATGTGTTTTCCTATAATTCCAAAAGATAGTAAAGAAGAAGTAGAAGAGGTGCTTACAAAAGTTGCACATATGTTAGCAGAGTTTTCTAATATTGTATTAGATAATGTACATGATGGATTACCCCCAATGAGGAAGATCAATCACCAGATGGATTTAGTTCTAGGAGCTAGTTTTCCAAATGAGGTAGTGCACAAAATGACACTAGCAAAAAGTGAAGAGTTGACTAGACAAGTTCATGACTTGTCACAAAAGGGGTTGATTCGAGAGATTTTGATTCCATGTGCAATACTAGTTGTATTAGCAACAAAGAAAAATGGAGGATGGAGGATGTGTATAGATTCTCGTGTTATCAACAAGATCATAATCAAGTATAAATTTTCATTACCAAGGATAGATGATATTATGGACTATTTGAGTGGAGCTGAGTATTTCATAAAGATAGATTTGAAGAGTGGGTACCATCAAATTCCTATTAGAGAAGGAGATGAATGGAAGACTACTTTCAAGACAAGGGAAGGGTTGTGCAAGTGGTTAGTCATGTCTTTTGGGCTAACCAATGCACCAATCACTTTCATGAGGATCATGAATGAGGTATTGAAGGAGTTTCTAGGTAGATTTGTCATTGTTTACCTAGATGATATTTTGATCTTTAATAAGAAATTGGAGGAGAATTTGATCCATATTCACAAGGTGTTTGATAAGTTGAAGCAAGAAAAGTTGCTGATAATCTTGAAGAAGCGTAGTTTTTTAAAGGAGTTGGTGTACCTGGGATTTGTAGTCTTAGTCGAAGGTCTAAAAATGGACCTAGAGAAAGTGAAGGCTATCCTTGAATGGCCTACTCCAAGGATTATGATAGAGGTAAGACCTTTTCATGGACTAGATAGCTTTTATAGAAATTTCATAAGAGGTTTTAGCAGTATTTATGGACCCTTGACTAAAACAATGAGAGGGGATAAGAATTTAAGTGGACTATAGGAGCATATAAGAGTTTTAATCTGTTGAAATAGAAAGTTACTAAGCAGCCTGTTTTAGCACTTCTTGATTTTAACAAGGTGTTTTAAGTAGACTATGATGCTAGCGGTACTCTATTTTTGTTTATGGTCAAGAATTTTATGCTATAGTTCAAGCATTGAAGAAGTGAAGACACTATCTTCTTCCTAAGGAGTCTTTTTGTATACTGATCATTAAGCTTTGCAATATTTGTGATGTAGAAGCATCCAGAGGTATAAGGGCAATCTTGTGTCACCCAAAAAATAGATTTACTTAGACTTAGTTTATGTTTCATGTGTTTTCATTTCTAGATACCCATTTGGGTCAAATAAAGGTTCCAACTCTCACAGTTCCACTATCAGTGTTCTAGGATAGAGTATTTGAACACCTTGGGATACATGTAAATGCCAAAAAAATAGGATTATGTAATTGAGCCATAATTTTGGTGAAATAGAAGGTGTAAATTGGCTGGATGAATGTAATTGTAATTTAGAGCATTCCAAAAAAAGAATCAGGTCAAAAGGCCCCATGGTTTGAAAGTTATTGCAGTTTTTTGATTTCTGGAGACCTCCTAAGAATGCTTCAAAGTTAGGTTAGGGGTATTAAATGACCTTGAAAAGGGCCTAAAAATGGGGGATGAGCCAAGCTGTTCCATAGGGCTATAGAACACTTCAAGAGCTTTCCATAAATTTAAACGATTCGTCAATCGGAGCTACGGTTCAAAAGTTATGCCTCTCGAAAGTTTGGTTACCATTTTTGGATTCTTCTAGATTTGTACCAACTTCTAATGTGGCTTCTAGAGCCTTCTACTTGGTGGTGGATTCCTACTAGCACTTTCTAGAATGTACTCCTAGTCCTTAACCCTCTAGGGTCTATTTAAGGACATTACTGGCATTGTAAAAGGCAGTTCAGAGTGGAGTTTGAGAGGAGGTACGAAAAGGAGAAATTATCTCCAATTTTGTGCTATTGTAAGCCCTTAGGGCATGTTTTGAAGTCTATTATCTCTGTACTGAATGTACTATCTTATTTTCATAGTTAATACAATTTCCCTTTTCCTGTTGTGTCCATTCTGTGCTTGGGTTGTGTCCCCATCAAGTGGTATCAGAGCTGGTTTTCCTGAGTGTGTAGAAAGAGCGTCGACTATGAGGCAGTTTGCACCAGGACTGTGTGGTTGTGGGTTTGAGTTAAGAAGATGCCTCCACGAAGAGAGCATGGTGGAAGGGCTGGAGCTATAATCCTGAGGAGGTTAGAGCCCTCCAAAGGCAGATACAAGCATTGCAGGAGGAGCTCCATAGAGGAACAAATATTGCCGCAGGTGACAACAATGAGGATGACAATGAAGAAGAAGAAATTGGACCAGAAGGGGAATTTGATAGGGAAGTTTTGAATTAGGTAAAGGAAAGGCTTTTTAGGGCCATTACTAAATTTGGGAAAAGACCTACAATTGATGTGCGTGTATTTTTAGGAAATCTGAAACTAGATGAGTTGATCGATTGGATCAATGAACTGGAAGAATACTTTGAGTATGAGGATATCAGGGACCCAGATAGGGTTAAGTTTGCAAAGGAAAAACTGAAAGGCCATGCCAAAATTTGGTGGCAAGAGGTTCAATTGGAAAGAAATAGAAGAGGAAAGGAGAAGATCACAAGGTGGGATCGCATGGTGAACAAATTGAAGAAGCAGTTCATTCCTATGGACTACGAGCTTGATTTGTTTAAGAAGATGCATGGGCTAAAGCAAACAGGAAGATCATTCCAAGAATATATAGAGGAGTTTTATCGACTTTTGATTAGAGCAGGGCATGCAAAAGAAAATAAGGAGAAGATTTCTTGTTATATCAGTGGGTTGCAACCTAGCATCCAGGAGGAATTAAGTCTAGTAAGAATGACTAGCATTGAAGAGGCATACCAGTTTTCCCTACGAGTTGAAGAGAAGGTAAATAAGAGGTTTGAAGGGAGACAAAGAGGGCATGGTCAAGGAGGAAGGGGAAGCCGTAGGTCATCTAGAGGCCGAAATGAAACCCAAAAGAAAAATGAAAATGTGGGTACTAGCAAGAACCAGAGGAATGAGGGTTTCAATCACTCTCATGATCAAGACTTTAGAAATTAGAGAGAAAGAGGTAGAGGATGTGGACAAGGAAGAGGAGGCTTTTGTGGTACATGTTTCCATTGCAATGAAGAAGGTCATCATGCCTTTGAATGCCCTCAATGACAAGGAAGGAAAGATAGGAGAGATGAGGGTCAAGCTAGGGTTGCTCATGTGGATGAGGATGCACAGTCATCACATTCAGAGGATGCAGAGAGAGGAGAGACCTTGGTAAATGAAAGGGTCCTACTAAGTGGTGAGATTGAACCAGGACAAAGGAGGAGTTTGTTCTGTACCAAATGCAAGTGTGAGGATAAATGTTGTGATGTGATCATTGATGGTGGTAGCGCTGATAACTTGGTATCAGAGGAGATGGTCTCTAAGCTGAAGCTCAAGAGGGAGAAACATCCCCATCCCTATCGGATTGCTTGGGTGAAAGATGATCATAAGGTCCTGGTAAGTGAACAATGTCTCGTGAAATTCAAAATTGGGAGTTACTATGATGAAGTTCTCTGTGATGTTATTCCAATGGATGTTTGCCATCTATTATTGGGTAGACCATGGCAGTTTGATAGGGATGCAGTACATGATGGTCATGCAAACACATGCTCTCTAACAAAAGATGGAGTTCACCACAAACTGAAGCCCATGAAAAAGGAAGGTGAAAAGGTATGTAGCAATGCTAGGATGTATTGTTGATGGAAGAAACTTTTTAGATGGAATGAAACATCAGTGTATGTGCTATGCTTTGATTCCTAGGAAAGATAAAGAAGGTAGTAGTGAAATACCACTTGAAGTTTCAGATTTACTAGGTGAGTTTGGAGATATTATCTCTAATAATGTTCCAGAAGGATTGCCACCAGTAAGGCAAATCAGTCATCAGATATATTTAATCCCAAGAGCTAGTTTTCCTAACAAGGTTTCTCACAAGATGACTCCTATCAAAATTGAGGAGCTAAATAGAAAGGTTCAGGAACTATTAAGGAAGGGCTTGATTCGAGAGAGCCTGAGTCCATGTGCAGTACCTATAGTACTAGCACCAAAGAAGGATGGAGAGTGGAAGATGTGTACAGACTCTCAAGCTATAAATAGGATAACCATAAAATATCGATTTCCTTTGCCAAGAATGGATGATCTTATGGACTACTTGAGTGGAGCTCAATACTTCACAAAGATAGATATCAAGAGTGGTTATCACTAGATACAGATTCAAGAAGGAGATGAGTGGAAAATGGCCTTCAAAACCAAGGAGGGTCTTTATGAGTGGTTAGTCATGCCCTTTGGACTGACGAACGCCCCAAGCACCTTCATGCGGCTTATGAATGAGGTACTTAAGAAGTTCTTGGAAAAATTTGTTATTGTCTATTTGGATGATATTTTAATTTTCAGCAAGACTTTGGAAGAACATTTATTGCATATTTGTAGTGTCCTTGAAAGGTTAAGGGAAGAGAAACTATTAATTAATTTGAAGAAGTGTATCTTTGCAAAAAGGGAGTTAGTCTATTTGGGGTTTGTTATATCACCTGAAGGTCTCAAAATGGATCCAGAGAAGGTAAAAGCCATCTTGGAATGGCCTACTCCAAGGTCTGCTACTGAGGTGATCATTTCATGGTCTGGTTAGTTTTTATAGGAAGTTTATTAAGAATTTTAGTGGCATATGTGCACCCCTAACTGACACAATAAGAGGGGATAGAAAAGAGTTCAAATGGATTGCAGCAACTGCGAGAAGTTTTGAAATGCTAAAGAAGAAGGTGACAGAACAACCTGTGTTGGCACTTCCAAATTTTAGAAAGGTGTTCCAGGTGGATTTTGATGCTTTTGGCAGCACTATTGGGGCTATATTAAGCCAAGAAGGTAAGCCTATTGCATATTTTAGTGAAAAATTGAATGATGCAAAGAAGAAGTATTCTGTTTATGATCAAGAGTTCTATGCAATAGTTCAGGCCTTAAAGAAATGGAGGCATTATTTATTTCCAAAGGAATTTGTTTTGTATACTGATCATCAGGCATTATAGTACCTAAATAACCAAGGTAAATTGAATCAGAGGCATATGAAGTGGGTAGAGTTCTTGCAGAGCTATACATTTGTGTTGAAACATAGAAGTGAAAAATCTAATAGGGTTGCAAATGCACTAAGCAGGAGACAGTTTTTGCTTACAATAATGCAGATTGAAGTAGTTGGGTTTGATGAACTCAAGAATCTATACCCTAAAGATCCTAATTTTGCTAAAGCATGGAAAGCTTGTAAAGAGCTTGTTGCTATAGATAGAACTAAGTGGTTAGACTATCTGATTCAGGATGGTATGTTATTCAAGGGCAGCCAATTGTGCATTCCAAGGAGTTCCATGAGGAAAAATTTGATTAAAGAGAAACACAGTGGAGGGATGGCAGGACATTTTGGTCGAGATAAGACCATTGCCATTCTTAGAGAACATTATTTTTGGCTTCAAATTTCACAATATGTGAAGAAGTTTGTACAGAGTTGCTAGGTTTGTCAAGTTGCTTAGGGATTTAGCCACAATACTGGACTATATCAGCCATTTCTTGTTCCATCAAAGCCATGGGAGGACATAAGTATGGATTTCGTTCTTGGATTGCCGAGGACACAAAGGGGTAGTGACTCAGTATTTGTGGTGGTTGATAGGTTCTCCAAAATAGCACATTTCATTCCATGCCAAAAAACTCATGATGTTGTCCATATTGTAGACTTGTTTTTCAGAGAGGTGGTAATACTACATGGTCTTCCAAGGAGTATAGTTTCTGACTGAGACACTAAATTTGTGGGGTATTTCTGGAGAATATTGTGGAAAAAGTTGAGAACAGACATGAAATTCAGTTCCACACATCACCCACAGACTGACGGCCAAAAAGAAGTGGTAAACAAAAGTCTGGGCAATTTGTTGAGATGTTTAGTTGGGGATAAGCCCAAGGGGTGGGATTTGATTCTACCACAAGCCAAGTTTTCTTACAATAACTCTGTAAATAGGAGTACTGGTAGATCACCATTCCAAATTGTATATGGAAGTAGCCCAAGGACTGCACCAAAATTGAGGAAGATAGAGCAAGGGGAGAAGACAAGTGCTAAAGCTGAAGAATTTGCTAAACATATCAAGTTTCTACATGAGGAGGTTCAAGCACACATTACCAAGATGAATCAAGAGTATAAAGCTAGGGCTGACCAAAGGAGAAGACATAAGGAATTCCAAGTAGGGGATCTAGTCATGGTACACTTACAAAAAGAAAGATTTCCAACTGGCACTTACAACAAGCTGAAAAATGAAGAAATTTGGCCCCTGCAAAATTCTGAAGAAACATGACTCAGGAAATGCATATGAGATGGAGTTGCCAGATAGTATTCACATTTCTCCTATTTTCAACATTGTAGACTTAACAGAGTATCATGATGATGGTGCAGATGAGGAACTGATGTTAGAGCCATGTCCAATTCCTGCTTCTAAGAAGGAGGAATTAGAAGACATTCTAGATCATCGTGTGGGTAGGAGTACCAGAAATAGGCAATATGAAGAGTATTTGGTCAAGTGGAAAGGACGACCAATAGAGGACTCAACTCGAATTTCAGCAGCTGAGGTTTTCCATTTGGGATTTCCTCTACCATTCATAAAGTGACAGGGTCACTTTTTAATCTACCCTGGGTGTCTGATGTAGGAGCATCTAGAGGTATAAGGGCAATCCTGTGTCACCCAAAAAAAAATTGTACTTAGACTTAGTTTCTGTTTCATGTGTTTTCATTTTTGGATACCCATTTGGGTCAAATAAAGGTTCCAACTCTCACAGTTCCACTATCAGTGTTCTAGGATAGAGTATTTGAACACCTTGGGATACATGTAAATGTCAAAAAAATAGGAGTATGTAATTGAGCCATCATTTTGGTGAACTAGAAGGTGTAATTTGGTTGGATGAATGTAATTGTAATTTAGAGCATTCCAAAAAAAGAATCAGGTCAAAAGGCCCCATGGTTTGAAAGTTATTGCAGTTTTTCAATTTTTGGAGACCTCCTAAGAATGCTTCAAAGTTAGGTTAGGGGCATTAAATGACCTCAAAAAGGGCTGAAAATGGGGGACAAGAAAAACTGGTCCATAGGGCTATAGAGTGCTTCGAGAGCTTTTCGAAAATGTAAACGGTTCGTTAATCAGAGCTACGGTTCAAAATTTATGCCACCCGAAAGTTCAATTACCATTTTTGGATTCTTCTAGATTTGTACCAACTTCTAACGTGGCTTCTGGAGCCTTCTACTTGGTGGTGGATGCCTACTAGCACTTTCTAGAATGTACTCCTAGTCCTTAACCCTCTGGGGTCTATTTAAGGACATTACTGGCATTGTAAAAGGCAGTTCAGAGTGGAGTTTGAGAGGAGGTACCAAAAGGAGAAATTATCTCTAGTTTTGTGCTATTGTAAGCCCTTAGGGCATGTTTTGAAGTCTATTATCTCTGTACTGAATGTACTAGCTTATTTTCATAGTTAATACAATTTCCCTTTTTTCGTTGTGTCAATTATGTGCTTGGGTTGTGTTCCCATCAATTTGAATATTCAAGGAAAATTAAACCAAAGGCATTTGAAGTCAGTTTATTTTTTGCAAATTTATACATTTTTTTTGAAACATAGGAGTGGGAAGTCTAATAAAGTTGTAGATCCTCTTAGTAGGAGACAGTTTTTGTTGAAAGAAATACAGATAAAGGTGGTTGGATTCAAGGAACTTGGTACTTTTTATCCAGATGATCCTAATTTTGGTGAAACATGGAAGGCTTGTACAGAACCTATTACACTTGACAGGAGAAAGTGGTTGGATTTCATGATCCACTATAGTATGTTGTTTAAAGGAAGCTAGTTGTGCATTCCTAGAATTTTAATGAGAGAGAATCTCATCAAGGAGAAGCATAGTGGAGGATTAATTGGACATTTTGGTAGAGATAAAACCATAGCTTTGGTTGCTAAGAATTATTACTAGCCATAGTTGTAGCAAGATGTGAAGAACTTTATATAGAGTTGAAAAGTATGTCAGATGGCAAAAGGAGCGAAGCAAAATATGGGGTTGTATCAGCCATTACCTATACCAGAGAAACCATGGGAGGATGTTAGCATGAACTTTTTTCTTAGATTACCAAGGACACAGTAAGGGCATGATTCTATAGTTGTGGTGGTTGACAGGTTTTCAAAGATGGCACATTTTATTCCTTGCAAGAATACTAGTGACATTGTTCATGTGGTAGATTTGTTTTTCAGAGAAGCAGTAAGACTACATGGTTTGCCAAAGAGTATAGTTTCAAATTGAGATACCAAATTTGTTGGGTATTTCTGGTGTACATTGTGGAAGAAGTTGAAGACAAATTTGAAATTTAGTTCATCACATCATCCACAAACTGATGGAAAAATAGAAGTTGTGAATTGCAGTTTGGGAAACTTGATGAGATGTTTGGTTGGAGACAAGCCAAAAGGATGGAATCTGATTTTACCATAGGAAAAATTTGCATATAATAATTACATGAACAGGAGTATTGGTAAATCACCATTCCAAATTATATATGGGAGTAGTCTTAGAAATGCTTTTGAATTGAGGTAGTTGGATAAGGGAGAGATAAGTAGTGCTGAAGTAGAAGAATTTGATGAACATTTGAGGAACATCCATGAGGAGGTGCGAAAACACATCATACAAATGAATACACAGTATAAAGCTAGGGAAGATGTGAAAAGGAGGTATCATGAATTTCAAATTGGAGATGAAATCATGGTTCATTTGAGAAAAGAGCATTTTCCAATGGGTACATATAATAAGTTGAAAATGAAGAAGTTTGGACCATGCAAGATAGTGAAAAGGCATGATTTTGGAAATGCCTATGAAGTAGAGTTACCTATTGAATTGAATATTACACCAGTATTTAATATTTCAAATTTGATAGATTATTATGAAGGAGGTGATAGAGATGAAGTTGTAGAAGTGCAGTGGAGTATTCCAGTAGCTAGTTCGGCTACAAAGGAGATTGAGGAGATGTTGGATAGTCATGTTGAAAAAAGTACAAGGAATAGTACTTATGAGAAATACCTAGTCAAATGGAAAGAGAGACCACTAGAGGATTCATCATGGCTAACAAGGGAGGAGGTTCAACATCTTGGTTTTCCTCTGAACACCTGAGATGTGACAGAGTCAGTTCTCAAATTAGTCTAGGTCTCTGATGTAGGAGCATCCTAGGTGTAAGGGCAATCTTGCATCACCCCAAAAAAAAATTTATTTTTAGTCTTTTCTATTTTAATAAAGACTAGTAGATAGGGCAGTTACTATTTATGGGAGCTTGCTATTTTTAGTAAGTTTGTCATATGAGTTTAGAATGTTCTTATTTTCCACATGAAGGTTTATTTTAGAGTTATAAGCCTACCATAAAAATCTTATTTCTCTAGCTTAGGTATCAAAGAAGTTATTGTGGATTTTCTATGGAAAAAAATTGTAAAAAAATCTTTAGGCTCACCATTGAAGGCCTTAGAGTGCCCGGATGAGGTCTATAGACTCGATGCATGGGTGCTTGTGTAGTTTTGAGCATGTAGATCAGGAGTTGGCATTTCTAAAAAGTGGCTATAATAGCCAATTAGAGCAACTATTTGTGACTTATGGCCTTACAAAGTTGGGATACCCGAAATATCTAAAATAATTGTCAAAGATGTATTTGGCCGACTCTATATGATTGTTAGGGTCTGTCGGCCCTAGGTATTAAGTTTCAATGTCTAGAACCTTCTCGAGTGACATAAAATTGCCTATTTAAAAAAGGCCCAAACATTTTCTAGGGTATCTCTGGGTGATAGTTCACAGCTTGTCTTGCAAATTATTGTAATGAAGGCACCCGTGTGGGTTAACATATTGTACTTGTGAATTCTGTAATTTCACATTTGTTGTGCAAATAAGAAGTCCAAATTTTGTTCTCACATTTTTTGTTGTTTCTTTTCTTTTTGTTATGGTTTATGGTGTTAAGGGGAGCACCATTTATCACCTTTGAACCTATATATGGCTCCAAATAGGCATGAGTTAGAAAAAGAGGTAAATTAACAAAAATGTTGTAGAAAAAGTAAAGTTGTAAAAAATTTTGTTGTCAACATTTTTACAAAATGATAGTTTTTGGAAGATGGAAGGTCAACCATCTTGGACTAACTCTTTGGGGATTTGAAAGGTCATTTTATTACATAAGAAATGCAATCTCATGTAGAGGATAGATAATGAGTTGTGGAGAAGGAAAGTGAAGGGTATGGTGTATGGTTTTGAATAATAAAATCAATTTTTTTGTGAAATTTTCTTGTGTACTGCTATTTAACTATAGTCCTAGTACCTTCTCCTTACCTTTTGGATTTGATTATTTATAAGCTTTCTATATAGGGGAATACTTCTAGAACTAATTTTGATGTTAAATGTGTGCCTAGTGTCACTGGGTTATTACCAAGATCTCACTACTCATTGTTTAGACAAGTTCATGAGTTGTTGCAAAAGGGATTGATTCGAGAGAGATTGAGTCCATGTGTTTTACCAGAAGTATTAGCACCAAAAAAGAATGGAGAATGGAGGATGTGCATAGATTCATGGGCTATCAACAAGATCACAATCAAGTACAAATTTTCATTGCCAAGGATGGATGATATTATGGACTATTTGAGTGGGGTTGTGTATTTCACAAAGATAGATCTAAAGAGTGGATACCATTAGATTCACATCATAGAAGGAGATGAGTAGAAGACTTCCTTCAATAAAAGGGAAGGATTGTATGAGTGGTCAGTCATGCCTTTTGGGCTAACTAATGCACTAAGCACTTTTATGCAGCTCATGAATGAGGTACTGAAGGATTTTTTGGGTAAGTTTGTCATTGTTTACCTAGATGATATATTGATATTTAGTAATAAATTGGAGGAGAATTTGATGCATATTCAAAAGGTATTTGATAAGTTGAGGGAAGAGAAGTTGTTGATAAACCTGAAGAAGTGTAGTTTTTTGAAGGAGTTTGTGTACCTAGGATTTGTAGTGTCAGCAGAAGGTTTGAAAATAGACCTAGAGAAAGTGAAGGCTATCCTTAAATGGCCTACTCCAAAGAGTGCCATGGAGGTAAGACCTTTTCATGGATTGGCTAGTTTTTATAGAAAGTTCATAAGAGGTTTTAGCAGTATTTGTTGACCCTTGACTAAAACAATCAAAGGAGATAGGAAATAATTTAAGTGGAATATAGGAGCAAATAAGAGTTTCAATTTGTTGAAACATGATGTTATAGAGCATCCTATTTTAGCACTTCTTTATTTTAACAAGGTGTTTCAAGTTGATTGTGATGCTAGTGGTATTGCAATAGGAGTTTTTTTGAGCCAAGAAGGTAGACCTATTGCTTCTTTCAGTGAAAATTTGAATGATACCAAAAGGAAAAAAAAAGTTATGATCAAGAATTTTATGCTATAGTTTAGGCATTGAAGAAGTGGAGACACAATCTTCTTCCTAAGGATTTTGTTTTGTATACTAATCATCAAGCTTTGCAATATTTGAATAGTTAAGAAAAATTAAACCAAAGGCATTTTAAGTGGGTTGAGTTTTTGCAGAGTTAAACATTTATTTTGAAACACAAGAGTGGGAAGTCTAACAAAGGTGTAGATGCTCTAAGAAGAAGACAAATTTTGCTGACAAAAATGTAGATTGAGGTGGTTGGGTTCAAGGAACTTAGTAATTTATATTCAAAGGATCTTGATTTTGGTAAAGTGTGGAAGTCTTGTATAGAACCTGTTACTCTTGATAGGACAAAGTGGTTGGATTTCATAATCCAAGATAGTATGTTGTTCAAAGGAATCCTAGAATTTAAGTGGATTGTAGGAGTAGATAAGAGTTTCAATTTGTTGAAACAGAAAGTTATAAAGTATCATATTTTAGCACTTCTTAATTTTAACAAGGTGTTTCAAGTAGATTGTGATGCTAGTGGTATTACAATAGGAGTTTTTTTAATCCAAGAAGGTAGACCTATTTCTTATTTCAATGAAAAGTTGAATGATGACAAAAGGAAAAAAAAAAATTTATGATTGGGAATTTTATGCTATAGTTTAGGCATTAAAGAAGTGGAGATTCAATCTTCTTCCTAAGGAGTTTGTTTTGTATATTGATCATCAAGCTTTGCAATATTTGAATAGTCAAGAAAAATTAAACCAAAGGCATTTAAAGTGGGTTGAGTTTTTGCAGAGATATGCATTTATTTTGAAATGCACAAGTGGGAAGTCTAACAGAGTTGTACATCCTCTAAGAAGAAGACAAATTTTGCTAACAGGAATACTGGTTGAGGTGGTTGTGTACAAGGAACTCAATAATTTGTATCTAGAGGATCCTAATTTTGGTAAAGTTTGGAAGTATTGTACAAAACTTGTTACTCTTGACAGGACAAAGTGGTTGGATTTCATAATCCAAGATAGTATGTTGTTCAAAGGAATCAAGTTGTGCATTCCAAGAAGTTCAATGAGAGATAACCTCATCAAGGAGATGCATCGTGGAGGATTGGTTGGAAACTTTGGTAGAGATAAAACCATTTCTTTGGTTGCTGAGAACTATTATTGACCATAATTGTAGTAAGATGTAAAGAAGTTTGTGCAGAGTTGCAAAGTATATCAGATGGCAAAACGAGTGAAGTAGAATATGGGGTCGTATCATCCATTACCTATACTAGAAAAGTTGTGGGAGGATGTCAACATGGACTTTGTTCTTGGATTACCAAGGACTCAATGAGGGCATGATTCTATTTTTGTGGTGGTTGACATGTTTTCAAAGATGTTACATTTAATTCCCTGTAAGAAGACTAGTGATGATGTTTATGTGGCAAAGTTGTTTTCTAAAGAAGTGATGAGACTACATAGTTTACCAAAGAGTATAGTTTCAAATCATGATACCAGGTTTTTTGGGTACTTTTGGCATAAGTTGTGGAAGAAATTGAAGATAGATCTAAATTTTAGTTCATCACATCATCCATAGACTGATGAACAGACAGAAGTTGTGAATCACATTTTGGAAAACTTGTTGAGATGTTCGGTTGGAGATAAACCAAAAGGATGGGATCTAATTTTACTGCAGGTAGAATTTGCATATAATAATGGATTACTCATAAATCACCATTCCAAATTGTATATGGGAATAGTCCCAAAAATGCTTCTAAATTCAGGCAATTGGATAAAGGAGAAATAGGTAGTGTTGAAGAAGAAGAATTTGTTGAACATTTGAAGAATATCCATGAGGAGGTGAGGAAACATTATAAAGATGAATACATAGTACAAGGCTAAGGAAGATGTGAACAATACATATGAGAAATTTCAAATTGCAAATGGTCATGGTTCATCTGAGAAAGGATTGTTTTCCAATGGGTACATTTAATAAGTTGAAAATGAAAAAGTTTGGACCATGTAAGATAGTGGAAAGGCATGGTTTTCAAAATGCCTATGAAGTGGAGTTGCCTTTTGAATTGAATATTTTACTAGTATTTAACATTTTAAAGTTGATAAAGTATTATGAAAGAGGTGGTGGAGATGAAGTTACAGAAGTATAGTGGAGCATTCTAGCAGGTAGTTCAGCTACAAAGGAGATATTGAATAGTTGTGTTGGAAAAAGTACAAGGAACAAAACTTATGAAGAATGCTTGGTCAAATGGAAAGGGAGGCAAGTAGAATATTCATCGTGGCTAGTAATGGAGAAGGTTAAGAATTTTGGTTTTCATCTAAATACCTAAGACATGATGGGGTCACTTCTCAAATTACTCTAGGTGTTTGATGCAAGAGCATCCTGGGTGTAAGAGCAATCTTGCATCAGCCAAAAAATTATTTCATTTTAGTTGTTTGAATAAGGTTTGTCTTAATGTTGATTTTTTTTCTATGGAGACTTGATACTTATTAAGTTAGTCATATCAGCTTGAAATTTCCTAATTTCAGAGGTAGATGTTCATCTTATATATATCTACCTACTAGTTGAGGCCTAGTGCCATATCATGAGTATTCATGGATTTATTGTGGATTTTTGGTTTGTGAATTTGGTATAAAACTTCAGGCTCACCATTAAAGGCCTAAATGTGCCCAGATGAGGCCCAAAAATCTGATGGGTGGGCACTTATGCTGATTTGAGCCTACAAATCAAGAGTTAGGGATTTAGAAAAGTGTTTATAATAGACAATCAGAGCAATGGTTTGAGAGTTATGGCCTTCCAAAGCTAGGCTGACCAAAACTTCCAAAATAAATGTCAAAAACGTATTTGGCTAACTCTATATATACTTTTAGGCTCTGTCATCCCTAGGTATTAAGTTTGAATGTGTAGAACCTTCTTGGATGGCATAAAATTCCTTATTTGAGAAATGCTCGAACATTGTCTAGGACAGCTATGGGTGCTGGTTCATAGATTTTTCATGTAGATTACTGTAATGAAGGCATCCGTGTGGGTTAGCATATTGTAATTGTGAATTCTATAATTCTTCATTTGCGGTGATAATAAGAAGCCCATACTTTGTTCTCACAAATTGTTGTTGTTTCATTGTTTATGTTATGTGTTTATGGTATTAAGGGGAGCACCCTTCATCAAAATTATAGTGTTCAAATGGGATATGAAATGATTATTAACTACCAACAATGAGAAAAGATAGATATCCCTCTAAATATTTTTTGGGATGCACCATGTCTACCCAAGGCTGGAATTTTTCTTTAGGCAGTTCTACAAGTGAGAATCCTAATGGTAGACAGGTTTACCAAGATGGGATTTGAGGTACCTTCAAGATGTTCTTTATGTGAAAATGAATCTAAGGTGGCTAAATATTTGGTGTTCCAATGTCCCTTTGCAAGGAATTGTTGGAAATGATTTTGCCAAAAACTTAATTGGTCAATTGCCTTAGACAATTTAAGAAATTTTTTAATTAGTTGACCTAAAAATGGGCGTTCTAGGGTCTACAATAATTTATGGAAAATATCTCCATCCATACTTATATGGGAAATTCAAAAGGAAACAAATAGAATAATATTTATAAGTGAAAGAATTTACTTAACTCTATTTCTCAGTAAAGTAGAAGCATGCTCTATAGAAATAGAAAATAATAAATTGAGAAATTCTAACAATGAAGAAGGCTTTTTTTTCTGTGTGGGATTTAGAAATGCACAAAAAATAGTTTATCTCATTAACCCACCTATGACCTATTCAAAAGTTAATAAATAAGCTAGGGTTTTATGCAAATAGGAGCCCCTCCAAAAGGATGGGCTAAACTTAATTTTGATGGAGCCTCAAGAGGCAATCTTATCCACTCTTATAAAGGCTTGTGGATGATAAAATGATCCAATCCTCTAGGGGTGCATTCAAATGATCTAACATAATTAGAGGCTCTAATCAAAGGATTAATCCTTTTGGAATTGGGTTTAATCAAGCGAGTTATTGAGGGAGATTCACTAATCCTTCTAAATGCACTAAGGAAAAGAAGTATACCAAATTGGATATTAAATTCTAAACTTGAATGTGTTAAAGATAGTTGACAAATTTGAAGAAACAGACATAAGACACATATATTGAGAAGGAAATAAGGAAGAAGATACATTAGCAAACAAAGGAGCAGATGGTGAAGATTATCTAATAAAGAACAAACAAATTAGCCAATAGTCCAATAACTGCAAAATTCCTCGATCAATAATATAAGATAAAATCTCTAGGATCAAATATATTTTACATCTAGATTTGATAATAGGGTACATTAATATTCTCTTAGTTTACTTATCCCACTGAGATGAACAATTCTTTCATAGGTTCTATGTGATAAGTAGGTTTTTGTTGTCTTGACTTAATCTTTTCAAAAAACTTTATATAGATAATAGGACTTTAATTGTTAGGCCTAATACTTATTTTGTAGATTCTAAGATATTATAAAATATAAGTTATTAAAGATAATATTTGTTACAAAGAAAGGAATGTTAGGGGCTAGGATAAAATATAAAATTCTAGAAGTTTATTATAAATCAAAGAAATACATTAGTCTTCTTAAGACACGATAGCAATTCACATTTAAAATTAAAGAAAATAGAAAAAACATATAATCAAAATAATTAAATTGATTAACTTTACCCTTAGTAAACAAACTCTATAAGTAAAATTTATATGTTGAGGTCTATCTTTTCTATGTCTAACTGAAAGGTCTAAGAAATTTAATACCTTGATCTAGAAATACTATTCAACTAAAATTAATGGTAGGAGGGACATAAACAGGAGAAGTGTATAGATGGTTTTTTCTTTAGACTAACATAGTATTACAAATATAACAAAATTTCCTTGTAAAATGTCCCTGATAAAACTAGTATATTTGTAGGCCTAAACATAGGTAGTAAGGAAATACTCAATAGAGTTAATTCAACATAATTGCTCAAGGTAAGTTTAAAGTAAAAATCAAAATTTTATAATAATTCTTAGTTAGAAATTTAGAATAGAAAATTATACTACTAAGGATATTGGATTAAAAGAGAATAAAATACATTATTAATAAACAAATAAGATTTCAAATTTTACTCTATCATAAAATAAATTCATATTTCAAAAGTTGCTAAAGAAAAAATATTATTTTTTCTATTTATTAGGAAAAAAATTTACAAGAAATATTTTTTGATTCAATTTGTATTATGATTCGCTATTACTAACAAGGATCTTAGCCAAACAAAAGTATGCATGAAAAAATATTTGATGACTTGAATTTTGAACTTTAGAATCATGAGGACATAATAAAGAGGGAAATTTAAAAAATAATCAAGTTTCAAAAAGAAGTTTAATAATGAGAATGCAAGTCAAATTTTAGTAATGTGGAAAGGAGATAGATCGAAGATGAAATAATGATGTACTAAGTTTTGTCTCTTATGTAAGAAAAGGTATGTCTTCTCAAAGCCATTTGTTAAAAAATAGAGGCAGTTGTATCATAAAATAGACAAGACATTCGCATCTTGAGCTAGACTAAGGGTTTTCTACCCTATTATTTTTCCCCAAGTGTTTGCACTTTGAATGGGAATAAACAACAATATAACAAATTTAAAATTATATATTGGCATCAAAACTTTAAAACAAATTAAAATTAAGTTTTATATTAAAAATTAAATAAATATTTTCTTAATGTTTCTATTTTCATTAAAAAACCATCTATTTAATTTATTCAAAGATATTACATAAAAATTTAAATAAATAATATTCCTAAATCTCTATAATGATAAATAAAACAGATGTGTATTAATTGAAAAAAACAAATATAATTTTAAAAAATTACAATAAAATTCAAAAAATCTTGTTATCTATTTTTATTAATTAAAATAATTAACAAAAAAAAAAATTTTGATTAAATAAAAATACCAATATTAAAATAAATCACAATAAGATTGCTAATTTTCTAGAATAATAAATAAAATAGTTTTGTATTATTAAAAAAATATATTTTAAATTTTAATAATTGTTGGTGTAATAAATAAATAAATTTATCTTTACTCTCTTCTTAAGATTTATTTTTTATGCACTTGCATTATTCACTTAGTAATAAAATATTAATTATTAAATCTATTTTACCTCTTACAATTTCCCTTTTAGGATTTACAAACTCATTTTATAAGGGTGTATCTCTCTTTGTAACATTCATTCATTCAATACAATTGCAATCTCTTTTTTGCACATCAACAATATTTCATCTTTTGAGGATTTCTGAATTCTAACCTCCATAACTTTGCTTCTCTCTTTCTGTGATAGGTGTTTGTATGCAATAATTTTTGAGAGTTGTGGGGTTGAGCTTTCATCAACTTCAACATGGTATCATAGCTTTAGACTTCCATGCCTATGTTCTCTTTATGAGAGTTTTAGCTTTAATCTTTAGATCTATTATTTTCAAGAGGTTTTTTATATTAGATTTGAAGGGTCATTTTTTTGGTACACTCTAAGCCCAAACGGACCTCATAGATAGATTCATAATGCCCAAAAACCCCTATTTCTATATAAAGTTTGCCCAATTTGGACATAGTTGATTGGTGAGACAATAAAAATTGCCCCAAACTATATGACCTATGCAAGATTCTTGAGAAGAAAAAATTTATTTTTTTCAAAAAAAAATATATTAAAAAACAAGGATTTCACTTTTTTGGAAAAAAAATTCATCCAAAAAGAAAGCACTTATTAAAGTGCATGATATTCTTTTTATTCAAATAAAGGTAAAGAACTTTTTTTTTTAAGTACACACCTTCATGTGAAGGGCTTTTTCATAACAAAGTATGCCTGCATCAGTGCCTATGTTCGTGCATGAGTCATCACCTCCATTATTGTCCATTTGATGTGCCACATCAATACCTAGGGCACACCTTAGCGCCTAGTCACCTCGGGTCCACATGCCACTTTGATGACACATCAACAAGTCTTTTTTCTTGTGACATTCATATGACCATCAAATTTAGGCCACCATTTTTTATGATGTCATCTGTGCATGTGCACTTTCAAGCCTTTTGGCCCTTTTGACCTACCTATAGTTTTTTGGTTGTAACTTACCCATACAGACTTATATTTTAACAAATGAGATACCATAGGAAAGCTAGTTTCAAGCCCATCATGATGGTATTAGTATTTTTAAATTTTAATACATTTTTTATAGATCTTGTTGCAATCAAAATTAGGAGTTCTTTTTTGCACTCTAGGACACATATCTTGAGGATCTGATCTCTGATTTGGGAATTCTTTATATCTCTAGAAATTTATTTCTATGCTCTTTCAAGTGATTCTAGTTGTTTTTCCAAATTCTACTCCAAGAACATTCTATTCAATTTTTTGCATTTTTGCATTCTGGTGATATCTTAGTGTTTTTAGGTTCGGGAATCAATTTTGTTGCTTTAGATGATTTGTCAGTAGTTGTACTAACTATTGTATCAGCCTTATTCTCTTCTAGTTTTTGTAGACATCTTTTGTAGTATCTTTTTGTAAATGCACTGAGATAAATTGTCACTCTATTGCATTTCAAGATCTTACATATCTTTGTGTTTTGTTGCACTTGCACTACATTATAAAGTGCCTTGGGAGGTTTTATGTTGGCCATATTCACCGTCTTCATTTTTCAAGTGAGTGTTCCTTCCATGATATTAATCTTGTGATGTGTTGATGATACACGTCATTATAGGTGTTTATAATTCTTTTGCACTCTTCATGTTCGTGGTTCTTTTTTATGCAGAAGATTATGCATTCAGTTTCATTGTTCATGTCTTACGTCTCAACATTATGGGGGTTATGTTGATTCCATTACTTTCTTGGTTTGATGGAGTGAGCTATGTATTCACTATTTGTTCCTATGTACTTTGCGAATGAAGTGGCTGAATAACTATGCATTTCGGTGAGATGGATCATGTACCATATAGATACTCTTCCATTCCTACTCTTGGAGGCCATGAAGATATCTTCCATCTTCAATTGATCGTCTCTTTAGACTTTGTCTTCTCTACTTGGTCATGTTCTATTTGGTGGAGTTTCTTTTGATCAGTAGTTTGATAGCATTTGTAGCTTCATGCTTTAGTGGTGTTCTTCATTATCATCCTTTTTGTTCCTATCTTCATAGACATTATTTTCATCTATTTTTGGAGTAGGGTTTTTCCCATGTGGTTTCCTTTATTTCTTCACTTTAAAAAGATTTGGTTGTGATTGGGTACCTCATTAGGTCATGTTTCTAAGACCCAAGTTTTATTTCAACATAGTAATTTCCTTATTTTTTCTTGCATTATTTGTAGTTGCATTATTGCTCATCTTAAGGGGGTGTTAGAGTAAATAATTAATTTAAATCAAATGATTAAATTATCTTTACTTCCTTCTTAAAATTTATCTTTATTCACTTTCATAAGTCATTAAATAATTAATAATTAATTATTATATATCTTTTATCTCTTATCTCTTAGAATTTCTCTTTTAGGTTTTACGGTCTCCTTTTATAATGATGTATCTCTTGGGAAAACCATTTCCCTCTAACGGTCAAACCTTGGCATAAGAACTTTTAACCCTTCTACTATATCTTTTTGTAAAATTTCTGTATGGACTCGACCTCCTAATCTCCCCCTTCATCTATGACATGGCTTTGTGCTGGAGGATGTTGGGGAGGATTTAGGTGATTTCTTAATGGTAGACTCGAAATCCTCTAATGCAATGCACTCTACTTATGGAAGGATATTAGTTGATATTGATGCTTCTAAAGGCCTTTTGGTGGAGGTTAAAGCTTTGTAGCCCTATTGGTTCTTGGATTCAACCTTTAGATTATGAGGGCCTCTTGTTTAGATGCATGAAATGTTTTAATATCGAGCATGTTGCAAAAAAAGTGTGAGGTTGAAAAGATCAAATCTAAGAAACCCTCTTGGTGGATGGGGGCTTTAAGGAAACATTATACACTGGTCCCCCATATTCTTCAAGATTCTAGTGTTGTTCCCTCTACTACTTTGGATGATGCAATTGTTCTTAAGGATGTTGAGATAGCTCCCCCTATGATTGACTTTGTCAATCGAGTTTCTATTATTTCTATTGATCAAATTATGAATGATATTATTTTTCCAACCCAACATGTTGGTTTTGCCAGAAGTGGTTGCATTGTGGCTACTATGGATAAGATAAATGTAGTCAACCATATTCATTTAGGCTCTAACATGGGTGGTACTTGTTTTGTTGGTGTTTCTTCCATTGTATTTATCAGAGTTGATGTTGGGTTTGATGGTGTTGATAGGTCTATTGATTTTTTGGTCTAGCATCCTATGGTAACCAAGATTGAAGAGGGTTGGATCGCAATTAAAGGAAAATATTCAAAGAAGTTTTACCTCATCCTAAACTCCTCATGAGGGGCTATTCAAAAATCTTGAATTCTGATGTCTAGTTGGGTGGTTCGATTATAAATCTTACTCTTCCCTTGACCACCATCTTGTTTTGTGGGGTTTGTGAGTTTTTTGGAACTCCCTATTATGTTTGAGCTTTGTTGTGTTTATATCTCGTGTATCTTTGTTGAGTGTAATGATGGTCTTTCGAGTTTGTTGTGCAGATGTTTAGTTTTATATTTGTTTTGTATCCATGTTTCAAGGTCCCTTCAAAACCTATTTTCTTAATTAAAAATATGCATTCAATCAATACAATTGCAATCTCTTTTTTGCACATCAAGAATGTTTCATCTTCTATGGATCTATGAATTCCAACCTCCATACCTTTGCTTCTCTCTTTCTGTGAAAGGTTTGCATGCATTGATTCTTGGAAATTGTGTGGTTGAGATTTCATCAACTTCAACAATAATAATTAAAATAATCAATATAAATTATTTTTGTATTAAATGAAAATATGAAAATTAAAATAAATAATAACAAGATATCTAAATACCTAAAATAATAAACAAAATATATTTGAGTTAATTGAAAAATAATAATAATAAATTTATTTTTTATGATAAATAAATAAAATGTGTTTGTTTTTTGAATATTTGAAATTTCCCAAAAAAAATGCATAAATCTATTTTTGATAATAGATATAGGGTCAAGGTAGTTTAAAGAACCACAAATTTGAGAAAACTCACACACTTAAAGGTACTTGACATATCCATATGAATGAGGTTCAAATTAGATTTTTAAATGTCAATATTTTGATAGTTATCTATTTTGTATAGTGTTAATTGCCTATTATTCATTTAATATACTAACTATTTTTGTTGCTACCTTTTTCTATATAGAAAGGGTGTGCATTTAGTGTTTCAAACTAGATGAGTTAAAGACACAAAGAGGTATCTATTTTTTATTCAATCTTTAGAGAAAAATTTTCTTTTGTCATTTTGTTATTTCAAATATGTCCTATACATATATATATATATATATATATATATATATATATATATATATATATATATATATATATATATATATATATATATATATATATATATATATATATATATATATATATATATATAAACTAGTTCAAAAAGAGATCTCAAAATAAGAATCAAAGAAAAACTTTGGTCATTTTCTAATACAAAAAAGAATACAGAAGAAAAAATATTGCATTCTGAGAGAGTATTAAACACTGTGAACCTCAAATGTAAATCCCAACTTACATCAATGCTCCAAGGGGAGAGAGCTAATCAAATATATAGTCCACTGATATAACTGAGAGGGGGGAAGGGGGAGGGGGTGAATAAGTTATCCAACTAATATCAAAATTAAAAACTTTAAATAATCTTAACCATATGACTAATGTGATCTAAAAGCACAACAAGATACTCATACACAACAACACTAGATATGTTAACTAAAGAAACCCTTCATTAGAGGGAAAACCCCAATGGGGATGATACCCACAAGATGATGTACCAATATAAATATTCCTTGTTAGAGGATAAACTTTGTTAGGAGTTAGTTACAACATTCAATACATATAATTCCCTGCTAGGAGACTTTGAATCCTTGTTAGAAGATTTCAACCCTATTAGGAGTTGTGAAAGACAACTGGACCCACTACCCAAATAGCTTCAAGATCAAGATCATGGAACCCACTATCTAGATTATCTCTATATTATTCCTTTTAAAATAATAGAACTGAATTGTACTTCCTTCCTCTATCTATGTCTTGTCAACCAAACTTCTACTCCTTCAGATCTTGTAACCAGATCATGAACTATGCATCCAATAATCCCTTGGATCACTTGCGTGCATTTAGTAAGCACTCTACTCTTTTTTTTCACTTCACACTTCTTACATCAATAGATACACAAATACTTTCTTCTCTAATTAAGGAAAACATCTTTCCTTTACACCATATCCTCATAATAATTTCTTGAGTCAGCCTTGAAGATTTTCTAATTAATTAAAATAAGATAATTAATTAATTACAATTACAATAGCATTGTCGGCTCACAGTCTATACAAAATTCACATGTGCGATACTAAGGCTTGCACACTCACTAATGTCATCACCCAATTGTCCTCTATCACTACTTGCCTGCACATCACTTCATTACATCTCAAATGAAAGATAGCCAACAAACATAAGGAATTGCTTTCCCAATACTCTATTTCTAAACTTCTCCATGTAAATTAGGTACAACATCTATATGTTTTCAACTCAAGCTCTATGCACTTAACCACATCAATAGGACATTGTGTTGTACATGTCCATAACTATGCATACCCAAAAATTCAAACCATTGTCTGTACCATCAAGATCTTTGTCCTACTTCTTTGTCAGTCTTTACAGAAACCATGCTATGTTGACATCAATGACAAACATACTCATGAATGCAACATATCAATACTCTCCAATGCTCAGGATACTCCTTCAATTTAGTGTCATCAACATTAATGCTAACAATCTCCCCTTTTGGCATTGATGGAAACATAGATGAAAAATATCCAAGTTCCAAGAATACCAAATAGTGTTTTGTTGTTGTTGCTAACCAGCATCAGTTGTCCACACGCTAAAAAGAATCTCAAAACAACAGGTGCATGCTTTCATCTCCAAGTTCCAAGAATACCAAATAGTGTTTTGTTGTTGTTGCTAACCAGCATCAGTTGTCCACACGCTAAAAAGAATCTCAAAACAACAAGTGCATACTCCTTCTTAGACATCAATTGTTTACTTCACACTAAACAATTCACAATACACCAGATGCACTTTCATGCTTCCTTTTATGAATCTTTCTAAATCTTTCTAAAGAAATATCACTCCTCCATTAATTAGAATTTCTTCCATACATACTCTCACCCATGCCTTAGGAGATGTTTTTCATGAATATTCTCTCCCCCATTGACATTAATGTCAAAGGTGTCAATCTCAATACCAATTGTCAATAAGCTGCTCCAAGTCATCAACCAACTCAAGTGTCCAAAGACATTGTTTAATACCAAATACCAAATACCAAGAGTCCTCAATGACTCAATACATACCAAATACTCTCCCGTATGAGAAGCATCATCATCTAATCTAGTCAAATAATAATGCTATGTACCACTGGACTAATGCACTCTCTACATCATCTACTTAGAAGTAGGCAGGAGCATAAGCCTAAGCATACCTCTTAAGTACTCAAAAGTATCTTTAGGCAAAGGCTTCATAAAGATATCTGCAATTTGATCCTTAGTACTTACATACTCCAATCTGATCTTCTTTTCTATTGCTTTCTCTCTCAGCACATGATACTTAATAGATATATGCTTTGTCTTAGAATGCAATACAGAATTCTTAGACATATTCACTATACTTGTGTTATCACAGTAAATGATAACAGGTTCTTCAATTTCAATTTTGATATCATTCAACATTTTCTTCATCCACATAACTTGATTACAATTATTTGTTGTTGCAATATACTCTGTCTCAATAATGTTCTCTAAAATGCAATCTTGCTTCTTGCTTAACCAAGAAACCAATCTTCCTCCAAGAAATAATGGTCCACCACTAGTTCTCTTTGTGTCATTCATACTGCCTACCCAATCAACATCAGTATATGTACACAAAGTGAAATCACTTTATTTGTCATACCAAATTCCATAATCAGTTGTCCCTTTCAAAATCTGAATATTCTCTTTACTGCTACAAAATAATATTCCTTAGTATCAACTTGAAATCTAGCTACAATCCCAACTACATTTTCTATATCTAGTCTGGTGTGAGTTAGATACTACAAACCTCCAATCATTGATCTATGCTTCTTCTATTCTAATGTAGGTGTCTCATCTTTTCTAGATAACTTATGACCAGTTATCATGGGTGTACCAAAAATTTTACAACTTTCCAAACCAAACCTTTTCAACAAATCTTTAAGATACTTAGCTTTTGAAATGAATATACCATCATTATTTTACACAATCTGCAATCCTAGAAAAAACTTCATTTCTCCTATCATGTTCATTTCAAATTCATTCATCTCTTCAACAAATTTATCACTAACTTCATCATTGCCTTAAAAAATGATATCATCAAAAAATATTATAATGATCAATAAACCATCTTCAATTTCTTTCAGGTACAAGTTATTATATGTCATACCTTTAACAAATCCAATCTTTGCCAAGTAATTGTCCAACCTTACATATCAAGTTCTTGGTGCTTGCTTTAGACCATAAAGAGCTTTCTTCAATCTACATACCATGCCTTTATCTTCTGATAAAGGAAATCCTTCAGGCTGCTCAATATAAATCTCTTCTTCTCATTCTCCATTCAAAAAGGTTGATTTAACATCCATCTGATAAACCTTGAATTTCTTGTTTGTTTCATAAACCAAGAACATCCTTACTACTTCCATTCTTTCTACTGGTGCATATGTTTCCTCATAATCAATGTCTTCTTGTTGTGAATAACCCTTAAAAACAAGTATGGCCTTGTTTCTCAAAACTTTTCCTTACTCGTTTATTTTATTCCTGAAAAATCATTTAGTTCCTATCGCATTCTTGTCTTTTGGTCTAGGAACCAACTCCCATGTGTCATTCTTTATTATCTAATCCAATTCTTCCTTCATTTCTTGGATCTAATGATTATCTTTGACTACTTCTTCTGTGCACTTGGGTTCAACTTGAGACATCAAACATATCTCCCCATTTACTTTGTTCCTTGTCATTACGCCTTTATCTTTACTTCCGATTATTTACTCAAGAGGGTGATTCCTTGTCAAATTTCTACTAGGGGTAGGAGTTGACATCTCAACTCTTTTCTCTTCTCTAGGTTCAAAACTCTATTCTCCTCTATGTTCAAAAGTTAGTACATCATTCTGCAAGTTATTGTTAGTCTTGAACAAAACCTTAGCATTCTGTCTAACAATTCCAAAGTTATCATCTTCTTCATCTAAATTATAATCAACCATATTTTCTTTGGTTCCAAACTTCTCATCAATCCTTACATTTGTGCATTCAACTATTGTCTTAATTCTATAGTTGAAACATCTATAAGCCTTACTTTTCAATGAATAGCCAAGAAACATACCTTCATTGCTTCTTAGATCAAACTTACCAATGTCATTGTCTCTCTTGATATAACACTTGCTCCCAAATATCTTGATATAACACTAATGGTGAATGTCCAAACCATAGTTCATAAGGTGTCTTGTCCATACCTTTTCTGATCTATACTCTGTTCAGAGTATATAATGTTGTATTCATTGCTTCCCTCCAAAATGTCTTAGAAATATCATTTTTAAATAACATCACTCTAGTTGCTTCTATTATAGATTTATTCCTTCTCTTATCAATATAATTTTCCTCAAGTGTTATAGGTGCAGATAGTTGTCTTTTGATAACATTTTCTTCACAAAATATGTTAAATTCTCTAGGATGAATTCTCCTCCTCTATCAGATCTCAAACACTTAATCTTAACACCAGATTCATTCTCAACTCTATTCTTAAATATCTTAAACTTCTCAAAATCTTCAAATTTTTCTTTAAGAAATGCTACCCACATCATTCTAGTGAAATCATTAACAAAAATCATAAAATACCTTTCACCATAGAATCCTCTTATTCTAGAAGGACCACTCAAATTTGTGTGAATGATCTCCAGCTTCTCTATGGTAGTGAAGTTCTTGCTAGGAAATGATACTTGTTGGAAATCTGATTGAAAAGATCATTGTTGAAGAGGGAAGATTGTTTGCAAAGAGGGAGATTATTGATAAAGAATGTTTTCAAAATTGTTTTGTCACTGATGTCAAACCTACTATTTGTTGGAATGACAATTGCTTATAAGATCCTAGTACTATGACTTAGTTAATTGATGAAGAGGAATTAATCAACAAGATGTAAAAAAAAGTACCCCAGGGAAAGGTTGAGTTATGGTTTTGTAATGAAGTGCAAGGATCAGTTAAGACATTTGTAAAATGATGTATTGACAATATATTTGAAGATACAGAGGCAGGCCACACTAAGAAACTTTAGAAGTATAAGTTGTAACAAGGTTGTCTGCAAAGCTTGACTAAGTTCATTAGTGAGTGTCGAGCAAGCTAGTTCATGCCGAGCAAATTTTTAGTTAGTGCCGAGAAAATGCAAAATCTAGTGTACCAAGTGATACAGAAGGAGCTAAGAAAGTAATAAGTGTCAAGCATCAGAAAAACTTAGTGGATGTGGAGTGAATCCACAGTAGGTGTCGAGCATCAGTAAAACGTAGTTGGTGTCGAGCAATACAATATGTGCCGAGCACCAAAATTTCAATAGTGCCAAGCTGTTGCATTATTTGAAAAGTCAAAGATTCACAAAATCTAAGCCAAAAAGTTTGTTACCTTGAATTTTGTGAACTAGATGGAGGATAAGAATGATGAACTGGTGGCACAAAATTTTAGGTAAACTATTTTTGGGCGAATTCAGGAGGATTCTTAATGATGTTTCTAGAAGAAATAAAATATGGGGTAGATTCATTGAATCCTACCTAATCCATTTGATTTAAAAATATAAAATAGGAAGATTCAACCGAGGAAAAGGATTACAGACTTCTATTTAAGGAGTCACAGGCCAAGAAGCTAGAGTTGATGGGTCAAAGTTGTTGAAGGGTGCCAAGAAGAACGCATCGAGAAGGAAGAACATAGCACAAAGGCTCTGCTTCGATAAGTGGCCATGTAGGATATTGTATTGGTATATCAAGCTGGAGACTCAAGGAGACAAAGCTTGAAAGGAGGACAAGTTGTCAAAGCTAAAGAGTTTCAAAGCCAAGCAGTGTTGTGTGTTGAATAGAGATTTGAAATCTGCAAGTTGTGAGTTGTATCAGGTCAAAAGCCCCTGTTATTACTCTCTAACAATTGTACCAGTTAGGGTAAAATCCTATGGACTTAGGTTGGTTTAACAGCCATTTGAAAATCCTTTAACAGGGTAGCATTCCAAGTGAATGTTCTAAAGTTCTCTAACTAGGCCCACTTCTAACAAGGTGGTTAAATCCTTTAACCAGGTCGCACTTAATAGTGTGTTGTAGCCTTTAACAGGGTAGGCCTTTCACAAGGCATCACTTCAGAAGAGTGAGAATTGAGTAGCATGTTACTAGTGGTTTTTCCCAAATTGGGTCTCCATGTAAATCACTATGTTATATGTTGATCTTTCATGTGTGATTCTTGCATGTTTATTCTACAGTAACTTGCTAAGTAGGAAAGTTTAAGCTTGGATGCATGAATAGTTTAAAGGGATCACCTTACTTGATGAAAAAGTTTTATTAGGACATTTGGACCTTAAATAACTAATTCACCTGCCCCCTCCTCCTCTTAGTTACTCTAAAAGTATTTCTAACAATACTTTCTTCTACCTAGCCAGAATACATTCCTTGCACACAACATTAGTAGGCTTAACAATCTTAGGCAAGTCTCTAACTAAAAAAGTGCTACTAACCTTCACAATATTATCAAAGTTTATGTGATAGAATATTCTATGCCACAACCAATTATTATCCACTTTAGCTACCAAACATGTCATCTCGGTAGAATTCAACTGAAATACATTACCTCTAGATCTAGTGCCAGTTCTAATCATCTTACCATCTCTATTTTTTATAGTGCAGGTATTCTCAATAAACTGCAATTGATAACCTTTTTCCACCAACTATCCAACACTCAACAAATTATGCTTCAATCCATCAACAAAATATACATCACCAGTGTTAGTTTTACCACCAAGAGTAACGGATCCAATTCCTGTTATATGATAGGTTGCATTGTTACCAACTCTAACAATAGCTCCATCATGATTCTTGAACTTAACAAACTTATTCATATCACCAGTCATGTGATGTGAACAACCATTGTCAATTATCCAATTAGACTTCTTTTCTACTTGGGTAACTAGAGCTCTTTCTTCTCTAATTTCTCTATCAAGATCATCTTCCTTGATAGCCACAAACCCTAACTCATCATCTCTTTCACTTTGACCTTTCTTATCAGATTCTTCATCTTCATTTGCATACAAACAATTTTTATCTCTGTCTCTTCTAGGGTTAAACCTTCCCTTATACTTCTTCTCTCTTTTAGGACATTTAGATGCATAATGATCAAATTCATTACGAGTCCAACATTTAAAGATTTTCTCACCATCTTTTTCTCTTCTCACCAGAAGGGTTATTCCTTCCTCAATCTTCTTGTCTTCATTAGCTCTGTTGCTACCAGCAAAATCTCCATGGGTGCTTGCACTTCTTGTCAAATTAGGTCGAATGTTCAGGGCACTGGAAGTTGTTTTGACTCTTGCAAGTACTCCAGACTATCTCAGATCTACTTCTGTTGATTCCAATCTTCCAAGCAATGTTTCCTTAGTGAAGTCCTTATTGTAGGGCATCACTAGCTAAATCATCTGAGCTATAGACTTGAATGGTGATGTCAAACTTTTCAAGATCTTTCATATGACTTCATCATCTTCTTTAGTTCCACCATGAGAACGAATTTATGTAACCATTTCTGATATTTTGCCAATATAACTTCTTACATATTCATCTTCCATCATTCTAGCATCTTGAAATGCACATGTCCAATTTTGTAATCTCATTCTCTTTGCATGATCATCACCTTCAAAAAGAGATTCTAATGCTTTCCAAATTTCATGAGATGTTACAAGTGACTTTACTTGATTGTATGCATTCTTTGGAAGAGCTTGTAGGATTTGAGAGATACAAATCCACAGAACACCAAGAATAACTGCATGCAAATAACTTGTTATAGAAGAGAGGCAAAAAGAAGAAAAAGGCAGAATTTAGAAATTACTCAAAAGTGAGAGCAAAATTATGATCCAAGTTACTGAAAATGAAGAATTACGATGTTCAACCTATAAAGGTGAAGAAAACCCTAAAGTCTAAAAAAGATAGGTTGCACATTAAGAGAAAGCTTAAGCACTAAAGAGTAATAAGTTAACTAATTAAATCAATATGATTTAAGTAATAAGAAAATTAAATATTACTCTAACATTTCCTCTCCCCCCCCCCTTTAAGCTAAGCACAGGGGGTAATCTAACCTAGCATAGCTATGAAGTAGGAAAAGGTGTAGGACCCCTCATAGTTAGTACTTATTTAAATACATTTTTTCTATGGTAATTTTCTATATAAGATAATATTAGATGTTTTATGCTTAAGGCACCTATGTATACATTGTGTCTATATATGTATATACTATAAATGATAAAACTAGAGTATTAGAATGAGACAAGGACTTATTGCACATGTGTTAATATTTATCAATTCAAGTGATCATTTGATGATTTTAGGAAACCATTTCTTATTTATTTATTTATTTTATTTTTGATGTTATTTAGTCAGGTGATAATTTTGATGTTGAAACTTGAATTACGGTTAAGTTGATTTTGGTATGTAAATGTTTATATCAAGATTTAGCCACAAAATGTAATGTTAATTAAAAACAAGATGATTATTTAGACTTCTTGAAAAAAAAAACCTCATCACCCTGTATTCTTTTATCATGAGATGGACTCCAGCCAAGAAGGTGATCTATAGAATCAAACTCATTAAGGCACAGAGTATCAAGCAAACAAATCCATGCATTCATGAGAGAATGCAGTTCAAATGAGATCAAAGTACCCTTATCTCTTTGATGAACTCTAGGAGGATGTTCATGCCTAGGGGGGAAGATGTGAGGCCTCACCCAAACCCATCATAGCATAGTTGTTGATTTGCATTTCAGAAACTTTATATTTTGGGCTTGTTATATGTTGGACTATCTTGGATTGATATTCAGACTATTTGATACTATGGGAAACTTTATTTTATGGTGATTGTTTATGATTTTAGAACTTATCGATGATGCTTGATAATTATTTACATTCATGTACTTGGTTGGTGATTTTATTAATGGGTAGAAAAGTATGTTTTAATGCAAATATCAAATGGATTATATATGTGAAAATCATGACATGTTGTAAAATAGTCATATCATGTTTAGTTTGATTATGTTAGTATTATATATGCACAGTAGCTTAGAAATTGAAATATGTTATTTGAAATTTGATTGGTAAATATTTTATGTTTGATTAAGTTATGAATATAGATTTTATATAGGATTTATATATGCATAAGATTTATTTATCTTGGACTACTGATATGTGGTTTGAATGTGCAGGAAATAATCATGGTAAAATGGAGAACTAAGACTATACCTTTGTATTAATTGAGAATGCCAATGTTAGATCTAATGAAGAGATCTTAACCTTGTTGTTAAGTATTTTACTTTGTGAACGTAATGTGAATGAGTATTTTACATTAGATTCTTTTTGTGAAAATTGATTTGCCACTCGTAATGTTAAATGTGTATTTATAGTGTCACTTGACACTTATGTTTTTATTTGTTTAAGTGGCAAGTTAGGTTGAGATATTGGCAAAAGACACCCAATCTTATTCCTAACCAGTTAGAAATGTTTAAGTTTTTATCCACTTAGATAAAAATATCTTATGAAGGCTTTTATTAGATTAAATTCAGATTTTAAGTTATAAGGTGACTTTAGAGGGCTTTATAAGAGTCCTAGGATGTTCTTTTGATAAAATTAAGTTACCTACATGTTAGTACTATATGTTAGGGCTTTAATTTTGACTTTAGTTTAAATCATTTATTCAACCCTTTTAAAATCCCACTTTTCAAGTATTATGAAAATGGGAACAAATCTTACCCAACTTCTCACCTTATCTTCAATGAGTTGGAGTTCCAATCAAATAGGAAAACTTAGGTGGAATTAAAGTGATTTTTTCTCTTTCATGATGGAGAAAAAGGAGTTTAGTTTCTTATTAAAGGGAACTTTGAAAATAGAGTTTTCACTCACCCACTCTCTAGTTTTAGAGATTTTCTATTTTTTTGGAGATTTGATCAAGAAAGGATAGAGGGCTCTTCTAAAATCGGTTCATTTACCATAGCTTGGAGAAAGGTTTTAGCTTTTGCCATGTTCTAGGAACTGTGTATTGTATTGTTTTACTAAATAAAAGTTATGTAAATTTGGCTATAGATGCATATGTGTATTGTTCATGTTGTATTGTTTGGTGTGAATGAATTTTTATTGTTTCTTTTTCTTTTTCTTTTTCTTTGATTTTGAGAGTGTGATGTTATGGGTGTGAAAGGACATCACTCACCCTTTGGAGGGAAGAAATGGCCTTTGGGTGAAGGGGATAGTTGGGTCTTTCCCTTGAGTGCAGAGTCTCTTCCCTAGAAGGAAGAGGGATACGCATGTAGTATGGGTTGCATGTGCTAGTACAATATTATTATGCACTTTGGAGGTGATAAGGGGAGAAATTTTGTGAGAGTTGGTTATTATTTTATATGCCTTGTGAAGGCAGATTTGGTTTTATGTATTTGGCTTCTCCTCGAGGTCTTAGGCACACCATCACCCATTATATTGGTTGCTATAGTAACCTACTATATAAGCTCAAAAAGAGTGTTAAATGTTGTATTGTGTAATTATCATTTTATGCGGTTGTGTTTGACTGTTACCTGGCTGGTCTTGGCTCCCCAAGTTTGGTGGGTGGTCTCAAAGAGGCCTAAGTTGGGAGGTGATCTCTCCATGGTTTTTAGTGTTGTTTTCTATAGGTTTTCCAAATGAACTTTTGTTGAAGAAAAGCTTGGAAGATTTCATTTCCTATTGGAGATTTCAAGATGATTTATTATAGATATTTGTAAAAGTGTTTTATTGTAAAAGATCACATGTAGATCTTCATTTATATAATTTTATTTTTTTGTAAAGATTCAATTGTGATTGTGATATTTGAAGAGACATTTCAATGTTGTGAATACATTTAACTTTAAACATTTCATTGAATATGATTAAAAGTAATTGAAATTTGTAGCAATAATCTATTAATGATTTGATATGGTTTCTTAAAATGTTTCAAAATTTTAAAATTGAATAGTATGTGTCTGTGTGTGTCTTGTTCAAATTTTGGGCATGACAAAAAGGTCTCAACAACAAGGCTTGATCAAGTACCCAATACAAGCAAATCTCTGTAAATCAAAGACAAAGGAGAAAACTCAATGGGAAAAACTCCTCTCCAAAAAGAGATAGAAAAAAAGAAAAAAATGGCTCAAGAGACTCTCTCAAAACCATAAGTACAACCAGCCCCCCCATGAGAGAGGGAAGAGACACCAAAGCCCCCCAGAATGATGGAACCCCTGTAGAAATGATCAAACCAATGGAACTCTAATGCAAAAGAAACAAAGGCACAGAACAAGAAAACCCCTAAATGAGAGCTAAAACTAGAAGGCCTAACTGATGCTCAAAGGAGAAAAAATGAGGATCCTAAAAGGGAATCCCCAATGTAGGTGTTGTGACAGGTGTGTTGACAGTGTTATGAAAGAGGAGATGAATGTCTACTGTAGAATCCTCAACAAGTGCACCTAGTGGCTCAATGAATAGAGCTAGAGGGTCAGGCAATGCTGAAGAAGAATCTTGCTGAAGAGAAAAGACCTCAATAGGATGTGGTGTGGTGGTCAAAACAGTGATCTCAGGGAACAATACAAAGGTTCAAGCATTCTGATTGCACCACATGATGCTCTTGCGAAAGAGAAGAGCTGTGCTTCAACAATGGAGATGGTGGACCAAAGTGTGAGAAGTTGTAGAGACGGGTGGTATGATCAACTATCCCTTTAGCAATAAGGCCTGTTGTCACACTATCCTGAATGAAGACTGAATCTGCAGTGAACTCAACTGTCTTCCCTAATCCATTGTGTGCAATTTGATAAATCAAGAGAAGGTTTATAGAAAGAGATGGAAGATATAATACATCATTGAATGTGCCATCTTGAATGCCTACTAAACCTTTCCCGCAGACTATTAGGGCAATGCTATTCACCATGAGAATATGAGGAATGGGAGAAGCCTCAACAGTAAATAAGACCCTTTGAGAAGATGTCATATGGTGAGAAGCACCTGAATCCAGTATCTAAGGGACCTATAAAGGGGATGCAATGGATGCCCGTAATGCATGACCCTGTCCAGAATCTTGTCCAAATGTCGAAGATATGGAAGAAGACTAAAAAGCAAACCCCTATGATGTAGAAGAGGATAGGGAGGAAACAATGCTCTTCTGAAGAAGAGCTTGCAAATCTGCAATTTGTTTCTCATAGCCATCAAATATCTTCTAAAAAAATGTGACTCATCATGAGGTCCCTTCTGTCAATAGGAACATGTAGGGCTCTCAATCTTTTTTTTCTTCTTCTTAGAAGAAGATGGTGGGCCAGTAGAGTGCTGAGAAGAGGAATCTGATATCTGCTTCTCTGTACCCTGAGGTGTAGCAATGTCTATGACTGTGAACCTATAAGTGAATCCATCTGAGTGAGCTTAGACTACTTTGGAGTCAACCTATCACAGAATGTCTCAAAAGAGGGCATAACATGGCATGCACCTAATGCATCCATAGTGGAGTAGAAGGTAGAAGTAAAAATTTGATAAGGACCTCGAAGTTTTGAGAGTATCAGAAAGATACACTCATCATTTGACTTCATCTTTCTAACAACCTATAAAATAGAGTGAAGAAACTTGAACTTCATCAAGAAGTCCTCAATGCTAGTGAATGATTCAAGTACCAAGGAGGTGAACTCTGCATCTATCTATAGAGGCCCGAACTGATTCATTGTGCCAAACAAGGTAGAAAACTTGTTCCACATAGCCCTGGGTGTGGTCAAACCATCCAGGTGGAACAACAAGCCATCTGAAATATTCAATGCAATGAGGCCCATTTCTCATCCATCTTATTTCTCTGTATAAGAACCTCATAAGGCCTCCATAGAACTAGTGAAGCCGCATCGAGGCATGACCATAAGCAATCTGGTTATCTATCATTTCCAAGTGTTGTAGTTGTGAGGTGTAAGGTAGGCGATAGAAGAGTCTGCCATTGAGAGAAAGTAGACAGAAGTAGAAGGATCTCTTTGAAATAAATGACAGAAAGAGAATTTGAACCCCCCCACAAAATATTATACTATCTCCCGTAGACTTCAAATAAGTATGAAAGCACACAAAACAAGGAAAAAACATGTTTTCTAGATGCAAAGAGGAATGACAAATGAAGTCTCCACTTTGATGCCAAAAACAATTGATCAAACGACAAAATTGGAAAATAAAACAAGCATGGTTGGATCAAGCTCGAAAAGAGCTTTCCAACGACATATGACACTTCAATTTCTGATACCATATGCCAAAGTTATGGCTAAAAAATCAATTGTACCTCTGAAAAAGTTCTCTTAAAAAATATAGAGACAACAAAAAAATTGACGATCGTCTATGTCAAGGAGTTGTCGCAGCTAGCAACTCATGGGCGGAGCGCAAGTGGTGCTTCTGGCCGGAGGTGGTGTTGCGGTTGGAAACGAGCGACGATCTAACCGCGATGGCTCCCAAGCAGGCCGTTGGGTACAAGCAGCGCGCTAGCTGCACACGAGTGGCGCAGTGGTGGCACATTCTACCTGTGCCAAAAAAACCTTAAAACAAGGTTTTTTTTGTTTGTTTGTTTTTTTGAAATTTGTGTCATATGGCCTAGGAGAGGGAAAAAAATTTCCCAAAGGCTACTGTGGCCAAAAATAACAAACTTTATATAAAAATTGAATCTCTCAAACCTTCTCAGTGCGATGGTGAGGTTCGTTTGGGCCCAAAAAGCTCAAAAAAAAACTTTACCTCCAAATTGATGACAGAAATCGTGAAACAACTACAGCACCTACTCAAAAAAAACCCAGAGCAAGCAACAACAAGGTAGATCTGATACCATGTAGGATTTGAGAGATACAAATCCACGGGAACACCAAGAATACCTACATGCAAATAACCTGTTATAGGAGAGGCAAAAAAAAAAAAAAAAACTCAAAAAGTGAGAGCAAAATTATGATCCAAGTTATTGAAAAAAAAGAATTATAAGGTTCAACCTATAAAGGTGAACAAAACCCTAAAGCCTAAAAAAGCTAGCTTGCACATTAATAATTAATAAAAGAATTAATTATTAATGCACCTAAGAGAAAGCTTAAGCACGAAAGAGTAATAACTTAACTAATTAGATCAATATGATTTAAGTAGTAAAAAAAAACTAAATATTACTCTAACAGAGCTCTCAGTAGAGCTTATGTTGCTGTCATGTTACACACGAATATATCTCTCTCTTCTTCACTGCAAACTTCAAGGTCTTCTTCTTTAACGATTGTATTTTGACCTTTTGTCAAAATCCAATATCCTGGACCCATGCACAACAAATCAGTCTTCATCTTCTCCTTCCAACTGTCATAGTTCGCCCCATCAAATCTAGGACTATCATTTCTAAAAAGATTCACCATCGATCTCCCAAAGTTGTTAAGCTTATCCTTCAAGGACTTGATACTCTGATACCAATTGTTAGAATATATATAGTCCACTGATCTAAATGATGGAGGGGTTAGTTATCCAACTAATATCACAAATAACAACTTTAAACAATCTTTAACCATATGAGTAGTGTAAACTAATATCACAACAAGATATTCATACACAATAACATCAAATATGTTAACTAGAGAAACCCTTGATCAAAGGGAAAACCCCGATGGAGATGATACCCACAAAATGATGTACTAATATAAACATTCCTTGTTAGAAGATAAACCCTGTTAGGAGTTTGTTATAACATTTAGTACACATAAGTCCCTATTAGGAGACTTTGACTCCTTGCTAGAAGATTCCAACCCTATTAGGAGTTGTGGAAGACAGTTGAACCCACTGCCCAAACAACTTCAAGGGCAAGATCAATGAACCCATTGTCCAAATGATCTCTATATTATTCCTTGCAAAATAATAGAATTGAATTGTATTTCCTCTATCTATATCCTTCCAACCAAACTTCTGCTCCTTCAAATCTTGTAACTAGATCACGAACTGCACATTCAATAATCCCTTGGGTCGCTTATACGCATTCAGTAAGCACTCTGCTCATTTTTTGCGCTTCGCACTTCTTACATCAATAGATACACAAATACTTCCTTCTCCAATTAAGGAAAACATCTTTCCTTTATACCACATCTTCATAATAATTCTTTGAGTCGACCTGGAGACTTTCCCAATTAATTAAAATAAGATAATTAATTAATTACAATTACAATAGCACTGTTAGCTCACAGTCTATACAAAACTTCACATGTGCAATACTAAGGCTTGTGCACTTGTTGATGTCATCACCTGATTGTCCTTTGTCATTGCCTGACTGCGCATCACTTCATTACATCTTTGATGAAAGATAGCCAACAAACATCAGGAACTACTTTCCCAATACGTTGTTTCTGAACTGCTCTCTATAAATCAGGCACAACTTCTGTATGTCTTCAACTCAGGCTATGGGCACTTAACTGCATCAATAGGACATTGTGTTGTACATGTCCATAATTGTGTATGACCAGATAATCAAACCATTGTTTGTACCATCAAGATCTATGTCCTACTACTCTGTCAGTCTTTATAGGAACCATGTTATGTTGACATCAATGACAAACACAATCATGAATGCAGCATATCAATACTCTCCAATGCTCAGGATACTCCCTCATTGTAGTATCATCAGCATTCATGCTAACACCCCAAATCTAAATCCCAAAAACCCTTACACCAATGCTCCAAGAGGAGAGAGCTAATAAAAAAGACCCCAAAACCAACTCTAAAACCCAACCCATAGAACAATGACAGCATGAAAAAGATTACATGTTGAATACATTATGATTGCTCAAAAGCCAAAACTCATATGAAGACAAAAGTAAAGCGAGTCCTTAATTGGTGTAAGACTAAATGCCACAAAGTAGAGCCCAAAAATCACCATTAGTGTTCTTCCTTTGCAATATAACAATGAGATGATGATGATAGAAAGAAAACAATCCAATGTAGATAGAAGTCCGCAAGAAGTTAAAAAGGGTTGATGTTATGTTAATGTTGTGTTGAAATCATCATCAAACATTGATTGCAAAGGTTAAAAAGATTAAAGAATGGGATGACTCATTGAACTATTTAGAATACAAATGCTATTATCCTTGAACATGATTACATCAAAATGGTTGTGAATGCACTACAACCATACAAAGAGAAACATGCAACTCAACATTCGTATAAATGAAGTGCCATTACAAGTGTTCGCTAGTTTCTAATTTTGATCTTTAGTTTATGTTTTAGTTCCCTAAGAGTCACACATTCAATTTAGGCTATTTTTAAGACAAACATTGGAACAGTTTTTGAAATATTTTTCCAATAAGAAATTTGAAGACTATCCCACTACCCTTTGAAATTTTTAAACATTATAAGCAAGATAAGATAAGATAAGATCATATAGTTTTATTAATGTCCAACAAAAGACCACAACATGGGTCTATGGGACTGGAAGCTTATACCAAGAAGAAAGAAAACAAACATAGCACCAAATGATGTCCCAAAAAAACAAGTACAACAAAAGAAGAAGAAAGCAAGAAACATCACAGAAAAGATTAGGTATCTGTCCTCACAGGGAAAAAGTCCAACAATGACTGATCTGTGCGGCTACCAAAGGCGCCGAAAAAGAACTTAAAATAATGAGGCACCGAAGGCACAAACTGGCTTAGATTAAAGTGAGAAGTGTTCTAGGCAGTTAGAGATGGAAGTGCAAGGCATTTGGAGAGCACGGCCAATGTTAATGGAGATACCGAAGGATAAAATGGTATGAGCCAGCCAAGATCTTCTGCCCTATGAAGTTTCATTCAAGCTACCATTGGCTCCATCTGCCCTAAAATTATAATGTTGGCATAGTACGAGTTGAATTTAGAAAAAACACAAATTGTTTTCCTTTGAATTGTTGCATCTGTTGTAACATATGATGGTTATATCTAGTGATGTTAAGTTTGCTCACTAAATAACACCACTTTTATATAGGTGTCTCATTTACTTTTTTTTCTATCTATCAATATCTATATGGTTTTAGTTTCTTGCATCTAACAAACAAACACTAATCATATGCAAAGGTGACAAAGCTTTGAGATACTAAAATAATGGTTTCTCTTTTATTAATCATTCTCACTTTGATTAAACTCTGTTGTCTGCAATAGTATACTTAATCTGACTTATTTCTAAAGCTAATTTTGTGCACATGGTTTTCACTTCTCTTTAATCAGTTATCAATAGTAGGAACAATTAATAAACAGTCATCAATAATGAATGATCAATTTACTTCTTAGTAACTTTCAAATTTCATATTATGTAGCTATTTGACAAAAATGTTTTTGTTTTGAATCCCATGCAATTACAACTGCACCAACTATTTAATACTTGCTCTAATAAATCGGCATGGAATAATGTTAATCCAACAATTGCACATATCTCTAAGCTTTATCTTTGATACTTAATTTATTCTCAATCTTAAATGATGAGATATATAAGCATTTCTATTTGAGGTTTTAGAGTTTAAAATATCCACAATTTTCAACAGAAACCATGTTTTCGAGCTTTATTTCTCAATATTTTTCATAGGAAGCTAGAATTTGGTGGCTAGAGTTTATGTTTAGCTAATTATAGTAGCTTCCTTTGTAGGATTGTTATTATCAAATACTAAAAAATGTATGGAAAAGTCAAGAAACAATTTCCAATGAGATGGAAGCGGTGATAGTATAATTCAGTGCCTCAAAATCCAAGACTTTATCATTAATTAATCTAATTTTTTTGTTGAAATTGATGAGCCGAGTCTAAGCAGAGAGACTAGCCAAATTTCAATGTGTAATGCCTACACCTTATAGATCAAGCAAATTGGGTCTTGGAAACTATTCCAAAGCTGAAATCATTTCCAAAAAGTTTTAGAAAGTCATAATTAGTAGTTTTATTACTACCAGCACAAGAAAGGAAATGGTGAAGTAGGGTCACGACCTATTAATCACTGTATATCCATGATCATCTAGATTGGAGGCATTCACAAGATGAAACAACATATCATAAACACAATTTGAGTTTTTATAGATTATTTTAGTGAACTTAACAGATACTATTGTTTTGAAAAGCTACATTTTGCTATCCAACTATGTCGTTAAAAGCTGCAACATTTTTTCTTCAAAGCCTTGCCCTGATGCTTAAATTTGAACAAAATGTTTACTTCTTTATTATTTCTTAAAATAGAAGAACAATTAGAAATCAAGAAAGAGTCTGATTTTGAACAGATCTAACATAGTTTTTTCAAGTGCACCAAGCAATTAAGAAATTTCACCATCCAATGGTGGAAAATAGGAAATTGTCCGCAGTTGTTCATGTGAGAAGTTTTATTGGGTGTGTCTGGCAATCAAGAAATTATGTTGTCCAGCAGCAAAAAATAGGAAATTGTCAGTGGTGGTACTGGTTCATGTGACAAGACAAATATTTAATAATAAAAAATTGCTTTTAAGCTTGGTACATGTCTCAAGCTTTAAACTACATTTCAGATTGCCCCATGATTTCAAACCTCTTTTGTATTTTATCAATTTTTTTAAAAGCCTTTGGATAGATTTTAGGAGAGACCTAACAAATAAAGCAAATATGTGTGCAGCAATTTCTTGAAGCATTGTCATTTCAAATTTTTAAAATATTCTCTACGTGCAACCATTGCACCTTGTTTGGGTGCAATTGCTAGAAAGTAATAAATAAGTAAATGATAGTAATATAAGTAATAATAAATAGTTTTCAACAAAATAACAAATTAATTAATAAATAGCATGAAAGGGACACCCGATGGGCATGGAAATACATCGACGACATGATGTAGCTGTCATCAACATCAATAAACAATAGAGGAAAATACATGTACAATGAAGATGGTTAAGCAACAGAAGAAACATAAACAGATATTAAGCAAGACTTATTTCGAGGTAAAGTTAACAAAAAATGTAAGAAAGATGTAAGATATCCATCCATCCGTTCAAAAGAAGACGAGATTCTCATGAAGGAGAATAATTCCATAAGCATTCAAAAGAAAGAAAGAGACAATAAGATAGATTGAGTATATGTAACAATTGCTACCAAGAGCACAAATACAAACTAGAGGAAGATCATTGTGTGTAGTAAAAGCGAACTGGATCAGACTTGCAATAGATTAGATCTACGACGACTGTATTGAACAGACTAACTTTAACAATTAATCTTATGAAAAAAAAATTTAAAAGGTACATACATTTTCATTATCAAGTAATTATAATAATCAGCAAAAGGAGATGATTTCTAATTCAGATATAAGTAGTAGATGTGAGATAGACAATCAAGTTCAGAGTCCAGGCTCTCATTTAGATTTGTTATACCAAAAATCTATTAATCTTAACTTGTGTGAAGTTAATCAAGGCTCATCTTATTAATGGGGGTATTTTATTTGGCAAAGCTACAATCCTGACCCTAATTTGTGATTTTAGGGGGAAAAAATTAGGGCAACCACAAAAAAGGTAAATTACACACGTTGATGCCTCCAACTTAATTTTATACTTAGGTAGTCCTTTCCCTGCATAGCACTGGGTTGTTTATCTATGGATCATTGCCCTAAGGCTTCCTCAAGTCATCACCATTCATTAAGTTATTTCACGAAAGGAAAAAAAAATAGTTTGAACTGAATTGTGGATCTGCTTAAGGATTAGTGCATGATTTAAGGAAAAGAGGTAAGTTAGTTACAATTAACTTGATGCTAAAAGAAAAATGATAAGTGCAGTCTTTTGGAAGAGGAGTATATAATAAGTTAATCAAGGAGAATGGAGGGGCATCATTGACTACTTTTTGTATATTATCTCAGGCAAGGGAGAAATTATCCAATTATTGCTCAAACTAACTAACAGTGCAACCCTCCAAACCTAAAAATTGAAGGATGGAAACCTCTAACTCAAGCAATTTTTGGGCATTGGAAACATTGTGACAGGAAAAAAGCACTTTGATTTGGGGATGGCAGAGGGAAGATGGGGGAACGGCGGCAAGGGATGGGGGGATGAGGGTGCTGCAATATACTATACATATAGTACTTAAAATGCTATTTTAAAATGATGTACCAAATACTTGAACATAGCAAAATTGCAACATGAATATCAAAAATATCATAAAGATGATTACATTGAGTAGCATTATATCAAAACAAGTACAAAATTTTGTATACACATTCATAAAAATATGTATATCGCATCGCACACTGCGTGCACACGCGCGCGTGGGTGTGTGTGGACAGGTGTAGTCTTTTGGAAGAGGAGTATATAATAAGTCAATTAAGGAGAATGGAGGGGCATCATTGACTACTTTTTGTATATTATCTTAGGCAAGGGAGAGATTATCCAATTATTGCTCAAACAAACTGACAGTACAACCCTCCAAACCTAAAAATTGAAGGATGGAAACCTCTAACTCAAGCAATTTTTGGGCATTGGGAAACATTGCAACAGGAAAAAAGCACTTTGATTTGGGGATGGCAAAGGGAAGGTGGGGGAACAGCAGCAAGGGATGGGAGGATGAGGGTGCTGTAATATACTATACATATAGTACTTAAAATGTTATTTTTAAAATGATGTACCAAATACTTGAACATAGCAAAATTGCAACATGAATATCAAAACTATCATAAAGATGATTACATTGGGTACCATTATATCAAAACAAGTACAAAATTTTGTACATACATTCATAGAAGTTTGTGTGTGTGTGTAACAATGACTTTTACAGTAGCCAGTAAACCCCCTGTCCATCACAAGTGCTGCAGCTGCAGAAATTTATTGCAGAAACCCACCGCAACAAAATGGTGGCACGGAGGTTGTGGTAGGGGAACTTGGGTATATCAAATCTAAATACTATCTACATCTCCTACTGCTGCTTCCAAAACCTTTAAGTCTCCCAACCCCCAACACATGTAAAAGGAAAAATTTAAAAACCTGCAAACAGAACATGACCCATAAATGTTACAGGAATCCATATACACTGCTAGAAAGCTAATTCAATCTCACAAGAGTCAAGTGAAAACAAGCTAGGTTCCTCCACACTTTATCTTGTCAATCTAACCAACAATGTTTGTGCCTCTTAACTCTAAGGTAATAGATCTCCAAGTCTCTAACGGACAGATCATAACTTCAAGACTTTATTTATTTGGAATGAAATTGAAACATTCATTAACTGAGTCCAAAGGTTTTTTTAATTTTTAACCTCAAAGGCTAAAACCTTAATTATCATGAAAAGCTCGTTTTGTGTACTCTAAAGGTTGTCAATGCCCAAGATCCTTAAAAGAGAGCAAGAATATATTTCCATCAAAATTTAGATCCTTATTTGCATTGCCTTAATAAGTATTTGTATCACTGTAAGGTAGTTGAGTTTTACAAAAAGGTTTTTGCGTGACACATTTTAATTCAAAGAACCCAGTGCTCAAGAAAACTGTCAGTTACATGAGAAACTATGGACACTTGAGCAGTTTAAATATAAAGCCACGAAGAAGGTTGCAATTCTTCACTTCCCATGATCTTAGAATATAGCCTGCCTTTCCTTAGTTTCACAGCTAGCAAATTCAAGCAATACAAACTTTTGTTGAAAATATTCTCGATGATGTGTTCTACAAACCAAAACAACAATGGCCAATGATCTAAAACCCACAGAAGGAATTACTTAACAGATTTTAATTTTTATGTGAAACATTAAAAACACACAAAAAAACACCAGAAATTGTCTTTCTGATTTTCATTTATAGACTGTGTGAAAAAGCGGGGCTGAAATTACATACAGATGAGATGGAATCCTACACAAATACATATTTATGACAAGCCTGATACATTTGTCAAACAGTTCTCATAAATTTTTTTTAAATTGTGTAGAATGTCTGGTGGTGGAAAACAACGTTTGTACCCATCGTGGAAGTATTGCAATCTTGTTTCAGGGATGAAGAGAATAGGTGGAATGGCCACAAGGCAAGCTTTGTCAAACATCGTGTCAATGTAATTACATGAGGGTGACAGCTCATTTCCTTTGCATAGCTGGAAAAGGTGTCGATCCTTGTCCAAATTAGGTACAACAATAGAATGAAGTGGGGATCAAGAAAGGGCTGATGGGAAAGTTTCTGATTTAAGATCTCCTTTTTCAAAGAAAGGGACAAATGCTGCAACTCAAAATCAAAATAGAGTCAAAGGTAGATGTGTCTTCTAGAGATGTACCAGCTGAATATTCAAACAAGAAACAGCACATGGTAGCTCAAACCCCTTTGCAAGTATGTCTGATGTGCAATGTTGACAAGTAGTTGATTCGAATGATTGCATGCTCTCTATAAAAATGGAATACCATTTAATGTTGCTAGCTCACTTTTCCATGGAGAGATAGTCCAAGCTATCAATAATTGATCAGCTGGGTGTAAATCACATGGGTAAGAAAAACTTTGCACTGCTCTAATCGATAAAACTGAATTAATGAAAAGAGTATGGAATATAGACATGTGTAATATTCTAATGGATGTGTAAACAGATAGTAAAAATTGTCCCTTCATCATGGTAATATGCAACCAAGGACCTTTTTTAAGGTAATAAAGAACAAAATGAGAAGTGACTGGCTAGTTCGGACACCTTCAACAAAACATAGAACCCAAAACCTTCAGAAAAATAAAATGAGAAGTGACTGGCAAGTTCGTGACACTGAAACTGGCAAAATAGTGACACAAGCTACCAGACACAGTGAACTAACATAACCAATCAAGACACATTTTCTATGTAAGTTTCTTATCTCAGCTTCTGATTACCAATTAGGCTCCCACCAATACCAAGTTTTCTTTGTATCTAGGTGAGGAAGATTGGGATGATTGTAGTTTTCCCACCTGCACCAAAATTAGCATTCATTCCGGCTATTTTAGTCAATAAATATTACCCGATATAACTCTTGCCTCTTTCTTGTTTGTGGCAGATGTAAAATTAGCTTTTCTTTCCATTTAACTTAATAATGTCAAAATCTTTTATATTGCTGCTTCTTCTGACCAGTAAGGAAAATGTGATTATGGCTGAATGTGTGGAATGTCTCATTACAGGAAAAACACATTTATAGCTGAATGTGTGGTATGTTTTATTGCTAATTTTGCAGAACCTGGGTTATGATGAACAAAGAGACCAGAAAGCTCATGAATTTCACAGCAGTAAAAAAAGAAGATATGCCCATATTATTTAGAAAGGTCAGCGACTGCACAAACGGATGCAAAAAGCTACAGAAAATTGCTGAAGGTTCTGCTCAATATGTTATTTGATAGAACTTCTAATAAATAGTAAATCCTTTTACAAGGCTATCAGTATACTGCTCATATATCTGATATAAAACTAAATTTTTGTGCAGCCCAAATGGAGTCACTTGGATACAAATTGTCATGTCAACAGCGTCAAATATGTGGGTTGGATTTTAGAGGTGCTTATTAAGCCCAAATAGATTTGATTGATTAAGTGTTTTTCAAATTACATGATCAAATCAAAAAACATATAGATTTCATCAAAGTATTTTCCCAGAATATATGATCAATCCAATGACTTATAAAGTTGATTGAATAAGTGTTTTCAAAAATGTTTAGATTTCATTGTATGGGTATTTTCCTCTCAAATCCAAATAACTCAAAACTAAATTTATATTTTTTATGATTTTCTCAATGTCTATTCTCGAAAGCCGTGACCTAGCAAGCATTACATTGGAATTGAAAAGAGAATATGGGTGAGCACAAGTCACCCAATCACTTACCAGCATGGACGATGACAAGGTCATTAGAAAGTAAAGTCCGCCAATATAACTAAGGGGGGTAGGGGGGATGGGGGGATGGGGGTGTACAACTATTATAACAATTCTCAACTTTATTAGTTCTTGACCATGTGATCAATATAGTCAGCAACCATAACAAGATACTCATGCACAATAACACCAAATATGTTAACTAGGGAAACCCTTGGTTAGAGGGAAAACCCCGGTGGGGATGGTACCCACAAAATGATGTACAAATATAAATGTTCTTTGTTAGAGGATGGACCCAGTTAGGAGTCAATGAAATAAATTCAGTGCATATCAATCCTTATTAGGAGACTTTGAATCCCTATTAGGACTTGTAGAAAACAGATGGACCCATTGTCCAAACAACTTCAAGGGCAAGACCACCGAATTCACTGTCCAACTGGTCTCCGTATTATTTCTTGCAAAATAATAGAAATGAATTGTACTTGTACTTCCCTTGTCCTGTCAACCAAACTGCCTCTTCTAATTTTGTCACCAGAGCACCAACTTCGCATCCAATAATCCCTTGGATCGCTTACACGCACTTACCCAATACTCTACTCTTCTCGCTTGATCTCAATATCTTGCACTGCACAACCACTTTACCAAAAGGAAAATATCCTTCCTATATGCCATGTCCTCAAAACAATTCCTTGAATCGACCTTGAGGCTTTGCCAATTAATTATAATAGGACCTTGTTAAGATAAATAATTATATTACAATTACAAAACATTGTCAACTCACAATCTTTACAACTTCACCTGTACGACATTTGTCCTTAAGCACTTGCTGACATCATCATTATGTTGTCTAATATCTCTGTTTAACTTCACACATCAAGATTCTATCTCTGTCTGGAGATACAATCCGACCATCAAAAATGTTTCTTAAGAACTCTATCTATATACTGCTCTCTGTAAATCAATCATATCTTCTGCATATCTTTATCTTCCTGCGTGTGCTTTCATCCACAACTTCAGAACACAATGTGAAATACTTCCTCAACCGCGCTTGACCTGATCTTCCATACTCTGTCGTACGACCTCGTTCTCTATCTACTATTCTACCAGTCTTCACAGAAATACCACTATGTTGACATCAATAACAAACATAGTCACGAATGCAACATGTCAATCATGCTAACAATCTCCCACATGCTCTAGCAATGCTTAGGATATGAAATATCCCAAATGGATATTTGCTTTGTTGCTGCTATAAAGTTTAATTATATCAATTATATTTTCCTGTAGATTTTTTTTGATCTTATAGAGCTAGACAGAAGTTGCAGAAGAATGTTGTTTCTTTTGGTATTTTTCAGAATATAGGTATTACAATGAATAAATAACAGTAACTAATAAAATAGAAGTGACAAAAATCATATGCAACAATACATACTAATCTACAAATGATTCTAAAACCATACCGATAGAGTCTGATTTATTTTAGAATAGTACCAATATAGATGTACTTCAAACAAGGTTGATGCCAGCTGAAGATGGGAATCAACTACAATGAAACAATTTCAAATGATAAAGCCCAAGCTGCTGCAATAAAACAACTCCAGTCTGCTGCAAATAAACACTCTAGAATTCCTTACGTGAGCTGCTATAAAGAAACATCAAAGTGAACCAAATTGGTCGCCTTCCCTAAAATTCCATTGCTTGCAAAGTGTGACCGCAATACTAGAAATCGATTCCCTGCCTTGGTCAAACTGTATGCATAAGAACCTTTGAATCTGATCTTGTTGAGGGATACGTCCCAACAAATCTGCTCTCAACACTAGGGTTTGTGTCCTCGGTGAAGAATGCTCTTCTAGAGCAACGCTGTCCAAAATAGGTTGACAAAATGATAAAAGATACTCAAATTTAGCTTACCATCTCCTTATATCCCCTCTCCAAGGCAAATCGAACCCTAAAGTGGATTTCATTTGAGCTTTATAATATAACATTATTTCCCCAATAAAGGCATCCAAATAGAAAGAAATCATTACTTTATTAATGACAAATAGCTTCAAGCATCAAATAAGTCCTGGCAAGTGATAATCAAATAGTAGAGACTAAGCTATTTCCAACGAGCTATCACACATAGGCAAATCAATCCAAATGGAGCCAGAAAACTCCTTATTACTCCAAAATGGCTAAACACTCAGCCTTATTTAAATTATTAAAATGCTAACTTAGGAGAATATTTAAATATAGTAAAATATTTCCCAAGTAGCCAAGGAACAACCCAAACACCTCCAAAACATGAAACTAAGTTTGTCACTTGCCTGTGACTGATGCCGGAGAAGTTGGGCCAACTGACAGACTCCCCCTCAAATCTAGGGATACTCCTAAAAAATAGGGAACACACCCAAATCTCCTGAAATTGAGATCAGGGGTGGTTTCATAGAACCTCAACTCTGGATAACTTCACAACCTCCTAAAAGGTAGGAATCTCCTCCTAGAATCAAGGAACTGCTCTCAATTGATCTACTACTGCCTAAAATACCAAATCTAGACACTGAAAACCCTAACTGAGTCCCTAATCACCACTACCAGCCTACGAGACTCCATAATAGGCTAACTCTCATGTCACTGCTAGACAGAGCTAAAGAGGGGACATGATAGTCCTCCTCTCTCAGAGATGCTTGCCCACAAGCAGCTACAAAGCTAGATGCTGTAAAATAGCTTCACCCTCCCAAGTGGCGTCCTCTACAGGGAGACCTCTCTAGCGAATCAAATACTCTCGAATCACCCTACTTCTCAGCTAGCGTTCCCTCTCTTACAAGATCTCCTCAGGAACCAATGTCAACTTACCTTCCTCATAAAATGGAGGTAGATCTGGAGATGGTATAATATGTTGTCCCAGTGCCTTTTTCAAACACGACACATGGAACACATTATGAATCCTATTGCCAGATGGTAACTTTATCTCATATGCAACCTCTCCAACACGCCTGATAATCCTGTATGATCCATAAAAACAAGGCTTGAGCTTCTCAACTCCACCCCTTTTAAGGATGCTCTACTGGTAAGGCTACAGTCATAGGTGAACTATATCCCCCACCTCAAATATCCTCTCAATCTTGTGTCGATCAACGTAGACCTTCTACTAATTTTGTGCCTGCTGAAGATTCTCTCTAAGAGATCTCATAATGTCCTGGTTCTCTTGCACCCAATCCTGTGCCAAAGGAACCATGTTGTCACTAACCACCAGATCAACAAAAGATGGAGCATCGTAACCGTAGAGGGCTCTAAATGGAGTCATAGCAATCGACGTATGGTATGTAGTATTATAACAATACTCGCCCAAGTGCAACCAACACACCCATGTCCTTTGTTGCCCTGACACATAATTGCATATATACCCTTCAACCCATTTATTAACAATCTCAGTCTGCCCATCTATCTGTGGGTGGTAGCTGGTACTAGGTGTCAATTTCGTACTTGTGAGACTGAAAAGTTCTTGCCAAAAAAAACTCATGAACTTGCTATCCTTGTCACTCACTATGGTCTTGGGAAGACCATGCAGCCTAAACACCTCTCTGAAAAATAACTCTACTACCAGAGATGCTGTGAAGTCAACTGCAATGGGAAAGAAGTGGGCATATTTAGTCAACCTGCCAGCTACCACATATATGCAGTCTTTCCCTTGTATTCGAGGGAGACCTATAATGAAATCCATGGAGATTCTAGTCCACTTCTGTTCTAGTATGGGTAAGGGCTGCAATAAACTAGTAGGGTGAGTATGCTCAGACTTACTTTGTTGACAGGTCATACACTCCCAAACACGACGTAGAACGTCATCCTTGAGACCCTTCCAAGAGAATCTCTCTCGAACTGCCCTGTAAGTCTTACTATACCCTAGGTGCCCTGCTGAAGGAGTATCATGGTAGACCTGCAGAACTTGTTCCTTCAACTAAGAACCAGGAACAAAGAAGACTCTGCCTTTGTAATAGATGACATCATCTACTACACTGTACCTATCATCTGAAACTAATCCATCCATGACCTCACATGCATGCTGATCTTTTGAGTACTCAAATAAAAGTTGAGTCTTCCAATCCATTGAAATCTCACTAAATGAACATAGGGTGGCGACTTAGGGTTTCCTAGAAAGTGCATCAGCAACGGTATTGTTGTTGCCCTTAATGAACTCAATGTCAAAGTCATAAGCCTAGATCTTGCACACCCATTTTTGTTGTCTATCATTGAGTTCTGTTTGATCAAGGAAGTATTTCAAACTATTGTGGTTTGTTCTTATCACGAATTTGCTGCCAACAATATACTGTCTAAACTTGGCTGATGCATGCATGATAGCCAACATTTCCTTGTCATATGTGGAATACAGCCTCTCATTATCCTGCAACTTCCTACTCTCATAGGCAATGGGGTGCCTGTTCTGCATCAAAACTGCTCCTATGACCACGCTTGAATCGTCACACTCCAACACAAATGTCTACAAGAAATCGAGAAGTGCCAAAACTGGACAAGTACTCATAACCTCCTTGAGTCTGTCAAAGACCCCCTGTGCTTGTGTCCATCTAAAAGCTCCTTTCTTTATGAGGTCCGTCAATGGTGTTGCCAACTGAGAGAAACCCCTCACAACTCCTTTAATAAGCACACAAACCAAGGAATCCACGCAACTCAATAATGTTCTAAGGGCAAGGCCAGTCACAAATCGCCTAAATTTTCTCCTCGTGCACCTTCACTCCATGAACAGTGATCACTGTCCCAATTATAAAACCTCTCTAAGTCCAAACTCACATTTGGATAACTTAGCAAATAGAGACTGACTCTCCATGATGCTAAGTACCTCCACATGTCTGAGATGGTCCTCCAAGTACGACTATAAATCAAAATATCATCAAAGAATACCAACACTGATTTCCACAATTGCTTGTTGAAGATGTCGTTCATGCATGATTAGAAGGTGGCCGGTGCATTGGCAAGGTCAAAAGGCATCACCAAGAACTCATAATGTCCATAGTGGTAGTGGAAAGCAGTCTTCTGTACATCCTCTAATCGTACACAAATCTGATGATAACCTAAACAAAGATCAATCTTAGAGAAGTAGATAGCCCCATGAAGCTCCTCTAAAAACTCATTAATGCATGAGATCGGATATCTATTCTTGATTGTCTTTTGTTTAGTGCTTTGTAATCTATACACATCCGCAAGGTTCCATCCTTCTTCTTGACAAGTACCACAAAAGAAGCAAAGGTGCTAGAGCTAGGGCGTATGAAGCCCATGTCCAACAACTCATGAATGGTCTTCTCAATCTCATCTTTGTATGCCCTAGGATGACGATATGGGGTGGTGATCCTTGGTTTAGCTCCATCCTCCATTTCTATCCCATGCTCAAACCCTCTATCCGGAGGTACACCAAGAGGTATGTCACCAAAAACTTTGCCATGTCAATCCATCACTGACTGAATATCAACATGAAATGCTCTGCCATCTTGAGGAGTAGGTATTTTGGACTTCACAAAATGTGTAGCCCAAATCATATCATCATGTCTAATAATAAACTACATCTTGCGAGAAGTCACCTCCTTACATTCACCATCTGAAGCTGCTCTCAAGATCGTCTGAAGTTGCTCTCAAGATCACCTTCTTCCCACTAGACAAAAACTCTAACTGCATGCGGTGGTGATCAACAATATACCTTATGATACCCTATAGCCACTGCATACCCAAAATAACATCATAATCCTCCAAGGGTGGAATATAAAAGTCATTTGTCAAAGTAAAATCCCCTATATAAATACTAAGTTGTGAGATCCTCCTACTGCAGCCCAAAACCGCACCATCTGCAACCTTTACTCCAAAACCCTCAAATATCTCAGACTGCAGCCCATATTTCTCAACCAATTTCTAATCAATAAAGTTGTGTAGCTCCTGTATTGACCAAGCTCATGATTCATTGGCCCTATAATGTACCTTCCAGTCAAAAGGCATGGAATCTAGGGTAACCAAATAAGGTAGCCATAGTCACTTTGGCTGCTGCCAATGACTTCGGTATGTCCAACTCCAACTATGGTTGCTCCTAATGAGTCTCCCTGGGACTGTCCTCAATGTCAGTGTCAGGTATCTCCTCATCACCATACTCAAATGTCACCTCAATCAAATGAACCTTGCCCTTCCCCATACAACGGTGCCCAGGCTCCCAAGGTTCTTTGCATGAAAAGCATAGTTTCTTCCTCCTCAAATCAATCTATATCTCTGGGTCCATCCTGGGAGGTCTAGCTAACTGACCATCCCTAAGCTATGAGGTGTTGGCCTTCTATGGAGGCCGTGAATCTCTGAATGGCCTTTTATCAGATGGATAAGTAGGAGTGGTGTCCAATCTCAATGTCACATCAATAGCATCTATAAGAGTGGCTGACTAGAAAGCGCGAACCAATCCCTTAAGCCTATCCTACAATACCTCAATGAATAGCATCACACTGCGCTTCTAGGGCATAACGGGTACCATAACTGCAATGCATTAGAACTCATTAACATACACCTCTGCATGTCCAGTCCGTCTAAGATGCGTCAACTCTCTATAGTAGAGTTGGGTGTCCTTTAGGTCAAACCGGGTAATTAGCCACTTAGTGAACTCAGCATTGGAATGAATCAAGGTGTGATCCTGGGTAACCAAACCATGGTGCCACCAGTCATAGGCAACCCCATCTAAATGCAATACGACAAACTGTATAGCATCTCTCTGGCATGGGTCGTAAGGATAAATAAATGTCCAGCTTGTGTACCCAAGCTCGTGCACTCGAATCACTAGTGTCATCATAAGTAGCCAATGGAATCTTCCCAGTAGCTCTCCCAAGATCATTGTTCTGCTGTGGCCTATATTGGGGGTAGAGCTCTCCACTCAACTATAGCTGTCATGATGGATTCCTGGAATACCATCTTGAGTCGATCAACCTATGCTGGCCACTCACCAGGTAAAAATTGTGGAAGCAAGGGTCTATCTATAGCAAGTATATGGGGTCATTCTTGTCTTTGGAAATGAAAGGAGCTCCCAATTGAAGCATGGGATCTAGGACTTCTAGCAACTGACACAAATCTATTGCATCCTTGCCTGCCTCTTCACCTATCCAACTCCATCCGCTCCAAATTTCTCTATAACCTCTCAAGCCTCTGGACTATTATAGGTTGAGTATTGATGAGAGTCCTCATCAATTCTCTTTCATCCTCATCAGTGGTGTTATATCTATTTTCTCTTTGTTCATCTGCTATAGTATTTCCCTGTTCAGTTCCAAAACCTTGCTCAAGTTGAGCTCTCCTACGTGTGTAAACTTTGTATCTCAGCTCTTGGATGCATAGATTTGTAATAAAATCCACAAGCTAGCAAAATTTGGCTCTAATACCACTGAAATATCTCGAATGGATATTTGCTTTGCTGCTGCTATAATGTTTAATTATATAAATTATATTTTCCTGTAGATTTTGTTTTGATCTTATAGAGCTAGACTGAGGTTGTCGAAGAATGTTGTTTCTTTTTGTATTTTTTAGAATATAGGTATTACAATGAATAAATAACAGTACCTGATAAAATAGAAGTGATAGAAATCATATGCAACAATACATACTAATCTAGAAATGATTCTAAAACCATACCAGCAGAGTCTGATTTATTTCATAATAGTACCAATACAAATGTACTTCAAACAAGGTTGACGCTAGCGGAAGATGGGAACCAGCTACAGCCAAACAAGTTCAAATGATAAAGCCCAAGCTACTGCAATAAAACAACTCCAATCTGCTACAAATAAACACTCCAGAATTCCTTACGTGAGCTGCTCTAAATTAAATGTCAGGCTGAACCAAATCAGTCGTCTTCCTTAAAAGTGACTACAATACTAGAAATTGATCCCCTAGCTTGATCAAACTATATGCATAAGAACTTTCAAATCTAATCTTGTTGAGGGCTACATCCCAACAAATCTGCTCTCAGCACTAGGGTTTGCATCCTAGGTGAGGAATGCTCTTCCAGAGCAATGGCGTCCAAAATAGGTTGACAAAATGATAAAAGATACTCACCTTTAGGTTACCTTCTCCTTATATCCCCTCTCCAAGGAAAATCGAACCCTAAAAGAACCCTAAAGTGGATTTCATTTGAACTTTATAATATAACATTATTTTCCCAATAAAGACATCCAAATAGAAAGAAATCATTGCTTTATTAATGACAAATAGCTCCAAGCATCAAATAAGTCCCGACAAGTTATAATCAAATAGTAGAGACTAAGCTCTTTTCAACAAGCTATCACACAAAGGAAAATCGATCCAAATGGAGCCAGAAAACTCCTTACTCCAAAATGGCTAAACACTTAGCCTTACTTAAATTATTAAAATTCTAACTTAGGAGAATATTTAAATATTTCCCAAGTAGCTAAGGAACAACTCAAACACCTCCAAAACATGAAACTAAATTTGTCACCTGCCTGTGACTGATGCCAGACAACTTAGGCCAACTATTAGTCTCACCCTCAAATCTAGGGATACTCCAAAAAAATAGGGAACACACCCAAATCTCCTGAAATTGAGATCAAGAGTGATCTCATAGAACCTCAACTCTAGAAAACGTCACAACCTCCTAAAAGGTAGGAATCTCCTCCTAAAATCACGGAACTACTCTCAACTGATCTACTACTACTTAAAATACCAAATCCGGACACTGAAAACCCTGACTGAGTCCCTGATTACCACTACTAGCCTACAAGACTCCATAATAGGCTAACTCTCATGTCACTGCTAGAAAAAGTTGAAGAGGGGACATGACATGATACTCCCCCAAAAGAATACCATCAACATTCATGCTAACAAAGGCATCTTCATATTCCACATCGATGCCAAGTGTTTCACATTATAGTGAAAGAAAGAAGTGGTGTTTAAAAACATTACACTTGCTGCAAATGCAAGAAAAGGGACAAAAAACATTCAACCTCCACTCCGTGGATTCCAATTGACAATGGAATGTCACAACCTTTAGTGATCATCTCCAACGCTGTTGACCTTATGGTCAAATCATTTGTCTATTAGTGACTTAACACTTAGTCAATTGGTTTCATTGCTACTGAGCTCTACAGTTGCTACCAAGCTTATCATACCTCTAGCAGTGTTAACCAAGTGTTTCAATTGCTACTGAGCTATTCAGTCAGACTATAGTTCATTCTGAACTTCATAGTGCCTACCGAGCATCTAAGACAGATTACTGTGCTTGCTAAGCCTTACAATGTCTACCGAGCTTCAGAGGCAAAATGTAGTGTTGAACGAGCGTAGCAGAGTCTACCAAGCTCATAGCATTAACGAAGTGAATGAAGTCAGTGTTGATCGAGCCATGCAATGTCAATCAAGTAATTCAAAATCTACCGAGTTTTTCAATGTTCACTGAGTCATATAGTGCTAACCGAGTTCCTGCTACTCAAAGTGATCAATACAGACCGAGCTTCAATGTCAACCAAGTGCCAGAGTTTGTCGTGTGTTGACAGTGTTTGTCAAGTGTTAGAACATCACTAAATTCTCTTCAAAGCCCGAGTTCCAACAACTAGCTAACTTAGTGAATTATGATGAATTTGGTATTGTAGCCGACTCTAGAAGGTAATTAAGTGGATTGGTATATATGAAATGTATTATATCATATCCAAACATGTAGGTAATAAGTAAGAAGATGAGTGTGAATTAAAGAAGGCTACAAGCAGTATAAGGAATAGCAGACTTATCTATCACAGTAAGGTGATCATTGTAATTCAAGGAATCTCATTCAACAAATCAGAGTTGCAAATGAGAAGTCAGCCACTGGTTCATCCTAACAAGTTCATCAATCAAATCCTCTAACAAGGTGGACTTAACAATCTTATTCTAGATCTCCTAACAAAGTGCATACTTTATTGTATGTTTGTAAAATCCTTTCACAAGGTGGACCTAATAGTTCTTATTGCTCCTAACAAGGCAGATCATTAGAAGTGATCAATTGTAAGCTTTAACAAGCCAACTTTATACTGCAGTACAAAAGCTTGTGGATATCATCCTCACCCCAGTTTTACCTTTCTATTTGGAAGGTTTCTAAGTTACCAAATATTGTGTCAAAGTGTTATGAATGTTTATTTCTTTCATTCTTTCATGCATGCAACTAGATCAAATTATATGGTGAGAGTTTAATTGGTGAATTAAGTTTAAAGTTTTATTGGTTCCTGATTCACCCCTCCCCTCTCAGTAACATAGCCTACCTTATATTTCCAACAATTGGTATCAGAGCGCTTGGTTCTCACATTAGAAGTTTAACAGCTTGAGAAAAGATTAGAGGCAATGGAGGTATACAGGCTAGAAAAAGCTATTGAGAATGAGAAGTTGGATCTACAATTGGCCATTGAACAACTCAAGAAAGCAAAGGAGCATCTCTCTCAATCCTTGCAAAGAAGGAACTAGCAATACAATTGATTGAGAATCTCCACATTGAAGAAAAAATTGAAGACTTGTGCAAAGAGAAAAGTTCAGATGAAGCTGATGTAGCAATCAAAGACCTACTTGAGAAGAATCTTACTCTTCAAGAAGAAGTCAAAAAACTGAAAAGAGAGCAAGAAATCCAATCAGTTAGGATGTGTGAAAACTTGGAACAAATGAACAAAGTGAAAGAAGAGGAGATTGCTACTGAAAAGATAGAAGAGAAGAACAATGAAATTCATGAACTATCAATTCAGCAAGAAAATTTTATTGATCAACTCAATGATGTAAATCAAGAGCTTTTCAACTTGAGGACAAAGAATGAAAGACTGCAGAATGATCTCAGCATGGAAAAGCAAACCAACGAGAGGATGATGAAATCTCAAGAAAGCATGAATCAATTGAATGAGCAAAATCAATATAGACATAAAGGTAAAGCTGGATTAGGATACACAAAAGAAGGTGAATCATCTCAACAAGGAGCTCAAAAGAATAAAATACCTACTTGCAATCATTGTGGGAAGATAGGTCATACATCAAACAAGTCTTGGAGCAATGGTAAATCAAAGTTCAATGGAAAGTGCTATAGTTGCAACAAGCCAGGACACAGAGCAAGTGAATGCAAAGAGAAAACTAAGTTTGAAGGAAAGTGTTTCAATTGCAACTAGCAAGGACATAAATCTTCAGATTGCAAGACCAAGAAGTGGAACCCGGTAGAGCAAATTGTAAAAGCAATATTTAATTGGGATTGCAACACATGGTGTAGATGTCACTATTGTGGTGAGTTTAGAAACATTGAAACAAAATGTATAAAACATCACATGAGGAAGAGAGACACTGCAAAGAGGTGTTTTGTTTGTACAAAACTTGGACATCTTGCCAGAAACTGTATGAGCAGAGGAAGAATTGAAGATGAGAAGAAAGCAAAGGCTGACAATATCAGAAAACAAATGAGTCAGCAATGGGTGCAGAAATCTCCAGAGAATGCAAGCCAAAGTCCTAAAATGATTAACACCCAAGTCAATGAGTTAGGTGACTCAACTATTTCAACCTAGTCATCCATGGAGATTACTAGAACTGTGATTCAGAAAAAAACATCTCACATCAATTCCAGTTAGCAAGCAAATGATGCATATCAACATTCAAGATGCACAAGGATCATTGAGTTAAGATGACAGCTGAAGACCTTACCAAGCAAGGTCGGGTCGCAAGACCTTACCGAGCAAGGTCGGGTTGCATAACCTTACCAAGTTTTAGTTCCTACCGAGTCAAGAGACTTTATCGAGATGAAGGCATCTTCCGAGCATTAAAGACCAAACCGAGTGGAGGATAGCCTATCACCAAGCGAACATTTGTATGAAGCATAATGGCAATCGTAAAGATTGAATTTTGTGAAAAGGAAGAAATCGAACGAATCATTTCACCGCAAATTTTCAGAGCTCAGAGGGAAGAGTAATTCCAAAGCCCTCGAGAGATTTTGAAGAAGTAATTGTTGAAGTTTACTTCCGTGTTCAAAGTTTAACCGACTGAATGGTGTCTTCTAGTAGCAAGGTGAAGAAGGGTTCAGTGATGTTGATTCGAGGAGAAGATTGCAAGGCTCCCGCATTCAAGTTGAGTCTAGCAATTGCAAAAGCACTTGACCCTGCCAAAGCACAATCATAGATTCCTCCAAAGGTACTCCTTATACATGATATCCGGTCATTTTTCCACTGTTCAATTCAAGAGTTGGAAACCCTAGAGATGAACCAAGCGTACAATGAGTTGTGTGTGGACGGTGTTTTGAAACCCGAGCACAAGCATCTGGAAATGAAAGGTTTAACGCACATTCTACATATGCTGAGGGATTTCAAGGGAAATGGATTACGTTCATCTTAAGCCGAGTCCACGACATGCACTTGTGGTTGGATCACCCTATTCAAATCACAAAGAAGATGATACACATGATTATCGGGTTGTCAATGCTAAACAAGGCAAAGACCACAAAAACCGTAGGTCAGGTTGAACTAGCAAAGAAAACTCTTGCCGAGTAGGATGGCAGAGGCATGAAATTGAACGGAGTAACTGACATGGAGATTAAGTTTGGCATTCATGTCATTGTGCATAAGATTTACAACTCAAGCCATCTGAACAACATTCCCTGCGAAGTTGTTGACCTAGCGTACAAGGTGGTGAAGAATAATCTATCCTTTGACCTTGCTGAGTTGCAATTGATTAAATTAAGCAAGAACATGGAGAGCGTCCAAGTCTCAAAGAATAATCCATGTAAGTTCAGTTCTCTGTTGACTTGTTTATTTATGTATGTACAAAAGTTTCTCCCTTCAAAAGGAATTGTGGTATGGAAAAAGGATACACCAGTTTTGACTAGATAAATGAATTTATAGCAAAGATGGGTGAAAATTTTGAAAGTATAATGGATAACTACTTTGTCCTTTAAAGAGAAAATGTAAAACAGAATCAAAATCCCAAAGAAGTTGGTACACGACTATGAACAAGACATGTTTTCTTGTTGACTGTGATAAGGTGCATATTCAAGCAGTCAGGCCAAGAGTGGCATGGGTTAAGCCTTTGGGATACGAGGTCAATATTGATGACACTAAGGACATAATTGAGGCTCTGTTGAATGAGTGAGTAGATCTCAAAGCACCATATTTTGGCACCTATGAGGAAGCAAATGCTACAATTGAATTGGAAATCAAGCTTCCCCAAGTAGTGAAAAGAGGAATAAAGAAAGTGGAGAAACTAATTAAGGACACAAAATCATCTAGTTCTCCTCTCATGTTGACTGAAGGAAAAAGAGATGACCTAGTGGAAGAAGGAGAGGAAGAAGATGCAGAGGAAGAAGAACCTAAAGAAGAGGAGCCTTCCAAGAAGAAAGGGAAGGTCATAATAACCAAACCTGCAAAGTCTTCCCCTACTGTGTTCACAAGAAGATCCACGAAGTCAAGAAAGAAACAAAAATTGGGTGATGATGATGATGAAGATGAGCAGATCACATTCAAAAGGTCTGCCCCCACCTTTGAGCAAAGACTGAAAAGACTTGAAGAAGGTGGAGGTATAGCTGATTTCAGATTTTTTAAATATCAAACAAGAACCAAGTAAGAGCAGAAATAGATTGAGGATGCCCTAGTAGCAAAGATGGCAAAGTGGAAGCATTCCCTTGATGAGCTGAAATCAAAAGTTCCTGATGACTTACTGAAGGCAGTTGCACCACAATGGGACAATGCAATGAAGGTTGCCCAAGACATTAGAGAACAAACTCTCAAACAACTTATGTCGAGTCTTTCCGATAAGAAAGTGAAGGAATCATTAAAGGCGAATGAACATAAGCTAATCCCTAGATTCAATGCATTCCTGATCCTATCAAAAGACATAGAATTTGTTGTGAAGTCAAACACTGTTGGATGGAAGAACATCCATGGGCTTCACAAACCCAGTGATCAAGTTGTGCAAATTGATGACAAGGATGATGAAGAAGAAGATGTGGAAAAAGATAATGAAGAAATAGAAAATGTAGAAGAAAATGATGTTGAAGAGGAAGAGGATCAAGAAGCTATAGGAGGAGATCTTCCTGAAATTCAGAGTATTAAAGAAACTGATGCAGAGAAGATAACAACAGAGGTAATGGCCTCTCTTCCTCATTCTCCAAGCAAAGCCTTAGTGCAACCCAACTCAAAGAAGGCTTCTACCAAGTTGGTTGAGGTAAAAATTGCATCACCAAACATTCAACCAATCATTGGAGCAACATTACCGAGTACTATGATGAGAGAAGTTTTCATCACTTCATCTACCGAGCAGCAGGCTCCAATCATTCCAGCATCAGGCTTAACTGAGCTACAGCAAGGTATTTCAAGCATTCCTGTTGTTAGTATTGTTTCTCCCACATTTGTTGTCGTTTCTACTGTTTCCACTATTGTTTCTATACCGAGTGTATCCACAATAAGTGCAATGACAGTTAAGCCTCAACTGAGCACAGAAGTCAAAAGCAAAGGAAAAGAAATTGTTTCCTCTGTCATTCTAAAGGAAAAGGGTAAAGAAGAAGAAATTGATTTGGATAAGGATATTATTATTCCAAATTGGGATACCTCTGACCTCACTCCTGAAGAAATGGATACCCTTGGTGAGCTATGGAAAAAGAGGGCTAAGCAGAAAATGTTCGGAGAGGAAAGGAAAAAGCAAAATCAAGTGCTTGAGGATATAAAAGGAATATTCATTGATGCACTAAGTATTGAGGTTGATGAGAAACAATCAATTTTGAATCAACTTGTTGAAATTGTTTGCAAGTATAATGAGGAGCTGAATGGACAAGATAAACTACTGCAGAGGGCAGAAAGAAAGTTTGAAAACAAAGTTTTGGAGAAGGTATCACAGAAGATAGCTATTGACCAAGTAGAATTATCTAATATTCTTGCTACACTCGAAGTATATGTAAATAATGCTGTTGATTTGTTTCTTAAGTTAAGTGATACATCTATCTTCACTAAGGATATTGAAGGTAAGGAACAAAGAATTATTGTTTTGATGGATATTTTCAATAGCAATTGAGTTTGTAGCATTTCATTGCTGATAATATTTTTTATTTTATATAGCAGGTTGTCCATAGTCATAAGGAACACAGAATTATTGTTTTGATAAATTTTCTCAATAGCAATTGAGTTTGTAGCATTCCATTACAGACAATGTTTTTTATTTTATATAGCAGGTTGTCCCAAGTCAGGCAACACAGCCTTACTTTGAAAAAGTATTCCCTTAGTTGAAGGATATGTGTATTCTTTACTAATGCTTGACCAATCCAAGGGTGATTTTGGGGTAACAATCTAGCTTATTTCAGTGGCTTCATTCTAATGATTGGTTTGTTTATGTTATATTATGCCCTTCAGTTTTCCAAGTGAGTAGTGTTTGCATCCTTGCAGCAATGGATAGCTTCTTTGAAGATATGCTCGCATGTTAATTATTCACTGCAATTCTCCCAACAAGGACACCCAGCCTGTGCCAAAATGGGAGCTTTAGAACAGGGTATGGCCATTCATCAAAGCATTGAGAATAAAGGAATTTTGGCAGATGATGTAGTTGCCACTGTTCAGGTAGACATGTATGCAAAATGTGGAGGATTTGACAAAGATTCAGTGGTTTTTAGAAAAGATTTCAACCTAGCCTCCTCTTAAGTACTTTGTGTGTATCATACATTAGGTTACATGGAAAAGAGAGGGAAGAGTCCCAAATCACATTTTAAATGGAACTGAAAGGACGTTGACAATTAGGTACCAAAAGCCCCAGCACTCTTCCCTTATCTTGTGAAGGTTATCTAATCACAAGAAGAATTAAATATATGGGAAGCACCAATAAGCGGCTACATATGGGAGTCGAGAATCACACAATCCAATGGTTCGCCTAGGAAGAAGTTTGCTGGGTTCCGAAACTGCACCATCTCAGTAGCCACGCAAATGAAGATACCAGAGGTACACACTCAACCTTCACCATGTTGGCCTCCCATTCGGCATGTTGCTGCACTATCAGCTAACCCATCGCAACTCATTTGGTGCAAGTGCTAGTTATAATCAAAATATCAAATATATATAATTTGAGCTGTAAACTTTTGACACAATTACATCTGCCATTTGTGTATTTAAACTTAAAGATGATATCAAACTTAAACACTGATCTTGTTTTGAAGGTTCTATATCATGATATTTTCTGGAAATTACAAAATTATATTTTAAAAAATCATGTCTCTAACTACCCCGGTCTGCTATTTTAAAAATAGTCTTACACTCAGTCTCTTGGCAACCTTTGTTTACAAAAAATTACCAAACAATGGAAATATGGTTCAAATCACAAGGTAAAGATGGAAGCTTTGTTGAGCTCCCCAGAATTATGTTGGCAAAAGAATGGAAGGATGTTGCAGGAGTGGACAAGAAGCATAGAAAGCACAAAGTTTAGTAACATCTACAAACACAACTAAGAAAGTTTAACATGTGAACATACAATAAAATCTTGTACAAGCATAGCATGGTTTCCAAAGAAATTCCTTTAGTGTTACCTCATAATAGAAGGTTTTGACATATTGCAAAACTAGAATAAGAACAACACCTGCAATAAGTACAACACTGCAGACATCCACGAGGATTTAAGCAAGAAATTGAAAAATAAATAAATAACTTCTTGAGATAGAACTTCTTAGGCCATGTTCTAGCAAACAAATGGAAAGATGGAATATACTTCTGTATAGATTTCAAGGATCTAAACAAAAATAAAACTATTAGAAATTGATATGCCATTTCTAGAATTGGTGATATAGATAATGAATTATACAGAATAGTGTACTCATAAATTGCAGCGTTACCCCAAACTTCCAAGACAGGGACCAATTTCTAGAAAGGCAAATTATTTTGGCAAATTTGGGGAGGGCAAAGATGCGGCAAAGGGGATGGCTATATAAGTATAAGAAATTTTTAAAATATATATAGGGAAATTTGCATATAAACACAATATTCATACAAAAGCAAGGATAAAGAATGCCATTAAAAAATCATAGAATCTTAGCATACAACATTTCAATAGTCAAACTCAGTACTCAATATGCATTCAGAATTTAGAATTCATTGTCAATATGTATGTAATATTGTAATATCACTTTCAGATATTTTACAAAAAAACCCTTGATATAAATGTGCAGATTTAAAACTGAACAAAAAACCAATATTCGATACAAATTCCAGAATTTTAATTGATTTGTAACCAGCAAACGTGCATACAAGAAAACTTAGAAAAGTTTTTTGATTCCTCCAATATTCAGAAGTACATATATAAACCAACAGTTAACACAAATAGCCGCCAAATACGTTACTATATTATACAACAGCAATACAATAACACGCAACAATCCAATCTTATAAACAACAATAACAATCAGATTGGCAAATATAGATCAAACCTATAAGAAGGCTAGGTTTGAATCCAACCTCCAAATGTTTCTTCAAGGGTTTGCATCCTCAAAGAGATAACCAGTCACTGTTTCCAGCTCCCAGATTAATATTTGTTTTTAAATATTATAATCTTCATGCCTCCCCATGTGGAGCCTGTTATACCTTTATCACTTTTCCCAATGTGATGCACGTCCATTTAGGAAATATGGGATAAAGCACATTTTTTGTCCTTTAGTAACTTAAGTGAACATAGTACCTTTTTGAAATAAAGTGACAAGTTAAATGAACTTTAAAAGTCACTTTGTTAGCAAACCATATAACCATCAAGCATCAAAATAACTGATCAAATGAACTTGGATAAGCATGTGCAATAGCTCGTTTGAAAGCTCTCGGTGAGACACTTCCAAACCAACTCTAAGATACCAAGAATTTTGAGCTCTATTTACTTACTAAAAATAGTAAGCATCCAGACAACCTGCCAAAATTGCTTTGATGGGTCTGAAACTAGAAATGTCTAGGCCAAATCTCGAACTGAACCCGTCAAGAACTTTTTCGCCCCTAAAACCTAAGCGAAGTGAGCCGGCAACACAAGATTATAATGTCCCAGAAAAAGAGGACATTACAAAACCTCCCTTCTCAAAAGATTGCTTGCCCTCAAGCAATCCGCTCATACCTGCAGAAACCAAATGCCAGGATCCCATAATCGCCTCGAGAAAGAGTTTCTACTCCTCAGCCGATGTACCCCAGCGTCCATCTTTCCAAACTCGGAAGGGTGAAACAATACAATAGGGATCAATGTGCCAAATAACTGAATGCCAGGATCCCAAGTCTCACCATAAAGGGACACCAACTGCCATGTGTTGCTACCCTGTGTGCCAATACCCTTAGTCAAAATGAATGTCTCACTCCATGAGTGAGCCTGCGAGTCTCTACTATCAAGTGAAGATGGGAGCTCAACAATATACTAATATCCACCCCAAGATGATAGCAACCAAACTCTCCACCTAGCTCCTCGGTAAAAAGCAATACATAAGGATGCTCCACCTGGATCCCAAATGAGAACTCGCACATTATCTGAGATACCGCTGACTAGCTCCTATAATATTTGCACCACTATACCACTCCTATAATATCTGTACCGATGACAATGACAGATCCGGCCAATCTGACTCCACCACCATATCACCCTAGTGAAAACAGAGTAATCCTAATCTTTGGAATTCTAATTTGTCAGAAGGCTAAAACACACATATCATAATCCTATGACTGTGTAACAACACAGCATAATCCACCAGATGTAAGATACTATTAACACATGGATTCCCGATCACCCAATCAACATGATCCTGGGTAAAGGAAAGAGTGGTTGGTGAATCACCAACATCATGAATACTAACACTATCTTCAATATACTACTGAGTAAAAAATGTAGACACCTCATGTGAAACGTACGGTAATGTGTCTTCTCCCCACTCATCTACAAATAACTCATTGACCCTTGAAGGCCAAATAGAATCAACGAATATACTACTAACATACATAGGCAAATCACTAATAGTTGGAATATACCAACAAGTAAAATCACCGATCAACAAGTAGGCCATGGCCATCTCATAAGAGCTGGGTGATAAAACTCTGGGTAAGCTGAAAAACCCCTCAGAGCATGCTAAGAATAAATCTGAACTTCCTACTCCACCATAAGTACCCTCGCTTATGTCAAAGTCTTTATAAAAGGAAGATTCACCATTAATTGAAATCTCTGAATTATCCTTACTTCTTGTATCACTAACCATGTGCTCATGTGAAGATGTATAGCTGCTGTCATAAAAATCAGAATATCCAGACTCATCAACTTGCTGATCCATAGAATTTTTCTCAACATAGAAAGTCTCAGACAGGGAACACGTGAGTGAATTACATTCTTTGCCTTCACATCTAGCCACTTTATGAATTCCTTCAATGATTTGCGTGATTTCTTGTGCCCTTGAACCACGGTTATCTTCTTCATGAGTGGCTGCCCCACTCATCTGATTTTTAGCTTTGTGGATAGAGTAATGTGTTAAGCTCAATCGAAGGCATAGCTCATCTACCTCACTCTCCTTGTCCTTTCCAAATTTTATTGCTAGATCTCTATCCATTGATAGTTGCAAGTAATCATATTTTATCATTTTCAAAGTTTCAAAAATAGTATGTAAAAGAGGACTTGTGACACCACATACATTCTCATGTCTCTCTTCTATCACAATCTTCCACATGAAATCCTCAATCAACTTGGAAGAATCATCCATCCTCGTCAACACTTGGACAAGCTTTTCCTCTTTGACCAAAAGCATATCCAATAAATCAAGGAGTGCTAATGGTTTTTGACCATCTCCTTCAAACACAAGGAGTTGTTCTCCATAGAATCTTCTGATTTTTCATCACCTAGGGAGACAACATTTTCAAATATGTCCTCTAACTCAACGTGTGTTGGATCATCTATCCTACCAACATTGCAATCCATTTGCTCCTCCTCAATATGTGACATAATTTCCAGCCTAGTATGACCATAAAATTCATCCAAGTTAATTTCCATGTCACCAAATAAGATGCTGGTGCTTTCCATATCTAAATAAGATGGGGAGTTGCCAACATTGGCGATTTGGTCAACTCTTCTATATAAGCCATCAACATGCTCATCAGAAGGACTAGAGTAAACAACTCCATAAGATACTTTTGTCTCCCAGTTACCTATTAGTGTACTTGAGCCTATATTAGTATTTTGTATATTATCATGCGAAGGTTGCTTTTCCTTTTTAGTACTACTATCAAGTTGATTAATGTCTTCCTTACGCAAATTTCTATAACCGTCCTTTGCAAGGAGATCTCAAGCCAAATCATAGCATTTTTTTTTTATCATATCCATCTTGTTTTGCAACTCTAGCTAAAAGTCCACATAAACAATGAAAGGAAATTCTTTTTGAAGCTTTGATGGGAATTTTTTATAATCATCGTACAGTCTCCTTACTTCAATTTAATATCGAGTTGATAGTCCATTTGATTCAGCGCTCCCATTGTTTTGGTTTTTCTTGCCACAAGAATGCCCTTTTGATATTACTGCTGCTTTGAAAGGTAACACATCTAAAAATATTAGGATAACACCCAATTAGCATGCCTCTATCAACAATTTTTGGACCACCAAGCTAACTTCAATGGCAAAACCAATATCACAAACATGCACTTGACTTCTTGAGATGTAGATTCACCATCTTCATCTCTGCAATGGACTTGAAAGCTGTTACTTGAGGATATATACCATCCAACGTAATCAATCACATGTTGATTGCATACGCAAATGATGGCACTTTAGTTAGATCTTCTTAACGACATGATAAAATTTACTTTTCAAAAGGAAGCCTTTATTTTTGTGTTCCTCTGAGAGGATCTAAACTAACTTCTATCACTTCCTCTATGTTCTCATCCAAATAAACAACATCCTACATAGTTAATTGGTGGTACTCAACTACTTCACGTAAAAATCGATTCTAGCGGGCAAAATTGGCATTTTCTTGTGCAAGACGTGACTACTCTACTAGCAGTGTCTCCAACTGAAGCCGAACCTATACTAGTTCATGTTATGGAGATACGAAAGAGACTGAGCAAAATGCTTGCATGTATGGATGCCTATCTCGAACAACAATACAACGCAATCCTACGTGTAACGCTGCTAAACACTGACACCCGCCCTGACTGGAATGGAGTTATTCACGACCTTTGTCTATTTGGAGAGACTCGGGCACAATGCCTTCTTCTTTTGCTATGGAAATGACTGCCACTTAGTATGTCGTCCAATGCATTCAAATCCACCCATTCACCTTGCAGATTTCGATCATCTATGTATTCTTATCAAACATGGAACTTCAGCTATTAATGCATCAATTTTATTCATAATCCTAGTGGAAATACGATGCCTCAAGGAGATATAAATCTCTTCAATGCTCATCCAGTTGTCCACAAACAGCGACCCATGCTTAGGAACGAACAATATCAGTTCTTTGCAATATTCTTTCTCTAAACTGATCAGAAAACTTAAAGGTTCGCTTAAGTAATATTGTCAAACACTTGGTGTACGTTCCCTAGTGAGTATACTGTGAAGTCACTGTAATACTAACTATACTAACATATGTTTAAATTTTGAAATAAACTGAATAACACAAAATCTCCATACTACAGCATCAATGGGATTAACTTATCAATGTTACATTGAATAGAAAAATTACTATTGCAATACAACACCTAGAAGGAGATGAAATTAATTAAGCTTCTACCAACACTATTACAATGTCTTCACTGAGATAAATCGAGGGAAATTGGAGCCAGTTATTTGCGTGAGCCAACTTGGTGGACAAGTGTAGACGTTATTGGTTTGTGCTACCACCAAAGGGAGTCCAACCTGCTGTGATCTCCTTGCCAGACGTGAAGTTTTAGACGCCTATTACTAGTGGAGACTGATTCCTGTAAACCCTGAAGTAACCCGGGCTCTCAAATATAAAACCAAACTGATTCCCGTGAACTCTAAAGTAACCCACAACTTTCAAAAAATAACACTAGTCATTGGCCCGAGATGGTATCCTTCCTTCTGGCTTTCATAACACTAACAAGAATGACAGAATACCAGTGGGAGCAAATGTTAATGGCTCAGTCGATGGTTGGAATGTCATGCTTCTCCTGCCTGTAGAATGTTCTCCAAATGCTATAATGGGATTCACATACCAAAAGTAAAACTCATTTACTTCCCTCACCCAAATGTTCTTCCTTTTTGCAGCCAAAATAACTATTCTTCTGAATGAGATGTCAAATAATATACTCAAATCATATACTGCTAAGTATTGCAACTATACTTACCTCCAACTGGTCCAACTATGATCATATTCATCTTTGCCGATTTCTACCTGGATTGAGCATTAGTTTCAAATAGGAAAAATTGGGGTGACGTCCAACTTCCTTGGAAAACCAAACTTGAGGGATTTCGTCCTCAAAGTTTTCAGGCCAGTCACATTAAAGCAACCAGAACATGTTAATGTATTGATTTCATAAATTCTTGTGTGTTTTCCTTCTACAACTGATATAATTTCACAAGCTGGTAGGATGCATGGCTCTGATACCACTGTAATATCGCTTTCAGGATATTTTACTAAAAAACCCTAGATATAAACGTGCAAATTTAAAACCGAACAAAAAACCAATATTTGATATGAATTCCAGAACTTTAATCAATTTGTAACCAGCAGATATGCATACAAGAAAACTCAGAAAAGCTTATTTGATTCCTCCAATATTCAGAAGTACATATATAAACCAGCAGTTAACACAAATAGCCGTCAAATACATTATTATATTATACAACAGCAATACAATAACACACAACAATCCAAAACAATCCAATCTTATAAATAGCAATAACAATCAGATTGGCAAATGTAGATAAAACTTGTAAGAAGGCTAGGTTTGCATCCAACCTCCAAATGCTTCTTCAAGGGTTTGCGTCCTCAAAGAGATAACCAGTCACTGTTTCCAACTCCCAGATTAATATTTGTTTTTAAATATTATAATCTTCATACCTCCCCATGTGGAGCCTATTGTACCTTTATCACTTTGCCCAATGTGATGCACGCCCTTTTAGGCAATGTGAGATAAAGCACCTTTTTTGTCCTTCAGTCACTTAAGTGAACATAATACCTTCTGAAATAAAATGACAAGTTAAATAAACTTTAAAAGTCAGTTAGTAAACCATATAATCATCAGGCATCAAAATAACTGACCAAATGAACTCGGATAAGCACGTGCAATAGCTCGTTGGAAAGCTCTCGATGAGACGCTTCCAAACCAACTCTAAGATACCAAGAATTTTGAGCTCTATTTACTTACTAAAAAAATAGTAAGCATTCGGACAACCTGCCAAAATTGCTCTGATGCGTCTGAAACTAGAAATGTCTAGGCCAAATCTCGAACTCAACCCGTAAAGAACTTTTTCGCCCCCGAAACCTAGGCGAAGTGAGCCGGCAACACAGAATTATAATGTCCAGAAAAAGAGGACATTACAAATATTAAAATAACAACTTCCAAAATGAAAATAAACCCAAGAACAATAATCCAACTTGCAAATTGAAGCATGCTACTATCATTTAAGTCTGATATAAATTGTCAATGTACACATCATAGGTACAATGTTAAAATTGTTTTGGAAGATAATCATTTGCACATTAGTGCCAATACATGAAATAATATTCCTATGAAATACTCAGATGAAAAACCTTGAAATTGTGTTAAAGTTGTTTGTTATAGTAGATCAAGTATATGTCTCCTAATATCTTCTCACTCTAAAACACATTCACCAAAATCCACATGAGGTCACAGCTATAAAACTACAACTCCAGTTCAGAGTAAGTCGACCGATATTAATACTGGCAGGTCTGCCATACAGTTCTGATCATGATAAAGGTCTGTTGCAGCAAGATGGCACCTTTAGGCAACCTCCAATATTTACCAAATCTTCTTCAAAGGACCCCAATCAACACAATATCAGCCTAGCATTTATGTATTGCCACAAAATGACATGAAGATGCATGTTTCAGGTATGTAATGTACTTTTCATACTTAGCCAAAACCTTGCAAGTAGTCTGTTAAATGATTATGAGTGTGCAGCACGACTGTAACTACCAAACAGTACTAAGCTAAGTTGCTGAATCGGGAATGGGAATGGGTACATGTACATGGGTATGAAACACTGGTACAGCAATTTTTTCTTGAGTTGTTGGGTATGTTTTTGGTATGTTCACACACATAAGCACAGATGCATATACATAAACATATGCATATGCATATACATATACATGTACAAATATATATACATGCATTTATATTAAACACACATATTATTCCCTGGCCCCATAGGATACCATAGAATTGATAGGGCGGCCATCTAGATTCTATACATAACATGCCTATGAATGCACATGTAGGGTGGGTGGGCCCCCCAAAAACCATAATTGGCTAGACAAGATTCTAGATTCCCTATTGTCCCCACTCTCCACTCAAATATAGGAATACATGCATATTATATATGTATAGTTACATGTATATTATATATGTATAGATACGCAGCTAAAAGTTCTAACTAAGTTTAGAATGTCATATACCACTACATATGCTAAACAAACCATTACTAACTTCAAATTTTGAAACATATCATTCTAATTTAAATTCAGTTTTCAATATTAAAAAGATCAAATTAGAATCTTATGATATATAAGAGTTTTCTATCAGCAACGTAGGTCTTAAAAACATCTAAAAGATTAAACTAGAATCACTCAACATTTCAACATTTAGAAACACGAATCCCAGGCGTGTACCCACAGGAGATTCGTTTCATAATCCAATTCCATTACATTCCATACCCAAAATTACCTTAAAAATCCCATGATTCAACAACTAAGGTACTAAGCATAACAGGGCAAACTTCAAAGGGAGGCTTACTTTAAAATAAAAAAAGAAAGAATTTTATCAATGAAAATGTCTTTTGTAAGTGTCGATGCAAGCTATCCTGCTGGGGATGCCCATCTGTCCCAGGGACTTCCAAGGCATCCCCAACCATTCCCGGGACATACGGCAAATAAAGTTTTTCTTAGTATTCTCTTATGATATATTGATCAACAACAAGCATCGATAACAAGCATAAGAACCTCATTGAGAACTCTTAAGGAATTGATGTTTAAACGGAGTATCCAGCATCTTTTCAATCAACTCTTTTGCCTCTTCAAGATCCAACAAGACCATAGAAAATCTTGATTGACCTATAACAGTGGTCAGAGATCATGAGTTCTTCTCTTGACACCCACTAGACTGCATACACAAGAACACTGCTCCTCACCTTCAACACTTTCTTTAGCCTCTTCTCTGAAATGCCTGCTAAGAAAGTCATCTATCACTGGTTGCAGACCAACAAAACAGATGCATCCACTGGGTTTAGTGATGGTATCAATGGATTGCATTGTTAAATTTTAATAATACAGTGCTTTAGAGTTATTTAATTTAACTGGATTGCATTGTTAAATTTTAATAATACAGTGCTCAGTGTTGATTCCCAACATTCTTAGATGTCAGCCATCAACTCTACATCATCAATAATTGTTATCCCCCATTAATGCTCAATCAATTTTATCATGTCTTGATAATTAGCTTATCCTAAACTCAGCTGACATTTAAAATTTAAAATGTGGTCATGGCCCTGCTTTAGAACTTATAGTGCATTCCTCATTAATGTATATAGCAGCGAATCCTACGATATCAGCCATCAACCCTACATCATCAATAATTGTTATCCCCCATTAATGCTCAATCAATTATATTATGTCTTGATCATTAGCTCATCCATCACAGCTGACATTTTAATATTCAAATCTGGCCATGGCCCTGCTTTAGAACTTGTAATGCATTTTTTTCTTCCCATTTTCCACTAACGGCAATCATTGAATTTCTCTCAAATTTCAACTTCGCTGCATCTAAAAACTTTGCACATTTGCATACTAAGAAATGGGGCTTATGCTAAAGTTTCATTCATAGATGGAAAACTCACAAAGTACTCGGCGAGTTTCAAACACTCGACGAGTTTTTCGGCTCAGTGAGTTTTTGGCCACTTAACTCGCCCAAAAAAAAAACTCGGCTGGGATGCAATTAATCACCATTTACTCGGTCAGTAGTCGGCGAGTTTTTCGTTAAAACTTGCGCTTTGCCTGGCCCACGGCCTGTGACAGCTTAAAAGGGCAAAAAATCATTTTCTTCTCATTGTTTGTTGCGTTTGTGTTGTCTAGAGCCTTGAGGTGTGGAGAGAAGAAGGTTTGGAGGCATTCTTAGCTGATTGCAAGTGATTCAAGGAGGATTTGAGTGGATTTTAAAGGATTCTAACCAGTTTTAGAAGAGAAATTTCTTTTCAGCTATGTTCATTTTATCATAGTTTGAAAACTTTTTATAGTTTTAACAAATGTTCTATTGTTTTTGTTGTTGTTTGTAAATGATTTCAAATCATTTAAAATCATTTTAACTCTATGCTTGAACTTTGAATCATTTGAAACCCTAGTTGTTCTAAACTTCTAACTTCTAAGTTCTAACTTTGTTTATTCATTTTTCTATAAATTTATGTGTAGGGTAGCGGTCAAGCATTAAAAAAACATGACAAACCCACAAGAAGAGTGGCCACAAACACCATGCCCATCTGGATATATAGGCGCTCGGCTTAAAAATGCAAGAGATAAGGCATGGCAGTATGCCTATGAAGCTCCAAATGATGTTGGGAAGGTGATATGCATTCCATGTGAGAGAATTATTTCTAGAGGCATAAACCACTTCAAATACCACCTTGCAGGCATAAAGAAACATGATTCAAATCCTTGTCTCAAGGTAAGTGAAGAAGAAAAAAGATTCATCAATGCCCTATTTCAACAATATCTCAATGAATGCGGTTGATAGTCCCTATTGGGTCAATATGGTGAATGCAATTTCAATATCGAGCAAAGGGTACAAGCCGCCTAATCACAAGGATATGAGTGGAAGGTTAGTATTTTACTATTTAGTAATTGTAAATAATTGTGATTCACTTCAGTTCATTGTTATATTTTAAATCTTAATTGTTATAACTTATTTCCTATTTTTTACTAACACTTTATTACACCTAAATTTTCTAAGTTGCTTGACAATGCGGTTGGTAGGGCAAGAGTATTGATAGAAGACCAAAAGAAAGAGTGGAAGAAGCATGGCTGCACCATTTTATTGGATGGGTGGATAGATGGAAGAAGTAGAACCATTATTAATTTCTTGGTTGCTTGCAAAGATGATGTGGTGTTTTGAAAATCTGTTGACGCCTCCAACAAAATGAAAAATGCACACACATTGGCTTTAATGTTGAAGAATGTTGTCATGGAGGTGGAAGTAGAGAATGTGGTGCAAATAATTACAGATAATGCAGCAGCATTTGTGGCAGCAAGTAAATTTAATTTTTTATGTTCGAATCAATATGAATCATGAATGTAATGCTATGGTATTATTCAATTTAGATTTGATGTAAATACTAAATATGAAAAGTTTGTAACTAATTATTGATTTTTTGCTAATCTTTTAGGTAGAATTCTCCAAGAGAGGCATCCCACACTTTTTTGGTCGCCTTGTGTAGCACATGTCCTTGACCTTCTTTTGGAGGACATAGAAAAACTTGATTGGGTGAGTCTAGTTGTGGAAGATGCTAGGCAAGTCACCAAATATATCTATAATCACCCATGGGTTCTCAGTTTGATAAAAAAGACCACTAAAGGCAAAGATTTGCTAAGACATGCTATGACAAGGTTTGCAACGATCTTCTTGATGTTGCAAAGTATTCTTGACCATATATTGGCTCTGAAACAAATGTTTGTGTGCGTTGATTGGGTTGCTTCATCTTACTCAAAGAAGCCCGAAGGAGAAGCTGTAGCACGGATAGTCTTTGATGATAGTTTTTTTGCAAAGGCTAAGAAGATTGTGGAGGTAACTTCAAGAATTAAAACATTATATTTTTAGTTTATTCAAGTTTCATTATTAATTCATAACTTACTATGTTATTAACTAATTTGTATTTTTCAAATTTCAAATGTAGATGTCTCTACCCCTGGTTCTAGTCTTGCGCATATGTGATGGGCAGCAATCCCCAATGAGAGGTCTTTATGAGGCCATGGATAGGGCCAAAGAGGCTGTTAGAAGTTACTATCATGGAGACAATCTCAGATTTGACCCCATTTGGGAGATAATTGATAGGAGGTAGAACAATATGCTCCACCAACCCATTTATGCAGCAGGCTATTTCCTCAACCCCAAATTCAAGTACTATGATTGTCTTTGAAGTTGGGATTTTACTAAGATTTTATTTTACTTTACTTTTTAAGGTTGTGTAATAAGACTTGATATCATTTTCTATTTGTTTTAGGGCTGATGATTCCTACTCAGATCCTAATGGAGAGGTCATGGAAGGTCTCTCTAAATGCATTGAGAGAATGATATCCAATGAAGCGGAGAGAGACCTTATTGTGACCGAATAACAAGTTTATGTGGAATCGAGGGGTAATTTGTTCTCTTCTATGCTAGCAAAGAGAGCAAGATCTACTCAAGCACTAGGTAAAGCGTCAAACTTTAAAACTTTTGGTAATTGATAAGTAGTGTTTCTGATTATCTTTTTTTATTGCTTTATAACTTTTTATATTTTGTTTTGCAGATTCTTGTTGGGCAAGTTGGGGTGGTAATACCCCCAATTTAAAGAATTTTGCTCTCAAAGTCCTATGCCAACCTTGTAGCTCATCCCATTGTGAGCGCAATTGGAGTTTATTTGAGTCCATCCACACAAAGAAAAGAAACAGAATGACTCAAAAACGGCTTAATGACCTTGTTTATGTGCACTATAATCTTAAGTTGTGCATAAAAAAGGCACAGAGTTCAGAACTACCTGGTCTACTTGATCTAGATGAGATAGATCCTTATTCTGATTGGACAGCACAGGAGCTAGGTCCATTGTTTACACCAACTAAGATCGCTGATTTGGAGAGGCAGGCCATGGAGGGGTATGCTGGAACTGATTTTCATTTCACAATGGATGACATTGAGGACGATGATGGTTCAAGCTCAAAGGATGAGGCATTACCAATGCCACATATAGGAGAAGATGCATCCTCTTCCAGGACGCCGAGCCAGTCAGTAGGGATGTCGAGTGAGGAAGCACAACCACAGAGTTCACAATCACGCAGCTCACGCCCTATCCCAGTGTGGGGCACTTCTTTGAGGACTAGACCCCCTCGCTTTCCTACTAGTGCAACTGGAAAGAGGAAGATGTGATTGTATTGAATCTTGATGTATTTAGACTTTTAGTATTTACTTCTAGTTTGACAAATTAAAACTATTTACTATTTTGCTTCCTGCCATGAGCATTCTGCATGAGAATGCAATTTTGTACACACTATGCATTTATATATATTTAAACTCTGCTTGTTTCTTTTGTATTCTCTTTAATCAACTTATTAGATGCATCTTCTCATTAAATTTTGCAAAATAAATGTATTTCTAATTAAATTTCAGCAGTTTTTTTTAGGTTCCCGAGTTTTTTTTTTAAATCACCGAATTTTTCCTAATTAAACTTTTGGGGGTCTTGGCGAGTTTTTGCCTTTGGCAATTTTCCAACTATCGTTTCATTATTAGTCCCTTCAGTGAGCTTCTTGTATGCCGGCCCAATTATATTCAATCTTTAATGCTAATTTTTGCTTCCAATATCTTAATTCTTTTGACAGAACATCCACATTTAACTGTCCATCCATGGGAGAGGGAACTCTATTGGAGTCCTCTAAGATTTACAGAATTAACTCATCCATCTCTATTTATTGGAAAACTTTAAGCTCGTGTCAGTTTACATGTCATTAAGCAAGAACTTTAAAATCTATCAATAAGATGATTGATGCAAAATTGCGTGTTCTTTTTAGCTAAGATAGTTGTACGAAGGGCAAAAGAGCTATGGTACTGACAACGGTAGAAAGACGGCATTTATTGGAAAGGTCCATTGATGAGATTATACTTCAGCACTACAGTGACGACACTTCAGTACTTAAAAGAGTTCAATCTTCAACAAATTTTATGAGGACCTGACTAAGATCATTCCAAGCAAAGATCTGGTGATGTCAACAACTGTTCAACTGAGACGATTCCCCCTGAAAAAAGTCTTGTTTTTCTGAGCACTATTCCACCATGGGCCCAGTTCCTTAACTGGATATATAAAATGAGAACCGTGTGTTATATCTAGCACTTCATTTTTTATTTTTTCGTCATAAGTCAAAATATTAATAGCAAAAATATCTTAAAAATAAATAAATTGAAGTATAGGTTGATTAAAATTAATCAGAAGTGAAAACTGCATACTTTTTTCTAGTAATTGTTCTAAAGGTTCCAACACAGAATTGTTCTACTTATCAAACCGGTAGATAATCTCAACGATAGTATAAGATAAACTTGAAAAATAAGCACTCATTATTTCGAACTTTACGTCACTTATATACCAACAAATGCTCAGCCCATTAGCTTTTTTAATCTTACTGTAGTTTATGAGTGGCTATTGAGGTGTCCGTTACAGATTCAAGTTATTGACTGGAAACATTATTAGACTAGTTGATATTACCAGAGCTTATTGTTTGGCAGGAAATTATTAGTAGTGACCCAATTAAACTGCATCCAAGCTCAAAAACAGTCAGAACTCCACGGTAACAGCTTCCATAGCAGGATACTGGAGGCCCGATGGTCTCCTAATGTCAATCAAATTTAATGTACCTCCTATCTCACTTGAAGGTGAAAGGATATAGAAACTTTGACCTCCATTAGGCTCTTCTTTGTTCACAAAGATTTTATTGCTAACCACAACAGCAAAATTAATAGATTGGTACCAATCCTCTGTTGGAAGAGGCCCGACCATGTGAAGCTTATCTTGGCTATATTCATATTCAATCAATCCCCTACCAGACAAGCAATAAAAGTGCCCAAATGCCGTCACGAAGTGCAAACTGTGGAACCTCTTCTCCATAGTTTTCCAGCTTCTCGTGCAGGAATCAAAAACCTCAAAAGTGGGAGAAAAAGATCCAATTACAAAAAACTTAACGTCAGCAAAAGCACCGCGAGATCGCCCCATGGAAATGTTCATATCGGGGAGAAGATACCATTTATCCTCCTCCACATTGTAAACTGAAGCCTTGAAGATGGGTTTACAACGCGCACGGCAGCAGCGAGGGACAATAGCCCCTCCACCAACATAAATCAGTCCCTCCGCCTCATCCGCTGCAGAGGCAAATCCTGCACCATTTTGCCATTTTGGCAATTCTGCACCCTGTCGCCATTCCGAATAAACAAAATCGTACAACCACACTAAAAAACGTCTTGTTGCGTCAATGTACCGATCTGCCATCAAAACCAGTTTTTGTTTCACGAAATGGCAGTGAAAAATGTGACAATTATCTACAGGCACGGGCGGTAGACTTTTGAAAGAGTTCCTCTTCGGGTTGTATACTACTATGTTGCACATGCGGCCTACTCTCTCAAGCATACAGACCCGTTGCTCTGAAATATTCAATCTTTTTCTTTGTTGATAAAAGCGAGGGCTTTTCAATGCGGCGTTCCAACTTTTGCAGACACGACTGACAATGTGATGAGAATTCAACTCCACCCTCACGAGGCATTCCCACCCAACATCATCTGGGAGACCAGGAAACAAAGATTCCATTGCAATTTCAGGAGGTCGATTCGCCCTCAGGGCCTAAAAAGAAAGGAACAAATTGCAATGCAAAACAATTCAGAAAAATAATAGTTGGAAATATCAATATGCGTAAAAATTAGTTACAAAAATTGCCAATAATTATACTTTATAGGTTTATTAGTCCTACCATGGCAAAAGCTGTGATGGTTAAAGAGTTGTTAATTTTTCTTTTAATTAATACAATTGTTCTATATTTTCATTCATAAATTTAGTTGGTAACTTGCATAATTTTTAATCCATTTTTTCCTTCTTTGATTGAGGGGAGGGTTGGCAATGGTTCGGAGTTATCAATGTAAGGGAATGTGTGATTCTAAGTTATTTGTTAATGTTTAGGAGGAGCTATGGTGTATAATAGAAACAAAGGTAGAGTAGATGGCAAACTACATATTGAACAAGGCTATATTGAACCCTATCTCTATGTGCTCCAAGATTTAGAATTATTTCAAAGACAAACATTTTCTATGTGAAATGTATGTGGGAGCAAATAATGTTAGTCCATAGTAGTCTGAAGTGTATAAGGAATTGAGGTCCCCATTGCTAGAAATTAAGGGTTTGGAGCCTAGAGGTTTGATTATTTTGAGAGAATGAACTAAACAACAACTAGACAGATTTTGTGAAAGGAATTTCTAAAATGTGTGCTTATTACTCTTCATTTTTTGAGTTTGCCTCCTAATAGTAGAGAGCTTCTTAGCGTTAAAAAAGTTTGGCTAGGAAGTAGGATCATGAATACCATATCTAATGATACCATGTACTAGAGATTAGACACTTTGTTAAGATCATGAATGTTTGTGGCTGTTGCCATTTTTTGTCTCTCGCCAAAAATTCAAATTTGTATGCCCAGCCTGTTCAACGGTCACTTCTGGTTTAATATTGTTTTAAACATCCTAGGGATATTAAAAAAAAAAAATGCTAACCTTATAATTCTTCTTTCCCTGTGCATGTTAGTGTTTCGACAGGCCCGCAAGTCCTCAGTGTCAGATCCCGGTAGATCGACGATAGGCATTATGTCACTATGGAAGATGCAAGGAGGTTACCCATAGCAACATAACGCCTTTTGGCCGCGTGGCAGGTTGGTTCGCAATTCCTAAGTCGGCAGTGATACTACGGCAAGGTGACAGCACCGGAGGGCGCTATGGCACTATCAAAAAATCCATGCTTCTCGCCGTTAGCGACATAGCGCCCAATCGAAAAATGATACTGCGGCGACATCAGGCAAGTGTGGGTCCTACTTCCCTCGGCAAACCACAAACAAAGATTTGTCAGACAGTTGGCACATGGCCAGTTCTTATTGGTTGATACACTAACAGGACAGACTCATCTTGCTCACCGCCAGATTAAGGAACATCTACGGTAGGCGTTATCGCGCTATGGAAAGTTGCACTATATATACACATAGCGACATAATGCCTCAACGACGCGTGGCACAGTTGACGTCATGGGCCCACTCTCTCAGAAGGTATCAATAGGTGGCTTCTCTTCTGTGGCAACTGTCAAGCAGGTTAGAGTACAAAGGCAGATCTTATTGGCCCATCCAATTGACCAGGTATACAGTCCTACACAGATTTTGATCACTGTCAGATCTTCAAAGATCGAGGGTTGGCGCTTTCCTACATTATCAAGATGCGAGGAGATTAAATAATGCGGGGAAATGGTTTGGCGACACCTGTCTCAGTTGAAGTCATAGGCCCACCCTTCCCAAAAGTAATATTACGGCTCATCCTCTATGGCAGATTGTTAGGTGAGTCAGAGTATGATAGGGAGCATCTCATTGGTCAGTCCAGCTGACTTGGCTTATAGTTCTGCGAAGTTTTGAGCACTGTAGATGTGAATCTAATCCACGAATTGGCGTTATGTCGCTATGAAAAGTTGCACATTGTTTTGCCATAGCGACATAACGCTTTGACGCCACGTGTCTCTGCAAGACCAGTTTCTCTGTAAATCACCAGTTAGATGCCAGGTGTTGTCCAGTGTGGTACAGTTGCTGAGTCTGATGCCAAGTGGTCCATGGGCCCAGAGGTCTTAAGGGCAAAGCTCAGTAATTCGACGAGTCTTCACGATCGTCAGATCTGTCTGGATCCACGGCAGGCGCTATTGTACTATGGGAAACTACTCGAAAGATATGCATAGCGACATAGCACCTAGGTGACACATGTCTCTGTGGGCCCAGCCAAGATTGACAGTAAAGGGCTGGTAGTTATGTTGTAGCCATCGCGGTCAAGGTTTTAAGAAGATGGCGCAGTTAGTGAAGAAACATGGTCAACCGCGTGGACTCTGCTAGGTGGCAGAACGAAATAAACTGATTGGTCCACGTGACCTGTTTTTCTTACAGGGTTCGATTGACCTACTGATCATGCTAATTCACGAACCAGAAGAGGAGAAGGCCAGGGTTTTTTTGCGAATCCGATCTTATGATCGATTCCAACCACCCTGGAGTAAATGTGAGACAAGGAAGAACACTCCACCTCTAATCCAATCTATCTACCTGGTCAGAGTGATTTAATGGTGTCGTTTCTGTCTTCTCGAGGCCCTGTTCTAAATCACTGCATCTAGATCCGCCAAAAGATCAGATTTTCTTTAGATCCCCATGATTGTTCTCTGTAGGACTTCAATGCAGTGGTTGTAGAATAAATTACAGTTAGAGGACATCTCAGTTATGCCTGAACTATAAAGGCATTTTTTCTAAATTTTGTAAAGGTTGATCATTCTCTGTTGTTCTCTGTTGTTGCTTTGCAATTCCAGTGTAAAATTCCCTTTGCCTCTGAACTGTATGATTCATGTCTTATCTCTTTCAACCATTGGTGTGAAGTGCAAGAACTCTTTGCCTCCACTAGTGTTTTGTGGAAATCAGTAATCTGCATGACTGTATCCCCTTGGCCTATGAATGATAATATAAGTGAATCTCTCTTCCTTGTGTCATTCATCTTGGTTTTCTGATCTGCATGTGATTATTAGATTAAAGCAGAGTCTGAATGTATATATCCTTAGTTTTATTCTGGTTCAATAGTGCATACATGGGCAGAGATTGGTCTGAACACTCTATTTTGGTGCATCACCTCTTTAGATTAGGTTAGGTAGATTTGCTTTCATGTTATCCCTCTCCCTTTTCCTCTCCAAGAGTAGTTAGGTGCATCTTGATAGTAAGAGGAAGTCGACCTTCTCCGAAGACTCAACCTCACAGTTCAAGTCCCACAGCTTGGAGGTTGTTTCCATGTTTCACTAGGTTGTCCTCATGCATAGGCTTTGGACAAGGGTGCAAACCTAGTGACAACAGTTTTTGGCACGCCCGGTGGGACAAACATCTCAGAAAACTTCAAGCCTACTGGTGTCAAAAGAGAAGATTTCAAGATCAATACCGAGGAGATAATATTGGCTTCGGTGTTTAAGCTTTCAAGAGGCTCATTCTTCAAAGTACTCGGTGACTCTGAGCTTCAAATACGTATCTGGTTCCAAACCAAAGTTGCAATGATTCATGCTTAGAGCTAAAACAAGGGCATCTTCTAGAGGTAAGTTTCAGTATCAAGAGCTTTCATTGTCAAACCCTAGAAGAAGGAAGACTAGAATATCTTTATCACTGGTGAGGAGTGTAATAGTAACAAATACACCTACAAGATCTATCTCTACTCCTCCTTCTGTTAGATCTCAACCTAGACTGCCATCAATACATATCAATAGATCACTTGTCTATATGGCGTTGCCTAGAGCTCATACTTTTGCCACCTTTAATGGTGGAAGCCCTCTCTTATTAGCCCAAAGACATGACATACCAGTAGTTGCCCTCAAAAGTATACTAGAGTTTACTGGTGAAACTTCTATCTCTCCCTCAGAACACATTCAAGAGGTTGCAAATGTCTGTAATATCCATGGTATTACAGAGGATGATGTTGCAGTTAGGCTCCTAGCCTCATCCTTGAAAGGAAAAGCACTACAATGGTATAGAGGTTTAGCTCATGGTTCTATAACAGATTGGGATGGATTAGGAGCAGGATTGTGCAAACATTTTGAGGATAAGAGTGACTATTTGTCACTTTTAGAACAGTTGACCACTATAAAAAGAGCCCCCCATGAATGTATGACTAATTTTAATTATAGATTTCAAATGACATGGGATAGAATACCTACTTCAGTGAAGCCTACCCCTGGTAATGCCTTCTTGCATTACCTTAGAGCTTTTAATAGTGATATTGCCACTACAATCCAAACTATGGGAGGAGATACCTTGCCTAATGCTTATGGCATAGCAATAAAATCAAAGAATATCCTAATACAAGGAGGTAAACTAGCTCCAAGGCCTCTTATGCCTTTCTTCCTTGACGTTCCAAATCATCAACCAGTAATGGCTCCTCTTCCCACAACTTATACATCACAATCCCTTGTCCCACTCCCTCAAGCGTCCACATCTTCAAATGGAATAGATGAAATCAAAGAGATGATACAATCTCTGATGCAGAACATGGACAAAAGGGAGAAGAACCTTGATAAAAGATTGCAAGATCAAGGGAAGAAGTTAGAAGATCAAGGAAAGAGGTTGGAGGATAATTTCTTTATGATGCAGAAAATGAGCAACAAGGTGGTGACTTTAGAAAGACAACAAGCTCAACATAGTAAACCTCATCAATTGCAATATCAAACTTTAAGTGGTGGTAGGTCTCCAAAGCCTAATCATTGGAACAATTCTTTTGATCAGAGTAGGCAGGGTGGCCATGCTTCAACCTCAAACATAAACCAAAGTAGGGCCATAGTCCCTCAAAACAATATGACTCAAGATCAAGATTTTTGTCCCTCCTGTGACTACTCCTATGCCTATTGTATGTGTCAAAAGGTCGAATCTTTTATGGCTTTGATAGTCTAAGAACCTGTAGCAAAACAATCATACAAAGAGGACCAATCTAAAGATGCCTCATATATGCAAAGATAGGGTGATTTCTCTTTTATGAATCATCAGATGGAGGAGCATTGTAATGTAAACCAGGATTCCATTGCTCATAACACTAGAAGCAAAAGAAGAGCTATGGAAAATGCTATCCCTCCTCCCAATCAGCCCTCAACTTCAAATGCAATATCTCATGAGCAAGCAACAGATAATCAATCAAGTATCTTTCAGCAACAAAGGTAAAATCATGGCAGAAAGGATGCAAGTGATCCTCAGGTTACTCCATCTCAACCTCATACAATTGCAGCTCCCAAAGCTTCTACCAAGACACCTGCTATGCCATTCAGTGTGGTAGATCAAATGAAGAAGACAAATGTGAATATCTCCATGTGGGATGCTATTGCTACTATACCTATGCAAAAAAGGTTGCTACAGCAAGAATTGGAAAGAATTGAACCAAAGGATCAGCCACTCAGCATGGAAAGTGCCACAAGCCTAGTACAACCATCAAGGGAGGTAGGAACAATTAAAAAGGTTAGACCTCCTCCATTCTATGTTTCTCTAATCATAGAGGGCAAACTAGTCCATAATTGCATGATTGATTCAGGGGCTAGCAGTTCAATGATTCCTAGGTGTGTTGTTGATGCTTTAGGAATGAAATATGAGCCCATTGTTAGGGATGTATTATAGTTGGATTGTAGTACTGTCAAGACTATAGGGATCCTTAGGAATGTGGAGATGGCCTTACATGCATGCCCTGGTTGTACTATAACCCAAGATATCTTTGTTGCTGAAGTCAAGCCATATTTTGCCATCTCTCTGTCAAGAGACTTCACTGCCCAAATAGGTGGTTACATATCTTATGACTGGTCATATATGTTTTTTAGAACAAGATATGGAGCCAAAGCTTCAATTAGAGTAGAACCTCAAGCCCTCCATCATACTAAACCCTACACCCCTAATTCCATCAACATGGATTGCCCTATCCTAGAGATGGATGAGAATGACATAGTAAATGAGCCCACCACTCCCCTAGCAGAGATACCTAATTTTTTCTTGGATGAATGGGCTGATGCACATCAATTTGATTCTACATCAGAGATCCTTGAGACAGGTCTCAGTACATATTGTATATTGGAAAAGGATTCTCTAGTTCCCAATCTTGTGGAGACTGAAGAAGATGTAAGTGGGATATGGAGTATGTACTTCAATGGATCAAGGAATAAAAATGGATCAAGGACTGGTGTGATGTTGATTTCTCTTGCACAAGTAAGATACTACTTCTCCTTTAGGCTCCAATTTAGTTGCACTAATAATGTAGCCGAGTATGAATCCTTGATTCAAGGTCTCCTACTTGCTCAAAAAAGAGGAATCCAAGCCTTAAGGGTGTATGGAGACAGTGAGTTGGTGGTTAATCAAGTGAGAAATCAAAATACCACCAAAAATGGTTTTCTTAAGTCTTATAAACATAGAGTATGGGATTTTCTTGAAGGTTTTAATGCATTTAATATTCAAAGCATCCCTAAAAAAGAAAACAGGCATGCTGATAGACTTGCAGCAATAGGTGCATCTTATGATGTGTTAGGGAATCTTGAGGAGGAGAAGAAGCAACAAATTAGAGTGGTGGTAAGGCTTGCTATCCCTGATAACAACATCCATTGGCAAGTGCTTGAGTCTGATGATCAAATTGTGAGCTTCTTGCAGAATGAGGCAGAATTCTCAGAGAGAAATCAGTCAAGGCTACAGGATCAATATGGTGATCAGATCATTCATCTCAGTTCTAACAAGTTACCTAAGGGTCTCATTACTCTAGAGAGTGTTTTTAATCCTAATGACCAAGCAAGAGGTAGGGTTGAACCTAGCTATTGGTGAAGATGATCATATTCCAGTCATGGTTGCTGATAGAAAGTCCTTGAACATGGGGAAGGTATGTATTGAAATTGAACAAGAAATTTTTATTCATCTATGTCAAGAATTTAATGATGTATTTGCTTGGAAATATGATGACTTAAAGGGCTTTGACCCAAGGTTATTTCAGCATACTATAGATTTAGTTGATGATGTAAAACCAGTAAGACAAAAACAGAGGCCAGTCAATCCCAAAATTGAACCCTTAATGAGAAAAGAGCTATCCAAGTTGATTGAGGCCAATATAATTTTTCCCATCAAACACTCATCATGGGTAGCAAACCTTGTCCCTATTAGGAAGAAGAATGGAGAAATTAGATTGTGTGTGGACATTAGGTACCTTAATCAAGCTTCCCTTAAAGATCACCATCCTCTCCCTTCTATGAAGCAGATTTTGTCCAAGGTCAGTGGTTCAAAGATATTTTTGTTTCTTGATGGATTTTCTGGCTACAATCAAGTGCTGGTTAAAGAGTTTGATAGATACAAGACTACATTTACCACTAAATGGGGTACCTATGCTTATCGTAAGATGCCATTTGGGCTAACCAATGCAGGTGCTACATTTCAGAAGGCAATGGAGATGGCTTTCAAAAGATTGATTGACAAGTTTGTGTTAGTTTACCTTGATGATATTACAGTGTATTCTAAGAATGCAGAGGATCATTTTGATCATCTACGACAGGTATTCCTAAGATGCAGAGAGTTTGGGGTTTCCCTTAACCCAAGCAAGTGTATCTTTGCTACTAACCAAGGAAAATTATTAGGACATATTGTATCTAAGGATGGCTTAACTATTGATCCAGAGAGGACAAAAGAAATACTTGCCCTCCCTCTTCCTAAACACAAGAAAGGGTTGTAAAGTTTCTTAGGCAAGATCAATTTTGTGAGAAGATTTATTCCAAATCTTGCTACCATGGTGAAACCTCTTACAACTATGGTCAAGAAAGGTATGATCTTTGCATGGACCAAGGAAGGGAAGGAAAGTTTTGAAGAGATCAAGACAACCATAGCCTCAGCCCCTACTCTCATGAATCCAAATTTTGAGAAATATTTCATCCTCTATACCCTAGGTGGTGAGTCAAGCATTTTTGGTGTCCTGACTCAAAGAAGTGATAAAGATGAAGAGTAGCCTATAGCTTTCTTTAGTGAAGGGCTTAAAGAATATGAAGATAAATACAGTTATGTTGAGAAACAAGCCCTTGTAGTCATCAGAGCTTTAAAGTGATTTAGACACCTCCTGTCCCGTAATAAGATTCATTTGTTAGTACCCCATGCCAGTGTGAAGGAGTTCCTTTTGAACAAAGATGTTAGTGAGAAAAGAGTTGGTTGGATTACAAAGGTAATGGAATATGATGTCGACATTCAGATTACCAAGCTAGTAAGAGGGAGGGGATTGTGCAAACAGATGTTATCATCTTAGGAACTTGATGAGGAAGCTGCTATGATACTAGCAGAGCAACAAGAGGTAAGAAATGGTGACCCAAGAAGTTGGATGGATGACATGAAGGGTTTCTTATTAGGAAATGGATACCCTCAAGGGTTAGACAGGACTAAAAGGAGACAATATAGATTACAGTCAATTCCTTATGTCATCCTTGATGGTATTATTTTTAGAAAAGATTTTAATGGAGCCCTATTAAGATGCCTTGATACAGACCAAGCTGAAAGAATGATCAAAGAACTTCATGATGGTCCTGATGGTGGTCATTTCTCAGCAAGGACAACTGTAATGAAAATCATGAGGGTTGGTTATTACTGGCCATCTCTATTTCTTGACTATCATAGGTATGTAAGGAAGTGTGAAAAATGTGCCTTTTTCTCTGGAAAACAAAGGCTTGCAGCTCTTCCCCTTCATCCTATCTAGGTGGATCAACCTTTTGGTCAATGGAGATTGGATTTCATAGGCCCTATCAATCCTTCTTCTAGTTCTGGTCACAAGTGGATTTTAGCTGCTACAAATTACTTCACTAGGTGGATAGAGGTAGTTGCATTGAAGGATGCCACAGAATCTTTAGTTATGGAATTTCTTGATGTAATTCTGACCAAGTTTGGTGCCCCTTCAACCATTATTTCAAATAATGCAAAGTCTTTTGTTGGAGCTCAGATTTGTGCATGGGCAGTGGATCATAATATCTATTTGAGCACATCCTCAAATTACTATCCTCAAGGTAATGGTTTGGCTGAGTCCTCCAACAAGAACCTGATCAGGATCATGAAAAGGACAATTGAAGATAACCAGAGGTGTTGGCATAAAAAACTAAGGACTGCACTATGGGCTGACAGAATAACGCCTAAAAGGTCAATAAGGAATTCACCATTCGTATTAATTTATGGCAGAGAAGCAAGACTTCCAATTTCATTGGAGTTCCCATCCCTAGAGCTAGCTCATTAGCTGGAATTGATTGAAAATGATGCCATGAAAGTAAGAATGGCAGAAATGATGGAGTTGGAAGAGAGGAGAAATAAAGCCATGCAGACCCTAGAGACACACCAGCAGTAGGCCAAAAAGAGTTTTGACAAAAGGGCTAGGGTCAGGATCTTTAGGGAGGGAGATTTGGTTCTGAAATGGGATGTAGATAGGGAAAAACTAGGAAGACACTTGAAATTTGACACACTATGGAGTGGTCCCTACCTGATTGAAAGTTGTAAACAGGCCAATGCTTTCCAGTTAAGCAAGCCTGGTGGTAAAATTCTACCCATCCCAGTCACTGGGATTTATCTTAAGCCATGTTTCTGACAGGGTTTGAGGTTCCATGTACATATTAGAGTATTTTTCTTTCTGTTGGCTTCCTACTTTCCAAGAAGTCCATGAGCACAAGCTATCTCTCTGTTAGGTAGCCAGTTTTTGAAATTTTGAAGGTTGCAGAAGGAAGTTTTGGTCTCTGATTCCAGTTACAAAGACAAGGGTTTCAGGGTTTCCCTCTTAGAGGTAGGGTTAGGGTTTCATAGTGCTCAGAATCTACATATTTTACAACTCTATAGCCCAATGGATGCTTCAAGCCACTAGTCTTATGCATAGCAGGCTAGCATCCCCTGTGAGTCGCTAGAAATGTTGCGATTTTTTGTCTCCTACCAAAAATTCAAATTTGTATGGCCAGCCTTTTCAATGGTCACTTCTCGGTTTAATATTGTTTTAAACATCCCAGGGATATTAAAAAAAATTAAATGCTAACCTTATAATTCTTATTTCCCTGAGCATGTTAGTGTTTCGGCGGGCCCGCAAGTCCTCAGTGTCAAATCTTGGTAGATCGACGATAAGCGTTATGTCACTATGGAAGATGCAAGGAGGTTACCCATAGCGACATAACTCCTTTTGGCCGCGTGGTAGGTCGGTCCACAATTCGTAAGTCAAAAGTGATACTACGGCATGGTGATGGCACCGGAGGGTGCTATGGCGCTTTCAAAAAATCCATGCTTCTCACCATTAGTGACATAGCGCCCAATCAAAAAATGATACTGCGATGACATCAGGCAGGTGTGGGTCCTACTTCCCTCGGCAGACCACAAACAAAGATTTGTTAGACAGTTGGCACGTGACCAGTTCTTATTGGTTGATATACTGACAGGATAGACCCATCTTTCTCGCCGCCAGATTAAGGAACATCTATGGTAGGTGTTATCGCGCTATGGGAAGTTGCACGATATATACCCATAGCGACATAACGCCTCAACGACGCGTGGCACAGTTGACGTCATGGGACCACTTTCTTAGAAGGTATCAATAGGTGGCTTGTCTTCTGTGGTAGCTGTCAGGCAGGTCAGAGTACGAAGGCGAATCTTATTGGCCCATCCAATTGACCAGGTATACAGTCCTGCACAGATTTTGATCACCATCAGATCTTCAAAGATTGAGGGCTGGCGCTTACCCACATTATCAAGATGTGAGGAGATTAAATAATGTGAGGAAATGGTTTGGAAACACCTGTCTCAGTTGACATCATAGGCCCACCCTTCCCAAAAGTAATATTACGGCTCATCCTCTGTGGCAGATTGTCAAGTGAGTCAGAGTATGATAGGGAGCATCTCATTGGTCAGTCCAACTGACTTGGCTTACAGTTCTGCAAAGTTTTGAACACCATAGATGTGAATTTGATCCACGGATTGGCATTATGTCACTATGGAAAGTTTCACATTGTTTTGACATAGTGACATAACGCTTTGATGCCACGTGTCTTTGCGAGACTAGTTTCTCTGTTAATCGCCAGTTAGATGCCAGGTGTTGTCCAGTGTGGTACAGTTGTTGAGTCAGATGCCAAGTGGTTCATGGGCCCATAGGTCTTAAGGGCAAAGCGTAGTAATTCAATGAGTTTTCACGATCGTTAGATTTGTCTAGATCCACGGTAGGCGCTATTGCGCTATGGGAAACTGCTTGAAAGATACGCATAGTGACATAGCGCCTACATGACACGTGTCTCTACGGGCCCAACCAAGATTGGCAGTAAAGGGTTGGTGGTTATGTTATAGCCATCGCAATCAGGGTTTTAAGAAGATGGCGCAGTTAGAGAAGAAACATGGTCAACTGTGTGGGCTCTACTAGGTGGTAGAACAAAATAAATTAATTGGGCCACATGACCTGTTTTGCTTACAGGGTTCAGTTGACCTGCTGATCATGCTGATTCACGAACCAGAATAGGGGAAGGCCAGGGTTTTTTGTGAATCCGATCTTATGATTGATTCCAACAACCTTAGTGTAAATGCGAGACAAGGAAGAACACTCCACCTCCAATCCAATCTATCTACCTGGTCAGAGTGATTTAATGGTGTTGTTTCTGTCTTCTCGAGGCCCTATTCCAAATCATTGCGTCTAGATCTGCCAAAAGATCAAATTTTCTTCAGATCCCCATGATTGTTCTCTGCAAGACTTCAATGCAGTGGTTGTATAATAAATTATAGTTAGAGGACATCTCAGTTATACCTGAACTATAAAGGCAATTTTTGTAAATTTTGTAAAGGTCGATCATTCTCTATTGTTCTCTGTTGTTGCTCTGCAATTCCAGTGTAAAATTCCCTTTGCCTCTGAACTGTATGATTCCTGTCTTATCTCTTTCAACCATTGGTGTGAAGTGCAAGAACTCTTTGCCTCCACTAGTGTTTTGTGAAAATAAGTAATCTGCATGACTATATCCCCTTGGCCTATGAATGATAATATAAGTGAATCTCTCTTCCTTGTGTCATTCATCTTGGTTTTTTGATCTACATTTGATTATTTGATTAAAGAAAGTCTGAGTGTGTATATCTTTAGTTTCATTCTGGTTCAATAGTGCATATATGGGCAGAGTTTGGTCTGAACACTCTATTTTGGTGCATCACCTCTTTAGATTAGAATAGGTAGATTTATTTTCATGCTCTCCTTCTCCCTTTTCCTTTCCAAGAGTAGTTAGGTGCATCCTGATAGTAAGAGGAAGCTGGCCTTCTCCAGAGACTCAACCTCACAGTTCAAGTCCCACATCTTGGAGGTTGTTTCCATGTTTCACTAGGTTGTCCTCATGCATAGTCTTTGGACAAGGGTGCAAACCTAAGTGACAACAGTGGCTTTGATAATATTTCTTTTGGGTGAACTTATTGTTTCATCACCTAGGCTTCTTCTCAGACTCCATTAGCCTATTGTAGGATATCAATTTTAGTCACTCAAAATTTTCTTTTTTTTAGGTCAGAACACTCCTTTCTGAGTCTCATCTTAGCATTAATTTTACTGACTAAAATCCTTTTAAAGTTTAAATGCCTTCTCTCTTGGTGATGTTTTCTCAAAGGTTTCTAAAATTTTGCAAGAAACCCATATTGATGATATCCTTATAATATTATGGCATTCTAAGAGATCTAATTTCATGATACTTACTAAGAGATAATTAAAATTCCTTGTTGCTACATCCACATTTTGCATGAAAATAAGCGAGGGTCGAGCACAATCACATTTTCAGAAGGAAAAAAAAGAAGATTCGATTAGTTATAATTTGGTTATTTTCTATACCCTGTTGTAAAGTGCAAGTAGGGCACAAGTTGAAAGCATGCCAGTAAAATTATTTTCAGCAATCCCAATCTCCACACACCTCTATATATGTATTAGAGGTCTTTATATGGTCATGTTAGTATCTAATATTGTACTTATAGCACTGCATCCATGTAGATGGAAAACCTCAATGTTTTCTCTTTCATTTCTTTAATGCTTCCTTTTACAGATGTAATTTTACTCTATAAATGATATTAATTGTTGATATATGTTTATTTTTTAATACATTTCTCTAATGTAAATCTACTATTACACAAAATTACCCTAATGGCAATGCTTAGAGTCAAGGCTATTGATAATTTAAACAAACTATAATTTATTTTTGTTGTAGGGATTTTAGTGTTTGAAGAAATCTACAATCAAAATCGTATTTTTTTGCATAATATTAATTTTTATGGTTGCCCATAGTGAATATTCTTGATGACAGTGATGTATTTTCTTAAGTAAGAGTAATGTAGGAAATGATGACTTGTTCATGGATGAATGGATACAAGTTATTCTTTCAAACTAGTTTTTCCTTCTAATCCAATGAAGTTTTACCCATTCCAAACTAAGCTCACAATACTATAATTAGGAAAATTCTATTCTAAATGAATCTATTAAGGTGAGCCTTAGGTCATTGATCAATGGAGGTCACTCACTGGATGATGCATATCTTAAATAGAAGCTCCAAATTTCTAACTTAGTTTAGTCAAAATAGTTTACATAAAACCAAGCTTAAAAATCTTATGTAATTTGTTTGAGGAAAAAGATTGAGAACAATCACCCTAATGACTTAAAGTTCTAGCCGGCTAAACTCACTTGAGTGTACCATATGTTGATACCATAGTCTTTATTCTCATTTTTTAAGTCATATTTCAAATCTATATTGTGTTGGTTGTATTTTTGTATCAATAATTAGATTATATTAAGTCTTAGTAAGCTATGGGCTCCTTGGATATATGATCATCAAAATTCTAAAATCCAAGGATTTGGATTTTACGCATTCCAAACTAAGATCACAATACTATAATTAGGAAAATTCTTATCTCAACGAATTTATCAAGGCGGGCCTTAGGTCATTGATCAATGGGGGTCATTCACAAGATGATGCATATCTTAAATAGAAGCTTCAGATTTCTTAGAACTTAGTTTAGTCAAAAATAGTTTATACAAGTCCAAGGTTAAAAATCTCACGTAATTTGTTTGAGGAAAAGGATTAAGAACAATCACCCTAATGACTTGAAGTTCTAGCGGGCTAAACTCACTTGAGTCTACCATATGTTGATACCCGAGTCTTTATTGTCATTTTAAGTCATATTTCAAATATATATTGTGTTGATTGTATTTTTGTATTGATAATCAGATTATATTAAGTCTCGGTAAGCTATGGAGTCCTTGGATATATGATCATCAAATTTATAAAATCTAAGGATTTTGATAATTCTACACACATTACATTTTTTCATCCATGGACCAAGTGGGCATATAATATGACATATTTTGTTGATTTTTTTAAGCATTATTTTCTTACATAGAAGTTTGTCCTTATTTTGCAAAATTATCTTGTTTGAATTTGGCATGAACTTCATTGCAATGCAACTCCTAAATTATTTTTAAAATTATTAAATTATAATTGTATAGTTTTTGTTATCTTATATTAATTTTCATTTAACACCCCCACAACATCCTTATCCTGTAGTTGGCAAAGTGCACAAAGGTGTGGTATCAAATGGGGGGTTTAAGATGCCACTTTTTCTTTCTAAAATCAATAATTTTTTAACTTTGATAAGGAATTGAAGGTAGTTAGACTCAAATTTTCAAAATACAAAAACAAACAAAAGTAGTAGTCCTCTAAATATATTTTTTAAGCTACTATTTTTTTTGGTAAATGGTGGAATTAAAGGCTCTCAAAAATGAGAAGAACACAAAATGGTATTATTCAATAAAAACATAACATATTGTCAGGTGTGCTCCCCATAAAATGCTGGGGAAAAAAATGAAATTCTTTAACCACTCTAGTCAAAAGTTACCTAACACCATGTAGTTTATCCTAGATTTTTTAGAATATATATATATATATATATATAATCTTTTATGAATTTTATAAGTTTTTCACATCTTGAAAACATGAAATATATGTGTGCAATGACTAAAATTATTGAAAACCAATAAAAAACAAAAACTTATTTTAAAAGTATGTAGAATGGAGTCTAGATTCTAAAAAATCGACGTGTTGCAATATTTGACAAATGAGCCAAAATCTAACCCTCAAATACTACATGTTGGTTGTTGAAAAAAAAATGGACATACATTTAAAAGAAATTACAGTTGATAGACATGAAATAGCTTGAGTTCAAAATTAATATAGGGTTAGATAGCTAGCATAATAATCTACAATATCATATAACCTAATTTTATCAGTATTAATCGACAAGGAAACCCGATGGAGGGAACACAAAGAAGCTATGCATATTTGGTATGTTTGCTAGAAAACATGTCTTAGACCTATTTTAGTCCACAGAGCCTTTGGGTTGGATCTCCAACGAAAATCCAAGCATTAGGCTTGGTGAATCCTAATGCATTGAAAAGTGTGCTCGCCCTAAAGTGAAAACACATAGTGTGAGTACGCTATAGTGTGTACACCCTATGGGGTGATAAAGAAAGAATAGAATATTGAAAAGTGTGCTCGCCCTAAAGTGAAAACACAAAACAGTGTGAGTATGCTATAGTGTGCACATGATATAGTGTGTACACCCTATGGGGTGATAAAGAAAGAATAGAAAACACTTTTGAATAGAGCACACTCATGTCAATTTCAACATTGCCCGATCATATACATAAAATGTAACATTTGAGTATAACATAAGTTACATTTTATGTATATAATTTCAAGATGTTTGACAACAATTTCAACTTCATAGGAGTTATGATACAAATTTTGGATTTTGAGGGCTTTAAAAAAAAAATCAAGCTTAGGCAACTTTTAGGAATCACCACATTATCTTCAACATGATTTGTAGTAGACTATTAAATATAACCTTGAGCCCTTGACTTATGCATGATAATTTTATTATTATTTCTCATTTCATTGTTTCTCAATCCAATAGCTCTCTCTCACCCACTCCTTTTCTCTTTGTGTGTCTCTTTATCTCCCTCGCCCTCCATCCCCCCTACCTTAGAAAACCATACTTTCCTAAAGGGTTCAAAGAGATCATAAGGGATCCTAGGACCTATTACATATACTAATGTATGGTAAAGGGTCTTTAAGTGTTCATAGAACACATTAATGTGTATATGACCCCTTAAGACCTCTTAGAATTCCTTAAGACCAATATATGGGAAGGGGTCTTTTGACATACTAGGATATATTATTATGTCGTAGGACCTCATATGACCCCTTACAATGCGTTTGTTGGCTATTTGGCTAAGGATAGTTAGCAGGGTTGTCATTTATGGAAACATATCACTTACTTGGAGATGGCAGACCTAAGGTTAAGTTTGGAGTTGGTATACTTAGAAAATTGTCAAAGTATAATGCAGATTAATAGAGAATGGTTAGGAAGTTTTTGTTTGGATATCTTCACTAGAAGCAGATGAAGTTATGTGGAATTAAACAAAGGTAGTATGAACACCATAATACATATGTGCAAGGCCACTAAAAAATATGATTAAGTTTTGGGTGGGTTATGGATAATTTACTAGAGACATGTTTGACAAGACAAAACAAGGTAAACAATAGAGTATTGGCATTTTGGTTAAGTAATTATTTTGGCTTGCCAAAATAATTACTTGAAAAGTTTGGGACAACATATTGGATGTTAACCCACACATGACATAAATTAGTTTTGATTTTTGGGCAACATGCAAACATTGCAAGGTTGATATCTACTAAAGATTTTTTGGTATAAAGGACTTATCATTTTTTTAGCAAAGTGTAGCATTGTATTGTAATGATATAATATTAATATGCACACTTTATATGATTGGTATGGATGAGAATCTGATGTACAATGTAGAGCATAGAAACATTATGATTTTTTTGTGAAATGGAACAAGAAGGATTAATTAGAAATTGAAGATATCAATTGCAATCAAGTTTTGGTATTATTCTATATAACTTATAAAGTTGTATATTCTTGGTATGAGTAGTGAACTCCAATTTTGTATTATATTTAGAACTCCTAATAGGGTCAAGGCTTCTAACAAGGCCTAGTCCTCTAACAAGGACAAATATAGTATACAAATTTAATAGACTCCTAACATGGTCAATATTTTTCACAAGATACTTTTGATTAGTGCATCATTTTGTGGGTACCATCTCCACCAGGGTTTTCCCTTGGCTAGGGTCCCCTCCCCCTCTTAGTATTCATATTTCTAAAAATTAGTATCAAAGAACATTTACTCAAAAAAGGCCAACAACTTTAGTAAGATCACCATGGTTTTTAATACACATGTAGCAAAATCTTGGAGAAGCTCTTAAGGAACTAGATACAATTACCGATGAAAGGAATAAGTTGAAGATCAAGCTTAAGGATGCACACAACTTTATTTATAAGTTAAAAGATTAGATTGAGAGCACAAGATAAGAACTAACCTAAATAAAATAAGGATCATGAATCAACTACAAATCTTAAGAAGGAAAATGAGATTTTGAAACATGAACTTGGAATTACAACTTTGGAGATAAGTATGATGGAAGATGAGAAGAAGAGTCAAACAGAATTGAGATCTGAGAATACAGGTCTAAAATCTTAACTTACTAAGGTGACATATGAACTTAAGACTAAAAAATTACAATTTGTATAACTTGATAATTTCAACATTATTGCCAAAGGAGAACTTACTTAAACCAAGAAATATCTTGAGAAATTGTACACAAGCACCGAGAAAAATGATGAAATATCATGGAACAAAGGCCTATAGGAGATAAGACAAGAATTGGTTATGTTGAAGGAGAATCATCTAAAGGATTTGAAATAACAAAAGAAAAATAACTTGTAAACCATTAACCTAGTCAACAAGGAGATTTGAGCAAAGAAGCACCAAATCTCGAAGAACTATTGTGGTTCCACAACACACACCCCATTATTGAGCTTGCAAATGGGGATGCCCTTCTTTTAATTTTTTCTTGCATCTTGTAGCTCCATGATCTATTAGATTATAGTAACTTCTAGGAGACCTCGACAATCAAGAGGCTCTAGGTCATGTCAGACAAGGTTTTGGGTCAATTTTTTTAATTTCATCTTGCGTTGACTTCCCAATTTTTGTTTAAGTGTTTTTTTGCATATTTTATTTTTTCATTCTTAGATCAGGATGGTGACCTTTGTGATCCACTAGACTTAGCATTGATTCATTATTGAAATCATAACTAGGTTAATTTAGTTGTTTTTTTCGCAAAAAAGTGCTACAAACAATGTCATCGCATGTGCAGATTCAACACAAGCAACTTAGGGATTCACATCAAAGAAGCATCCAATGTTGGACTATAATGAGGTCATAAATCATAAAAAAAATTAAGAAATAAATATCCAGAGTGTTCCCAAACCCCTCCTAAGGAAAACCAATAAATCGTTTTCAAATCTGGGAACTTTGATTTTTGGATATTTTTCTCACCTTGGGACCTTGCCTAGGTCCCCGAGGTATAGAGGTTTTGTAGTTTTGAAGTCTTGGGTGTGAAAATATGCAAGGTGCCTATGTCCCCAAGGTGTGTAGGTTCATAATTTTAAAGTCTTCTGGGTAAGGACATGCAAGGTCCACAAGGTGTGCAAGTGAGAAAGTTCACAATTTTGAAGTCTTGGAGACACACACATCCAAAGGTTCTCAAGGTGTGTAAGTGCACATGTTTGAAATTTTGAAATTTGGTAGATATGCACATCCAAAGGTCAACAAGGTGCACAAGTGTGCAAGTTCACAATTTTAAAGTCTTGGAGATGAGCACATCCAATGGTCTTCAAAGTCCACAAGGTGCAAAGGTTCACAATTCTCAAGTCTTGAAGATGTTCACATCAAAAGGTCCCCAAGGTATGAAAGTGAAAAAATTGATAGCTCCTCATGTGTGACGATTTCATATAACTTACAGTGCACTGCTACTTAAGTGCCAGTTTCAAATTTGGCATTTTTATGCACCAAAACTGTATTTTTTGAGTTCAACACCAGTTTAAATGATGAAAATGCATGGAGAAGGTTGGGTTCTCATTTTTAGAGGCTCCCAAAGATTCAGTCCTAGCCAGATTCTTCTCTCTTCTTATCTTCTTCTTCCATGTTTGTTTTAAGTTATGTAAAGGCCCATGCACCACTCAATGAATAAAAATAAGAGTGCGCGTCTATTTAGCACCATGTTAGGAGTCAATTTGTACATAATGTTTGTAAAATTAGTATTTTTAGCATGCTTTTTACAAGGAAAAATCCCTAGCTCTAAAAATTTCATGAAGGAGAGGGTTTCTTATAAATTCAAGCATGTAATATGGATTCATGGCTGATGTTTTGATGCAATAAAGTTATGTAATTAGTGCTCTCTTTCTATGTGTACTATTTCTCACTGGAATGTACATTTTCTTTATGAAGTTTATGATCATGAACAAAGAGATAGCCAATAATTTTATTATGTTTTAATGCTCATGTGATTATTTAGTTCTTAGATTTTTTCATATTTAGTAGCATAATTCCTTCATTGTGATGAATTGGAGAAGGGATCGTTCTATAATTCTTACATAGCAGTTTATCTCGTGTGTGCACAAATTGTGGTTGCGTGATGAATTGTGAAACATCATACATTTTTCATTAGTTCCTTTGATGATTTCATCAATGGAGTTAAGGATGTGTTACTCCTAATTTCATTGGTTTCCTATATGATCCTTTCAACAACTTAATTCATAGATGTGTTGCTACTCTAACTTATGTCCTTTTAGGAATTTGATTTTCAACAATTTACTTTAATTTCTTGTTACCTTATCTTAGTAATTTTATTTTCAAACATTTGGTTAGAATATGAATTCATAAATGCCCATTATTAGAAAATTTACATGCATCATAAAAATCTTAACATATAGAAAATATTTATTTGTGGTCACATTTATTTCTAATTTTTGCAAACTTTATAGAACAACAAAGGCCTCCTTGTGAATAGAAACATCTATCTTTAATTGAGCTACCCAGTTAGTTGAAAAACAATCATCTAGAACCTTGTAGTTGGTTATTTGATCATCTTTTCAAGAGAGAGATTCAAAAGAATTTCTACCGTTGTCATCATGAAAAATGATTTCTTAACAAAGTGGCACTAGAAGGAGAGTTTGAACCCTGTTGATAATCTAAAATTTTGAAGCATCTAGAAAACTATCAATTTTTTCCTTTTCCCCATGCAAAAACAAATGCTGGGATCACCACTGAATAGGGAGGAGTTTTAAATCTATTATAGTTTTTTCAAATTCATTCATTTCCACCTCCATTTCAACATTTATAGATGACTTCTACACTTTCTTTTTCTATCAAATTTTTGGGCAACCAAAATCAACTTCCCCCACCACCACCATCATGCATAATGCCCTTCTTTTGTAATTTCCAAAGTTCACCAATCAACCTAACTGGGCCATTACATGATTTTCCCAAAAATCCTAATTTTTTTCTATGGAGAATCACAAACAACAGAAGAGCATATTAATTTTTTTAAGGAAATCTACAATTGAAAGTAGATTCAACATACAGATGTGGTTTCCACTTGTTCCCTTACACTTTGGGAGAGATAATATTCAATTGGTACTTCAATCTACCATCAACATAAAGCGCCATTGATTGGTACCATTTTGAGAGAAATTTTCTAGCACAATTCATGGTTTGCATTTATCCAACTATCCTACAACATCTATTCATTACTATCAAGAGGTGCCTAGAGGAGACTATTTCTAGACTCAATCATTAGTTTGACATGATGCATTGAAGAATAAAGTTCCCTTATATAATACAACTTGAGGCTATGATACAAATATACCTCAACTACATGTATCAACTTACAAACATTTTCCTGAGAAGGCTTCCTCTTGTGAGCATTGACACATTGGAGAAGGTCTTTCAAGAGGTGGCCACATTTACAAAATAAGATAATCCTAAGGGAGAAGGAAGCATGGAAAGAATTGCAATACTGATACCACTTCCTGCAAGAGCACCCATTATGCTCGATCGAATGCCCATGTTGAATCCAACACTTGTACAATAGGTGTTAGAAATCTGATTGAAAAAATCATTATAATAAGAAGATTGATTGAAATAGGGAGATTGTTGAAAAATTGATTGTTGCAAAGAAGGAAGATGGTTGATAAAGAATTTTTTCAATCATTTTTTTGTCATTGATGTCAAACTTGCTATTTGCTGGAATGACAATTGCTTATAAGATCCAAATACTATCACTTAGTTGATTGATGAAGAGGATTTAATCAATAAGATGTAACAAGAGCACCCAAGGGAAAGGTTGAGTTATGGTTTTGTAATGAAGTGCAAGGATCAATTAAGACAATGGTTGAATGGTGTATTGATAACATACTTGAAGATACAGAGGCTGATCACACTTAAAAACATTAGAGGAATAAGTTGTAACAAGGTTAACTGCAAAGCTTAAACTAAGTTCATTAGTGAGTGCTGACCAAGCTAGCTAGAGCCGAGCAAATTTTCGGTTAGTGCTGAGAAAATGAAAAATCTAGTGTGTGCCGAGTAATACAGAAGGAGCCAAGTGTGTTTAGGTGCCAAGCATCAGAAAAACTTAGTGGATGTCGAGTGAATCCATAGTAGGTGTCAAGCATCAGTAAAACATAGTTGATGTCGAGTAACACAGTATGTGTCGAGCACTAGAATTTCAATAGTGTCGAGCTGCTACATTATTTGAAAAGTCAAAGATTCACCAAATCTGAGCCAACAAGTTTGTTGTCTTGAATTTTGTGAACTAGTTGGAGGATAAGGATGATGAGCTGGTGGCACAGAATTCTATGTAAACCATTTTTTAGCAAAGTCAAGAGGATTCTTCATGATTTTTCTAGAAGGAACTAAATATGGGTTAGATTCAATGAATCCTACCTAATTAATTTGAACTAAAATTAAAGGAGGGAAGAATCGAGCAGGAAAAGTAATTCCAAACTTCTATTTAAGGAGTCATAGGCCAAGAAGCTAGAGTTTCTGGAGTGCCAAATTGTGAAGTGGTTGAAGGGTGTCAAGGAGAAGACATCAAGGAGAAAGAAGAATAGAGCACAAAGACTCTGCTTCGATTAGTGGTCAGAAAGAAGATTGCACTGGTACATCGAGCATGAAGACTCAAGGAGACAAAGCTTAAAAGGAGAGCAAGCTATCAGAGTTGCAGAGACTAAAAGCCAGGCAATGTGAAGAGTTGAATGGTGATCTAAAACCTACAAGATAAGTTGTGAATTGTAATCAAGGTGGCATTCCAAGTGAATATTCTAAAGTCCTCTAACCATGCCCACTTCTAACAAGTTGGTTAAATCCTTTAACCAGGTCACATTTAACAGTGTGTTGTAGCCTTTAACAAGGCATCACTTCAGAAGAGTGAGAATTGAGTAGCATGTCACTAGTGGTTTTTCCCATATTGGGTTTCCATGTAAATCATAGTGTTATGTGTTGATCTTTTCATGTGTTATGTTTGCATGATGATTTACAGTAACTTGCTATCTAGGAAAGTTTAAGCTTGGATGAATGAATAGTTTTAAAGACTCACCTTACTTGATGAAAAAGTTTTAATTGGACATTTGGACCTTGAATAATTGATTCAACCCCCCCCCCCCCGCCTTCTCAGTTATTCTAAATCATTTCTAACAATTGGTATCAGAGCCATCTGTTGATTTAGTTTCAAGGTACTAGAAGTAGGAAGATCAAGATGTCCAAGAGAGAAGTTCCTAAGCTAAACAAAGATAACTTTGTTGCATGGAAAAGTCTGATGAAAATGCACCTTGGATCAATAGGTGATTATGCAAAGACCTCAATTGGAGTAGAACATGTAGATCCAGCTGGACCCCTCTCTACAGATGATTTGAACAAAAGGAAGGAGCATAATTAGGCAATCTTGGAGATTGTCTCTGCACTCAATTATGCTAAATTTGATGACATCAAAGGATGTGAAACTGCATTCAAGACGTGGAAAGCCCTATTAGATATCTATGGAGGAGATCAAAATGTTCAAAGAGAAAAGAGAGAAAGCCTCAGAGGAAAGTTTGATGATATGAAAATGGAGGAAGGTGAGAATGTTTCTCAATATGCCTCTAGAATGAAATTAGTTGTAAGTGCAATAAGGAGTCTGGGTGGTCATTTGGAAGATGACACTGTCAATAGTAAGTACTTAAGAACTTTGCTCCCCATCTATGCTATTAGAGTTTCAGTCATCCAAGAGCTAATGTGTATACTAGGAAACACACTAACTTTTGGAGGAATAGTAGGAAGACTTATTGTACTTGAGCTGTCCAATTATGATAATTACAAACCTGAGAATCTTGAATCTGCTTTCAAGGCTAAGCTATCTGTATTGCATAAAAATGTAATCAACGGAATAATACTAAGCAACTAATGCATATTCTTGCATGATTATGCAAACCTCAAAATATGAAAGATAAACATGTAACTAAGCATGACATGAAATCAGAAGAGCTTAATCTACTAATGCAAACCTCATGAAATCACCAAGTGGAGATAATTTCACATTATGGTATGTGGTTGCTCACGATTCCTACAGCATAACAATGAGGTAGATAGTAGATATAGAAATGAGGAGAGGGTTCTTCTTTTATAGGAAATGAGATGCAATAGAAGGCTGAGATTAAATGCAAGATGAAGGTCTAGGATCTCTCAGGATCAATGAGGTGTCAATGAGGTGGAGGCCAAGTAGACTCCATGTGGATTAGGGTTTTGACCATTCAAAGGGGGCAATATGCTCACACATGTGTGAGCAACCTCTGATGGTGACATGATCAATGAAAAGTGCAAGAGATGTGAGAAGCATGGCTTCTCACACATGTGTGAGACAACTTGACTCTCATGCAAGAGGACAAGTGTGCAGGAGGTGTGAGAAGGCATAACTTCTCACACATGTGTGAGACACCTTTACTCTCATGCAAGAGGACACATATGCAAGAGGTGTGGAAGGCATGAGGGGTGTGGGAAGTGTGAACATCTCTTACACATGTGTGAGGATTCCTCACACGTGTGAGCACACACTCATGATTAAAAGGTGATTAGCAAGGATGATTAGGAAAAGCAAGCATGATTAAGGAAGTGGGTAGGTTTAGCATGATGGTTAGGTTAGAGTAGTGAGGTTAGGTGAGGGTTAAAGGTAGGAGCCATGTGCTCAAATAGGATTAAATGTAATATTTAATTCCAAGTGGTATTAGGAAAGGATTAATTAAGTAAACGAAGTACTTAATTAAAGTGAATGGGCTAGGATTTAAATAAACCTTAGTTTATTTAAATCAAGGAAAGGCTAGGATTTAGATAAACTTTAGTTTATTTAAATCAAGGAAAGGTGAACATAATTAAATAAATGTAAATTTATTTAATTAAGGCAGTGTAATTAAATAAATAATAAATATCTATTTAATTGGCTTAGGAAATAGGATTTGGACAATTTTAGGTGTCTACATTTTTCCCCTCTTTGATATAGCATTAGTAATGTTATATCAAAGAAGAATAAAATATAGTGGCTGGGAGGATAAGACTAGTAGCATGATGCCCTAGTCATGGAAGGATGAGGAAGGGTGATGAGGATGGAAGGGTATGCCCCCTTGAGAGGACATGCGAGTTAGGAGAACATGGATGTTCTCTCGAAATGGATGGAAGGATGGAAGGGAGTTATGTTGCAATGGCGTGAACAACATAAGTTTGATATTGTATTCAACACTATGCACCAAGGTATGAGGAACCAAGATGACAATGTGTCAAGTACATGATAAAAAGGGTCTAATACAACCATATTCCTTATGAAACCATGATATGGAAGACCATGATTTCTTGGGATAATAGGATGGAAAGACCATCATAAATGCAAAAAATACTAATGCATACAAGTAACAAGCAATCATGCACAAAAAACCAAAAGCAAACCAACAATTTGCCCCTAGTCAAGCTGAAAACCAATTAATGGATTGATTGATGATGATTGATTAAGGATGGCAAAGCTAATGATAAGTGTAATGCACATCCAAGGATTAGGAAGGATTCATCCCATGATAATGTTTGAATATGGTTAATGGATTATCAGTTGATTGGGTCAAATTGATGAATTTATTAAGGATTGATGTACAAGATTGCAAGATTAGATTGATTCGATTAGTATTGATTGCATAGTGATTGAGATTTTTTTTATTTTTTTATTTTATGGCAGATAGAAGAATGAACATGGATGAGAGTGGAAGAATGATGTTGATAGGATGAAGAATGATGAGAGTATAATTGATTTGATGTGAAAGAATTAGAAGAATTGAAAATTGATTAAATTAGAGGATGAATGAATTTGATTAAAGTGGGTTGGAAGAATTAGGTTGGATGAAGGTGGGAGAGAATGGATAGAAATGAAGTGATTGAATGAATGTGGGATAGAATGGATAGAAATGAATTGATTGAATGAATGTGGGATAGAATTAAATGGGACCAATGACAAGGGAGAGCCACGACATGGTAAATGGAGGAAAAGCAACATGAGCCAGTGGATGAAAGGAATGGTGGAAGGATATGGGGGAAAATGCCGAGCCAAGGACAATGTTTTAAAGGAGTTCAAATGCCCCATACCAAAGGATAGGAAAATGGAAGGAAATATGGTAGGAAAGGATGTGTGGAAATGGAAAGAGGGTACGAAGGCTAGTGTATGGAGGAAGAGAAGGCATGTGCTCTTCCAAAGCATGTATGAATGTTTTGGTATTGTGCCTCTAATAGTGATCATGAGCATGTGTATGAAAGTGGGATGAATAAGGGATATGGGAGGGAGGGTATGGAAAAAGGGTAATGATATGGATAAAATGTGGGATATGTAAGTGGATGAAATGGAAGGGATAACCCAAATCAAAGACATATGAAAGGGGGATGGAAGTACATAGGAGTATGGATGGAAAATGGATGAAATGAACATGATAGGGACTATGGAATGGAAGATATGGATAGCATGTCAAGATCAAATATGTGAAAGGATGATGGAAGTATGTAGGAAAATGGATGGACAATGCGCAAGGGATATGGAAAGGTTATATGGATGGATGAAAGGAAAGTGAATGTCAAGATCAAAGATGGAAATGGATGATGAACGGTAGATGGAAGTATGGAAGATATGTAAGGAAGAGCGATATGGATGGAGCTTGCCCCCAGTGTAGAGTGCAAGGGGAAGAGGAAAAGTGAATGGATGGATAAGTGGAATTGGAAGGCAATGGATACATAATAGGAAAATGAAGGGAGGACTCAAGCATCTATTTATATGGATGGTATCCCTCGATATTTTTTTCCTTTCTTTTTATTTTCAAGGAATTGTACTATTTTCTAATAGATGTTGGTAGGATAGTGAATGGAGGATGATGACTTATGAAAAGGTTTGGATTAAGGGGGTGGAATGGGTGGGAGGAAGACATGGTTGATGGATGCTAGGTTGGAAGACTTGTGGATGGGTGGATGAAGGAGACGGAAAGATCATCATTGGCACAAACTGTGAAGGGTGATGGAAAGGAGGAAATTGTGGAGGATATGTAGGAGAAAGTTTGGATTTTGGGATATAGGGACCCAAAATGGATGAAGGAGATGATGGATTTTGGATGGTGGATTTGGGTATGTAAGGACCCAAAATGGATTTGGAAAATGGAAGCATGGATGATTTATGCATCAGGGAAGCCTTTGGATTAGCAGAATTGGATGTTATTTGGAATCTTTCTTTGAGATTCATTGCTACATTAAGTAGCTTTGGGATCCACAAAAAATTTTCATTTTTGGTTTTCAACCTTTTTGGCCTTTTGATTTTGCTTTGGATCAGATTTTTCTTTTCCTTGACATGTCTTTTAGAGGGGACATGTTGATCCTTGGATTTTTGTGGATTTTTGGCTTTATGCACTATTTCTTTGGCATCCAATTTGCTTCCATTGGCCATGGTATGGGTGCATGAAGATAAATGGGATGGAGAGCATATGGATGGTGAACATGGTAAGGAATTCAAGGATGTGTGCCTTTGTTGATCTTGATTAGAAGCATGAGCGGACGAAGTGGAAGAATTTGATATGGTAGATGGATGCATGTAAGGACCCAAAATGGAAGGAAGGGATGAAAGGTTTGGTGGTGGAAGATAAGGACCTAGAATGGATGGAAGTGAGGAAGGAATGGGAATATGGATATAAGGTCCTAAAATGGACTTGGAAGATGAATAATGGAAAGCTTTAGGTTTGGATGGAAGAAATTTAGAGTTGGAAGAAGCGGAAGGCATACCAACATCTTCAGACATTATTTCTTCAATGGGGTACTTTTTATTTTTAATACAAGATGCGAGTCCAGGTAGATGGGATACATGAGTGGATTGGATAGGTGGGATAGGATCATGTGGAGGATTATGAAGGATAATAGGATCATGAGATGGAGTGGGATCATGAAATTTAAATGGAGGGGTGCTTTGATCTTGACTTAAAAGAGGATCGTGTAGTGGAACAAGTGGATCATGAGATGGAATAGGTTCATGAGATGGAGTGATTTGATCTTGACATGGAGGAGAGCTAGTGGATGGAGTGGAAGGAACTTCTTCATGAAGTGGAGGATCTATGGAGGCTAACTCTTGAGATGGAATGGAAGCAATAATGTGCATGGTACATGGAATGTCTTGATCTTGATTAGGAAGGGGATCATGAGATGGAATAAGGGGGATAAATGCATCTTGAGGGATAAGGGAAGGATGGGATGGAGAAATGCTCAGATCTAGAGGAGAAGATGAATCTATAGTGACATGCTTTGGACGAAGAACTTTGGGTGATTGGCTCACTTTATCTTGTTCTTTACACTTAGCCAAGAGTGATGAGAAATACCCCTTAAGATGTGGGGATGATGTTTTTGGAGGATTAGGATTGTGAAGGGAATTCCATGGAGGGTTGGGGTTGGATGGGATATGAGGACTATGGTCTTTGAAACATGGAGGAAGAGGACACATGGCATGGAAAGAAGACTCCTTCTATTGACTTGCTAAGAGATAATTCTTTAGTTGCTCCATTTTGTTGGCAAGGCCATTTGTGTTGGAGGAATTTTGTGGGCTATGAATAGAAGCATATGTAGATGAAGGATAATGAGGTCAATTTCCCTTGTCAAAGGTATAAGAATGATGAACATGAGATGGATTAGAGTTGGATATGAAATGTTGAGGATGAATTTGATAAGCAGGTTGAACAAGAGGCATAACTCCATATTGTCTTTGAAGATTGTCAACCATTTGGTTAAGCCAATTCAGATCCATAGATGTTAGATGAAGAGTGATGAAAGTTTTGATGATGGATGGAATATGAACTTAGGACTAGGAGCTATTTTGGACTTTGTGTTGACTTGATTTGAAATGGATTGGACTTGATATTGATTTGATTTGAGTTGATTTGATATGATATTGATTGGATGATGGTGTGATTTGAGGCCAAGGAAGATGCCCCATGCTAGGGACATCATAGGCTAGAAAGATTGACTCTTTGGATGTCTACGTTGCAGGAGGACACGATGGTGTTTAGGTCAAGGGAGTACTATCCTCCAACCATGGCGATACAGAAGAGACTCATGATGCGGATTAGGGACACGTGCAACTATGTGGCCTAGAGCATGTACACGAGTGGTCAGACCTGAGGGCCCATTCAGCGCAGCTATCGGCTCTAATAGAGTGATGGCACACGCCTAAAAGGAGCTTCCATTTGCTTATAGGGAGGCTACTATCACACTTCTAGATGTGTGGCAGATCTTGCAAGTATCAATCAGAGGCGCATACCCAGAGTATGTACTGGAGGGTTTTGATCCATTCTTGAGGGAGTGCTTCAATAGATGATGACAGTGGTTACCCATCCAGCGATCGTGGTTGTCATAAAGAGGCACACTAGAGCAGAGGCTATTGAGACTAGCAGTATACCTAGCCTCACTAATATGGCAGATGCTGCTAGATCATGTGGGACACAGGTGGCCGATTGGTTAGGCATGAGTGCTGAGCACCCTACTACAAGAGGAGGGAGTAGTCTACTGCTGGGGACAGACGATCTTGGCTGAGCTATATCATGATTTGCACATGTGTGCATATCGAACCTAGCACACTATAGGACTAGGAATGACGCTACTGATGGTTTGGTCATGGGAGCATATCGGAGTCACACAACCCATCACCAAGTAGGAGACCAGGCAGCTAGGGGAGCCATTCACCTGTAGATATCGATCACTGATCTAGTAATCATCGATGGAGTCTGTGGGGTTCTGGCATTGGTGTATAGATGAGATCATCATGTTTGAAAGGACTCCCTATGATGGGGTAGAGCGGTGGGGGCAGACACTGGAAGCAAGTGGCGAGGATGACATGGAGGATCAGATGTACCTCCCATACACACAGACTGATTGCTGGATCATTGGTTCATCCATGCACGTGATCATGTGCTAGATGCCTTCTTCAGTGTGACAACAGTTCGGCAGGATACAGGATGCAGTTCCAGACAGATTCCTATATCTTGTTGTCTCTTAGGAGTATGGATAGCTATGGGGACACGAGACTACCATATGATTGGCCCAAGCTTCTTGGTTGGGGATGGTAGCAATGCCATGGATGCACGATCAGGATAGGGGAGACGTAGGTATGACACTAACATATGCACAGTGGTGGGCAGTCCACCAGTGAGTCAGGATTATAGTGCCAGGGGCACCTCCATCGGCAGAGTAGGCACAGGGGGAGGGGGATGGAGTAGAGGACAGTAGGCAAGAAACTATGATGCCACCACCTGCACAGGGGGCACAGGAGGGACCACCCAGGTGTAGAGCACGAGCAAGGAGAGGGCTAGGGCTAGCATCAACACAGGGGCCACCACAGATAACATCCTAGGCACAGGCATAGTCACAGCCCCAGGCACCACCACAGGAACCTACATAGGGATAGGTACAGGGAGAGGACCCAGACATGGTTAGGGCTGAGAGGGACAACTTGCAGACAGAGGTAGCCTGCCTCCAAGTAGAGCTACAAGTTCAGAGGGTTGAGGCAGACAATGCGTAGGAGGCTTTGGAAGCCTTACAAGCATGAGTGGATGCAAGAGAGTTCACGAACATGGAGATCCATGGGAACACAAAGGAGCTAGAGGAGCTGGAGAGACTGCGAGGGGAGGTGGCCACCCTACGTGCTAAGTGAGGGACACACTAGGCACAAATTGATGAGTATTGCCAGCAGCGAGATGTTGCCAAGCAGATGGTATAGCTGGGGGCCAGTGTCAGAGTGATGCAGGAGACCATCTCAGCTAGGCGATTTGAGGCATGAGTAGTATGAGAGGTGGCCTATTATTGGTCATTATATCATGATGCTATACCTGTCAACCAATGACAACTTGATTTTGAGAGGAGGGTCAGCTCATGGACCACTGGGGGTAGAGTCAAATTAGAGCAATCAGTTAGCCAAGTCTGACCACCTCAAGGGGGTGACACAGGGGGGGCAAGGCCCTCATAGCATGGCTTCCAGATTCTGTAGAGTGATCATATTTTGACAGATATGTGTAGATGCAGCAAGTTTTTGATGATGCATTTGTACTACATGATTCTATATGATTTGTATATGGACTGTACAGACACTATTTTTTGAGATATATACATGACATGATTCGATGACTCTATATGTGTATGGATTTATGTGATGCATATGATATTTATGATGTGGATACTAACGTTTGTGATGCAGGATGTGATGCTATGTGATGTGCCCTATGATGTATGCATATGTACATAATGCCTAACATGTGTGTGATGCAGATTAGTGAGATGTATTCATTTTTTTATTTTACATGGATGCACTATATATATGTGAGATGTGATTATGAATGTATATTCCCCTAGATGTGATGACTAAAATGAATGTATGCAACTAATGGAATGATCTAATGCAATTTAATAAAATGAACTAAAAATGCCTAATGAACACTAACTGAGATGAATCAAATGAACACTAATGCAATGGAAAATGAATGAATGCAATAATGGGAAGTTAATGCAACCTAATGGAAATGAACTAATGAATGAATATCTATCAAAACTATCACTCGTAGAAACCCAGTAGCATAGCATAGGAGGGGGGAAATAAACAGAACCTTGTCTCAAGCACGACTCGAATGAAACCCTATACTACATGCATCCTAACTACATGATATCAAGAGATTCCATTGTGTTCATATGGAGAGCACACCTTAAGTTGATTTTGCAAATGAATTTATGCATTATATTCTATAGAAGCATAAATGACATGACTCTTTTGCATGGACTAGATGCACAAAACCATAGAGACTTTAGAAAGATAGGTGTAGTTTTCATAGTCATGATGGATCAAATCCCGTATGCACCATGGAGAGGTTTGGGCGCACCCAAAGTCTTTTAGGGATCTTTGGTGGGACGTGTGCTAACCCATTGCCCCCATTACACAACATAGTAACATAACCATAAACTAACACATGAAATAAAGCCTCAAAAACATATCATACCACAAAAACATGTGTAGTCAATGAGAGTCATTCAGGTACGACCAAAATATGGAAGATCAAGGTGCACCATAAAAGGCTTTCACTAACACACAAAAAATAAAATCAACCAAAAAGAGACCTCATGACCAAGTAGTCATTCAGTCCACAGTTCCTACCAAGAACCTTAGGTCTAGAAGTGAATGTCGCACTATCGCCTATAGGAAGGATTCATCCTATAAAAGTGTGTCAAGTCAAAATGTCAATGATCATAAAATCATGTGTTTTCGGCAAGGGGTGTGAAGCGAACAAGTTTCTTGAATCATTAAGTCTCAAATGGTGATTTTGTGTAAGTCCAAGTGTGGTCACTATTGTGAAAAAGCTCAGTGTAATGGGATTGACAATCACTCGATAGAAAAATGCCTCGCGAACTAGAGGTCTTTCAAAAGATGGAAGTGAAGTGAAGCCTCATGGACAAGAGGTCATTTATTGGATGCATGAAGTGCAAAAGGCTAGATAAGACTTTGCACAAGGGAAATGGGATGGTGGAATGGAGTGGAGAAAAATGAGCCTTATAGACAATGGATCAAACCATACTTTTTTCAGGAACATTTTTCTACTTTTTAGGGCTTTTTTCAGGAACATTTTATGAATTTTTTTTTGGATTTTCTAATTTTTTGATTTTTTTGGATTTTTGCGAGATTACAAACACTGTACAAGAACTACAAAGGCTCAAGCATAGAACCACTTGGGATGCTAGATATTTACAGGCTCAGGGAGCGGATCTACCTCTGGAGTAGCAATCTAATATGCCCTAGAACCATATTTGGTTGTAATGATAAATAGACCTAACCAATTTGCCTCAAACTTTCCTTTCTTTTCATGGTTCTGGAGGTTCTTCATATTATGTTGCAAAACTAAGTCACCCACTCCAAATTCCCATGGCTTGACTTTCTTATGATACTGAAGCTGAAGGCAATTTTGATACATGCAGAGGTGGTTTAGGGCATTGATTCGTCTCTCATTGAGGAGTGCCAGCTCTTGCAAGCGAGAACCTCGGTATTCTTCTTTGGATATCAAATTCTTGAGAGAGATTCTGAGGGAAAGGAGCTCAATTTCAATGGGCAAGACGACTTCGGAACCATAAACAAGGGAAAATGGGGTGGCTCCTAGGGGGGTACGAATGGAGGTGCGATAGGCCCAAAGGGTGGGAGCAATTTGGATGTGCCAATCATGGCCAGCTGCATCAACAATTTTCTTTAGGATTTTCAAAATGGTTTTATTGGTAGCTTTAGCTTGGCCATTACCTTGGGGGCAGTATCTGGTGGAAAAATGTTGGGTAATTCTGAATTTCCTACATAGTGTGGCAACTTCCTAATTTTTGAAAGGAGTTCCATTATCAGTCATGATATCTTGAGGTATACTGAAATGACAAATAATGTAGTTCAAGATGAACTTCGAAATCTATTTTTCAGTGATGTAGGTTAATGGAATAGCCTCTACCCACTTTTTGAAGTACTTAGTGGTGACAATAATGTACTTGTGGCCATTTGAGGAATTTGGGTATACTTGACCACCAAGATCGAATCCCCAACGAGAAAAGGGCCATGGGGTGATGGTGAGCTGAAGGTCTTGGGCAGGAGCGTGTATCAAATCACCATGCTGCTGACATGGAACACATCTTTTCACAAACTGATATGCATCTGCTTCCATAGTGGGCCAATAGTAACCTTTCCTAAGAAGCTTTTTCGCTAACGTAAGGCCCAGAGTGGGCACCACAAATCCTTTGGTGAAAATCTTCTAACATGATTCTGGCTTCATCTAAACTGAGACATCAGAGGAAGGTTCCATCGAAATGTTTTTGAAAAAGTGTGTCACCTAGGATGGTATATTGGGTGGTTTGGTGGATGAATTTTTTGCTTTGTTTTGGGGTGAGGGCTATGGGAATGGTTTTTGACGTAAATAGGCAAAGATGTCAGCATACCATGGAGACTCAGGACCGAGAATCTCACACACACCACCTCTGAATCAGTTTGCTCATAAGCAGGAGTAAAAAGATTCTCAACAAGAAACTCACATTTAGGACTATATTCTGGCATGGAAATCATGGAGGCAATAGTAGCCATGGCATCTACTACTTTATTATTAGCCCTTAGAATCTACTGAAAAAAAATCTTTGTAAAATGTTGCTTAAGATCCTCAACTATTCTGCGGTAGGGCAACAATTTCTCATCCTTGGTGTGGTATTCATCTGTGACTTGTTTAATGACCAATTGTGAGTCTCCAAAGACAAGAAGGGTTTTAATATTCCATCTAATAGCTTGACGTAGTCTTGTGACTAAACCTTCATACTCAACTATATTGTTTGTGCAAGGGAATGAGATTTTATAAGACTTAGGAACGAGATCCCCTTGTGGTGTCACAAACAAAATTCTTGCCCCTGATCCCTTTTGTGTAAAGGATCCATCAAAAAATAATTTCCATGGTGTAGTAGGGGATAGGGTCATAATTGTGTCATCTAGAAAATTGGCTACAATGGGATGGTCACCTTGAAGAGGAGCTTTAGCAAGTTGATCTGCAATTACTTGTCCTTTAATGACCTTATGATCCTTATAAACAATGTCGAATTCACTTAAAATTAAGACCCATTTTGCTGCTCGACCAGTGAGGGCAGCTTTTGATAACAAATATTTGAGTGGATCTATCTTGGCAATGAGATATGTAGTATGATTAAGCATATAATGACCTAGTTTTTGTGTACAAAAGACTATAGCGAAACATGCTCTCTCAATAGCAGTGTAGTTTAACTCATAGCCAACTAGTGTTCGACTGAGGTAATATATGGCTTGCTCATTCCCATTGTCATCTAATTGTGCCAAAAGTGCTCCTAGGGCAACTGAAGTAGCTGAAATGTATAGAATCAATGGTCATCCTACAACTGGAGGTACTAAAACTGGAGGATTGGCCAAATATGTCTTAATTTGTTCAAATACTTTTTGGCATAGACAATCCCATTGAAACTTGTTTCCCTTGTGAAGCAAATGCTAAAGTGGATGGACTTTATCTGCTAGTTGTGACACAAATCTCCTTATAGATTGTAACTTTCCTTGAAAACTGCGGAGTTGTTTCAATGTGGTAGGTGGAGGCATATCCATGATGGCTTTTACTTTTGTTGGATCTACCTCAATACCTCTTCTTGACACAATGTAGCCTAACAATTTGTTTGATTTTACCCCAAATATGCACTTCTTAGGATTAAGGCACACTTTGTGTTTCTCCAACCTATCAAAAATAGTGGTAAGGACATCAATGTGGGATTCTCTTGTCTTGGATTTTCCTAGGATATCATCAACATAGTCCTCCATTATTACATGTAGAAGATCATGGAATATGGTAGTCATTGTGCATTGATAAGTGGCGCTAAAAATTTTCAAGCCAAAAGACATGACTTGATAACAAAAGGTTCCCCATGGGGTGGTAAATGTCATTTTATGTTGATCCTCTTCTGCAATTCTAATTTGGTTATAACCGAAAAATTCATCCATCAAAGACAACATCTCATGTCCAATAGTCAAATTCACTATGATGTCTATGTTAGGAAGTGGAAAATCATCCTTATTACATGTGAGATTTAAATCTCAAAAATTTGAACAAACACAGATGCCCCCAGATGCTTTCCCTACTGGAACAATGTTGGAGACCCACTCAAGATAGTCAATAGGATGGATGAACTTTGCCTCTAACATTTTTTGCAACTCTGCTTTGACTAGGAGTGCTACCTTAGGGTGCATTTTGCGCAACTTTTGCTTCACTGGTTTAATCTTGGGATCAACTGTCAAATGATGCACAACCAAATCTGTGTCTAAGTCAGGCATGTCTTTGTATGTCTGTGCAAAATTGATTTTTCCCTTTTTCAAGAATTTAGTCATGGCTTTTTGTTCCTCAAGACTTAAGGTAGCAACAATGTAGGTGATTTGTGGATTATCATCTATTCCCAAATTGATTGGAATTGTGTCCTCATTCAAAATAGGTGACTTTTCTAGTGGCAAGGATCTAAATGGCAAGTCAAGCTCTCCCTCTTCTGGCACCTCTAAGAGGTTTTCACCAGAAGATGCATCCTTTATTTTATCTTTTTCTTCATCCAAAATTGCCCCAAAGGAGTTTTCACTAGAGGATGTTTCTTTTATTTTTCCATTTTTACTTTCTTTTTCACTTTTGCGACTAAGAGAGTTGACTTGGCTACCAAAGTAGGCTTCCTTATTGTACTGGATCTCATGTTTGTAATCTTGAAGATTCTTAAGGCCAAAAAGTGCCATCACTGCTTCATCAGTTTTACAAATGTCAAGAGCTGGTGGTGTATCTTGAAGGTCCTAGTCTATCATGTTAGGATTGGTGAGAGGTAGGTCAATGGATGAAAGGTCATCTATGGTAATGGTGTGGACATAGTTATCTAGGTCATCTTCAATGTATTAGAAAGATACTTCAAAGAATTCCTCCTCTTCAGTTTTAGAATCAGGTTCAACCGTACAATAGTTGTTAGCAAAGGATACCTTAGGTTTTATGGAGCCCAATCCATGTCATTTAGGATAGCTATTAGCTTCTAAGGGTTTTCTAATTCCATCTTCTTTTGGTCCAAGGTCGGTACCATGATATCCCATGCTTTCAATAATGGGAGGTGCCTTAACATATTTATCCTTAGGAAACTCCACAGGTTCATCTTTGCCATCAAAATATAGCCAATCTAGGATATTATCTTCCATGTGCTCATCACAAAGTGAACCCCAATGCTCAAATGTTGTCTTGTTAACTTGCATGGTTTCCTTATTAGTAGAAGGTGATAATTGAGAAGGTTTTCCAAAGGAACAAGGGGAGAGTGGTAGTTGTGCAACACACAAGGCATTTTCAAACTTATACTCTCCCATTCCTAAATCAGAAAAAGTAACCTTCTTCCCTATGGTGTTAATTTTAGTAGCTTCAACCTTCTCTTTTCCCTTGCGAGAATTTGAATCCTTATTAGCTAATTTTGGTACTGTTGTGGAAGGTGGTTCTGTTATGGTGAGAGACTTAGGTATAACTTTGGCAAACTCACTTATTGGACAAAAATTTACTGGTGCACCTTCCAATCTTTTACAAAATTCAAAAGGAGTGGGATCCCCTAGGATTTTGATCTCTCTTCCTTGGTGGGGGAATTTCAAGCATTGATGATAGGTAGATGGGACTGCCTTTAGTGTATGTATCCATAGTCTACCAAGCAAGATGTTATATGGCAAATCCAAGTCTAGGACATGGCATTTAGTATTTATGATGGTTGGTCCAAATTTTAGAGGCAACATGATGATTCCTTTTGATTCTCTTTCCCTTTCATCATATTATTTTATTGTGATCCTTTTATTGACATCTAGCAGGTCTTTTGGAAGTCCCAAGAAATGAATCATTTTCAATGTACAAAGGTTCAAACTGGATCCATTGTCTATAAGGACTCTTTTAATCTTATGTCACTGCATAAGGACTTCAATGTGGATCGACAAATTATGGTGGGGATCGGGACCTTGGAAATCTTTATCTGTGAAGATAAGGTGTTATTGGGTGGCAAAGTTTCCAATCATAGAGGTGAATTGGGAAGTAATAATGTTTTCAGGAACACGAGACCCTCAAAGAGCCTTCTATAAGATCTCTTTATGGATGGGTGATGTGGTTAGAAGCTCAAGAATAGATATTTGTGCAAGAGTATTACCTAGCTGGGACAACACATCATAGTGAGAGGTGAGCCTTTGTGAGGTGGATGGTGCAGCAGGCACATGTGGCACTGAGGGATTAGTGTTATTAGGAGTGGCAACTTGCAAAGTGAGTCTTCCTTGTCGAGTGGTTGCATCACAATCAGCTGCTTGTAAGACATGGGTATTCACATGAGTGTCTACCTCTTCAATGTGACCATACAAGGAGTCAAATCCACATATATCGTTGGTTTCTATCTTACCATATAAGGAGTCAAATCCTGATATGTGGTTAGTTGAATAATCATAAGGTAATGCATTTGATGTGGAAGCTTGATTCGTATTGTTGGTATTGTTGTTATCATTGTTGTGATCTAGAAATGGTTTTTGGAATATCTTCAATTTAGCATTTTTAGAGGTTGGACCTCCTTCTACTTCAATTTCCCCATCATCAACAAGATTTTGGATAAAAACTTTGAGATTGATACATTTTTTGGTGTCATGTCCTTTGATACGGTGATATTTACAATATTCGTTTTCCCTAATACCATTTTGACTTTGGTTGATTTTCATAAAAAGTATGTGTGTTAGGAAATACCATCAAGTTGTGATCCACTAATTTTTGAAAGGTGGCCTCCAAAGGTTCACAAAAGTTAGTGAACATCCTATTTCGATCATAGTCATGATTGTAATTGTTGTTGCATGGAAAGAATTGTATTTGATTACGAGATTGTTGATAGCCTTGATTGTCATGATTTGAATGGTTTTTGTTTCGATTGTGGTAGTTGTTGTTGTTCCCTCCTTGAAGATTTTTGACATCAGTAACACCATCATGTGTAAAACCCTTATTCTTGGACCAAAATTTGGGTTTGCTATTATTGTTTGACTCATTGTGCGAGGATGATGAACTATAATGTTTAATGGTAACTTTTTCCAAAAGTCCATTTTCAATATTCTTGCCCTTTTTGACTAAAGTGGCAAAGTCTTTGGGGCTAGCCATTTTCATGTGGAAAGACATTTCAGGTATCAAGTTCTTGATAAATATATCCACAAGGTGGGAATCTTCAATTTTATATGGCATACGATTAGCAAGATGTCTCCACCTTTGTAGGAAGTTGGCAAAAGTTTCTCCATTTCATTGTTTTGTGTTGCAAAAGTCACTCAATGAGGCATGATGTTCAATGTTGTAAGAGTATTGTGCTATAAACTTGCTTGTCAAATCATTGAGAGAAGTAAAGGAGCCCTTAGGTAAATTCATTAACCACTCAAGTGCGGGGCCTCCAAGACTTCATGCAAAGAGCCTCTTAAGATAGTCATCACTGTAGGCTACTTCTTGGCACAAAATGGAAAATTCTTTGAGATGTGTGATGGGGCATGTCTCTCTCGTATACTTGTCAAATTTAGGAATTTCAAAAATGGGTGGAAATGGAACCATATTAATGGATTTATCAAATGGAAAAGGACAAATTTCCTCAAAAGAGACATCCTTCACCCCTTTGTTGTTCATGTTAAGGACCAAATTTCTCAATTCTTGGAATTGTTGAGCCAAATCTTGATTAGGTTGCACTTTTGATTTTTGGGAGTTCATAAATCCACCTCCTAAATTTTAGGGAGTCCCAAATGTAGTGTGAGGTGGTGGAGGTACTCCACTTTGGCCAATGTATTGATATGAACTTGTGGGAATTGGCACGGATGTCTTTACCATAGTGGTTGGCACTTGTAAATAAGAGGAGTGCATAGGTTGTGTCAGAATTTCCATTGGTTGAGTAGGCACTTGTCCAATTCCTAAGCATCCCATAGTTGAGGTTGTTAAGGTAGATTGTGGAATACTAGCATGTGTGGTAACATTGGGCATGACACTAATGATTTGTTGAATATGTTCTGCACTCAATTGAAATGTGGGTTGTGTTGAAGTGCTAGATATAGGCATAGCACTAGTTGTTATCATGGTTTCTTTCCCTTTGCTAGAAGTCGAAGCTACATTCGAAGTGGGCAATATGGGAGCACCACCTTTTGCAATTTGTCTAAACAAAGTGTTCTCGTCAAAGCTTGGGGGAACATTAACACCATCCTTGACCAAATTTAGGAATATCTCAGTTTTGTTTGCCCTAATGGATTTCTCCATCATTTCCACACTGTAGGGATCTGCAAGGAATGTCCTAACATCACTAGGTACATCATTGGGGTCAATAGGATCTTCATCTTGGTATAATTCTTCGTCATTACCTCCCAAAGTTGTGTTACAAAAGGGATCTTCTGGTTCTTGCACGGATGTTGAGTTAGGTATACCAAGATTCGAACTAGAGGGAATTGTGCTCCCTAATGAAGTTGTGAGTGGAGGAAAAGGATTCTCCATCTTTGATTGCCTCAATGATTCTCACAAACATGACATGGGATTAAATGTGAACCTTCTTGATCGTGTGTGTACCATACAAGAGTGATCAAGCCAATGGGTGGAAGATTATGGAAGAAAAAGAAAATGAGGATGAAAGCTATCAACCTTATGTGATTAAAGGGTCAACTACCCAAGTGTGAACAAAAAAACCTTGGTTTAGCAAACAAAGTGTGATTAGAGGATAGTAGTATCTTTCTCCTACCAAAGATAATCAAGTGATATTTAGGCAAGATAGGACACCAAGTTGATTGCTCACTATTTGGAGATGGACTTGTGATCCCAAATAAGTAAGTGTGATTAGGATAAATGTTTGCTTATAGATGAAAGGTCTAGTGTTGCAATGTCAAAAGATGTTTTAAGGTTTAACCTCTCTAGAAGAAAATTTGAAAATGGAAGACTAGGAGTTTGGAAAAATGGAGGAAGATATAGAAAATGGAAGATATTGTGGTCACTTATGCAGTTAACTCAATCCTCGTTCACTGGAAACAAAAACCTTGGGTTCACTCCTGGGAAAGCAGACCAGTTTCAAAGTTTTCCATTATATTCAATTATGTCATAATGGTCTTGCTTAGCTTCTTCCTTTTGGATGTCTTTGATAGCGTATTGGAATTTTTTGTCACCATGTGCTAGGTTCTTCCTTTCCTTGTAGACGGGTAGTTTAGACAATTTCACTTTCTTATGCTTGACTTGATTGATTTTATCGGTCATGGCAGGAATAAAACAAGACCTAAATTTTAAGCACCCAAAAACTTTGCAATAAGATATGACTAGACTCAACCAATTTCAAAATGCAAACTACCAAAAGTAACCGTGAGTCAAGAAGACCTCACTTAACCTATGCCACTCAATAAAAGGTTACCTCACAATTTCACTCATTTTGGAACTTGTTTGATGCGTTGGCTTTGGTTTTGAATGTTTGAACAAGCACACTAAACACGCCAACAACCCTAATAAGGTTATCACTAGGATGAACAAGGCTTATCTAAAGGGCATCCTCAATATACACAAGGTATGTGAGGCCCAAATCTGTAGATGAAAGAAAATACTGCCACACAGTCGGGGGGAGACAGTAACCCAAATCTCCTCCTTCACTTCCCAAAGGTATAAAGTTCTTTGGGGCTTAGCCAAGAGTGACAATATTCCACTTCCAAGAGAGGTGTCTTTCGATTCACCTTCTACTATTTATACTTTGCTAGAACACTGGAGTTGAGGTTGTCCCAAGGGGTGATGAAATCTCCAAGCAAACCTCATAAAAAAAGAAAAAACAAAACCACTTATTTCTTGTGCACCCAAGATCACGTGAAGGCATGAGGGGGGAGAGAATACTTAAGTGGTCTTGGGGTTTAAAAGACACTTGTTTTTTCTCAATGAAGCTTTAAGTTTTCTATCTACTTGAAGACACTCATGATTAAAACATACAAGGTTTTTTCCAACTTGAAATAGCGCCAACGTAAATGAAAATACAAATTTTTCAATAAGAAAGTAAAGCAAGTGCGTAAAAATAAAATTCTGAAAATAAAAATGCGAAAAATAAAGTCAATTTACCTTAGGGTATTCAAGAGTGTATGACTTCATTTTAAGTACTAAATCCAAATGTGATCTAGCCTAGACATACATGTCCATTTTAAGCACCAACTCCAAATGTGATCTAACCTAGGCATACATGTCCATTGTCCTTTAATGTATTCAAGATGGTGTGAATTCTTTTTAAGAATCAAGTTCAAATGTGTCTTCTACCCTAAACATTCATGTCCATTGTAAGTACCAAAGTCTAAATGTTTGCTACTCTACACATTCATATCAATTTTAAGCACCAAGTCCAAATGTGGGCTAACCTAAACATTCATATCAATTTTAAGCACCAAGTCTGGCTAACCTAAAGATTCATGCATTCAAATGAAGGTGTTTAATCCATACAAGTTCATTAGCCCTTAAGTTTAAGTGATAAAAATCACCACAAATCTCCTTTAGTGATAAGGTTAATTCTCTGCATCAAAATCATTAGTAAAAACTTGCAAGTCAATATGTTAGCAAATTTTTTTTTCACAATTGCACAATTTTGCTAAAAAGCAGAGATGCCAAAATGAAGGCACAAATGCTAGTTTGCGAAGACGATGAACAACACAGACAAAAAATTATACAGACACTAAAAATTGCAGATGACAGAAGACACTTTGCACGATTTTAAGTAGATTAACCAACTTGTCAAACACAAAGGACAATGTGAAATGTAGAGACGTCAAAAGTCAAAGATGACAAGCTAAGACCCGCACACAACGCAGATGATAGAATGTATTCGCAGATGACAAACTATTCCTCGCAGAGGACAAAATTAACTTCATAGATGATAAAATATATCTTGCAGATGATAGACTTAACTTTATAGATGACAAACTACTCCTTGCAGACGACGGACTTAACTTCACAGATGACAAACTATACCTCACAGACAACAAACTACTCCTTGTAGACAACAGATGGAACTTCGCAGATGACAGGATAAACTTCAAAGTAGATAGTTTAAATACCTAAATGATAGAATGGTTTCCTACAAAGATGCTAAAACAAAAGAGCGAGTGATAAAGTAGGTTTTGTGGAGATGCTAAAGAACGAAGACGCTGGTCAACGCAAACGATGCTGCGGCCAACGGAGATGACAATGCGATGTTTTATGACTAAACAAGATTTGTTTGTAGATTTTTGGAATGAAATCAGGGATGTGAGTCCCACCGAGCATGCCAAAATGTGTACTAAAAAATGTGACCTATTGATAGCATGAATCGACAAGCAAACATTAGTTAAAAACCTCAACTATGCATCAAAGATTCAACAAAATGAAAGACCATTAACTAACTAATGCTTGCTTGAGTTTTGCAACTCTAAGCAACCAACAAGCCAAATCTTCTAGCCACCTCTATAGCTCAACAAAGGCACCCATGAGAGGCCTTGTCGGTGTGTTAAGATGGAAGGTATGTTTGGTATGCTCTCCCAAACACAACAAAATGATGAATCTCTTGAGTGAATGTGAAAATGTGAGTGATGATGCAATATGGACCTAAACTATATGAGATTAAGAATACTTCAAGAAATGGCTATGGAGAAAGTCATACTCGAAAGCATTCAATGGTGAAAATATGAAATGCAACAAATAAAATAACTAGATATGCAAGCTAAACTAAGATGTAAATGAAATGGAGATGAGAAAATGCATGTAAATTAAACCAATAATGCAAATGCAAAGATAAACCAGCTACCAAATGGTTAGTATTCACCTAAAAATCTCTATGAAAACTCAAACTACAATGAAAACCCTAGCATGAAAACTCAAGACTCAAAATGGCATGGTAACAATGCAAAAATGGGAGATGCAAATGCTTGAGAAAAGGTCTCTATTTATAGGCTTGAATGAGGGCTTGGTGAGGTGGCATCCATGTAGATGCCACATAAGGTGATATGCAAGCCATGCAAATGGTCAAAAATTCAAAGTTTGCTCACACATGTGTGAGAAAACTTGAGTAGAAGAGTGGGAGGCAAGAGTGCAAAGGGGAGTGTGTGGGCATGCCATCTCACACGTGTGAGCACACTCTTAGACTAATGAGGGGTATTAGGAAGGAGATTAGGCTGATTAAGTGAGATTTAGAGAAGAAGTAGGCTTAAGAGGATGAAAATGATGGGTATAGGCTAGGCTCTAGGTTAGGCTTAAGATTAAATTAAATGAAATTTAATTTAATCATGTGTTTAGAGAAATTAATAGGATGTGAGGATTAAATAAACACAATTTATTTTAAAAGGGGATGATGGAGGATCATGTGTTAAATTAATTTAACACATTAAGGCTAGGAGTATTTAAATTAAATTTAAATACTTAGGAGAATGAACTCATTTAATTAAAATAATTTAATCAACTAAGTAGAAGAATGTGAGCAATATAATTAATTAATAATTAATTACAATGTCACAGGCAATATTAATAAATTAATATAGTCTTTAGGGATGATTTTAAGTGTCTACACTATCATTGAAAGATACTGAGGAGATGAAATCAAAGAAGAAGAGTAGAAAAGGAAAACATGCATCCAGTGATAGCAACACAAATGAGGAAGATGTGGAATAGTTGGAAGCACTCCTAACTAGAAGATTCCACAGAAGCAAAGGTAAATTCAAAAGTAAGCTCCCTATCATTTGTTTCAATTGCAATGAAGTAGGACATATTGCTGCAAGGTGTACACAGAAGAAGAAAAACAAAGAAAGAAACAAGTATACGAACAAAAGGGAAGATGATAGAAAAGATTACAAGGACAAGGGCAAAATATGCTACATTGTTGAAGAAGATTTTGATGAGAATGATGATGAAGTAGTCTATGTAGCCATGAAGGATGAATCAGATGAAGAAGAAGCAACACCATTGGTAACCTGTGTGAACAAGAATGACAAGTGGATAGTAAACAGTGGATACTCACATCACATGATAGGAGACATAAGTAAGTTTATTACCTTTACCCAGTATGATGGAAATAGTGTTAGATTTGGAAATGATGCTCCATGTCAAATCAAAGGAAAAGGTTCTATTAAACTTAGAGAGAACATTTCATATGATAATGCATACTATGTAGAAGCATTGAGTTACAATTTGCTGAGTGTATCACAGTTAGGCAATGTAGGTTGCAAAGTAGAATTTGGAAAACTACCAAAATCCATGATATTGATGGAAATCTGATAGGAAAAGGTCAACAAACTAGGAGTAATTTGTTTTACCTAGATGTGGAAGATGCAACTTGTCTTATTGTTAGACTTGATGATGTGTGGTTATGGCATAAAAGGTTGTGTCATGTTAATTTTGACAATCTGATTAGCATCAGCAAAAAGAAGAAAGTCAAAGGTTTGCCTAAGCTGAAGAAGCCTGAAAACACAATGTGCAAACAATGTCAACTAGGAAAGATGACCAAATCAAGTTTCAAAAGAAAAACCTACACTTCCAAAGAAGTACTAGAACTAGTCCATACTAACTTATGTGGCCCAATAGAAGTGCAAAGCTACCTAGGAGACAGATACATAATGCTATTTGTAGATGACTATTTCAGGATGATGACTTTCATGTTCATAAAGAAAATTTTTTATGCATTTCAAATATTTAAATAGTATTTGGCCAGAGTTGAGAAGGAAACAAGAAAGAGTCTGAAGTGCCTGAGATCAAACAGAGGAAGAGAGTTTACATCAAAAGAATTTGAGATATTTTATAATGATAAAGGTATCAAAAGGAAAACATCAGCACCAAGAACTCCACCATAGAATGGGATTGCAGAAAGAAGGAATAGATCTATAATAGACTATGCTAGAATATTGATGATGGAGAAAAATGTTGCTTTGAAGTATTGGAGAGAAGTTGCAAGTATTGTTATTTACACCCTGAATCAAGTACAAGTCAAGAAAGGAAAAAATGCAACACCTTTTGAATTATGGTATGGTCACTCACCTAATGTAAAAGATTTCAAAGTATTTGGTTGCAAATGCTATATTCTTAAAGATACTAGAAATGGAAAATTTGATGCAAAGAGTGATGAAGGCATATTCTTTAGATACTACACTTGAAGTAAAGCATATAAGTGTTTGAATACTAACACTAACAAGATTGTGCAGAGTGCAAATATAAATTTTAATGAGCATACAGAAGTCCAAGTTGATGAATCCAAGCAACCAGAAGATTATAGATCTTTTTTATACTTCTATGAAAGGATACCAATTGAAGATAATGCTGCCAATCAAGTTGGGAATCAACAACAAATTTTAGTATCAATCGAGTCATAGCCAGTGAATGTTGAGTTGCATTCAGAAACCAAGTTGCAGAATGAAGAAAATGCACATTTTGATTTTGAAAATGGTACACATGAAAGAGAGAATGAAATACCAGAAGGAGAACAACAAAGTGACTCTAAAACTAAAGGATCAAATATGAAAAGAAGAACAAAACCAAGATTAGCCAAGTATGTGAGAAGACATCACCTTGCAAAAAAAATCATTAGTGACAAGGATGCAAGACCAATGACAAGAAATAGACTAAGGAATGAATCATGTCTACTAAGCAAGATTGAACCCAAAACAATAAAAGATGTATTACAAGATGATAATTGGCATAAAGCTATTGAAGAGGAGATAGATCAGATTGAGAAGAACAAAACCTGGACCCTAGTTTCTAGACCAGCTGATAAAAATGTAATTGGTACCAAATGGGTTTTTAGGAACAAACTTGATGAGAATGGTGAGATAACAAGAAACAAGGCTAGACTAGTTTGCAAAGGTTATGCACAAGAAGAAGGACTGGACTATGGGGAAATATTTTCCCTTGTTGCAAGAATGGAAGGAGTAAGAACACTTCTTGCATCTACTGCTTACAAAAGTTTCAAAGTCTACCAAATGGATGTGAAGTCTACTTTTCTGAATGGTATACTAGAAGAAAAAGTCTACATAGAACAACTAGAGGGATTTGTTGATGAAAACAACAAGAATATGGTTTGCAAATTGCATAAAGCAATCTATGGTTTGAAGTAAGCACCTAGAACATGGTATGAGAGACTGCATAAATATCTTGTGCAGATAGGATTTGAAAGAATAGATGACAACAACAAATTGTATATCAAGGTAGAAAAGGATAAAAATATTTTGATATCTAAAATCTTTGTTGATGATATAATATTTGGAGGAAAAGATGTTCTATGCAAAGATTTTGCTGATCAAATGAAACATGAGTTTGAAATGTCAATGTTTGGAGAAATCAAATTCTTTGTTGGATTGCTAGTACATCAACTAAAGCATGACATATTTGTGACCCAGTCAAAATATATCAAGGAGATACTCAAGACATTTGGATTAGAAAACTCAAAACCAGTCACAAGCAAGGTGGTAGAGGGAGAAATTGGAGTACTTGCAAATGCTACACTTACATGCTATGATGCTAAAACAACATGTCTTTGGCATTGTTGTCAAAGAGGGAGAAGAATGAAAAATTGATCAAATAGATCAATAGTTGAAGGAAAAGAATGAAGAAACTAATCAACAGTATTCAATTGGACAGAGGGAGAAATAATCAAGAGCAACAGAAGAACAAAGTGAATAGTGGTAAGTATTCAATTGGACAAAGGGAGAAATAATCAGGAGCAACACAAGAACAAAGTGAACAGTGGTAAGCTACAGAAAAAAGGGAGAAACTGGATGATCAGAAAGAAAGAGTCAATAGCAGCTTAGAGGGAGAAATCAGTATAGACAAGAATCAATCAGAGGAAGATAGTTTATCACCAAAAGAATTTAGATGGAGTCATAAGTTAACTTATGTTGCTAATAGAGTGAATAGTTTTGAATAAAGTTTTCTTTTTGGCATTTGATTTACTGTTTTAACCTAGTTAGCATATTTATAACTTGGTTGAGTAGTTTGGTTTTCCATCAATGCCAAAGAGGGAGATTGTTGAAAATCTATTTTAAAAGATCATTGTAAGAAGAAGATTGATTGAAAGAGGGAGATTGTTGGAAAACTAATTGTTGCAAAGAAGGAAGATGGTTGATAAAGAATATTTTCAATCATTGTTTTGTCATTGATGTCAAACCTACTATTTGCTAGAATTACAATTGCTTATAAGATCCAAGTACTATCACTTAATTGATTGATGAAGATGATTTAATTAACAAGATGTAACAAGAGAACCTAAGGGAAAGGTTGAGTTATAGTTTTGTAATGAAGTGCAAGGACCAGTTAAGATGATGGTTGAATGATGTATTGATAACATACTTGAAGATACAGAGGTTGGTCACACTTAGAAACATTGGAGGAATAATTTATAACAAGGTTAACTACAAAGCTTAAACTAAGTTCATTAGTAAGTGCTAAGCAAGCTAATTAGAGCCAAGCAAATTTTTGATTAGTGTCAAGCAAATAAAAAATCTAGTGTGTGCCAAGTAATATAGAAGGAGCTGAGCATGTTCAAGTGTCGAGCAAAGTAATAGGTGTCGAGCATCAGAAAAATTTAGTGGATGCTGAGTGAATCCACAGTAGGTGCCGAGCATTAGTAAAACAGAGTTGATGTCGAGTAACATAGTATGTGTTGAGCACTAAAATTTCAATAGTGTCGGGCTACTGCATTATTTGAAAAGTCAAAGATTTGCCAAATCTAAGCCGACAATTTTGTTGTCTTGAATTTTGTGAATCAGTTGGAGGATAAGGATGATGAGCTGGTGGCATAGAATTCTATGTAAACTGGTTTTGAGTGAATTCAAGAGGATTCTTCATGATGTTTATAGAAGGAACTAAATATGGGTTAGATTCAATGAATCCTACCTCATCAATTCGAACTAAAATTAAAGGAGGGAAGAATTGAACGAGAAAAGCAATTCCAGACTTCTATTCAAGGAGTCACAGGCCAAGAAGCTAGAGTTGTTGGAGTGCCAAATTGCAAAGTGGTTGAAGGGTGTCAAGGAGAAGACATCAAAGAGAAGGAAGAATAGAGCACAAAGACTCTACTTTAATTAGTAGTTAGAAAGAAGATTACACTGGTACATCAAGCATGAAGACTCAAGGAGAAAAAGCTTGAAAGGAGGGCAATTTGTTAGAGTTGTAGAGACTAAAATCCAGGCAATGTGAAGAGTTGAATGGTGATCTAAAACCTAGAAGATAAGTTATGAATTGTAATCGAGGTGGCATTCCAAGTGAATGTTCTAAAGTCCTCTAACTAGGCCCACTTCTAACAGGCTGGTTAAATCCTTTAACCAGGTCACATTTAATAGTGTGTTATAGCCTTTCACAGGGCATCACTTCAAAAGAGTGAGAATTGAGTAGCATGTTACTGGTGGTTTTTCTCGAATTGGGTTTCTACGTAAATCACTATGTTATGTGTTGATCATTTCATGTGTTATGTTTGCATGATGATTTATAGTAACTTGCTATCTAGGAAAGTTTAAGCTTGGATGAATGAACAGTTTTAAAGACTCACCTTACTTGATGAAAAAGTTTTAATTGGACATTTGGACCTTGAATAACTGATTGCCCCCCCCTCCTCTCAATTATTCTAAAGCATTTCTAACAATAGGTTGTTGTTGCTCCACCGCCAAAAATCACATATCCAAAGTATGAGCCCCATAAGATTGCATTCTTTGAGAAAATGTCTTCACCTTCTAAACTTGAGAATAATATGACTGGTGAGTTTAACGCCATGAATAAGAAAATATCTCATTTATCTAGTGAACTCATCAGAATAAAGTTGAATTCATCTAGCAATCAAGGCAATCATCCAAGATAACTTGCTACTCAAAATGATTAATCTAAAAATCAGAACATAGATTATGACCCCTATAGTAACATCAAAAACTAAAATAATAGTATTATAGGCATGAGACCAAGTAAAAATGGATATGGGAATAAGGGTTCTTTGAATTAGCTTCTCCAAATCATTGACGGGAAACCTTTGCAGTTTAGTGCTATGTTGTTTGACTCATATGATAAATATGTAGGAGAGAAAAGTGTAGAAGATCTAATTGAAAAGATCATTATTGAAGAAGGGAGATTGTTAATAAAGAATGTTTTCAATCATTGTTTTGTCACTGATGTCAAACCTGCTATTTGTTGGAATGAAAATTTCTTATAAGATCCAAGTACTATCACTTAGTTGATTGATGAAGAGGATTTAATCAATAAGATGTAACAAAAGCACCTAAGGGAAAGGTTGAGTTATGGTTTTTTAATAAAGTACAAAGATCAGTTAAGACAATGGTAAAATGATGTATTGATAATACACTTGAAGATATAGAGGTTGGCTACACTTAAAAACTCTAGAAGAATAAGTTGTAACAAAGTTGTCTGCAAAGCTTGACTAAATTCATTAGTGAGTGCCTAGCAAGTTAGTTCATGCTAAGCAAATTATTAGTTAGTGCCGAGAAAATACAAAATCTAGTGTGTGCTAAGTGAAATAGAAGGTACCAAGCAAGTTTAGATGCTGAGCTAGACAAAATGTAATAGGTGCTAAGCATCACAAAAACTTAGTTGATGTTGAGTGAATCCACAGTAGGCGTCAAGTAACATAGTATGTACCGACCATCAGAAAGTCAATAGTGCCAAGCTACTGCATTATTTGGAAAGTCAAAGATTCACCAGATCTAAGCTGATAAGTTTGTTACCTTGAATTTTGTGAACTAGATGGAAGATAAGAATGTTGAGTTGGTGGCACAGAATTCTAGCTTAACTATTTTTAGGTGAATACAGTTGGATTCCAAATGATGTTTCTAGAAGAAACAAGATAAGGGGTAGATACATCATATCTTACCTAATTCATTCGAACCAAAAATAAGAGTGAAAAGATTAGACCATGAAAGGTATTCAAGACTTCTATTTAAGGAGCTATAGGTCATGAAGCAAAGGGGTTGAAGAGAGTATGTGGTGTCAAGGAGAAGGCATCTAGAGAGAAGAACAAAATATAGAGACTCTACTTTGATAGGTGACCACAGAGGTGATTGCATTGGCACAATGAGCATAGAGACTTAGGGAGATAAAGCTTGAAAGGAGGACAAGTTGTCAAAGCTCTAGAGACTGAAAGCCAAGAAAATTTATAAACTAAATTGAGATCTAAAATCTACAAGTTAGGTTGTGAGTTATATCAGATCAAAAGCCCTTATTGTTACTCTCTAGCAATTGTATCAGTTAGGAAAAAATCCTATAGACTTAGGTTGGTTTAACAACTATTTTGTAAATCCTTTAATAGGGTGACATTCCAAGTGAATGTTCTAAAGTCCTTTAACCGAACCCACTTCTAATAGGGTGGTTGAAATTCCTTAACTAGGTCACATTTAATAGTGTATTTTGTAGCCTTTAACAAGGCAAGTCTTTCACAAGGCATCACTTCAAAAGAGTGAGAAAGAAGTAGCATGTTACTAGTGGTTTTTCCCAAATTGGATTTTCACTTAAATCACTATGTTGTGTTTTGATCTTTCATGTCTTATTCCTACATGTTGATTTTTCAGTAACTTGCTAAGATGAATGTTTGGCTTGGATGCATGGTTAGTTTAAATAGGCTCACTATATTTATTGAAAAAAATTTATTAGGACATTTGGGCCTTGAATAATTGATTCACCCCCCCTCTCAGTTATTCTAAAGCATTTCTAACAATTGGTATTAGAGCCATCTACTAATTTAGTTTAAAGGTACTAGAAGTAGAAAGATCAAGATGTCCAAGAGAGAAGTTCCCAAGCTCAACAGAGATAACTTCGCTACATGGAAAATTTTAATGAAGTTGCACCTTGGATCAATAGTTGATCATGTAAAAACCTCAATCGAAGTGGAATATGTTGATCCAACTAGTCTCCCTACTGTAGAAGATATGAAAAAAAAAAGGAGCACAATCAGGCAATGTTGAAGATTGTCTCTGCCCTCAACTATGCTGAAATTGATGACATCAAGGGATTTACCTCTACATTCAAGATGTGGAAAGCCTTGTCAGATATTTTTGAAGGAGATTAGAATGTCCAAAGAGAAGAAAGAGAAAGCCTCAGAGGAAAGTTTGATGACATGAGAATGGAGGAAGGTGAGAACATTGCTCAATATGCCTCTAGAATAAAGGAAGTAGTAAGTGCAATAAGAAGTTTGGGTAGTCATTTAGATGATGAAACTGTTAATAGAAAATTATTAAGAACCTTGCTCCCCATCTATGCTATTAGAGTATCAACTATCCAAGAGTTAAGATGCATACCAAGAAATGAGCCAACTCTTGAAGATATAGTGGGAAAACTTATTGCATTTGAGTTATCCCAACTTTGATAACTATAGACCTAAGAATCTTGAATCTGCTTTCAAGGCCAAGCTATTATTGAAAGACACTCAAGAGGTAAAACCAAAGAAGAATAAAAGAAAGATAAAATATTTATCTAGTGACAATGCATATTATGTTGAAGGATAATTCATATTATGTTGAAGGATTGAACTACAATGTGCTAAGTGTGTCACAGTTAGTTAACGAGGATGCAAAGTAGAATTTGGAAACAAAACTACCAAAATCTATAATAGTAATGGAAATATGATAGGAAAAGGAGACCAAACTAGGAGTAATCTATTTTACCTAGATATGGAGGATGTTGCCTATCTTATTGTAATATTTGATGATGTGTGGCTATGGCATAAAAGGCTATGTCATGTCAACTTCGATAATTTGATCAACATCAACAAAATGAAAAAAGTCAGAGGTTTGCCTAAACTTAAAAAGCTTAACAACAATACAATGTGCAAATAGTGTCAGTGAGGAAAGATGACCAAGTCAAGTTTCAAAAGCAGAACCTATACTTCCAAAGAAGTACTAGAGTTAGTCCATACTGATTTTTGTGGCCCAATAGAAGTGCAAAAATACAAAGGAGACAAATATATAATGTTTTTTTGTTGATGACTACTCTAGGATGATGACTGTCATGTTCTTAAGGCAAAATCTGATGCATTTTAGATGTTTAAGTGGTATTTGGCTAGGGTTGAGAAAGAAACATGGAAGAGTCTGAAGTGCCTAAGATCTAACAGAGGAGGAGATTTCACATCAAAATAATTTGAGACATTTTGCAATGATAAATAAATTAAGAGACAAACATCAGCAACAAGTACTCCCCCACAGAATGGCATTTCACAAAGGAGGAATAGATCAGTGATAGATTGTGCCAAAACATTAATGATGGAGAAGAATGTTGCTCTAAAGTACTAGAGAGAAGCTATACATACAGCTGTATATACCCTGAATCGAGTAGAAATAAATAAAGGTACAAATGCAACACCTTTTGAGTTATGGTATGGTCACTCACCCAATGTAAAATATTTCAAAGTGTTTGGTTGTAAGTGCTATGTTCTTAAAGATTCTAGAAATGACAAGTTTGGTGCAAAGAGTGATGAAAGCATATTCCTTGGATATTCCACTAGAAGTAAAGCATATAAGTATTTAAATACTAACACTGACAAAATTGTGGAGAGTGCCAATGTAAACTTTGATGAGCATGCAGAAGAATCCATCAAGAAATCAGAAGAGTACATATCCTTTGTATACTTCTATGAAGGAATGTCTGCTGAAGAAGAAGCTGCCAATTAAGTCAGGAATCAGCAATAAGTTTCAGTATCAACCGAGTCACAACCAGTGAATGCCAAGCTACATTCAAAAGCTGAGTTGTAGAATGAAGATAATGCCCATTCTAATTTTGAAATTAGTACACATGAAAGAGATGCTAAGCTACTTGAAAGAGATATGCACAGTGACTTTGAAGCTGAAAGACCTAACATGGAAATAAGGACAGAACCAAAGCTATCCAAGTATGGGAGAAGACATCACCCTGCTGAACAAATCATTGGTGACAAGGAAGCTAGACCAATGATAAGGAATAGACTAAGAAATGAATCATGTTTGCTAAACAAGATTGAACCCAAAACAGTAAAAAATGCACTACAAGATGATAATTGGTGTAAAGATATGGAAGAATAGATTGAGCAGATAGAGAAAAACAAAGTTTGGGCCTTAGTTCCAAGACCAGCTGATAAGAATGTGATTGGTACCAAGTGGGTATTTAGGAACAAGCTAGATGAGAATGGTGAGATCATAAGAAATAAGGCCAGACTAGTCTATAAAGGTTATGCTCAAGAAGGACTAGACTATGGGGAAAAATTTTCCCTTTTTGCAAGGATGGAAGGAGTAAGAGCTCTACTTGTATATGTTGCTTACAAAGGTTTTAAAGTCTATCAAATGGATGTAAAATATGCTTTTTTAAATAGTATACTAGAAGAGAAAATCTATATAAAACAACCAGAGGGATTTGTTGATGACAACAACAAGGATATGGTTTACAAACTACATAAAGCATTATATGGTTTGAAACAAGCGCCTATAGCTTGGTATGAGAGACTTCACAAATATCTTGTGAAGATAGGATTTGAGAGAATAGATGACAACAACAACCTGTATATCAAGATAGAAAAAGGTAAAGGCATTCTAATATCTAAAATCCTTGTTGATGATATAATATTTGGAGGAAAAGATGCCCTATGCAAAGATTTTGCTGATTAGATAAAACATGAGTTTGAGATGTCAATGTTTGGAGAAATCAAATTCTTTGTTGGATTGCAAGTACATCAACTAAAACATGGCATATTTGTGACTCAATCAAAATATATCAAGGAGATGCTCAAAACATTTGGCTTAGAGGATTCAAAACCAGTCAGTACACTAATGGTAATAGGACATAAGTTATCCAAGAATGATAAGTCAGCTAAGGTAAATTAGACAATGTATAGATCAATGATTGGGAAGTTACAATATATTGTACATAGTAAACCAAAAATTGCATTATATGTTGGAATAGTGGCAAGATTTTCTGCAAACCCTAGAGAAAATCATCTTATGGTAGTAAAAAGAATAATGAGGTACCTAAAAGGAGCAGATGACTTTGGCCTATACTACAAAAGGACTAAAAAGTTTGAGTTGAATGCCTACACTGATACAAATTGGGGAGATAATATAGATAACAAAAAAAGTACCAGTGAAGGAGCACTCTTCTTAAGTAAAATATTAGTCACTTGGATTAGCAAAAATCAAAGTTGTACCTCACAGTCCACAGCTAAAGCTGAGTATGTTGCTGTTGCTATCAACTACACCAATATTGTCTGGATCAAACATCTATTGAAAGGTATGAAGGACGGAATAGCTAAACCTATGATACTCTATTGTGATAACACAAGTGCCATCAACATATCAAAGAATCCTGCAATGCATGCTAAAACAAAGCACATTGCAATTAAGTATCACTATGTAAGAGAACTGGTGGAAGACAAATAAGTGAAGATGGAACATGTCAACTCAAAAGAACAAATTGTTGATATCTTCACAAAACCATTACCTAAAGATGCATTTAAATATCTTAGAGGTAAGTTAGGGGTGATACCCCTATCCAAGGCTGTTTAAATAATAGCAAGAGTTCCCTACATCAAATGAGTTGATTGTTAAAATGATATAAATTGATGCAGAGGATACTTACTTTAGGTTTTGCCTAAAGTAATTAAAATACTAAAACTCCAAATAAGTCACAAGCAAGGTGATAGAGGGAGAAATTGGAGTTCCCAAAAATTCTATACTTGCATGATAAGATCTTGAACTAATATGTCTTTGGCATCATTGTCAAAAAGGGAGAAATAGTAGAAACTGATCAAATCTACAAGATCAAATGTGTTAAGGGAGAAATAGTAGCTAAGAAAGAGAAAATAACACAAACAGAAATCAATCAATTAGGATGACAAGATCAGAGAGGGAGTAGAAATAAAAGGAGAAGACAATGTACCAACAAAAGAGATATCCTTAATACTTATAAAGAGGGAGTTACAGAATTCAGAGGGAGTTACAGAATTCAGAGGGAGTTGTAAGAAATTCAAAGTTGCTGATAGAATGAACAATTTTGGATACAAAGTTTTCTTTTTGTCATTTGACTTACTATTTTAAGCTAGTTAGCATTTTGATAACTTGGTTGATCAATTTGGTTTTCCATCAATGCCAAAGAGGGAGATTGTTGAAGATCTGATTGAAAAGATCATTATTGAAGAAGGGAGATTGTTGAAAAAGAATGTTTTCAATCACTATTTTGTCATTGATGTCAAACCTACTATTTGCTGGAATGACAATTGCTTATAAGATCCAAGTACTATCACTAAGTTGATTGATGAAGAGGATCTAATCAATAAGATGTAACAAAAGCACCTAAGGGAAAGGTTGAGTTATGGTTTTTTAATGAAGTACAAGGATTAGTTAAGACAATGGTAAAATGATGTATTGATAATACACTTGAAGATACAGAGGTTGGATACACTTAGAAACTTTAGAAGAATAAGTTGTAATAAAGTTGTCTACAAACCTTGACTAAATTCATTAGTGAGTGCCGAGCAAGTTAGTTCATGCTAAGAAGATTATTAGTTAGTGCTAAGAAAATGCAAAATCTATTGTGTGCTGAGTGAAACAGAAGGTGCCAAGCAAGTTCAAGTGCTGAACTAGACAAAATGTAATAGGTGTCGAGCATTAGAAAAATTTAGTTGATGCCAAGTGAATCCACAATAGGTGCCAAGTAACACATCATGTGCCAACCATCATAAAGTTAATAGTGTCGAGCTACTGCATTATTTGAAAAGTGAAAGATTCGCCAGATCTAAGATGACAAGTTTGTTACCTTGAATTTTGTGAACCAGATGGAAGATAAGAATGTTGAGTTGGTGGCACAAAATTCTAGGTTAACTATTTTTAGGCAAATACAAGTGGATTCCAGAAGATGTTTCTAGAAGAAACAAGATAAGGGGTAGATACATCGTATCATACCTAATTCATTCAAACCAAAAATAAGAGCAGAAAGATTAGAGCAGGAAAGGTATTCAAGACTCCTATTTAAGGAGCTGCAGGTCATGAAGCAAAGGGTTGAAGAGAGTATGTGGTGTCAAGGAGAAGGCATCTAGAGAGAAAAAAAGAGTACAAAGACTTTGTTTTGATAGGTGATCACAAAGGTGATTGCATTGGCACAACAAACATGGAGACTTAGGGAGACAAAGCTTGAAAGGAGGACAAGCTGTCAGAGCTGTAGAGACTGAAAGCTAGGCGAATTTGTGAACTAAATTGTGATCTAAAATTTGCAAGTTAGGTTATGAGTTATATCAGATCAAAAGCCCTTATTATTACTCTCTAGAAATTGTATCTGTTAGGGAAAAATCCTATGGACATAGTTTGGTTTAACAACCATTTTGTAAATCCTTTAATAGGGTGACATTCCAAGTGAATGTTCTAAAGTCCTTTAACTAGGCCCACTTCTAATAGGGTGGTTGAAATCTCTGGGTGACATTTAATAGTGTGTTTTGTAGCCTTTAACAGGGAAAACCTTTCAGAGGGCATCACTTCAAAAGAGTGAGAAAGGAGTAGCATGTTACTGGTGGTTTTTCCCAAATTGGGTTTCCACATAAATCACTGTGTTATGTGTTGATATTTCATGTCTTATTCTTGCGTGTTGATTTTTCAGTAACTTGCTAAGATGAATGTTTAGCTTGGATGCATGGTTAGTTTAAATGAGCTTGCTATATTTAGTGAAAAAGTTTTATTAGGACATTTGGGCCTTGAATAACTGATTCAAACCCCCCGTCCCCCTTCTCAGTTATTCTAAAGCATGCCTAAAAAAAAGTTTTAAAAAAATGATCAAGAGGAGTATGTGTTCCCATTCAATGAAGAGGAAGAGATGGAAAATTCTAGGGCACATGTATGTTGCCACAATAATAGGAATACACAAAGTTTTAAAAGCAAAGAAGAGCCTCTAATTGATGATGTCTCTTTATGGTTGCATTCTACTCCTCTAGAACTGCATGTCTGTAACACTTTAATTTTTTGTGAGGATCCAACAAACATTACCCCTATATTGAAAAATAATTACATGAAAAATGTGATGTTTTGAAAGGATTTATGGATAACATAACAAGGAATTTGAAGTAATGCAAACATCCTTTTTCTTCTCATCTATTGTCGCCTTCACAAAGAAAGTCTTTCTGTAGTGTTTGCCCTTAGTTTGCATTTCTCTTATCATTGCTGAACTCTTTTAGGCTAGTTTTATGCTTGATTATTAGTAGTATTGTTTTGAGATTATCAGATATTGTTTTCCATTCAGTTGATTATATGATGAGATTACTTGGTACTCTATACTTCATGTACACATGATGACTATTCAATGATTTCAGTTATTGATGATGATTAGTTAGATGGATTATTAAGTGTCTTCTTATGGATACTTACCCCATACTACATGTGTATGGTGTGAATGTATGTTTTCTTTATGTATGGTGTTTTTGATGTGGCTAAGGAAGGGAGTCATAGTCACCTGCTAGTCAGGATCTACACGATGCACCACTTCCTGCCATTGCTTATTTAGTTTAGAATATTGTGTTTGTACATGTGTAAATTTTATGTAGATTGCAAGTACTGGGTATCGACTTCCCTAAATTGCTAGGATGAGTGAACCCTATCACATTATCTTAATGGTAAGAGAGGGGAGATAAATTCTTAAGTCCAAATCCTAAACTTTTAAGCCATTTGTCCTAGAAAATTAGGACAAGTATCTAAGTTGTTTACCTTCTGAATGCGCCGGATGATGTTAATTCATGATTATAACCTTTTAGTTTGATCTTGTATGTGTTTTTCTATAATGGATTTTCATTTTTTTTTTTATGAGTCCTTGGTGTTTTTTTCTATTAATTAAGTCAAGTTAAATTATTAAAATTAATGGTTTAATTTAATGGAAAATTATTAAAGATATTTTAATTTGCATAAAGTATGCATGAAAATATAAAAGAAAAGATAACAAAGAGTTAAAGAGTTGTAAGCAAGGAGTCCTCTTAGGTGATCACACAATCAGTGCCTCGAATTTAGGAGAGAGCTCCTTATCAGCAGTTGAGGGTTCATTTTTTGAAGGACTGAAGTTTTGGGAAGGACCACGAATTTTGGAGAAGGAATTTTTAGAGAGAAGGTTTCGAGAGAAGAAATTTCTCTCACAAATCTTTTTGGGTGTTGGCAATTTCAGCATTAGAACCAGGTAGATTCTTGGTTTTGTTCACCCAGTTAAATTATGTTATTTAGATAATCTTGTCTTCTTCATGATTGTTGATATCTATCTTCCAAAGTTTGTTTATAATGGATCTTTCAATCTTCCATCTAAATATACTGGTGTTCATATCATTTCTCTGTTTATGTGAGGATTGGAATTATTAGAAAATCCTCGTTCTGTAGATTTAAGAATTATTAATTTAATTGGGAAGGGTTTGAGAAGAAATAGAAATTGTAGAAAATAAATTTGGCTGGTTTGTCGTAATTGCCCTATCAAGGTATCGCTGGTATTATTATAAAAAAGGGGGAGATCTTTTTGTTTGTGAAGATTGTTATTAAAAATAATAATAATAATATTGGAGGAGGTGGGTTTTACCCCCCCCCCCCCCCCCCCCCCCCCCCCCCCCCCCCCTCCCCCCCCACACCTTACCTTCTCCCGCAACTTTGTACATCTACGGCTGTAGATGGTTACATGGCAGCCTTTAAAGGTAGGCTGACGAGCCTCTAAAAATGCTTAGTTATTACTTTTAATTATTTAAAAAAATTATTTTTATTAAAATTGTAAGTTATGTTATTTTAAATTTATTTAAACTTTAATATAATTAAAATTTAAAGTTTTAGATTTTTAACATTTTATATAGTTAAAAATAATAATTAATTAGATGCTAATTTTAATAAATTTTTATTATTATGTTTATTAATGAATTTATTAATTTATTTATTAATATAGGATAAATAAATAAAAAAGGATTATTATTAAAGTATAGAAATAAAAATTTAATTAAATTGTTATTAATGTTATTATAATTTTATTAATAAAATAATAGTTATTTTATTAATAATCTAAAGAAAATAAGTTATTAAAGAAGTTAATGATATTTAATTATTTTTTAAATTAATTATTATTAAAATGTTTTAGGGGTACAAAAATGATTATCAAAATTTAATAATATTTAATTAGAGTACTTAATTAAATTATTATTAAAATAAATTAGAATCGTAAGTTGTGAATCAGTAATGGGTGAACTTCGGATTTTTCCTAGATACGAAAATGATTCTTATTGTGATTCAGGTAAATTGTTCTAAAACGAGAATGGGTTAATAGTAAGGGTTGAAATGCAAATCTTTTGTACTCGGTAAACATACAATGAAACAGAAGCTGAAACCTTACATTTAACTCAACAATATGTTTTTCAAAATCAAACCAATCTATGAAACCCACACTTTGTTATCTGTATGTGGTTTATGTTTTGGGTTTGGGTTTGACCTAGCTTTGACTAGTCTTAGGATGTTACCAGAGGCTTGTGAGTTCTGTGTTTGTGATGTCATGATGATGTATGATCTCAATCTTTTATACTCAACCATGGTAATGTGTCTAGTATGCTCTATGATGTGTGTTGATCTATTGATTGTTATTGCTTTCTAGTGTTCTTGTGTGGAGCTGAGGTGAATGTTATGACCTACTTGACTTAACCATTTTGGAGTCTTCGATCAGTTGTAATTGGATTGCTTTCCAACCACTTTAATAGGACTAAGGTGTTTGGTATGATTTATTCTTGGTGTTGTCATGCTTTGACATATTTGACTTAACCATTTTAAATCTTCGATCAGTATTTTTGGGATGCTTTCCAATTACTCGTAGAGAATTGCTGTATTATTTTGAATTATCTTTTGATGCTTTTTAGTCACTTGTATACAAATGAGGTGATTTTATATGATTATTTGATTTGTGATTTTATGAGCCAAGGGTAGGTTATCTATATGTAATGTCAAGAAGTGGCTTGCAATGGAGGCAAGGCCCCTAAGTGGCTGCTACATAACCCATTGTAATTTGTTTAATAAATGAAAACACTACACTAAATGAGAGTAAAATGAACCTAATAAGAGTCTTTGTATGTTCTTGTCCATGCCTCAAGTGCTAGTATGGACTAGGATGGGAGTAGAGAGAATGCTTGGTTGTGACCATGCATCGTTAATATTCCTTGTCAGTACGAGAGGATACTAGTGCCGCATAAGGATCACTAGGGGGCAAGGGTCCGAAGAGACTTCCAGGTTAAATCTAGTGTGATTCATGTGATGACACTTGCCTACTTACGTAGTAGGTTTCCCTCATGTCTTTGTGTGTCTCTAGGTATAGATGTCAATTTATCTTGGAACCCTTGAGTTAGAATACTTTTAGGATTTCCTGGACTTAGAGAGTACTTTTGATATTTGGTTTGTTATCATAGCAGTTGTTATGTTTTCATTGATGTCAAGTCTTAGTTGATACTACATTATTCTAGTTTAGTAGAGTGCTATATCATTTGATTGACGAAGAGGCTTTGAAGAAATTATGTTGATAAGTATGGTACTCAATGATAACTCGTATGATTTGGACAATAATAATGTAATGTTGGTTTGGCTATTTTACAATCATGTTATCTTTTAATATAAGGTAATGAGTTATATGTTGGGTGGTCATTTTGCATGAGGTCAATGGCAGGAATCCAGTGTGCAATTTCTTTCTTGAAAAGCTAATCTTTTTGGGATCAACTCCAAGGTTCAGTATTTGTCTTGCAACGTACTAAAATCTACTCAGTTGAAGATAAATGTGATTGTTCACAAGGAGGCCTTTGCTGGTTCTATTATGATCTCAGAATGAAGTAAATTTGTTTTTTGTCTCAAAATAACACACAAAAGAACAATATTTTTTGTATTTTTTGAGTTTTCAATGAGTGTAATTATAATAGTGCAACTAAAATGAGTTTTTATTCTAACAAGGGGTTATCAAAGGAAATAACAAAACTAAAAGCAAATAACATGAAATTGAAATCCTAAACAAACATAAGCTACAAAAAATAACACGCTGTGAGTTAAACTTTCAAAGAAATTGGTAGGAAACCAATGAAAATAGGAGCAACGCTTCCTAGAATCCACTGATGCAATCATCAATGAGAAACTTTAACAATCGTATGATATTTCACCTTTCATCAAATTGCAAGGCCATGGAAAGTGTGATCATGTGAGACAAAAAGCTATGCATGCACAATTAAATGATCTCTTCTCAAGCTAGAAATGTCAGCAAAATTTGTTAATCTATAGCAAACACTAGAACTAAAAGATCGCACAACCAAAAATAATTCAATAAACCTTTGGCTAAATCACAATTCCATGAACAAAATTCACAAAACAATGACACATTCACACAAGAATCACTACACTCCAAATGTGAGCACCAAAAGTATAATTTTATTGCATAATAATGACGGCCCTTTTTACATTTTACAATGGGGTATTTATAAGAAATCGTCTCCTCAATTTGTGTTGAGAGTGAGAGATATCTTTATGCAATAAAATTCTTTTAAAACATTAAAACAAACTAAATATATACAAACTAACCATTAATTTGGTGCTTAGAGGGACTCCATCCATATTTTATTCATTAATTGGATGCACAAGCCCTTTACATGTCAAAAACAAAGAAAACATGAGAGAGAAAGTAGGAGGAAGCCATCGATCAAAGTAGGAGCATCTGGAGGTGCCAAAAATAGAAGTTGGTCCTTTAGTAGGTGTGTGTTGAAGTTAAACTATCATCAAAATGCATTCCCAATGAATAGAAAATGCTATTTTTAGAACAAGTAGTTAACTGTCAATGCACCTCTGAATTGTGGAGCTGTGGATTTGCGTACCTGCGCATCTACGGAGTTGTGAACCTTGACAGGGTCAAAATCTCAAAATTTTACTGAGTGTCAAAATTGGAATTTTGGCATCTAGGTTTTGTTCTTCTTCATCCCAAACCTATGTTTGGATGTTTGCCCTTGAATTTCTCTATCATCTCACTAATCTTAGCTGGATCTGGAAGATCTAAAGCCTCATATTTATCCTTGACCTTCTATTTGTAGTTGTCCACCTCAATTCAAGTCTCTACAAGATATTTGAGTTTGATAGCTAACTCTAACAAGGCTTCTTCTATCCTAAAGGCTTGTCGGATGTCCTCATCATCTGCAAATTCCAAAAAAATCTTCCTGAAATTCCCCACTACTATTTGTATAGGTAACAACCTTTCTCGTTCCTCATCTTCAAAAATATCCAAGCATGCATCACTATAATGTCTCTCTGCTTCCAAAATTCACTCTTGGGCTTGGTCCTTGAGCCAATGGATCTCCTCATGTAATGTCTTCATTACTTTATTGCTATCCACTATTTTCTCTATCCAGTCATCAATCATGTCTAATTCTTCCTCGGTATATACATCAACCAAAACCTGGTATCTTTGGTCCTTTATGGCTTGTATAGTTTGCAAATCCTTACTCCAGGGACCTACCTCATCCATGATATTGAAGTCTTGCTTCAAAATTTCTACGATCTTATTCATGTTCTCCTGTGTAGCATGTAGTAACTTCAAATTCCCTGTGATTATAGTAATACCTTTCTCCTCAAAAATTTCTCGCCATTCCTGACAAGCCTTCAAAATTGGGTCTAATTGTACACCCCCCCTTCTTTAAGTATAGTGTTCAAAGTATGCTTAGGATGTTCAGGATCAAGAGGACCAACAACCTTGGCTAGATATATCTTTAGGATCTCAAATTGCCTTCAAAGTGCTTGGAGTTCAATCTCCTCTTGTTCCATGTATTTGAGGACCTCTTTGACTCCCATAGTCATCATTTGTCGGGCTGAATCTCATATAGGGATTCCCAACATAAAATTCTTTAACTCATAATCTTCGAGGCTAAGGCCTTCTGCATCTATACCTTCAGGAGGGAGAGCCACTTGTGCAAATAAATCTTGGTTCTGTATGGTGGTGACAAATGCCAATGGCATTGCCTCATGTGATAGAGACTCAGGTTTATTTAGGATCTCTATAATGTCACAAATATCTTCCTCTAAAGCACAAAATTGAGGCTTAGTACTCCTCATTATTTCCTTTTGGATCCATCTAGGGATGCTTCCTACTAAGGAATTGGCTCTTGATGATTAAGGAGTACGTTATGCAACTTCCTTCCCTTTATCGCTCTTGCTGGGAGTTGTATCCTGTTGGGAGGGCTCTTCTTCTATAGCCTTAGTCTTAGTAGAGCCTGTAGCTTGAACCTCGGTGTCTTGGGAAAGTGGTTGAGAATATTCCACCATTTGTCCTTCTGACACTTCATTAGTCTCTATTAGTTCTGATCTCTTCTTCGATAATGACTCATGAACTTTCTCTTCCTCTGAACTCTGAGGTGGAGGAGTCACTAAGACCTATTCTACCACTATAACTCATGGTGGAGATGGAGGAGTAAGATCAGGACCCTGTGTATCTAGGGGCATTTGTGTCCAGTCTTCCTGTTGAGGTTCGCTTATAGGGGTGTCCCTGATCAACTCTATACCTATGGGCATGAAATCAAAATCTAACATTGAGAAAACATTATCATTTTCTTGACTCTACTCATCCACCCACTGCTATACTTCATCTTCTGAAGAAGAAAGCTCTAAAGGTTCTACTTGAGTGGATGGCGAGGTACCCATGGCACTCTTTATTCTTTGTAATTTCGTGGCTCTTGCTAGCTAAGTTCTTCCTTGTAGGGGCACTTATTCCTCTTCTTATTCTTCTTCTTCATCCTCTTCATCTCCTTCTGGAATGCTTTCAGGAATAGATGGATTGGGCACTAATCTTCTATTGTTCCTTTGTCTTTTCTTCATACAAATCTTAATTCTTTTCTTTTCTTTTTTGGAGGTAGAAGGAGAAGCTGGCTCATCTTGCATAGAAGGAATGGAGACTTGTGGAATCTCTCCCTCTTATGGTTGAGTAGACACAATGGGAGGCAACCATGGTTCATCCTAGACTTGGGTAGCTCCAGTATCTTGGGACCCCTGTGGACTTTGTTTCTACTACTGGGGAGGCACCTGTTCTATCTGAATCCTCTAAGGAGAGGTCCTCTTTCTTTTATTCTTTCCCTTCCTTTCTGAAGGGTGATAATATCCCACTAGGTGATCAAGTTGGTACTCTATTTCTGGCCTAATAGGAGACTGAGCTATGAAGGTAGGAATTTTTACTTTCCTTCCTCTACCTCTTTCTGGGTGAGCATGTGCATGGAAGACTATAGTATCAAGAATTGGATCAAGTGGAAAAGGTTTCTTGATCCAATCCTTTGTCATTCTGATGATATGCCTCACTCAATGATTAATATCATCCCCTTCTTCCCTATCAACATCTGCATTCAAAATAGGGCTTTCACCAATTTTATCTACTTTGAACAAGGGTCCAGTAGCTCCTTAGAATCTTATTTCCTTATCTCATTAGGGATGTCCAATTTGAGAGCCTTCTCTGCAAGATACAAAGTCATCCTACAATAGTCCCTTATGTGAACATCATAGTCATTTGTGGCATTCATCCAGTGATCTTCAACAACATCCTCATGATGTAAGTCCTTTCTTGCCAGACTCTCCACTTTCCCAACATTGTCAAAGTATGGTCAAGGAGAGTTGTATTCTTCAAGAGGATAGTTCTCCCACTCCCAATTGAAGGATGGAATATCTTGTTTCCTCTTCACCTGATATGGTCGAATGACCAATGGCCATGCCCAGCAAGGTCTCTGTTGCCTCTTTATCTTCTCATAGGCTAACTCAATTTGTTGAGAAATCTCCAATAGTACCAACTTGTCTCTAGGATATCTCAGGAGCTTCTTAGGGTTGATGGATGCACTAGCTACCTACAGATATGTGAACATTTTGAACTGGATGAAGTAGGCTCTAAGAGTTGTGACTTGTGCTTTGGCTTCATCAGAAAACCTCTTTCCATAATCTCCCTCAATGAATCAAATGACTATAAAGGTGAATGTATCATTCACAATTCTATATTCTTTGCTCTGCCCTGAGAGTTTCTTCTTCACTAGCTAGGGGTAGACTATATATGGCCAGGCATTAGGATCTTACATACTACCTCTCCTGTACAAACCAAGATAGTTTGTTGCCTTTGCTGCAAGCATGTATACCATGTAAGAAGTCATGTAAAACCTCTTATTATCCTTCACCATCCTTAGTTGCTCACACAAGTTCTCACTTAGTGTGGTGGTCAAGTCCAATGGTATCTTTGTCTATCTGATGGTCTCAATAAGGTTGACCATAAAAGTGTCGAGGTGGCCCACTGCAGGTAAGCCCATGACTCTGCTCAAGAGAATAATAGATTACCTGATGTCCTCTTTCATGTATCCTTGAGTCATATCCACATTGCTTGTTATCCTTCCCCGAGGAGGCTTCTCAATGAGGTACAAGGATTATATGATGTTAATGGCCTCTTGCTGATGTTCCCTGTACCACCTTTTAGTTGTTTCATAGGAAAGTTGGATGAGCTGGTCTGCTCTAGGGAGATGAAAGACCCTCTCAATGTTGTTAGGTCGCAAGTCCAACACCACTTCTCTGGTGACAGACACTCTTGACTACTCTTTCATCAGGAACAAAATGTTGTGATAGGGCCATGATTAGCTCAGCTGATTGTACCGACACAGGGTGTGACACTACATTTACTGATCCGAAATGAATCAATGCGGACATTATGGCTAACCTCTCTATTGGCTTGTTGCAAATCCTCAAGAATTCTCCTAGATCTATGTGCCCGAGGTCGATATCTCTAATTTCTATGTAGTCATCATGGAATCTTGACTTCAAAGGTACACCTTGGAATTTGAAGACTACAGGCTTGGGTGCTACTCCGGATGTGGATGCCATTTGATCACCTATACGTTTCAATAAAAAGAAACGTTATAAAAAAAAAAGATTATTAGCCTAATAAAATGTAAAAGCTAAAGAATAAAAAAAGTCCCATTTGGGCATTTTATTTATTATTTATTTTTATTATTATTATTATTATTTTGTTTTTTGAAATTTTATCATTTTTATCTATTTTTGAAATTATATATTTTTATTTTATTTTTTATTTAAATTATATTTTTTAAATTTTTAATTTTTTTTTTTAAAATTAAAAAAAAATTAAAAAAATAAATGGATCAAAATTGGATGGGCGTAGGAAGCGCCGCACACGCGGTGATGCAATGCAAGTGTGGGCTATGAAGGGCGTGGCTAACAAATGGCGTGGGTTATGAAAAATTATGCTGTGGACAAGTGGAGGGCGGGGCATTGCGAACAGTGCCACGGGTTGTGAAAAATGTCATCACGTGACAAGTAGAGGGTAGTGGCACATGGTTTAGAAAGTGCTGCCACAGACAAACAGAGGGTGCGGGGCCGATGACAACATTGCGAGCATAGTCTGTAAGAGTGCTTCTATGGCCAAATAGAGGGTGCGACACCGATGACAGCACTGTAGGCATGGTTTTGAAGAGTGCCGCCATGGCCAAATGGAGGGCACAGTGTCAGTGATAGTGCCACAGGCATGGTTTGGAGAGTGGGGACTCCGCACGACATGGGGTGCAAATCTTGTGTGACCCACTGTCTTACCTTGCTTTGATCTCCACTAAGTAGAAATGAAACAAGAATAAATTAGAAGATTGGGCAGGGGGTTTTATAGCCCTCGCCATGGTGTGCCTCGGTGCATGCACTAGTGTGCAACACGCACTTTGCCCCCGCACATGCGCATGCACATTGAGATGATTTTTTTTTTGAATTTCAATTTTTTGATTTTTTTTTAAATTTTAATTTTCTATATTTTTTTAAAAAATTTGTTTTCAAATTTTTCGATATTTTCTAATGTCTCTAATTTTCTAATTTTTTTGTGTTTTTTCAAAATTTCAATGACTCTTAACACTTTTCACTCTAACAAATTACTCTCGACTCTCGAACTATGAGTCTAGGAGTCAAAAAAAGGTAGGGGGTCCCCATTCCTAATGAGGAATGGGGTGTGTGTTGTAGACACCACAACATTATACAAGATACATCGAGTAATAACATGAAAGAAAGAAAATAGTATTCATCGAGTGACTACAATTCTCATCAAGTTGTTGCCAAGGCAAAGTTAAAGTTCAATGCTAATTGAGTAAGCCTAGTATTAACCAAGTGATATATTGCTTGAGTAAAATTTTATGTTTACTAAGTATGAGATGGAAGAACATGTTAAGGAAAATGGATTTAGAGTTTGGGTTATGATGAAAAAAAGGATATTCAAGATGTCCAAAGATCAAATTCAAAGTTGGTTACAAGATCTACGACTAGAAAAATACAATGAAGATATGATGATGGAAATTTAATCAAGATAAGGATGGGCACTATTGGCTTCTAATTTGACATAGTTTAAACAACCTTTTAAGAAGGGAATCTATCTACGAATTAGCTAAAAACCATAATAAACAACTCAACACAAATCAAAAGGACAAACTAACAAGACCCTGCAATATCTTCTTCTATTTGAACTCTGCAAAATTCAAGCGAGTATACCTAGGAATTTACTCTCTCTTTCTTTATACTTCTCAATTTTCAACATAAAATCCCCTATAGTGGATAATTTGGCCTTTGTTCTTATAATTCTAGGACTATAAGAGAGATGATAAATAGCTAATCCATCAAACCCTAAAACTCCATGAATCAAGTACAAGTTTGCTTTTCAAATCTTCAACAATAAAACTCAAAAGGTTGATTTATAAAAGGTTTTACCATATAGACATTCCAACTATATCAAATTTAAAGGATGACCAGTACCTTATCTATTGGGTAATTATCTCACAGGAATTTGACATTTACTATCAAAGCCATCTTAACACTTTGTGAGAAGAATATCAATATTCAGTTCTAGACCTCATTCTTATCAAAATCTTCATTGAAAACCAATGAATTCTTCCAAATTACATGAAGCATTTACATAACCCATTAAATTATTAAAAAAATGTGAATTCAAATATAATTCAAAATAAATTACAACTGAGACTCTCTAAAATTTGCTATCAAATCTTAGAGAATTAATTGGTAACAAAAGAAGGGATAAGATCTATATTGACAATTGGCTAATAGAGATATGTAATTATTGTCATTTATGGCAACACATGATGTACATGGTTGCAGGAAACCTTGGAAATAAAGATACTTAGTGTCTGGTAATCAAAAAATTGTCTAAGTATAGAATTTGGTTTACAACAGTGTATTGTTTTGTTTATAACTCATTGTTGACATCATATTATGACTAGCAAAGTTAGATGGATATAGTATACATGTTGGTGATGATGTGTATAGCCTTGGAAGTTAGTACAGACTGTATGGAATAAAGATAATCATTTTTTAGTGAAACAGGAAAGCAGAATTGAAGGAACGGATTATTTTGTTTACAAGATAATTACTTGTCCAATTAGGGCCGACATCCTAGATATTTACTCTAAGTTGGAAAAGTGGATTGTGGTCTTAGCCAACCCAACAAAAAATTGTTTAAAGGCATGGTATTTATGCAAAGGACATTTTGTGATGAGAAGTGTGAGAGTAATTGCAATTACAAGTGCTATCTTGTAATTATATGTGAAGTTTTATATGAGCTATTTATTGATCTGAGATCGAGCTGAAGATTAGAGATCAATCAAGGAAGAAGTTACAATATCTATATTCTAGAAGTCTGATTACTTGTTTGGTTAGTGAGCTCTTCTTGTAATTAGAAGTGCATGTTTGGGTAGTGGGCTCATCTTGCATTTATTGTACTACAACTCTTAACAGGGATTCAAAGTCTCCTAACAAGGACTTCTTATACTAAATTTGATCATTGACTCCTAATAGGGTTCATCCTCTAACAAGGAACTTATATATCAATATATTATCTAGTGGGTATTATCCCCACCAGGGTTTTCCCTTGGCTAGGGTTTCCCTAGTTAAAAAAATATGGTGTTATGAGTTATCTTTGTGCATTGTTGTTGTTACTATTCAACATTACTTTATTGCTTTGTTATGCATAGTTTAAAGTAAAAAATAATATCCAATTTGCGACTAAAGTTTAGAGATTACTAAATCACCCCCCTAGTAATCCCTATTTCTAACAATCTAAAATGTATAGCCAACTTTATGCATCTTTATATTTCTTTCTTTGAAAAATATACAATTCAATGTCAACTTCTATTAGAGAAAAACTCAATTAGATCAGCAATTGTTAAATTTTTCTTCTTTCATTCTAACTTTTGGAAAATCATATACAATATACATGGACCGACTAAAAAAATGAACAAAACTATGTTTAGCAAAATGATTCTCAGACCCTTCCTCTAGCCTTGGGAACTCATTAATATAGTATGAATCACAAAAAGCTTCAGGCATAGAGTGAAAAGATAAATGTCCTTAAAGGAAAACAAAAAGGTTACACAAAAGACAAAAATGTCATTATCCTCATACCATGAGAAAACTGAAAAATATTCATGGCATTTTCTATTTGACAACAAAGTACTTTCTCATCAAGTGCTTTGTGGTGGAGCAAGGGCCTCTTTTATTTTGTCTTTTTCTTACTCCTCCATTTTTGATGATTTGTATTTAGCCTCTTGATCTCCTTTAGAAGGTGGGGCCACCTTTTCTTCTTCTATTTTGCTCTAATTTGATTCCTTGGCTTCTTCAATTGATGATTGGATATCCTTTTCCTCAACTACTTTTGATACTTTGCCTTCAACTTCAAGTGTCAATTGTGAATCCACCCCATCTATTTCTACCATAGTTACCTAAATTGCCTCATCAATCAATTCCTTTTCCTCAGTGGTCATGAATTTGTCCATTGATTCGTTCTCAGATGTCACCTACAAAACTGATAAAACTGAAGGATATGAGAAAAGAGATCAAAATTCCTACTCAAATATTTAGAGAAGAATTTTCTTAGCTTTCTTTATAACATATCTCTTTTTAAATTAAAATCTAGTAGGTCACTTGCTTGGTCACATGTTTTCTCAATTTGATCATCAATTTTGTCAATAACAACAAAACATAGAGCGGTGATATCATCCTATCTATTGATTCATTTTCTCAAAATTTGTCTCAAAGAAATAACATTATTCTCCAATCCTCTCCAAATGTCTACCAATTTTGATATTTCAAAATAAAATAGAGCCCAATTTATTCTATCCACCAAGAAAATAATTGTATTTCTAATCCTATCATCATACTACAATTGTACATCTACCTCAGTTGCCTTGAGTTTTTCCTTTTCTTCATTTCATCTGTACTATATAACTCTTGATCCTAAGGCATATCCAAAATATCTATGATAGGCCCAGTGAGGGGAAGTGGAGTAGGGAAGGTTGCAATCATGAGCTGGATGGGTTCTTCCCCCATTTTTCTCTTTCCCCGTTACTTTTGTAAATTTGAAATGTCTTTCTCCATTTCATCGATTTTCCTTCCTCTCTCATCATAGGATTCTAACACTTTTTCAAACTTAGTGTTGAGCTCAAGAAACTTATTTTTATCTTTCCTAGCCACCACCACACCAAATTCAACCACCTCTTTGTTCATGAGAGTCATTTTCTCATTATCTACATTTGCCACTCTGTATAATACTAGACTTCCTATATGTTTTGCATCTGAGGCTTCCTAAATTTTGGACTTATCCTTTTTTTGAATTGACCACATAAATAGGGACTTATGATCATCACTATATTTGATCCTTTTATGGGCTTCCTTGACCTCCCCTTCAGTATTGAATTTTGTGCCCTTTTCTTTCCTGATGACATAAAAAACCATTGCATTAGCAATGTCCCATTTAGGTAGTATAAGGACACCTGAATCCTTGAAAAATTGTCTTCCTCCCTTAGGGCTTATCTAACTAAAATTTTGCATCAGCTCATTCTTGATCTCTTCTTAAATTTTAGAGACCTTTCTATTCAATTACTTTGACTTTATCTATTTGCATTTCACCTCAAAACTAGAGATGTTGGATCTCCACAAAAATTGAATGAAGGCCCTAGACTTAACAAAATCATCATCAGTTACAATTTTTTTAGCAGCTTGCTCTATGATAGGGTCCATTTCACTCCCCTTGTAATCCCCAACAATAAGGTCTAAGAGTGGCATTGTGGGTTCTTGAGGCATTCCCTCCTCCATCTCTAATGTTGTTATTACAACATCATCTTGACCACCAATTTATTTTAATTGCTACCTCAACGAGTCTTCATTACCAAAATGTATGGGAATATTTTTTCATACTTTTCCATCCTTTTGGAACCCCTCGTAACATGTAGTAGCTCCTCCCATTCTCATATTTATTAAAGCTCGAGCACTTCCTATTGAGCTATTGTTTTGTAAGATGCTTAATGACATGAATCCTTTCAAACTCCTCTCTTGAAAAGCTAATCTAGGATCAACTCCAAGGTTTTGAGTGATCTTGTAACCTACTAAAATCTTCTCATTTGAATATAAATGTGTTTGTTCATGAGGAGGCCTTTTTTGGTTCAAACATATTTCAGATAACATGTTTGATCTACTTGTTGTTTCCAAAAATGTAACCACAAAAGAGATATTTTTTGGTATTTTATATTTTATGATGAATGTAATTTATCAATGCAACTATATGATTTCCTGTTTTAACCAAGTGTTAGAAAAGAAAATTAAAAATATAGGGTAATGAGAAATTAAATAAAATAACTTGAAAGGGAAATTCCTAATGGACATAAACCACAGTAACAAAACATTTGCAAGTTAAATCATTCAAAAGATTGGGTAGGAAACCAATGAAAATAGGAGTGATGCTTCTTCAATTCCACTTATGCAATCGTCGATGGGAACTTAGTAATAACCAAAAGATGTTTCACTTTTCATCAAATAGCAAGGCCACAAAGGTTACACTCATGGGAGACAAGAAGCTATGTAGGAACAATATGTGATCTCTTCTCCAACTCGGTACATAAGTGGCATTCGTTAACACAATGCAAATGCCAAAACTGAAAGATCACACAATCATAACAACATAATAAAACCACTGGCTCCATTATAATTCATGAATATGCATTTACAAAAATAACACACTCAAGAAAAATTAACTACACTCAGAATAAGAGCACCAATCACATATATTATTGCATCAAAATAATAACCTGGAGTACATATTAGATCCCTGTATTTATAAGAAAGCATCTCCTCTTTTTGTTTTAAGAGTGAGGTATCTAATCATTCAAACATATGCTTAAAAACTAATAAAACAAATCTAATTATATATAAACTAACTCTCTAAATGGTGCTAAGTAGGTCTCCAACCTTGTTTATATCAATTAATGGGTGCATGAGCCTTTAAATTACTTAAAATATAAAAGAAGAAGGAGATAATAAGAAGGAAGCTGCAAGAGGATCTGAGAGTCGCTAGAAGCTCTAAAAATGGAAGCTTGGCCTTCTTTGAATGTTTTTGGGAGTTGAATCACCATCAAAATGTGTTTCTAGTGCATGGAATGATCTAAAAATGAAATTGGAAGTTAACTAATAGTGCACTATCACTTCTTAAAAATTATCGGCACACCTCTGTGAAAAGTACAGCTTTGCACCTACACACCTTGCGCACCTGCGCACCTTGATGACAAGTTCCAAAAGTCCAAAATTTTCCCAAATGTCAAAACTAAATTTCTAGCTTCTAGGTTTTGTACCCCTTTATACCAAAGCTATGTTTGGATTTTTTCTCTTAAATTTCTCTATTATTTTTGTTACTTGGGTAGCTTCTGGAAAATCTAAAGCTTCATATTGATCTTTAATAGCTTGCTAGTAATTACTAACTTCTATTTGAGTTTCTACAAAATCCTCAAGTTTAGTGTCTAGTTCCAATAATACCTCTTCAGTCTTAAATGCTTTCCTAATATCTTCACCTAACAAAGCATTCTTGAAAGTTCCTGTAAATTGTTGAACTACTGATTGCACTAAATTGAGCTTAGTTTTTGACTCATCTTCAAAAATTTCAAGGAAGGCAGTGTTGTAGTACCCTTCTACTTCCAAAATTTGCTCTTAAGTTTGATCTCTCAACTTATGTATCTCCACATGTAATTTCTCCATAACTTTATTGCCAATACTTATCTTCTCAATCCTATCATCTCATTTATCGAGCTCTTTAGTAGAGTACACCTCCATGAGCATACGATAACTCTAACCTTTTATTGATCGAAGTGCTTGAAGTTCATTTCCCTAGGTATGTACCTCATCCATTAACCCAAAATCCTGGTTTAATATAGATACCAATTTATTTGCACTAGACTAAATATAGTGCAATAGGTTCAAATTACCTTGTATTATTTGTACACTTTTTTCCTCAAAATTATCATGCCATTGCTGACATGCTCCCAAAAATGAATCTACCTGTACAATCCCCTTCTCTTTTCTATTTATTACCACAACAAGAGTGATCTCTAGATTATCTAGGTCTATTGGACCCACAATTTCATACAGATGGCCCCTTAGAAGCTTATTTTGTGTCTGCAGTAGTATCTGCTTGGGCTCATTTTGGTCCACATGCCTAAACATCTCTTTTATGCCTATTGCGATCAACTCTTTGGTAGTGTCCTACCATGGGCCTTTCTAATAGGAACTCCTTGATTTGGTAATCTTTAGGAGTCAAATCCTTAGTGTCAACATGTGGATGAGGGATGGCTATATGTGCAAGCAAGCCCTAATCTTGTTTCTTCATTATGAAGGCCAATGGTCACGCATCACTTGCAGGTAGCTCAGGCTTCTTGAGAGCTTTCACTACTATTGAACCATGACCTCCGTCTTTAGATACTCTAATGTAGTGCTCATTGGAGACATGTACTTGGTTGAAGAGGGGGTTTTTACTATAGATCCCTTCCCTTTTATCACTTCTTTTTGTTTTCTTCTCCTTTTGAAAAAATCTACATCTGGAGTCTCTATATTGGTTGTGGCCAAGGTCCTAGCCTCTGTATCATGAGGAGTTTGCTGAAGTTTTTTCGATATTTGATCCTCCTTTGATACTTCATCTACTTGCATTTGTTTGGGCTCTTCCTCTTTTAGTAACTATTCTTCTATTTCTGTGGTTAGAGGAAGTGGAATTTTAGACCTTTGTCCATAAATGACAAGTCCTAAGATGGTGGTGATGGTAGGTCCAAAGGTCCTTGAGGTAGAGGCAATAATTGGTTCTAATCCTTTCCTGGGGGTTGACTCGTAAGAGTATCTTGTATCTTCTCCCCAACCATCTTAGTGCATACTGACATAAAATCAAAATCCAAAAGGTCAAAGACAACTATCTCTTGACCCTCTATGTCTATGATCCATTATTGTTTCTTATCCTCTAAAGTAGTAACCTTAGTAGGTTCTTTTGGATTGGATGGTGGCATTATGGTGGAGCTTCTTCTTCTTTCCTCTTCAAAAGCCCTAGCTAAATGAGTCCTTTGACTCAAGGGAACATTTTCAAGTTGTTCATCCTCTTCTTCTTCTTTAGCTTCAGAGATTTTTTCAGACACTTGTATGGGAGGAGCATTCCTTTTCTTCAATTTTCTCCTATGTGTCCCTCCCATAGTGGACTCAATCATGGCCTTCTTAGGAACTAAGGAGGAGGCTTCTTCCTCTTTACTTTTTGGTGGAACCCTCTATTCTTCCTCTTCCTTATCTAGCTTATGTCTTAGTGGAAGCACTTGCTTAGTCTCTTGGACTTGAGCTTTCGGTTTAGCATGGGGCTCTTGGGCTTTAGGCTCAGCTTGCTTAAACACTCTTTTTCTTTTTCTCTTTCCCTTATCTGCCCTAAAATACTCAACCTCCCTCTAATGGTTATGTACCATTTTTGGCCTCACTGGGGATTGAGTAGGGAAGGTTGCTACTATGACTTTTGCACCTTTACCCCTAGTTAGATGTGTTGTGGCTTGAAGAGGAACAATTTGAGGAATTGGATCAAGTTTAAAGGGTTTCTCGATCCATTCCCTTATTAGTTGGACTATGTGCCTAGCTCTATTATTAATGTATGTATTCTCATCTCTGCCAATCTCTGCATTCATTATCATCATGTCATAAATTTTGTCCCGATTATACAATAGATCTAAGATATCTTCTATGTCTTTCTCAATAGCCTTTAATGAGATCTTCATTTTGAGGGCCCTTTCTACCAGATATTGAGTCATCCTACAATAATCCCTTATTCAGATATCGTAGTCATCTATTGCAATCATCTAGTGATCCTTGAGTGCATCTTCATGTATGAACTACTTTCTTGCTAGATGTTGCACCATCCCAGTATTATCAAAGTATGAGTGAGGGGAGTTGTACTCTTCTAAGGGATATTGATCCCATTCTGAATCAAAGGTCATTATATCTTGTTTCTACTTGACCTCAAATGCATCGATGGTTATTGGCCACACCCATGTCTTTTTGTATTGCTTCCTCACTCTGTCATACATAGATGTGTGTTGCCTAGAAATCTCCAATAGAATGAGCCTATCCAATGGATATCTCAAGAGTTTCTTTGGGTTCACTTCTGTGCTTGCAACCCTGAGGTATGTGAATATTTTGAACTAGATGTAGTAGGTGCCTATCTCTGTAATCCTAGTTGTTGCCTCTCCTAGCATCCTTTTGGCATAATCACCCTCTATGAATCGAATGATTGCAAATATAAAACCATCATTCCCCACCCTATACTCTACACTTTGTTCCAAGTATTTTGAGGATATACCATGTAGGGCCAAACATTAGCATCTTGCATGCTACTCATTTTGTGAAGTTCTAGGTAGTTGGTTGTTCTAGCGGCCAGTAAGTACACCATGTATGATGTCATATAAAATCTTGGATCAGCTTTCACAACTACCAACTACTCATGCAAATTATCACTAAGGATAGTAGTCTAGTCTATTGGCATTTTTGTCATCCTGATGGTCTCTGTGAAGTGAACCATCCAAATGTGAAGTTGTCCCACTATAGGAGTCCCATGGCTCTACTCAAAAGTGCAACAGTATAGCCAATATCATCCTTCATGTACCCTTGTGTCATATCCACTTTCCCAACTCTGTTATCTACTGGTGTTCTTGAGTGAGAGGTAGGATTGTGCCTAAAGCACCACTTTGAGAAGATGAAGGTGCAACCACATTTGGGGAGGACTAGGCAGGTGTGCCTTTTCTCCTACTTCACCGTGCCATGGTCCACTCAACCCACTTTCCAGTTCTCTTTTAGATTTTGGCCATCATCATATCTAGATCCTCCACAACATCTTCATAAGGTTCTAAACTTATGGGAGTGTTCCTTAACTTGGTCAAATAAGTATTGCTATACATATTTTGACCATCGTCTTTAATTCCATTTACATCAATGTTTATCTTATACATCTTTACTTGGTCAACTATTAACCTCACAAAGGCTCAATCACGGCTCTCAAACTCATCTTTATAATTAGCCCAATAATCCTTAATGGTAGTGATGTGTTTTATCACACTTCCAATTTGTAAGACATCTTTGGCATACCCATTTGGGTCAAACATAGGCCTCAAGACTTCATACATGTCTAACTTATATTTCCTTTCAAACACCTTCATCATGTTCTTGGCATTAGATCGGGTGTTGTAGCTGAAGGTTCCAACTCTTATGGGGAATTTGTAGCCTTTGTTCTTTAGGATTCTTCTTAGTATGCTTACTTCTAGAGCTTCCCATATAATCTTGATCAACATGATCATGTCACTTGGATACCTTGGCAGTTTCAAGGGAAATCCATCAAATGCTATAAGACACAAATAAGAAAATGATGAGAACTAAATAAGTAACATCCAAACTGACTGATGGTGGCCATGGCTTCTGGGCTAAATCTCCTTTTCGAGCATCCATGTAGTTCCCTACAAATCCTCATGGTAAACGCATCATTCACCTTAACATAATCTACATACCTATTCTATAATTGGAGACATGGTTAAAACTCATAGGTCTTAACATCATCAAGGAAATCATCTAATCTTAGAAGGCCTAGCCTTAATTGCAATGAAGCTAGCATGTAAATCAAGAAGGAAGACATATAGAACATATTGTAAAACTTGGCCGCCCGTAGAGCATTGGACAAAATTTCAATTACCTCCTGCACCCAATCAATGTACTGGGTGTTCAAGCATATAAATTGAACTAGAAAGAAATATTGCTCAATGAAATTTAAAGCTTCTATCTCCCCTCTCAACCTATGTAGAAGGACCAAAATGTCAATTATTTCTAGCTTAAGGTTTGTTCCGAACAAAGTTTTAGGAACTTTTCTCTTATCACTTTGTGGCTTCTGGAACCAAATTCTCATGATCTCGTTCCTCTAGATCATCTTCTCTGTTGAGAATTTTGAGGTGGCTCTACCAATAGTTAAGTCAAAAAACTCCTCTTTCTCTAGTACACAAATATAGTTCACCACTGTTTGCCTATCAATTGAGATTAATACTATATCATTAGGCAAAACAATTTGCCTGGTTTCTAGGTTGTAGTGATGAATGCATTCATAAATTAGCTTCGAGGTTTAGACTACTAATGAGAGCCAATTATAACCTATTTAATTTCATTTCTCATAGACTCAATTTTGTGTGTCATAGCTGCATTCATAACCCCTCATCTCACAACTATCATCCCTTGATGGCATACTACTTAGACACTTTTCACAAGCTTACGCTTTTGGATTGACATGTGTAGACTAGCGAAACTTCATCATAAAATTGTTAATTCTTCTCTTATTATTTGCCGTAGTGTTGGCCTATCATTTTGGTACCATTGCCAGGGAAAGGTGTCAAAGGAATGTTAGTTTGATGATTTGAGTTAGGAACAATGCGTTAGGATGAAAGCTTTTGCAATTGCTAGCCTTGCTTAAGTAATTAATCTTAATTTGCATTGGTTAAATCATATAGATGCATTACTTTAGAGTTTTGTTTTAGAGTTTGCAAGTAGCCTTAGAAATTAGATTCATTAGTTGCTTTAGAAGTTAATTAAATTTTACGTTATCATAAGTTGTTGTGAGTAATTGGTAAAGACAAGCATATTTTGAAGAAAAATGTTTAAAATGATGCCTTTTCAATGTTGTTCAAGTATATCATTTTTGGTTGAAAACTATTTCAAAAATACAAAATTTGAAGGGAATACAAGAGGCAAAATGTGCTTGGTGTCGGGGGTGCTACCCCTTGACCCTACCAGGACCCCGCAAAGGGCTTTGCCCTTGACCCCACTTTCAAATTTAAAAACAAATGAAGAAATTGGTGGGGAAATCACATTAACCAAAGGTGAGATTTTAATACAGTGGTTACCACCCCCAGACCCACACTTTCAAATTTAAAAACAAATGAAGAAATTGGTGGGGAAATCACATTAACCTAAGGTGAGATTTTAATACCCTCTCTACCTAATGAATGCATCTTAAAAGATATTGATCTTCCATCATCATAGGTATGTATAAATGGTATCTTTATGTTTGACCAAGAAAATATCATCAAAGAATTCTTAGAACAACGTGATTTTGATGATGAAAATCTAATCACTTGTTGTTCTAATTGCTACAAGGAAGATGACCAATGTATATGCCCGAACAACCACAAGAACATGGTTAATGAGGTGCAAGATATTTCTAATCCTTACCATGATAAGGGTGGAAGTGACCAAGTATTCCTTATAATGGATGAACAATCTCAAGCACTGACCCAAGAAGATCAAGGTATGCATTATGTTGGTAACATGTATTGTCACTCTAATTCATTACAAAGCCAACATATTTCTTCAAAATGTACTTCTCCACCTAACATGCACAATGAATGTAATCATACATGCTCACAACAACCCATATATCCCTCTTATATTTCACCATATCCATACTTAACATCTTTGTTTCACCCATTCTACTTATTCCCATCTACTTTATCTCCATACTTCTTACCATATTCATTCTCTTATTCACATCATATTCTACCCACTCTACCTTAGCCACCAAAGGCAACTATATTGCCTCATATACCACTTCATGATGAGGTGGTTAATAATACATATAAACTTTCATGGATCCCTTTACCATCTAATGATATGCTTAAAATTGATAAATCAACATTGGAATGTATTGATGCATATAAGGAATGTGATTTTAATTAAATTAGAAGAACAATATTATTTATTGAATTATAATCCACTTTTCTATTCTTTTCTACTTAGTGAATTCTAAATACCTACAAATGAGCCCATACTTAGAATGCATCAATTTTAATTAATGGACTCATGAGTATGTGTGTTAATATCAATCATGCACTAAGTAATTTTAAGCCATATTCATTCCATACTCCACAAACATGTTGCCAAATCCTCCAATATCTATATTTTATCACTCTTGTACTTAAACATATTGATATTTGGAGGCCTATGGTTAAAATTTGCATCCCTCATATACTTGTTGATTTGGGACCAATAATTGATTAAGCACAATCATACAGGATTTTATGCATTAATGACCAAAATATTAAAACTGGATTATCATTATTCCTCATTGTTGATTCTTTTCATTTTCCTAAGATGACCAAATACACTATGGATGATTCATTTATTTAGCAAGGATCAAAGTATTACTATTTATATATTTTTCATTCTTGGTTCTTGTACATCCAACTGATCATTCATTGATTACACGTGTTAATTTCTTGATTCCTTGGATGACTTGAATTCCCTATACTTTTATAACCAACAATTAATTTGGGAATACATCCACTAAATTATTGAAACATTTGATTTAGCTATCATTCGATAAGGCTCACAAAATTCTAAAGATGTGTTACTCTCTTTGGGTTACCTAATTTCTTTGGTTATCTTAATGATTTCATGACCTTGTAGCATGAAGTTAAGTTGGGGGGAATCCCTCCAATCTTGTGGTTCTTGGATGATTTCAAGTCAAGTTTCATTGATTATCTCATTTGTCCTTTTAGCTAACCTCCACATGTGACATCTCAACAATTCAAGGTATGTGTTATGGTGTTAATTAGCATTGCTATTATATGAACACAAGTGTTTATTTGTATCAATCATTTATTCATATTAATAATTATACCTACCATTTGTTAAAATGAATTGCTCACTTAATGATAGGGTTATTAACTGGATAAAAATTACTTTAGTACACTTGATATGCTTGGTTTTGAGAATATGGTTGTAGGTTTCTTGTTGTGGTGAAACAATCCTAGCACCAATATCAGTTGATGTTGTTTGTCTACACAAGCATTGCCTAACACACTATGTTGGCTTGCTAGCTATCTGGTGCATATCAATTTTTCTTGTGCTTCACTATTGGAGATCACAAGAAGATTTTTGCATAAGGTGTTCATTACCTTGAAATGATATTTCCTTTTTTTGGTGATTTATCACATGGAGGAAAATATGAAACTTGGTCTATGAGATTCATGATTATTTTTAAGCTACACATCCAGAAAAAAAATTGAAGACATTGCAGATCATCATATTCCTTCCTCAAAATTGTGTCTCATCTTCTCTACAATTCTATGGACACATTGGAGACCATCATTTTCATTTCACTCTATGACCTTGTCCTTGATAATGAAGGTGAGTTTATTTTAGAAAATAAATATCTCTCATTCTCTATAAGGATTGGATATGTAGCACAACTTCATGCTGGGTGATCCATTTTTTATCAAGTAGTGTGTCATATGAGTATCATCATCCTTGTGAGTATTTATTTCATCCAAGTGTCCCAGTATGTTCTAAATCTCTTCACGTGCTTTTCAAATTTAATGGCATGAGATACGTAGATCAAGGTGATAGCGCAGTGTTTTTGTGTTCCCAACTTTGTGGAGATTATTCCTGGTCATCATTTCAAGTTCCTTATGCAATCAAGCTTCAATAGTGCCTTCTATGAGGTCATGGACAAAAATTGAGCTTTGGGTGGTATCATTTTTCATCATCTATGTTAGGATTTCATTTCTTTGGTCATTCTATGCAGTTATTGAAAAATGAAAAAAAATTGAAAAAAAAATGATGAAAAAAAGAAATAAAAGATCCAACAATGAAAACCTTTAGGCATTGTTGGCTAGTTAATATATGAAAAATTTTTCCTGACAGATGTTAACTACAAAATAAATTCTTAGTGGTGAAAATTGTTTTTATAGTGCCATTATGTGGTAAGTGATTGAAAACTATATTGCCAGCAGTCACTTATCATTATCAAAATTTGAAAAAATGCCAAAAAAAATGAAAAAATGAAAAAATGAAAAATGAAATAATTGATGTTCTTGGTTTTTCTACTACTCATTATTTTTAGGAACACTCATCAACTTTAGTGGTTCTTTCACCTCTTGTCACTCATTCTTGTAGCTTAATGTGATCCTCAAATCTTTGATCACCCATAGTCTGAGTTTCTTATTCAATTGACATATTTTCAGTGGAATGTGCTACTTCCTATATGATCTATACTAGTTCAGTTGATGATGGCGGCCCCTCCAATTGCAGTCACTCTCCTAGTTTTCTGGTTCCTTCCAGTGGTCTTCTCTTTGATGCTTTCAGTTAGATGGTGGTATTTTGTGGTTTTGTGGTTTTGGATGCTTCTCTTCATTCATTGTTGCAGATTCCTCCATTTTGGTGGCCACAATTGCTGAGTTGCTCTGCGTTTTGACATTGGTCTCTTTGCACATGCATGTTGGTAAAACAATCAATTTTGTTTTTCCTTATTTTTATCTCTTAACTTTATTTATATTGCTTATTATGTTGATCACTATGCAACATCCCTTCCTATCCTCTCCTCATTTCCCGTGGACAGTCAACCGTTAAGTTGGGGGAGGAATGTCACCCTATTATCTTCCATCTTTCACCCTTACTAGACCCATTATACTATCTATTATATCTATTGTACAATAGCCTTTATTCATCTCTCATCTCTCCTATTTCACCCATTTAAACTCCTCTTGTGCAAATTGAGATAAATTTCTCCTATATGCAACCTTTTGAACCATGATGCTATAAAAAAAATTGAAATGAAAAGAAAAAGAAAATAGAGAAATAACTTATGAAAATTTGAAAGAGATATCCCTACTAAAGAAGAAAAAAAATAAGCAAGCTTGTCATGGGATTTGTGTTCATCTATGAGTTATCATGGTTCATGGTGGTGACGAAGCCAAAATCCATAAACCTAAAGTGCTTTTAGTTAAAACTAAAGACCTCATGATCATAATGATTGCACAAGGACATGCAATAATCTAAGTTGGGGGGAATGATGAGAGCCAATGATAACCTATTGAATTCCATATTTTAATCCATTTCATGCACTTTCCTACTTAATTCCTTATTCCATTTCTATTATATTCCATCCTATTTTATTGTTTTACATTGCATATGGATTAATATTTATAAGCAATATTTAATATTATTTTGGGATTAAATTTTGGAGAACTCATTATTGATTGCTTATACTAATCTTTATTATCATAGTATGTTCAACTTCTTGTAGCTCTTTCGTCAATATAAAAGTCATCAACTTTGAAATAAGATGCATTTGCTACACATATCATCCACCTTACATAAATATGTGGAAAGGGCATTTGAAGACTGGTGGAGGATGCATTTTCCAGCTGTATAGGTTTTAATGCACATATTAACTATAATATTTGTTGTAGACTTCATACATATGACATGAATATGAAGGAGAGTTACATGCCAAAGGATGGGAATAAAGTTGGACATTAACCATTGCTGAGTATTCTAGAGGAAATGGCTATTAGAAAATGAATAAAAAATATTATAGTTCATGAATCATGTGAACAACATACCTGTTAGCTAGGTTTGCTCCATATTTATACTCTATTACAACTAAAAAAAATTCAAAACCATAGCTCAAAACAGTGGATAGAAATGAGGCTTCAAATAATATCAACTGTTACAGCTGCTACAAGTAATATTAATCCATTTTTTAGGGTTCCATTTCTACAAGCAAGATTTATGGTGAAGATAATGTTGTTTTGATAATAATAAGCTACCTATTATGGGCATGCAACAAATTTTTGTTCTATTGCCACATATTACTTATTGTATGTATTTTCAAAATGGCTCAAAACTTGTTATAAGATCTACATATAAAGGTAGTGTAAGCACATAGGAGAGGCAGATTGATAATATACAACATTCGGCAAGAAAAGATTATTGTACACAGTTCTGAACTATACTACTTTGCAATAAATAACATCCATTTTGGCATGGTTATAGTAGCGTAGAGTTTGTCTTCTCTACTCATCATGCAAACTGAGGAGTTTGGGCCCACTCTTTGGTAAAACATGATGACTATTTTATTTAGCATATTTTATTTGTTATATAGTGTTAATAGTTTTATTATGTATTCATGTCTTTTAATAAATTAGATGTTCAGGTTTTCATCATTTTATTGATTTCTAGATTAGTTGATTTATAGACTAGATTAGTTAATACTTCAAATTATTATTGATATTATCTTATTATAGATTGATGTTTTTGAGTTTGCTTTATTTCTGATGTTTTTGTCACCAAGAAGTGAAAAATCTTGTTGCTGAGTTTATTTCATTTCTCATAGACTCAATTTTGCATGTTGTAGCTACATTCATAACCCCTCATCTCACACCTATCATCCCTTGATGGCATACTACTCAAACACCTTTCACAAGCTTACGCTCTTAGATTGACACGTATAGACCAGCCGAACTTCATCATAAAATTGTTAATTCTTCTCTTATTATTTACCTCAATGTTAGCCTATCAACTACAACCAAAAAACCAACAACCTCGACTAAATTGCATTGTCAAAGTTTTTTAGTAATGGGGTGAATTCATTCAGATTTTACCCTTCTTTGGAAATCTTCCATGTCATAGAAGTGGAGGGACATGTTCGTGAAATTCTACAATTGGGACTTGATCCCAGTCAAACCATCAAAACCAGCAAACTTGGTTGCCATGAGTTTGTGAACAAGATTTTGAATTGAAAGATTGAATGAGACAACAAATGCAATAGTTACAAACTTTTCAAAGGCTATGCGTATTGATAGAATGAGAAAACAAAGAACATATTTAATGCATTCAACTACTTTTGCATCTTTATATGAGAGTCTCGATTCATCCATTATTCTTTAGAATTCATGCCACATGGATGAAATTTTAAGGAAATACCTATTGGATAGTAAATGCAAAACTCAACTAACATTTAGGGGTCTTTTTGCTATTCCATAGACCTCAATGATAACTTTCTATAAGCTTGTTACTTACTTTTCCATTTTCCTTTAAGTTTCAGAAAGTTACCATTGGGGTACTCCATTGGGGAAAATTCACCCAATGAGATTCTGATTACATCTTCTTTTCATAATGGTTCAATCCATTTTAATATCATTTTTACATACTCCAAATTTAGTGCAGGGAACAAATTCACTTGTTAGCTCGATCTTTCTTGAATAATCAGAAAACTATCTTCATGGGCTGAAAACTTGTCGAGGAGAAGACAATTTCCATTTTTCCACCAATGCTTCCTTCTAGGTCGAATCTTTGACAATTGCATTTCTAGTAGTTGGGAATGCTTAGTTAAGGCACGAGGACCTATTTGAGATGCATTCAACATCTAATTTTTCTCTCCAAACTACTTTGTCAAGAACTATCTTCATGGGTTGGAAACCCACCGAGGAGAAGATAGTTCTAGATTTTCCACCAAGGTTGAATATTGGAGTAATAATGAATTTGAATATTTTTTAGGAGCCTTATCTTAGATTTAGACATCAATTTCTTTGAAGCTCTACATGTTTGGGGATTTCTTGAGTTATATAGTCTCAAAAAGATCCTTCGTGGGAAATTGCCTTCATGGGTTGAAAACCCGCCAAGGAGAAGATAATTCTCAAATTTTTGCAAACACCCATTTTATCAAGAGATGATACATCATGAGCAAATATAACACATATATAATTAGCAATGAGTAAATTTGACTTCTATTGGACTAGGTACTAACTTACCCGACCAATCACAAAGTAAAAACGAACACCCACCTGACCAATAAAGAGAAAGAGAAAAATGGGAAAATTTGATAGAGATCACCTAGCATTCAGGGATCTAGACCTAGACTCAAAAATTTTAGGGAATAGATTGATCTTATCTAAAACACATAGGTCACTTTTGCCAATAGATTGGAAAACAAAAGTGGGGCAACACATTTATGCACTAATACAATTGAAATCTCCAATTTTCTCCCAGCTCTAGCATTCTAGACTTGCCCAATCAGAGACTGAGGCTTGACCCAAACTTGTGAAGAGTCCCAAAATGACTTAGGCCCTAGACTAGGGGTTTGGGAGACAAAAATTTACTACGGGGTCCCTATTCCTAGGAGAAATGGGGCATGCATTGTGAAACCACAACAAGTAGCCCCAACAAAAGGGAAGAAATGGCAAAGGCATTTCTTCACTAGCAAGCATTCTTCTAACATGTGTCAAATAACAACTGAATCCCAAACACTTCAAATAACTTTCAAGTTCTTTGATAGTCAAAACTTCAGAATCTTGAATCTTCAAGCTCAATGTGTGCACCATGTGTTCATTTCCTTTGATGTTCAAAGGTGTAGTCTATCATGATCTTCTAGCAACTTAGAAACAATCTTCCACTCCACTGATTCGTTCATCAAGATTCCTTAGAGATCATGTGTATCAATCCTTATTTGACCAAATGAGAGAATCTATTCTGATGGCTCTTATTGGGTTATCATTTTTGTATTTGAGGTTTTGAGTAATCCTTTGGATTTTGCTTCATGGAGCTTGCATGTTTCCATTTGATTCTTCCATGAAGCGATTTCTATAGATATTAGTTAGCCATTTTGGAGTGCATATCCCTACTATTAGATTACATTTCTCAGACCTTTTGGAATCTTTCATTCTTAACACCACTTTTTCCCCTTTTTATTTTTTTTGTACCCTAACCATGCTTAGACTGTGTGGCCAAGGCATTGGTGTCATTTCTTAGATTCTTTTTTTAATTTGATAACCTCTATGTTCTTCTTTTAAGAACTTTTGGAAACTCTCATGCCAAATAGTGACATTATCAATTCTTTGAAAAGGCCTTTTATCTGAATTGACAAGTTTTGGACTATATCTTGTTGCTATCTGTATGCCTAAAATGTGTGCACACTTCTATGAGTCATTATATCCAAGATTGTTCAAGAATGAGGTCTCAAATGGTGGCTCATAGCTCTCTATTCATGGAGTGCAAGGGTTTGTAATGGAGGCCCTTAGTTTCACCTAGTTTTTACCCATGCAAGTACACCATGAAACAAGAGATTCAAGGATTCAATATGCATGCAAATGGAGATGAAAACTAATCTAAATGATAACAATGCAAAACAATGCAAGAAAGGAAATGTAATAACAATGCAATACTAATCTATGAAAACAAATATGGACCTAGGCTAATATGCAAATGCAAGGATGAAAACTCATGATGGAAGCCATGGATGCATGAGAGAAGAAGACAAGAATATATAAGCTCTCCACAAAAAGCTTTAGTATTCAAACTACTTCTTCAAAGATCGCTCTCCAAACCTACAACACAACAATAGCATAATAATGGATGTCCAAAATGAGGAGAGGGCTCTCCCTTATAAAAGAAAATATGGAGGTGAGAGGGTTCTCACAACCAATATGGGTTAATAGAGTTTGATGCATGTGAGACAAAATTCCACCAATGAGAAAAGAGGAGTGTTGGAGAAGAAAGTGGAAAGAGGAAAAAGATAACTCCCACATTAAGTGTAGAGAAAACAAAAAATAGATTTATTTAAAATTTTTTTTTGGTTTTATTTCCTTTTTCATCAAAAAGAGACATTTAAGTGGGATTTTTATTTAATTAAAAAGGAGCAAGTTCTTTTAATTAAATAGAAAATATTTAATTAAATTAAAAGAGGGGTTTTTCTCTTAATTAATTAAATGTGGATGAATTATTTAATTAAAAGAGAGGTTTTCTTTTAATTAAATGAGGACTTATTTTATTTAATTAAAAGAGAGATTTTCTTTTAATTAAATAATACTTAGGATAAAATGATCAACCTTAAAAATAAAAAAATTGAATTTGATCAAGGAAATTGATTTAATAAAATATTACAAACCATTGATTCAGGAAATTTGATAAATTGAATAATGGGAGCCCATAGTCTAGGTGATCATTTTAGGGTGCATACACTGTCAACCTTGATTTGAAAACACTAAGATAGTCAATCTTTAAATTTGCAAAGTGTCAAGAACTATTGATCTACAATTCTAATTTCAAAACTAAAAGTCCTTTATGACTGAAAGTAACATTCATCCTCCGGTTGGTACACGACACAAAATCATTTGAAAGCTTTGATAAAGAAACACTTCTTCCCAAAAGTCAAAACTAGAAAGAGTGGTTTATGAAATGTGTTAAGAAAAATTTTGATTTCACCTTACCCCCAGACTAACATGAAAAGATAGACACAACTTTTAAAAGCAAACACACAATTGACAAAAAACACACAACTAAAAGCAAACACACTTGCAAAAAATTAAATACACTTGCAAATAATTAATTATTATTTTTTTCACTTTTAGGCCTCAAAGTAATGTTTCAGGAACTGCCCATTAATAGGCAATGGGACCAATTCCCCTCATAAGGAAATCAACCTAAAAGTTTTTTCTCCCAAAATTTCTGCAATTTGATATGGACCAATCCACAAGCATTGAAACTTGGTGTGACTACCCAACTTTTCTTTCATCTTATCCCATGAGAGAATAAGGTCAGATATCCTAAAAGACTTGATTGTAGCCTGCTTGTCAAACCACCTTTTGATGACAGCCTAATATTTTTTCATATGCTCTAAAGTTACTATCCTTTTCTCATCCATTTATAAGAGATTCATTAATCTGATATGAACCCTGTCAGCCTCTTCAACATACCCACTCATAAATTTCAAAATAGGAGTCTTGAGGTTAAGTAGAAATATTGACACTTGTCCATAGATGAGAAGATATGGGGATGTCCCCAAGCTATTTTTAATCCTAACTTGATCTTTCTATAATTCATATTTGAGTGGAGTGTGCCAGTCTTTAGGATTTTCTTTTAGCAGATGTTTTATTACTGTGATCAAGTTCTTATTTGTGGACTTTGCCACACCATTCCCTTGGGGATAATAATTTGAAGAGAACTTGAGTATGACCTGATTGTCCAGCACCCATTGTGTAAGGAATATTGGCACAAAAGATTATCCTTTATCACAAATGAGGAAAAAGGGCATTCCAAATCAAGTAGTGACATGTTCTAAGAAATCAATAACCACTTTGGCTGTGCAATTTATGATGGTTTCTACTTTTGTCCAACATGTGTAATAATTAGTATCTATAAGAATGAACATATGTTTGGTTGATGATGGTGGGTTTTCTAGACCAATAAAGTCCAACCCCCACTTAGCAAAAGAGCATACCTCAAACATTGGTTGTAGTGACATAGCTGGATGTCTCTTTGTTAGCATTAGTCTGACAAATATGACAAGGATATACATGTTCAAATGTATCCTAGAAGATTATAAGCCAAATATAGCCTAATCTCAAAATAATATGGGTTGTAGTCTCTTTTAATCCATGTCCTATGCCATACTTGTCATGAAACTATTCCAAAGCTTCTTTTACTTCTTCATGTCCCAAGAACTTTAGATATATTCCCTCATAGTTCCTTTGATAGAGTTTCTTATCTTGGAACATATAGGATTCACATTTCATTTTGAGTCCTCTACACTGGGAACTATTCATCAAGTTGGGGTATTGATTTTTCAAAAGATAGTAAACAATATCTTGATATCAAATATCAATGATTATTCCTTGATCAATATCAACTTGAGATATTATAATCTTTTGTTGATCTTCTATGCTAATATCATCATAAAATCTAAATTTATTCTCATTTATGATCTCATTATTAGATATCATCTTGGTCAATCCTTGTCCTCTCACCAATTTCATTGGTTGAATTTTCAAATCAAATTCTTGTAGTATCACCATCCATTTTCCTTGTCTTTCACCCAATTTATTTTGCATCAACAATGACTTAACCATAGGATCAAACACAATTTCATATACTTTTCTCCTTAATCTATAATTATAGAATTTCTTAACAGCCTTTATCAAAGAAAAAGAATTTTTGTTGAGATTGGAATAATTGAGTTCATGATTCTTTAGTGGAAAACTCATGAAAGCTATGGGCCTCTCATCTTCTTTGTCTTTCTTTTGCATAAGAATCTTGGCACATGAGTGTTTTGAAGCAAAGGAGTAGATTTTAAATGGAAGTTCATAATCTAGACTCACCAATAATGGAGCTATTGAGATAGCCACTTTGATGCCGTCAAAGGATTTCTTAATTTCTATAACCCATTTAGTTTTCGTTCCCTTTTTGAGGAAATTATTAAGGAGGCGTACTATCTCATCATACTTGCTAATGAATTTTTGTACAAATTTATCTTCCCGAAGAAAGAATTGAGTTCTTTGTGGCTATGTGGAGGAAATAATTTTAGAATAGCTTCAATTCTCTCGAGATCAATGGAGATCCCAAATTCAAAAATAATGTGACCAAGAAGCTTTCCTTTTGTGACCTCGAATGAACACTTCTTAAGATTAAGTGATATGCCATATTTCTAGCATCAATTGAACACTTGTCTCAAATCAAAAATATGAGTGCTTTGATCCTTTGAAAAGATAGCTAAGTAATCAATGTAGATAAATATACATTTGTTTATCAACCCTTTGAATGCTTCATCCATGGCTTTTTGAAATGTAGCCCCTACATTGATCAAACCAAAGGGCATTCTTCTATATGTAAAGGTTCCCCATTTCATCATGAAAGAAGTCTTTAATCCATCTTTTTCATCTACCATCACCTGATTGTATCATTAATATCCATCTAAGAAAGAAATCATCTTGGATCCATTAACAATTTGCAACATTCATCAAGTGAAGGTAAAGGATAATTATCTTTATGAGATGCTTGGTTCAAATTATGAAAATCCAAACAAAGGCGAATCTCTCCAATCTTTTTCCTGACTAGAACCAAGCTAGCCACCTATGTAGAATGTTATATGGGGAAGATAATTTTAGCATCGAGTAATTTCTTGACTTCTTTCATTATCAACGGTTCAATAATGGATTGACCAGTCTTTGCCTTTGATTAAAAGGCTTGGCATATGGTTTTAATGGAATTTCATGAGTGATAATTTCTAGGTCATATGTCTTGAGTTCTTCATAACTCAAAGCAATGAAATCTTTGTATTTCAAAAGCAATTGAATCATACTTTCCCATTCTTGAGGGTTACACACCTTTCCAATCCTTAACATCTTAGGATCTTCATCTGTACCTAGATTATATGAATCACATTCTTCAATCCCCTTTTGTTCGACCATTCTTTTGCTACATGTTTCTTCATCATGATCAAAGATGCATTCCAACTCAACTATCCCCTTAGGGATAGTGTTGGTTTTCAAATTAAGAATCCCATCCTCATCTTCAAGTTTCTCATCAGGAGTATCATCAATATTTATGTCCTTTGAAATGTCCCTTGCACATGATAAAATCAAGTATATTTTGGTCATCTTGGAGGACTTAGAAGTTTGTAATGATGTGTAGGATAGATGGGGCAACAACCAATTCTACTAAAAACCTTTTTAGCTTTGTCCTTTTAATGGGTTGTAATGCACTAGCCTAAATCACAAGGGCATCTTCTACCATGTTTCTCCTTCTTGGGATGGACTTTATGTTCAAAGCCTCAAAATCATCCATTAGATCCCACACTCTCTCTCCTCGTAAGAGAGTAGTCTTCTATTATTGCAAGAGTGGATTGATTCACTTATCTAGTCACCAACTAGGAATCTCCTTCAATTATAACAACTTTAACTCCCTTCTCTAATATGAAGAGAAGTTCATGAATCAAGGCTTCATATTCTACAACATTGTTAGTACATCTAAATTGTAATTGATATGCTACATAAAAAGACTTACTTTTTGGATTGGTTAATTCAATACCTACGTTGGTTCCTAATTTGCATTTAGAACCATTAAACTTGAGTGTCCAAATCATTTCTTCTTTGGGTTTTTTGGACTTATGTTTATTCATCCAAAAAAATTCTTTGACTTGAACTTAAAAAAATTGTTTCTTTGGAACCCATTCCAATTTATCATGTGGAAGACTTGGCTATTTGCCATTGTTTATCTTTGATATGGGGAGCATGTGTTTCTCTTGTTGATCTTGAATTTCCTCAATCAATTCTATGATTTTATCAAAACTAGGCTTAAGATGAACAACTACCGAGGTCCAACCTTGACCTTTTATGGAATGCCTCCTTCTTTGGATTTTGATAATTTTGGGTGGAGGAGAAGACAAAGCTCCACCATCTAGAGAGGTATCATTGTATGATGCATTGAGGTCTTCAAGTTCCTCTTCATCTTTTCCCACAACTTTAGATATGTATGTAGAACTTGGATTTTTTGTGGGTACTTCTTTTGGAATTTGGTTGCTCTTTATTTCCATTATGTAAGTTAACACCCAAGAAACCACCTCTTGGCAATGTGAACATTCAAACTCCAAATGACTAGCTTTGTACAATCTGCAAAATCCTAGAAGGAGCAAAACATTTTGGTCTTATTCTTCACCTAAGCATTGTAAGTCTTCCACCATGCTATCTATGAACTACATCATGACCTCTTCTTTTGGGATGGTAATCATGGATCTTCCATTTTGATTATTTGATGCTTTAGTTGAAGTTGTATTAAAAGCCATCACTTTGTAAGAGCCTAAATTTGACTGTACAAATGATACCTCATTTGGTGCATTGTATTCTATGATCATCGTCTTAAATTTTGTCTCAACATCTATCTTGATCTCATTATTCAAGCCTTTCCAAGGTAACCATAGTTGGGTAAAATTTGTCAAAAACCATCCTCTTAAGAATCTGGTTCACTCTCTACTTATTAGAAATCCATACATTTTAGGAATTTCAATCACATGTATATCTATGATGTCCTAAGTTCGGGGGTCAATCGTCAATTATATCGAAACATCTTTGAAAACTCCAATAACTTTTACTTCCATTTTGTCCAGTTGAATCACTATTCGATTAGAAGGTTGTGGAGTAACTCCCAACCTTTGTGCTATTGACAGTGGCATGATATTACAAGAAGCCCTTAAATCAATTAGGAAATTTTGCAGATTCTTCCTAAGAAAAAAGGAAGGCACCTCAACCTTGTCTTTAAACATATTTGGCATAGCCTCCGAAGTATTGACTTGTTGCAACACTATCTTTTGAGGGATAATATTTGCATTAGGTATTTCCTTTGTATGATCAAGAGTCTTCATCAATTATTCTTGTTGATTAGGAAAAAAATTTAGCACGTCAAACATAGACATGTTAGCCTTCATTCATTACAAATCTTCTATTGCACTATACTTTTCAGTAGACTAGGCAAGATTCTTCAAGATTGTAGGCACATTTCCTTAGTTCTAATTTTTTTCTCCTCCATAAGGTTCTCTGATAGGTACTAGATTGTTTCTTTCTCTCAAATCTAGAGGAGTTGGTTGTAATGTAGGAGGAATCCCATCTGTCATGGGTTCCTTTTGACTTTGCAAAATTGTAGGTATTTTGATTATTGTTCTGAAAAGCAAACATCTCTTCTGGTTGACTATTTGGTTCTTGATTGAATGGAAAAGAAAATTCTTCATTGACTGGTTTTTCCATTCCCATTTTCTATGTAGAATCATAAGATTTTAGTAGCATGGTATTTAATTGCATAGGGGACTCATTGTTATTACCTTGTGAATTCTGATTCACTCTTGATTTCTATTAAAATATGAGCCATCATCATTAGGTACATTTTGATTACTATCATACTGATTGATATTCATGAACTAAGAATTGTTGTTGTTATTATCTATAGGAATGCTTCCATTGTTTGGATGATTATTTTATTTTTTATTCTTTCTTTGGAAACTATTATTAGATTAGGAGGATTGAAATTGTTTCCTGCATTGTTGTTTCTATTGAAATTCTTATTGTAGTTTTGATTGTAGTAGTTGTTGTTGCAAGGACCAAAATTTGTTCTTTAAAAGTTTCTTTTCAATCCTTGCATCAACCTCAAATAGGTTATCTCATTGGTAATTTGAAACATGGTCTTCTTCACTTAACCAAGCTCAGCTACAACATTATTCTTTGTTTTAGTGGATGCTGCTACGTTTTGTTCGAAGTAAGCAACTTTTGGGGGTTTATATCCTAGGTATGTTATGGTTGGAACTTGTGGAGCTAGTGCCTACTATATTGGAATTGGATTCATAGGTATGAATTGGATAGGCATCACTAGTTCTCCAACATGATATGTTGGTAGTGTTGTAATAGCTTGGACTGGGACCATTAATCCACCTCCATTAGAGTTGGCTTGTTTAGTAAAGGTAATTACTTCCAAGAAGACTTTTTCCAATGTGTCAATATTTACAGTAGGAAGTCTTCTTAGGAAAATAGTATTGAGGTGGTCCATAGAATTTAGATAAATTTGGATTGCAACTTTAATCGGTATAGTGTATGGCATTTCTAGCTTGCAGTATGCCATATGAAAGTGATGATTGAAGTGCGAAACAATTTCACTTGGGTCCCTCTTGATTGATATGAACTAATGATGGTATCACAACCAGGTTGATAAAAGTCTTGAATTGTTCTAAGAACAATTTTTTGAAAGTAGTCCAATCTGTGATACATCTTGGCAGCAGATTGAATCAAAAGCAACTTCTCCCAACAAGTATGGGAATAAACAAAGAACCACATTCTCATCTATGATTTAATTTCGTTTGCAAATTTCTTTTAACATCTTGATATGTGATCAGCTATCCTTGTTTCTTCATAGATGAACCTTGGGAAAAATTTCTCAAGAATCTTAGGAAGGTCATTGAGTGCACCTTGCAAATTGATTGGTGAATATGATAAAAAAATTACAAATAGGAAACATAAACAACTTAAGGGGAACAATACCATGGTAAATAGAGACTTAAATTCCAACCTAAATTAAATTCTTGACACTTGTAGCAAATTACAAAAAATTTCATGGCACAAGATGAGAATTGTTTGTTGGGATCATTGGGGTGGTTGTTTTAGTAACCATGTTTGTTGCTCCCTTGTCTATAATGGTGAGTAAAAGATGATCCATTCTTTCATTTTTTTAATGATTCCTTCATTTTCATATTTTCTCCTTGATATGGAAATATGTTCCATGCATGTGATTAAACAAGTGTATCATGTTGTATGTATGGCTGAATGATGCAATTAATATCCTAATGAACTAAAACATAGATATGGTGGTGTAATTTTCTATGTTGGTTTACTATTATATGTCTAATGTGGTTTTGGGAATACAATGTGGGATTGACACATGGATTTTGTTCTGCTCAAATTTTTCTATTTGTGTTTTGCAATTAGTGTTTTCCTGAGCACATGCACCTGTAGATTGTTCATGCGCTTTTTTTGTGGGCTTATTTTAGATGGCCTATACTCTCTTGTTTCTTGGCCTAATTGTAGAAATTTATTGCCCCAAATATTGAACATTATTTAGCAAATATATTTAGTATTTATCATATTCCTTATGAAATACATGGTTCAATTTAAATTTGATCATGAGGAGCATATTATGGCAAACTTAAATTTCCACTCGAGTACCCATATAAGCCTCTAGGCAACAGTTATCTTTCTTATCTTCTCCTATAAAATGTGACATCCAGTACATGAAAATTAGTTGTTGCCAAATGTGATTTAATAATAGTTGATTCTTTTTTTCAATTTTTTTGAATTCACAATAATTCACAATAAACTAATGCATTAATTACAATGTTTCTGTTCACCTCCCTTGTAGCATGATTACACCAAGTGGGCACTTTGCAACTCAAAAGAGGATATGCATGTCTATGAGTGATTGTAAGTTTTTATAATGGTTTTCTGCATGATCTAATTTGTTTCAAACTTTTTTTATTCTTATACTTTCTAGAATGTTACTAGTTTATTGGGAAATTTTGTTATTGTCTTTACTTGTGTATTGTCTAGTTCATCCAGAAATGTGGAATCCCATGTGGTCTGTCTCAAGGTATATTTTAAGTTTGATTCAATATGATTAAATAATTATTTTCACATGAATTTTGTACATTTCTAATTTGGGGAATCATGTACAGCTCATTTTTGTGCCAATATTGTGATTAAATTTTTATTTTTTACTATCAACACATGGGTGCATCATTCTAACAGGACTTCCTTCCTTCATGGTAAGTTTAAACTTGGTTTTTTAATTTGCATGGTGTTTATGCTCCTACTTTGGAGTTTGTAGATATGTGCTTAAATGTTGTGAATCCTTAATATTATCCTAAGTGTATTGAGAAAATATAATCTTTTGAAAATGGATGTAGTTTATTGTTTATTATCTTATGGTTGTATCTTTTTGTAAAGCTCAAAATTTTGCTTTTGATGTTTGAACTGAAATATTGATCAAGATTATTCTATCCTAATTGAAATGTCATTTTAGTTCCTCTTAATAGAGAAATTCTAGAAGTGATTTGCATATTGATTTGGAGGAAAATGAATCCCCATATGATGGGGAAGTATTGTAGATTCTCTTTAGCCTATAGGTTGGCTAGATCACGTAGATGGATAATGCTCTCAAGATGTGAAGATGGCTTTAAAAATAGTTAAACAGATGAGGGGATGTGGATGCATTCATACTATACAAATTTTTAATGTTCTCCTATATGGTTTAGTTCAAAAGAAGCAGGTAAGTTCTCATTCACCTTTTATTATTTGGGACACAATGGTGTTAGAGTGTAATATAGTCAACCCTCAATTCAAGGTTATAGCAAACAAGTACCAGATATTTACATCATTGAGTATTGATATCTTCTCCTATAATTCAAGAGACAAATGATTCATCTTATAGTTAGGATTGCCACAACTTTCCTCTTTTGTTTCAAATAGGCAAGTAATTAAATTGCCTTTGATAGATAATTGAAATTCTACTTCAAAGTAGATGGATAATGCTCTCAAGATTATTGATGACATGTCATTGGCCAGGTTATCTCCAAATGAGCATACATACACCACTATAATGCAAGGTTATGCATTTTCTGGTGAGATTGGTAGAGCTTTTGAGTATTTTACAAAGATGAAGAGTGAGGGTTTGAAGCTTGATGAAATATCATATGGAACCTTGTTTAAGGCATGTTGTAAGGTAGGAAGGATGTAGAGTCCTCTAGCTGTCACAAAGGAAATGAATGCGGTTGGAATCAAGAAAAATGCCTATATTTACAACATTTTGATTGATGGGTACTTAATCTTTATTCCTTGTAGTCCTTATTATTCTGAATTTGATTTTGTTAGGTTACTAGAAACAATGACATTTAGTTCAAATTGTTCTAGATAGTACTTTATAAACTTCTTATAATATGATTAGATTTTGTTATATATAATTATGTGAGGAGGGTATTTTAATGTCAGTTGGGACTTTTTTTTTTGAAGAATTTTTTGTTGGTGATAAAGCATTTGGACTATGGGAGTATGGGAAAATAACATATGTTGATAGTATCATTATTTTTTTACTACATTTTTTGGATTTTATTGGTAGCATTCACCTAACATTAGTTGGGCATATCTAGTTTAGGAAAGTTTCATTTAGTCTTGTTCCAAGTTCTATTGATGTGATTCCATATCAGTTGTTTCCATGCTTTTTCAGTAGGAAAGAGTTAAGGTTCTTTTAAGGCCATTTGCAGTACCTTAGGAAATAACTAGGAACCATCTAAGAATAGGAAGAAAATACTTTATTGTAAATCCTTTTAATGAACTTCTTAAATCTTAGCATGATAAATTATTACCATTGTAATGCACCTTTGTCAACAAGATGAGCTCTTATTGAAATCAAGTGAAAGCCTACAACCTATGAGCACAATAGTCCCATGAAGACACATGTCTTGCAAATACGTTAGCCTAATGAAGACACCTGACCTATGGATGTAGTGATCCAATGAGAGTTTGAATTGTGGTGATTGTCACAATAATGATTCCATTTATGCTGAAACTAGATGTTATGGAAGATCTTCATGTGCATCCTTTTGGTGGTTGAGAATATCAAACTTGATGCCCCTAATGGTTCATGGATTTAGACTCTACTCTTAACAATTTTTCTATGGTTGGTGATGGTGCCAATAGCTCTGCTCCATCTGACCAGGCTTGCACAATAGAAGCTCCCTTACTCACTTGCACAAACATCCCAAGTGATAGATGTAAGCTCTAGCCTTAGCATCTCTTTCTAGATCACTGTAATGACACACTAGAACAACAACCATTATTGAACCACACTCCTAAATTTGTGCCAATGGAGTGAGAAAGAAAAGCATCTTTAGGGAGCCATGCATAGAAAACAAGCTATTGCTTCATTCCGCTCTTATAGATCCATTATCATTGATTCCATTTGGAATCTAGTACTGTATTTATCATTTACTCATTCTTGGAAATGGATCCATTTGATGGCCATGGGGAGCTTTTGATAACAAAAGCTCCCTCGTCACTTGTGATAAGCAACCCAACGACGACTCACCCTTTAGATCACTTTCCAAGAAACCACAATGACACGTTGGAATGACAATTCCTACTGAACCATTCCACAAATTGTGCCAATGAAGTTGCATAGAGATGAATTTGGGGAGCCCTCACATAACAATCAGGATGCTTCATAGCCCTCCAATAGAAAGGATGCTAATGCCAATAGTTAAAATTCAAAAAATGTGTCTTTTTTGAACACCAGCACTGATTCTATTAGAGGGTTGCTAGGATCTTTCATTATCAAATCTCCCATTACCCATGATAGGTTCATAACAAATTGCTAGAGTGCCAAGCAACCACCTAATGCTAGATGAGGGCTCACCATTAGATCAACTTCAAAATCGATGAACACATGCACTATAGAATGGAAATCATTGCCAAGCCTCTTCTGATATTGCATAGGTCAAGTGATCGAAGAAGATGATCTAAGAGAGAGTCCACAGGTAGGCATTCATTGGGGGATTCACACATGTAGCAAATTTCTATAGTAGCTACGCAACATATTGATGGTAATAAATATTATTGCAACTTGCTATATTTTTTTAAAAACAAATTAGTTTCGTCCAAATTTTGACCAACTCTTCAAGATTTTCTACCAAGATTTGGTTGAAATTAATACCAATCCTTTGGTCATGACCATGGCATCCTAGTCATGTGATGGGCTAGAATTGTCAAAATTTTGACCAATTCTTGAAAGTTTTCCACCAAGAATTGGTCAAAATTTTGACCAATAATGACAAATTAGGCTCAGAAGAAATAACAAGTTTTTGATCAAAGTGTTGGTCAAAATTTTGACCAACTGGAAGGTTGGTCAAAATTTCAACAAGAAAAATTGTGACACACTACTTGGTCACACTTTTAACCAACATCGGTCAAAATTTTGACCAAAATTCATCAAAAATTTGGTCACAATTTACTAGTGCATCCACAACCTACCCAGGATATGAACCTCCAAAAGCTACTTTCTTTGAGAAAAAGGCAACAACATCCACTGAAGTAGAAAATAATGTTACAACTAAGATTGTCCAAATGAATAAAACCATGTCTCAAATTACCAATGAGCTAACCTATTTGAGGTTGTCACAAGGGAAAAATAATAACTTTCAAAGAACAAATGGAGGTCCTTACAACAACAACTATGGTTATAATTACAACAATGAAGGGAACAATTTCAATCCTCTAAATCATAAAAATGGTTTCCAAAGATAGAATCAAAAATGAAATACATGTCCAAACAATGGAAGTATCCCTAAAGACAAAAACAATAATGGTTAATTTGTGGATATCAATCAATTGGACACCAGTCAAAACATACCCAATGATGGTGGTTCATATTTCAATGAAAATCAAGAAGTGAACCACAATTCACAAGGCAATAATAATGAGCCCCCTATGTAGTTCAATACTATTCTATTAGAATCTTATGATTCTCCATAGAATCCTGAAATAGAAGAAAAAATCAACAAAGAATTCATTTTTTTCATTCAATTAGGAATCGTATCCTCAACCTAAAGAGATGTTATATTTTCAGATTGACAATCAAAATTCTTATAACTTGAAAAATTGAAGGGAACACATGACTAATGGAATTCCTACTACATTACATCCAATGCCTCCAAATCTAAGAGCTAATAAAAATATGGTGCCTACACGAGAACCCTATGTTGGACAATAAAATCAAAACCAAGGAAACATACACAGAATACTGAAGAATCCTACTTGGTCAACTAAAAAGTATAGTGCAGTTGAAGATTTAAAAAGGATGAAGACTAATGTATCCTAGTTCAATATGCTACAAAATTATCCTAATCAGAGGGAAGCATTGTTGAAGACTCAAGATCATACAAAGGTAATACCTAGCAGAAGCCCTCAAAAGATAGTATCATAATAATTTAACACTTCTAAGGCTATGTCGACCATGTATAAAGACAAGGCTGAAGTTCCTCTTTTCTTTCTTAGTCTTAGAATTTTTGGAAGAAATCTTCACAATTATATCATAGATTCAGAAGCTTCTTGTAATGTCATGCCACTTTCGATATCTCAAAGGTTGGGAGTCACTCCACAACCTACCAATTGAATAGAGATTCAAATTGATTAAAAAAAAAAGTAAAAGTTATTGGGTATTGAAAGATGTTCAAATACAGTTGACTATAGACCCCCAAATGCAAGACATTATAGACATACATGTGACAGAAATTTTGGAAACATACAGACTACTACTGAGTAGAGAATGGACAAGGTACCTAAGAGGATGGTTCTCAACTAATTTTACCCAACTATGGCTACCTTGTAAAGGATTGAATAATCATATCAAGATAGATGTTGATCCAAAGCTAAAGACAATGATCATATACTACAATGCATTGAATGAAGTGGCATTTCTTAAAGAATACCTAGGCTCTTACAAGGCAATGGCTCTTGACATAATTTTAGCCAAGAAACCAAACAATTTGAATAGAGAATCCATTAACCCTACCCTAGGAAAGGAGATCGTGACTCATTTTATAGACAACATGGTTGTGAATTTACAATGCTTAGGAGTAGAAACATACCCAAATATTTTGTTTCTTCTAGGATTTTGTAGGTTACACAAAGTAAGCCATTCAGAATTTGAGTGCTCACATTTCCTAGAAGTGATTTTTTAGGTATTAACTCAGATGATGTACTTAAACAATGGTCAAACTTCAAGTGAGATACAAAAGGAAAAGTCAAGTCCCGTGTGCACATGAGAAATGATGAAGAGGAAAAAGAAGATCTTAATGCATCATATAGTGACACCTCTTTAGATGGTAGAGCTTTGTCTTTCTCTTCACTAGGGATGATCAAAGTCCTAAGGAGAAGATGCTTTGTAAAAGGTCAAGGCTGGACCTCGGTAGTTATTCATCCCAAGCCATAAATTGATAAAGTCACAGAATTAACTAGGGAAATTCAAGGTGAACAAAAAAAAGGGATGATTTCCATATCAGAGGTAAACAATGGTAACTCACCAAGTCCACCATTTGAAAGGATGCAATGGATCCCAAGAAAATAGTCCTTCAAAGTTCAAGTGAAAGAAAACTTTGAAAAAATAAACACAAGTCAAGAAAACTGAAAGAACAACCAATTTGGACACTTAGGTTTGACAGATCTAAATGCAAATCAGGAGCTGGTGTAGTTAGATAAATAATTAATCTCAAAGGTAGGTCCTTTTATGCTTCATATCATTTATAATTTAGGTGTACTAGCAATGTTGCAGAATATGAAGCCTTCATTCGCAGACTTCTCTTCGCATTAGAGAAAGATGTCAAAGCTCTTATAATAGAAGGAGATTCTCAATTGGTGATTAGACATGTTAAATCAATCTACTCTTGCAATGCTAGAAGATTACTTGCTTACTAAAAAAGAGTTTGGGACTTGATGGAAGATTTTGAGGCCCTGAACATAAGGTCTTTTCCAAGAAGAAGAAATATGGTAGTGCATGCCCTTACAATTTCAGCCAATGGATTATAATTTGTTGAAAGAAAAAGACTCAAAAGGTTTTCAATTGAATTGGTGGTTGCCCCATCTATTCCAAAAAATGTTAATAACTTCCAAGTTTTCCAAGACGATCAACATATTTTGGAGTTCATTATGTGCAATAGTCTATTTAAGGGACAAGAAATTAATGATACACCCGATGAAAAACCTAAGGATGATGAATTAGAAGATGAAGATGAAATCATAAATTTGAAAACTAATACTATCCCTAAGAAGTTGGAGATGAGTCAAATTTATGGGATATTTTGTTTATGATTTTCTAAGCACAAACTTGAATATCTTATAGTTTTTCATAAACATGATACAATCTTTTATTTTTATAAGCGTTAACTATATGCATATTTTTTGCTTATGGAACTTAAATACAATATTGAATATATATATCTAGATTAATGAATGTCATGGTAAATTTGGTATATTTCTTCTCTTTCTTTAATGGGTAGACCTCTTGTAGTTGTGTGACAAGGCTACATTAAAATAGGGAAAACTTATTATGATCTATGCCTTGGATTCATGTTTTGGATTTTGTTGTGTTAACCTTTTGTAGGAAGAATAAGTCAAGAAAGGAGCGTAGACTAAAGGATGAGTGGGTCTTTCAAGGTAGGTGACTATTTGAGAGTTCATTATAGCTCCACTCTTTCCATCACTTTGTGGTTGCTGATTTAGTCCAAGACAATCTAGTTGCCGAGCGTTCCTATATTTATGAAGCATTGAATGTGGCTTATCTTCTTGCATAAATGATGAAGTCACTCCTAAAACTAAAATTTTCTATGCTATGTAATAGAAGACCTAGTTTATAGGCATTTTGTTTTTCCTAGTTTCCTTTGGAACTTATGTTTCTAGAGGGTTAGATGTTCCAAGAAATTCATGTTGTAATCAAGCAATAGAATAAAGCATCTTGATATTCTATATTGCGTCTATGTTTTATTGAATGAATACATGATAGTTCTTCACTTCAATCTCTGAGTTATAATTCATTCACACTTCTATGGGGGCTCACACGGAAGGTGAATTCTCTTTGTTCTTCTTAAGTACAATTTAGTTAAGTTTCCTTTAAGTTATTAAGTAATATTGTTCCTATAGTCACTGGTAGTAGAACCATTGACTATATCTTGTAGCATAGGTTTATTTCTAGAGCATTATTTATTTACTATTATGTTCTCCCTTCAAGATGAGAATTAATATGTAAGTTCAGTTTCTAGTATAAGTTTCTTATAGCAACTACTTTTACCTTAGTGGTGATGACTATTAAGAAGAACTAAATCATAAAATTTGCAGTCACCATCTCAAGTTCACATTCTCATATTAATACATTAAATGAGTCTAGCTTGATGTTCTAAGTAGACACATGATGAAATTCAGCAATGAATCATTGTTTAAGGATGTCCAATCCTTGTGTTACTAGGATATTGTTTACCCGGCAATGGTGCCAAAAATTCTTGGCCAAACAATGGTATTAGAAACCTAAAGCAATGGACTGCTTCATTCAAGATTGGACACCCCAAATGATTCCTAATGCACTATTTAGTTCTCATTTAATTATCAACCAGGGACGTAAACTTGGAATTGCATCTGCAAAGCATATGCTTCAAGCCTCCTCTTCTAAGCCTATTTAAGGAAATCAAATGCTTATGCTTTAAGAAAACTAAACTAAAACTGATAAGAAAATGTATTCTAATCAAAGTAGGAAATTATAGTTAGGAATTACTCCAACTGACTGTGCTACAGGAACAGGCTACTAATTCTGGTATCAGTGGCTACAGGAACAACAGAGTTCTACAACATATAAATGAACATGAAATTAACTCAACATGAACAAAGCATTTCACTCATCAAGTGGCCCCCCCTTGAATGAGTGAATGGAAAGTACAATCAAGATGAAAGTTGCAAACTTGAACTGAACATTCTATTCATCCATAAAAATGATTACACTTAATTGAAACAATATGCATGAGTTCTATATTAAAAACTAGTTTGTTCGACTAACTCCCAAAAGAGTCACAATAGTTGATTATTTAAAAGGAAGCTACTACTAACTTCCTAAACCTATGATCACTTCATAAGGAGGATTGGTTAAAACTCATAAAGTCTCATAACAGAAACATTATTGACCATGAACAATCCTAGAATATAGAACACACTAAATTTGCACATTGCATGCAACAAGAAGCATTGACTTGCTTTGCAAAGATTCTGCAATCATGGTTGGCTTTGATGACTCTTGTGCTAGTATGTTGATCCTTAAATATCCATGTTTAAATCCTACAAGATAATTAATGCACACACATCCAACCATATACATATATACCCACATCATCAATATTAGTAAAAGGTGTTAGTCTTAATTATCACTCTTGCAAACCTATGGCTATAGGAGGTAACTACCCAAAACATAGCTTAGGAGAGAAAAAATCCATTAACATGTATAAATATTATATTCACCATTCTTATCCATGAAATTAAGCAGATATTATGTCTTTAGAGATATCCACATTCCATCTTATGTTCACACACACATATATAATCATATACATAAAAACCATAAGTTCATATGCTTAAAACCATAAATGTATCTGTATGTTCAATCAAATGTCTTAGAAAGAGGATAAAAAATGGTGAGAAAGATGACTAATTTAGGAGCCCATCATTCCCCCCAACTGAACTATTGCTGGCCCTCAACAATCATAAAGTTTTGAACCTTGGCACGAACCCTTAAATCACTAGTTGTTCTCTACCTTGGCTCATCATGAATATAATCAAAGTATCCATGAGTCTCTTTGAGTCTTTCCTAATGCTAGACTTTAGAGGCCATGTCATAATCTAATGCACTATTGTTCATTGCCAGCAATGGCTGAAGGAAGAGTGGGGGCTGAAACCTTCATGGAACCTAATGGTTAAGGAGTGTCCTGCCCAACATAGTATACCATGAAATTCTCCTTGTGCCAAGGGTTAGATTATGAGGTGAGTGAGGTTCCATCCTCTTTAGATCCTATGACATCCTTATCCACCTCTACCTAGAGACATTAATTACTGTAGCAATATCTTGAGAAGAATTTTGGTCCCAATCTGCAAAGGCTTGTTCTCTCACTGGGTAGATGTTATTAGCTCCACTAGTGTTTCTTGTGACAAAGATCTAGTCAAAATATGTTCTTTTGGAGTGTTGTACCTCAAGCCTCATCATTGAAGGAACTAACATTTCTTTCTCCCTATATGGCATAGCTTGGTGTTCACAAGTTATCTCATTCTGCATCCATGACATAACTGCTTTGAGTTGTACATCTCCTACATAGAGGAGTGAATTCCACTCTATGTCATCAAGAATGCTAGGTTATGCAAGTACAATTCACACAATAGATTCTTCAAAGTCATTGGGGTAGACTAAAAGGCATAGTAAAATTCATGGGGAGTTGATATGGATGGATTGAGGCATTCTACAATCCTTGTTAATTTGAAATTAACAAGTTGCTCTTGAAGGAATATTGTATACACTAGTGAGGGTGATCTACATTCCACTAGCTGTGGAATTAACATAGTAATATGATCAATTCTTTGTTTCAATACCTCAATCTCATATGATTTATGCTCCAATTGAGAATTCTATTCATTAATGACTCATTTCAATTTTTCTTTTTCTAAATTCCATTGTGTCTTTTCCCATAACAACTATTGGTACAAACTTATTCCTACTGCAAGAAGTGTAGAAAAATCTGATGGATATGCATTCATAAAGAAACTCAACAAATTTGTGATCTCTGGCATGTCTCATAGCTTTGGCTTCAACCCATTTTGTTTCATAATTTGTACATACTAAGATGTAAGACTTTCCATGAGAAGAGGGCTTAATAGGTCCAACGAAATCAATACCCCACTTGTCAAAGGGTGTGACAACTATCTACAACTATAGAGGAATTTCATCAATCTTTGTGGGATGTCCCATACATTGACACCTATCACAGTGCTAAGTATGCTTTGCTGCATCCTTATGCAAAGTAGGCTAGTAGTACCCAATTGTCAAGATTTTATAGGCTATCCTCTTTGTAGCAAAGTGTCCTCTACGTGGCTCATCATGGCATGCCCGAAGGATGTCATAAGTTTCATCTTCTTGAATACATCTCCTTGTGACCTGGTCTAGTCCTATATAAAACATAAAGCTTGAGATCCAAGAGAAGTTAAAACTTTTCTCAACTAACAGACAATGCTATTTAGGAGAAAAGTGAGGTGGTGTTCTCCCTTTAGCAAGGTAGTTTTCCAAGTCTGCATACCATGGGTTAAAAGAATCAATAGAAAACAAGTGCTCATTAGAATGATCTTTACATCAAAAACCTATTTTTTGACTTGATGGAATATTTTTAGGCCCTAAACATAAGGTCTATTCCAAGAAGAAGAAATATGGTAGTCGATGCCCTTACAATTTCAGCCAGTGGATTACAATCTATTAAAAGAAAGAGACTCAAAAGGTTTTCAATTGAATTGGTCATTGCCCCATCTATTCCAAAAAATGTGACTAACTTCCAAGTTTTCCAAGATGATCAACATATTTTGGAGTTCATTATGTGCAACAATCTATTTAACGGACAAGAAATTGGTGATGCACTTGATGAAAAACCTGAGGATGATGAATTAGAAGATGAAGACAAAATAAAAAATTTGAAAACTAATACTATCCCTAAGAGGATGGTAGAGTTGGAACATATTTTCAGTCGAGATGAATCAACATATAGTAAGAGAGCTATTGATGAAGAATGTGATTCATATAATTTGGGCATAGAAGATGACCCTAAGTTGGTGAGGATTGGAAAGGTATGCAATCCCCAAGAACAAGAAAGTATGCTTCAATCTCTTACAAGATACACAGATGTTATTGCATGGAGTTATGAAGAACTCAAGATATATGATCATGAAATCATTACCCATGACATCCCATTAAAGCTTGATGCCAAACCTTTTCATCAAAGACAGAGACCGGTGAACCTTATTATCAAGCCATTAATAACAAAAGAGGTCCAAAAGTTTCTTGATGCTAAAATTATCTTTCTAATCTAACATTCTACATGGGTTGCTAAATTGGTGCTAGCAAGGAAAAAGACTAGATAAATTTGTCTTTGCATGGATTTTATCAATTTAAACGAAGCATCCCAAAAAGACAACTACCCTTTGCCATCACTTAATGAAGTATTGCAATTTGTGAACAGATTGAAAATGATGTCTTTTTTAGATAGATATTCAAGAAATAACTAGGTGATGGTAGATGGGGAAGATAGTTTAAAGATTGCATTTACAAATAAATGGGGAACCTTTGCATATACAAGAATGCGCTTTGGATTAATCAACACAGGAGCCACATTCCAAAGAGCGATGGACAAGGAATTCAAGGGGTTGATAAATAAATGTATAGTTATCTATATGGGTGACCTAATAGTCTTTTCAAAATATTAGAGTACTCATATTGCTGATTTGAGACAAGTTTTGAACCGATACTAGAGAATGGAATATATCTTAATCCTAAGAAGTGTTCATTCGGGGTCAACAAAGGAAATATTTTGGGTTGCATTATTTTTGAAGTTGGGATATCCATTAATCCTAATGGGATAGAGGTAATTTTGAAATTATCACCTCCCCATAGTTGCAAAGAGCTTAAATTTTTTTTTGGGAAGATTAATTTCATGCATAAGCTCACTAGTGGGTTTGTTGAGATAGTACGCCCCCTCAATGACTTATTGAAGAAGGAAGAAAAAATTGAATGGATTCCTAAACTCAAGAAATCTTTCAAAGATATCAAAGTAGCTTTCTCTATAGCTCTAGTACTTGTAAGTATAGATTATAAGTTTCCTTTTAAAATCTATTCTTTTGCTTCATAATATTAGGATAAAACCATGGACATAAATAAAAACTACATGCAAATATAACCAATAACATAAAATAATAGATCACACAAAAATGAACACAAGACACCAAGATTTAATGTGGTTCACCCAAACCCTAGGCTACATCCACCAAACAACAAGTTTGATCTTATTGCAATCAAGTAATTACAACCTGATTACAATCTGTAATCCCTTACAGCTCAATACTGCCGCAAGAAGCAATTTCACATCACACTATCAAACAATCCCTAACCCTAAGCCCTTTTATACAAGTATTAAACCACTTTAGGGTTATAACATGTCGGCCATAAATTAGCCATAACTTTAGTCACAAATCTATGAATGGCGAATCTAAAAATAGTACCAAAAAAAAAAAATTTGGCGAACCCCACTAATTATGGAGTATGTATAGTACTTTCCTGATTAGTCACCATAATCTAACAATCTCCCACTTGGGGACTAATCAGGCTTTACACTAAACAACAATCTCCAACTTGGAGACTGATCCTGTAGCAATACCACTACCACATGGGGCTCCCACTAGATCAAACCACCCTGGACTCCGCTGTTCTTTTATTTATGGTCAGTCTAGAAGACCAACCGAAGCTGAAGAGGAGTTCAACCTCTCCCTTGTTACAACCTTTGTCAACATATTTTCTAGATTTTCATTTGTATGTATCTTCTTTAGCTTTAACTGTCCATCCTCCAAAATTGACCGAATGAAATGATACCGCAACTGTATGTGTTTGGTCTTAGAATGTAGAGCTGAATTCTTGTACTCTGACTATCTGTGAACAAATAATTATCCTTCTAAGGATGTCCCAATTCTTCCAAGAAGAACTGAAGCCATATCATCTCCTTGGCTGCCTCTGTAGCAGCAACATACTCTGCCTCTATAGTGGATAGAGCATTAATCTTCTATAACCTAGAAACCCAGCTCATGGCTGCCCCACCAACAATAAAGACATAACCTATAGTACTCCGCCTGGTATCAATATCCCCTGCCAAATTTGAGTCAACATAGCCCTGCAAATCAATAGTATTGCCTCCAAAGTGTAAACACTTATTGGATGTTCCTCTCAAATATCTGAGAATCCACTTGACAGCATTCTAATGCTCAAATCTTGGATGACTCATATACCTGCTAACGACTCCCATTGCATGTGCAATATCTGGCCTAGTGCATACCATAGCATACATCAAGCTTCCTACAACTAAAGCATAGGGTACCTTGGACATCTTATCCTCATCTTCCTATGTCTTAGGACACATCTCCTTAGTCAATTTCAAATGACCAGGTAAAGGTGTGCTGACAGCTTTGGCATGCTCCATAGAGAAATGTTGCAACACCTTCTCAACATAATCAGCCTGAGATAGCGTCAATGTTCTGTTCTTCCTATCTCTGCAAATCTTCATACCAAGGATTTGTTTTGTTGCTCCCAAATCCTTTATAGCAAATGCATGTGCTAACTAGCATTTTAGCCCCTTAATATGATCCATGTTAGACGCAGCTACAAGCATATCATCAACATATAAACATAAAATAATGTAGCTATCATCATCCAACCTCTTAAAATAAACACAATAATCTGAATGACACCTGTTATAGCCATGCTTATGCATAAACCTATCAAATTTTAGATACCATTTCCGAGGTGCTTGCTTCAAGCCATATAAACTTTTCTTCAATTTGCACACTAAGTTCTCCTTCCCTTTGACCTCAAATCCCCGTGGCTGAGCCATATATATTTCTTCATCCAAATCACCATGAAGGAAGGTTTTTTTAACATCCAACTACTCTAAATGAAAATCTTCAGTAGCCACAAGACTTAAAATAGTACGAATAGAAGTCATTTTAACAACAGGAGAAAATATCTCATCAAAATCAATTCCCTTTTTCTGTGCAAATCCTTTTACAACTAACTTGGCCTTAAATCTTTTCTTACCTTCCTCTTCTTTCAACCTGTAAACCCACTTATTCTGTAAAACCTTTTTACTTGCAGGCAACTTGCACAAATCCCATGTCTTATTCTTTAGCAAAGAGTCCATTTCATCTTTCATCGCAGACTCCCACTGAATCTTAGTATCCACCTGCACAGCTTCATCATAACTTTTAGGTTCACTAGCATCAGTAAGTAAAATAGAATACAAAGAGGGGGGAAATCTTTGTGAAGGTCTAATTAGCCTCATTGACTGTCTAACATTCACTGGTGTGTGTGGTATTTTTTGTTGCAGTTGTTGCATATCATGAGGAATGGATGGAACATCAACTTCTGAAATATCATCCAACACTACATAATCATCTTCTTTCTTCTCATGTTTCTGCAACAAATCTTTGTGCAACACTTTCTCATTGAATATGACATCCCAACTTCTAACAATTTTATGATTTTCAAAATCCCAAAGCCTATAACCAAATTCATTAATGCCATATCCAAAAAAGACACATTTCTTTGATTTAGCTTCTAGCTTGGTTCTATTTTCAGAGTCTATATGAGCAAATGCTTCACAACCGAAGGTCTTGAGAAAAGAATAACTCACCTTCTTACCAGTCCATGCCTCCTCTAGAATACCACAGCCCAAAGGAGTAGAGGGACCTCTATTAATCAAATACACTATAGTATTGATAACCTTTGCCCACATGTGTAAGGCCAACCCAACATGCATACTCATGCTCCTTGCGCACTCCATTATAGTCTTGTTCATGCGTTCAGCCACTCCATTTTCCTGTGGAGTCCTTGGAACAATTTTTTGTCTACGAATACCATTAGTGGAGTAATAATCTTCAAATTCATGACTGCAATACTCACCACCATTATCAAATCTAAGACATTTTAATTTTTTACTAGTCTCATTTTCAACCAAGCATTTCCATTTCTTAAAATTTTGAAATACATCAAATTTCTATCTAAGGAAATAAACCCTTACTTTTCTAGTTGTGTCATCAATAAATGTAACATAATAATGAAAACCACCAAGGGAAGATACCTGAGCTGGTCCCCATAAATTTGTATGCACAAGCTCTAATTTCTCTTTTTTGTTTTCCTTCCCAGTCTTTACAAAAATCACTCTCTTTTGTTTTCCATACACACAACTTTCACAGAAATCCATATTAACAAATTTTAGACCTGGTAAAACTTTCTTTGAATGAAGTACTTTCATACCTTTCTCACTCATGTGCCCAAGTCTATTGTGCCACAACGTTGTATCAGAATCTACAACAGCTATTTGTTCTCCCTACTCAACTACAACAATTGTTCCTGAACATTCATTTTTCTCTGAAACAATCAAAGTAGAAGGAACAATATGACCTGTACAAAGATATAAGGTGCCTACTTTCACAACTTTTGCTACGACAAGGGAACCTTTTGAAACCTTCCAATTTTTATCATTAAAATAAACTACACAACCCTCATCACCGAGTTGCCCTACTAAAATTAAATTCCTACTCAGCCTTGGAACATGTCTTACCTCATGTAGTAGCCAATGATTCCCACTTTGCAACTTAATCTTAATTTTTCCCTTTCCAACAATCTAACAAGGTTCATTATCCCCCAAATAAACATGCCCAAAATCCCCTTGGACATAATCAATGAAATAACCTCTATGAGATGTAGCATGATAATCATTATCCACTAATTATGGAGTATGTATAGTAATTTCCTTATTAGTCACCATAATCTAACACATAACACTCATGTGCCAGGATTCTCACCCAAAAGAAAGATAAAGAAGATGAGAGACATATCGCATTCATGAGTTGTTTGCTAAAGAATGTAGAATTGAACTATTCTAATCTTGACAAACAATCATTTTCCCTAATAAAGGAAGTAAAGAAATTTCACCATTATATACTTAGGAGTGAGGTATATGCTATCATGTTGGATCCTATAGTTAAATCATTACTAATGTAGAATGAATTAGGTGAAAGATGAGGAAAATGGATGACTATATTACAAGGGTTCAATTTGGAAATTAAACCAATGAAGTTAGTGAGAGGACAAGGGTTGACCAAGATGATAGTTGACAATGAGATTTGATTTGATGATGAGATCAACATTATCAATAAACAAAAAATCATAGTATCTCAAGTCGACACTGATGAAGGAATAATCACTGATGTGTGGTATCAAGATATCATATAGTACCTCTTGCAAAATCAATACTCTAACTTTATGAATAGTTCTCAATGTAGAGGACTCAAGATGAAATGGGAATCCTATATGCTTCAAAATAGGAAACTTTATAAAAGAAACTATGAGGGAATTTATTTAAAAATGTTGGGATGTGAAGAAGAGAAAGAGGTATTAGAACAATATCATGATAAGTATAGCATCGGACATGGATCAACAGAGGCTATGATCTGTATGATTTTAAGATTGGGTTACTTTTGGCCTATAATTCTCAAGGACACATTTGAACATGTAAACTCTTACCACACTTGTCAAACAAGTGCTAATAGGAAGAGACACTTAACTATTCCACTACAACTAGTATTTGAAGTACATCCTTTTTCCAAGTGGGGACTAGATTTTATTAGACTAGTAAACCCACCATCATCAATAGGACATATGTTTATCCTTACAGCTACACACTATGGCACAGTCTAGATAGAAGCTGAAACTTTTTGAAACTACACAAAAAAAAGTGGTTATTGATTTCTTGGAAGATCACATTGTCACTAGTTTTGGAATGTCATTCTTCGTTTTACGTGATAATGGGTCATCTTTTGCGTCAATCTTCCTTGCTCAATGGGCATTAAATAACTAGGTTATAATCAAGTTTTCATTTAGTTACTATCCCCAAAGGAATGGTGTGGTCAAGTCCACCAATAAAAAATTTATCATAGTGATAAATCACTTGCTCATGGAGAACCCAAAATATTAGCACATTTAATTGAAGTATGCATTATGTACAGATAGAGTTAGGATTAAGAACGCTTTGGAAACATCCCCATATCTACTCATCTATAGATAGGAGCTAGTATTCCCACTCAATCTCAAGATTCCAGTGTTGAAATTCATGAGAGGGTATGTTGAGGATGCTGATAAAATCTAAATCAGATTGTTGAATCTCTTGGAATTGGATGAGAAAAGGACAACAACTTTAGAGCACATGTCAAAACATTAGGCTATCATAAAATTTTGTTTTGACAAGTGAACCACAATCAAATCTTTTTAAATATCTAACTTGGTTCTCCTATGGGACAAGGCAAAACAAAAACCAAGCAGTCACACCAAGTTTCAACGCTTGTGGATTGGCCCTTATTAGATTTCAAAGATTTTGGGAGAAAATACTTTTAGGCTAATTTCTTTACAAGGGAAATTGGTCCCATTGCCACTCAATGGCTAGTTTCTCAAACATTATTTTGAGACCTAAAAAATGGAATATATATATATATATATATATATATATATATATATATATATATATATATATTGATGGAAATATAAATGGGAAAGTAAGTTCTGAGAGGGGGGGGGCGAATCAACACTTAAATCTTTTACCTCTAAAAAAATTCACCATACATCCATCTCATCTCTTAACATGTAAACTGAAATAAGTAACCATGCATCACATCCATAGCATAAAGTAAATCAAAACATAACACAAATGATTTGGTTACCCGAAAACCCTCAAATGAGAAGGAAAAACTGGGGTGGGGATGATACCCACAACTCTTCGCTAATGCAGTAGTAAAGTGTGGCCAATTATGGGTACAAAGTTTTGATCATAAACTATGATCTACCCTATTAAAGGATTACAAGACTATTAGGTCTCATCTTGACTAAAGGATTTAAACTCACAATTAAGTAAGCACTCTGTAAGGAGATTTACAAAAGCTTGTTAAGACTACTCAGTTAAGAGACTTACTTCGTATCACTTGTCAAAATGATTCAGCACCTGTTCCTTTGGTTAGCACCTTTCTTGATGTCAATTCTCTACTTTACTATTTATCTCTTGATCCTCCTAATCATATCTATCTTCTCCAATGTTTCACTGCTTGTCTATGTTCTTCTCAAACTAATTCTGGATTACATATCTCTATCTTAGCCATATTCTCCACCATGAATTCCCTCTATACCCTTAGAATCCATCTCCTTCATGCATTGTACTCCTTCATAGGGTTTACCTCCTTAAATAGGCATTGTGGACATGGGCTAGGTCAAAATTAATGGTTGTGGTTGATCCTTATTGCCACCTAATTGCTTCCCTTTTGCTGATTGGTTTCATGTAATACCTTGGTATGTGTGATATGATTGGATCCTTATCTCTTATAATCATAAATTCATATTCATATCAGCCAAAAATGACTTACATAGTATCTATGTCGTTGAATGGTTACTCAACATCAATAGTTTCTGATGTTTAATCTTCATTGTCCCATTTCTGTTGATACTCAACTTCTAAATGGCTCGACACTTACTATTGCTTAACACTTGAATCACTTGGCACACACATTTTTCTTGGCATCTTTTATTTTCTCGGCACCTAGGTGACTCAACACACATTGACTGCTCGGAACCTACTAGTGCTCAGTACTAACTATCATATCACTTGAGATGTATTGTTTGGGCACTTATTCTTGGCATGCACTATTCTTTGCTAGATAATGACTAAGTTCTTTGTCACTTCCTTTTCAAAATCAAAATGAGATAAACATACACACACATAGATACACACACACACACACACACACACACACACACACACACACACACACACACACATTTCAGCATGTTTACTTTCAATTATATGTTTACTTTTAAGTCGTGTCTATCTTTTCATGTCAATCTAGGGGTTAGGTGCAATCAAGACTCTTTCTTTATGTATTTAGTAGGCTGCTCCATTTGGTTTTGACTTCAAGGAAGAGGTATTTCTTTGTCAAAGCATTCAGATGATTTTCTTTCTTGTACCAACTAAAAATGGGCATTTCTTGTAGTTCTAGAGGACTTCCAAAATTAAAATTAGAATTGCAAATTGATAGCTGTCAACACTTTAAAAATCTAAGAATTGACTATCTAAGGTGTTTTTTCAGTCTAGGTTGAAATAGCAAGGTGTTGGAACAATTGATTAATTGTGTATTGTCTTTGATGTTACACAAAATGTCATATCATCACTAGTCAATGTATGTCAAGCTCACTCGAGCATTGAAGATAGTTTTTTGTGTCTGCCAAGTATTCCAGAGTTTTCCTAGTTCAAAACATAGTATCTACTAAGTTCACTCAGGTACCAAAAGAAAGTTTGTAGAAGTTGAGCATTAACCGAGTTCACTTAGTTAATGAAGGAAATGTTGGATGGAAATAGTGTTAACCGAGCTCACTCAATTACTAAAGGAACTTTGTGAATATGTAGTGTTGACCAAGTTCACATGGTTAATACAAGAAAATCCTTTCTAAGTAAGTGTCTACCAAGCAAGGTCAACTAACAAAGGATTTTCTTGTTTTAGTGTATTAAGTTCAATTGATTTGTCTGTTGGTTCTAGCTTACTGAGGAAATGAATATTAATTATTCTATGGTATATTCTAGTCAACTTAAAAATGTGAAAGATATAAATATAAGGTCAAGTTGAGATTTAGAAAGTGTGAGTGCATGGAAGATAATTAAAGATTTAATGATGCTAAGAGGAAGCGAATCAGAAGGATAAGCTAAATATCCTTGTGAAGCTAAAAAAATACATTCGATCAAGAAGGATCAAGTATACAAGCTAGAATTGAGATCTGTAATCAGCAATTCAGTTGCATCCATAATCAAGTTATCTCATTGTTACTCTCTAACCATTGTAGTAGTGATCTAAATCTCTTAACAGAGTTGGCTTAACAACTATTTGTAAATCCTCTAACAAGGCAACATTTCTATTGAATTATCCAAAGACTTCTAACAAGGCCACTCCTAATAGGGTGATTAAATCATCTAATAGGGTCACACTTAATAATGTTTTTTTTAACCTTTAACAGGGTTGGCTCCTAATCGGGCTCACTTTAGAAGAGTGAAAATCAATAATTACTTGCAATTGGTGGGTTTTCCCAAACTAGGTTTCCATGTTAAATCTTGGTGTCAAATGTGTTTATGATATTTCTCGTATGTGTCTACACCTAAATTAAAGTAATAGTAATCATAGATAATATCTTAAGATTTTCATGTTAAGTATTTGTTGACCATTTTCAGTGTTTACTGAGTTACAACATTTTTCTATGTGTTTGTCAAGCTTCTGCAGAGTTCAGTTTTTAGAGTTTATTTTGTATTGACATCTAAGGGATCTCAGATTTATTTTTTTGGTAACTAATTCACCACTCCCCTCTTAGTTACTCCTCTTATATTTCCAATAATTGGTATCAAAGCATTTGGTGCTTGTAGAGAAGGTTTCAAGGACCTAAGCTAAAGATCAAGATGTCTTACAGAAGAGATTCCCAAGTTGAACAGAAACAACTTTGTAGCATGGCAAGGACTTATGATGTTACATCTGGCAACTATTAGTGATTCAGGCTATAAGTATCTTGATACTAAATACAAGACTCCTACTGGAACATTATTAGCTGAAGATACTGCTGAAAAGAAAAGTCATAACATCATGATGATTGATATTACATCTTCTCTCAATTATATTAAAGTTGATGAAGTCAAAGACTATACTACAACTTATTGTTAAAAATAATAGTCCACCAAGATAATTGAGAGGGGGCAGGGGTGAATCAATTATCCAATAATTATAACAATTATCTTCTTTAAACAAACTTAACCATTCAACCAAAGTAAACAACAACCACAAAAAGATGCACATAGACAATTACACCAGATATGTTGATTAGGGAAACCCTTGATTAGAGGGAAAACCCCAGTGGGAATGATTCCCACAAGATGATGTACTAATATAAATATTCCTTGTTAGAGAATAGACCCTGTTAGGAGTCTGTTACAAAATTTAATACAATAAGTCTCTGTTAGGAGACTTTGAATCCCTGTTAGGAGATTCCAACCCTGTTAGGATTTGTGTCAACCTTGTTAGGAGTTGTGGAACAATGTATGCAAGAAGATCCCACTACCCAAACATGCAATTCCAACTACAAGAAGAGTTCACTGCTCAAACAAGTAATTTATTGGTATCTTCTTCCTTGTTTTGTTCTTTCCTCTATCTTTTCAATTAGACTAGTCACTGTGAGACCTTGTGGACTAGGTCACAAACCTTGGATCCAAATACCAAACTTTAGATCACTCAGTAAAACATCGGCAATGAAGTTTCCTTCACTTCCGCACTATTATGCTCAACTTCACATTTTGTACTCTCTGCTACATTTTGAACATTCACAATTCATATTCATCCATTTCAACACGCATCATGATAAAGTAAAATATCCTTCCTTTATTTCGATTCCATAAAACAATTCATGAGTTGGCTATTAGTCCTTCTCAATTAATTATTATAGGACCACATTAAGAACATGTTTCACTTAGCGATAACATTCTATATCTATACATGCAATATTATGATGAACAAGCTTGGCCACATCATCACCAACATGTCTTCTCCATGTCCTCAACCTCAATCCTGAAGATATCAAATCTGCTAAGAGATATAACAAGTTTAATAGAACATGCCTCTATAAACTCTATCTCAAAATAGACATCACCAAAACTTACATAACTTCTTCTAGACTTACCCTTTCTTCTTTTGACATTAATTTCATATATTAGATACTCCAAAGTATCCCCCATAACCTTGAGTGGTTATCATACTCAACTAGCCATCCATACCAACTTGATCTTTCTATTGTTCTTCTGTTAGATACCACAAAAGACATCAAACATGCTATGTTGACATCAATGACAAACTCAATCATGAATGTAACATATCATTGAACCAATCTCCCAACAATCTTGTCAATCTTCCAACAATCTCCCCCTTTGGTATTGATGGAAACATAGATGAAAAACATCTACTTCCAAGAATACCAACAAAAGATAAATAGTCTTCAAATCCTCTTCATCTATCATACTCCCCCATTGATATACCTCAATGTGCTCTATACCAAACTATTATTTCAAATTTTGTGCTTATGTTGAACATCTTCCTCAACATATAACCAAACTTCTCTTCTAGTATAATACTTTCCTACAATACTTATCCCCCATAGTATTTAGGATAATTTTTTTCATACCACACTTCTCCCCCATCAACATCAATGTCAAAGGTTTCTACAACTAACGTCTATGCATCAAACTCTGCAACCACTGATACATTTTTAGCTCGAGTATCAAAAGACACTTTTTAAAACAGTATCAACAAGAGTCCTAAATGACTCTTTCCATCATAGATCTCCCCCATCTAGGAGCATCAGCATTTCGTCTATTCAAATAATGGTTCTCTATTACCATGGACTAATGCACTCTTGCATCTTCTTCGTCAGATGTAGGAAGGGGCATAACCCCAAGCATACCTCGCAAGTACTCAAAAGTCTCTCTGGGAAGAGGCTTAGTGAATATATCTGCAATCTTCTCTTGTGTGCTCACATACTCCAATCTAATTCCCTTTTCTGCAACTTTTTCTCTCAACATATGATACTTAATAGAAATGTGCTTAGCCCTCAAATGCAATACTAGATTCTTAGACATATTTACCATGCTTGTGTCATCACAATGAATAACAATAGGCTCACTAATTTCTATCCTTATATACTTCAACATTTGCTTCATCCAAATAACTTGATTGCAATTATTTACTATTGCAACATACTCTACTTTTTCTATACTTTGAGATGTACAATCCTGCTTCTAGCTTAACCAAGAAACCAATCTTCCTCTAAGAAAGAAAGCTCCTCCACTAGTGCTCTTTCTATCATCTATACTGCCTTCCCAATCTACATCAATATAAGCACTTAGAGTAAAATCATTAGATCTATCATACCATAACCCAAATTTGAAAGTTCCTTTAAGATATCTAAATATTCTTTTCATTGCTACATAATGTTCTTCTCTGGGATTAGCCTAGAATCTTACAACAATTCCAACCTCATTTTCTATATCTGGCCTTGTGTGAGTCAAATATTGCAATCCTCCAATCATGGATCTGTACTTCTTCTACTCAATAATAGGTGTCTCATCCTTTGCAGATAACTTGCATCAAGTTACCACAGGTGTTCCAAAAAGTTTACATGTTTTCAAACCAAACTTTTTTAGTAAATCCTTCAAGTACTTAGTCTAAGAAATAAAGATTCCTTCTTTAAACTGTACTATCTACAATCCTAGGAAATATTTCATCTCTCCTATCATACTCATTTCAAATTCTTTCTTCATTTCTTCTACAAACTTCTTACTTTCTTCATCATTACCTCCAAATATGATGTCATCAACAAATATTACCAAAATCATCAAACCATCATTAGTTTCTTTCCAATACAAATTACTATCTGCTATACCTTTGCTATAACCAAGCTTTGTCAAATGTTTTTCCAACCTTTGCTTCAATCCACATAATGCTTTCCCCAGTCTACATACTATGTCCTTGTCATCTGTTAAAGGACATCCTTTAGGCTGTTCAATGTATACTTCTTCTTCTAGTTCTCCATTTAGAAATACTGACTTGACATCCATCTGATATACTTTGAATTTCTTCTATGTTGCATAGGTTAAGAATAGTCTTACAACTTCTATTCTAGCCATTGGAGCATAAGTCTCCTCATAATCTATTCCTTCTTGCTGTGAGTAAACTTTACATACCAATCTTGCTTTGTTTCTTACAACTTCTTCTTGCTCATTCATCTTGTTTCTGAATACCCACTTAGTTCCTATCACATTCTTATCTGTTGTTCTGGGGATCAATTCCCATGTCTCATTCTTTTCTATCTGATCCAATTCCTTTTTTATAGCTTGCTTCCAATAGTCATATTTATATGCTTCATCTACATTCTTTAGCTCTACTTGAGATATCAAACATAGTTCTTCATTAACTCTACTTCTTGTCATCACACCTTTGTCTTTGCTTCCGATGATCTATTTGGATGGGTGATTCTTTATCATGTTCTTTCCTAAAGTAGGAGTTGCTATCCCAACTCTTGGCTCTATTAAAGGTTCTGAGCTTTGCTCTCCTTCATTCTGCAATTAATTGTCAATCTCAAGAAATACCTCATCATTCCTTGGCTTAGTAACAACATCATCATCATCTAAATTGTAATCAATTATTCTCTTTTATACTCTAAATTTCTCATCAATTCTCACATTTACACTTTCTATAATAGTCTTAGTTCTCTGATTATAACATCTATAAACCCTTTTTTTCAATGAATAACCAAGAAAAATACCTTCATCACTTCTAGCATCAAACTTACCAATGTCATCATCTCTCTTTATGTAACACTTTTAAATATTTTGAAGTACTTAACTATAAGTGAGTGACCAAACCATAGTTCATAAGGTGTCTTGTTTGTGTCCTTCCTAACTTGAACTATGTTCATAGTGTAGACCACTGTATTCACTGCTTCTCTCTAAAATGTCTTGGATACATTGTTCTTTGCTAACATAGCTCTAGTTTCTTCTGTAAGAGACTTGTTTCTTCTCTCTGCAACACCATTCTATTCAGGGGTTCTTAGAGCTGATAGCTATCTCTTAATTTCATTTTCCTCATAAAACATGTTTAACTCATTTGAAGTAAATTCTTCTCCTCTAGCTAAACTTAAACATTTAATCTTTACACTAGATTCATTCTCAACTATATTCCTGAATATCTTAAACTTGTCAAATGCCTCAAATTTCTCTTTTAGAAATGCAACCCACATCATTCTAGAAAAATCATCAACTAGAATCATAAAATACCTTTCACCATAAAATCCTCTTGTCTTTGTAGGACCACTAAGATCTGTATGTTTTTGCATTGTTTTGTAAGTTTTTACATTGTTTTGTAGGTTTTTCTTTCAAATTTTCTTTAAATTTGTTTATTTATTTAGATTGCAATTGGTTTCTAATCAAGAAATGTGAATAATGAACCACCAAATCCCTAGTCAGATCAACAAAATCAAAATGAAAACCCTTCACAAGATCCAAATCCTAACCCTCCACAAGATGAAAATGAAAACCCTCAACAACAAGAGGAAGAAATTGTGCAACCTACACCGATTGCAAGACCTCCTCCTAGCACCCAAGATGACATAATGAATGAAATAGAAAGAGGAAAAAATGAATTAGAAGCACTCATTGGTAGGTTGAAAAATTGTGGACAAACCAATCTAATGAGAGCACAATTGGCATCCTCCCTCGAGTCCACTATGACCCATGTAGCTTCAATTAGTGGTTAGTTGGATATTTGGCATGTTAAGAGGGATGAACAAAGAAGATATTATGAAAACAAATTATTATATCAAGATGTAAAAAAAAAAAAAAATACCAAAAGGTAGCATTTGTGCATTGTTTAAAAAGCCTAGAGAACAAGATACTATTAAGCATACAAGTGAAAGGTTCCCCATCCATTGGTGCATACATAATGGTATTAGAAATAACTTTTGGGATAGATGGTGGATGGTCTTTGATGCCCCTCCCTACAATAATCATGGGATTCCAATGTATTTCTTAAAGAAATTATATTGTGAATTTGTCCTTGGGGAGATCCTCAATTATTTTTATATATTAGAATCTCAGGGTAGAGGAGGGGAGTCATCATTTGAGGTTGGGGGCGCGTTGTGACCCTAATGCAGTTAGGGTACCTATTGTCAAGCCACAGGGTGAGCATGTGATTATTCCTTCAATTGTGAAGGAACATGTGGAGACACTCTAGGGACTATTAATGCTTTGATGCAGACCCTCATTCATTGCATGAGTCCATTGGTTGAGGAGGAGCCTTATGTGCATCGCAGTCACATGTGCACATCATGTGGATCCTTATGCACATTTGGCAATCAAGTTGAGGATAGTATGGATGATGGGTTAGTCACTGATGAGTTCCTGAGTGACACATTTGGCATTGACACATAGGTAAATTACAATTTTAATAAACTAATTTGATCACATTTCATATGTATAGTTAATGACTAATTAATTAGCATGTATTGACATTGTTCAAAATTTAAGGTAAGAGTGTTGGTGGCCCTAATACAAATTCCCTAGCCCCATTTTTTGTCTTGTCAACAATTCAAGAGGAATTTAATCATTTAAATTAATACATATATTTATTAAGTAATCATATGAAGGATTGACAAAATAATTATGCATGTGCATCAGTTCTCTACTTGACCATCGACATTCACAAGGGACTCCGAGCCTAGGTGTGATACGAGCTTCATAGAGGTACATTTGTTTCATATTAATTTAATTCATTTGATTTTTATTTGTTTCATGTTTCATATTACATGTAAATTGTATTATATGACATGCAGTTGTTGACGTCTTAGACTCCTCCTCATCTTTGCTAGTCCATTGATCATGAAGTTGTTGCAACAATAGATAGTTTAGAGCCATTGACCAAGGTATGAAAGAATTTCTTGGTTTTAGTTGTTGTTTATAATAGCTAGTATCAAAATTTCTAATGTTATTTATAAGTGATTATATTTATTGAATTGTTGTAGGGCCTTATTACACCCGATCATTCGTGAGACTTTGAGGTGGACATACAAAATAAGAGGATGAGCAATCATGTGAGGACCCCATCATCCCCATCATCTCCCTCTATACGATGATCAAAAACCTCTATGGATTTGTTTCCTTCCCCTCGTGGGAAGGAGAATATATAGTTGATAGACACACATGTATAGGCATTAGTGGACATATATGTTAGATTTTATGTTAGTGGACATATTTGATATACATTAGATGTATATATGACATTTTATATTTGATGTATGACATATATTTGATGCATACCATTATTAGACTTATAAAATTATTGGTTAATATATGATATGTTTGTTCATGTATGACATTATTGGTTATCATAATATATTATATGTTTGTTCATGTATGACATTATTGGTTATCATAATATATTATATGTTCATTCATGTATGATATTATTGGTTATCATAATATATTATATGTTTGTTCATGTATGACATTATTGGTTATCATAATATATATCTTGTTTTTCTTGTTTATGTTTTAAGTACATCTCATGTATTTCATTTTAATGTAAATTGCATCCAAAATGATGTAGAGTGCTCACACCAAAAGCTAGTGGATTCCAAGCAAGAACACTTTTAAGGAAAACTACCTTTCTCACCTTCATAAGTATCTTCAAAGACTCTTTCCAACTTGGTTACAACATTAAAAAAAATTCTACCCAACTTCACAAAACTACTTGATCACTTTCCCTATTCAAGACTTAGGAAGCAATAAGGGAAAAATGAGCAAATTTGAGAAATGGATCATAATCAACTTCTTGCTTCAAACTAACATCTTAGACACTTCAAGGAACACCTAATAACTATCTCACAAACTTTAGTCTATCATCTATTCCATCCTTCTGAGAGATTCTTCAACATCCTATGAGTGAAAACAATCTTCCAACATCCTATGACTATATTTTTTTTGCAACAACATGTAATTTGTTGATTTTCGGACAACTCTTCACAAAGGAAAGTGATTATGTTTCAAACCCATGAAATGGCTATTAAGACAACCAAGAATATCCTTAATGTATTCCACTAACTCCATTCAATGATAACATGTAGCTAAAGTGGTGTTTCATTCTAACAAAATATGAGTTTTCTATTCCAAACAAGAAGTAATGATATTTGACAATAACTCAATGACACTATATACAAGTTTAACATTAGTAGTGATTCCTTGCCATATAAAAAAAACTTAATAATCACCAACACCTTATGCATCCTCTAAATTAATAAAAGGTATTTTCATCAGTTGACATCCATTCCAACTGATTACTAGTTAGTTTGATTGGTTACAAGGTTAATTTCAAGATTTTTTTTAAAATGGCTAAAATTGCTAAAAAGTTGTCAACAACTTTTATTGCAAAATGCAATTTTTGCACTAACTCTTCCTAGAACTTAACCAAGTGGTTTTTGGTAACACATAGGACCTATATAAGTTTTAATGACTCTCAAAACACTTATTGAGTCAACTTATTAACAAAAACAACAACAAAAAGAAAAATTGTTAGGACTAAGGCAACTTAGGTTTATAGGTGACCTCAAGTTCCTTGACCTTACAAACAAGGATTACCTTATTACCATAATAAAAAAAAATTTCAAAATGAGGTGTATGATCACCCCTTTACCTTCTATCATTAATCTCCATCATTGGATGAGATGACATATCCAGTTGTCACAGTCAAAGATCGCTACCTTATGGCATTGAGTGACTCTTATGGACGATTTGGTTCAGCATGCCCGAGAATGTTTGAGCACTCAACAAGATGGGAGGAGCTTTGGATTAGTGTTTACCTAGCCACTTGGAGCTAATAAAATAGACAGTTTGATCCCACGATGAAAGGTGAGAGAGATTTGGCAGTTGGCAACTTTGTACTGGCCAACACTGCAAGTTTCAGCATCACCCAAGATGGCTTCGCAAAATCAAAATGGAATAAGATCTCCAAAAAGGGAGAGAGGTTATTGTAGGTCTCTACAACACATTCCTATAGCACCTAGAATCACATCCATACCTCGTAAAAGCTCCAAGATATGCCCCATCAAATATTGCTGCCCTATGGCATTTAGTGACTCTTAGGGATGTTTTGGTTTGGTGTGCTTAAGAATGTTCAAGCACTCAATGGGATGAGATGAGCTTGGGGATATTGTTTACCTAGCCACTCATAGCTAATGGAAGAGATAGTTTGATCCCATGATGAAAGGTGAGAGAGATTTGGTAGTTGGTAACATTGTACTAGCCAACACTGCAAGTTTCAGCATCACCCTAGATGGCATCACAAAATCAAAATAAAATAAGATCTCCAAAAAGTGAGAGAGATTATTGTAGGTCTCTATAACATGGTCCAATAGCACCTAGAATAACATCCATACCTTGCATGAGCTCCAAGATATGCCCCGTCAAAGATTGTTGCCCTATGGTATTTAGTGAATCTTAGGGATGTTTCAGTTCAGTGTGCCCGAGAATGTTTGAGCACTCAACAAGATGGGATGAGCTTGGGGATAGGGTTTACCTAGACACCCAGAGCTAACAGAATAGAAATTTTGATCCCACGACGAATGGTGAGGGAGATTTGACAGTTGGCAACTTTGCATTGGCCAATACTATAAGTTTTAGCATCACTCAAGATAGTGTCACAAATTCAAAATAAAATAAGATCTCTAAAAAGAAAGAGAGGTTATTGTTAGTCTCTACAACATAGTCCTATAGCACCTAGAATCACATCCATACCTCACACAAGCTCTGAGATATGCCCCATCAAAGATCATTGCCCTATGACATTTAGTGACTCTTAGGGACATTTCAGTTTGACGTGCCCGAGAATGTTTGAGTGCTCACACTAATAGATTAGGAGTCAATTTGTGACACCAATTTGCAATGGTGGGCAAATGTTATGTTGTTTTGGGTTTTTTTTTGAATTATAGCCCGACGACATCGCAATTGCCACGTCGTCGGGTTATAAGAAAAAAAAATGGGCAGGTTGGTTGTCATTATAAACTTCAAGCAAAGAAGACGCAAGAATGTAGTGGGAGCAGGAGTTCATGAAGGGGAAAGGAACTTTGGCAGAGGGGAGAGGGAATCTGAGTGACAACTCAGGGGATGTAGATACTCGGGTTGCAGGGGCAAAGAGTTTCTGATCGAGGGTCCCTGCATGGAGAGACAGAGTTTCTAAAGGAAGGTGCCACCATTGAGAGCCGAGCATTCTGAGTGGAGTAAGGGGAAATTAAGGGGAAATTATAGCCAAAGAAGCAAGAGGGTGCAAAGATTTTAGGAGAAGCATTGACTCTATGGATTCCAGGGTTCATGCAAAAGAATTGATCGGTTCACGCGTCATGATCTCCCTTTGGAGCTCCCATTGAAGTGCGAATGCATCGGCTTCCTCTCTGATTCAAGGGCACAAATTCAAGGGCACAGAATCAGTTGCATCAATTTCCAACTGAACAATTTATGAGAGGTGCATGTCGAGAAGTATTGTTTGAATTTTTTTATTAATGGCTCCTGATCCTCTTACTCTTACCATATTGCTACTTCTGTTTGATAATTTGAGTCTTCATTTTATTCTCGGAGGATGTTGTAACTTTCTTGTTTGATGAATTCTTTTTGATTTTTTAAATAAAATATTTCTCTTTTAGTCTTGCTTGTCGACATGTCATAGGTTAATAAAACGGAAAGCTTGCTTTTAGATAGATTTATTTTTAAAAAGAATGTTGAAATCTCTTGCATTGGAAAAATATTTCTAAAACATTTGATATACTCTTCATTCCTACTATTACTCAAGAAATTCACAGACATGGTCATAGAAAAAACTATTTCAGTAAAGACCAGTACCATACTTCTATTTTGAAAACTCCTTACATAATTTTCATTTTTTCTTAATGTAGATGCTACCTTTTTTTAAAGCTTCAACCGGTAGTAAACTTTGTGCTTCATTTTCTGAGTTATATCTTAAAAATATTCCCACTTGTGTAATGAAGTTAACGTGTCTTAAAAATGTGATAGCTTTTACACTAACACTACTCCTTGTTGCATGCTGATGATATAGTTTTTCCTGTGTATAACCTCTGTTTTGGACTAATCTTAAGTTATTTTTATTTTAGATCCTACAAGAGTTGTACTCCTCTCTTTGAAATTTTGAATAGATCATTTGTTGGGTCTTCAATAATATGTTAGGCATGTTCTATTCGTCATAGGAAAGCTCAGTATAGTTCTATTATAAGAAATTCTACTTGATTCCTTTGAATTTCAAAACATTACTTCTACTATATCAATGCCATGTTCATAAAAATCTAAACCTTCTAAAAAAATGCTTCTGTAAAATATTGTGCTTAGTAATACTCGTAGAACTTTATATGTGGATATCTCCTATAGGTTTTTGAAGAGTTTTTGCATGAGAGCTATTTTGGGCCATTCTATACAAAACTCATATCATTAGATAGAAATCAAATTGATGAATCAGATTGTGACTCATTGGGACACTAAAAAAAATCAAGGAAGGAACTCTAATATCATTAGTTTAAAGGGAAATCATTGTATGTTCACAAGTCTTTATAGCAAGGGAACATTACAGTAAAATTCTGAATCTACGCTTCACAAATAAAAGCCTAATCTACACTAAAGTAATTATTGATCCTTACAAAATTAAGGATTTCCATACTTTGAAAGTTAGTCTATAGATGCAAATCAATACATGATGGATATGTAGTCATTAGAACCAAGTCTCCATGGTAATTAGTTGATTAAGTTTGAATCTCAAATGTAGGATAACTCAAGTGGATGAGTTGGAACATTAAGGAATTTTTTTTATTAGGGAAAAACTAGTCTTTGAAGGGGATCCAAAACCCTTTACAATAAAATGTTTAAGGGGACATGGTACCCCACTAAAATAAATAGCTACAATAGAAAAAGTATTACAAGACAACAACCCAAAGCAAGAAAACAATTGACAACTAAAATAAAGTTAAACAAAGATCCACTTGCCCAAAAGTCAGCACAATGTTAAAGCCACACATAACATAATGATTCTATCTATCAAGGAGACCTATGGGGTTTAGAAAGGCTCCCTGAACCTCATCATTGGGTTTTGACTTGGCTCCCATAGCCACTACTATGGGTTTTAACATGGCTCTCAAAAACATCATCACCCACAACCTTAGAAGATCAATCATCAAAAATCCAACTAAAACTTTGGGGTTTTGGAATGCTCCCAAATTTCGAATTGGATTGCACAATTATTTTGATAGGATTCCCAAGTCTTTTAGAAATCACATACCTCATAGAAATGATCATTAGAAAGTGATTTGAAACTCTAGGGTTTAAGAAGACTCCCCAAACCTCCATGGGATTTATTTTGGATCCCACAACCATAATGGGATTTTTAGAGGATCTCCAAACGAACACAATTTTTTTTAAAGGATCCCCAACCCTTCAAAATGGGATTAAACTTGGCTCCCATAACCAAAATTTCACTAGCAAAAAAGAGACCCCACCAATCATCCATAGTTGTAATGTGTATTTGACATTTTTTTCAATAAATTCCCTATGTGAGCAAAATCATAACTAATTTATCATATCTCTGTTTTATGCAATCTGAGACAACTTTTCATGGTTTTGTTTGATCAAATACACATGGATTCTTGTCCATGGGTTCCTGCAAAGAAGAGGGAATATGAATACGATTATAGTTAAAAGTCTAACTATCTATCTCAAACTTATAGGTATGTTCTCTGGTATGGTACCTATCTTATCGATTCAAAGCATTCACCCTTGCACCTCATCAACCTTGTAAAGTTTCCTCCACACTGTCATTTTATTGACATCAATAATATAGCATGAAGTTCAAACAACCTTTTAAAGATAAAGATTCTATACAAATAAAGCATATATGTTATAGTTCAGACTTTGCTAAAAGAGATTTAAGATATGCTTGAGACTGAATGGCTCAGTCGCCACCTGCTAAAAAAGTAACATTACCTACATAGTTATGCTTGGGTGTATGTCTCGAGGTAATGTCTTGGTAACTTTACTCAATTCTAACCTCCAATAATTCTAATCTCTGCCACGAACATGACTGCCAAGAACTTGAAGTGACAGAGGTAATCCTCTGCATACATTCAGGAAGGAGTTAACCAGATTCTCATTACCCTCAGCTGGACAAGATTGTCCAAAGGAATGCCAACAGAACAACTCTCTGGCATTGTCTATATCCACCCCTTTTAGATTATAAGCAACACTAATTTCTGCATTTATAAGCACCTCCACATCATGAGTTTTAACTATTACAAGGCTATAAACCAACTTCTTTACAATTTTTGTTATAAGTAGAGCATCTAACTGCTGCAGGTGATCAATATCATCTAGAACGATTAGGAAACTTAGCCTATTGCTCCTGTCTAGGCAATTCACTATATGAGTTTTTCCTTCCTCTGTAGATTGAAAATGGAATGGATCTATCTAGAATAGATCTTTGATGAATTTCATTTGTAAAGAAGAAAAAATATATTTCCATAGGCTTCCCTCACATCGAACAGAAAACATGCTCGCTCATATTGGGAGCATTTTCAGTTAAACAACTCTTTGGCCAGAGTTGTTTTGCCAACCCCACCCATTCCAAAAATGTTGATGATTTGAACCTTCTCTTTGTTTCCTTCATTCATCTAGCACAACCTCTCAAAATCTTCCACAAGCTGATCAAGGCACACCCTTTCAAAATCTTTCACAAGCATGTGAAGTCCCACTAGGTATTTGGCGACATGCAAAGATCTTTTTGTTTCAACTTCTCTTTGGACAGCTGACACTATATTTTGGCTGTCACTAATACTTTATGAAAGAAAAGATCTTGATAAGAATTTTTTTTGGCTTGCTAAAATATAGTATTTTTTTATATGAAAAAATGTCCAATAACCAAGCATAATGGAAACACAAAGATCTTGTTAATAAGCTATGCTTACAGACACTGCCATGCAGCTTACTATTTAGAAAAATGTAAGCAAATGATTTGAGTACAACAAAAATTACGTAAACATATTTTGGTAGCATATTAATTTAGTAGTTTAAAATATTAATTTTATAAATCTATTGATCCCACCAAATTTTAATTAGAGCTTTTTTCTAATTAATATATTTTCTGCTTCTTAAATGCATGGAAAAGTTAGTGTAATGAATGCTAAGTATAGCATTCATTTTCATGAGAGGTTCTTCTGAACCACTTCTGGTGAAACATGGATCAACGAGTTTACTCAAATATTATATAGTTTTATTATAGAATAAATATGTTTTGAAGGGATCTAAAATACTTTTTACAAACACAATGGATTCCAGTCGTCGCAAAAAGGATTACAACAGTCAATCACAAGTTGTTACAACAAATTGTACCCTAATACGCAGTATCGATAAGTTTAAAGCCCCCTCTCATAAGCACCTACACATCACAATGCATCTTTATAGTCTCTCCATACCAATTGCACTCTCAACAGTAATGAAGTAAGTGGAGCCTTCTAGAGACAGTGAAGCAAGACTCACTCATTGTCATCAACATAATAGCCATTAACTGAAACATTCCCAAAACTTGAAAAATTCAACATCGATAACAAATGATCTAGCATTACAGGAACAACATAATTCTTGACGAACAATAGTAACCGTCACCCTGACTTTTAGGGCATGTGATTACTTCTACAAATACCCAATTTTTATTCAAAAATAAATAAAAATTCATTGCCATTTAAAAAAATCAAAAATAGAAAAGATTCAATTTATTTGGCACCTTTGGAGTTGTAATACTAGTTTTCAATGGTGACATCTTCTTCATCCGGATCCTCATCAAAATACTCGAATCCATAATCCATTTCATCCATGTCTGAAACGATCCCCATCAAAAAAAGACACTTATTGAATTAGGGCTTTATTCATTAAAAATTAACTGAAGAATTTTTGCATAGAGGGTTTCAACGACTTTCTCATTCGCACTAGCCACAATAATTGAATTATAAGATGGAAAGAACAAAAAAATGTAGGGATTTTCAACAGTACCTGACATTCTAAACAGTCGAGCAATAAAAGAACCGAACAACAGAGAATAAACAAATAGAGGATATTTCGATAAGAAATCATTCTCCGTTACAATTATTGTTGATGCTGCTTAGAAAACTTGATTTATAACAGTTAACGAAACCTCAAGGAGCTGAGACTTCAGTGAGCCCAAGCTACTTTATAACCATCACATAAAAAAATTAATTTATTTAATCCATATATATAAAGAAGACATATTTGTTCAACCAAACCTAGCAAATATGATTATATCAAGGGCAAGATGAATATGAAGATTGAATCAAAAGTTAAATTTGATTGCATATAGAGATATGCTTTCGAAAAATAGTGCCATTTTAATACAAAAGGCACCTCATTATGAATCCATATGCAACAGTGACAGTCACCAAAAGAACAATATTAAATGATCAGCAGAAGTGGCTAACCTACATTTACCCCATGGCAAATTCGCATTCACCATAGGTTATTTGCAACTGGTAAAGTGGGAAAGATATAACTAAGCAGTCAAAGAGTCAAAAACTGGATTACCAACCAATTTTCTTCCTTTTTCTTGGAAATTGATCTTTTGTCTTCTAACATTGTGAATCAAGGAGCTATTATAAACTTCTCCATCCTTGTGAGATTGTTAGATAATACTAAAAACTGATGCTTGGGCATTGGTCCCTTGGTGTCATCTAGCACAAAAGAATCCAAGACAGAAACTATTGCTGGTATTAATTTGATACAGTCAATATCTAGGATAAAGTGATGATTTTGAGAATGATATATGAGACACGACTTATCATGGTAATATATATATTATCTGTGGATGGAAAGTATATTCAATCACCATGATATTATTGCATCTGCAGTGTATCTACAGTAATAATCCAGATTTATTGAAGGAACAATTCAGCGTATCAGTGAGGAAGTATCTATATTGGGTGTGGTCTAAGATGAATCTTTATTGGAAAGTATTGCCTTTGATAGAGTCAAAGTGTCTAATCAAATATTATATTAATATCTACAATGAAAATCAGACAATCATTTTACATTTAAACCATAACCATATTAATGTAAACAACTGCAGTTCATATGTTTCAACATATTCAACCTGGTAAATAAGGGAAATAAATAACAACAGTTTCACCAAAATCTCAATGCACAAAATATTGGAGATAAATAGACACAACTTTGAGTAGCCAAAAATGGACACTGAGTTGTTATCTTGTCAGATGGAGCAATGAGGTCCCAAGTTGAAGGCAGGCATGAAGGTGTTTCCTACATGAAAATTAGGCATCCATATGGCTTACCCCTACAAACTAAGCTTGCCACATTGTTCACATGTACAAATCCACTGATCACATGTATTTCCATTCTTATTATTTTTAAGCTTGGTCATGCTACCCTCCAGTAAACACAAGCCTCCATACCTATTTTTGAGCAAATTTCTTTTACTAAGCATCTCTATTTTAGTCATAAATAAATAAATTTTGTAATTTGGTATACTAGTTAATAAGAGGAAATAGTTAGTTCAATTCAATCCCCCATTAAATTTGAAACTAAAGGCATAATTATTTAAATCTAGATTGACTTTTACAAAATAAAACTAAAACTAAAATAAACAAGATTTGAACTATAATAATATACTAATTTGTGACATTCTAGAGTTACTCCTACACATGACATGTAAGCTTTGTGATGAACGACTATACTAGAGCTAAAAAAAACATGGGTCATCCACCGCTCTCTTCCAAATCCACTGATACCACTGCACACTCCTAATTCACTCTCTAGAAGAAATTGATATTAAAAAAACTTTTTTCAAATAATTCCAATCCATAACTTGCAAACGGATAGAATATAAATTCACATAATCATAATATAGCTTAATGGGTCAAGACTACTATCTCCAACATAAGCAACAACAACAAAATGCATGATTGCATCAAATGCATTATTTTTAGTTCTTGCGTAGCAAGAACTATTGCTTAGGCTCCACCATAACTAGTGATTAATCTTCCATTCTACTACCAATCAAATTGTTTCATTGTCCTTTTGAATTGGTCGTTTTTAATTTTTTCCTCTTAAAATAGACAAAAGATGATCGACCATTATCGGTGGACTGTTCAATATGCTTGCTGGCGCATTTCTTTTTGTCAAATCAATTTTTTTCACATATTTCAATGAAAGAGAAGAGGCAAAAATCAAAAAATTAGTGTTTAGGTTGCTGTGCTTGCTGGCACATTTTGGCATGAGGGAGCAAGTACCAAAGTCTTGGGCCTATCATTCTCGTAGAGGGTGCTCCTGAGCTTCCCATTTCTACAAATGGTGTAACACTTGTTTAATTGCATGTTTAGTTTGGCATGCAGATGAGCATGTGTAATATTTTTCGTGTAGATCTATTTATTTTTCTTGCAGGGAGACATAGCATAATAAAAAGGAAATATGGTTAAAAGTATTTGTTCAGAGCTCATTTTCAAATTGTTTGAAAGATCACTCAATTCATTCTTTAAATGTATGGATTTGTGGTTTTTTCTAGTCAATACAAATCATGCTCTTGTTAGTAGGCTTAATTCCTTTTGATTACTATCTATGGCATTTTTTCATCTTCTTCACAAGGGCAGGAAAAGCCATACAAAAAGTTTCAAGCAGTCAGCGTAGCTTCTGTTATTGCTCAACTAGTTAACAATATACCAAACAAATGCATCATTTATCCATCTGTATATTTTTACTATTTTTCTTAAGTTGACAATGCTTCCTTTTGAATCTATTTATGTTAAAGCAGGATCTATCAGCATTCACTGTAGTAGAAAAACAAGTTACATAGATGAAAACTTGCATTGTTGCACTTACAGCTGACATTTAACACTTGGAGTTGATATGCACATTTCTTTGAGGTGGGTGATAACAAAGAGCTCATCAATTTTCACTATGTTATCTTCTGGCTACAAGTCTACACCATTCTTCACTGTTTTTTATTTTTACCTAATACAATTTTATTTTTCAAAATGTTTATCATTGCCACAGTTTTTGACAGTTGGATTCTTTGTATTAACGCCTAAAAGGAGCCATTGGATATTGGAAGATAAAGGTTATAAATCTCAGGTAGTTTGTCTGCGAGATTTCTTTTGGATTTGGTTGTGTTACATGAAATGCTGAAGTAAGATGCATATCAAATATATAGTTGTGGCTTTTGTGTTATGTCCAACTCAGACATGGGCATTTCTGCCTGCGGTTACAATTCTATGCATGCTGAGCTTGACTTCATTTTTCATGCTTGGCAATGGGAATTGTTCTATGTGCCTCATAGCCTAAATTTATATCTGGTTTAGGAGTTTGACAAGAGAATTGTGCAGAATATTACAACTTTTGAGTCTATTGTACTTGGCCTCCCTAAGGCTGATAAGCTTATGAGATCTAGGCCCTAGTGCCCCAAACTTTGGGTCTAAGATTCTGAATCATTTTCCAAACAATAATACTAATTAGGGTTTTTTTGATGGATTTTTTGTAAAATATTTCAATGGATTCCATTTGATGACATATATGTTTTGTTATTTTCAACATTTACCATTGTTCTTGATCTGTGCTCACTGAACATACATATAAAAGTGTGTAAAAGTCTTAGATGATACTCATCAATGGCAAGTTAAAGCAATGTAAAGTTCTTCTTTTCCTACAACACATATAACAGCAATGTAAACTTATCTTGAAACTTCTTCTTTTCCTGCAACACATATAACAACAATTTTAAGTGCTTGCAAGGTATATACTTATGAATAAATATTACATCCTGATTTAAATGTATGAAAACAATTTTCATTCCTTTTAAGCTTCATTCATCTCGAGGTGCAATTCACAAGCTCAAGAATAGTGGCTTTTGTTCTTCAGGATACCTTTAGGGGAAGAGTATATGAATGCCCCCTCGTGTCTGGAGTCCAGTTTAGAGGAGATGGCTATTTACATTGCTAAGGTTTGTTGAATCTAATTCTAAATAACATTTCTTTTTATTGTTGAATCTAATCTAATGTATATTTTAACAAGACTTGTAGCTTATATGTTTTGAAATTTTTGTTAGGCCTTGTAGTTTGTATAATTTGATTGTTGGAGAGCTTCTACAGCTAAGCAAGAAGGTCGTTGCATGAGTTATAGCCGCGCGCTCGAGTATGAAAATTGTATATTTTTTATTCTAATGTATATTTTAACTAGACTTTTAGCTTATATGTTTTGAAATTGCTTTTAGTGGCTTAATGTTGTAAGGTCTCTTGAAATAAGACCTTCAGGCGGTTGGTCAAAGTTTTACAAATAATCTTAGGAATAAAGTCAAAGAAATTATTTTTAAAATATTAAAGTATTTAGCTAGGTCTAAGAAGATTTGTGTACTTTCGACAGTTTTTCTTAGTTTGTGAAAGTTGTAGACCGAAGTTTTCATAGCCAATTTTTGCTTCCTGCAAAGAACGATCATGTCAGATAATATAAGTGAAGAACAAAACAGGGAGACAATCGCTAGATTGTGGTCTAACTTGAAAAGAAAAGGTGATGGAAAATGTTATTGTCCTTGCAATATATGTAAGGGCTTAAACCGTAGAAGAATGCTAATCAAAAGAATTAAGAGACATTGTAGGGAGAATGGTCACATTGAAGGGAGGCATGACTATCATCCACTGGTAAGTCGTTCATTATATCATTTTAAAAATTTATATACATATGAAATCACCTGATGATGAGTTGATGATCATGGTTTATTTATGTTAATTAATTTTATATAGGTTGATCTTCCCAGGGAAGTACATGATATGAACCACAATAATTTGAAGAATATGGTTTTCGAAGTGGAGGAACATGGAGGTGCAAATATCCAAGGTGAAGATAATGATCCCATGGAAGATTAAAGAGATCAAATTTTCAAATCCATAGTAAAAATAAACTGATATATTTCTGGATTTGATTGTGTAAAGATTTTTAACCATCAACGTTTCGAATCACACCAAGTGATCCATCATCAGGATGAAGACATCAAGAGATGTCAAACAAAAAATGACGATCATGTGCCAGAAAACACAATTGAAGAGGATGGTATAAATACATTGATCCATGACACATCTAGTCCAAGCATATCTGATCATGATGATGATGATAGCCTCAATGTACCTCTACTTCAGAAGGCATATGATCCCCTATACAAAGACTCCCAAACAACTCTTCTCTCTGATGTATTGTTGTTGTTGAACTTGAAGGTTATGAATGGTTTATCCAACATAACAATGTCACGTATGTTAAGGTATGTCATATATGTCTTTATAGTTAACAAAGGGTGAATAATGTACCACTAATATTGTTTATATTAACAACTTATATTTTTTGCTATAGATTGATAGGCGAGTTTCTATTACCATCATCAAATATTCTACCTCGCTCATATCGAGAATTAACTACTGTTATTAAAGATATTGGAATGGAGTATGAAGCAATACATGCTTGTCCCAATGATCATATTATATATTATAAAGAACATGAATTTGCAACACAATGCCCTATATGTCATACGAGTAGATATCAAATAGATCGACTAACAAAAAAGGTGCCTCAAAAGGTTCTTCGTTACATCTCCATTATTCCACGGATGCGACAATTATTCAGGTGTAGTAGCTTGGCTCAATTTATGGATTATCATGCACACAATAGAAGTCAAGATGACATTATTCGAATCCCTATGGATGGTTCAGCATTTATGCACATAGAGGAAAAGTGGCAACACTTCAAAGAAGAACCTCATAATCTTAGGCTTTCATTGGCAGTGGATGGTGTCAATCCATTTGGAGAGATGAGATCTATTTACTCGATGTGGCCTGTTTTTGTTATTAACAATAACATTCCTCCGTGGATGTCAATAAAGAGGGAGCATATTATGTTGGCAATGATTGTTCCAGGTATCTTATCATTTGATAGTTATTAATTTACATGTACTTACAAATCTTGCAGTAAAATGGTCACAATAATTATGTAATGTTACTGTTCATTCAAGTAGGTAAATATCAAGTAAAAGATATGAATGTATATATTGAGCCTCTTATCGACGAGTTGGTGGAGTTATGAAATGATGTCACTATGTATGACGTGTCTAGACCAATAGGACAAAGACAATTTCAATTCCATGCAATACTTGCATGGACAATACATGATGCCCCAGGGCTAACACATTTTTGTGGTATGCTATAGTGAATTCAAGTTGCGCACAATAATTCTAATTATAAAAGTCAACATATTTAATAATCCAATTATATCATTATCTTGTAGGTCTTCAAACAAAGGGAAAATTTGCATGTCCAGTTTGTGGTCCAAAGATGAAATCTCATCATTCAAAAAGTTTAGGAAAGCAGGTGTTTGATGAGTGTAGACACTTCCTCCATAGGAATCATAAGTATCGAAGTACAAAAAAACATCTTTTCAATGGGAAAGAAGAGACTACATCAAAGCCACGAAGAATGACACCTCGCCTATGGAAGTTGGAATATAATAGAATTAATCGTCGAGGTAATGTTGTTCCACCTAATGGTTTATGTTTGCAATTTATATATTTCTATTGTGATTTTTGTTGACTAATTGTGTAATTGATGATCGTGAAGGCCGTCAAGGCAATACTGACAACCTTCCAAAGGGACTAAAAAGCTATCCCAGACAATTTAGTAAGTTTCCCTACTACGAGCACTTACAAATTGTGCATTTGTTTGATACTATGCATATTGGAAAGAATATAACAGAGACATTGTGGAAAATATTGGATGGAAGGCGTGACAAAGAAAAAATTGTCAAAATTTGTAATGACATACATGAATCTAATCATGCATTGAAGAATTTCATTCACTCAAATAGCAATAGAGATCAGATTAATATAAGTGCCCTTCCATGGTTATTAACGAAGCAGAAAAGTGATTCCATAAAAGAATTCATACGAAAAATTTGATTTCTCACAGGATTTGCTGCGAACATAAACAATCTCATATCAAAAAAAAAGTGAATTTGGGCCAGGGCTCAAAATGCATGATTGGCATACTTTCATCAAGGTAAGTTATATTCTTCTATATTTACAATATATTCATAAACTACATGTACTATTCGTTATGTTATGTTAGAAAACAATGAAATGATTGGTTTATAATTACTGCAGTACGTGCTTCCTCTATCTCTCCCAGAGCACTTCAACAATAACATCAAACAAGTGATATACGATCTTGGAAAATATATGAGGTAAGTAGTAATATCTGTTCAATTTGTTGGATATATTTATTATATTCGTGATTTGTTTTTCTTGCTATGTAATCTATTGTATATTATTTTGTAAAGTCTCATATCTATATTTTTTTGTGACTTGAATCTCTTAATGTAGGTGGTTGTCATTTAAAGAAATCCATAAAGAAGATATAAACTATTGGAAGAGAAGAATTCCTCATTTACTATGTGAAATGCAAAAGTTTCTACCTCCAACTTTTTTCAATGCACAGGAACACTACCTCATACACCTAGTTGAGGAGATTGAATTGTGTGGACCTGTACACACTAGGTCAATGTGGATGGTTGAGAGGCATTTGAAATCTTTGAAGGCTTTGGTTTGACAAAGAGCACATCCTGAGGGTTCTATGGTAGAGGGATATATGGTATACCAGACTATGGTGTACATTACTAAATATCTTCCTAAGTTTGCATCAAATATCCATGTAGATCGCATTTGAGATCTCGAGCCTTTTAAAAAATTAGAAGGGGAGTACTTGATGGGGAAAGGTACATTGAGGAAAGTGAGAGGTAATAAATTATAAGATGTTATTGTAATAAATTATTTCTTAATCTTCAAAATAAATCGGTTGTAAGTTGTCTATTTTATTTTTTGTACAGGTGCTCGAGAGTGGGATGCACTACATTTATATATTGCAAACAATCTTGATTGGATGACGGTATGGATTGAACAATGTCAACATTCTAGTCGCACATTAACATGGAAAGTTGTATCTTCATTGGTTAAAGAAGCTCATCGTAATGGAGATTCCAATGTTACGCAAAGGGAAATAGATTTAGCACGTGATTCAAGATATTTCCAGGTATGTACAAATTTATTAATCACCCGTATGTTTATCAACTCATGATACAATAATTTTGATATGTTTCACATATTATTGAAGGTTAAACACCACAAGGCTATGTTCTATAATGGTTAGAAATTTTGTGTCAAAGTGTTGGATGACACGAAGAAAACTTGTGATTCAGGAATAACTGCAGTCTTTCAAGTGACTAATATTTCATCTAGAAATGACTTACATCCTCAAGAGTCTGAAAATCAATACTATGGTATTTTGGATGAGATACTTGAGTGTGACTTTAGTTCCTTCAAATTAGTACTCTTCGTTGTCAAATGGTACAAGCTACGACTTAATCCAAATGATCCTGATAGAACTATTATTGAACATGATAATGGATTTACAATGGTTAATACAAGCTGGTTTGAGCCAGTTGGGGATGAGCCTTATGCTTCCAAGCCAATGTGAGTAGATATTTTACTCAGAGGTTCCACATAAATTGGGTTGGTCATTTGTTGTTACACATGAACCGAGAGGAAGGCCAATAAAGTATAATGCGATGGAAGAAGAAGATACTAAAGAAGTAGAAGATGATGTAGATGGTGATCACGATCGACAGTTATTGGATGATGTTCTTGACACAAATTTTCATGAAGAAGAAGAAGAAGATGATGACGATGATGTTGCTACTAATGATGATGATGAAGATGATGTTGATGTTGATGATGATGTTGATGATGATGACAACGACGACGACGATGATGGCGACGATGATGATGACGATGATGATGACGAGGATGATGATGATGATGATGATGACGAGGATGATGATGATGGAATTTAGAGGTATGCCATCAATCCTTAATCTATTTAATATTCATTTCTTGATAGAAATATATTTTTCTTATATATATGGTTACATAGTTTATTCATTATCTATTTAAAAGCTAAAAGTTTCAACTACGAATAGAATACTGCTAATCTAAATTAACTATTAATCTAAATTAATTAAATAAAACTATTTAAAACACATATTGATGCGTGAATGTATTGAGCCTTATTTTCTTTTAGGTCAAAAGCATTTGTAAGTGTTTAGTTTAGAAAAGGGAATTCATTAAATATCTATAAAAGGGAGTTGTACCTAGAATAAAATTCATAGGGAAAACATAATATAAGTGCTTACCCAATTTTTTGGTTAATAATTATGCCTTTGTAGGTGATGCAGAGAGCCTAGGTGGACTTGCAATCATTCATAACAAGAGGGACTTCCATAGTGTTCTCACAACACCAACCAAGCATCTTCATAAGATCCCTCTCCTTGATCCAAGCCAACTCCATAACCTATAAGAGTGCACAACAAATCCTTATGCCACCTTAGGTTCTACATCTTTGGAATAATCCCATGAATGTCCCTCAATCCATCCAATGGATTCATCCAAGCAATCTAATCAACAAACTATCAAATGCTCACAATGCCTCAATAGGCGCCAAACTTGACTTCACCTTAACTAGGTGTTTCCTCCACCTCCACACACATCAAACAACTTCAAATAGCATTTCCCCAAGGTGACTAAGCCCTCAACTCATCAGCTGATACAAAAACCTAGTTTTAGCCCTTCACTAGGCCTACTTCCCTAGTAGGCTTATAATGTGAGCCTGATTTAAGTGTTTTATTTTGTACCTTTCAATGTTTTTAATTTTTATGTGATGCTAATGATGGATGTGATTATGATTATGATGTGATTATGCTCACGATAATTGAATTATATTTGCAGGAAACTGAACCCCTTTCAAGAGCATCTCGCACAGTCTTATGGATCGACAGGTATAAGTCAATACTCCTTATAGACAGTCTATTTAATACACAAATCAATAGTAAGATTGATGTCTTCTAAGATCTCTCCCATTTGTAGGTACCAGCAAATAGGTATTTTTCAGAAGTGTCTTCCTCAAGTGAGGGAAATATAGGAATAGAAGAGGAAAGTGAGACATGCAGTTTATCTAGAATAGGGAGATTAACTAGAGGTCAAAGGACTAGAAGGAAATTCAATAAACACATGAAATTTTTCCTTGCTCAAGGGGGGTCATGTTCTTATGATGATGAGATGGAAGGCGACATCGAGGTGCCCTTGAGGTACCAACATCTACAAAAACATTGGGTACCCAAGGAACTTCCTCCAATAAACACTAATTTTTGTGTTAATGAGAGGATATATCGCATAGCACCATCATCACTACATGGTTTGGGCCTATTTTCTATGGACGGCATAAAGGTGTCTTACAATAAAGTTTCTGAATTGATGGAGTATGTTGGACCATGTTACGATTACAAAAGTTGGATGCATATTGTTCAATATAAAAAAAGTATGTGTAGGTATGCCCTCTCGGCAAATTATATACAACAGCAAGACAATAATCAAAGTAAAAGTGTGGCTATATACATTGATGGAAGGCCAAAAGCAACAGGGAATATTGTGGGTTTTATAAATAGTTCACGACCTGGGTCAACTATAAAGCAACCCAATTGCATATTTGAGGCGCGCGAGGGAAATTGTGTATTCATCTGTGCGATAAAATCAATATGTGCAGGGGAAGAGCTTCTTATTGATTACAATTTTAACTGCGTAGATACAAATGAGGCTACTATCATGGGGGTGGTACATACTATTAAACCAAATTCTAATCAATGACTCCAACATACCATTTAGTCAATAAATTTTTGGCTAACATTTTTATACTTGATCTTTGACACAGGCGCACAATATGGAGCAACCACCCGGAGGGGATGCTGGCGATGTTCTTGACTCATCGACACACGAGCAGGTAAAACTCATTGTAATTGTGCAAACTAGATAGAAGCAAAATGTTATTTTTTTAATGTTGTTTTCTTCATTTTTTTGGAGTAATTTTGATAATACTAATACTATTGTTGTCATAGAGGACCAGTGGTCGGAGGGAGGGAAAGGAACATTCAATCCCTGATCAATAGCCCCCCCCCCTGAGGAGGACCTTTTTTATATTGATTTAGTAGACACCGATGACCCGATCGGTTTGACTAAAAAGTTGCTAACAAAAATTGGCAGAGAAATTTTACGTTTGGCAACCATAAAGCCTACTACTCAAGAAATAAGAGAAAGGGGAGCTAAATTGATGCACACCTCTGAAACCTTAAAAGTAAGTATTAATGAAATTTTTAATTATAACAAGAGTTCAATAATGGTTTTTATGTTATGCTCTTTTATGGCATTAATTAAAATATGGATGCGTTGTCTTTACAAAGTTTTTTGTGTGATTTCAAGCCCCGTTCCCATGATGAGGGTGCTACAGGTGGTTTAGGTAGTTCAGGTAGATCACATGTTCCATTCCCCACTTTTTTTTTCCACTGAATATATGTAGGAATGATCATAATCATTGACAATACATGCTTGAACAATCCTTTTTTTTAATTCTCTAATAATCTTGTCCATGCTAGTCCACGCGTTCTATATTTATGCATGCTCTAACAATTTTATTCTTCAACTTCACATCAATTGAATCCTATGATGACATCGCCTCCATCTAGGACAACCACAAATCTCTTTCCGACTGCTGAGTCAGCAACACACAGCTTACAAGCATCGACTGTTGCACCATCTACTGGTACACAAATCCCTCTTTTTCTCTCTTATGACAGCAACAAATAGTTTTTTTTTTACAACTTTTTAACATCAATTATCATTTGTTCTTTTATACTTCATGACAAAGACTTATGAAACTTATGAAACTTTTTGCAATAGGAGCTGCAACATCATTTCTTGGATGTTCCTATGTTCCTTGTATGGGAACGGTGAAGGATGTCATATTGATCGTCAGCAATGATGAAGGCATTCCATTAAAAGTAGCCAAAGTTCCAGGTACTTTAAAGTTATTATTATTCTATAGTGATATAATAGTAATTTAGTTTTTGATCACTCTTCATCAACTAATGATCCCATGATTGTTTTGTAGGGAATGATCTTTTTTGAGAAAACTTGGTGATGAGTGTTTGCGAATATTCGGGCCCACCCTGCATACCTAGTGGAACATCATATCCTAACTAAAACCCCAAACCACTATTTTGATTTCATATCATTGCTATAATAGTTTTCCTTTTCATCCATTTCTTGAACTATATTAAAGGTAGCTTCACTTCATTTATGAGTCTAACACATTTTTTTTACTTAAAAGGTGGAATAACCAACGCAAACCGTTGAAGGAAGATCTTATAGAGAGCATGACCCAACTCTTTGGACCTCGTGCATTCAAGAGAAACAAGCTCCTTAAAAAAATTGGTTTATGTTTGAAGTATATTAGGGACCAATACATAAAAAATTTATGGGATAACCCCAGGTATGAGCGTCCACCCTATGTTCCTGAGGCTGAGTAGCAAGCTCTGATTTTGGATGGAAAGTATAAAGCTGGCAAGAAAAATAATATTACACCAGTGGAGAGTATAGAAAGGTATGTGATACTGTTGAGAATCTAATTATTTACTAATTAACCTCTATATTTATACTATCTAACATATTTCAAACTTTTCATAGATTTCCTGACACATCAAAGGCAACAAAGGCAAGACTAAAAAAGCACGGGACACACAAGCTCGGCTCTGGTGGTTTTTTGTAACTTCAAGCAAGAGTTGTAAGTATTAGTAAATGAAATATTGTATCAATTTTTTTATATAATGTGATGGGAAATGCTAGGATAGACTAGCTTGTTTATGCTCCTGATCCTCAACTTGGATCTCAGTGTTCCTCCACACCAATATATGATGTAGAGTTACACGCTTTGGAAGCACTGGTGTAAGATAAAACTCCTAGGCTTAGTTTTCCACTTCCACCAAGAGATTTCTCTTATCTCCTAGTATCCTATGCTTCTATAGGATCTCCTAATAGGATTAGATCATTAACTAAATCCTATTCACTCTTTACTACAAGAGCCACACCTTGAAAACTCCACCTTGGATGATCCACACCTTAATTTTGGTTCTCTTTCTCACTTTCACTTAGATGGATCTAAGTGCCAAATCCACTAAAACATCACAAATTTCAAACTTCATTGTGGGGACCTTCTTTAGATTGAATTCATTCAAATTCCATTCCATTTTACTGATTTGGGAAGGTTCTTGGCTCTTAGGTTTATCATATTCAAGATTTGATCCAAACCCTTAACACATAACATGAAAAAGTCTTCAAAATGACTATAAAACATGTCTCAACCACTGTATCAACACATTTTAGGCTTCAAGTATGACTATTCCTTCAAAAACCAAAATATCACTTCAAAAATAGAGTTTTCCAGCCACTTCATTAACTCAAGCTTTTTACAATATGCAACCAATGCTTGGAGATTCAAGACATCACTCCATTAGGTGTCTTCTCCACCATTCTAGGGCCTATTTGGTTGAAAATAACCTCCCACAATCAAAGGAATCCAAGGCTATCCATGTTGCATGGAATATTTGCAATAAGTGCAAAATGTTGTTATGACAACATTCTTACAACACTTGGCAACTTTGATAGATGCCTTAATCCTATATTATAGGCTTCTTATCCTCACATATTTTGAGGATCCAAGATCATTCATGATCATCATATTAATTTAATAACCATTAACCATTCTTAGGCCTAAGAACTAATCTATTGTTACAACGTCTGCTCCTTTAATTCATGGACCCAACTCATCACATAAGGCTGCATACTAGTTACTTCTCCCTTGTACCATTCAAAGCCTCATACACCCAACCTTGACACAAAGTGTTTTGGAAAACTTCAACCCTCTAACATAAATGGAAACCAAAAAAAACATCAACACAACCTAAAACAAATCAAGTCTAAGGCAAACTTGTTGTTACCAGTGACAAGGCAAATTGCAGCACTTGACCTTTATTCTACACACCCAACCAAGAGTGAAATTGGATCCTCTAGGACTCCCAAAGACCAAAGAAAATTTAGAACAACTCCAACATGACCAAAATAAGGTGTAACAAGGGTTGGAAACCCTGCTAACTATTTACCATTTCCTTTTGATATTTTAACTACCCTTCATTGTTTGATGAAACAATGCAAGTAAAATTCACCATACCATGCAAAAATGTAGGGCTCAGAGTTCAAGAGATGCCTCACAGAAGAGGATAAGAGAATTGGCTTCCAACAAGGCTATAGAGCTGTGGCTGAACGGCTACGAGCTAAAATCAATGTGGAAGGTTCTAATAATGATGTATCTGAGCCACACGTAAATAAGCTAAATGAAATTTATTTCAAATTGAATACTTTACCAATTAGTCTATTTGATGTTAAGTTCCAATATAAAGTGAGTATATCTATTTTAAGCAAGCAATGATAACAATGCACAGGATGTTGGAATGTAGCCTAACAATCTGTGGATGCCAAAGGTTCGCATGATGTGCATCCCAGTGGTGGAGGTATACATTTGCTATTAAATTTTTTATATTTAATTGCAATTGGTGTTTGGGTTAATGTAACATTTTGTATAGCAGCTATAGAGGATCGAGGGGTCGATGTTCATGACCGTGTTGACGTTGAGTCCAGACAAAATAATGTGGTCAGATTAGGTAAAGAGCACCACAGTTATGTTATTTAAAATAATTAAATACTTGTAACAATTATAATAAATTATTTTTAATTTAACTCTTTTATTTGTTATTGCAGAGGACCCCCTTTGCAACAACATAGGAATTTGAGATCATCAAGAACAGAGAACAGAACGACTGATGAGGGGGGAATTGATGATGACACTGATGCTCCTCTTAGAGCTTACATAGAAAAAAGAAATAGAAAGAAAAAAAAGAAATGATTGTCATCTACATACCTTAATTGATAATGATTGAATTTTATGTCTCAATGAATTTAATTATGTGCTAATGAATGTTCATGAATTATGTGTTAATGCAGAATATTGATGAATGTTGCATGTTAACGAATCTAATGTGTTAATGAATGTTATCATGTGATATTGATTGAATGTTATCATGTGATATTGATTGAATGTTACATTTTATTAATGGTTGAAATAATGAATGAATTTTAGATGTTAACGGGAAATGTAGAGTGATGTTAGGGGGAGGAGGGTGGGGCCAAATGAGCTTCTACCTTCACGTGGTTGGCCCTATTTAGTAGAGAATATTAAACTATTCTCGAAACAAAGTGAAGCTCAATAAGATACTAAAAATAGGTAGAAATAAGAAGCAATAACAAGCTCCTTCTAGAACATAACTCTTACCAATTATTGCTATCTTCCCCACACTAGGAATCTCCATCATATTCTCATATGCCTGCAACAAAATTAGAATAACAAACCAAAAATAACTCATATTTTCATACTTCTCCATGCTTGGAATATAATCACCTTTTTTAGCCTTCCCTTGGCTCTTCATCTCCATTGTCTTCTCATCCTTAGTCTCTTTGCACCTTGAGACCTCTACTACTGTCTGCAACATGTCTTCACACCCTTGCCATTTGCCTTGGTATACCAACTCCTGGTTGGTGGCTGTTCTATCCAATTCAGTCATCATTGTCTTTGTGAATTTTCTTTGTCCAACTTTCAATGGACACCATATAGCACCAATCAATATCATATCTACTTCTCCAAGCCTTGTTTCTTTGCTATTTACATCAGCATTTGTACCTTTCATCTTTGTTCCAATCATCTCCTTTCCCTCAAACCCTTCAAGACCTAATCTTTTTTTGTCTTCATCAGCATCCTTTCTCTTTACCTCTGCTACAACCTTTTGAACCTTTTTGGTGTTAGGTTCTCCTTGCTCTTCAACACTTGATTGCTGCTCATTTGTTATTTGTCCTTCAAATGGACAACTTGTCTTCATATCATCCTTTTGTAGGTTCTTTTCCTCAACCTCATTCTCATTAGTTGTTTGCTTCAAAGCATCATCCTTTTTGATCAAAACATCTTCCATTGCTTCACCATGTTCCGCTTTTCTTAGGAACCTTTCCCTCTCAAAGATGCCAATGCTTGCTGACACCTTCCAAGTTGTCTTGTGCTCCTCCAATGGTGTTAATACCATCTTCTCTCCATTATTTGTGAAAGTGTAGGTGTTCTTTCTGCCATCATGTAGGGATCTCTTCTCAACCTGCCAAGCCCTTCCTAAAATTATATGACAACCACTCAAAGATACAATGTCACATAGTACAACATCATTATATGATCCAATGGTGAAGGAAACATAAGCTTGCTCCTTGACATCAACACAACATCCAACATCCAATCCTTGTGCTTTGTAAGGCCTAACATGTGCTATTCTTGGTAGATTCAATTTGTTAACCATCTCAAATGAAACAAGATTTGTAAATGAACCACTTGAAACAATAAGCTTTTAAAATTTCACAGATCCAATCTCTAATCTCTAAACTTTTAAAATTTAATAAAATTCATATTCTGACTTGTTTATTATTTGACAAGTTGTTCCTGGAATCATGATTGTAACTTAGTTTCATCACAATGATCCTTATGAACTTACATGTACATTCACTAACAAGTAACTCTAGATGAAACTTTAAGTTTATTTATCACATTTCAACATTCTCACCAAAATCTGAACTACATTATCTCATGATTGTTGCAGAGTACCACTATTCACATGTGAAATATGCATCTAGATTACTGAACCCTTCTTAAAATTAGTTTCATTGAATTAATATATGTTATGCTATCACTGGGTGTGTAATTTGAGCATGAGAATAATGTCATATCTATCTACGTGTTTTGCCTAACAAACTTCTAAAATATAATTTCTATAAGTTTTTAAAATTAGAGTAGATGAATTATTCTATAGGAAAAGGTGTTGCATTTAAGCATTTATTGATAGGTTTGGACATGAACAATTTTCTATTTCTAGTAGATTATAATGATGATAGTATGATAAAAATATCGTTAGTATTCTAATTTAAAAAAATCCAAAATAATATAGTTATTTGTTTTCACTCTAGGATTTTCTAAAACAACTAATTATTTTATCTAACTGCCTTTCAGCTTGCATAAACAACTGCAAGATTATTATTTTATCGTAACTCTAATTTCTTACGATACCATCCTTATCTATTTGGAAACATTATAGGTAACAATCGCTTCCTTGGCTTCAGTTTTTAATGAATATGCTCTAAAGAGCCAATTTGAGACAAGCATCTACCTTCAGGTGAGTAATTTGTAGTGATCTACTGATATCCTAGAGATCATTACTAGTCTAATACAGGTTTTTCACTCGGGCATGCTTAGTAGAAATGAGGATTTTCTATTGCTCATAAAACCTAGTAAGCATATGATAGTATTTTCTATGATATTTATATTGAGTAGAAATTGTGTCCTTACTATTTGTGAAGTGCTAAAATGTTTTTCAACAAACATGATTGGTTTCACCCTAAAAGCTTTAGTTTCCCCCAATAGGTTGGCTATCTGACACTTGAGGCATTTGTTCAATTCTCGGACGAGTTTCAAGAGGAGAACCCTGGGGATTCAGTCCTGGAAAAAATGAACATGAGATTGGATGGCTTGAAGCTGGGAAGCCTTTCTATCCAACAATATTTGATCCTGTACTTCAGATTTTTAGTCATGACCAACCACTTAGTTGTCTGGGAAGACCCAGGTATGTAATTGCATTGTATTAGATATGGTTTACATTTTTGTCAAGATTCTATTACTACAAAAATGTTGTGCGGTCTATAACTTCTAATTGTATGGTGTTTTAACATAATTTTTGTTTTAATTTGATTTAGTTAGATTGAAAAATGTCTACACAGTTACTACTAGAAGCTCTTTCAATTTTCACCTGATGGAATGTAGAAATCTCATGTCTTCAAACGTTTAATAGAATATGTATATAAATTTTTCTCACTTTCTTTTATTGCAGGTCAATTATTCAACTAAATTTTTGGGATCGACATTTGAACTTCCATTTTCAGAGGTTAGAAAGTTAGGCTTAGAAACTCAAGTTATGTTGAACCATGCCTAGACATCAATGTTTGGCTCAAATAATAGTAAATCTACACAAGAATCTCAATCTAAGAGAAGCTCTAAGGTATGACATCTCTTGCTCTCTCATCCTGATGATGGATCATGTGTGTGATTCAAAACGTTGATGGTAAAAATCGTCACACAATCTAATCCAAAAATTGATTTACAAAGCTCTAAGGTATTCTTTTGGTCAATAAATAATTTTTTTTCTTGAATTGTGATCATCGTTGAGGTTGTACTGAGATTTGAAACAATCTATTTTTTTAAGTTCTTTCTATCAAGCTTTTGAGTTTTCTCTCCAATTCATGCCTTTTTGGATTTTGGATTTTTTGGACTTTGGTTATGGTAGTTTTTATAACCTTGTGAGTAAAGGAAAAAATAATTGGTTCTAGTTTTTAGGATTGTAACAAGTCCAAGCAAGTCTACATTCCTCATTAATAGACTAATAGTTTATGTTAAATCTATTTATGCTAAAAACAAAAGGCTTCTAGGCACATCAATGTTACCTAAACTACATAGTATACTGATTCTCCCTACTTCAAAATATTTTATTATGATTTTTGAAGAAATTTAACAAGCTTAGATTATTTTTGTCAGTGAAGAAACACAACCCACTGAAATTCTTTCCACCAAAGCGTAAGACATTGATAGCTTGATCCAATTTATCTTTACTGCAAGATGGTAGTCCATCAGCACGATCATCAATTTTTTTTGGCCTGGCAGGAATAATATAGTTTATCAATATTTCTATATGTTTATATTCCTAATTTATTGTCAATTGTTGCTGATATCATTCATAGGGCATATAGGGCATATTTTAGGGTTCTTTGGAGCCATACCTAAAACAATATTATGATAGCTTTATTTCTTTTTAGTCTTCTTGCTTCATTCATGTCAGTGATTCCCGCAAACAGGTTATTCATGAGTTGTTGACGGTACAGGGTTTTGAAATTTAAAAATTTTAATCATTTCATTGATTATATGGTTATATGTGGAATTTGTGTATCTTTTTTCTGTATGACAGGCAATTGGCTTCATGGAAGAGCGAAATTGAGAAAAAACAATTAATACTTACATACGTGCATATACTTGGTTTTGTGTCATTTGTTGTTGGTTCCTGATACTAGTTTAAGAGCATAGGATGGTTTAATGTAACCTTGATCTTATATTTAATATGGCTCATTAGATCTACTTCCTATTTCCTTTTTATTTTCTCTATCCCTTGATTTTAACATTGTGTCAACAGAAATTAATGGATTAATCTGAGTTGTGGTTCTGATGTCATTTTCAATTTATCAATTCTCTTTTAGGTCATATGTATAAATTATTAATGTTATATTTGTGTAGGTATTGTTGTATGGTGGACAAGTGACCTCATGGAAGAGTGAAAATGGAGAAGAGTTACTTTTCATGAGTAGTAAGGTGACTATGACATCACTAATGAATTCATTATTTATTCCTTAGTTACTAATTAAGAAACTTGTAACTTTATAAAACTTGACAAACCCAAATTTGACTTGGACTCAACTCAACAAAATTTCCAAACATAAAAAAAAGCACATTTAACAACATTTATAAAACTGATATCAGAGAGCAAATAAGTGGTTTGTCATTCATTCACAAACAATAAAGAAGCTTAATACAATCACAGTGTTATATGATAAAAAATTGCAATTACAATTAATATTTTACAAATTTCTTCTATGAGTAGAACTTCTTAGTGGCTGTGTGGGTGCTCTTGAAGTTGATGATATTGATTCAACTTGAGAAAAATTATCTCTTTAATAGGCATATTCTAGGCAGCTGCATCCATTCACATACCTTCTACCTTCTTATGTGGTTATACCTTCTGCCCATTCTGCTACTTCTTTATTAATTTTAGTTTTACCTTCCTTAAAAAAGAGTGTCTCTTAGGCTTGTCCATATCATTGACAGCTGAATTTAAATATGAAAGTATGTCATGAAGGCCAATGAGAGGTAGATGCTAAATGTATTGCACAAGAACAAGGTTATTTAAGTACTATTGAGTCAGTATTTTGCACTTCTTGGTGTGGAGGGCTTCAAATGTGCTCAAATTCCACTCACAACTAGAACTGCTACAAGGCTGGCAAACTTCAAAGTTGTGCACCACAATCTTCTCACTACAAATCTAAAAAGACAAAATTTAGAATATTGAAAAGCTGGAAAATAAATTGAAAGTTTTAGTAAATGATTGATTTATTTATTTATTTGTACAAAGTTGTTGCTTTTCTAATGTATAAAGGTGAAGATAACAGCCTTATGTCTGTGTCCTTGTAAACTTCTTCAAAATTTTGTCCTTAAGGTCATTGTGAGGGACCATCCTCTATATTCATGTGTTGGGGCCATCCACAATGTTAACTTTCAAATTGTGTTTATTTCTATTTTTCAATTTACTCATGCCAAATATTGGTAAGTGGTGTAAAAAGTACAAATCTAATTGCCACTCCAATGCATAGTGCTATGTACAAAAGATCGATTCGTGCATGTGTAGAAGCAAAGGGTTTGTGCATGAGAAGAGTAATATTTATAATGTCAGTCAATCAAAAAATACATTGTGTGTCAAAGCTAATCACCTCGAGGAAGATAGACAAAGAGATGTGATAGTGAAGGATAGGAACAAGTAGGTGAGAAAATGTTTTGATGAAACTATGGCAAGCGAAGAACTAGGGAAATTAAGGGATCATGCTGAAGATGTTGAAAGAGCTCTATGATATCTAGGCATGCCAAGATGATAGCTTCACAAGAAAGAGAGAAGTTGCAGAAAATTAAATAGGAGAGATTTTTCAAACTAAGTATTGTAATTCAAATATTGCTTCAAGAACTTCACTCACATTTACCTTGTCAAAAATCTCAACATATAGCATTGAAGTCCTTTAAGGATGAGGTAACAAGACAGTAAGCAAGAATAGATCAACAGCTATATATCGTAGGACCTTGGATTGATATAAGATAAAAAATGATAAGTTGATAGATGTTCATGAAAACATAAAAAATAGAAAATCAAGGTGTAGGAACAAAACACTTCAAGGAACCAAAAGACAAAGGAAGAAATGATAAAGTGGACAACCTAGCTGAGACCTATGACTTGAAACGTTGTCCAAAGAAATCAGACAAGGAAAGTTTGGAAGAAGAGAGATTTGACTTAAGAAACAAGGATAACTTTCAGCTTGTTAATAATCCCTTATTTGAGGTTAGAGCTAATGTTTGATGTTCCCTTATATGACTCCTAAGGGTCTGTGACTAAATCCTTATATTTTAAATCACAATAAAATTCTTTCTATTATTACTTATACTCAATTCTTTATTTTGCCACAAATAAATGTTAGGTATTAAACAATATTTTTTCTGGGTAGATATATCAATGCAATTGTGCATGTATCTTGATGTTATGTACAAGTAATATCACCCATGCTTCTGATATATTCTTTAATTCACTACTAGAGAGATGCAACTGATCTTTGGTAAAGAATATAGTCGAACAATATGCAAATGTCTTTTTAAGTAGTTCTGATATCTTCAATCAAACTTTGATAACCAAAAACACTTCCAATAGTGATGGAAATGACTTTGTGAAAATTCCCAATCCAATCAATATCAAAGACTAAACAAGGATTATATATATTGAAGTTGGAAGTATAGTGATAGTCAACTAAATGACCTAATGTCATAGATCTTGATGATCTAATGTTGATTACTGATCTGCAATAAGTATCATTAGAATTTCTGTAGAGCAATTTGCAAGACCAAGTAATCACTGTTACAGATTTGTCATAATGTAAAAGTGATATGTAACATATTGGTCTAAAGTTATTCATTGTATCTAATATCTGCCTTATTGAAATGTGATATGATTGATTCTATTTGGTTTGTAAAGACGTTGGATATTTATTTGATCTCTGTCTGATATAATATCTTTGTAATGGTGATGACCCAATGATGGGTGATCTGTACTATTGCAATTTCTGATCTAACACTTGTTACTTATGTGATATATATGTCACTATTCCTGATCTTAATCATTGTACTCATTGGATTTGGCTTTTTGATGTCTAGTGGATTACTACCACTTATGTCTGTATAGAATATAAAGTAATCTTCTGTTTGAATAATGTCCTTGGATTGGTTATTGATGCCTTTTTAATATCATTTGAAGAATTGCAACTCTTCATTGCATCTTTTAGTATTTGGCTCCTCTGTCATTATTGCACCCTTTTGGATAACTAATCTGTGATTAGTATTTTTGATCAGCATGATATAATTTAAAGAGAAAACACTTACATTTTAGTATCAAGCTTGTTTTATGAATGAATGGAGAAAAACTAGCGACATATCCATTTTAGCTTTGTGTTTTTTACTATTAGTATTTGATTATTAGAACATAACTATACATCCTTGTGAATTGGAGTTTCAGAAAAGATTTAATATTATTTAGATTTCTTTCTTATTGTAGCAAAGGTTATGGAGGCCCTGAACATTCGAAGAGGTGTTTGGCGTGTGCTTTTTTGAACACTTAATACTGATAGGTATTTTAAGTTTTAATAATATGGATATGTATAATTCTAGTTTTAATACAATCTTATTGCAGGTTGATAGATTTTCTTAACAAATTTTCAAAGTGTTTTCTGTAAAGTCATTGTTCACTCCAATTCGATCATCCTGACTTTTAGCTGCAGGTGCCTTGCCTTTGGTCAAGCATAAAGCTTTCCTTAGGCCCATGTAATATGGTGGGTAATTTGTTGGGTTTCTCCTTACCAATGAAAACTTTGATGTGACCCTTACTGTATGCTTTTGCCATGCATAACATGAATAAAAAACTAGAAATACTACATTGATGTGCAATGGCTACACTGAAGAGGTAGAAAATCAAATAGAAAAAATACATTGTTCTATGTTTTGCATGTATTTATGTAATACATGCTTACTAGGCACCATTACGAATATCTTCCTTATTTTTCCAATGAGAAAGGACTCTAATTGGAAAATTTAGGAGCATATCTGATGTTTTTTGTCTTCCTCTTGCTATCTCTTCCTATCTCCATCTCTGCTTTAGCTCTCTCTACTTATTTTATAACCTATTTATCCCTCTATCCCTATCACCCTCTTTCTATATCTCCTTATATCTTTCTCTCTCATTCACCATCTATATATCTCTTTATCACCCCTTCTCCTTATTCCTCCATATCTCTTTATTTGTTCCTCTCTATCTTTCCCACTTTATCTCCCTAAACATCTCAACTTTTAGAGAAGCAAAAACCTTCTGCTAGTCAAGATCAAGTGAAGCAAAAGGCACTGCAGGCTGAATATGCTTGCAACAGGGTCGTTGTAGCGGCGATGGTAGTTGGCGTTGTCGCCACAGCGGCCCTGCCCAAGTGCTAGCTGTGAACATTGCAATTGTGACGTCTACACAACCATTGCGACAAAATGTGTGTTGCATGCATAGTGCCTCTGTTGCAATTCTTGCATTGACGTCGCAATTGCGATGCCATTGGAAGAATTGCGACTGTTGATGGCATCAACACCACAACTACCGCCGCTGTCATGCGTCCCCATTGCAATTTTCCATGGATGTAGCAATTGTGGCATCTAGGAAAGTAATGGGATGCTGTCACCACAACAACCCCATGGCCAGATGCCGATGCGACCCCATCACAATGTGTGGGCAGACGTCAAAATTGCGACAGGAGCCGCATGCATTGCGACGAGATTCGTGTTGGATTAGAATGGTGAAATTGTGATGGAGTGGCATCAAAATTATGATGGCAGAGGATAGACGTCATAATTTATGACTAAAAAACAATGATGTCTATTACCATTGCAGTGGCGACACATTGCCATCGTAATTGCGACACTTAGCCATCGCAAATTGATGCCAAATGTATTAGTGTCAACAAGATGGTATGAGCTTGGGGCTAGGTTTTACCTGGCCACTTGGAGCTAACAAAATAGATAGTTCAATCCCACGACGAATGATGAGGGGGATTTGGCAGTTGGCAACTTTGTACTAGTCAACACTACAAGTTTCAGCATCACTCGAGATGGCATCGCATAATCAAAATAAACTAAGATCTCCAAAAAGAGAGAGAGGTTATTGTAGTTCTCCATAACATAGTCCTATAGCATCTAGAATTGTATCCATACCTCGTACAAGCTCTAAGATATGCCCTGTCAAAGATTGTTTCCCTATGGCATTTAGTGACTCTTAGGGACGTTTCGGTTCGGCATGCCCGAGAATGTTTGAGCACTTAAAGGGATAGGAAAAGTTTGGGGCTAGGGTTTATATAGCTACCTGGAGCTAACAGAATATATAGTTTGATCCCATGAAGAACAGTGAGGGAGATTTGGTAGTTGGCAACTTTGTACTAGCCAACACTACAAGTTTCAGCATCACCCGAGATGTCATCGCAAAATTAAAATGGAGTAAGATCTCCAAAAAGTGAGAGAGGTTATTGTATTTCTCTACAACATTATCCTATAGCACCTAGAATTGCATCCATACCTTGCACAAACTCTGAGATATGCCCCATCAAAGATCGCTACTCTATGGCATGTATTGACTCTTAGGGACATTTCGGTTCAACGTGCCCAAGAATGTTTAAGTGCTCAATGGGATAGGATGAGCTTGGGGCTAGGGTTTACCTAGCCACCTAGAGCTAAGGAAAGAGATAGTTTAATCCCACAATGAATGGTGAGGGAGATTTGGTAGTTGGAATCTTTGTATTGGCCAACACTACAAGTTTCAACATCACCTAAAATGGCATTGCAAAATTAAAATGGAGTAAGATCTCCAAAAAGTGAGAGATATTATTATAGGTATCCACAACACAGTCCTATAGAACCTAGAATTGCATCCATACCTTGCACGAGCTCCAAGATATGGCCCGTCAAAGATTGTTTCCCTATCGCATCTAGTGACTCTTAGGGATGTTTTGGTTCGGCATGCCTAAGAATGTTCTAGTGCTCAAAGGGATGGGAAAAGCTTGGGGCTAGGGTTTACCTAGCCTTCTAGAGCTAATAGAATAGATAGTTTGATCCCATGACAAATGGTGAGGGAGATTTGGCAGTTGGCAACTTTGTACTAGCCAACACTACACGTTTTAGCATCACCTGAGATGGCATTGAAAAATCAAAATGGAATAAGATCTTTAAAATGGAAGAGGTTTTATTGTAGATCTCTGTAATATGGTCCTATAGCACCTAGAATTGTATCCATACCTTGTACGAGCTCTAAGATATGCCCCGTCAAATATCACTACCCTATGGCATTTAGTGACTCTTAGGGACATTTTGATTTGGTGTGCTCAAGAATGTTTGACTGCTCAAAGGGATGAGATGAGCTTGGGGATAGGTTTTACGTAGACACCTAAAGCTAATGGAATAGACAGTTTGATCCCACGACAAACAGTGAGGGATATTTGGCAATTGGCAACTTTGTACTGGCCAACACTACAAGTTTTAGCAACACCTGAGATGGCGTCACAAAATCAAAATGGAGTAAGATCTCCAAAAAGTGAGAGAGGTTATTGTAGGTCTCTACAACACAGTCTTATAGTACCTAGAATGAGCTTCGAGATATGCCTTGTCAAAGATCATTGCCCCATGGCATTTAGTGACTGTTAGGGACGTTTAGGTTCGGTGTGCTTGAGAATGTTTGAGCACTCAAAGGGATGGGATGAGCTTGGGACTAGGGTTTATCCATCCACTTATAGCTAACATAATAGATATTTTGATCCCACAATAAACAGTGAGGGAGATTAGGCAATTGGAAACTTTGTACTAGCTAACACTACAAGTTTTAGCATCAACCAAGATGGCATTACAAAATCAAAATGGAGTAAGATCTCAAAAAATAAAGAGAGGTTATTGTAGGTCTCTACAACATGGTCCTATAGCACCTATAATTGCATCCATACCTCACATGAGCTCCAAGATATGCCCTATCAAAGATCACTACCCTATGGTATTTAGTGACTCTTAGGGACGTTTCGATTTGACATGCCTAAGAACATTCAAGTGCTCAAAGGGATGGGATGAACTTGGGGCTAAGGTTCACCCAACCATCCAGAGCTAAAAAAATAGATAGTTCGATCCCACAACGAACGGTGAGGGAGATTTGGTAGTTGGAAAATTTGTACTGGCCAACACTACAAGTTTCAACATTATTTGAGATGGCATTGCAAAATCAAAATGGAGTAAGTTCTCTAAAAAGAGAGAAAGGTTATTGTAGGTCTTTGCAACATGGTCCTATAGTACTCATAATAACATCTGTACCTTGCACGAGCTCTGAGATATGCCCTATCAAAGATCGTTGCCCTATGGCATTTAGTGACTCTTAGGGATGTTTTGGTTTAGCATGCCCAAGAATGTTCGAGCACTCAAAGGGATGGGATGAGCTTAAGGATAGGGTTTACCAACCACCTAGAGTTAATAGAACAGATAGTTCGATCCCATGACAAATGATGAGGGAGATTTGGCAGTTGGAAACTATGTATTTGCCAACACTACAAGTTTCAACATCACTCAAGATTGCACCGTAAAATCAAAATAGAGTAAGATCTCCAAAAGTGAGAGTTTATTGTAGGTTTCCACAAAATGGTCCTATAGCACCTAGAATCGCATCCATACCTCGCACAAGCACCGATATATGCCTCGTCAAAGATCACTACCCTATGACATTTAGTGACTCTTAGGGGCATTTTAGTTCGGCACATCTAAGAATGTTTGCACATTAAATGAGATGGGATGAGCTTGGGGCTAGGGTTTACCAGCCACCTAGAGCTAATAGAACAAATAGTTTGATCCCACGACAAATGGTGAGAGAGATATGAGCAAGATATGTATGCCTAGGCCACTTTATGCAAGATATGAGCAAAAGTTGCTAATTAGGCAAAATTGAGTCTTTTTGAGATTCTGGTCAAGAAAACCTAGGATTAGGTGTTTTTAGTTATTTTATAATAGTTTGGAACCTTTTCCAAGTCCTAGAAGTGAAATCTAGTGAACTTTGCAAAAGTTGCACTTTTTGTGCAAAAATACAAAAGTTGTAAAAGTTGATTAAAAATGCAAATCTGACTAGAAACCTTCTAACCTTTGAAAAAATGTTTCTTATGCTCATATACCTAAGCATGGATAGTTACAACTTCCCAAACTTTCATTTGCAACTTTTTTGCAAAAATTGCAAAAGTTGCTCAAGCAACTTTTTGAGCAACATTGCAACTTTTGAGAAATTTTTGCTCTTTATATATTTAGGTCAAATGGGTCCATCTAGGACTATTCTAGGACCCTTGTTAAGATTACTATGGATGAAAGCTTAATATATAGAGGAATATATACAGAGGAATTGCAATTGCACCTATTAAATATACAAAGGAAGATATAGAAAACCTGCGTAATAGAGAGATTAATCTAAGAGAAAAGGACATTTCAGAAGAAAATGGTTATCTTATTGCCATCCAGGGCATGCCAATTACTTAGGATGAAGAGATAAAACCTATAGCTCTTGGGAAAGAGTGCACATGTATAGAGACACAAAAATTTCAGATGGAGAAGTTACAAGTGCTATAGAATTGTCCATGGAGCAATGTGAAGTGAAGCCTCAAATTGACTCATTAGTAGGTAAAGAATCTGGTCACACACTTCATTCCAACACCATAGATGTTTCAATTAGAAATGCCTATTCATCAATGGTCTTGCATTTACAAGACTTGGGTAGCCAGGATACTCAAGTTGGGCATGATCCCTCAAAGTTCTCATCGAAATATAGTAATGATCTTAACAAAACAACAAAAATCTCATTGCCACCTTTAAATGGAGACTTGAATTTAAATGGAGATTGTCAATTCCCGAACATGTCCCAACCAAGTAGATTACTGGTGTAGGAGCACCCATTCTAGACTCATCAAATAAGGCACCTAAGGATTCTAGATAGTTCACTCAAGATAGGTTGTGATGCAGCAGTGCATGGTGGAAGCTTCTAAAAGGCAAGCCACTAGGCAATTAGACAAGGTTGAAATCCGTCAAATTTCCCAAAAAGAGGGTTTAGTGTTGGGACACTTATCACAAGCATCAATAATGAACTTATCACAAGTTATCACTATTGGAAATTTGATTGAAAATGCATAATATTAGAGATGTAGATTGTTGCAAAGAAGGAAGATGGTTGATAAAGAATGTTTTTAATCATTGTTTTGTCATTGATGTCAAACCTACTATTTTATAGAATGACAATTGCTTATAAGATCCAAGTACTATCCCTAAGTTGATTGATGAAGAGGATTTAATCAATAAGATGTAACAAGAGTACCTAAGGGAAAGGTTGAGTTATGGTTTAGTAATGAAATGCAAGGATCAGTTAAGATAATGGTAAAATGATGTATTGATAATATACTTGAAGATACAAAGGTTGGTCACACTTAGAAACATTGGAGGAATAATTTGAAACAAGGATGACTACAAAGCTTAACTAAGTTCATTAGTGAGTGTCGAGCAAGCTAGTTCAAGCTGAGAAAATTTTTAGTTAGTGCCAAGCAAAAGCACAACCTAGTGTGTGTCGAGTGATACAGAATGTGTCGAGCAAACTTCAGATGCCAAGAAAATTTGAGGTGTCGAGCATTAGTAAAACTTAGTGGATGCCGAGTGAATCCACAGTAGGTGTTGAGCATCAATAAAACGTGGTTGATGACAAGTAACATAGTATGTGTCAAGCACCAAAATTTCAATAGTGTCTAGTTGCTGCATTATTTGAAAAGTCAAGGATTCACCAGATCTGAGCTTACAAGTTTGTTACCTTGAATTTTGTGAACTAGTTGGAGGATAAGGATGATGAGCTGGTGGCACAAAATTTTATATAAACTATTTTTGAGTGAATTCAAGAGGATTCTTCATGATGTTTCTAGAAGGAACAAAATATGGGTTAGATTCAATCAATCCTACCTAATCCATTCGAACAAAAATTAAAGGAGGGAAGAATCAAGCATGAAAAGCAATTCTAGACTTCTATTTAAGGAGTTACAAGTGAAGAAGCTAGAGTTGCTGGTGTGCCAAATTGCAAAGTGGTTGAAAGGTGTCAATGAGAAGACATCAAGAGGAGAAGGGAAAAAAAAGCATAAAGACTCTGCTTTGATAAGTAGTCCGTAAGAAGATTGCACTGGTACATCAAGCATGAAGTCTCAAGGAGACAAAGCTTGAGAAAGGGAACAAGCTATCAAAGCTACAAAGACTAAAAGCTAGGCAATGTGAAGAGCTGAATAGAGATCTAAAACTTGCAAGATAAGTTGTGAGCTATATTAAATCAAAAGCCCTTGTTGTTACTCTCTAACAATTGTATCAATTAGGGTAAAAATCCTATGGACTTACGTTGGTTTAATAGCCATTTGTAAATCCTTTAATAGGTTGGCATTCCAAGTGAATGTTCTAAAGTCCTCTAACTAGGCCCACTTCTAACAAGGTGGTTAAAGCCTTTAACTAGGTCACATTTAATAGTGTGTTGTAGCCTTTAACAGGGTAGGCCTTTCATAGGGCATCACTTCAAAAGAGTGAGAATTGAGTATCATGTTATTGGTGATTTTTCCCAAATTAATTTTTCACGTAAATCATTGTGCTATGTGTGTATCTTTTCATGTGTTATGCTTGCATATTAATTTACAGTAACCTGCTAAGTAGGAAAGCTTAAGCTTGGATGAATGAACAATTTAATAGGCTCACTCTACTTGATAAAAAGTTTTAATTGGAAATTTAGAGCTTGAATAACTAATTCATTCCCCCTCTCAATTATTCTAAAGCATTTCTAACAATTGGTATCAAAGCCATCTGCTGATTTAGTTTAAAAGGTACTAGAAGCAGGAAGATCAAGATGTCCAAGAGAGAAGTTCCCAAGCTGAACAAAGACAACTTTGCTCCATGGAAAAGTCTAATGAAATTGCACCTTGGATCAATAAGTGACTATGCAAAAACCTCAACTAGAGTAGAACATGTAGATCCAGCTAGACCCCTCTTTGTAGATGATTTGAACAAAAGGAAGGAGCATAATCAAGCAATGTTGGAGATTGCCTCTGTACTCAGTTATGCTAAATTTGATGACATCAAAGGATGTGATACTATATTCAAGATGTGGAATCCCTGCTAGATATCTATGGAGAAGATCAAAATGTTCAAAGAGCAAAAAGAGAAAGCCTTAGAGGAAATTTTGATGACATGAAAATGGAGGAAGGTGAGAATGCTTATCAATATGCCTCTAGAATGAAAGAAGTGGTAAGTGCAAGAAGGAGTCTAGGTGGTCATTTGGAAGATGATACTATCAATAGAAAATACTTAAGAACTTTTCTCCCCATCTATGCTATTAGAGTTTCAGCCATTCAAGAGCTAAGGTGTGTCTCAGGAAACACACTAACCTTTCAAGGAATAGTAGGAAGACTCACTGCTTTTGAGTTGTCCAATTATGATAACTACAGACCTAAAAATCTTTAATCTACTTTTAAGGCTATGCTATCACTAAAAGACACTGAGGAGGTGAAATCAAAGAAGAAGAGTAGAAAAGGAAAGCATGCATCCAGTGACAGTAGCACAGATGAAGAGGGTGTGGAACAATTGGAAGCACTAGTGGCTAGAAGATTCCGTAGAGGCAAAGGTAAATTCAAAGGTAAGCTCCCTATCATTTGTTTTAATTGCAATGAAGTAGGAAATATTTCTACAAGGTGTGCACATAACAAGAGCTATAAAGAAAAAAAAAACAAGTACAAGAACAAAAGAGAAGATGATAGCAGAGATTACAAGGACAAAGGCAAAATATGCTATATTGTTGAAGAAGATTTTGTATAGAATGATGATGAAGTAGTTTATGTAGCCATGAAGGATGAATCAAATGAATATGAGGCAACAACAATGGTAACTTGTGTGAACAAGAATGACAAATGCATCATAGAGTGTGAATGCTCACATCACACGACAGGAGACAAAAATAAGTTAAATACCTTTACTCAATATGATGGAAATAGTGTTAGAGTTGGTAATGATGCTCCATGTCAAATCAAAGGAAAAGGTTCTATTAAACTTACAGAGAAAATTTCATGTGATAATGCATACTATGTTGAAGGACTGAGCTACAATTTTCTAAGTGTATCACCGTTAGGCAATGTAGGTTGTGAAGAAGAATTTGGAAACAAAACTGCCCAAATCTATGACACTGATGGAAATCTGATAGGAAAAGGTGAACAAGCTAGGAGTAATCTATTTCACCTAGATATGGAAGATGCAACCTATCATATTGTTAGACTTGATGATGTTTGGTCATGGCATAAAAGGTTGTGTAATGTTAACTTTGACAATATGATTAGCATCAACAAAAAGAAGAAAGTTAGAGGTTTGCCTAAGCTAAAGAAGCCTGAAAATACAATGTGCAAACAATGTTTACTAGGATGACCAAGTCAAGTTTCAAAATCAAAGTCTACACTTCTAAAGAAGTACTAGAACTAGTCCATACTGACTTATGTGGCCCAATAGAAGTGCAAAGCTACCTAGGAGATAGATACATAATGCTATTTGTAGATGACTATTCTAGGATGATGAGTGTCATGTTCTTGAAGTAAAAATTTGATGCATTTCAAATGTTTAAGTGGTATTTGGCTAGAGTTGAGAATGAAATAGGTAAGAGTCCAAAGTGCCTAAGGTCAGACAGAGGAGGAGAGTTTACATCAAAAGAATTTGAAATATTTTGCAATGATAAAGGTATCAAAAGGCTCAGCACCAAGAACTCTCCCATAGAATGAGATTGTAGAAAGAAGCAATAGATCAATGATAGACTATGCAAGAATCTTGATGATAGAGAAAAATATTGCTCTAAAGTATTGGAGAGAAGTTGTAAGTACTATTGTTTACACCCTGAATTGAGTACAAGTCAAGGAAGGAACAAATGCAACACCTTTTGAACTATGGTATGGTCACTCATTTAATGTAAAATATTTAAAAGTATTTGGTTGTAAATGCTATATTCTTAAGGATACTAGAAATGGAAAATTTGATGCAAAGAGTGATTAAGGCATATTCCTTGTATACTCCACTTAAAGTAAAGCATATAAGTGCATGAATACTAACACTAACAAGATTGTATAGAGTGCAAATATAAATTTTGATGAGCATGCAAAAGTTCAAGCTGATGAATTCAAGAAACCAAAAGATTATAGATCTTTTGTATACTACTATGAAGGAATACCAACTAAAGTTGATGTACCAATCAAGTTGGGAATCAGCAGCAAATTTTAGTATCAGTCGAGTCATAGCTAGTGAATGTTGAGCTGCATTTAGAAGCCAAGTTGCAGACTAAAGAAAATGCACATTCTAATTCTGAAATCACTACACATGGAAGAGATAATGAAATACTAGATAGTGATGTGCAAAGTGACTTTGAAGTTGAAGGACCAAACATGGAAAGAAGGACAAAACCAAGACTATCCAGATATGTGGGAAGACATCACCTGTAGAACAAATTATTGGAGACAAGGATGCAAGACCAATGACAAGGAATAAACTAAGGAATGGATCATGTTTGTTGAGCAATATTGAACCCAAAAGAGTGAAAGATGCACTACAAGATGATAATTGGCATAAAGCTATGGAAGAGGAGATAGATCAAATTGAGAAGAACAAAACCTAGACTCTAGTTCCTAGACCAGGTGATAAGAATATAATTGGTACCAAATGGGTCTTTAGGAACAAACTTGATGAGAATGGTGAGATAACAAGAAATAAGGCCAGACTAGTTTGCAAAGGTTATGCATAAGAAGAAGGATTACACTATAGGGAAACATTTGCCCCTATTGTAAGAATGGAAGGAGTAAGAACACTACTTGCATATGCTGCTTATAAAGGTTTCAAAGTCTACCAAATGGATGTAAAGTTTGCTTTTTTGACTAGTATACTAAAAGAGGAAGACTGCATAGAACAACCAGAGGGATTTGTTGATAACAACAACAAGGATATGGTTTGCAAATTGCATAAAGAAATCTATGGTTTGAAGCAAGCACCTAGAGCATGGTATAAGAGACTACATAAATACCTTGTGAAGATAGGATTTGAAAGAACAGATGACAAAAACAACCTATATATCAAGGCAAAAAAAGGTAAAGACATTTTGATATCTAAAATATTTGTTGATGATATAATATTTGGAGGAAAATATGTTCTATGCAAAGATTTTGTTGATCAAATGAAACATGAGTTTGAGATGTCAATGTTGGATAAATCAAATTCTTTGTTGGATTGCAAGTACATCAACTAAAGCATGGCATATTTGTGACCCAATCAAAATATATCAAGGAGATACTTAAGACATTTGGATTAGAAGACTTGAAACTAGTTAGCACACTAATGGTAACAGGACATAAGTTATCAAAGAATGATGAGTCAACTGAAGTGAATCAGACAATGTATAGATCAATGATTGAAAAGTTTTAGTATGTTGTACGTAGCAGACCAGACATTGCTTTAGCTATTAGAAGAGTGGCAAGATTTTATGCTAACCCAAGAGAAAATCATTTAATGGCAGTAAAAAGAATACTAAGATACTTAAAAAAAACTGATGACTTTGGTTTATACTACAAGATTAGTGAAAAGTTTTAGTTGAAAGGCTACACTAATGCAAATTGGGGAGGTAATATTGATGATATAAAAAGCACCAGTGGAGGAGCACTTTTCTTAGGGAAAAGATTGATTACTTGGACCAGAAAAAAGCAAAGTTGTACCTCACAGTCCACAACAGAAGCTGAATATGTTGTTGTTGCTATCAACTACACAATCATAATATGGATTAAACATCTGTTGCAAGGCATGAAGGAAGAGATAATTGAACATGTCATACTCTACTATGATAATACAAGTGCCATCAACATATCAAAGAATCTTTTAATACATGCCAAAACAAAGCATATTGCAATCAAGTATCAATATGTAAGAGAATTGGTGGAAGACAAGCAAGTAAGAATGGAATATGTTAGTTCAAAGGAACAAATTGCTAACATCTTTACAATAGCACTACCTAAAGATGCTTTTGAGTATCTTAGAGGTAAGCTAGCTAAGGCTACTTGAGAAAAAGAAAAACTCCCCTACATCAAATGAGTTGATTGTTGGCTTATTAAAAACTGATGCAGATGATATTTACTTTAGGATCAAGCCTAAAGTAATTAAAATGCTGAAGTTCAAAATTAGTCACAAGCAAGGTGACAAAGGGAGAAATTAGAATATTTAAAAATGCTACACTTGCATGTAGGATGCTAATCCAATAAGTCTTTGGCATTGTTGTCAAAGAGGGAGAAGAATGGAGAAATTAATCAACAACATTCACTTAGATAGAGGGAGAAGTAACGAGGAACTAATCAAATCTATAGGATCAAATGAACAAAGGGAGAAGTAGCTGATACCACAATGGAAAAACATTATCAATGCATATAATGGGAGAAATAATGTAAGGAGTTAGGAGCAGTAAGAGATCAAAGTGAACAGTGAAGTGGAAGTGAACAATGAAAAGCCATAGTAAAGAGGGAGAAAAAAATGATCAGAAAGAAATAGCACCTAAGAGGGAGAAGTAGAAGAAAAGTAATCAAGATAGCAGATCAGAGAGGGAGATGTGAAAACTAATTGTAACAAAATTTCTTTTTGGCATTTGATTTATTGTTTTAACCTAGTTAGAATGTTGTTAACTTGGTTGATCAGTTTGGTTTGCCATCAATGCCAAAGAGGGAGATTGTAGGAAATATAATTGAAAATGCATACTATCAAAGGGGGAGATTGTTGCAAAGAAGGAAGATGGTTGATAAAGAATGTTTTCAATCATTGTTTTCTCATTGATGTCAAACCTGCTATTTGCTGAAATGACAATTGCTTACAATATCCAAGTACTATCATGTAGTTGATTGATGAAGAGGATTTAATCAACAAGATGTAACAAGAGTACCTAAGGGAAAAGTTGAGTTATGGTTTTGTAATAAAATGAAAGGATTAGTTAAGACAATGGTAAAATGATGTATTGATAATATACTTGAAGATACAAAGGTTGGTCACACTTAGAAACATTAGAGGAATAAGTTGAAACAAGGATGACTAGAAAGCTTAACTAAGTTCATTAGTGAGTGCCAAGAAAGCTAGTTTAAGCCGAACAAATTTTCAGTTAGTGCCAATCAAATGCAAAACCTAGTGTGTGTCGAGTGATATAGAAGGTGTCGAGCATTAGTAAAACTTAGTGGATTTCGAGTGAATCCACAGTAGATGTTGAGCATCAGTAAAACGTAGTTGATGCTGAGTAACACAGTATGTGTTGAGCACCAAAATTTAAATAGTGTCGAGTTGCTACATTATTTGAAAATTCAAGGATTTTCCAGATCTGAGCTGACAAGTTTGTTACCTTAAATTTAATAAGCTAGCTGGAGGATAAGGATGAGGAGCTAGTGGCATAGAATTTTAGGTAAACCATTTTTGAGCAAATTCAAGAGGATTCTTCATGATGTTTCTAGACGGAACAAAATATGGGTTGGATTCAATGAATCCTACCTAATCCATTCAAACAGGGATTAAATGAGGAAATAATCGAGCGAGAAAAGAAATTCCAAACTTCTATTTAAGGAGTCACAGGTGAAGAAGCTAGAGCTGCTGGTGTGCCAAATTGTGAAGTGGTTGAAAGGTATCGAGGAGAAGACATCAAAAGGAGAAGGAAGAATAGAGCACAAAGACTCTACTTCAAAAAGTAGTCAATAAGAAGATTACACTAGTACATTTAGCATGAAGACTCAAGGAAACAAAGCTTGAGAAGGGGACCAAGTTGTTAGAGTTGTAGAGACTGAAAGCCAGGCAATGTGAAGAGATGAATAGAGCTCTAGAACTTGCAAGATAAGTTATGAGTTGTATCAGATCAAAAGCCCTTGTTGTTACTCTCTAAAAATTGTATCAATTAGGGTAAAAATCCTATGGACTTACGTTGGCTTAACAACCATTTGTAAATCCTTTAATAAGGTGGCATTCCAAGTGAATGTTCTAAAGTCCTCTAACTAGGCCCACTTCTAACAAGGTGGTTAAAGCCTTTAACAAGGTCACATTTAACAGTGTGTTGTAGCCTTTAACAGGGCAGGCTTTTCATAGGGCATCACTTCAGAAGAGTGAGAATTGAGTAGCATGTTACTAGTGATTTTTTCCAAATTGGGTTTCCACATAAATCACTATGTTATGTGTTGATATTTTCATGTGTTATGCTTGCATATTGATTTATAGTAACTTGCTAAGTAGGAAAGCTTAAGCTTGGATGAATGAACAGTTTAATAGGCTTACTCTACTTGATGAAAAAGTTTTCATTGGACATTTAGACCTTGAATAACTAATTCACCCCACTCTTAGTTATGCCAAAGCATTTCTAATAATCACAACCCAAATAAAGTAGGGAACCTAATCACTAGGTTTTCCTAAGTTCAAAAGCACCAAAACATAAGGATTATGCAAAAGCCTAATAAGGGAACTGATGTAGAGAGCACAACTAAGAAGCTTCAAATGGGCTTCCCACTCTTGAAGTCAACCAACTAGCTATCAAATATTTAACCTTATTATAAGGTTTCAGCACACTCCAATCCTCCAATGGATCAAAGAAACATGCTCTCCAACTTCACCAAGAATCCAAGGACAAAGAACCAAACTTGCCCAATTTATGGGTTTTGCACTAATCTCCCACAATTAGGTCAATACTAGGAGAACACCCTAGAAGTTTGTCCCAAGGGTTATAAGAGGTTAAATGATGCAGGAGCATCCAGAGGTATAAGGGCAATCCTGTGTCACCCAAAAAAATGTACTTGGACTTAGTTTCTGTTTCATGTCTTTTCATTTTTGGATACCCATTTGGGTCAAATAAAGGTTCCACTAGTACATTTGAGACCATTTTTTGACCATTATTGGTCAAAATTTTGACCCAATTTTTGACCAAACTTTGACCAAATTCGACCAACCCATTGGTCAGAATTTTTTCGGTCGAAATTTCGACCAACCTTCTTACCAACATATTGGTCAAAAAACCTCCATATCCATGGTGCAAGTTCTGCCAGGAATTGGTCAAAATTTTGACCAATGAAGGCAGAAAATTTTGACCAATAAAGGTAGAAATTTCTACCAATGATGGGAAAAAACTTCGAGCAATAAAGGTAGAAATTTTGACCAATGAAGGTCAAAACTTTCGACCTATAAAGGTCAAAACTTTCGACCAATAAAGCTAGAAATTTTGACCAATGAAGGTCAAAAATTTTGGGAAATTTTGACCAATAAACGTAGAAATTTTGACCAATGATGGAAAAAAATTTCATCCAATAAAGGTAGAAATTTTGACCAATGAAGGTCAAAACTTTCGACCAATAAAGGTCAAAACTTTCGACCAATAAAGGTAGAAATTTTGACCAATGAAGGTAGAAATTTCTACCAACAAGTAGGTGTAAATTTTTTTTCAGGCATTCTATAAAACAATCACATGCCTTGTGTATGATATGACATTTTGCATGCATCTTGCACTCTCTCATCCGGCTGACGATGGATTACGGAGAGTGATCTGAAACCATGATGCTAAAAAACACACACAGTCAAATCCAAAATGAACTTGCATTACAAATGGATTGTGGAAATCTGATATTGTTAATTTTGCATGCATGTCTACCAGGACAAATATATGTTTAAGTTGTGATTATCCTGGTAGACATGCATGCAATTTTACCAATATCAGATTTCCACAATCCATTTCTAGTGCAAGTTCATTTTGGATTTGATTGTGTGTTTTTTAGCATCATGGTTTCAGATCACTCTACATAATCCATCATTAGCCAGATGAGAGAGAGTGTAGGATGCATGCAAAATGTCATATCATACGCAAGGCATGTGAACTATTTTATAGAATGCCTGAAAAACACTGACAGTAACTAATATGAAAAATATATAATTAGTTATATGATTGAGACAAATCATGTACCAGTGAGTTGGTCAAAATTTTGACCAAAAAAATTTTGACCAATGGGTTGGTCAAATTTGGTCAAAAATTTGATCAATGAAGGTCAAAAAATGAACCCAAATGCACTAGTGCAAGTATGCTCGCCAAGTTGACTCTTTGAGTTTGGTCATCAAGTCACCCCACCAAAGTGCCTTATCAAGGTCAATCTTTAGGTCTGCTCATTGAGCTTGCTCACCAAGTCAGCTCGCCATGTGACATCTCTAAGTGGCCTCGCTAAGTCGGCTCACCAACTTGCCCCACCAAGTTGCCACTTTAAGCCCACTCACCATGTTAGATTGCCAGGCTGACTCCTCAAGTCAGCTTGCCAAGTTGACAATTGAAGTATGCTCACCAAGTTGACTCTCTAAGTTTTCTCACTAAGTCCGCCCCCTAGGCCAACTCTCCAGGTCAGCTCACCAAGTCACCCCCACCCAGTCACCTCAACGAGTTGACTCATTAAGTCAGCTCATGAAGTCGAATCACCCAGTGGTTTTGCCACCTTGCCGCATAGAGTTGCTTCTCCAAGCTCGCTCACCATGTAAACTCACTTGGTCGGCATGCCAAGTTGACACTTTAAGTTTTCTCATCAAGTCACCCAACCAAAGTGCCTCATCAAGGTCAGTCTTTAAGTACACTTAGTAGGTCGGCTCACCAAGTCGCTTCGCTAAGTGGCCTCGATAAGTCAGCTCGCCAACTTGCACCACCAAGTCACCACTTTAAGTCGACTCACCATATCAGCTTTCCAGGCCGACTCCCATAGTCAGCTCACCAAGCTGACAATTCAAGTATGCTCACCAAGTCAACTCTTTAAGTTCACTCACCAAGTTTTCCCCTAGGTCAACTCTCTAGGTCAGCCCACCAAGTCACCTCAACGAGTTGACTCTTTAAGTCAGACCCCAAGTCTACTGTTCAAGTACGCATGCCAGGTCGGCTCGCCAAGCCCACCAAGTCATGTCACCAAGTTGATTGTACACTCACAAAGTTGACTCTTTAAGGTCAGCTCGCCAAGCCAGCCCACCAAGTTGGCTCGCCCACATGTCCCACCAAGTCTCCAAGTCTGCTCGCCAAGCTGACAATTCAAGTGCTCTCACCAAGCCCATCCCCTAGGTCAACTCTCCAGGTCAGCTCGCCAAGTCACTCCCACCCAGACACCTCAATGAGTTGACTCTTTTAGTCAGCTCACCAAGGCATATCGACTGCATAGTATCAACTACAAATCTAAAAGGGAAAAGAAAAATAAGATATCAATCTGCACACGCGAGCATGCATGCGTGTGCCATGTAAGTATGTTTAAGCACATCAATGGAGATTAATTTTTGTGTGCACATAATTTGTAGCATATCCTTAAATACTCCTTTCTTGAGCATTTCTATCTTGATATATGTCGATATGATTTAAAAATTGAAAGACTCTAAGCACTTTGCAATTCATGTTACCTTAAAAACTCATGAGCATCTTCTTGTTTTCCATATCCAAGGTGATTTCCAATGTTTTTAATTCTAGAAAGTATTCTAATTGGTGATAAGGCACCATCTCCTCCTCTCACCCTCGAGACAAGAAACTCAAGCTCACACATGAAGCACCAGTCTTTCTTCTGACCTGAGCAGACCCAGCAAATAGTATAGGTTATTATTTTTGCAAGCCACAACTAATATTGCAATGCCTGTGTCTAAGGATAAATCTACTGAGAAATGATAACATACATTTTTGAGAATGTGATCCATGGAGTAGATAGGCTGCAAGAGGTTTTGTGTATATCAAGCACTGAAGCAGCACGTTAGCAAAGCAACTGCCAATAGACTAGTGGAAAGGAAAAGATCATGAATAACAATCTAGCCAAAAACTAATTCTTTACGTTTAAAAATTACAAGACCGTCTTTTTATAGGCAAGAAAAAAGAGCTTCAGAGAGACAAAAAAAGGTATTAAATTGAAGCTAAAAATAAATAGATAGAATATAATGATACATGATTAATGAGAATATACATGATGAAGTATCACCCTAGATTGTATTGCCAATTCATCATTTGAATGAGAATATTCAAATTTTAGATCATAAACATGAGGGAAGTAAAACTTTGCTCATGGAACAAAAGCTACTTTGGATCTAGTAATGTCAAATTCAATTTCAAGAATATTTGTATAAATATTTGTCAAAAGTTTTGACCTCAATTGTGTAGAAGGACTAACCATTTCAATGGTCCTAATTAAGATGGGGAACATGCTTTATTTTGGGAAACCAAAAAACATAAGAATGTACAGGATTGAACATCAACCAACTTGTATTAGACAAAGTATCATACAAATCATTAGCAATCTATGCATTTCCAATTAGCTAGAATTCAGACACAATCTGTCCCCAAATTATTGCATTGCAGTTGTGTTAAAATTCATTTAATTGGGGAAGTTGTCAATTACAAGTATTCAGATTGGTTCCTTTTAAGTAATGATGTGCATGGCACATGATTAGGATCAGTTGTTGTTAAATAATCAAATGCATAAAGCACAGATGATATGAATTGTGCACTACAAAAGCAACATGAATTAAGAAGCCCAACTTTGAATGGCTCCTCTTTTGCTTCAATACTAAAACTTTTATAAAGTTTTTCCATCATAAAGGTGATTGATAAGGAATTTTTTCAGCCAGACAAAGTAAGCTTCTTATTTCCATGCCAAAAAATAGCTAAGTATTTAGATAGCATCGAAGAGAATTACTTTGCTCATAATAGATAGCATTTTAGAGAACACAAAAGGAGACCAAACATAAATACATAACTGATCCTTTGCAGCTGTGGTCATTGACAATTACAACAATAGTTGTGTCTAGCTAGCAACAATAGACTTCTTGCTGCATATGTGTGTCACATAATGTTTCAACTAGTATACAGCCAGCCCCATTGAGATGAAGCAATTGAGTGTCACGAATACCTTCTTGATAAGAAAATATAATTATCATAGTACATAGAATGATGTAATTGACAAAATCATTATAATAATGAATAATAGAATGAAATGCTACTATCTTAATCTAGACTCCAATTTTTATCTAGCAAATGAACAGGAAAGGAGTTTGAATGAGAAGCCATAGTGATTTCTTTTCATCTAATTAACTTTGAGAGTTTCGGATTTTAGGTCACTTGGTGATATTTTCAAGGTCCAATAATGACAAAAGGGGCTGAGGAATTGGTACATGTAATGATCTGTACATTTTTCTAACATTTTCATGAAGTGACCTGGGATGCTTGCAATGGCTATCAAAACTCAAGAAGCTCTCTTCCATCATGTAAATTTACATGCAACCTACTTATTCACTATCACTTGCACCATATTTTTTAGGACTTGGATGGTCAGCATAGTCAAGTGGATGCTCACTCTCTTCTGAATGGCCACTTAATACATGTGGCTTCTTCACTTCCTCATTGATATGCAAAGCTATCCTTCCAGATGATTGTGTGCAGTCCTCTGCATGATCTGTGGAGCTTTTGGATTCATCATCAAGCTTTCTAGCCCTTACTGAATCTGTAAATTGAGATGTTTTCTTTCCACCACACATAAAATGCTTAATATCTTGTGGCAAATGAGAAGGTGACAGAGGTCTTGAATCATATATTGAAGTCTTGCACTCTAAAGAGCTAAAAATATCCTCCTCATCACTAAAAGACATCAAATTCATACATCCGTCAAATACTTGTTGAGAGTAGATGAGAATTCCTAACATATTCAAAGCCACAAGGACGTTAGATTAGTTGGAAAAGAACTAGTTTCAATGTGGCAGTAATGATGGAGGTATCAGATCAGTCAAAAAAGAATGCCACAATGAGATTAGAAATAAAATAATGGTTCCTTGCTTTGTTCTAAGAGTTTCTGACTAAGAGATTATTTTTGATACATCAACCAATCATTATTATAATAGCCTGAATCTTTGTGAGAATATTAACTGAATTAACCTTTGAATATGTTTATTGTGTTTCTCAGGATGGTGTTGCAATTACTAGTTTAATCATTGCTTCTCTATCCTTGGTTGCAGTTAATGTAACTGGAAATCCAATTGGATCTATTCTAGTGGGCCAGTTACCTATGGGCCAAAGAGGATATATAGATAGATCATTTTGAGGCTTCAAGGTATCATTTGTTTGTTTGTGTATCCTAACTATAGCAGCTGGAGCAAGACCAATTTGAATCTTCTTCTCATGAACATGCTGAGGCCAGGAATGAAAATTTGCCACTAGAAGTTTAGTAAATGGTTCCTTCTCCACTACAAAAAAGAGCAAAGAAAATGCTCTCTGCCTATCACAATAAATAACATGCATATGCATCCCCTCATTAACCACAAAAAGAGGTTATATACTCATCAACTATATTACCCAGAACGAATGAAGAAAGCTATAAATGGTTCTAATTTTTGAAGTTACTCTTTCCACAACTATTTTTTATAACACTCAAATTTATGTTTGAGATTATAGATTCTCTACCTGAAATCTAATTTTTTTGACAGGAAAATCAATAAAAACTGATTAACTGAGAGTCCAAGCTATAGATCCCACCACGACACAAGGAATTCTAGTTTATTTTTCTTCCTTCAATTGACTTTCCATTGGACCAATCTCAGATTGCTTGAAACCATGTTGCCTCCTGCAATCCAACAAAGAGTGTGTATCAAATCTAGCAAATTTATAAATAATCAAGTCATCTACACAATCATGTTCATCTCATTTCAAGATCAAAAAATACATAGTTAAATGTAGTCGAATCATGGTGTCGTTACAAACAAAAATGCATGTTGAAGGAGATTGTACTCCAAAGTTCAATCAAGGGTCGAGATAACTAATTGCCTTAGATTTCCATATTGGAAAAGATAATCCAATTTTCGGGGCTAGATATCATTAGTGTCGAGTTTGTGCAGATTGACCAAATGGATAATCATTAGATTTTTCTACATGGAACTAAAAGACATTGTTTGAGGGTTTGATGAAAAAGATTTTTTTTTGAGCATGCAAATTGATGTATCTTTGAATGGGATGCAGGAGCTCGGTGACAAACTATTTGCCAAAGTACAAGATGAATGAGTTATTTTTAATTGCCTTAAATTTTCTACGTGTTGAGTTTCTCCTCAATATAGAAGTTGTTGTGAAGGTCCTCCAAGAATGAATAGGGAATGAAATTGAAGAAGTATAGGAATCTCCAAGGTAAGTTTATAAAGTTGCTATTGAATTTTAATATATCAGAATGTGCAAAGTAAAGTTCTGCAACAAAGATTTATGCATAGAGTCACTGTCCAGATTTGACAGTAGGGTAAAGATAGGATTGTGGTTATGATAAATCCATCTAATGATAATACAAGGAAAATTTGGAATGTGTTTGGTCATTAATAGGCTTGAGTTTTCAGAACTGTGCATAGAAGCTAGCATGTGGGAAGTCTCCAATTTGTAGATTCACTTAAGTTATAAGTTGCTCCTTGTCATGGAAATAGTTTTTTGGAGGTTGTGTGAAGTATCTCTGCATCAGGAAGAGTCTCTTTCAAAATGTATATTGAAAGAGAGTGTAGCAATTCAAACTTTTCAACAAAACAAGGCCAAACAACCACAGAAGACAGATCGTGTTAAGCAATTTTTAAATTTCAATTTTCATGAAATAAGAGTACCTTTTAATAAGAGTGTTGGGTATTGGCTAGATGATGGATGCTTCATCATCTTGCATGATTTAGATATTGAATGATGTTCTTGACACGGGTAAAATTGAAGATGGAAAATTTCATCTTGAAAAGAAACCTTTCAAGATTGAAGAGCTCGTAAGTTCTTTGTGATGCAGGAGCATCCCATGCTCATCAGGGGCACATTGGAGATTCAAGAACAAAATTACATTGGCTTTACAACAAATAAAAGAATGCATAGATTGAGAGGACAAAATTAGAAAATTCTCTCTGCACTACGTCTCATGCCAAGCCAACTTCCTAAAAATACATTTGATATATTCCTGAATAAAATATTCTGGTCGGCCACAGTTAGGGGTCAGAACGATCTTGGTGCTTGAAACTTGAAATATGGCAGACAACCTTAGACATAAAGAAAACATTGACAAATCAGGAGAATGTGTTGCTATAAAGGATTTCCCAAAACAAGCACCAAGTTCTCCTATACACTAACATACATACCAGGCATATACCAATTTCTCCTATGCTCAAATCATTGTTGTTATCCTGAGTCTTAGTTATTCTAAATCAAAACTACGCAATAGAATTGATAATTTAAATAAAAACATCTTATTCCAGTCTCAAAATTATTATAAAAGCATTGATCAATACTTGTAGTTGCAGCTCATTACTCTATATTTAAAAGTTGCACCTATATTAGGCAGAAAACAAGAAATATAGAGGCAGATTAAAATTATGATTTCACACAGAAGGGATGCCCCATTAGATGAATTCGTAGCTTTTTCATTGGCTTATATTTGGATTTTAAGATTTAGCAATTGCAAGGGCGTTTGAAATCAAATATTTACATGTTTGAAATGTTAAGGAATCTAAGTAAGTCAGCTCTACTTATTTCTATTGAATAATTTTGAAGTAATTTATAAAAGGATCTGACAAGATTGTCCATACAATTTCTCATCCTATGTTTAATGAAATTTAAAACCCATCCTAGCTGAGCCTCCATACCTCATATTCTTCAAACTCGTGCCCTTCAATCATGACAATGCTAGGTACAGCTTTTGGAGCAGGATGAAGCAAATCCTGAGCTTCTTCCCATGCCAACTTCAATTCAAATGCATCACCATTCTCCATGCAAAGTCTCTTATTCTTGGAACAAAGATTGCGACTTTTTTTCTTTTCTGGTGTCAACAAGGATTGACTTGAACTATCTTTGGATTTGCCTCTAACTTTGTCACTTTTATACCAACTAAAGCTTGTGCTTGGAGTATTGACTTGACCTGTCAGAGGCTCTACAAATGATTCTTCTTTTACATTGACTAAAGGAAGTGTATAGCCTGAAAAAAATTCTATAATTGCAGAGTTAAGGGCGCTACTGAAAAATGGCCCAATTCCTGATGTTGATGGTTGAACTTCCTAAAATAAGAAAAGAGGACATCAATGCATCAAGCAAATTGTTATGTGCTCTACTCTTCTAACATAAATATTGGAAAAGCACCCAAATGCTATTGTTTGGGAACTATTGGAGAGAAATCCAAATTAGTGACTGGTGAGGGCTACTAGCTTTAAGGCTAGATATGAATGTTGGGTAAGAGATTAGTTGTATTCATGTTATGGGTAGCAGTAGTCGTGAATCATTTTAGACCTACCACATGCGAAGTGTCCATTTTATGTTAGTTTGAGCTTCACTTGGTTTCAAGAATACTATAATATTCTCTACTTAACAAGGCCGACCACGTGAAGGTGGAAGCTCATCTAGCCTCACCCCCCTCCCCCTAACATCAATCTAAAGTACCCATTATCATCTAATTACATACTTCATTGATTCATTCATCCATTTATGAACCATAACATTCAATCAATACAATCACATAACATTCATTAATATGATATAAAATTCATTAATACATAATACTAATCAAGACTTCATTAAGACATAACAATATTCATTAACATAAGATAAAAATCATTATTAATACGCATCACTCATACATAATTACTTAAAACAAAGTTCTTTCATTATCCAACAAGGTTTATCAAAGAAGATTTTTAAAACATCATTTCTTCTTTTTGTTTTTATGAGCTCTTTTAAGAAAAGCGCTCATAGGAGCATCCATATCTGCATCATTCTCCTCCTCTTCTAGCACGTGTAATGTCAAATTACGATGGCTCCTTCTCTTTGCAGGAGCAGGAGGCTGCTGCACTAAAGGGGGCTCTGTTGCAAGAACAAGTGAATGGGATAAATTGGCATACTCTTTTTCTTTTTTTAACTGTTACTAGTCTATAATTAAGTACTAATACAACATAACATGCATTTTTCTTACCTGACAATGCCACATCATGTACATTAACATTTTGATCCGCCGCCACGTCAACATGTTGAACACTTGGAACATGTTTCACTCCTTCAACATGATGTTCAACATGCTCTAAAATATTCAAAAAAATATTATCATGAGTGATGGATTCATTTTGAGCACTACACATGAAATATGAGTCAATAAATTTGACTCAAATACTACATAGTTAAATCATGATAGCAATATCACAATATTTACTCTATGAGATTTGTTAGAATAAATGGAAGGAGAACATTTCATATTTCTGATTGCATAATTAATTTCCAATAGCAAATTAATACCTCCACCACTATAATGCACATTATGGCCTTCGTCACGAGCAGGTTCTGTGGTATTATATGAAGGCTGCAATAAAATGTTATGCACATTGTTATGTAGTCAATTTACGTTCAAAACTAATACCAAAAAAGAAAAGGATCAACTATTCAATTTCATTTACTTTTCATCTAACCAATTTACCTGTGAGATATCATTTGGTGAACTAGATTCTTGGGCAAGGCTTATAGATTCTTCGTGTAGGCATGCATCCACGACTTTATAGCCTTCCTTCAAGGCAAGTTTTCTATCTTCATCTGTGACCTCCACATTGAATTATGTGCCCTGTATTTTTTGCTTAATATCATCAGTTTTGTATGTATGGTTTCACTAAAAAAATTGTTTGCAACATTATATTAAAAAAATTTATTTCATATCATTGCTCCTACTTACAACTCAAGACTGGAGATTCATATAGCCACCAGAGCCAAGTTTGTGTTGGCCAAACTTTTCTAGTCTCGCTTTTGTAGCCACAGATGTGTCCTGCAATCTATGAACAATTTCAAACATCTTAGATTATATATTTGCAAATATGAATAATTAGTGCATGATTACAATGTACTTAATATTATCATGACATACCTCTTTTTGCCCTGTGCTGCTTCATTACCTCTATCTTCACATAGCCTGTTCTCCTTTGCATCTTCTACTATTTCATTCCACTCCATTGGTGGAATCATAGCTAGACGATCATACTTTGGGTTATCCTTAAGAGCCCTTCTATATTGATCCCTCACAGTCTTTAAATGCTTTGCTCCTCTTTTGAGAAGTAGGCCATTGTCAAACATGTCTTTTCCAAATTTCTCGTCAAAAGATGCAATGAGTTGATTTTTTAATTCCACGGTTTGTAAATTCCACCTTTTTAAAAACAAATAGATTGTTAGATCAATAGCTTTAATATATTACATTAAATGAAAGAAAAGAAAAATTATGTAGAAATGATATGAAACTATGTACCTTTTATGTATGGTGGGTCCGAATAGTCTCAATGTCATATGAAAAAGATGATCAAAGAAAACATTATTACCTACTAAAACATAAAGGATTTATCAGTCCAAAACGAGTAATATAAAAATAAATTAAATTTACACTTTAAATAAAAACAATTTTAAAGCACCTGGAAGTTTTCGTTCTTTTAACGGAAACATAGTTTTCTTATTCAGCAATAATGTCCCTTCATATGAACTAGTACTAATCACACGAACTGCTCCAGGAAATGGATCAACTTCAGCAGTACTACTCTCTGCTAGTCTGTCAACTGAAACATCGTGACAATTAAAGTAGACACCAAATGAAATAAAGCATACTTATGGATATAATCAAATTGAAGAAATTGACTAGCAAAAATGTTTTTTCATTAGGTAGTCAGATTTGCAAAAATGCATAAAGTTGCATATAAAAGTTGCTGACAACTTTTAAAAATGTTGCTCGGTATTGTTTAAAAGTTGTTATTGTTTGTTTTAAGTTGGGGAATGGCTACTTGGTTGTTCCAATGGTCCTATAGGCCTCTATATATATCATGTGTGATCTTAGAAGGTGAGGGAGATTAGGTTGTAGTCGATGCTTGGACAAAACGAATAAAAAACCTCTGATTTACTGGTAATTTTGCTATTACAGTGGGTTGTACGGTTCTGTACGGTACTGTTATGATTGCTAAGTGTGTGGCTTAGTTGCAGGGGTGTGTTCATAAGTTTTTTGGCTTTGATTTGACATTAATTCAAAAAGTAGCACAAAATCTTGCCTACGTAGTACAATATATGTATGTATGTATGTATGTATGTATGCGTGGTGTGTGTATGCATGTGTTTGTGTGTATGCAGGCTTCTATAGACATTATTTAAGCACTGATATGCTACTTCGTTGTTCATCAACTTGTACAAATACATTACAAAATCTAGCAAAACAAGGTTTTACTAGTTCTAGTGGGTATAGATGAGGATGTTTGCGTGGCCCTTATTGCCGACAATGCAGTAGGCAATAGTGGATCGACAACCGAAGGAGGAGTCTGCACGTCATCATGAGCTGAGGAATACAATATTGTTAGCAAAGACATTTGCAATGGATAAAGATCAAATGGGATACTAGCTAGAAATGTCCACAAAAAAAAAAGTAACTGTTATAATGTTGATGAAAACAAACAAAGTGCTACTGACACGAAGGTTGTGCGCAACGACCATCACCATGTTCACCATGTGATGTCACAAATGGCACAAATGTCTATACAAGTACACATAAAATTAGAGATCAAGATCCATAAGATAGTATAAAATATTCATATCTATTGAACTTCTATTATTGCTTTAGTCGAATTACTGCTTACCTGCAAAGATTGGATTCTACGGCCCAATTCTGTTCTCAGTGCCTCTTTCTCCTCACTTTTGTCACCCTCAATGATAATGTTAACAAGTTCATCAATGTATATTTGCTTGATTTGTTGGGTGTTGAACACAGGGTCAATACTAAGGGCGATGTTATGTAGATATGAAGCTCGTATTTCAGATCGCATTTGATCAGCGGTCATTCTAGCTTTTTCTTATCATTTGTGACATTAAATATCAGTAAAATTTCATCAAAACAACTCCAAAGCCACAAAGAAAAGAACATAATAATACGACATCTGTTTCTATATTAACATTAAAATTTACAATATTTAATGTTTACCTCTACTGAAGGTGTCTGAGATGGTGCATCCATATCGCCCTGTGAAAAAATTTAGTAAGTCTTAGAAATTAGCAGTGAAATTAAAGTAATAGACTTACCAAAAAAAAATATTAATAATAAAGTAGATTGTATATGTAAATCATTTGTCTTAAGTTAAATATTCAGTGTAACTAATGTGTATATCTAAAAAAAAATTGATATGTTCTACTTAATGTTTATATGTGCACATATGGTTTAGAAAGAAAACTTTGGTCGTACAAGACCCCGTCATGGTTGACATTGATCCTAGCTGGACATTTCATTGATCATCATAATCTTCATCCATGTCATCATCATCATCATCATCACCATCATCCTACTTGTCACTTTGATCATCGTCGTCACCACCACCATCTTCTTCGCCATCATCACCATCTTCATCGCCATCATCATCATCTTCATCACCATCATCATCATGACCATCATCGCCATGATCATGATCGTCATCAACATCATCATCATCATTATCACCATTATCGTCAATATGACCAAAATCATCACCATCTTCACCACTGGGTAACTGTTGTTCCTGATAATCATTTACTTCCTCTTCTGCTTCTTCAATTTCTTCTTCTTCAATCACATTATACTTTACCGGCCTTCCTCTTGGGTCATGTCTAACAACAAATGACCAACCTGGTTTTTGTGGAACACCAAAATAAAACACTTGCTCGCACTATCTTGGAAGAACATAGGGCTCATCTCCTACTGGCTCAAATGACCTTCTATTAATCATAGTAAATCCACTATCATGTTCAATAACAGTCCTATTAGGATCATTTCGATTCAGTCGTAACCTGAACCATTTGACGACAAATAGAACTATTTTGAATGAATTAAAGTTGCACTCAAGTATATCATCCAAAATGCTATAGTATCAATTTTCAGATCGTTGAGGATGTATGTCAGTTCTAGATGAAATATTGGTGACCGCAAAGACAGCACTTATCCCGGAATCACATGTTTTCTTTGTTTCATCTGAATTTTTTGTGCAAAATTTATAGCCATGGTAGTACATAGCTTTGTGGTGTTTGACCTACAATTATTCAAACATGTCAAGATTATTTGCACCGATCTGTGAGTTGATATTAAACTTATGTGTGATGATTAGTAATCTTATGCGTACCTTTGTATCTCTTAAGCCATATATTAGATCAAGTACCATTTGTGTAACATTGGGATCTCCATTACGATGAGCTTCTTTAACGAATGATACAACACCATTCCATGTTAATAAGCGACCATTTTCTTGAGACTGCTCAATCCATACCATCATCCAATCAAGATTGTTTGCAATATACAAGTGTAGTGCATCCCACTCGCGACCAACTATAAAGAAGATAATTACACTAGTTAGAAACAACTTATATATATTGATGATGAATAATAATTATTAAACTACAAAAAAAAAAACTTATACTTACCTCTCACCCTCCTCAATCTACCTTTCCCCCTCAAGTACTCCCCTTCGAATTTGTCATTAGAGTTGGGATCCCAAATGCGATCTACATGGATATCTGCTGCAAACTTTGGAAGATATTCAGTAATGTACACCATGGTCTGGTATATCATATATCCCTCTATCATAGAACCCTCAGGACGTGCTCTTTGTCGAACCAAGCCCTTCATAAATTTCAAGTGTCTCTCAACCATCCACATTGATCTAGCTTGTACAGGACCACACAATTCAATCTCCTCAACTTGATGTATGAGGTAGTGTTCTTGAGCATTGAAAAAGGTTGGAGGTAAACACTTTTGCATTTCACACATAAGCTATGGAATTTTTCTCTTCCAATATTTTATATCTTTTTTGTCAATTTCTTTAGATGATAACCATCTAAAAGAGATTCAACACACAAAACCACATAAATAAAATTTCAAATAAAATTATACAATAGATTTAAGAGAAAGCTACAAATCTAAGAAAAAACACTTCTAACCTCGTGTATTTTCCAAGATCATATATAACTTGTTTAATACTGTTGTCAAACTGTTGTGGAAGGGATAGAGGTAGGACGAACTACAATCATTAAAAATGATCATTTTAATATATTATTAAATAATGCAATAGGTAGTACATTCAATCTTACAAATATACTGTAAATAGAGAACATGACTTACCTTGACGAAAGTATGTCAATCATGTGTTTTCAACCCAAGCCCAAAATCACCTTTCTTTGATAGAAGAGTGCTTATATTTGCAGCAAATCCTGTTGGAAATTTTTTTTTTTTTATGACTTCTTTTAATGCATCACTCTGTTGCTCTGTTAATAACCAAGGAAGGGCGCTTGTATTTATGCAGTCTCCATTGCTATTTGATTCAATGGAAGCTTTTAGTGCATGATTGGATTCATGAATTTCAGTACAAATTTTGGCAATTTGTTCTCTATCACACCTTCCATCCAACATTTTCCATAGTGTCTCTGTTACATTCTTTCCAATATGCATAGCATCAAACAAATACGCAATTGGGAGATCGTTGTAGTATGGTAACCTACTAAATTGAGTAGGATAACTTTTCATTCCTCTAGGAAGTTGGTCATTGATGCCTTGACGACCTTCACAAGCATCAATTACAACGTTAGTAAATATAAGACAATATCAAAATACAAATTTTAAACTTCAGACAACAAATTGGATATTACCTCGACAATTTAGTCGATCATATTCCAACTTCCATAAATGAGGTGTCATTCTTCGTGGCCTTGATGATGTCTCTTCTTTCCCATTGAAAAGATGTTTTTCGGCAATTTGATACCTATGATTATTGTGGAGAAAGTGTCTAAACTCATCAAACATATGCTTTCTTAAAGTTCTCGAATGACGAGATTTCATCTTCGGACCACAAACTGGACATGCAAATTTTCCCTTTGTCTGAAGACCTACAAGATCATGTAGAAGTGTCGATCATGTACAATTATCATGCGCAACTTAAACATTTGATAGTAATGTGTAAGCACTAGAACAAACCAAAAATATGTGATATTAACAATATAACATACCACAAAAATGAGTTAACCCAGGGGCATCATGTATTGTCCATACAAGCATTGCATGGAATTGAAATTGTCGATGTCCTATCGGTCTAGAGATGTCGTACATAGTGATGCCATTCCATAACTTCAAAAACTCATCAATTAGGGGCTCAATATACATGTTCATATATTTCACTTGGTATTTACCTAACAATTGAATGAACATAAACATTACATTATTATTATGACCATTTTCATGCACTATTTATAAATTAATTTAGATAACTATAAAATGATAAAAATACCTAGCACAATCATTGACAACATTATGTGCTCCCTCTTTATGGACATCTAAGGAGGAATGTTATTATTAATAACAAAAATAAGCCACACTAAGTAAACAGATCTCATATCTCCATATGGATTGACACTGTCCGCTGCCAATGAAAGCTTCAAATTACGAGGTTCTTCTTTAAAGTGTGACCATGTTTCTTCTATCTCTTTAAATGCAAAACCATCGGCAGGCATTCGCATAATGTCATCCTGACTTCTATTGCGTGCATGGTAATCCATAAATTGTGCCAAGGTAGCACACTTGAATAACCGTTGAAGACGTGGAATAATGGGAATGTACCGAAGAACCTTGTGAGGCACTTTTTTTGTTATTTGATCTGACCGATATCTACTACTATGACAATCAGGGCATTCTGGTGCAAATTCATAATTTTTATGATATAGAATGTGATCATTGGGACATGCATGTATTGTTTGATACTTCATTCCAATCTGATCCATAATATTAGATAATTCTTAGTACGAAGGAGGCAAAATGTTTGATGGTGGTAACAAAAAATCACTAATCAACCTACAACAACAAATATGCATTGTTAATATAATGAATAGTAATTGTATGCTAACATTGAAGATGACAATAATTACATACCTTAGCATACGTGACATTGCTACATTGGATATACCATTCATAACCTTTAAGTTCACCAACAACACTATAGCCGAGAGTAGAGTTGTTTGGGAGCCTTCGTATAAGGGCTCGTGTGTCTTCTCAAGTAAAGGTATTTCAAGACCATCTTCATCATCATTATCAGATTTGCTAGTACCATCATTGTGAGCCTCTTCATCACCTGCCCCAATACCATCTTCTTCAATCATGTCCTCTAGCACATTATCATCTTCTTCCATGAGAGTGTTATCCTCAGCTTGGATATTCACATCTCCATGTTCCTCCAATAGGAAATCCACATCCAGCAATGGATGAAAATCATGGCCCCCTTCAACATGACCATGTTGCCTACAATGACTCTGGGCTGTTGTGATTAGAATTCTTTGAGTCTTTAAGCCTTTACACTTCTTGCAAGGACAATAACATTTATTAGGTTTTCTTCAAAACTGAGCCCACAATGCAGCCATTGTCTCATTTTGTTCAGCGTTCATATTGTCAAGCGTGGTCTTTCTTCACAGGAAAATATATTTGCAAATAAATTGAACATGTTGTGATTAATGTTTATATCTGCACATATGGTTTTTCTTGATTAATGTTTTCAAATGTAACTAAAATGATCCTATAATTTCTAGAAGGCGTAGATGTTTTGTATGTATAATTTCCACATGTTCAGTTGATGGTATAAATAGCTATGTAGTTCGTACTTCTAGCCATCTTAAGCTAGGCATTACTTGCTTATGTCAATCATATTGCCTGAATTGGGCATAGCAAGTTAGCAAGAACAAGGCACGTCACAATCCTTTAAGAGCACTCAAAAGTCTTGGCACTAATTGGTGGATACTCGCTATAACAACTTGGTCATCCATTGCTATCTGGGATCTTAGTCATCCATTACTATATTAAGAAAGATATTGGCAAATATTGTAGTTTGATGTGCACCAATATGAGGAATTAGAAGATAAGGAATCACATTAAGAAGTCAAATGATATGAAGGTATCATGTCGATACTAGTGATAAATTAATTCAATCAAATAAAACATATTCATGTGGAATTATTGACTAAGACCACTCTTAAAGAGGAGAGATCCACTTTTAGAGTAGGCCTCTAGTGTTCATCATTTACCTTGACATCCTAGTAGGTGCTTCCAGGTCTACCAAGACACAAACAAATATGTTGCCATGCATCCTCTTTTGAATCTAGAAATTTTGTATGAACCTAAGATCCACGATTGTTATTATGAAAAAAATGATGGAACGATGTGGAAGCATTGAGAAAATATTTTAATATAGCTTCTTCCTTAAAAATCTCACATTGAACCTCAAATAAAGTTTGAAAAATGTCCTCTAAAACAAATATTTGTACTAAAATAAATAAAAGAATGAAAATTTTGTCATTTAAGTGAAATGATATCACTATAACATAAATGCCTCATAAAGTCCATTTACCACTTTGTTAGGGTATTGAGTGCAAAGATGGCTTCAAAGGAAGAACTTGATGATTCAAGGTTCATCCAAAATATTAAGAAGAAGAAAATCTGCTTGGATAACATTTCGAGTTAAGAGAATGAGGGGAGTGGCGAAGGCTTAAGCAAGTCTCCATACAGCAAAGGTAAGGCAATGGCTGCACCAAATGAAGGTGACTTTGGATCAACTGAACCATATGCCAATTGTCTTACCCTTGAAGAAGGCTCATACATTGAAGATGGAACCAGTAAGCATACAGATTTCATAGATGAGGCCAATGCTATAGAAAATAGAGGGGAGGCTTCATCAAGCAGTGATGATGGATCAAACAAAAGAGTAGAAGGAAGGGAAGAATTTTTTTTTCCATGTCATATTCTAGAGGAAATCTTGACCTTGATATTTTGCAAACTCCCTCTCCACACTGTTCCAAATGCAAATAGTTTCTACTTCATAGCAACGTACTATTTTTGGATCTTCTTACTTTCACAATCTATGGGAGCAGGGCAATGCACAAAGGTGGCTGGTGATGGAACTTTATGATGAAACCATTGGATCTTCCAAAGGTCTTGTTTTCTATGATGTCAATAGAAGATGAAGGTACAAGCAGATATTTAATGAAGACTAGAGATGTAGTGACTTGCAGTGGTGTCTAAGAGCTAGAGATGGAGGCCTCTTGGCGTGTAGCTGTAAGAGAAATGGGAACCTTCAAGTGGTCAATCCACTGACTATGCAGTCCCATTATATTGAAGATGTAAGACTGAACAGAGAAACCAAACTTTCATATTACATAAAAGATTATAATGATGATGTGGTTGTTCATCTCAACTGTGATCCCAAGACAAAAACCTATTAGGTAACCCTTATAATTGGAAATCTTTACCTTGTCAGAAGTAAGAAATTTGTTGTTCTGATTTATAAACCTATGAATAAGAGAAGGGAAATAAGAGATGCTCCCTTCGAGAAAAGAAGGTCTTATGAGTATATGCCAATTGGCTTTTTACAAGTATTTTCATGCAGAACCAGAAAATCTATTGGGTTTCTAAAGATGGGACATATGTCTTTATCTGTGATTTGAATAGAGATGGCAATATCAAGTATCTCTGGGTTCTACCGAGGACGCAAGGTAAATTGCATCAGATCTTGGTTATTTTAATGTACAATGGTAGAATTATAATGGTTTGTAGTGATGAGACACGATATCCAAATACTCTTATTTTTAATGAGCTTGATGAGCTTGGGGAGATTTGGAGATTTAAATATGAACTAACTGTAGCTTCCAAAATTTTGTTTTCTGGAATAACTATTGTAAATCTGTTAGCACTATCAACTTGATCTATGGCTAATACTTCTTTAGAACTCTCATTCTACTCTAACATTAGTGAAGCAACATAAATCCCTCTAAGCTTGGCCTTCGGCGCTGCTTAAATAATAGAAGATGATGGTTCATATTATTATATGCAAAATTGGTCTTTGGTCAAGCTCCACACATTATTATTGCACCCTCATCATAGTCACCACATCAACAACACCTTTGATTTCTGAAAATACTTCTCAAATAGAGGAGTAACTGTATTGCAAATTTTGTACAGTATCACAGAAAAGTTCTAAATGCACTTATGTAGGGCCAACTTTCATACAACATAAAATGAAGTAATGTGTAATTCATTGTCTTAGATTCTATCATCAAGATACAGAGTTAGAATAGAAGAATTTTTTTACATCAACATTTCAAATCCCATTTTGTCATTAGTATAATATAGAGTCAGAGATAAACATTTCTAGATTGACATTGTAAATCACATTCTATCATCAATGTAATAGAGAGTTAAGGGAGAAGAATTTTTTTGCATTGACATTGCAAATCAGATGCTTGTATTGCACTGGCATAAATTGAGAATCCATCATCAGAATAATAGAGAGCTTGAAAAGAAGATATGTTTTTTAATAACTATCTAAAGCCCTATTATTTAAGATCATTGAAACTATTTTCAATTTAGTGGAGATGAAGGATGATGAAAGGCATGAATCATTATAGATTGTAGATTCACAAATATTAGACATTGCTCATTTTTGTAACTTCTTCCCAAAAATTGATCTGACATATGATATAGTTGAACAAGTTGTAGCCTGTTTCTCTCCTAGCTAGGTCTTCAACCAGAGTTTTATCTTTTGTTTCTCAAATTCTTAAACCACAGTAAACATAAAGATAACAACCATCAAGCTGCAACCACCGAATTTCTCAAGAAACCCCCTTTCAAGTAAAAGATCATGGCATAATAGCTTTCATTACCAAAATGGCAATGATATAAGAGCACTTCTAAAAATATCAAAACATTAACAAATAAAAGGATTTACATCTAAAGATCAAAATGTGACAAGCTTTGTCAACTTACAAATTTTTTTACCATGTTGGGCATTATGATGAATTTCAAAATATGCAATTGAAAAAATATAAAAAATGAAACAAATGAAAAATGCATTTCCCATATGGTGGTTAGTATTCAGCTATAGTAGTTGGGTGACTATCAAGAACTGATTTGATGTTCTTAGTTAAAGTATTTTGTTGTGATAGATTTATGGGTGGTGATGTGTGAAGCCAATCTTGGTTGTAGCAGAGAACATAGTTCTCTCTCTGTGGGAAAAAATCAATATGTAATGGAAGTAAGATTTAGTTAATAAAAAAGGTCTTCTGCATGTGGTTTCTCAAGTTTTAAAATGACAAGTTCCATTATCCTGTGAAGTTTCAGCATTGAATTCTTTATATTTTCAGTCCTTTCCAATTTGTGGCAAAGCTATTGAACTTGTTTAATTTCTTGGTGAATAGTTTCATAGTGAAAAACTCAATACGCTAACAAAGCCTTCCTATTAATATATCGGGTTCTTTTACATAGACTAATTTCATTGGAAATGCAGATTTCATAGCGTTGAGAATCCATTGTGTATTTGATTGTTTTAAAATTTTGATTTGAGTTGGATTATCGACTTCCTATTTTGAGCTAAAGAACTAATACATCGGAATACTTCTTAACAGTTCTAAGAATCACTAATCCATGTAACAACATGAGAAGAATAGCATTAGTTCTTTCTCTAAGTGATCCATAACATTTTTCTATTAAAATCTGATTTTAATTAAGTTTCTTGCTGCACTAAATTGTTGCAGGTTCATGAACTGACTTGGCATTTTCTTGTTCACTCAAGGCACAATTTGAATGCACAAAACCTATTTTAGAAAAATCTGAAACTATATCTCGGTGACGGCTTCATGGTATGTATTTCTCTTAGACTTTTCTTGGTCATTATAGTCCTTGTTTTGGTGGTCACTTTCAGATTTAAATAAATCTGAAAGTGTGCTTTGTTTTGGGCTCTATAAGCTGATCCTCTATGAATTATAAAAAGTTACTTTGGGCAGCTCTAAGATGGTTTAATTGAGTTGATTTTAAATCCCATCCATCATAATATTATCAAGTTGTTTGGAAGCCATGAAATGTGCAGATTTAATGTTGTTAAGTAGAGAATAAATGGTATGTGATGATGTAAGTTTCATTAAACTTTAAATGCAAGAATATTTGGGATTAAAAGAAGATCATCAAGCTCTGCATTATCTAATTTGATTTGAGGTTTTCTTATGCATTTTCATACTTAACAAACAATTAAATTGTTTTATGTGAAAAAGAACTCAAGGAATTGAATTTGCATTGGTAAGCTGATTCAAACTATAAATGATTCATGTCTGGGTATACAGATTGGTGTATAGTGGATGGTATAGAATGTGCTATATGAACAGTACAAAATTTAGCACCAACTCACCAAGAGTACCAACTCCTAGAGAGAACGAACCCTCTTTGGAACACCATCTTCAACCACATGAGACACCAACCTCAATTCAAATACCAACTTCAAAAATATACACAGAGAAACATAAATAGTAGTTGAAATCTTGTAACTAGCACTATATATATGTTGTCAAGGACTTATATCCACAAAAACTTTATTCACTTTTCTTAAGAAGTGCCGATCATACCAAAATGAATGGTCATGCTTGATGATTTCTTTTTTGATTTCACACCAATCCATCTCTCATCTACACATGTCCTTCAAAATGAGACCTAATCTTATATTGTCATCTACACATGTTTTTCAATAAGAGTGTAGAGGTGGTAGACACACCTGATATTTTGGCAATAAAAGTTGAGGTTACTCCTCAACCTCACAAGGTTACAAGGAGATCGGACTCCTCCTACTGCTAAGCTAGAAAAACTAGCTAAATAGGGACCTACAAGAGCTACAAGGAAGAAGGCAAAGGCATAATGATACAGGGGCATCCAGAGATTCCAATTATTTTCAAGATCTGGGATTCTAATGCACTTTAAGTGATTATTTTAATAATGTTGGGATGAGTCTTAGTTTTATATTTTTAATTTAATGATGTAATTGGGGGTTATAAGTTAAGAGTTTTGAATAAACTCCAAGATACTTTACTAGTATCTTTAATATATTTAGAATTATAATGAGTCAGGTGTGGGAAGTTAAAAGTCAGTTTTAAGAATTAGTTATTGGGTTACCTTCTTTTGAATATCTTTAGATATATGTAATTAAAGAAACCCAAGAGGAATATATATAATTTTTCTGAATAGTAGTAGTATGAGAAGATTTGAGAATCAAGGAAAGTGGAGAAACAATGTAATCAAGAATGGAATAATGGTAGAATTTAATTCTGTTCAGATCTTTTGTTTCTTCATTGTTCTTATGCACATTGCTATGTTCTTAAATTTTTGAATCATCATAGATGGAGTAAACAAATTTTATGGAACTATATTGTATTCAAAACCTGCGCTAATTGCTATTTGGTTTGAAGATACTAAAGCTATCTATAATTTCTCCGTTCTTACCTTGGTGGCTGGTCACGATGAGTATGAAATGGTTTAACAATAGTTTAAAAGAGAGTTGTGATTGAAGTCATCACCAATTACAATACAATTTCAAAGATCTCAATTTTGTTTTGCTCCAAGTCAATTCTTGGTATCGGTTATTGGTTTCAAGAAGTTAAATGTTTGAATATGAAATTGGGGTATGCTTTATGATACCAATTTCTTTTTCAAGATTTGGTTTTAGTTCTACATCGAATTTAAATAGTCCCAATTTGGGAACAGTAGCAGTCTAGGTTGATTTGAGATCATAAGAGTGTTGTTATCTAATGAAAGAGGATTCTCTACACATATTAAAAGAGACAAAACCCATGACTACACTGGCAAGGGTCTGTAACTTTATCAACATTAAGTGATCTGGCGTGAATGCCACCAGCATCAATGTGAAGAGGTTCAAACTTGTAAGCACATTGGATAAACAAGGGTACAATTGATGTAGATAAGTTTTATTTGTGAATAGAAACTGTATTGAAGAAAATGGGGTACATAATTGTTGTATCAGTTTACACAAACTCTAGCATAGTTTTAATTGTGTGAATTATTTCGAACTGTCTCTTTTCTATAATTTTTCCATTCTTTCACCCATTGGCTAAATGGTTTCTTGAAGACTCTACAAGCTTAATTTTTATGAAAACAATTAAAAGCGAAACATAGGGAAAAGAGGCACTGAATAATTGAGGAGCTATAGTCAAAAGAGAAGCCAATATAGTGGGGCCACCAGTATCACAATTGTTTGAAGGCTTGTTCGAACTGGCAGATTCTCATTTTATGGATAAGTGTTGAATCGAAATTATTATGTAATTGTGAGAAGCAAAGAATCCATTATCAGCTATCTCAATAGCTTTTTGCATTATGATGTAGGTGATGAATGCTTAAACAGGGCAATAGAAATTGAACAAATGTTAGATGAACTGGCAGACTCTCCAGAAAACATTAAAGCTATGGTGATGGAAAACTAGTGCAAGCTAGTGGTTGATCGCCTTTGCAGGGGGTCAGCTGAATCAAAATTGGAAATGGCAAAATCTCTTGCAAAATTTGATCTTGATGACAGCTGTAGAGAGTCATTAATTGATGCACATGTAATAGAGGCTTTATTTGACATCCCGAAATCGAGGCAACTTGAATCAAAACTTGCATCTCTTAAAGCTTTGGAAAACCTTTCATGCCAATCCAAAGCATCAAACCCACAGTTGGGGAATCCACCATGAAGCTAGCCAATGGCTACAAGATCACAGCTTAAAATAGAGGTGTCTAGCAGTGAAAAGAAAACTCCCAAACCAATAAATAGAACATCCACGCAAGGCATGTAAGGTGGGAGCCGCTAAGGAAAATTATATGTTACGAATTCCAATCACATTGAAGATGATGTGCTGAACAACGAAAAAGAGGAGATATAACAGAGATAGAACCTTACTATTCTGGCAGAGGTTGCACTGAAGGTGCCAAACGTGGCACGTAATCTTCAAACCCTTCCTCTGTATGTAATGGCGCCACAAAATGTAGTATCTGACCAACATTAACTGCACAGCCTTTCTTTCGATTATGCAAGACTGAAATTAGGGTGCGGCAAAGACTTGTTTTTAATTTTGGGAAAGTGTAAGTTCATGTTGGTCAAAATTTTGACCAACACGGGCTTTCAGTTAAAAAATTTATATACATTGGCACGACAAAGACCTTGCTTTTAATTTTGAAAAAGTGTAAGTTCGTGTTGGTCAAAATTTTGACCAACATGGGCTTCTAGTTAAAAAAATTATATACATTGCCTGCATAAAACGATCAATTTGACCCCTTTTTTTAGATGGTCAAAAATTTTGATCTAAAAATGGGGTCAAATGTACTAGTGTTCCAACTCTCACAGTTCAACTATCAGTGTGCTAAAAAATCCCAAAAAAATAGGAGCATGCAATTTGGCCATCATTTTGGTGACCTAGAAGGTGTGAATTGGCCAGATGAATGTAATTGTGATTTAGAGCATTCCAGAAAAAGAATCAGGTCAAAAGGCCCCATAGTTTGAATGTTATTGCATTTTTTTGGGTTTCGAAGACCTCTTAAGAATGCTTCAAAGTCAAGTTAGGGGCATTAAATGACCTTGAAAAGGGCCAAAAAGTGGGGGAGAAGAAAATCTCATCCATAGGGCTATAGAGTGCTTCGAGAGCTTTTCGAAAATGTAAACAATTCATCAATCGGAGCTACGGTTCAAAAGTTATGCCTCCCAGAAGTTCGGTTACCATTTCTGGATTCTTCTAGATTTGCACCGACTTCTAACGCGGCTTCTGGAACCTTCTATTTGGTTGGTGGATGCCTACTAGCACTTTCTAGAATGTACTCCTAGTCCTTAACCCTCCAGGGTCTATTTAAGGAGATTTCTGGCATTGTAAAAGGCAGTTCGGAGTGGAGTTTGAGAGGAGGTATTGGAAGGAGAAATTATCTCCAGATTTATGCTATTGTAAGCCCATAGGGCATGTTCCCATCAAGTGGTATCAGAGCTGGTTGTCCTGAGTGTGTAGACAGAGTGCCGACTATGAGGCAGTTTGCACCAGGACTATGTGGTTGTGGGTTCGAGTTAGAAGATGCCTCCACGAAGAGAGTGTGGGAGAAGGGCCAGAGCTATTAATCCTGAGGAGGTTAGAGCCCTCCAAAGGCAAGTGCAGGCATTGCAAGAGGAGCTTCGTAGAGGAGAAAATGTTGTTGCAGGTGACAACAGTGAGGATGACAATGAAGAAGAAGTAATGGGACCAGAAGAGGAATTTGATGGGGAAGTTCTGAATCATGCAGAGGAAAGGCTTTTTAGGGCCATTACTAAGTTTGGGAAAAGACCCACAATTGAAGTGGGTGTATTTTCAGGAAATCTGAAACCAGATGAGTTGATCGATTGGATCAATGAACTAGAAGAATACTTTGAGTATGAGGATATCAGGGACCCAGATAGGGTTAAGTTTGCAAAGGCCAAATTGAAAGGCCATGCCAAAATCTAGTGGCAAGAGGTTCAATTGGAAAGAAACAGAAGAGGAAAGGAGAAGATCACAAGATGGGATCGCATGGTGGACAAATTGAAGAAGCAATTCATTCTTGTGGACTATGAGCTTGATTTGTTTAAGAAGATGCATGGGTTAAAGCAAGCAGGAAGATCAGTCCAAGAATATACAGAGGAATTTTATCAACTCTTGATTAGAGTGGGGCATGCAAAAGCAAATAAGGAGAAGGTTGCTCGTTATATCAGTGGGTTGTGACCTAGCATCTAGGAGGAATTAAGTCTGGTAAGAATGACTAGCTTTGAAGAGGCATACCAGTTTTCCCTACGAGTTGAAGAGAAACTAAATAAAAGGTTTGAAGGAAGACAAAGAGGGCGCAGTCAAGGAGGAAGGGGAAGTGGTAGGTCATCTGGACGTCGCAATGAAACCCAAAAGAAAAATGAAGATGAGGGTACTAGCAGGAACCAGAGGAATGAGGGTTTCAATCGCTCCCGTGACAAAGACTTTGGAAACCAGAGAGGAAGAGGTAGAGGACATGGACAAGGAAGAGGAGGCTTTCATGGTACCTGTTTCCATTGCAATGAAGGTCATCATGCCTTTGGATGCCCTCAATGACAAGGAAGGACAGATAGGAGAGTTGAGGGCCAAGCTAGGGTTTCTCATGTGGATGAGGATGCACAATCATCACATTTAGAGGATACAGAAAGAGGAGAGACCTTGGTAAATGAAAGAGTCCTACTAAGTGGTGAGATTGAACTAGGAAAACGGAGGAGTTTGTTTCATACCAGATGCAAGTGTGAGGATAAATGTTGTGACGTGATCATTGATGGTGGTAGCACTGATAACTTGGTATCAGAAGAGATGGTCTCTAAGCTGAAGCTCAAGAGGGAGAAACATCCCCAGCCCTATCGGATTGCTTGGGTAAAAGATGATCATAAGGTCCTGGTAAGTGAACAATGTTTAGTAAAATTCAAAATTGGGAGTTACCATGATGAAGTTCTCTATGATGTTATTTCGATGGATGTTTTCCATCTATTGTTGGATAGACCATGGATGTTTGATAGACATGCAGTGCATGATGGACATGCAAACACATACTCTCTGACAAAGGATGGAGTTCGCCACAAATTGAAGCCCATGAAAAAGGAAGGTGAAAAGGTATGTAGCAGTGCTAGGATTTGTCTTGTTGATGGAAGGAAGTTTTTAGATGGCATGAAACATCAGCATATGTGCTATGCTTTGATTCTTAGGAAAGATAAAGAAGGTAGTAGTGAAATACCACTTGAAGTTTTAGATTTACTAGGGGAGTTTGGAGATATTATCTCTGATAATGTTCCAAATGGATTGCCACTAGTAAGGCAAATCAGTCATCAGATAGATCTGATTCCAAGAGCTAGTTTTCCTAACAAGGCTGCTCACAGGATGACTCCTACTGAAATAGAGGAGCTAAATAGACAGGTTCATGAGCTATTGAGGAAGGGCTTGATTCGAGAGAGCCTGAGTCCATGTGCAGTACCTGTAGTACTTGCACCAAAGAAGGATGGAGAGTGGAGGATGTGTACAAATTCTCGAGCTATAAATAGGATAACCATCAAGTACCAGTTCCCTTTGCCAAGGATGGATGACCTTATGGACTGCTTGAGTGGAGCTTAGTACTTCACAAAGATAGATCTGAAGAGTGGTTATCACTAGATATGGATTTGAGAAGGATATGAGTAGAAAATAGCCTTCAAGACCAAGGAGGGTCTTTATGAGTGGTTATTCATGCCCTTTGGATTGACGAACACCCCAAGCACCTTCATGCGGCTCATGAATGAGGTACTTAAGAAGCTCTTGGGAAATTTTGTTATTGTCTATTTGGATGATATTTTAATTTTCAGCAAGATTTTGGAAGAACATTTACTGCATATTCGTAGTGTCCTTGAAAGGCTAAGGGAAGAGAAACTATTAATTAATCTGAAGAAATGTATCTTTGCAAAAAGGGAGTTAGTCTATTTGGGGTTTGTTATATCACCCGAAGGTCTCAAAATGGATCCGGAGAAGGTAGAAGCCATCTTGGAATGGCCTACTCCAAGGTCTACTACTGAGGTAAGATCATTTCATGGTCTGGTTAGTTTTTACAAGAAGTTTATTAAGAATTTTAGTGGCATATGTGAACCCCTAATTGATGCAATAAGAGGGTATAGAAAAGAGTTCAAATGGACTGTAGCAGCTGCGAGAAGTTTTGAATTGCTGAAGAAGAAGGTAACAGAATAGCCTGTGTTGGCACTTCCAGATTTTAGAAAGGTTTTCCAGGTAGATTGTGATGCCAGTGGCAGTGCTATTGGGGCTATATTAAGCCAAGAAGGTAAGCCTATTGCATATTTTAGTGAAAAATTGAACGATGCAAAGAAGAAGTATTATGTTTATGATCAAGAGTTCTATGCAATAGTTCAGGCCTTAGGGCATTATTTATTGCCAAAAGAATTTGTTTTGTATACTGATCATTAAGCATTATAGTACCTAAATAGCCAAGGTAAATTGAATCAGAGGCATATGAAGTGGGTAGAGTTCTTGCAGAGTTATACATTTGTGTTGAAGCATAGAAGTGGAAAATCTAACAGGGTTGCAGATGTACTAAGTAGGAGACAGTTGTTGCTTACAGTAATGCAGGTTGAAGTAGTTGGGTTTGATTAACTCAAAAATTTGTACCCTGAGGATCCTGATTTTGCTGAAGCATGGAAAGCTTGCAAAGAACCTGTTGCTATAGATAGAACCAAGTGGTCAGACTATTTGATTCAGGATGGCATGTTGTTCAAGGGTAGTCAATTGTGCATTCCAAGAAGTTCCATGAGGGAAAATCTGATTAAGGAGAAACATAGTGGAGGGATGGCAGGATATTTTGGTCGAGATAAGACCATTTCCATTCTTAGAGAACATTATTTTTGGCCTCAAATTTTACAGGATGTGAAGAAGTTTGTACAGAGTTGCCAGGTTTGTCAAGTTGCCAAGGGGTTTAGTCACAATACTGGCCTATATCAGCCATTGCCTGTTCCATCAAGGCCATGGGAGGACATAAGTATGGAACTTTTTCTTGGATTACCAAGGACACAAAGGGGTAATGACTCAGTATTCATGATGGTTGATAGGTTCTCCAAAATGGCACATTTCATTCCATGCCACAAAACTCATGATGATGTCCATATTGCAAACTTGTTTTTCAAAGAGGTGGTAAGACTACATGGTCTTCCAAGGAGTATAGTTTATGACAGAGATACTAAATTTGTGGGGTATTTTTGGAGGAAATTGTGGAAGAAGTTGAGAACAGACCTAAAATTTAGTTTCATGCATCACCCACAGACTGACGGCCAAACAAAAGTGGTAAACAGAAGTCTGGGCAATTTGCTGAGATGTTTAGTTGGGGATAAGCCCAAGGGATGGGATTTGATTCTGCCACAGGCAAAGTTTGCTTATAATAACTCTATAAATAGGAGTACTGAAAAATCACCATTCCAAATTGTATATGGGAGTAGCCCAAGGACTGCACCAGAATTGAGGAAGATAGAACAACGGGAGAGGACAAGTGTTGAAGCTGAGGAATTTGCTGAACATATCAAGCGTCTACATGAGGAGGTTCAAGCACACATTACCAAGATGAATCAAGAGTATAAAGCTAGGGTTGATCAAAGGAGAAGACATAAGGAATTACAAATAGGAGATTTAGTCATGGTGCACTTACGAAAAGAAAGATTTCCAGTCGGTACTTACAACAAGCTGAAAATGAAGAAATTTGGCCCTTGCAAAATTTTGAAGAAGCATGACTCAGGAAATGCATATGAGGTGGAGCTGCCAGATGGTATTCACATTTCTCCCATTTTCAACATTGCAGATTTAACAGAGTATCATGATGATGGTGCAGATGAGGAGCTGGTGTTAGAACCATGTCTGATTCCTGCTTCTAAGAAGGAGGAGATAGAAGACATTCTAGATCATCGTGTGGGTAGGAGTACCAGAAATAGGCAGTATGAAGAGTATTTGGTCAAATGGAAAGGATGACCGATCGAGGACTCAACTTGGATTTCAGCAACTGAGGTTTCCCATTTGGGATTTCCTCTACCATTCATAAAGTGACAGGGTCACTTTTCAATCTACCCTGGGTGTCTGATGCAGGAGCATCCAGAGGTATAAGGGCAATCCTGTGTCACCCAAAAAAATGTACTTAGACTTAGTTTCTATTTCATGTCTTTTCATTTTTGGATACCCATTTGGGTCAAATAAAGGTTCCAACTCTCACAGTTCAATTATCAGTGTGCTAGAAAATCTCAAAAAAATAGGAGCATGCAATTTGGCCATCATTTTGGTGACCTAGAAGGTGTGAATTGGCCAGATGAATGTAATTGTGATTTAGAGTATTCCAAAAAAAGAATCAGGTCAAAAGGCCCCACGGTTTGAAAGTTATTGCATTTTTTCGGGTTTTGAAGACCTCCTAAGAATGCTTCAAAGTCAGGTTAGGGGCATTAAATGACCTCAAAAAGAGCCAAAAAGTGGGGTAAAAGTGAAGCTCATCCATAGGGCTATAGAGCGCTTTGAGAGCTTTTCGAAAATGTAAACGGTTCGTCAATGGGAGCTACGGTTCAAAAGTTATGCCTCCCGAAAGTTCGGTTACCGTTTCTGGATTCTTCTAGATTTGCATCGACTTCTAACATAGCTTCTGGAACCTTCTATTTGATTGGTGGATGCCTACTAGCACTTTCTAGAATGTACTCCTAGTCTTTAACCCTCCGGGGTCTATTTAAGGAGATTTCTGGCATTGTAAAAGGCAGTTTGGAGTGGAGTTTGAGAGGAGGTACTGGAAGGAGAAATTATCTCTAGATTTATGCTATTGTAAGCCCATAGGGAATGTTCCCATCATTAAATGATCTTGGAGAACCTATTTATCATAGAATACACCACTAGTTTGAATCATAAACTTGCACAAAGTCTCAGACCCCAATTTGGCCTAGTAGCCTTGTGAGCCCCTTTTAGCCCTCCTGAAATGGTTTTTTGGATCTAACTTCACAAAGTTTCAAACCCAAAAAAAATTAGGTTTTTGAATACCCTTTTCAAAGTTACTTCAAACCCCAAAAAATCAAGTTCTAGCCCCACTCCATCATTTCCTTTCCTTTACAAAGCAACACAGACCTAAGTGATCAAGTTAGGCTTGGTTTACAAAGCAGCTAGTAGGAAATGGGATCGTGGAACTGAACTCAATGCTTAAGAAGGTTTGAAAATACTAAAATAACTTATTTCCAAATGCTCAACCCTTCACCAATTCCCAAACTCCTGCCATTCACAAATCAACACGTTATAAGAGGTCAAATCCTTCATGGTACTTGACCTAGGGCTTGATTGGAAAAATCACAAAACACATCCTCCAGTCTTGAAACCATGGAATCTTCAAAAGGACCCTACTAACTACCATTTCCCAAGTGGCCATGAAATTTCAACCAAGGAAATTACAGTTAGAGGCTCATTTTTGCTGTGTGCACCAAAATGCTATCCTAAAAACCTAGTTTCACTAAAAATGCAATAACTTGAGTTAGAAAATACGTAGAATGATGAGACTAGAAAAAAAAGAAAGCTGATTCAAAGATATATCTCAAAAATCCATCAAATCTAGTCTAAAAGTCTGTACAATTTGTGCAATGTGCAAACAACAATAAAAATGACTCCAAAATTGAATTTCTTTCTTTGCAACTTCTTCTAATTCGTACATTAATGCCCTCTAGACATCACAAATGAGGTGTGTATATATTTATTTATTTATTTATTTATTTATCTATCTCCTATGTCTATTTTAATAGTTATAACCCTTTTCCTACTAAATTGCAAATTTGAGCAACTTTTACAACTTTCAATAATGCAACTTTGCACAAAAAGTATAATTTTTACATTTTTCACTTGATTCCACTTCTAAGACTTGGAAAAGGTTCCAACATACCTAATACCAACTAAAAACAACTAATCTTAGGATTTCTTGACCAAAAACATTAAAAATCTTGAATTTGCCTAATGAGCAACTTTTGCTTATAAATTGCATAAAGTGCCTTAAGCATACAAAATGGTGTCTTTCTATGACAACCATGGACTTCTCATCCAAGGTTTTTTTATTCTAGCCTAAGTAGGTTAAAAAAACATGAAAACCAAAATATAAACGAAGTGCCTTGGTACTATGCACAAGGAACATACCCCAAAACATGAATGAAAAGGGAACAATGACCCTAGAATGGAATACAAACACACCTTAGACCTATTAAGGTATGTATATTGTAGATAAAGTGATTCTATTGTGTCCAAACAGCACTGCTATATAGTTACAATAGTTTGTCATTGAAAAGGCTAGTAGCCCTTCAAACTGTAAACTGAACATAATATGGAAAAACCCCACATGAAGACATAGTTTAAAGTGAGATTCAAACACCCTTTAAGGACATATAAAACATATGTAAACCTCACAAATTGGAAGAGACTAGAAGCCACTATTGTAACAACATTTGGAAAGTGTTAATAGAAATAATTAGGCTGCAGTTACACTACAAGTACCCTTTCACATATGCCAATCTGCAAAAAAATTATTAGAACATCTAGGGGCATGTGAAACAAGTCCAAATCCAAAGTTATAGAACTTGGATCACTCTGGAGCAAAAGTTATAGTTACTGTGGTGAAATGTTGAATGGTGCATGTATGGAGGCATACACCTAGGGTATGGTGGCAAAATTCATTCCTTGCTTGGCCATCTGTAGAACTTATAAAATCATGAAGTACACTGATAGGGCTTGCATTCCACTAAGGGGAATCAAATTCCCATGGTAGAAAGTGCCAAAATAACAAGGCCCTAGGTGAAACCTTTGGTTTAATGCTGATTTCTAGGCACCTTCAGCAAAACTTGAATAACTTGCAAACTACAAAGGATCAAAACATGAAACCAAATGAAAATGAAAGATAACTCACCCCTCTAACTCCTAGGGTCACTGGCACATGTCCCAACATTTGTACCAGTCTATAGAATTCTCTGAAAGACATAATTTTGCAAGAAAAATAGGTTATTTTATTGATTTCTTACCAAAATAAGTGCATCATACCTATCACCCGCCTATAATGGCTAATATAAGTTGTCCACAATATTTATAAGGTTGGTTTGGACCAACTAGCCCTTTGTGGAAGAGTTTTTGAAAGTTTAACAACTTTTTAAGAAGTTGCTCAAAAGTTGTCAAGCAACTTTTTGAGCAACTATGAAAAGAAAGACAATCAAACCAAACTTCCTAAAACAAAATTGTTCTAAACAACCTAATCTACCATGGAAACTAGTACAATCTACAAAAACAATGTCAAAAATGCCTTAAAACTCAAAAACTCAATAATTTTGCCTTCAAATATCATGCCATAGCATGTTGACTGTACACAATGATATTAACTTCTCTCATTTTAGGGTTTGGAAAGTCTTTATATCTCCTCCTAGGTCTTTCCCCTTCATCCTTATGGTTTGCATCAGCCTCCTTCAAGTTTTAATAGACAAATCCACAATTTCTTGCAAAATCAGCATTTTGTAAAAATTGCAAAATTGCAATATAACAACTTTTGGATTTTTCTTGCTTGCTCTTCTTAACACTTCTAACTTGTTATTTAGGCTATCCCTTAGCAATTCCATGCTAGGGACACTTACCTAAGCTAATGACTCATCCCTTAGGTTACTCATTGCCCTATGGCAATGTATGCCTTGATTTTTAGGCCAAAATAGTGACTCTTCTAAGGACATTAAATGACATCTAATACCCTAATTACCACACCCAGGTCCAATGACTCATATTCTACTTACAAGACTCACTTGGAGCATAACATAAAAAAAATGAAAAGGTGAGGGCCCTATGATTCAAGGTGCCCCTGCACCACTCTCTCTCTCTCCCTCTCTCTCTATTCAATCTAATGAACCAACTGAATCTGCTCTACATTTTAATGTCTCAAGTATTGCCTCATGGTCTAACTCGTTCCACCATATTTTATCAAGTGGACATTTTATGCAACAACAAGGTTTGAATAATGAAGAATCTTCCTCTCTATTTGTCAATCCTCGAATAACCACAAGTTAGGGTTCTTCATAGAATATTGTCTAAGCCATGTGTCAGTTACAACCACCACACTGATATGGTACTCTAAACCTTCACCATCTATAACAGAGTGATCCAATTTTTGTTTGGCTTGGACACAACGACACAAATAATAATCTATCCCTTCTTCATTTTCTTTAGGTGCAATAACAACAAAAACATGGCCTGCAGTGATAAATGTACAAAATGTGATCATTAATTCAGAAAATACTTAGGTAAAAGTTATAAAGTTACATATTGAAATTAGCAATTTATAGAAATATATATATTACCAGTTTGCACTAGATCAGACAAGTAGTCAAAGTCAATGGATAAATCCATCTCTACCATTTCTAGTGCTTGTGGGGGATGATAGGTGTCAACTGGGTCTAAAACTCGTATATCTCATTTGTCCACCCATTTAGTTGACTCACAGTCATCCCAATTTTCCTCTACACATGATAGATAATAGCATGCCATTTTTTGTGTGGATACTCTATGAATCTACATTAGAGCTTCTAAAAGAGTGCAACTCACTTGATCATGTTAGTGTGCAACAATCCTCATATGGTGCAATGTTAGTATTATCTACCAACCAAAAAAATCTATAAATCATAGACTCACCTTCCTTACCTAGACCCATTGTAGCATTACACCACTGGACGATGGATTTTGCATCTATCAATACTGCTCGATCTTTGTACTTTATTTCTTCACGAGCTAAGGCTCTTTTGATGCATGCACCTACACCATTATGCTCTCCTTTTCCATGACCAGCCTCTATGAAATTCCACATATATTGAATTCTAGACAACCTGTGCATCCTGCTCAAACAATAGAAATTTGTGCATTCTTGAATTGAGATGCGCAATTATCTAACTAAATATGCTAACAATATGGTATGCCCCTATTAGCCAAATCTCCATAAAATAGTTGAAAACAACCATGTACAAACTCCTTAGAATGTGATCGACCATCGCTGATGTAAAAATGGTACTCCCTCAAAATCTTCCTGTCATCCTTTGTACTTGTAGGTGACTACATGAATGTTATGTTAAAAAATATGGAAACCTATTGAGAAGTATAATACTTTGCTTGCACCTCATTTTGTGGTTGTAGTGTGTAGTTCTCTACAAAGTCTACAACCGAAACAATGGTATCTAGTGGAAACATATCCTTGCACAATTTGAATTGCAAATCCAGTTATCAAGCTCTATGTGTATGCCTTGCATACTCGTAAATAATCTTTTCACAAAAAATCTTCATGAACTCATACATTAGAATCTTTCAATGACTAAATCACATCTTTTACCCCATTTCTCATCTTTTAGAGCATATATCACTATCTTATATTTTTTGTAATCTACTATTTCATTTCCAATTGCATGTGTACTATCCATATGTTCACAAGTTGATAAAAGTTGGAAAGAACCACAAAATAAGCATGTACCATCCAAACATGATGTCTTGCAAAATTGTTGGCCATCCCCTATTTCACAGAAAATGTTAGATATGAATTCCCTTGAAGATCTAAGTGGCTCATTCATGTCACAATCCTACAAAACAAACTTAGAATGCAAAAACACACATATATGCCTAAAAATATCAAAAAATTTAGAAAATTCAATATGTATCCTACAACAACAAGTTGTATGTGTGTGATTTATCTTCACATAAAAAGGTTTACCCATCTCAAAAAATCTTTGACTTATTTGAATTTGAGGATACATACCAATAAATTTTGCAAAAAATTATGTCTGAGTTGAGTCCAAAAAAAATTTCGCATGTGGGTCGTGATTTTGGCTACCAATCCTCCTTCTTACAACATCTCTTTAATTAGGGGAAGCACGTGTGTTATTTTTCCAAAAATCTTCAATCAATGATTTCAAAGCTTCACTAATTTTTTATCCTTCTGCAGTAGTCTACCGCTAAATATCCATAAGTCTTTTTTTTGTTGGATCTTCCAATCTCTCATGCCTTAGCATGGCTCTCCTTAGAGTACCTCTACCGATTTTCAATATTTTTCTTGTCTTTCTCATGAGTTGAGATTTCTTCATTTGGGTACTTACTATTGTCAATGTACATACTTGTCTTGTGATATTACTATCTTTGGTGCATGATTTAGAACCCACTTTGTCATAAGCACTCATTCGATTCTTTACAATACTTTTTTCATTTGAATCGTCCATCGTTCTTAGCCCAAGAATCTTCATGATAGGCCTAAATTTCAAATTCCTCATCATTTCAACAATTAATTGGCATTGACCTATAATATTTAATCTTTCAAAGAATAATCTCCACATACAATTAACTTTTTTTTAACAAGTACGCTTGCTAATCTTGTTAGGCATTGATTTAAAAATGTTAGTATCAATATCGATCAAATAATTTGGTCTTCTAAAATGAATTCTAGAAGGCGTTATAATCTCTTCCATTCCCTCAACATTTTGAACATCAACATAAGGTTGAGTGCTTTGCGTACTTTGAACCGAAGATGATGTGCCTTGGCAATAAGATACAAAAGATGGAATATCACCTACTTGATATGTTGATGTTGTGCCTTCAACATGACATGATCGATTGTGTACATTGAAGGATCTAAAAATTAGCATCTCTTCAAAATGAGATGATAATATGACTCCAACATTAGAAGATGGTGTAGTTTCATAATTCAATTGTCTTCTTCAGCATAATAGTCTCATATATTCTCTTTGTCTTTCCAATTCTTCCTCTCTGTTTCTTTGTATCAATGGTTCTTGTTCCTCTCCAAAAGTCAATTCTTCATTATTTCTTTGCAATTTTCTTTGTTCACATAGTAGTTTCAGTTTATCTCTTTTAATTGCCAAAGTTCTCTCCCTCTCTTTCATTGTTTGAGTTTTTGGTTTCTTCCTTGGCATGATGATGATTTCTATATGTCAAATTATCCAAACATTTTAATTACTTAAATTTGTAAATTACAAATCATTCAAATACATATACAAATTACAATTATTTCAATGAATACACAATATATATTAAACAACTTGCCAAATTTCTAACCATTTCCAAATAAAAATTCATTCAAACATACAAATTTCAATGAATTCACTATATATTAAACAACATGTCAAATTATAATCAAATTTGTCTCTATATAACAACAAAGAATATTTAAAAAGGATTGCACTAACCTTTTCTATAGAAAGAATATTCAAAAAGCCTTCAAATAGCGTATCCAATGATTGAATTTGGTGTTTGCTAGCTTCAAATAGAATGAAAGAATGTTCAAAAAGCCTTCAAATAGTGTTTACTAACTTCCAACGGCTTGAAACCTGTGTTTTCTATCAGAACAATAGAATACACAACAGACAAAAAGTAGAATATGGATCAGAAGGGGACCCAAACTTGTGTTATGACCATTTTTTTATTTGTTCATATAGCACGTGTGCACTATAGAGCACGTACGCACTATGTAAAAAATAACATCTCCCTATCCCACCATCCCCCATTCCTTAGTCTCTCTCTCCCTACTCTCTCTCTCGCTCTGTCTCTTCTCCCATCCCCTACTCTCTCTCTCTCCTCTTCCACCCCTACTCTCTCTCACTCTCTCTCTCCTCTTCCACCCCTACTCTCTCTCGCTCTCCCTCTCCTACTCCCTTTGCCACTGCCTACTCTCTCTCTCACTCTCTCTCTCCCATCCCCTACTCTCTCTCACTCTCTCTTCTCTCCCATCCCTACTCTCTCTTGCTCTCTCTCCTATCTCATCCCCTACTCTCTCTCTCTCTCTCGCTCTCTCCTCTCCCATCCCCTACTCTCTCTCTCTCGCTCTCCCTCTCCCACTGCCTACTCTCTCTCCCATCCCCTACTCTCTCTCACCCTCTCTCCTCTCCCATCCCCTACTCTCTCTTGCTATCTCTCTCCTCTCCCATCTCCTACTCTCTCTCTCCAGCTACTCTCTATATCTATCTCCCTCTCTCACCGCCTACTCTCTCTCACTCTCTCCCATCCCCTACTCTCTCTTGCTCTCTCTCCCATCCCCTACTCTCTCTCTTACACATAATCCCATCCCCTCTCTCTCTCACTCTCCCTCTTACACTCCCTCTCCCACCACTACTCTCTCTATTATCTCCCTCTCCCACTCCCTCTCCCATCACCTACTCTCTCTCCCATCCCCTACTCTCTCTCTCGCTCTCTCTCTCCCACTCCCTCTCCCACTACCTACTCTCTCTCTCCCATCCCTTACTCTCTCCTCTCCCGTCCCCTACTTTTTCACAAAAATACACACTCTTATCCCCCCTCTCTCTCACTCTCCCTTTCCCACTCCCTCTCCCACTGGCTACTCTCTCTCACACTCTCTCTCTCCCATCCCCTACTCTCTCTTACACACACTCCCATCCCCCCGCTCTCTCTTGCTCTCCCTCTCCTACCACTACTCTCTTTCTATTTATCTCCCTCTCCCACTCCCTCTCCCATCACCTACTCTCTCTCTCGCTCTCCCTCTCCCACTCCCTCTCCCACTACCTAATCTCTCTCACTCACTCTCTCCCATTCCCTACTCTCTCTCTCGTTCTCCCTCTCCTGTTGCCTACTTTTTCTCTCACTCTCTCTCTCTTTCTCTCCCTCTCCCACTACCTTTTCTCTCTCTCACTCTCTCTTCCATCCCCTACTCTCTCTCATTCTCCCACCCCCTACTCTCTCTCATAGACACACACTCCCATCCCCCCTCTCTCTCACTCTCCCTCTCCCACTGCTTACTCTCTCTCTCACTCTCTCTCCTATCCCCTACTCTCTCTCTCGCTCTCCCTCTCCCACTACCTCTCTCACTACCTACTCTCTCTCACTTTCTCTCCCTCTCCTACTCCCTCTCCCACTAGCTACTCTCTCTATCACTCTCTCTCCTATCCCCTACTCTCTCTATCTCACTCTCTCTCTCATTTTCACTCTCTCCCTCTCTACTCTCTCTCCCATCTCCTACTCTCACTCTCATTCTCCCATCTCATACTCTCTCTCTTTTCCACCCCCTACTCTCTCTAACACTCTCTCCCATCCCCTACTCTCTGTCTCTCTCTCTTACACACACTCCCATCCCCCCTCTTTGTCTCTCTCCCTCTCCCACTCCCTCTCCCACTGCCTACTTTCTCTCTCCCATCCCCTACTCTCTCTAGAGCTACTCTCTCTCTCCCCTCTCCCATCCCCTACTCTCTCTCTTCACACACACACTCTCCCATCCCCCCTCTCTCTCCTCTCACACACCCTACTCTCTCTCACTCACTCTCATCCTCCTCTCTCTCTCTCATTCTCCCTCTCCCACTGCCTACTCTCTCTCACTCTCTCTCTCCCATCCCCTACTCTCTCTTACACACACTCCCATCCCCCTCTCTCTCTCCCTCTCCCACTCCCTCTCCCACCACCTACTCTCTCTCTCTCTCTCTCTCTCTCTCTCTCTCTCTCTCTCTCTCTCTCTCTCTCTCTCTCATCCCCTACTCTCTATCTCTCAGGCTACTCTTTCTCCCCTCTCCCATCCCCTACTCTCTCTCTCTTTCACTCACACACACACACACTCCCATTCCCCCTTCTCTTTCTCCTCTCCCATCCCCTACTCTCTAGATCTCTCACACACACTCCCATCCTCCTCTCTCTCCCCCTCTCCCACTCCCTCTCCCATTGCCTACTATCTCTACGTCTCACTCACTCTCTCTCCCTCTCTACTCTCTCTCTCCCATCCCCTACTCTCACTCTTTATCTCCCATCCCCTACTCTCTCTCTACCACCCCTACTCTCACACTCTCTCCCATCCCCTACTCTCTCTCTTCCACCCCTACTCTCTCTCACTCTTACACTCTCTCCCATCCCCTACTCTCTATCTTACACACACTCCCATCCCCCCTCTCTCTCCCTCTCCCACCACTTACTCTCTCTCCCATCCCCTACTCTCTCTCTCTCTCTCTTTCACACACACACTCCCATCCCCCCCCTCTCTTTCTATCTCTCTCTCCTCTCCCATCCCCTAATCTCTCTCTCACTTGCTCTTCCTCTCCCATTGCCTCTCCCATCGCCTACTCTCTCTCACTCTCTCTCATCCCCTACTCTCTCTCACTCTCTCTCACTCTCTCCCTCTCTACTCTCTCTCTCCCATCCCCTACTCTTCCTCTCTCTCTCTACCACCCCTACTCTCTCTCACACTCTCGCACTCTCTTCCATCCCCTACTCTGTCTTACACACACTCCCATCCCCCCTTTCTCTCTCTCCCTCTCCCACCACCTACTCTCTCTCTCCCATCCCCTACTCTCTCAGGCTACTCTCTCTCCCCTCTCTCATCCCCTACTCTCTCTCTTTCACACACACACACACACTCCCATCCCCTACTCTCTCTCACTCTCCCTCTCCCACTCCCTCTCCCACCACCTACTATGTCTCTCCCATCCCCTACTCTCACTCTCTCTCCCATCTTGTACTCTCTCTCTACCACCCCTACTCTCTCTCACTCTCACACACTCTCCCATCCCCTACTCTCACTCTCTCTCCCATCCTGTACTTTCTCTCTACCACCCCCTTCTCTCTCTCCCATCCCCTACTCTCTCTCTTACACACACTCCCATCCCCCTCTCTCTCTCTTCCTCTCTCACTCCCTCTCCCACCACCTACTCTCTCTCACACTCTCTCTCTCCCATCCCCTACTCGCTCTCTCTCGGGCTACTCTCTCTCTCCCCTCTCCCATCCCCTACTCTCTCTCCTTCACACACACACACACTCTCTCATCCCCCCTCTCTCTCCTCTCCCATCCCCTACTCTCTAGATCTATCACACACACTTCCATCCCCCCTCTCTCTCCTTCTCCCACACCCTCTCCCACCACCTAATCTATCTCTCTCTCACTCTCTCACTTCCATCCCCTACTCTCACTCTCTCTCTCCCATCCCCTACTCTCTCTACCACCCCTACTCTCTCCCATGCCCTACTCTCTCTTACACACATTCACATCCCTCCTCTCTCTGTCCCTCTCCCACTCCCTCTCTCCCTACCTACTCTCTCTCTCCCATCCCTTACTCTCTCTTAGGGTACTCTCTCTCCCCTCTCCCATCCCCTTCTCTCTCTCTTTTACACACATACACTCCCATCCCCCCTCTCATTGTGTCTCTCTCCTCTCCCATCCCCTACTCTCTCTCTCTCTCTCACACACACTCCCATCCTCCTCTCTCTCTCTCGCACTCTCCCTCTCCCACTCCCTCTCCCACAACCTACTCTATCTCTCTCTCCCATCCCCTACTCTTAATCTCTCTCTCTCACATCTTGTACTCTCTCCCTTTGTCACCCCCTACTCTCTCTCTCACACTCTCTCCCATCCCCTACTCTCCCTCTTACACACACTCCCATCCCCCTCTCTCTCTCCCTCTCCCACTACCTCTCCCACTGCCTATTCTCTCTCACACACTCTCTCTCCCATCCCCTACTCTCTCTCTCTCTCTCTCTTAGGCTACTCTTTTTCACACACACACTCCCATCCCCCCTCTCTCTCCTCTCCCATCCCCCACTCTCTCTCACAGACATACACTCCCATCCCACCCTCTCTCTCTCCCGCTCCCTCTCCCATCCATAAGAGTCCTAAGGCCCCTAAGGACATATGTTGTCATGAAATGCATCAAAAGGGGTCATAGGTTATCCTATGACCCCTTTCGATGCATTCAAACCAACCAAATAGGTCAGTAGGGGTCCTAGGGCCCCTAGGGATATATGTTGTTATGAAATGAGTCAAAAGGGGTCATAAGTTAACCTATGACCCCTTTCGATGCATTCAAACCAACCAAATAGGTCCCTAGGGGTCCTAGAGCCCCTAGGGACATATGTTGTCATGAAATGCATCGAAAGGGGTCATAGGTTATCCTATGACCCCTTTTAACCCATTCAAACCAACTAAATAGGTCCCTAGGGGTCCTAGGGCCCCTAAGGACATATGTTGTCATGAAATGGATCAAAAGGGGTTACAAATTATTGCATTTGAATCAAATATAACAAACATGAGCAAAAGGAATGATATTCCGTAAACATGAACGATACACATGATCCACAATAAATTGAACAATACTATACTAAATTAATATGTATATCATTGTGCACATAAATGACAAAAATATATATCAAAGTACATGAATCCATAGACAAATTACACAAATATATATATATATATATATATATATATATATATATATATATATATATATATATATATATATATATATATATATATATATATATATATATATATATATATATATATATATATATCAAAGTTCATGTATCCATAGACAAATTACACAAATATATATCAAAATACATAGATCCATATACAAAATGTGGCTGATCATGCCACTGGAATGTGTATGATATCAATGTTTCTATATACAATGTGGCATATGCCATCTCAAAATGTCTCATGACACATCCTATGACAACTATACTATCTTATGTTACTAGTGTATGATCAAAATGCAACCTCTTCACTGCACTAGGTGGATCGGATGCCTCCTACATAAACAAAAAAGGAAAACCCAAAGTTAGTCTAGTACTACTAAATTTATATGATTCTATGTATCTAACATTGAATTACTTAAATTCATAATTATCCTTTTTTTAACAAAGATTTATACTATTAAAATTTCATCATAAATACCTCTCTCATTGACCTCCTATGCCAGTCAGGAGTCCTCTCATATGTCCTCGACAATGCTTGAACCTCATTGATTATGGCTTGTGTATGTTCAAGTATATTTTTTAGATGAATCTATAATGTAAAATATAACATTATAATTCATAGAATGCTAAATTTTTAGCATATAATCAAGAATTAAAACTAAAACTTACCTCTGTCAACTCCTCCTCTGGATATAATGGCTATGCCAGTAAAGATACAAAACTCTAGCATCCAACCTCCTGTGAACTAGGTGTTTCCTATGAGATACAAAATAATAGTTGTTAATATCACAAAAATCAGTTTTGAATTTATTTATGAAAATAAGGAAAATAAAAAATAAATGATACTTATACATATGATGGGGCTCTCACAGTGAATGGAAATGCCAGAGAGTCTGTGACGTGGAATCTGCATAGACTCATCACCAGTAGCCACACCCTATACAATAAAGAATGTAATTAAATTTCATTACCACAAACATTTTACAAGAATGCATCAATATTTAATCACTTTAAAAGCACCTAATTACCTTTTCCTTGTCAATGGGTTGTGTCTCATCCCCCGCACTCTGCCCCCCACTAATAGGTGATACCTGCAAGAGAAAAGAAAGATTAGAAACCATATATGCTCCAATATCAAATATAAAAAATAATGAGAACATAACATAATTTATCATAGATTTCTCAAGGCCAAATGAAATAGCCAAGAGTGTGACATTATTAACCTATCTAAGCTCCTCTTCAGTCATCAACTATACATGAATGAAGATCACATACATGTATAAGTTAGTATAGGTTTAAAATTAAAATTACTCTATTATAAAGATTCACTTTAAATCACATGTTTCATAACAAAAAAATGTATACACGTACTAACACAGAAGGATTTCATGCCTCTGCATGCCCCTCCTCTCTCACATTAGGATGTCTAGCCTCTGTACATGCATCTAGTGTATCCTCCTCAAATACAAATTGATATTCAAAAAGATCACCTATGGGATCTAGAAAAATATTTTTGCATGTTATGCAAGTATGGGGCACACAAACATGTGATGAGCTCACTAATGATGAACTTGCACCAGCATCATCAACATAGGGAGGCAACATTGACCTAGCCTAGGATATCAATAAGCTACTCAATCTATGGATGGCTCTAATAGTTTGAGAGCTAGCCTCTACAATGATATTAGGATGTTGCACTGGAGAAGGGGGGGAGACATCAGTAGGGGGGACAAAAGTGTCATCTTTCTTCCACTAGGAAAAGGGTCTATTCCAAGGAGCTCCTCCTCCTAAACCCATGTTGGGCCTCATGCTCCAATAGTTCACCTTGAGGTGCAACATAAATTTGGCATATAATTGTTTAATGAAATAAAATGGAACCTCTAAATTTTTGTGTGGAGGGATGTCAAAAACCATCCACCAATTATCCCAAAAGTTTGCACACATAGCCTCATTTGTGCACCATTTAATTCATAGTTTGGGCTTTGTGCATTCTACTTGTTTACTAGTTTTTGGGTCCACAAATAGGCTAACTATATCATCTTTAATTATATTTAGGGCCGCAACCTTATCATAGTCCAACCTATCATCAAACATGGCATGCATTTGGTCATGCCAGTGAAGAGCAACATTTTGTTCATTAGTATCTGTTTCAATATTATCTAGTATGGTATTTAACGTGGATAACATGGGAACCAATGTGGGTATAGTGTTATTTGTGGTTCACAAAACCCTCAATTCAGCGAGATTTTCAAATATCAAATCTTCAATTTGAGGAGGGTTTTGAGGGAGTAGAGGATCATTTGGTGGATGGTTTTGAGGGGGTATTGGATCATTTGGTGGAGGGTTATGAGGAGCATTGTTTCCTGCCTTAGTATCATCATTTGGGTTAGCTATACCTATTAATTTGCAAAACATAATTCTATTAAAAATAACCTAAATTTCAAAAATTTATATTAAAAAGACCTAATTTTTAACAAATACAATAAAAAATAACTAATTTATAATAATATTCATTCAAAACATTAAAAGAACAAAAACAAACTTACCCTTATCTAATACCCATTCAAAAATCTGATACCCAAATGGAGTTCAACAATCAAACAAAAAAATGCAATGTAAAAGAGCTTTCAATTTTTTTTAAAATCTATGTTATAGGTTTCGAGTATCTGATTTCATATCAGATACCTAAAAAGGCTTGATCCTAACTTTTTAACCTTGGTATCAGGATGGGTGAAAAAAAGTCAGAGCATATTTTTGCTTTTAGACATTTTAAAACTCCACTTTTTTTCACATCACCACTTTTTGGCACACCATGATCCTGCACATACCCAAGAGCATCATAGGAAGAAAACCAACCAGGGAAGACCTTCAAAAAGAAAAAGGAAGAGAAGGGAGAAACAATCCTCACTGCTAAAATCAACCTCCAAAAAATAAAGGCACCAAAGAGTTGGAAGTGGAGCATAGCCTCCTCATACCCACCAAAATGAGCAAGGAAGACAAGGAATGTTAGTTGTGTAGAGGAGAAGGAAAAAGTCCAACAAGGCACCAAAGCCTTACCACAAGGAAAGCACCACACAAGTCCTCCATAGTCTTCAATAACAAAGCCAAAAACACCCAGTGACCAAACAAAATTTAAGGGCAAAGGTTAAACCCTCACAAAAATGAGAGGAACCTAGAAACCCAACATCCAGATTTGAACCCAAGAATCCTCACAATCATAGGACTTACAAAAAAGTGGGAGACCTACAAACCCAGGGCAATAAAGAACCAAAGAATAAAAAATCACTTTAGCTTGCAACAAACACAAAAAGAAGTGCTTCCACAACCAAGCTAGAAATCTCAAACAAGAATATGATCCACACCCATGAAGAAAAGTGGAAGAGAAAAAAAAATCCTACAACCAACATCAACAAGGTTCCTTTGTACTACAAATATAAACCAAACTATGTCTCCTAAACAGAGAGTCAAGCCACAAGCCCACAAAACCACACTACCAAAAGAAAACAATGCCCCAAAAAAAATACCCATCTAGATCACCATCATCATCCTTAGTCATTGACTCCTCACTGCTTCAAACCCTAGCAGAGTCCTTCACACTCATTACTACCATATGAGTTAAAGAGAGACATGTAGATACATAAATAAAGAGTGACAACAATCCATTTGTATGTCTAAATATAATCATTTGATATATATTTCACTATCAGTATAACCCTTTCATCTCTCAAAGATGGAAGTGTTAGTTTACTATTGATTTCACTTGATCTAAAAGAGAGATGTCACCATCCTAAATGATAACATTATCTACTTGCATGACCATCTTGGCCAACCTTCCTCTACAAATTTGAAACCTTGAAACCTTAATAATGACTAATGAGGAAAAACCTTGCATAATAACATATTCATGACATTTAAAGAGTCTTTCAAAGATTATTTTAGTGGGACCTTTATCCTTCACAATTTAGATCTCATGATATGCTACCACCACCTCAACATAATTTGAAGTTTGATCTCATAATTGATAGCATAAGCATATAAAAAACTTGGATTTAAAGTATCACATCACAACTTTCTTTCTTTCCAAATGAAATTGTGGTTAAGATTAAAATATAGTTTTTGATATATAAAGCAACCAAAAATAAGGGGGTCGGTGTTTACAAACAAAAAGCTGGTAACTAGCACATTACCAGTAGTGACCAACAGCAAACATAAAACTAACTAAAGCTTCACAAAACCATAGATCCTTATGCATGTAACTAACTAGCATAATACCAAGAACAACTAAAATAAAATAAAAGTCTAGAAGATCTAACAACTACGGAAGCTCATCAAAATAACTGTTGGCATAACAAGCCAACCCAAGTCTTAGTTACAGTTGGATACCAGCAAAACCAGAAATAGTAGAATAACATTAAAGTATTGGATTTAAGGATCCCATTAAACTAAAAAACTCAATTTTCTTTTTTCTCCTTCCCCTTCGTAGCCAGCAGAATATGAGACCAGTTATCAGCAAGGAATTTGAAGAGGAGCTTATGGTCTTCCATATCCATCCCAATATCTTCCTTTTCCTGTGCCAGCAGTTGGAGGGTGGTGGCCATGGTGTGAGTGACTTTGAGGGAAAATTTAGAGAAGGTAAAGAACCCCTCCTCTAAAATTTTAACCCTCATATCCAAATTGGCATACACCTCCACCTGCTCCATGGTCTCTTCCTTGATATTCATTTCCACCTTTTTTGCTTCCTCCTTAGCTTTCTGTACCTAGATATCATCTTGCAAAACCCTTGGATTAGTAGAAACCTTAGATTTTTCATTAGTCAGGGATGAGATAGTTATGGGGGAGATGTCCACTTTGCTACTCTCTTCAACAAAGGTTATGGGCTAGAGGGTGAAGCTAGTGGACACATGGGTGATCCCTGTGGTAGCAGCATTGCCAGCTGACACCTCAGTCAGAGTATTTTCAATAGAATTATCCTCTAATTTAATACTTATTTCCACCTCCTCCTTTCCTTATTCTCTTTTAGAACTAGAGTTGTCTTCCTCCTCTTCTTCTTTTTTATTTTCTGAGCTTTCCTCCTCAACTCTGAATCTATTGGATTTCTATTTGCACCTTGCCTTCGATTGGGAAAATCTTCCAGATCTCCTCCTAGCCTTACCCCTAGCCTCCTCCTCTAAATCCTCCTCTTCCACCTCAACAGGTTTTTCAACTTTTATCTTTTTATTACCCTTTTGTTTTGCAGCCGTATCAGGTTTTTTCTTTTTCTTGTTTTCCTGGCTAGGGGAGGGATGAGGGGTATGAATTTTAGTGCTAGTATTGATGCTCGAGGGTGAATTTTGGTAGTGGTGCTGGTTGTCAACCACCACCACCCTTGGGGGGCACAAGGCAAGGTGGAATTCGTAGAGGCAGAAAATTAGACATTGATGGATTATGGTAAAGTTTTTCCCTTTATTCCTCTTTTCCCTAACATCAACTACCATATCCTCAAGAGAATGCAAAAGAAAAAATGGGATAGAAATGAAATCCCTATTCCTAAAATGATTTAACAAAGGGAAATAGTAGTAGTAGCAAACACCGAACCTGCCCTCCAACATTAGATATCTCATGAGAACCAAGCAAACATCATCCCTTAGGGTCGACAGCTTGTCCCTTTTAAACCCTCCTCTATATCAAATCAGTTCCTCATCTTCCACAAAGAAACTATTCAAATTAGCCTCATCGACAATTTTAGTGACCTTTCTCCATTTTTTCCCTTTCATTGAAAGGGCAGTCACCATGGAAATCACTTCCTCATTCACTTGGAAGGTGATTCCATTAATGGTGACCTTGTGGTCGTTCCACCCATTAACAAACTAGAGGGCGCAATTCTCGTCATATCGCGCCATCTACTGCATGTGAGGTAGAAAACCCCCTTCCTTTAGTAGAAACTAGGTGGCCATCCTATCTTTGAAGTTCTCCATTTTTGTGGGCTCCAGCCTGTTCAAGTCCCCACCCATATCTATTCTGCCAATTTCTTATTCCTCTTCTTCAATGGTGTGCATGTAAACTTCCTTTTCTATGAAATCTTTGCAACTACTGTCCACCTTGAGACCTTTAACAATAAGAAAAAAAAATTATAGTCTCGTGCTTGATAAGTTTCAAAATCCCATGCAAATTCATTATGGGAATAGTGATTGTATCATATCATAATTTTCACACCCTGAAAATCTCTGACAATTTGATAATGATATCATTCATACTTTTAATTAGGAAGTAATTTGAATTTTGCAATGGGTTACCATAATGGTGAAAAGACATCCCTCTTAATTTGCATTTACTCATTTTTCCATTTGTATGGCCACGTGTTCTCTTCATTTCCAAAAAGCCTTTGTTAAATTTAGCGAACGTCGACCCAAAATTACCAAATTTGGCCTCGACTTTAAATTTTTTAGTCATAATTAAATGATATTCCCACCTCTTTCTTTGGTTATCAATGACTTAATGTCTTCATTGAGATCTATCATATTCCTCCAACACATGATTGCCATTGATTTAAACCCCATAGTAGCTACCACATCGGCCACCTTATTTCTTTCCCTGTAAATGTGTTGCAGGTGGACACTTTCCATCCCTTCCAAAAAGTTCCTAATATCCATAATGATAGTTCGAATATTCCATCTTGGTTGGGACATTCCCTTAACCAGATCAATGATTAATTTGGAGTCCCCATATATTATTATTTCCCTAATTTGCATTTCACTAATCAGTTGAAGGCCCCAAGACAACACCATTGCCTCAGCTATGTTATTGCTTCCATTTCCTACCTTTCCAACATAGACCAATAGTGCATCACCATTCCTATCCCACAACACTCCTCTGGCCGCTCCTATACCTCTTCTTGTAGCACCATCAAAATTCAATTTATATTGTGTAAGGGTAGGTGGTTTCCATCTCGTTTGTTGTCTCCTCAACATTTTTGAGTTATCAAAGAGGAAAAAATCCTCATGACAACCCCACTTTTTAGCAATTAGTCCTTCTTGTCTACCTAGTTCTTCCTTTGGCATTTTACATTTAGCCACCCTTAAATTTTCTTTCAACAATTTGTCCATTATTTCAAAAACCACCTCCACCAATTTATTCTCCTCTCTAAATATTATGTTATTTCTTTCTTTCCATATATGCCAGCAAACATATGGTGGAATGATTTTCCATAGAAAAATCAATCTAGGGCGATAAAAGGGACAACTCCAGTTCTCAACAAATTGACCCAGATTGTATTTCATAACCCAATCCAAACCAAATCTCTCCCAAACCCTAGCCCATATCTTTAAGGCATACTGGCATTTTAGGAATAGGTGAGAAATACTCTCCTCCTTTTCCTTGCAGAGATAACAATGGTTTGTTATATAAAAGCCCCTTCTTTTTAGGTTGTCTAAGGTTAAAATTTTGCCATGCTAAACTGTCCACCAAAAGAAATTGATTTTAGGAATAAGGTTACTAATCCAAACTTTACTCCACAATGGCGAGTGGGGGTCCTTGCTAAACAGTTTTATGTAAGCTGATTTTATAGTGAAGCTACCACTTGGAGTTGAGTCCCAAGCCGTAATGTCCTCTTGGAATAGAAGTGGAGGTCTCTATTCTCCTAGCAGCTCTTCCAACTCCTTGAGAAGCTGAATATCCTCTTAGGAATAAGTTTCCTTATAAAGATTCTTCCACTTCCTCCCCTGATCAATATAATCTCCAAATTTTATTCCCACATCTTCTTTAAGAAACTACATTAATCTTCTAAATTTGTTGAAAATCAATGATTCCCTGCCATCCACTTGTCTTCCCAAAATCTGATACTATGACCATTCCCCACAATCTACCTTGTCCCTTCCCTTAATAATCCTCTGCTCCTGACAATATTCATCTAGATTTTAGACCCTCTTGGGAGGTCATTATTAAATAGATTCCAATTAAAAGGGGAATTTGACAAATATTTAGCTGTCATAATATTACCCCAATCTGTATTGTCTTCTCCCAACCTCTAGCCAATCTTTGTAAGGAGAACCTTATTAAGGTCTCAAAGTCTTCTTACTTCTAACCCCCCCTTATCCTTTGGCTTATACACCTTCTCCCAATTGACTAGACTCAATTTATTTCTCTCTTCTATTCCCATCCAAAGGAAATTCCTTTGTATTCTCTCAATCCTCTCTGCCATGTTTTGGTTAATTTTGAAGAGGGACAGGAAGTAAATGGGAATACCCTGGAGATTAGCTGAGACAATTGTAGTTTTCCAACATTGCTTAATATCTTCCCTTTCCATCCTGCAAGTTTCCTCTGAATTCTCTCCACTATCATATTCTAGAAGTCATTAGTAACTTCTTTAGTGGTTAGTGGTAATCCAACATAAGTATCCGGGAGGCTGGTAGATTGACATTCCATGATATTCCTTATCCTCTTTTGTAATGAGGCATCAGTATTAAAGAAATAAATCTTACTCTAATGATAATTAACTTGTTGTCCTGAACTTTCTTCATAATTATGTAGTATAGTCTTCCAAGCTTTAGCCTCTATAACTGAAGATTCTCTAAATAGGAATGTTTCATCAACAAATTGTTGTAGGACTTCAGTATGAGCAGTAGTAGTAGGCTTAACCCCTTTGACACAACTAGTATTCACAAGTTTATAGAAAGACCTCCCTAAGACTTCAGTAACCATAATGAAGAGGTAGGGAGAAATTGGGTCACCCTGTCTTAGGCCTTTCTAGGCTCCAAAATTAACCCAAGGAGAACTATTTAGGAGAACATAATATTGAACTGAGCCAATCATCATCTTGATTAGATTTATAACCTTGTTATTAAACCCCACTCTTTCAAGCACCTCATAAAAGAAATCCCACTTAACCTTATCATAAGCCTTGAAGATATCCAATTTGAATGCCATCCCCAATATTTTTTCTCCATTGAGTGAATAACCTCATGTGTGGTTATGGCCACATCTAGAATATATCTTCTCGAAACAAATCCTTTTTGTGGACTGCCAATTATTCTATCCAGAAAAGGCTTTATTCTATTCACCAAGACTTTAGCAAATATCTTATAACTAGTATTACATAAACTTATAGGTCTAAAATCTAGCAGGCTCAATGGTGTGGGGATTTTAGGAACTAAAGCAATAAAGGTCTTATTGATCCTCTTTAGCATCTTCCTAGTTCTAAAAAAATCCCTAGTAGCCTGTTGCCCCACTTTTACACCTTGTCCCAATTTTACAAAGTGGAGTAGATCATAGTCTTGTGTGGTCTGGTCAAGTCAATAGGTCTTTGCCCTCTTAGGTGAGGAGCTTCTTCATCGGGTTTTCACCTGTAGCCTTCCTCCGTATCACATTAGAGCCGGGTGGGTTGTTCCTTGACTATTATAAGTTGGAGGGGTAGTTTAGATCCTTACTCGATGAAGATTCTCGGATTGTACTGCATCATGTGACTTGCCTTCAATATAGCCCACTTTGAGTTAAGAAAATCAAGTCGGCGAGAAATTGGGTTCTAGCTTCTCCTCGGCGGATTTCGCACCCCGAAGGCCTTTTTCCGCAGATCTCAGTATATACAGTAAAGGAATTCAACTAGAGCGAAATAGTTCATGTTTCTAAGAAATCTTTTGTATGTTGTCGCGATCCTACCACCGGAATCAATTATAACTTAATGGAATGATCAAAAGGTAGATGTGCGGAAAATGAAGAAAGGGCTTCTCCTCGGCGGGTTTTGAAATCCTAAGTGAGATTTCCGCAAAAGCACTATTAGAAGGGAAAGTTGACATATGGGTCCCACCTTCTGGCGAAGCTACTTGGAGATTTTCCGAAAAGGAGCTTTCCGAAGAGATAATATAAGACGGTGGGCCCTACCTTTTGGCGAAGCCGCTTGGAGATTTTCCGAAAGGGGTTGAAACGAAGTGACTTAAATAAAGAGAAGGCAGTGGCGGAAAAATAGAAATTGACTTCTCCATTGCGGGTTTTCTACCCTCAGAGGCGATTTTCCGCATCAGATGAGAAGACACAACTGTAAGCATGGTAAGTATTCAGATTGATTGCAGATGGTTTTCAGAGGGGAATTGAGAGCAGATCATCCAAATTCACCAGTTATTTCAGAGAGAATTGACATATGCAGATTTTGCCCGAAGGAGTACTCCGTTTTCATTTTTCCGCGGGTTGCTAAACGAGAGGTAAGGCTGTAATTAATGAAAGTTACCGTTGAAATCAACGGGAATAGTGAAAAGACAAGGTTAAATCCATTAGAAATTCTTACCTTCACTAACCCAACGGATTCAATCATAAATTCACTCGTGTGGCACGATTTATGAAATTAAACGGGCAAATCTGAAGTTTTCTATAAAGGGGAATGTAACAGATTTTCAAACTCCCGCTTTACTGTCGAATTGTTAAAATTGCTTAGTATATGCAATAATTCTCGAGTTTGCTGAGTTTGTTTTCTGTTGCATCACTATTATTCATCCACATATCCATTATTATCCTTCAAGCAATATGGCAGCGAGATTTGCAGGTTTCGATAGCATGGGTGGCATCAAGTCCGCATGGTCGACCATAACGGACACTTCACTCCATTTCTACGACATGCAGGACTTTCAGAGGAGATTGAAAACGGAACCTATCCACCCTATCACGGAGAGACTCAGAGGAAGCGGATTGGTGGAAGCAGCTGGCTTCCCAGTAGCAGTTCAAGCCCCGGAGTTGATTCTCGAATGCATCAACAACTACAACCCGGACACCAAGCAAATCCTCTTGCCTGATCAATTAGTTTTGATTTCAATCGACAGGCAAGCAGTGGTGAACTGTCTGAGAATTCCGGAGAGAGAATAATTCTCTGACCTAACCATGGGTGGAGCTATGTCGGAGTTCTCCTTGAAGAAGATGATCTGGAGGAAAGAAATAATGAGCTCTTGGTTTCAGAAGCCAAGAGGAGCCAAGAGTAAGGTCCCTAAAACCCTCTTCGGTACTGACCTCAAACCAGAGATTGTGGACATCCTGGTCCTGTTGCATCGGCTCAAAGGTGAGGTAGAAGCTTTTAATTTTATGGAGCAATGTTTCTTTCTAGTGCAAGTTATCTGCTCAGATACTCAGTATATAGATTGGGCGCATGAGGTGAGTGAGCATCTTGCTAGAGCTCTCGCCGCAGCTAAGTTTTATAATTCTTTCTATATGTCATCCTTTTTGATATACATGTTGGCTTCTCTTCAGTTATGGCCAGGACTTCCCAGAATTGAGGAATTTCCTGAAGATGTTAAAAGTTATGAGTTTTATCCATGCTTACAGTTGCAAAATAGTTATGCAGATTATGTCAGAGTGAATGACGCCTTTACTATGAGAATTTGCAGGGAACTTCAAGGATGTTCGGAGCAGAGATTCAGTCCTGAAGCGATGGCGGCAATCAGTCAATTTGGTTGTTATTTCATCCAGTTCTCATCCTTTTCTTATTTGCGTCTTGCAGCATTTGATGGTTTCCCAATGAAGCTGCCCAGATACCCAGACGACATGATCGTGCTCGTAGAGATCGTGAGACAAGCTGTCCAGGTGAACATGCTGAGCGCCAGTATGCGGAAGAAAGGGTATGAATTCCCCATAAGAGTCGGAGCTTATAGCTGCGAGGCCAGACCGGATGCAAAGAACATCCTCAAGGCGTTTGAAAGCAAATACAAGCTGGAAGAGTATGAGGTAGTCAGGCCCATGTTCGATCCCAATGGTTATGCCCAAGATGTGCTCCAAATTGGGAGCGTGATCAAACATGTGACTACCATGGAAGACTACTGGGCGGACTGTAAAGACGAGCTGGAGAGCCATGATCGGGCATTTGCAAGATTCACTGTGGAGCAGGTAAAAATGTATGGCGTCAATCTAGACGTGGAAGGAATCAAAGATGACGGCCAAAATATGTATAGTCATACATATTTGACCAAGTTGCAGAACACGCCTGTCAGTTCCGAACCATACTTCAATGTCGAGGAAGATTTCGATGTTATGATGGCGAAAATCATCAAGCGGACTGGAAAATGGGTAGAATGGACAGCTAAGAAAGGTCGGAGCAGAAGTAAAGCCACTCAAGCTTCACCAGCCACAGCTACCCCTGCTTCATCACAGAGCGCTACTCCCAGTACCACAACTTCAGCTGCACAAGGACCAGCTTAGTCCGCCGGAGGAGGAGATCAACCCCTAGAGAAGAACATTCCGATAGTACCAACATGCCAAGGCGGATCGTTGCCAGTCATCGGAACTCAGGCTGCAGCAGAGGAAAAGGAGGCCGAAGAGCCAAAGGATGGATCCACTTCTCCAATCCCTTTTTCTCTTTCCACTCCACCCCCATCTCCTCAGCTCGCCCCAAGTCCACCATCTCATCATAGCCCTACTCCAGCCATAAGTGCCCCGTCCTTGAAGCCTACTGGCTCCTCTATTCAAATTGTAGAGATCAAGGATGATCAAAGTAGTAGCACTGAACCTGAAGAAGAAAAGGAGATCCCTAGTTCCTCTCGACTTCTCTCTCGAGACCAGAGGAACCCATTCTCTGCGACTACTGCTGCAGTGACTCAAGTAAAGAGGAATATGTTCACCATTGAGTCTCTGGGAACGGCCTCTAAGATAATTAGCACAGAGTCTTGGCTTGAAGACACCCTGGAGAAGAAGAGGAAGAGGAAAGATGATAGCACTCCTGCGAAAGATATAGTGTCTCAAGCAGTTCATTCGGGATCGATGATGGTGAAGGCCAAGAAGCAGAGAACCCTATCCATACTAGGGCATGATACAGAAACAGGGCACCTAACCATGGAGGTGGCGAAATCAAACAGAGTGGGAAAAATTGAAGATTTGACTCCAGCAGACTTCACTCTGCATTCCATCGATCTCGGAGAAGCCAAGCATGACACTAAAGTGGGCCTATGGAAATCAAGTAACGAAGTAATAGAGGAGCAGCTAGAGAACCTCAAGGTATCAAAGATTAAGATGAAAGCTAAGATCGAAGAACTAAGAAAATTCATCCGACAGTTAGTTGTCCCATTGGCAACTATTACCGGTTTACCCGCTACAGAGGATCCTTCGGCAGAAGAAGTGCAGGCCTTCATATCACAGCTGCAGAAAGATAGGCACTTCGGTCAGATCGGGAAAGAGTGGATCGAAAAGCTTAATACTGATGGAATCGCCCTCATTGGTCAAATTGGCAATGTGCTCATCCGATTAGAAGCAGAAAAGGGCAATATTACTGCCAATAGTAATATTCTGGCGGGAGAAGAGGCGAAATGCACAGAATCCATTTCTCTTCTGAATATGATCATCCAGATGAAAGCCAAGGATGCAATTGAAGCAAAGATTCTGAAGAAAGGAGATGAACCATTGAATGAATGGATCAGAAGCATGCAATTCAAGCGGGAAATGATCCAGGAAGCCGAGAAAGGGCTTAGAGAAACAGGGGATAAAGTAAAGAAGGCCCAAGAGAAAGCTTTTGAGCTCATGCGAGGATTGCACACTGAATCACAAACCAGTGGGCAAGGGAAGTCCTTCATCGACATTGATATGATGAAAAACAACTTCTCCACGCATTTGAGCAATCTATCTGGGATAGCTTCAAGCAGCCAAAACAGAGTGTCAGAACTACAAACACTTAGCGGATGCGTGCACGTGGTAGCTGAGGAAGCAGTGAATCAGTAGAATCAAGCCAAAGAATTTACTCAAGAACATGCAAGGTGGCTATTGAGATTCACAAATGTACACGTACCAAGCTATGATGAATTAACCCCAATCATAGCGGCTGCTAAAGCATATAAGGCAAAAATTGAAAAGGGGAAGAAGCCTAAATGATTCAAAATTCCCCCTTTTGTTTTCTATTCCATTAATCTTAGGATTTTGTAAATGTGTAGATATGATAAGTTGGCATCTCGCCATTTGTCATCTTGAGAAGATGAGCCGATTTAAATTCCATTGTAACGGTCATCTCTCTCACCCTATATGTAAGATTTTGAATGATTAATAAAGGGTCGGCAAATTTTTGGTGTGAATCCGGTTGCAGAGACAATTGAATTTGTGCCATTTCTTTACTGTCCTTTTCTTTTCATTTGCGTATGAGATACTTCTTCGATATTGGATGGAAATGGTTTAGTGAACAGAGTTTCATTTCGTTGTTTCTATTTAATTGAACTAGTGAACCAATCAGAGTATTGGAGCTAGTAGTGGGAAATATCTCGGTTAGTGTTTTGTTCTCCATATGCATTCCCTTATATTTCAGTCATCTGCATTAGATCTTATATTACATTGTTGCGTGTCGGAAATCATGAGATCATGAAGATCCGAACGCAGTAGCACTAACTAATCATCTCATATTGCATTCGCGGTCCATATCTTGCATTTCATTCTGTTGTGTTGCGGGAGCCATAAGATTGTGGGTGCCATATACATAACATCCTAACATTTAGATTCCTGCCTGAGTTTCACTTGTCTGGGTGAGACTTGGTTTCCTCTCCTGCTCTCGGGTTAAGAGCATACCCCGCATTAGTTTTAGGAATCAAACATAATTCATCGAATATCATTCATAATAGGGAGTTGTACCTACAAATTTAGAGATAAGCCAGTTAACAAGAAAATGGCTTTTCAACTGTTGCAAACAGATTTTGTTTATTGTTCGGGCATCAAGAGTCATATTGACAGAAGAAATTAAAAAGAACGAATCTGTTTACCAACAGATTTTTGGTGACTCTGCTGGGGAGACGAACAGTCGCTTGATCAAGAAAGCATATGTCATGAGGAAAGATGGTACTGCCTCATGAAAACATTATACCCGTTCTCCAACCAAATCTTGGTTTTCAAGACGACCAAGAAGATATAATTTCTTCACTCAACACCTTTGTTTGGAGAAATAGAAGGAACTCGGAGCACTATAGGAACGCAAACCAGGTTTTAGAGGAAGAAGAAAGAAGAGCTGAAGCCTTAGAAAGAGCCATCCAAAGAAGAAATATCAGACGAGTGGAAAGGTAATCGCAGTAAGAAGCTGTGACCCAGCACCCTGGAAAGTTTTAAGTTCCTCCGAAGTACCAAGGAACGAGGTGGGAAAGATCCTATTTTTGACAAACTTGAAGAACTCGGATTTCCTATCTTAGAAGTTCCAAAGCGAAGAAGTGAAAATCAGGGTCGAAGTAGACCATCTTCACCCGTTAAAGATCAAGGCGCTAACACTTCGCACTCTGCCTGTCAGGTGTTAGCATTACACAGGGTAACACCTCCATCAACTGTAGGCTTTCCTCCCTACAATTCAAGGATAATCATGGCCGCTCCATGGGCCGCGGCGACAGGACCCTTAGCTCTAAATGCTTATCATCCACTCCTGTCTCGGTCCAGGAAGAATTTCCCTAAATTCTCAGGTGATGGGAAGGTTACTATGGACGAACATATTAAAGCCTTTTTCGCGGCTACCCATATCCTAGGAGTTGGACATGAGGATGTAGCTGTGAGACTGTTCGTAGAAACCCTTACTGATAGTGCAGCTGATTGGTTTTATCATTTGGATGACGGTTCAATCACAGATTGGGCCTCATTAAGGATTGCATTCGAAGATAGGTTTAAGACCGCAGAGGATGAACATGCCCTGTTGACCCAGCTCACGTCTATAAAGAAGCAACCAATTACGAGCATGAGAGATTTCATTGCAAGCTTTAACAAGACTGTCAGCAGGATCCCGGCTGCCGCCAGACCTACCGCAGGTAATTTGAAAACTTTCTTCATAAGTGCGATGCCTCCTGACATCAACTATGATTTAAGAAGAGAAAAGCCCACTGACTTAGCTGATGCACAAAAGAAGGCCATTGAGTGCGAAGATGATTTAATCTCTGTCGGAAAATGGAAGCGAGAACTTCATGCTAAGGGTAGTTCAAGCAGTTCTTCATCATCCGAAGAGATGATTCAGAAACTATCCAATGAGATAGTGTCTTTAAAGAAACACTTGCCAACGTTCAACAATCCTTATCAGCGCAATTACCAGAACATGCCCGGGAGGAACAACGAAGGTAAAGTCCCACAACTCATGGGACCACCGCCTAAATTGCAAATCGAGGCGGCACCAAGGAAGGGAAATATGTGTGTCTTCCATCTAACCACATATCACGACAGCGAAAATTGTCCAGAAACAGCTCGCATGATGCAATTGTTGTCTACCAATGAGTTGAACAATGCAACTAATGTTTTGGAAACCGATTCTTATCAAAATGGCGACTCTGAAAATTTATTCTTAGAATATGAACTGGATTCCGAGACCAAAGGAGAATGTTATGCGACTATTGACAGAACTTCTTACACCGTTCTTACTCGAGGACAAAAGCAAAAGGCTCCCTCCTCTAGCTCTGCTCAGAGAAATGATCCTGGCCCGTCAACAAGTAATACACCGGCAGATATTGAAGTTTCTGCTTCGCATATGGGTAAGGGTAAATCATCCTTTGATTTTATTCAGTTTTGTGAAGATTCGAAAATTCAAATTTCTGCCATTGATTATTTAAAGACACACCCTGTTGAGCTGAGAAAGCTGGTAGACCGGTGTAAAGATAATGCAACTGGTGCTAATTGTAACATAGTAGTGGAAGAAGAGAAAGAAACCTTGACACCTGACATTCCTGATCGGAGAGATTCAATAGTCCTAGCAACCTCCCCGGGACAAAAACCTGAGCCTTTTTATATTTCATTGTACATTAACGGGTGTAAGCTTAGTAACTGCATTATAGACTCAGGTGCCTCAGATAATGTCATGCCTTATTCTGTGGCTAAAGCCTTAGGCCTCAACCTTACTAAGGTATACGGGAAATGCTATTCAATGGACTCCAAACAGGTCCCTTTGCTTGGGCAAATTAAGGATGCACAAGTGGCTCTAGCCTCATACCCAGAAAAGAAACTCCTGTTAACGATTCTGGTAGCTGATATCCCTGCGAGTTATGGACTCCTTTTGAGCAGAAGTTTCTGTCATGACTTGGGAGGGGAAATTAAGCTGGACTGGTCTCAAGCTATAATACCCATCGGTAGTAAGAAAGTCAAATTGGAGCCAGAAGAAAAGGCCAAGTTCACGGTCTTAAAGTCAGACGATCCCAAAGCCCAAATCTTATATCAGGAATTGGAATTTGGGAATTATATGTTGTTTACGGAAGAGGATGCAGGTAAACAAACAGATGAGAATTTGGACAAAGAGGTTCCCGAAGAACACCAAGAGGTTTCTGGCGTCTGGACCCTTGAATTCGATGGAAGTTGCGCTTCCTCTGGTTCTGGCGCCGGCGTAGTATTGATATCTCCAGAGGGAGTGGCCGAACCCTTAGCTTTCAAACTAGAGTTTGGCAATACAAATAATACAGCAGAATATGAGGCCTTGATATTAGGGATAGTCGCGGCGAAAGAGAGGGGAATAGAAATCCTAAGAGCTCAAGGTGATGCAGAGTTGATAGTAAAGCAAGTTAAAGGGCAATATTCAGTGAAAAACCATAAACTAAAAAATTACAGAAATAAGGTGTGGGATGAAATAGAAGGTTTGAAAGCTTTCTCTATCATAGCTGTACCAAGGGAAATGAATACTAAAGCTGATTCACTTGCTATTTCTGCATCCTTACTATTACCTCATCCAGATTTTAAAGATAAAAAATACCAGATCGAAATTGTATACCGGTCTGCTGTTCCAGATAACACAGAATCCTGGCAAGTGTTTAATGATGATAAAAGCTTGCAGTTATTTCTTGAAAATGACGAATCCAGTTTCGAATCTGAATTCGATGGAAACAGTGAACAAGGCGAAGTTCAATTGAAAGATAACATCATTCCTCCATACTTTATAGCTCTGGAAAAGTTGTTCAACAGACATGATGCTTACGTTAAACAAAAAAGGATGGAGAAGGAACCTACGACGGGCGAGTTCGAAGGGATAAACATCGGAAGTGCTCATAATCCAAAGATGGTGAATATTGGCAAATGTTGTACCTCGGAAGAAAAGGAAGCCGTGAAGAGTTTGTTTGAAGAATATAGAGACGTTTTTTCTTGGAGCTATGAAGACCTAAAAAGTTATAGAGGAGGAGAAGTGAAACACCATATTCCTCTCAAACCAGATGCAGTGCCTTTCCGGCAAAAAACAAAGAAATTATAATCCGAAGGTAGCGGACGCCATTTGCAGGGAAGTGGATAAAATGTTAAAGGCAAGAATCATTTACCCTATTCATCACTCCACCTGGATTGCTAATATAGTGCCCGTCAGAAAGAAGAATGGAGAGATAAGGATTTGTGTGGATTTTCAAAACTTAAATCAGGCATCTCTCAAGGATAACTTCGCTCTCCCGAACATGGATCATTTGTTACAGATAGTTGCTGGATCAGAGATGATGTCTATGCTCGATGGCTTTTCAGGGTATAACCAGGTTGAATTAGAGAAGAAAGATCAACATAAAACAGCTTTCACCACTCCTTGGGGTACTTTCGCCTATCACAGGATGCCTTTTGGGTTGATCAATGCCGGAGCTACTTTCCAAAGATGTATGAGCAAAACTTTTGCAGATATGAAGGACAGGATTATAGTCATATACCTGGACGATCTTACTATATTCTCAAAGAAAAGAAAGGATCATATGGAAGATCTGAAAAAGGTGCTGCAAAGATGTAGAGAACATGGTATCTCCTTAAATCCAAAAAAGTCAGTTTTCTGTGTGACCGAAGGAAAGCTGCTTGGACATATAGTGTCCCAGGAAGGCATAAAAATTGATCCTGACAGAGTAGAAGCCATCCAGAGATTGAGTCTGCCAGCGAACAAAACAGGGGTCAAGTCTTTCTTCGGTCAGGTGAATTTCCTCAGAAGGTTTGTCCCGGACTTCGCAGAAACCACCAAACACATAGTAGATATGATGAAGGGAAGTCCGAGCTTCAAATGGAATGAAGCAGGCAAGCGAGCCTTTCAGGATATAAAGACTGCAATTGCTAATGCTCCCGTGCTGTGCCATCCCAATTATAAAAGGGACTTTATTATTTATTGCTACGCATCAGAACATACCTTGTCAGCCATCCTTGTGCAGGAAAATGATGAAGGAATACAAGCCCCCATCGCTTTCATGAGCGTACCTTTGAAGAATCATGAATTGAAGTATTCACAGATTGAAAAACACGCCTTTGCAGTGGTAAGAGCTCTTAAGAATTTTCGTTTTTATATATTGCACTCGCATTCTGTAGTTCATGTACCAGATGCAGCTGTGAAGAGCGTGTTGACGCAGCAAGATATAGATTGTAATACTAGAGGAGCCTGGGTAGCGAAAATACAAGAATATGATATAGAGATTAAACCCACCAAGTTAATAAGAGGGAATGCTTTATGCAGAGCAATTGCAGAAAATAAGATCGCTGAAGAAAGCAAGGAACTAAGCGAGAAAAATTTAGTGCTCGCTGTAGGTCTGTATGATTCGTGGTTTGAAAACATCTCGTATCTCCTAACATACGGAGAATGTCCAGAAGGACTAAACTCAAGGCAAAGGAGAGACCTTAGGTTGAAAGCTGCTAAATATGTATTGTGGGATGACAAACTGTTCAAAAAGGCCATTGATGGTACATTTTTGAGATGCGTAGATAAACCACAGCAAGAGAAGCTATTAAAGACTTTCCATGATGAGGCCTGTGGAGGACATTTCTCTTCTTCAGTTACGGCTTTTAAAATACTGAGGCAATGTTATTACTGGCCCGAGATGTTTAAGGATGCATACGCGTGGGTGGCGAGATGCGAAAAATGTAAGTTGTTTACTGGGCGTCCTCAATTAGCTGCATTACCACTGAGACCAGTTATAATTGAAGGTCCATTTCAATAGTGGGGTCTTGATTTCATTGGTCCAATTGCCCCTGTATCTAGCACTGGCCACCAATACATAATCACCGCTACGGACTACTTCACCAAATGGGTAGAAGCTAAAGCCATGAAGAAAACTATTACGGAGGTGGTCTGTGAATTCATAAAAGAAAACATTCTAGTCAGGTTTGGCGTTCCTATCAAACTGGTGATGGATAATGCATCCTATTTTTCATCATTAGATATCACTAGTTTTTGTTTTGAGTATGGAATCACAGTCAGCCATTCCTCTGACTATTTCCCTCAAGGAAATGGTCAAGCTGAATCTAGCAATAAGAACTTAATTAGCATTGTTAAGAAGCTAGTCTCAGATAATCAGAAAAATTGGCACAAGAAGATTCATGAAGCACTCTGGGCAGATAGGGTAACACCTAAAAGGGCGATTGGCATATCCCCATTCGAGCTAGTTTATGGAACTGAAGCTAATCTTCCTTTACCCCTGGAATTGGCTACAAGTAAAATCAGAACAGTAATCGAAGATGATATCTATAGAGATGGCCTGGAAAAGAGAATCTTGTATTTGAGCAAATTGGAGGAAGAAAGAACAGAGATTGTTGATCACATCACACAGCATCTGATGCGAGTAAAAGAAATTTTTGATAAAAGGGCAAGGCCTCGAAAATTTATGATAGGAGACATGGTATTGCTTTGGGACAAAAGAAGAGCTCCAAAAGGAATGCATAAAAAGTTTGACACACTGTGGAAAGGCCCCTTCAAGATCCAACAGGCGTTTGAGAATAATTCTTTCAAACTGGCATATGAAGATGGCGAAGTACTACCCCTGACCTATAATGGTCAGGACCTCAAGCTCTATCAAGTTATTAATTGAAAACAGGTAATCCCTGTGCTGTACTATAGTAGGTTAGTATTTCCCAGTTCTGCTTAGTTAGCTTTTCTTTTGTTGTTTTTTCCTTTCCTTGTTGTTTGTCTTGTTTCATTTTTGTTGTGTTGCCACCTTTTATTCCATCCTTGTGCGAAACCAGAGATCCTAGGTCCCTTGCTTGGATATACTCTACCCAAGTCCCCAGTCAGAGCTAGCTGTTGCCCCACTTTTACACCTTGTCCCAATTTTACAAAGTGGAGTAGATCATAGTCTTGTGTGGTCTGGTCAAGTCAATAGGTCTTTTCCCTCTTAGGTGAGGAGCTTCTTCATCGAGTTTTCACCTGTAGCCTTCCTCCGTATCACATATGAGCTGGGTGGGTTGTTCCTTGACTATTATAAGTCGGAGGGGTAGTTTAGATCCTTACTCGATGAAGATTCTCGGATTGTACTGCATCATGTGACTTGCCTTCAATATAGCCCACTTTGAGTTAAGAAAATCAAGTCGGCGGGAAATTGGGTTCTAGCTTCTCCTCGGCGGATTTCGCACCCCGAAGGCCTTTTTCTGCAGATCTCAGTATATACAGTAAAGGAATTCAACTGGAGCGAAATAGTTCATGTTTCTAAGAAATCTTTCGTATGTTGTCGCAATCCTACCACCGGAATCAATTATAACTTAATGGAATGATCAAAAGGTAGATGTGCAGAAAATGAAGAAAGGGCTTCTCCTCGGCGGGTTTCGAAATCCTAAGTGAGATTTCCGCAAAAGCACTATTAGAAGGGAAAGTTGACATATGGGTCCCACCTTCTGGCGAAGCTACTTGGAGATTTTCCGAAAAGGAGCTTTCCAAAGAGATAATATAAGATGGTGGGCCCTACCTTTTGGCGAAGCCGCTTGGCGATTTTCCGAAAGGGGTTGAAACGAAGTGACTTAAATAAAGAGAAGGTAGTGGCGGAAAAACAGAAATCGACTTCTCCATTGCGGGTTTTCTACCCTCAGAGGCGATTTTCCGCATCAGATGAGAAGACGCAACTGTAAGCATGGTAAGTATTCAGATTGATTGCAGATGGTTTTCAGAGGGGAATTGAGAGCAGATCATCCAAATTCACCAGTTATTTTAGAGAGAATTGACATATGCGGATTTTGCCCGAAGGAGTACTCCATTTTCATTTTTCCGCGAGTTGCTAAACGAGAGGTAAGGCTGTAATTAATGAAAGTTACCGTTGAAATCAACGGGAATAGTGCAAAGACAAGGTTAAATCCGTTAGAAATTCTTACCTTCACTAACCCAACAGATTCAATCATAAATTCGCTCGTGTGGCACGATTTATGAAATTAAACGGGCAAATCTGAAGTTTTCTATAAAGGGGAATGTAACAGATTTTCAAACTCCCGCTTTACTGTCGAATTGTTAAAATTGCTTAGTATATGCAATAATTCTCAAGTTTGCTGAGTTTGTTTTCTGTTGCATCACTATTATTCATCCGCATATCCATTATTATCCTTCAAGCAATATGGCAGTGAGATTTGCAGGTTTTGATAGCATGGGTGGCATCAAGTCCGCATGGTCAACCATAACGGACACTTCACTCCGTTTCTACGACATGCAGGACTTTCAGAGGAGATTGAAAACGGAACCTATCCACCCTATCACGGAGAGACTCAGAGGAAGCGGATTGGTGGAAGCAGCTGGCTTCCCAGTAGCAGTTCAAGCCCCGGAGTTGATTCTCGAATGCATCAACAACTACAACCCGGACACCAAGCAAATCCTCTTGCCTGATCAATTAGTTTTGATTTCAATCGACAGGCAAGCAGTGGTGAACTGTCTGAGAATTTCGGAGAGAGAAGAATTCTCTGACCTAACCATGGGTGGAGCTATGTCGGAGTTCTCCTTGAAGAAGATGATCTGGAGGAAAGAAATAATGAGCTCTTGGTTTCAGAAGCCAAGAGGAGCCAAGAGTAAGGTCCCTAAAACCCTCTTCGGTACTGACCTCAAACCAGAGATTGTGGACATCCTGGTCCTGTTGCATCGGCTCAAAGGTGAGGTAGAAGCTTTTAATTTTATGGAGCAATGTTTCTTTCTAGTGCAAGTTATCTGCTCAGATACTCAGTATATAGATTGGGCGCATGAGGTGAGTGAGCATCTTGCTAGAGCTCTCGCCGCAGCTAAGTTTTATAATTCTTTCTATATGTCATCCTTTTTGATATACATGTTGGCTTCTCTTCAGTTATGGCCAGGACTTCCCAGAATTGAGGAATTTCCTGAAGATGTTAAAAGTTATGAGTTTTATCCATGCTTACAGTTGCAAAACAGTTATGCAGATTATGTCAGAGTGAATGACGCCTTTACTATGAGAATTTGCAGGAAACTTCAAGGATGTCCGGAGCGGAGATTCAGTCCTGAAGAGATGGCGGCAATCAGTCAATTTGGCTGTTATTTCATCCAGTTCTCATCCTTTTCTTATTTGCGTCTTGCAGCATTTGATGGTTTCCCAATGAAGCTGCCCAGATACCCAGACGACATGATCGTGCTCGTAGAGATCGTGAGACAAGCCGTCCAGGTGAACATGCTGAGTGCCAGTATGCGGAAGAAAGGGTATGAATTCCCCATAAGAGTCGGAGCTTATAGCTGCGAGGCCAGACCGGATGCAAAGAACATCCTCAAGGCGTTTGAAAGCAAATACAAGCTGGAAGAGTATGAGGTAGTCAGGCCCATGTTCGATCCCAATGGTTATGCCCGAGATGTGCTCCAAATTGGGAGCGTGATCAAACATGTGACTACAATGGAAGACTACTAGGCGGACTGTAAAGACGAGCTGGAGAGTCGTGATCGGGCATTTGCAAGATTCACTGTGGAGCAGGTAAAAATGTATGGCGTCAATCTAGACGTGGAAGGAATCAAAGATGACGGCCAAAATATGTATAGTCATACATATTTGACCAAGTTGCGGAACACGCCTGTCAGTTCCGAACCATACTTCAATGTCGAGGAAGATTTCGATGTTATGATGGCGAAAATCATCAAGCGGACTGGAAAATGGGTAGAATGGACAGCTAAGAAAGGTCGGAGCAGAAGTAAAGCCACTCAAGCTTCACCAGCCACAGCTACCCCTGCTTCATCACAGAGCGCTACTCCCAGTACCACAACTTCAGCTGCACAAGGACCAGCTCAGTCCGCCGAAGGAGGAGATCAACCCCCAGAGAAGAACATTCCGATAGTACCAACATGCCAAGGCGGATCGTTGCCAGTCATCGGAACTCAGGCTGCAGCAGAGGAAAAGGAGGCCGAAGAGCCAAAGGATGGATCCACTTCTCCAATCCCTTTTTCTCTTTCCACTCCACCCCCATCTCCTCAGCTCGCCCCAAGTCCACCATCTCATCATAGCCCTACTCCAGCCATAAGTGCCCTGTCCTTGAAGCCTACTGGCTCCTCTATTCAAATTGTAGAGATCAAGGATGATCAAAGTAGTAGCACTGAACCTGAAGAAGAAAAGGAGATCCCTAGTTCCTCTCGACTTCTCTCTCGAGACCAGAGGAACCCATTCTCTGCGACTACTGCTGCAGTGACTCAAGTAAAGAGGAATATGTTCACCATTGAGTCTCTGGGAACGGCCTCTAAGATAATTAGCACAGAGTCTTGGCTTGAAGACACCCTGGAGAAGAAGAGGAAGAGGAAAGATGATAGCACTCCTGCGAAAGATATAGTGTCTCAAGCAGTTCATTCGGGATCGATGATGGTGAAGGCCAAGAAGCAGAGAACCCTATCCATACTAGGGCATGATACAGAAACAGGGCACCTAACCATGGAGGTGGCGAAATCAAACAGAGTGGGAAAAATTGAAGATTTGACTCCAGCAGACTTCACTCTGCATTCCATCGATCTCGGAGAAGCCAAGCATGACACTAAAGTGGGCCTATGGAAATCAAGTAACGAAGTAATAGAGGAGCAGCTAGAGAACCTCAAGGTATCAAAGATTAAGATGAAAGCTAAGATCGAAGAACTAAGAAAATTCATCCGACAGTTAGTTGTCCCATTGGCAACTATTACCGGTTTACCCGCTACAGAGGATCCTTCGGCAGAAGAAGTGCAGGCCTTCATATCACAGCTGCAGAAAGATAGGCACTTCGGTCAGATCGGGAAAGAGTGGATCGAAAAGCTTAATACTGATGGAATCGCCCTCATTGGTCAAATCGGCAATGTGCTAATCCGATTAGAAGCAAAAAAGGGCAATATTACTGCCAATAGTAATATTCTGGCGGGAGAAGAGGCGAAATGCACAGAATCCATTTCTCTTCTGAATATGATCATCCAGATGAAAGCCAAGGATGCAATTGAAGCAAAGATTCTGAAGAAAGGAGATGAACCATTGAATGAATGGATCAGAAGCATGCAATTCAAGCGGGAAATGATCCAGGAAGCTGAGAAAGGGCTTAGAGAAACAGGGGATAAAGTAAAGAAGGCCCAAGAGAAAGCTTTTGAGCTCATGCGAGGATTGCACACTGAATCACAAACCAGTGGGCAAGGGAAGTCCTTCATCGACATTGATATGATGAAAAACAACTTCTCCATGCATTTGAGCAATCTGTCTGGGATAGCTTCAAGCAGCCAAAACAGAGTGTCAGAACTACAAACACTTAGCGGATGCGTGCACGTGGTAGCTGAGGAAGCAGTGAATCAGCAGAATCAAGCCAAAGAATTTACTCAAGAACATGCAAGGTGGCTATTGAGATTCACAAATGTACACGTACCAAGCTATGATGAATTAACCCCAATCATAGCGGCTGCTAAAGCATATAAGGCGAAAACTGAAAAGGGGAAGAAGCCTAAATGATTCAAAATTCCCCCTTTTGTTTTCTATTCCATTAATCTTAGGATTTTGTAAATGTGTAGATATGATAAGTTGGCATCTCGCCATTTGTCATCTTGAGAAGATGAGCCGATTTAAATTCCATTGTAACGGTCATCTCTCTCACCCTATATGTAAGATTTTGAATGATTAATAAAGGGTCGGCAAATTTTTGGTGTGAATCCGGTTGCAGAGATAATTGAATTTGTGCCATTTCTTTACTGTCCTTTTCTTTTCATTTGTGTATGAGATACTTCTTCGATATTGGATGGAAATGGTTTAGTGAACAGAGTTTCATTTCGTTGTTTCTATTTAATTGAACTAGTGAACCGATCAGATTATTGGAGCTAGTAGTGGGAAATATCTCGGTTAGTGTTTTGTTCTCCATATGCATTCCCTTATATTTCAGTCATCTGCATTAGATCTTATATTACATTGTTGCGTGTCGGAAATCATGAGATCGTGAAGATCCGAACGCAGTAGCACTAACTAATCATCTCATATTGCATTCGCGGTCCATATCTTGCATTTCATTTTGTTGTGTTGCGGGAGCCATAAGATTGTGGGTGCCATATACATAACATCCTAACATTTAGATTCCTGCCTGAGTTTCACTTGTCTGGGTGAGACTTGGTTTCCTCTCCTGCTCTCGGGTTAAGAGCATACCCCGCATTAGTTTTAGGAATCAAACATAATTCATCGAATATCATTCATAATAGGGAGCTGTACCTACAAATTTAGAGATAAGCCAGTTAACAAGAAAACGGCTTTTCAACTGTTGCAAACAGATTTTGTTTATTGTTCGGGCATCAAGAGTCATATTGACAGAAGAAATTAAAAAGAACGAATCTGTTTACCAACATAGCCCAAACCAATTTAGATTTAATAACCTCCCAAAAATGCTAGAAGAACGAGGGAAGGAACTCATTTGGACCTAGAGCCTTATTATCTTTCACAGAGAACACTGCACATTTCACCTCCTCCTTCGTGATATTTCCAAGAATGTGATTATTTTCCTCCATACCTAGTATCTGTGGAATTGTATTAATCAAGCTTCTTCTGATCACCAAATTCTTAGCTTTATTGTCCTTGACACAAGCCTTGCTAAATTATTGCACTGCATGTCTTCCCATCTCCTCCTAATCCTTAAAGATCCTTCCCCCTTCACCATCCAACCTATTGATTATGTTTCTTCTTTTATGGTTAGAGGCTGACCTATAAAAGAAAGTAGTGTTCTTATCCCCTTCCTTAAGCCATTGAACTCTTGATCTTTGTTTCCAAAAAAATTCCTCCTTCAAGAGAATATCCTTCCACTTTTTTCTATACTCCTCTTCCTGAGTTGCACTATCTAGGTTAATCCCTTCAACAATTTCTCATCAGAGTTTTTTAAGCTTTTCCTCCACATCGCCTTTGACTTTGAACAAGTCTCCAAATGAACTCTTAGCCCAACCCTTTACATTCCTCCTTATGTTATCTAGTTTTTGGGTTAATCTGTACATAGCAGTACCATCTATCCTTATATTCCACCAATCTTGAACTCTCTCTTTGAGTTTTGGGTGAGACTGCCACATTATTTCATATCTAAAAGGTTTTGGCCCACTTTTGAAACCATCCTCCTAGTGGAAGATTATAGAGGAATGATCTGAAGCAGTTCTAGTGAGGTTCTCTAGATGGGAGTTCCCAAGTCTATTCTAGTTCCCTGTCACCAATAACCTATCCAGTCTAACCTGGATAAGGTCCTTCCCTTTTCTATTTTTAGTCCAAGTATATGGGTTCCCTCTCAGTTCCACATCAATAAATTCCATTATGCTCATAAATTCATTAAGGTCTTGCAAACTTTCTGGGCAGTCCCTATTACCACTCAATTTCTCTGAATGGTATAGGGGGGTATTAAAATCTCCCATACATATCAGTTGCTTATCCTTCATTGTTTCAGTAATCCTAGCCAGTTTATCAGACATTTCCTTCTTCCCTAATTTTCTATTAAAAGCATAAATATTGATCAGCCCCCAACCATGAATACTAGAATGGAAATAAGTAATTATAAAATTTATATCCTTCCAAACCTCAGCTCCCGTCATAGAGTTCAGATTCCACATAGTAGCAATACCCCCCGAGGCACCATCAGCATCCATATGTAAATACTCAGCACCTGGACAAATATGACTAACTATTTTGTCAAAACTAGCACTAGACATTTTAGTTTCTTTTATTAAAACACAGTCTACTTTTTCCTAAAATATGCATTGTTTCAGAGCATATTGCTTCTGGGGGTTATTTAACCCCCTCAAATTCCAAGAAAGGAATTTCATTTCTTACCTCTAGTAACTGCCTCTAGTGTAAGTTGCTTACCATTGGCTACATCCCTTACTTCTTGTTTTGTCCTGGTTGCTCTACTAGACGGTCTTCTAGCTATCCCACAGGCATCTACATCTAGTTTTTTCCCCCCTCACTTTTTCTGAACTTCCCATTCCCCATTATCTCCATCTTGTGGTGAGGTAGGGCTAAGCTTCTTTTCAGCCTTATCAATGCTTTCCATTACTTTTGCTACAATCTGCACTAGGGAGGCTTTAACCATCTTTAATAGGGGACAAACTCTCTCTTGAGTATCACATCTTGTGGCCATAATTTCCTGTTGGCTATCACCACCCTAATTTTCTAGGGAGCCAGGAAGATGGTGGCACACCTCTATTTTACCTTCCTCCAACAACTCACCATCCTTAGCCCCCCCCCCCCCCCCCATGGGTGAACTCAACAGTTCCTCTAAATCCCTTCTAAAGGGGTATTCATCCATTTTCTTCTTATCCTCCAAAGCTTTCCCATCCCTAGGGACCTTATTTTTGTCTAGCGTGGAAAGCACTGGGGGAATCTCCATAGTATGAATAACAGTAGGCTCCACCACCTGTTTAGAGGCTTCTGAAGATTCCCCCAATGTTTCCATAACAATCCCTAGAGAACCCTCCTTCTGTTTGTCCTTCTACATTTGGGCCTTGCAATCCATAATAAGGTGTCCAAATTGACCACATTTTTGGCAAAATAGTCCCACATTCTCATATTCTATAGGCTAGACTTTCTCTCCCCATTTGGTCTTCAGTCTAACCATAGTTGGGAGTGCTCGATTCAAGGTGACATTCACACAAAACCTTGCATAAACCAGCAATGTTTTTTGCATAGTCACCTTGTCTACCATGAAAAAATGACCAAAAGAATTCGCCACCCACCTTAGGATCTTATCATCCCAAAATTCAAGGGGCAATCCAGGTAATCTAACCTAGACTGTGGCAAGTTTATTCAACTTTGCACTAGCATGAAAGCCTAGATGCCATTTTCTTAAGGCAATACAGTGCTTCCCATAATACCAAGTACCAAAGAGAACGAGGTTGATATCCTCCTCTGTGGTGAATTTAAAACAAAAGAGGCCACTAGGCATTGCAAAAACACCAACACTACCCCTAACCTTCCATTTTTGACTCACCCATTTACACACCATCTCGATAGTAGGTCTAAATGCCACAAATCTGCCCATAACACAAAGTTTGATGCCAGAGGTCACATTGTCCACCAAACTATTAGGGAGGGAGATCACTGGACCATCTTGGCCATGGGTAATCTTGGGATCCTCTATAGGGACATTAACCCTCAAGGAGCCTACAAGTGCATTCTTCCAACCCATTAGGGTTCCATCTACCCACATCTGACCACCCTCCAAAGGACAACCAGTAGGGCCTCCACTATCCAATGCAACTGTGTTGGCATTCCCATCAATCCCTATGGACCCACAACCATCCAACTTGTCCTCCAAGTCCCTACACACTGCAAGCATGAGTTGCAGGTCCAGGAAAGGTGGCAAATTCAGAGGCTTAGGGCCCTCCATCGTTAGAAATCAAAATTCAAATTCAAATTTGGGTGGTAAGTTGCAATTATATAGAAGATATGATTATCATTTGTTTATCTCTTATTTTAAAATAATTACATCCTCAAAGTCTTAACATATCAACACTCAAATATAAAACAAAATTGCTATAAATGAAAGATTGCGTAGGAAAAAAGAGGAGGATTATAATCATCTTATCATATGTACTAATGTATTACAAACTTTTTATGTTACCTTAATATATTGTAGATACCTCATATTATGGTTGTTAGAACAATTTACTGTGTTTGCAAAAGCATATTGTTACAGAAACATGTCTGCCAATACTACATTGCAGCAGAATAATCTCCCATTTCATAGTCAATATTATTGAATTGCAAAATTACGATGGTGATAAAGTAGCAAAAATAGAGTGTTATAGCCCACCTCCTTCAGCTTGCATTGATTCATTATGCCTTTGTCGCTGCAGGGATAGCATGGTCTGCAGCTGCATGTCTACGTATATGTATAGGAAGAAATCATACAGTTTATAGGACTGTAAAAGAAAAGTTGCATTTGGTCATGTTAGTACACACATTAAATGTAGGACTATTTAAACATTACACACTAAGGTGTACTGTTTAAAGGTGGTCATTTAATACATTGCATTGTGGAAGAAGATGTTTAAACTAGCATACTTAAAAATTAATTAAATTTTATGTAAAATAAGCCTAGAGATATCTAATTTGAAGATATAATTTGTTATGATTATAGTTTTGATTAACATGTTTATATTATATATTCTTAAAAAATTTAAAATTTATTTCTTCATTATAGCTTTCATTTGGTCTTTTTCTATTATGAAATTGTATTTAAATTTGATATTTTCATAAAAAGATTAAGTTGAAAAATTATTTAACTTAATATATTTTTTATTATATTTGATACAGCTATATATTTTAAAATATTTTAATATGTTTCTAAATTAAATTTGATGTGAGATGCATATAAATAGAAGACTTAGGGTGTGGTCCCATGGAGGAGGGCTCCCTAAAAATTCAATGGGTGTTCTAGAGATTTTTTAGGATTATTTTAACGTCGAAGGTCCCATGAATTTTGTAGTGAAGTTATTCTTGAAAAGTTTAAGCCCCATAATTTATGGAAGCATGTGGTCTCATTAATTATTTTTATTTAACATATTTCATTCACTTACTAAATAAATAAAATATTTTAAAAAAAATTTGATAAAGAAATAGAAACTGGTATATGATTGACAAGTGGCAAAAGAAAAGCCTAAGCTGGTGGAGCAATTTCTAGCCCCACACCTTTTTCACCAGCTCAAATGTACACTCTAAAAAGTAGGGGCTGCTATTATTTAGGAGAAGATTCCAATTAAGCCTATAGAAAAACATTTTTTGGTTTCATGGGAACACCCACTCCATAAAAATAGATCCTAAGCCCCCCTCATGGGACCGCACCCTTATTGGCAATATTATAAATGCTTATAGTTAAAATATATCTAGATTTTAGTATGTTTCTAAATTAAATTTGATTTTAAAAGGACTACTTTAAGATGACAATTATTTTAAATTTGATGTGACTTTTAGTATGTTTCTAAATTTAATTTAATATGTTTTGATATTCTTTTTTTTGATAGGTAACATTTTGTATTATATTGATAAAAAGAGAGATACATTGCTTTGGTATGGCTAAATGCCTTTTTTCCTATACTACCCATGCCTTGACCATACACATTCCATTAGACAAAAATTTAGAGTATGAACACTCTGAAGAAGACAAAACCACCCAACCAAAACACTTAAACAATCAAAAAACAAACAAAATAGAGCCATCACCATCTCCACTATCTATAATTCTTACTCCTTGAACCATCTCGCAACTTCCTCATAAGTAAATGTTGGAGTTGAATGGTCATCCATCATTGAATTCCCCTACCTCCCCTAGTGACACTCTCCACTACCCTCCCCCTCTTCAACTAATAGCAAGGCATCAACCCAAACTCCTTTTGATGTGTATGCACCCTCCTTAAGGTGGCATTTCTTCGCTATTTGGTGGTGTATTTTTTGTCCAAGAGCGAGGGTGCTCTTTCTCGATGTGGCCTTCATAAAGCCTTGTTCATTCTCCTCGAGTGCCCAAATGTGCTTAGTCAGGAACTTCGCTATCTTTTTCCACCCCTGTTCCACTTTGGGGATATGGGTACCTTACAAATTTGAGGATAGCCACACAGCCAATGGCTGAATCAAAGAATCCCCTCCACCAATTAGCCTCCAAGGCTCAGTTCCCATCTCAATACCTACACCCAGAAAAACTCTCTCACTTATGTCCTCCAACCCTAGAAGCCACTACCTATCCACACATGCAACAACCCAAGGGACCTCTTCTTTCGATTCCCCTACCATCAACATGAGCGCAACAAACAATGATGCCACATCCAAATTTGATCTCCTCTTCCAGAATGCATTCAGATATTTTGTCCCTAGCATCTGTTGTACACCCTCCAGAAAGGCCAGGTTGTCAAAGACAAAAATGTGTTTGAGATGCCCTTTGGTGATCTGGCCTTCGTAGGTCTACATCTGAGAATCTAAGTCCAGAGTGAAGTTTGCCTCCATTTCTCTCACAATGGAAAACAAATGAACTTGATCTACCTTCTAACTAAATATATCTACCTTGCAACTCTCTAGAATGAAGTACCAAGGTAAACCAACACTCCTTTTGACATGTGCAAGGGATACATCGGTAGATTGGAAATCTCTTCTTATCATGGAATCATTTAATGTCATCGGGAGTCAGACTCATGATGTCTTACCCTTAAACCATCCAATTTGAAATTTTCATGTGTGAATTAATGTGTCTAATGGTCGAACAATAGTGCTCTCTTTATTGTAATCCAAGGTGACAAAA